>OZ059799.1:4298767-5684128 GCA_964057025.1 Standfussiana lucernea | reverse complement strand
AAACTTTCCGTTTGCTCGATCTGTCATTGGCTAGCTTAGCTATATAATAGTTGTACAGTCCTGCATAATTCTTTTGGCACTTTATTATGGAGTGCGCCGTCGATTAATGAAATTGTCTGTGGAAAAACAAGATGGCGGCGTTTATGAAGCGCATAGTTCCGATTACGGCCACGCGCTTAGAGATACACGTCCAACTAAAGGTGTGATGAGCGTGAGGACGGTCTATGTCAGTCGCGGTGTTATCAAAAGCACTTGGAGTCGTGCTGCTCGCACCAGCCTGGCGAGATGGCGTCGGGGCGCAGGCCGCGCGCGCGCAGGCGGCCGCGCTGGCGCTGCATGCGCGCCTCGGCCGCCAGCGCGGCGCCGCCCGCCGCCCCCGCCGCCGGCGCCGGGTCGGCCCACAGTCGCTCGGCCACGGCCGCCGCGCGCGGCCAGATACGCGTGTCTGTAATAATAATAATAAATAAATTTATTTCATAAAAAAGGAGACTGTAGTACATGAGGCATACACAAAGTTATACATATAAGTTTGTACCATGTCAATCACAATCTGGTGGGTGAAGTTCTGCTTTCCTAGCTAGGTTATAGAATAACCTGTATTAAGAAAAGTCCCTGACCTGTATTAAGGTCTGTGGACCCATGCACACACATTAAACTCTTTGTTCATAATTTACAGCCTTCCATCTTCCCTGTATCACAGTATAAATATGGACAGTATGGAAACTAAGCCTAGTTGAGGACATAATTACCTACACTTCATTGAAGCAATAAGGTTGTAACTTTTATGTTTTTGATATTAGTTTTTTTTTACATTTTAGTTTTAGTTTCTGTAGTGGTTAATCTCAACAAAAGAAAAAAACGCAAACACGGAAAACAATTTAATATTAACGCACAACTTGTAGAACTGTAGACCTTTAACTTTGTCATTACGGGCTAACCTTTTACAAGTTTTGTAGGTGTAGCAATCTGTTTAATAAACAAAAAGTTCAAGCTGGTGGCCACTTTTACAACTCAGGAGGAAGGTAAACAACACCTTTTGTAAAAATAAATACTGTCCTATATTATTATATTTATCAGCTTTAAATACTGTCAAAACCGCCGCATTCTGGATTTACAAATAAGTTCACGAATTCATTATGATCGATCACACGGACATATAATTCAATAATGATTATAACAATAAATCATTCTTACCTTTCAAAATCAACAGGAAGTTTAAAATACGATAACTCCGGTTTTGATGAAGCCGAGTTCAAACAGCCGTATACTATGCAATACGTTCGTGGCATTTTTAAAAAGATCGCGGAGATAAAGTTAAACGTCACTACTCGTCTTGACGCGGCACTCACTACTGAGAGCACCACGCCGCCCGGTCATCTATGAGTCTCGTCGTTGCGCATGTTTGTGTGAGGGTGCCGTTTCGAGCGTTTGTAGGTAGTTTCCAATTTTACATACTGTCCATATTTATATTGTGCCTGTATTCTACGCAGGATGAGTTATACTTCCAACGCTACTTATGTTTAAGAATCGTGTAACGTTAGATAGTCATTCTGTGCAGATTTCAGGTCATGGGTTCGACTTTTTACTTTTGTGTAAATTAATTTATTACCGTAATGAAGTCATTTGTTAATGAGAATATACCTTTTTAGCGATAAAGGTGAAGGAAAACATCGTGAGGAAACCAGCATGACTTAAAACCAAATATTCAACACATGCGACATTCAGCACATGAGACATCCACCCGCATTGGGCCCGTGAGGTGGCTTATTAGCCCAGCAGTGGGAACATTTTAGGCAAAGTTATCATATGTTATCCTATCTCAACATACCTAGTCCCTGTTCGTCGACATACTCGGTCCACATAGCGACCTCGCCTCCCAAAAACTTCTCGTCCCTGGGCAGCGTGTGAGCGTACATCTTCCTCCAGTTGTTGTACTTGGTGTTGCCCCAGAAGCCACGGTCCAGGTACCACACGTCCTTGGGGATGGAGACGGTCTTGTAGCCCAGCTTTATGAGCTGGTGCAGCAGTGGGCTGCTCACAGGCTCCCATACTTCGATGACGTATCTGGGAAAAACAATATGGGGGGACGAAATAAGTGCTGTTGTTACACGACATTTATCGCGGTTTTAATTCTCGAGGATTTGGCTAAGGTGTACGGCGAGCTTATTGCCATCAACCAGGCACAAATCCAAACTCCGTGGCTGCTACTGAGAAATTCTAAACGGAAAAACCCAATAACACTTCGCCCGACCTGGGAATCGAACTCTAATGCTCAGCAGTAGTAATTGCAACCACTAGTTATTTATATAATAGACACACGATAAAACCAGACTCTCAAATACAAAAGGGGGTTTACAACTTTCTTTCTGCGGCGATCGTATACACTCTCTGACTAGTCCTGCCAGGAAAGCAAACAGCGACCAAACCAATTTTCTGGAAACCAGCCTAATAGGGCTCTAGAAGTTCTTCAGGCGTGTATGTGTTTGTGTATGCGAGAGTCAAGACACACATTTAGTTCAATATTTGTTTTAGCAAATAAGATTGAAAGTAAGTACCTTTCTTTGTCCAGATGTTGACTGATCCTTTGTACCTGGGTGAGCTCTGAGGACCACAGCATGACGGGTTGTTTGGGCCCGCCGGCGGCCGCGACGGCCTCGTCCCAGGCCTTCAGGGCCTTCTCGTGGAACTCTGCCCAGAGCTTGATGAAACCTTCCATTGTTTTAGTGTCATAGTTCTGCTGCTCCATGTACTTGGTGATCTCCTCCGTTTTATTCCAGCATTCGATGTACACCTGCAATAATTCAGTTAAAGATTAAGTTATGATAATGTTTTTGTCGACTTTATTGGTGTGGTACGTTTATTTTATAAAATGTTGTGATCTCTGACGTCGAGGTCTGAATATAATAATTACTTATAAATAACTGTACGCGATTTTAATAGAGACAAACTGATCCTTGTGACAAAAATCATACAAGAAAGTGTTACGTAAGTTTAAAAAGTTCAGCTTATTTAGTAGAGTGTTGTCTCTGTGATTCATACAGTCATAGGCAAGGGCGTCGCCAGCTTTTGAGTCAAGGAGGCAAAAGGGAGCGAAAAAAACGGATTTGTAAGGGTTAAATTTACGGATTCAGTTTAAGTTCTTTCAAGAATCTAAAATTAAATAGCTTAAAATGCTGGCCATCTTGGATTGTTTAGATTTTCTATACGTGTTCATTTAGAAGTAAAGTAACTAATTTTGTCGAAATAATTGAAAAGCGTAGGAAGTAAATTAATTTTAAAAGGATAGAAGCACGGAAAAGTACGATTCTGTGCTCTTAGATGTGGGTCAATCTTTAAGCTCATGTTTGTATCTATTCTATATTATTGCAATTCTATTGTAATTTTTGTGTGTGCAATAAAGAATTAGAATAGGAATTCCACATACCAGAAAATAAAGTATGTCTCACCTCGTCTCCTCCCATATGCAGAAGCGCGGGCGACGGCAGAGCGTCCACAATGTCCCGGTACAGGTCCCCCAGCACGCGGTACACGGCGGGGTTGGCGGGGTTCAGCTGGCCACACGGCGGCTGCACGCACACGTGGCGCCACGGCCATTGGTTCACGCAGACTGCGAGGTTTCCGAGGCCAAACTCCTGGAAAGTGCATTGAGTTCTTGACAAAATGGAAGGCTAATAACAAAACATGGTGGAGAACTAACTGCACGAGAAATCGTTTTATATCATTTTAGGTTGAACAACTAGTTCCCGCGGTTTCATTCTTATCCTAGAGGAACTATAGTCGGATAAGAAGTATCCTGATCCTACATTTTGATTCAGGACAAAGACTAAGTACAAGTGTGCAAATTCAGAGCCGCTTTAGTTAAGCGTACTTGAGAAAATGTATAATACTAATGTCGCCACCACTGATTACCACGTTTGACGTTTCTGATAAAGAAACAACGTTTTGACGATTCTGATAAGGAAGAATCGTTGTGACCATCTCCTATTAAAGAAATAGCGTTTTGACGATTCGTTAAAACGCAAAAAAAATACGTGGTAATCAATGGTGGGTGGCTACACTAATAACATGTAATGGCCTTGCAGCCAAGAGCCTTGACGCACATCTTTCGAGGCTGGCATTTTTTTCACTTGGCAGTTGAGGAGGTTCCTGTCTCGTGGAGCTCTAACAACCGGTAGCTTGGACCCTGCCCCCGACACCGGCAGACCAGTATTTTTTTATGTATTTTTATAGAAATTTGTAAAAAGTTGAATAAACGACACAATTTTTCTTGGAAGTAGGATTGTAGTAAGTTAGATAGAGTTAACTCAGAGTACTTAACAGGCGACATACTACTCTATCAAGAAAGTACCGGGAAACGATCAATAATACACAAAATTTTGGTTATTCATGCAAAGTTATTTTATCCCGTTCAAAGTATGCTCATTCAGAAACCATACGCTTACGCCAACGAATAATCCAATCATCAAAACATTTTTTAAACGCTTTTTCCGGAATTGAGTTCAGTTCTCGCCGCGAATTCTCCTTTATGTCTTCTACGAATGAAAACGGGTGCCACGAAGTGGTAATTTGAGTTTAGGAAAAAGAAAGAAGTTCGGCTGGAGCCATATCTGGTGAATAAGGTGGTTGCTCGATGGTATTTGTTGAGTATTTTCAAAAAATCGTTCACTATGATAGCCTTGTGCGAAGGCGCATTATCGTGGTGCAAAATCCAAGAATATTCTTTCCACAAATCTGGCCTTTTCCGTCGAAATTGCTCTCTTAAACGCCGCATAACGCTCAAATAATATTCTTTATATACTGTTTGACCTTCCGGCAAGAATTCCGAGTGTACATCGCCGCGATAGTCAAAGAAAAAGGTCAACATGACTTTGATCGACTGTGGCGTGGTTTTTTCGGTTTTGGTTCAGTTGGAAGGCGCCACTCTGAAGCTTGTTGTCTAGCTTGCATGTCAAACTCGTAAACCCACGTTTTGTCACCAGTAACAATGCGTTTCATGAATGTTGGGTCGGAATTGACTCGTTCTAGCATTTCCTCAACGACTCTTATGCGATTGAATTTTTGGAGAGAATTCAGGTCTTTTGGGACTAGCTGAGCGGCAACATATTTCATAAATGTTATTATTTAAAATGGTACGGATCGACTCGTGAGACACAGAAAGTCAGCGGCTATCTCTCTCAAACTTAAATGAGGATTTTCAGTCACTATTTCCTTCACTTTTGCGATGTTAACTTCAGTTGAAGACGTTGATGGCCTACCCGAGCGAGACAAATCTTCCATCACATCTCGACTGCTTTTGAACGCTTTGTACCACTCATAAGCGCGTGTTTTTGATAAAGTCGATTCACCGTAAGCCTTCTGTAACATTTTCAGGGACTCGGAACACGAAATTTCATTGACGATGCAAAATTTAAGAGCAACTCTTGTTCGATGTTCTTATCCATTACTTTTTTTTTTTCTTATTTATTTAAGGGATTTTTGTACACAAGTGCGACGATGTCAATCCCATCGTACTTTTACATATATCAACTTACTTCCTAAACTAATTTAGCTTATTAAAATTACACAAAACAGAATGAACTAAATCTAATTACTTTTACTTATCTAATAAAAAAGTATATAATATTTTTGCTGCTTCAGAGGTAGGCTTAGCTAAAATACTATGGAAAACTCCAACATCCATTACCGACAAATTCATCCTATTGAGAACTGTGTTTCTCTTATTAGTATGTCGGACACATTCCACCAACACATGTTGTGCATCCTCTATCTTGCCACACACCTCACAGTTTGGAGAGTCAGCTGTTCTCATAAGATAAGCAAAGTTGTTTAGTGGAATATGTCCTGACCGCAGACGATGCGCAGCAACAATTTGACTTCTATTCAGTTTATCCATTATGAAAGTCGCAATACACACTAGATATGATCTAACTAAAAACAGCACTGTATTTAATCTAATTAACAGATGCAACTCGAACTCTGCGCCAAAATGGAAAACAGTTGTGCCAATCTAACAAAAAAAAAACAAAAAAAATAACTTGGAACCATAAACACACAATCATCCATTCCCGATACTTTTTTGTCTGAATGTATGGAAGGTACCTAAATACTAAAAAGTTCACACACGACACCTAGACCAAAGTACCTAGCAAATCTAATCCTGGAATCATCTAAAGTTCATCAACATCTGAGACGTTTCTTAGAAGTAGCTCAGGATTGGAACCCTGCCCAATAAATAATGGAAGGATCGGTGTTATAACAATAATAATACGTACAGGGACATGCGTCCCTCGGATATGATCGGTAATTCGTGAGTTTACGTAGAAATAGGTAACCCTAATTTCCCCCTAATTGCGAGAACTACTACTAACCGGCGCGGGCGTGCTTGTGGTGTGTTACCTGGTGTACCAAACGTGGACGAAGCAACAGGAGTAGCTGTTTAAGGATCATAGCAGATGGCGTTCTGTTTCTGCCTACCTCGATGGGGAAAAAGCGCATGTTCATGATGATTTTGTTTCAAGAGTTAACTTACCGGTCCCCACTGCCAACCGTTGCCGGCGTGCGCAGGTGAGTCGATCTCGATCATAACACGCACGCCTCTCACTTGCGCGTATGTTATCAGATTTCTCACTTCTTCTGCCGAGTAGATCTCTTTCGCAGAATAAGCACCGTACCTGAAGGAAATTCGATATAATGGGTATGAAAGACCCTTAACGAACCCGAATAGTACTTGCTCTTCCCGTCATTACGATACGACACCACAACCCATAAAAGTCCAACCCAAAAAAAAAGAGACGTTTCCCAGCAATATTTTGTGCATAGAGCTGCTTAGTTTGATATACAAATTGACGGCTTCACAAAGGGCCCGTTTACACCTTGTAGGTTTCAATAGATTTATATTAATTTATTTTAATTCACGATTAGATACGTAATTGTTGCAAACGAAAAGTAAAATATATATATGTGTATATTAGTATTATGTATTTAGACACATTTATTGTATTGCCTCTTTGGCTTACCTATTAGCTTGTACATAATAAATAAAAGGTTTAGCAAGGAAATCAGAAGAGGGATAATCCTGGTCAAATCGAGCTCATAAAACAGAAAAAAAATTGTAGAGAAAAGTAACTAACCTGGTAAATTGCGGTACTCTTGTAGACTCCAAAGGAAAACTATGCGTGTCTGTAACATGCCAGTGGAAGACATTCATCTTATTGGCTGCCATGCCATCAATGGTCCTCATCACATCCTTCATGGGTATAAAATGTCTACTGCTGTCGAGAAGAAGACCTCTATGTTCGTAGGTGGGACGATCACGGATCTTGGCTCCGGAGACTAGATGGAGGCTGCAAGTATGCTGGTCGGAGTAGTCAGATCTGTCTGACGCTACGAGTTGGGTAAACGTCTCCAAAGCATGGCGGGCTCCGTATATCGTTTCTGCGTTCACGTGAACTGAGATCTGGTCTTCTGTAGAAGAACAAAGGTTTTTTGTTACGACTCGTGATGTTGGGTGCGGTGGTAGGCAAATAAAAGGCCCACTTATTGCCAGAAATTATAAATGTGTAAGAAAAGGAAAGAAGGCCTTTGCTCTACAATTGTGAGGGTGACGAGATTAACAAGGCGATTTTGATACTGAAAACCTGAAAATAGGTAGCTGCGCCATTAAAACTTTGACATCAAAAATGGCTTCAATCTTCTCCATTTTCGTAGATTTAATTATCTAAACATAGATGTATGGAGCAGTAGACTTTTCTTCACGATTTCTGGTCTGCTGCCATACTAAAAGCTTTTCATAATGCTGCCCATAAAACCCCCTAAAACGTTTTCAGTTAGTAGTTTTAGTTAGTGTGTAGTTATTTTAAAAACAACTTTCACACAAAACAGAACGTAACAAACCTTTAGTCTGCACATCAAGCATGTACTCCTCGACGGTGGTCCACATCATAGCAATGTCAGCACTCCTCACGTTCAGGTAGACCACGATGGGTGTCTCCACTATTTCTGTCACCACTCCATCGCACTCTGCCAGCAGGTTCGGACCCACCAGCTTCGTCATCTCCACCATGAGAGACAGAGCTTCTGAGGGCACGTTTTGTAGATCGAACCTAGAGGTAGGAGAGTGTTGGATTTAAAAAATAAATGATTAAGGGGAAACAGAACAGCGTAGTTATGGTAAATCATTCTGAGCAGTATTGAGTTGGTATATTCGCCTTTCGCCCTGGTTCTTATCGGGTCAGTCAACGTGTTACCACTTTTGTTTTTTTTTTCCAGTAAGATGAGATAAAGAGGTTTAGAGTTGGGATGGAAAGGGATAGAATCTAGCCTAGTCCAAAGAGACGCGCGCGCAGCGTAGCGCGCACCAGTGCCTTAAACATCAATTAAGGTTACAAAATCAAATACAACATGTTTCTGTAAAACAATATTACATGGAATTCAGCGGAAATAGCAGAACAGATCAAACTACCCACCCACATCCGTAACAAACGATAGAATTAAGTTTTTATCAACAAAATTCAACTGCTTCGTCATTTCCGATGTTTTTTATACTTCATAATCAATTCGTCAACACCGAAAAACTGTAAATTATGTGTAAAAGTTAAATTACACAGTTTCAAGCTTTGTAAACAAATGCATCATCATCGTTCTGCTGTCCGACTTCAAAACGCATAGACGAAGCTGAGCGCATATCGGAGACTGTTAATGCAGATGTACGATCCTGACTTTAGAATGAAGTAATTTCCACACTGTTGTAATGGAACCAAGTAACAGCTCAATCAGCATATAACATGCTTACCGCTGCGCTAGGACACAGGTAGGCCGCCTCTTTGCGAGAGGGAGTGGGCCCTAAGGGTCCGTTTCGGCGAAAAAATTATCGCGCACTCTTTTGATGTCACTGATTAAAAGATTGTGTCAGTATAGCATTTAAGTATAAAATTCGACGCAGACGATGCGTCTCCTCGCGCGCTCTTGGATGCGCGATAGAGTGGAGCGTCAATTTTTTTAGATTTTATCTTCATTTGGTCACGAAAAACATAATCACACAAATTTTCGAACCTACTTTTAGCCCTCTACCACCGTTCAAGGTGCTTCAAGTAAGTATTAGCTTTTCCAAAGAGTTGCGAAAATAATGTTATGTTGTATATATTATGTCACCCATAGAAATATGTCACCTGTCTTCGGGTTCTAGGTCAAGCCACAGAACCCAGTAACCTACACCAAACTTGATTGGAAAAAAATCACAAGAACGTCATTTGCAAAAATGTAAACAAGTGATCCTACAATAAAAATATTACAACTACAATGGCTATTGTCGGTTTAACAATTCTAGAAGTACTTCGATAAACTTTTAGAGCTATTCAAGATTGCGATCGTAATAAAACAGCACAAGTGGGCGTGTTTTTATGTAGTTCTGTATCTACCTGCGCAAGTTTACGATCACGACTGTCAAATAAACGATGGTTCGTAGGTCAAGGAACCGCTAGTGTTCAACCGTTTAAGATAGGTTATTCACCCCTGACGAGCGGCAAAACGCTTCAATGAAGTTAGGGCTGCCGCAGACAGAGATTTAACCCGTTTAACATACCACAATATTGCGCCTATATTCTATAAAAGGTTAGGCAGTGATACACCTCTGCCTGGCGTAATGTGAGCGTGAATTTAAGTTATCTCCAATCCAACACTACCGACAATTCTTTTCATAATGAATGTTCAGCACCATGTAATGAGCGCGCTAATCTCTGAGCGCTGAGAAATGTTTGATGTTAAACCCTTTATCACTTTGCACAAAATAATGCTGAACCTCAACTATCAGTCAGTGTCTGGTGTTCAAAGCCGGTCCAAAAATTGTCCGTCCTGGTTTGACTGATCGTTAAGTATCGGTGTATGCGTCTCAAGGCCACATCGGTATTTGCCCACATACATATGTGTACTAAACTATTTGACTACAATAGATGCTACGTTGAGTGGTTATACACGAACGGGAAGCTGGCAGGTATCGGGTTCTTAGTTATCCTCTGGCCTGATAGGGTACGTAATGTATCTTTGTTCAGCAGTGTTGAAAACCAATCCACTCAAACTATTTAGTTAGATATGCAAACATCAGTATGCTGGACCCAAATTGATTCCAAAAGATACCTCAGCAGTTCCGTTCCCGTGTAGGTAAGTTGTTAAAAGGGTGATAAGTGAACACCACAACAGTTAATTTCCATCGTTTTGCGCCCATTTTCCTAGCGTCAAATCTAAGCAAAGACTTAAAAAGGCACCGTTACGCAGCCTGGCCCATCCGCAAGCCTTATTTACCAACTTAGTACATGCAAGATAAATATTAACACATGTCAATGTTACCCAAGGTTACCGACCTCTGGCCGGCGACCTTACATGAGCATGTTAGTACCACATATCGATCGTCAAATAACGTCACTCTATATTTATTTGTAGATTATGATATCAGGGCCACAAGTTAAATGATTCAATGTGATACAGTTTGGTGTCAAAGTCAGTAATATTGTGAGCTGGGATGTTATCGTAAAAGCGATAACCGTCATGTGAAGTGTTTGTAAATGGAGCAAGTGCAAATATTGCGATATTACTATTCTTTGTAACAATTAATTATGAATTTCTTAGGCGATAAATGGATGGGACGCTCGATATTTTCCCGAAAGAAAATTTATTTTTTATTTTTATAATGCCGTGGACTAGGAATTGAAGTATAAAGGACGATATGGCAAGAAAGGAGGTGACTGCTGAGATGATGAGTAGTAGAGAAGTATGGCAGAAGAAGATATGCTGCGCAGACCGCAAATAAATTGGGATAAGGACCAGAGATTATGGTCTAGGGATTTGGAGTCCTATTGACACTATAAATACAGGTTAAAATATAATTGATAGTCAAAACTATTCAAGCTGATGGGTATCGAATACAATATGATCAAATCATGATATAATATTACACAGACAGATAACCCTGAAATGTCAATCTCCGGGACCCGGATGCAATAAAGTGACGTTATTGAATTACCTATGTACTTCTATCTTCTAATCCATACTTCCATACTATTTTGATAGATGCGAAACTAACTTTGTGACATTTCCTGCCAAAAACGGATGAACAGATTTCGATGCGTGGCACACATGAAGGCGACCAGTCTGGGACGAACCTTACAGGTGCCGTGTGGTATTGGATGGGCACGACACTTTCCCCATCGGAAAAATCGACATTAATACTAATATTAATCATCATCATCTGCCTAGCCTTTTCCCAACTATGTTGGGGTCGGCTTCCAGTCTAACCGGATGCAGCTGATTACCAGTACTTTACATGGAGCGACTGCCTATCTGACCTCCACAACCAAGTTCGTAATTGGTAATACGATACCCCTTGGTAAGACTGGTTGTCAGACTTTCAGGCCACTGACTACCTGTAACGACTATCAAAGATCTACAAATGACAGCTGGGACCAACGGCTTAACGTGCTTTCCGAGGTACGGAGGAAACTTGGTATGTAATGGGTGGTCAACCATCCACGGACCAACCCATGCAAGCGCGGCTTTACCTGACGATCGACCCGAGCGGCTGTTATTATTTGGCCACGAGCTCCTTCTAATACTAATATTAATATGATTTAGGAAAATCGAAAATTTTATCAGCCTAGGGTAATTTAGGTATAGTCACATGGTGGTGCCGTATATAGACAATGACGTGGGCTAGGTCACAAAAAGGCAATGCTAATTGCTAAATACATGTTGTTTTAACAACTATATCAATTTAATACGATTTAGTGTATTATATTGTTTTAAACGCATAGTAATAGTGTCTAGAAGTGGTCTCGGATATTTTTAGAGCGCAGTCCGTCAAACTCTTGGATGGCACCCAGCGAATGAAACGATTTACTCTGGTTAGCCCTTCCTATTTACGATTTAAATACATAGTATGGAGGACGGATATCAATTCATTAGAGTTTAGAACGCTTCGTTTTTTTTTTATAATTGCCTTACCTTACAATAAGTAGGTAGGTACTATTAAAGGTGACCTGTAACTTATAGGTCACCTTTATTCGTGCAAAAAATATATATAAACGCTATTAAAATGAAATCATCGTAATTTTACAACTTGAAAGTCTTTGAATTGTGGTTCAAGTACAAATATCTAAGAATCTTAAAAGGGAGAAGTTTTTTTAATTAATTTATTACGGTTAGGCTGAAGCAAACAAACATATCCTCATACTGTAAATAATTGTCTTATATAATTATAATGACGAATGAAACGAAATGAAATATAAATTAAAATTATTTATTAAAACTAATGTTGTTTAAGAGGGGGCCTGAAAAGGCTACTTTACCAGAATCATAACAGGATTATAATATGAATTACATTATGTAAAATGGCCATAAATTAAACATTCATAATAACAACTGCGTCTGCGACTATTGTACGAATTGTAACGTCATTCTTATTTTAATCCTATTAATTATGATTCTGTTAAAGCGGCCTCTAAGACCCACAAGAAGACATAATGGAACCTCTGGGATTTGTCTTAGCATGCCAATAAAGTGGCAAAACGAATAATGCATTCGCATCACAGATGTTTCGTACTATCTGCTATCTCTTGATCGCATGCATGGAAACAGCAACTATGTCTACACATAGCTATGTGATTGTGCACATCTTAGGCAGCTAAGCTTAGTTTTAACCTTCATATAACTTGCCTTCTATAATTACATTTGTCATTACATTATTGTGTGGTTACAAACGTGGGAACTTGACATCCTATTGTAAGGTAGCATTGATGCTTTATAGATTTTTAGAGGTCTTGCCGGAGAATAGAGGTTTTCATGGCCGTTGTAGGATAATACTTATAATAAATTACCCACGTTGTTTTGCAGTATTAGAATAACAAAATAATTTAGTTTTGATTCCGGCCGCAATACAATATTTATTTCTGTGGAAGTCAAAAGCAATTTTTATTATTAATCTTCTTTATGTAAGTCCGTGGGAAGACAACTGACTAAGAGGACAAATAATCAAAAGTGAAATATGTATAGCCATGATACAAACCCGCTACACAAGACCTACACTCACATTGGGCGGCCAATGCAATGGTTAAAGAAGAAACAGATACTAAAAATTGCTCGCTTTACAGTTGCAAATCGTATGGTTAATCCGTTACACTGCACTGGGTAGAATAAAGAGGAAAACGTGGGTTGTGTTGTGTGAAATCCAGATACATTTTATTACTGGAGTTTTATAAAGCAAGATTGTTCCAACTGAGGTAGGAATTCACCTCCTACATCCAACATTAAGTGAACAATATGGCTACTGGGACCAATTCTGGCATCAAACCAGGTTTAAGCAATCTGTGTATCGTCGTAGAAGTAGTTAACGATCAAGTAGATAATTATATTACATTTTCATTGCATATAACAAATAGTTACATAAACATGTATACCTGAAATGTACCGTAATAACTTAATAATCATTCTGAATCTCAGAAATGGGCAGGCCGCACGTTGAATAATTGGAAGTCTCTTGCCAACTGTGTTGGGCAATTGGCAAACGGCAGATGATGATGACCAGTGAATCGAATCGTTAATGAATAGGTACTTAGTATACTCTTGGTAAATAATATTTGGCTGCTATACCCATGCACCTGATAGATCATTACGACATCACGGGAGACGGTCCAGCTATTCTTGTCCGTAGACTACACTAATGACTGTCACAGGTAATATCGACTATGTAAACTAACAATATCGTAAGTGATATTGAGCGTCCTGTTGAATTCCAACTTTTAGTGCAGAGCTTAAAGTTGCAAATCGAACAGCCCGTTCACCAGTGTCGTTATGTCAGTGTTGTGACGCGCAGGAGTGGCGGAGTGACGCAAGACGAGTGTCAACGGCGGCGCGCGGCGGCGCGGGCGCAGAGCCGTGAATAGATCGCGAGGTAGACGCACGCGAGACACCTGCGAACTGTCACTAGACTGGTGTCAACAACGACGTGTCACGCGCAAGTATCGTCACAGCCCACAAGCTACCAGAGCGCCTAGACACAGAAATTCTATCAGCGAAAAGTCGTTGTGGGGAATACGAAACGCAAAAGGGATTGACACTTTTCTAGTTTTTTGAGGATTTTGTTCTGTAACATTTAGTTCAGTTAGTTTGCTAAACTAAACATCTATACCAACATTATAAAGAGGTAAAATAATTTTCGGAATCGGATCAGTACTTCCGAAGAGTACTGATCCGATTACGAAAATTCTTTCACTAACAGGAAGCTACATTATCCCCGAGTGCCATAAGCTATTTAGCATTTAACATTTAAAACGATCCCGTGGGTTAATTTCGAGCGATTTAGGAGCGGAGACGTGAGCAAAAGCTAGTTATTTATAAAACGTTATTGATTGAATTTTGTCTCCCTAATTATCATAAATAGTCGCCAGACAGATGGAAAAATGAGCGACCACCGGACAGGAAAAGCGGACGCTTAAGCAGCCCTGAAAGAAAACTGTAATTTATTATTCGGGCGTAATAGGGCATAATTAAAAGGAAAAACCATGTATCAGACCATTCCAATACTACCCAGCCCACACCTATTGTTTATAAAAACTCGACATATTTCGTAAAATAACGCGCATTATTCTCAAAAAAACTTCATGATTTATTCTTCTAGGAAATCATCAAAAAGATAGAAAGTGTATGATAGCGATTTCAGTCTATTATATTGTGATTTAGTTTTTCTTTCAGAATTCACGTGATGTGTCCGGACAGTCGTTTAGTTGTTTTTCTTTTCTTCGTTGTAATGGAAATAAATGAACTGCAAGAGAGTTTTTTGGGTTCAACGGATATCTAAAATTATATAACTGGCTACCACTTTCCCTACAGATATTTTTTAGGCTTCAGCTAAAAAAAAATGAGCGTTTATTATATTCTCGATCGTCGATGATTTCGTTGTTGAACGTTTTCTGTTTCTATAAAAAGCTGTAAGCATTCAATAAATATTTTATTAATAAACCACACTTGCAAATATTAGATAGGCACTTAAGATTTTATTGGTAAGTAAATCAAATAAAATCTTAAACGCCTATCTAATATTTGCAAGTGTGGTCTATTAATAAAATATTCTCTTTCCGAAGAAGTGGCTACGTCATAGAGACCATCTAAATATGTATATCAAGAGACAATTCAGCCCATAACCATTGGTTAAATTTAGGAATCTGGCATAAGACAACAGCTACTCTGTTGTATAGTAGTAATAACAACGATACGTATGTATGTATATACAGTTATAAAATGATGCGTATGTGACGGAATGACTCAGTCACGAACACCAAAATTTATGTGCGATTTGTAAAATAACTATTGCTTCTTTGAGATAAAACCTATTCATATAATTTTGTGGATTCCAAAATACTAAATTAATTAATAAAGTAACAAAACACATAAGTAAATAATTCATTAAAAAAACAACCAAAACAGCAATAGAAAAACCCTTTTAAAGTTGCTAAGCGTAAAATATGTCACTGACAAAACTACTTTTGACCGGTTATAACTATTTTTACCGAAACTAGCATTTCCTTAGGAACCTATTAGGTTGGTAGGCTTTTCTTTTGTAACCCTTTTAAAAACTACATGATATATTGATAATTATCACGATTTTAAATAGTTCAAATTACATATAGCGTTCCGTAAAAAAGGGCTTTGTTTTAGTATTAACCCGTTTTAGGTTTTAATTTTGTAGTTTTTGACCGATTAACAGTTTCGACTGTCAAATATGCGTGTACACATATTAGTGCTCTTGACTGTACATCCCAAAAGTAAGTGTGCCGTAAAACACAGGCCAGCATAGCTAACAGCTATAATTCATGGCTAATAGAATATCAAAAGTTGATGGTAAGCCACTTATTATTTAAATGTGTTCTTCAATGCGTGGCACACATGTTTTTGTAAAATACTTTTTTGCAATTTGAATTGAACCACGTTTCTCAAGATAGGCAATGCTGGTTTGAGCGTGGGTGATATTACTCTTATGATTTATGTTTATTTTTTAATTGTTGCATAGTTGATGCACACGCATAATATGCTCTTTGTGCCCATTAGCCTAACTCTGTTCTGTCTCCTGCTTGAAATGGAGGGAAGTGGAAATCATGTTTTCAAACTCCTTTGCTAATATTAAAAAGAGATATTTGTTTGCAAGTTTGCATGTAGGGGATAATCTCCGGAACTAATGATGCAATTCATTTTTTTTTTTTGGTAGAAAGCTACTTTTTTCCTAGGTGCTAAAAATCGGCTAGTAAGCATGATATAAATTATATTTATGTCACGCTTATTATCCGAGATAGCACAAGTTTTGCGGATGAAGTCGCGGGCGAAGTGCGAGTTTCTTAATAATTAGTTGCGGGATTCAAGACTGTTGAATCGTTTATATTGTGTGGGACAACTATCATTATCAAGTAGGTACTTATTTAATGCTATTATATTTATTTAACACTGTTCATTGCAAATTTTGTTAACACACAAAAAATGTTTATCAGCAAAACCAGGCATTTTCCTGTAGGTAGTGTTATTAAATTAATATTATTACATTCTTTATCAGTATCACTCATGCATTCGTATTTTATTGGCAAGCTCTTATCGGCGGACAATGTTGTGGCAAGTCTGTGATGGTTTTGGTCATTTATAATCAGGATGGCCCTATTTAAATAAAAAAACTAAACATTATGCCTAAATTCAACTTCCTACGTCTATCTCTGAAAAAAATATAGCGATTGTGAAGGCTTCGTTTTTTTGCTTTATGTTAGTTTAATAATTAAATTTAAAAAAATACTATCCACATGAATTCTTCTATAAAAAAGGAATCGTCAAGGAAGAGGTGTCGAGCTACCCAGTAACTGGGTTGTGGAGGTCAGTCAGACAGCTGTAGCTCCATGTTAAAAATACTAATTTTGAGTTGCATCTGGTTAGACCCGGAAGCCGATCCCAACAAAGTTGGAAAAAGGCTAAGGCATTAAAAATAGTCCGTAAATCTCATTTCAAAAAAAGAAACTGTTTTTTCTTCAAACCTTCATACTGCATTTGTTCCATGATTCCATGTAAGTAATATTGTAACAATGGCCGTCGGTAGCATACTGCAATACCGTCACGACAAGAAACACACAATTTCTTCACACATCGGTACTAGCTCTAGTTTCGCAGAGTATAGTACGTAGAGTCAAGTTTTTCATGCTATGTGGGTAGAAAGAATTTATTGTAGGCTTTTTTTAGCCGACTTCTTAAGAAGGGGGAGGTTATTTATTCCACCAGCATCTTTATATTAATTTTTTTTTGGAAAGAGGAAGCGCGCGCGGTGTTTCCATAGAAACGAGAATGCCATATAGTAGGTTGTAGCTGCGTCTTTTCCACTCTTTACACTTTCGGGCTTCTGACTACCCGTAACGACCCATCCACGGCCCAACCACGGGAAACGTTGCTTAACCTTGACATTGACCGTGGGACCCATGGGGCAATTGCTATCCTCAATCAATATTGGCATAACAGTAATATTTCACCTTAAGAGCGTTTACGTCTATCGCGCGAAGTCAAGTTTAGGTAATTCAATGCATTTTTTACGCACACTAAAGCGCGCGTGCCTGTGTGCATAGCGCTGGCGCGTTCTCTTGCGCTATAGTCAAACTAACCCACTATGATCCGTTCGAGTGCAATTGTTGTAGTAAAATTTAATTTGAATTTGAATTTGAACGTACACGGATTACTAAAGTACGAGTGCATAAAATAAGTATTCAATAATATATTGCAAGTATAGCTATAATTATGATTAATATTAAAGTCGTTTTTTAGTTATTCAAACATGAATTTGTTGATCTAAACTTTAGAAAGAAACCGAACTTCGTTAATTATTATTGATTTGTGACTGATTAATAAATATTTCTTATTCTATTCAAATAAATCACTTTATACGGATTTACTTACGTTTATTTTATATTATATTTTAACCTGACGCGATGTTCCTCTTAGTGACACCTCTTATGAGGGAAATACAATAGGTTGGCGTTAACTTTAAAAACAATTTATGTTCTTATTTACAAAAAAATTTGTAAAAGTTTTAATAAATAAAATTCGTAGGTAAAAAAATAGGGTAGATATTGGTTGTCACTAAAAATATTGTCAGTCATCAAAAATAATAATAAAAAAATTTAATCATCAAAGTACCAAGATTTTTTAATCACACTATAAACGTCCGCTATCCTTCCAAGTACGACTAAGGTCAACTCGGGTCAGGCAGAGCGCCGAGCGACATGTCCTCTCTCTAGAAAGCCTCGCGGCGGTCTGATTTGAAATTGCTCGCGCGCAGTGATTTATAGTAGTTTTCAAATATTTATAGAAAAATAATCACTGTAAATTATTTGAAATTTTAAATTGGATGTTTTAAAGCATATGTTCTTCTATTATATTATGCTATTATTATATTAAATCAAGTAAGATATATCGGTGAAAAAATCATTTTAATTCCTTAATATTTCACATTGTTTGAACTTTAATTTCTTATATAAAGAAACCTAAATCAAAAAATTTTCTTCTCCAACTATATTCCTTAGGATCTTAGCAATAGGTAAAAAAAAAAATCTAATTAGGTTTGCCAGTGGTTTCCTATAATTAGAGCGTCGAAACTGACGCTAAAAGGGAAATTAAGAAAACCTCTGTTGAGTTATCTTGATAGAATTTACCAATACTCTATTAATTGAAATATTTTTCTCTCCAACTATTGAGACAACGAAATTTCCTAAAGTTATTAGTAATTATCATTTTTGTAAAATAAAGGGTTGATGGTATTAAAGGGTTTGAAAAGTACTGTTTTGGAGTCAAACAGCGCATGGACGGCGTAAACGCTCTTAATGATGGCCATCAACAATCAAAAGAGTTCAACATTGGTTTTCTAATTATTATTAGTCATTAAACACCATGATGTATTCACCGCCTATTGTGTTAGCTTGTTTATTGATTGCTAATCGTACAACAATCGATTGCGGTGAACTGTAACCGAAACAAATATTCGATAACGATTTACTTTTTACATTCGTGGCAGGCTACTTTATTCGGAGAAAGAATGAGTGCCTGTTGTTTACCGTGCGAGTATGAGGCACCAGTAAATCATTCTGTCCAGCCTAGGTCAAGGTTAATTTATGATAGTTCCTTTTCTATACGTCAGACACCTATGTTAAAGAGAAGCAATTTCAACATTTTTTTTAATCCAGACCTTACATGGGACATGGGTTGGACAGTATGGTTATTGGCAAACGTTCTGTAAACTGGCAATCGGCCAATTAAAATTCACGAAACGAGATAAAAAAGTGCCACCCTGTATAATGGTGAAAATTTTTGGGCAATTCGAGGAAACGACTTCTCTATTAGACGATCGTTTGACTAGACTCTACGATCCCAAAAAAATTACTTTAGGTATTTTACTACTTAATTTGAATTTGAAAACGGCTCAAAATATTGCAATTTATTTCTTGCTCTCTTATAACCTAGACATTCCGGATTTACAGACGAAGACAAAAAACCAGGAAGCATTGAATGTATCTAATTAATTATCTACTAACATCTAGCAGGCATTAAACAGCTTTTTTGTCATTTTAATATTAATAATCGAACAACATGAGCAATTGAACTTCCTATCCTACTGCTGGCTTGTCGATTTGTGCTGATATACACAGAGCAGGTAACGGAGCCATAGGTCGAAGAGATTTTTGGATAGAAATCGTAGATTGGCCAGCAGTGCCATCATAGGTTACTTTAAAAAAACGATTTCTTTAGCACGAGACGCAAAACAAGCACGGGAGAGCAGCTGCAAGCATGTAAAGGCTTACATACCTGAGATAATTTGGATGTATCTTAACCGTCTGCATGCTGATGGCCGCAGTGATGGGTTTTGGCCAGAGGCCTCCGAACCTGCCACAGACAGTTCTGCAGATATTGAGGCTGCCGAACACCATGCTGCTGGAGTTGGAGACTCTGTCGTCATGCGGGAACTTCGTGCGCTCACAACCCTCGTCTGGTACGCATTTGTACCGCCATGATGGTCTGCGAAAAGTCTTTACTGTTAATAGATGGCAAACAAGCCGACCCAATGGTAAGTGGTTACCGCCACGAGGTAACCACTTTGAGAGAACACCAATTCGAAAAGCAACCGTGGTGGGTGTGCAATGTGGGATACTCCGGGTGCTTTTTGCTAGGGTGCTCTAAAAATAGGTGCCCTCAATGGAATACCTCACCGACGCCTATGGCACGGACGATTTACATATACATATATAGAATTCAAAACATTAAGAACCACAATAAGTATCGTTAAACCTTAGGTGTTTAAAAGACTTCTAGCGCAAAAAGCATTATACAGTTTACGGATGCGTCAGTAGTAGAGATGAATGAGAAAAAAGTATAAAGTACTACATGTCCCTACTTTATACTTTTTAAAGTATAAAGGTAATTTAGTCGAGTGCAATGCAATTAGATAAAAAGGTGGAACGAAGTTTATAGTGGTTCAGAAAGAATATGTATATTATTATGACTTCCTGAGAGAAATATTATGTTATGATTTCCTGATATTTTTACAAGATTTTAAAAGAAAATTAAAAAAAAACAGTCTACTACTACTAGTTTGTTTAACTTGAATTTACTTCAAAAGAAAAACTTTAATAAATTACGCTCAAATTTCACATTGCCACATGCTACAATCAGTAGAAATAGGAACTTACTCATAAGTATGGGCCACCACATCTTCCACGACGTTCTCTGAACACCCCCCAAGCTGAACGGTCGCAATGGCCAGCAGGACCCACGAACACAGGCCCGCCATCGTTGCCTGTCAAACAAACAATAACACAATGATACCAAACGGAGGTAAAGCTTTCATTGTTGCCTTTAGGAAGACCATTCACTAAGGAATATACCTGAAATGTATTTTTTTCCTGGAATGTACACAAAGATGCAACCGTTGCACAATTTTTAGGGTACCGTAGCCAAATGGCTGAAACGGAACCCGTAATAGATTCGTCCCGTCCCTTCTGTAAGGATGGACGAGGAAAATTCTGAAAAAATGTAGGTATTTAGACATTAAAAAAAGAAAATTGGTTTGAATAAGATTTGATATTTCGTTTTTGAGATATGAGACTTTTTCGTGAAACTACAGCAGTAACTTTGTTTTTCATTAAGATCCTATGAAAAAAGAAATCTTGAACTGTTGACTGTAAAACATATGCATGAGCGTTAAAAATATTGTTATTATTAATTGTTTGGTGCCACAGAACCCTATGTGTGCGAGTCCGACTCGCAGTTGACCGGTTATTTTTTTCTTGATTTGGATATCTCAGTACAAGTTATCTATATGTATTATAAAGGAACAGTCCTATTGTGCATGCAGTATGACTCATTTTGGAGTATGTATCAGCTATTCAGGTAAAACTTGGAATTATTAAAAACTAACTGACAAGGAAAAGTTACCCGAAATGGCTCGAAAAATATTGTATTATTCTGTACAAAAATAACCAAAACTGATAGCATTTTAGTTGTTAAAGCAAACACATAAATTAAATATTATAAATTCCGTTTTTGATGCCGAAACAAGCAAGCAATCTGTACCCATGAAAATACTGTAAATGAAAAAATATAAAAACATATTTTACATTGAGGATAAAGAAAACATCGATTTTGTATCGTGTCAATACTCGTTTAGATGTTATCTCCATAATTATGTCGGATGTATGAACGCAACTGTAATTTAGCGCTTCAATATGGCGACTATACACATATATGTTTATTGTACATCATGCCATTAATATTGAGTAGGTCGTCTCATTGTCCATATTAGCGGCACATATTGCGTGCTGACGAAATGGTGCTGGCTAACGGAACACACTCAGACAACTATGGATACTGACGGAACTATAGATACGCCTCAGTGGGACACTTCCGAACACGCGATTGTGTTTGTATGCTCAGTTCAATTACCTTCATTATTTTTGTAGCTAACTATGGTAAAAACATGTCTGTATAGTGAAAAATTGCGTTTATGTAGACTTTTGAACAGGGAGTAAGTAAGGACTCATTTTTATTTGGCACAACGACCAACATTCTTCTGACCTTAACCTAATTTATTTTCTGCCGGCGCGCACAAGCGTTATTTTCTTCAAAACACCTCGATTGGCTGCAATCTGCGAATTCTCCCCCTTTACAGTTAGATTTATCATCACACACTCCATCCATCGTTTATTTGATCTCCCCCTACTTTTATAACCATCCGAATTCATCCTTAAAACTTTCCTTACGACACGGCGACTTGGCCGTCATTCCTCCGCATTTCATGTCCATATCAAGACAACCGATTACACACAACTTCTTGATTGGGCACAACGATATGCATGATAAATTATTAAGAATTCTGCGTAAACTTGGAACAGGTTCCTCCATACACCGATTCATCATCGGACTGCAAGAACGGTGCATATAAATTCATTTTTTTAAGTGCGTAGAACTCTTCGCAGCTGTGTACGGTTCTCATGACACTACCTTTTGATTTATAGCACCGACCTATTGCAGTGGTGGACTTCCTACACACAATATGCTGTTTTATTGAATGATATGGCTTCAAACACAATCTGACCAAATGGGGGACTTTCCTACACTCAGTGTGAATGGTGCTCATTCGGACATATTGAACACGTCTTCTGCTGAAGACGTGTTCAAAGTGTATCTACACCTGCGCTTTATTGGCCATAAAATATTTCACAAGACTTAAAAGACAATTTGTCTACAACGGCCTGTCATACAGCCGAAGTGCGGTCCGGTTTGCGAGACATGCAAAAATAAGCGACATCATCCTACGAGCTCTTGTCACCGTCGGCATTCGAGATTTAGAACCCAATAGCTTGGCCCGCGACGATGTCAAAAGACCGGACCGCATGTCTTTGTTTTCTTGCCTGTGCTAGCGTTTGGTGTGGGACGCCACTTGTGTCGATAGTCTTGCGCCATCACATCATCCCAACTCATCCTGCTGTGCTGGCAGTACCACTGCACCTTTGTGGAAACTATATTTTCGAGCCGTTTGGGGTTGAAACTTTGCGGCCGTGAGGTCCAAGTGCTCCCAGCGTATTTAAATTTCTGAACGCCTAGTTGACGCTTCCCGTGACCCAAGGGCTGGCTTTTACCTTGGCCAGAGGTTAAAAATGTTGCCATACAACGTGTTATGTTACTGCTACAGCCCGTTCATACGACGACGATTCGTTGTTTATGACAAATCGTCTTTGTTTACGACCCGTAAATTTTTTTGACGGTGGCAATGCTTTTTAATACCCGTGTTCACACTCATCACGAATCGTGCTAAATGACGGACACGTCAAAATCACGTATCGTCTTATAAAATCACGTACATATGTACGTCAAAAAACACGAATCGTGATTTTTTTGTGACGGTTTTGGCCGATGCGCTCGCTCCCGAAAAATCACGAAACTAATGTGAACACCAATTCGTTTTTTTACCGAATCGTGATAAAACACGATTCCGTATGCAATGTGAACGTCCATCCGTCATGACGTATCGTGTTTTATGACGAATAGTTAATGATGGAAGCCGTGTGAATGAGCCCTTAGGTATACAAATTAAAAACAGGTCTAGAGTAAGGAATGTCCAGGCAGTTTTGTGATTCATACGTTAGGGGCCGTCCTTTAATCACGTAAGGCTATATCCCCCCTCATCCTTGGTGATACGTCGTGATGTTTCAGGCTAGCCCTCCCTCCCCCTCCCAGCATCATGTATATTTTTTATTATAGAAAACATGAGATAGTCCTAGAATCTGTTTAACAAAAAATTGCTTGCTCGGGTTTTTAATTCATTATCTACATTTTTAGTCCCACATTAAATACATTTTTAGTCCCATGAAAAAAGTACACGAGATAATCACATATTATACACCCCCCCCCCCTATTCAAACCTCTCGTGATTAAAGGACGACCCCTTATTAATATTATAGTTATTTTTTGCGCTGATGTTATATCAGTTTTTTTTTTGTCTTTGTTGTTTGAAGGTCATTGTAAACTATTTAAAATTCTATTTGTTACGTTCACTTTAACACTAACTCATGGACGTGTAACGAACGATAACAGTACTTAGCTCACAGCTGGCAAGGTCTGGTTTCGCTACGACGGAGCATATATTTTAAATGTAGGGTGAACACATTGAGGGATCCTCCTCATTTCGTGTCCTGCTCTTTTGCAATGCAAGTCCCACTATAATTGCGTAACACAGTTTCACTCACTATCCGAAGGATTTTTAAAGAAACTCCTATTCCTTTGTTTCACTCAGTTGAAAAATTCGGCTGTTCGACCAGAAAAATAACGCAATGCATGTTGTTGAACTGTCGAAGTAGAAGGCATTGCCATTGTAAGAATATTACGCTAGTACCATGCAGATCTCTGTCGACACAGCCGAGATACGGTTTAAGCTGATTATTTTTACATACAAATAAATGACATAACAGCTTTTTACTGAATGCATATGAAAGTATAATCATCATCTGCCTAGCCTTTTCCCAACTTTGTTGGGGTCGGCTTCCAGTCTAACCGGATGCAGCTGTATACCAGTATTTTACATGGAGCGACTGTCTATCTGACCTCCACAACCCAATTAGTACTGGGTAATACGATACCCCTTGGTAAGACTGGTTGTCAGACTTTCGGGTCACTGACTACCTAGAACGACTGTCAAAAATCTACAATTGACAGCCGGGACCAAAGGCTTAACGTGCTTTCCGAGGCACAGAGGAAACTCGGTATGTACGGGTGGTCACCCATCCACGGACCAGGATTCAGGCTACATCCAGGACTCAGGCTAGCGCGGCTTAACCTGACGATCGACCCGAGCGGCTGTTATTATTTAGCCACGAGCTCCTCCCATATAAAAGTATAATTATGAAAGTATTATACGGTACATATAACAAACAAACATTATATTTTTTATATTTTTGTCTGTCTGTTTGTTCCGGCTAATCTCCGAAACGGCTGGACCGACTTCGACGGGACTTATACTGGCAGATAGCTGATGTTATATATATAGAAATGTATTTTAGAAAATGGATTAGGGTTACGTGCAAAAAATAAATGAAATCCCATGAAATTTTTAACAAAATCCGAATCAAACAGGGAAGTCATATTTTTATAATAATTTCACGCGGACGAAAATCGTAGGTAACAGCTAGTTATAACAAAATTATTAATGGAATCATTGTTGCGCCGACCCCAAGTACAATGGCACAAGGGCAGAAGGGTGATGGTGATGATGAGTTATTGGAATCACAGACACAACGAGAAGAAAATTGCATGATTTATACCGCCTCTACGGCAAGTACAGACTATTTTAGTCACTAAATAGGCAGGTATCTATATTTTGTTTTATTGTTAATTTAATCATTTTGTTTCGCCCTATGCGAGACAAATAAATGCATGTTCTTTCGTATCTTTTACTTACCTGTACTATCTAGTAAACATTGGCAAATGCGTACGACCAACCGATCAGTTGATTTTTAAAACGTTTACAGTTTCGTCTACCTTTAATGCCCTGGCTGCGTCGTACTAAACAAGATAAAGTGATTAAATAGCGCCAGATCAAAAATGATGTTTAAGAAGCCTTTGATCTCGTAAACATCGTCTGTGTGTAGGTACTAATTAAATACATACATCAGTCGTTATTTATAACTTTTAGAAAACAAGTTGAAGGTACCTGTAACGGTAGGTACAGCCTACTATGTTTTCATACAGACATTGTAGGTACCTAGTAGACACAATTCATATTCACTATATTTCCGCAACAATCATTTTAACAGTAGTTAGGTACTGTTTTCATTGAAATTTTATTTGAAAAGGTGGAATTAAATACAACACTTTCGAAAATTCTAGAATGAAAGAAATACTATGCACTAGCAATAGAATTCAGCAATATCAATCTCAATAAGAATAAAAGCATTCAATTAGAAATGGAATTTATTGTGTGATTTACAAAACTTACATTATAGTGAGTTGCGTGTCCTTCCATCTTATCAGTAACAAGTTAAACTAATAAATAACTAAGACTATCCACACATAAACAGAGAAATCGTTGTAAGTTTAATCCTATTAAATTATTATTTTTATCCTATCCTTTTTTATCGAATTTGGTTTTAAATAATCACACTGTAGACAGAAAAGCGTTTAAATTACTTAGAATAAATAAAATTCAAAAAGAGGAAACCTGTCTGAATTTCATAAAAAAAACGACTCGACTAATTAACAGTTCTATGTTATTTTAAGTAAATTCTTGTTCGTATGACTAACACCCGTATCTATAAAGTCAACGTGATTACCACTTGAGATATTGTCATTTTTTAGATACGATTTTTATTACATAGTTTAGTAATTGCTTGATGTTAGAACTGTAAAAAGTTATAATTCTTAGCTATGCTTTCTTTGACGGTTCTTACTTCGTTTAAATTCTTGCCCATTGCATAAAAGAAAATTCACAAGTAATTACTTTAACTTGGGTGTTAGTATTTTGCATTCGTGAAAAGTTTTCGCGCTCATAAAAATTAACAAAATCAAATTACTTCGAGATGTTACTGAAATACTGAATGGAAGTTTGTTGTTATGTATCTCAACATAGGTAATTATTATCGTACTTGCAAGTAATACAATTTCCAAGTACTTTAGATTTAATGACTAAGGAACTAATTACTCATAATACCACATGTTTTCTTAACAGCCAATGAAACGTATCATCACTACATAGTATAAAACAAAGTCGCTTCCCACTGTGTGTCCCTATGTATGCTTAGATCTTTAAAACTACGCAACGGATTTGGATGTTTTTTTTAATAGATGCGAGTGATTCAAGAGGAAGCTTTATATGTATAATACATGCATATTACAGTAGAGAAAACCTTAGTATCTACATTGCACCCGTGCGAAGCCGGGGCGGGTCGCTAGTTAAAAATAATATGGTAGTTTGGATCCTGTTTCAGATGCTAGCTGCTTAGTTAAGGCTTTAAAAGATTATTTTTATATTTAATTTAAAATAAAAGCCAATGCAAAAGATAAATTCAATTTCTTTAACCTTTACACTTTTCCTGTTGACAGCGATACATAGTTTTATTTTAGATTTAATAAATGTACATAAAAGAATATAGCAAATAAATAACAAAATTTCAGGTTTGAAATTAAAACTTTGGTTTTAATAAATAGGTTCACTTATGATGAGGCTGACTTGCGTTTAAAATATAAGAATAAAAAATTAAAATTTCTTTAATGCATCTGTTTATTAACCAAATAAAGTAAGTAGCAATAAATCAATATCTACAGTGACGCCAAGCACATCTAGGAAAAATGGAGAGCAAGCCTGATCGGTCATTTATTAACACGCATTAAGTTTGCAAACATTCTTTAGAGAGGGTGATCAATTTGAGTAAAGAGGGAGACCGAGAAGAATGTAATTTAGGTGCATAGAACAACCGAAAAGAGGGTGAACATAGAGACACACGAGCAGTTAAAATAACTAGGATACGGTATCTACTATAGAACTCCGCCCCTAAGATGACCCACTGACCGAAATTGCAACACGATCAAATTTCCAGCTAAATTTGTTCAGGGATGGAAAATGCGAATAAAAATAAAATAGTGTTTATACTCCGACTTACCATTAAAAATAATATCTTACACAATAATACACGAGACAGGATTGTAGTTTAAAACAAAGCTACAACACAACTAAAGGCCTATCATGCCAAACCTATCTTTTTATTTCAAAACATATTGATAAAGTAAATCGTAGAGCAAGTACTGCGTGAGTGCTGGATAACATCTACAATACTTCACAATTAATACAACCGTGTTAGTCTGAGGCCTCGGATAAGATAACTATCAGAAAAAAAATATAAGTAATTATCGGTTAAAACGTTTTCCTGTCAAGGATTTATCTATACTTTCTTTGGTTTCCGGCTTCAAAACTATTTAAACAAAGACAACTTCCTTTTTAGATCTCATTTAGAAAATTACTTTTTAGGAAACCATTCCGTGATACTAAAAGCATTCATTTTAAAATAAGAAGTGCGCCCCATGGCTATTCTATCGGCAAATATTACAAACTTCCACACAAACTTTTGTCTGCATGTAAACATCTTTTGGAGATGAATTTACTAAAATTCTTCCTTAGTGCTCACTTTTGGTAGTCTATGGAACATTTCTGAAAAATTATATGGTTTTAGACCCAGTGGTTTCGACTGTGCATTGTATGTCAGTGTGTGAATAAATGCCTGAAATTATGTTAGGTATACATAGTCATAATTCTAAAAAGTGTGTGTTTATATTACGCTTGTTTAGTTTTCTTTGGATTTTTGTATTTTTCACGGACAAAGACTGCTGCGTAAAGATGTTCGTATAATGTATTATTCTAGTTTAACCTTTACTGAAAAACTGCGTAAGTAATTTGTGCCTGAAAACTTCATGTACCTACATTTTAATTTAAAATACTTATTCCTAAATTAAAAGTAATTTTGTAACACAACTGAATAATTTAAAATGTATCTATTCAATAAAACGATTCATATTATGTCCGACTAACTTAATATAAGTATTCTAGTCATAATCCTTTTAATTTTCGAACAAGTGTATTGACCCACAAACTGTGTAGACGTATAGCGTAATGGTATAAATATAAAATAAATATGCAAAGTTACTCACTCGTATGGAAATCAAGAGGACGCTCGCTCCGAACGAAAGTTGCAAATTATTTTATCGTCAGTTTTGAATGGTAACCAGCTTAGCACTTAGAATAAAACCACTTCATAAGTTGCCGCACAACACTACAGTTCAACATGGACAGCTCTTTTTATTAGATAAGCACCAAAAATACATTTTTGTTTATTATTATTATCACAACACACTCATCGCAACATTTTAAACGTAACTGAAATTCACTGCAGGGTGTTTACAACCGCGTGATTTTGTTTTTACTTTTTCGCTACAAACACGAAGTAACCGAAGATAAATAAACCGGACCGCCACGTTTTTGTCGTTTTCGTTTTATTTATTGTTTACTTTGTTTTGTTTTTGTGCTATATGCACGCAGGATGTGTTCGCGGCGCGAAGGTCGCTTGTGCTTTGACTCCGTGCTCGATTACGGCTGGCTATAAGTTATTTTGTTATAGTTTAATTAATGCCAACGCCGCCGCTCTGGAGCCATTCGCATTTTGATAAACGCGCGCGTGCGGGCGTAAGGCGCGAACCGCTCTGATTGGCGGACTCACGGACTGGCCGGCGCGGGCGGTACGCGCGCGCGCTCTGAGCATTTTGGCGGGAGATCCACTTTCAGCCAACTAAAGGCTGCGTAATGACTGATATGTAAACTTTACCTTTCTATTGCCTTGAACTTTATTTCACACTACAAGTACTGTTATGTCTTTGTGGCGATATTATGATTCATTAAGATAGCCTATCTTATATAGGTATGTATAGGTATGCTATAAATAAAGTATGTACTTATCATTTTAAGATAAGGGGTAGGTAACTAGGTAGTTACCTATACGAGGTAGTGCCTTCTTCATATTCTGTAAATAATGTAGGAGGTATTGTTTTTTTTTTTTGTTTTTATTCCTGTTTTAATACATGTATTGTATTGCTTCAGTGTACCTACTTATGTATCTATGGCATCATGTATCAGTGTTATTATAGTACTACCATAATAAGCCATAGATAATAAAAGCCACTTTGCACATAGGTAATATATCAATAAAAGGACCTATTGCCGATATCAATGCCACTCATGGAGGTGATGAAATTAAGAAATCGTATGTACCTACTTAATTAATAAGTCTACTTAGTAGGTGCATGCTTATTCATTAGCTGGTATTCATAAATATGTAGTTCAAAGAAACATTCGTCAAGTCAAGTGGCAATGATCTTCGGTTCACGCCACATAAATCGCAACAAACGTGACAAATATTTATGAGCTAATTAAATGCAAGACAGAACCATTAAAATAATTGATCTTAAAACAATTAGACGTGTCGGTACGTAGAAATCGTTGAGATAAACTGTTTACGTCGATGGGCCTTCACCGCCTTTACATACCGAACTCGCTTTGAAGTTGTGAACTTTACGTTTACGAGAAACTGGATCAAACAGGTGTATACCAAAGAGTTCGATTTTATTAATAGGTTATACGAATACGCGAATAGCCCTTCATCCCGTGACGTCAGCGGCGATGAGCGCAGCCAAAACCGCTCCTACAGATTACACAAATGGGCCACCGCACCGCTCTGTCACCCACTCCACCAAAATGGTGTCATCATTAGTTTAAAAATATTGTTGTATTTTAAAATTAAATTCTCCTATTGTTGAACTAGTTTTGAGGAAAAACGTGTTCTTATATCTCTTGTTCTAAATAAATCATGAAAATGTGGAATGATCATCAATTTTGTTAAAAACTGCGGAGATTTTGTGATTTATAGTGTAGTAGAATGTGACGTTTATAGCACAACATTTTTGTATTAGCACATTGTTTTTCAAATAAATGAACCTGAAACAATAGTACCTACCACGAAGTTCCTTTCACGGTAATTTTTTTTACGGAAAATCTTTGTTTTCTTTATTGAAAAAGAAAAACTACCTACCTGAAAAGGTGTAAGATATACGACGAAATGCTAAACTACTCGTACTACATATTTTAAGAAATTTGCAGACCGGCAAAAATCATGCTGTGGTTTCGAAAATAGAAGTTTAACTAGTATAGTTGACTTGTAGATGTTATTGAAAAATATTATACAACTAGCCTTTGCCCGCGACTTCGTACGTGTGGGTACTTACTTAGAATTAAAAAAAAACAATTTCTGTGGTAAAATGTAGCCTATATTTTAAGTTAGGCATCTAGCAGTAGAGCGGCGAAAACTGCGTTCAACTCCATGCAGTAGTTTTTGGGTGATGCGCGTACAAACATACAGACAGAAAGACAGACAGACGCACACAAGAATTCTAAAAACTGTTGTTTTGGCTAATAAAGACCCCCATATAATTTTTTTTTTCAATATCTGCAATCTACAGACATCGGCCTGTTACAATTTTGTTGTATGTATATATATTATACCTATATATCTAAATAGATGCCTATAATAACAAATCATATAACATTTAATCAGACATTGTTTCTGCAAAAACTATGATGTATCATAGTTTACAGATACTTTGTTACCGTAAACAAACTGTCTATGGTATAAACATTCAAAAATCGATTAACTCACTGCCGCTGTACAGAAAGACGATCATATTTTTATTCTTGGACTGTCTCCTTGTTCTAATGGTTAGCTTGCTTGGGTTCGATTCCCAGGTCAGGCAATGGGTTTTTTTATCAGGAAAATTTCTGTAGCAGCCCGGAGTTCAGATTATACAAATAAGTACCTAGTCACCCCTATTCCACTCGGTTTTCTCCAAAACGGAGACAAGGGGAGAGGGGACGTGCGAGAATCAACAAATCGCATTGGTTGAAATCGACTGCACGTCTTTTGTTTCTCCAATGATTTGTCACTGCTCCGGTCTGCTCCACTGGTGTAAACCGGGCCTTATACAAGGTGTAGTTTTGCATCCTCGTCAAATTCAAGTAGGTAACTATGCTAAGTAATGATTCTCGACCCGAATCAATAATAAAATGGGTGCGTATTTTTTTTTCTCAATTTCGGAAATCGGTAAGTACCAACCGTATCAAAACGCGGCCCGTCTAATACTAGCCCTATAACCGAGCTTTCACACACACAAACAAACGCAGACGCTAATTAAACGGCTGATTCTCCTCTTTTAGTCTTTTGAGAAGGGCTTCATTGTGAAATAGTGTCAAATTAAAACAACTAAAAAAGCAACGTTTATTATTATTGACCACGTACCATAATTTATATTGATTATTTATTTACGTCTACTATGGCAACCCCATGAATTTTGACGAGGATGCAAAACTACACCTTGTGCTATGAGACTTAAAAGTTGACACGTTTCTCTGCCTTTGCGGGGAATATCGCTTGATCATTTAATTATTTTATCATTTTCATATTTTCTTAAATAGAAGTTAGACGACCATCTATCGAAGAACTTCGCGTGATACGACTTGAGAAGCGCAGTGGACTGAGCACGGCTTGCTTAACTCGCTTAGCTTCATCATCTGCCTAGCCTTATCCCAACTGTGGTAAGGTCGGCTTCCAGTCTAACCGGATGCAGCTGAATACCAGTATTTTACATGGAGACTCATGGAGCGACTGCCTATCTGACCTCCACAACCCATTTAGTACTAGGTAATACGATAGTCCTTGGTAAGACTGGTTGTTAGACTTTCGGGCCACTGACTATCTGTAACGACTGTCAAAGATCTACAATTGACCGCCGGGACCAACGGCCTAACGTGCTTTCCGAGGCACGGAGGAAACACGGTATGTAATGGCTGGTCACCCATCCACGGAACAACCCAGGCAAGCACGGCTTATCCTGACGATTGACCCGAGCAGCTGTTATTATTTAGCCACGAGCTGCTCCTCGAGTCCTCACATTGTCATTGATACTAATGAGACCTAATACTAACCATTACAGAATTGACGAGGCATCTATGTACTTCAATGACTTATATATTATATTTCGACATTACCTTCCTATACCAACTCGACGAGTAAAACCAAGTACAATCGCCTTTGTTGGGATTTAAGCCCCAGGTCCCGTTGAACTGCGTCGAGTTGATCTGACCCCATTATCCGGTCCCGTTAGCCTGAGCCGCGATGGTATGGTGCGAAACGCCATTGCTGTGACACTACAATCGCAATACATACAAAACCCACGGTTTTATCTCATACGAGTGTGCAGTTAGGCATAAAAATAACAATGAGTAACAAAAAGATAATAATGTGCATAATGATGTTCATCTGCGCAAAAAGATTCATGATGATAACCTACTTTGGGAAGAGTTATTTTATTGCTGGCAAGCTAAAAGAAGTAGGTAACCAGTCTTTAAATTGAAAAAAAAAATACTTTGTTTGTGTGTTTGTTGGCAATTAGGTACAAGCAAGAGATACAGATAGCTGGCTAGCGATAGCTGGCTAGTGATAGCTGGCTTATTCCCTACAAGCCAGCTAGTGATAGCTGGCTTATTCCCTACAAGCCAAACTTGGGTGCTGTCAAATATAGATAATTAGGTGAGTCTACCATGATTTCGCCTGCGTGCAATTTGTATGTCATTGTTCAGTACAAATTATCAGGATGAAAAAACCTTTGAACGTGAACGAGACGCAAGGAGTATGTTAGAATCGTAGCAGGGGGATGTTCTGTAGTTTCTGCCTACCCCCATGGGAAAAAAGCGTGAGTTTATGTTTGTATAAAAAGCCTAGGTCCTATTCCTTTCAAAGTCCCAGGCTACCTTTCAGTTAGATTTCATCGCGATCGGTTCAGTGGTTTAGGGTGCTTCTCCACCAGAGATGTGCTATGCTACGTTGCTATGGATGCGTTTGATATCCACCAATCATATTCATTGGTGCACATAGCTTAGCACTGGTGGAAACGGATTCAACTAAGATATGTTTTTTATATGGACGGATGCGTGCTATGGAGACGTGCTATGGATGTCCACCACCAGTGCACCAGTCGCGAGTGGTGTAGCTATGTGCAGAGCAGAGTACTTACCTACAGTAGGCCCGCGCTCGCTGCTTCCCTACTATCGATACATCGCATAGTTCGAGCTGCCCATCTTCCTCGCGCAGCTACATAGCTTAGTGTCAGTGGAAACGGTCATATAGTTTCACAGCTTAGCTATTACATCCTTGCAGCATAGCTGCATAGCACATCTCTGGTGGAAAAGCAGCCTTAGGCGAGGTAGTAGACGGACAGAGAACTTTCGCTTGCATAAAAAGAAACCAAAATGACGCCTATAACCATCTCATATCAGGCAAGTTCTTAGAACTCTGACCTATAGCTGACTTATTCTCAAAAAACTCGTTTTGAGTGCAAAACGAGTTGCCTGTCGCTGCCGCCGTCTTCGCTATGTAACGGTTTGTGAGTCTGGCATTTTGGTGTGACGCTTATGTCATAAGTTGAATGGAATGTTTGTCGTGATCTGCCTAGCCTTTTCCCAACTATGTTGGGGTCGGCTTCTAGTCTATCCGGATGCAGCTGAATATCAGTATTTTACATGGAGCGACTGTCTATCTGACCTTCACAACCCAGTTAGTATTGGGGAAAAGTGGTATCACGCTTCGTAAGACTGGTTGTCAGAGTTTCGGGCCACTGACTACCTGTAACGACTGTCAAAGATGTAAAATTGACAGCCGGGACCAACGGCTTAACGTGCATTCCGAGGCACGGATGTATGTAGTAATGGGTGGTCACCCATCCATCGATCAAACCAGACCCGAGCGGCTGTTATTATTTAGCCACGAGCTCCTCCATACTCTAGCTCCTTAATGTAATGTTAGTAATGTTAGTAATCTTTAATTAACGGCACGGTTGGCAACACAGTGGCTGAGCGATAGGCTGCTGCGCTGCGTGTCGCGGCTTTGATTCCCGGACGGAACAAATATTTGTATGGCCTACAGGTAGTTACTTTGATTATATAATGTCAAATGTTTTCGAATTAAAGTTTTAGGATCCTGAACGTATAACCTCCTCCTTTTTTAAAGTCGGTTAAAAGTAGATAGGTATTTCATTGCAGTATTTTAATTGAATAACATTTTTATTAATTATAATTTTAGTATTTTCGATATCAATTTCGGATATTAAAGATAACAGCACAGGTTTTTACGATAAACATACAAAGGGAAAGAAAGGGATAAAATAATTAGAATTTTGTAATGAAAGAACGAGACGTTTCCCAAAGACATCAACGCAGAAATCAAAAGTGTGCTCTTTCACCCAGCCACAATTTTAACTAGACCCCTGCGGTCGCTCATAATCTGACAAAATCAAAAATAATTTTCTTACTGTTTACTCACCGGTGAAAAGTTATGCCATCCTTTTTGTAACTAGATGTCTTGGAATGTTTCCCTCACCACATCACCGCGCATGATGGCATTTTGATGCGTTATAATTGCACAAAAAGTAAAAAAAAAATGCAATAATTTAGCGTGCACACAGGTCTAATACTTGGTCACAACTAAAATGGTTACTAGTACCGTATCCTATGCATAGGCGACAAAACGCTAATAGTTTTCGAGCGTCGGGGCACTGTATGCGCAGTCAAGTGGTTATATGTAATATAGTCTTTGGCTTTATCCCTAAGATAGTAACATTGGCAACGTATCTGTGATGTCTCTGATAGCGAAGACTTCGGCCTTTCAAGCTCCTTTTATGAATGATCTGTTATCCTGCCCGCGTAGGTACATACAGCATGTATCAGAAAGGCGTGGTCATATTTAAGGATGCACGTCAGACTTCTGATACATGCCGTATAAACTCCTTGTTTTGCAGGACTTTCGACTGAACACATAAACTAGCGTGGATTGGATGCCAAGTTTAAAAGTCTCTTTCCTTTCTTCTTTCTCACAAACTTTTAATCGTATCCTTGTGAACTCCGCAGAACTACGTACATAGATCTCCTTATTGGCCGTCATTTTATTTGTGGGTACTCACTTATAATAATGCTCAATCGTCAAACTATGCAGCCGTGAGCTGCGGCATAATATCTCAATTGGTTTGAACTTAGCCAACATTTGCTTTATACGAACGTCCGAGAGCGTTAACCTTTATCTGCAAATACATGGCTGAGGGGTGCTACGCACTCTTATTTGAGTTCGTGCGATGCGGTAGTACCTATTTGTTGAAAAACAAACTCAACCCGAAGCAATTTCCACATTCGGCATCATTGCTCTAAAGTCATAAACCAGAAAAAAACAGGCGAGAGCGTTTGTATGGAGAAAAGACCACCCGTATTTCCTCTTAATGACAACGATGCACAAACAAACATCTTTTACAACTACATCACAAAGTTAGCACACAATATCATCACGCCACATTATATTATCACTAAATTACCAACTGTCACATTTTGCTTTGGGTCCGTATTACCACGGTATAAATATGGACAGTGTGGAAACTAAGCCTAGTTGAGGACATACTCGTAATTACCTACGCTCCATTGAAGCAATAGGGTTGTAACTTTTAATGTTTTTGATATTGTTTTTTTTTATTTACATTTTTGTTCTGTAGTGATCAATCAATCGAATTTAAATAACTAGCTTACAAATACAATTTAAATAATTTAAATAGGTAATCTCATGGCGTCGGTTAATCTCAGCAAACGAAGATACTTTAAACACGGAAAACAATTTAATATTAACACACAACAACTTGTAGAACTATAGATCTTTAACTTTGGAAGTTACGATAGCTCTAGTTTTGATGAAGCCGAGTTCAAATAGCCGCATACTATGCAATAAATTCGTGGCATTTTTAAAAAGATCGCGGAGATAAACTTAACGTGACCACTCGTCTTGACGTGGCACTTACTACTGAGCAAAGACTACAATATAATATAGCTACTGAGAGCACCGCTCTGGTCATCTGGAAGACTCGTCGTTGCGCATGTTTGTGTGAGTGTGCCGTTTCGAGCGTTTGTAGGTAGTTTCCCTACTGTCCATATTTATATTGTGGTACTACCCTCAAAACCCCAGCGAATACAGTGCCGAGATACACAAATATATAACTACCTACTCACTAACAAAAATACTAATGTTGTGAAATGTGAATAGCGTAAGCTTTCTATTAGTAAATATTTTTTTGTAATCGGACCAGTATTTCCAGCTATTAACTTTCACAAACATACAAATACTCGGTACTTAGTCACAGGTGAATACTGATAACATCCTGTACACCTGAGTTCGCCAGATTGCGTAGAATCCAAGACTGCAATTCTAAGTACCTTCACTAACCTACTTGCAACTATTACCAGTAGAAAAATGTGTCAGTGACTTTAAATACTTACATCACTAAACTCCTGATAGCGGATAGCAGTTGATGTAAAACAAAGGAGTTTGCATTAAAACATTGAGGCAAATGCGCAACCCGGTTCCAGATTGTGCGCGTACGCTTAGTAGGTAAATACAAGCTAGTGCTCGTTAGTGTTGCCATATTAAAATGTCGTTAAATCTGGCGCATGCGTGGCTGTTAACTCATATAATGCATCTAGGGCAGAACGAGAACGATGACGATAAGAACGTACAACTGCGAGATAGGCATACAATTTAGAATGTTAAACTGGTATTTGCAACCTAGTTTTAGGCACTTGTATGTCTGTCTGATCCCAAAACTGTAGTCTTTGTGTATACTGATCATTGATAAAGCTATTTCTATATTGGATTGGATTTTTATGACGAAATAATGAGGTCTATTACACAAATAGGTTGAGTGTCATCGGAAAAATCTGAATGCCTTTCATATTCTTATCGATTCACTTGCTGAATGAAACACTGTACAGAATAATTTTTATGATTTAGGTAAGAATTGTTGATGTCGTTGTCATTTTAACAAGGTGAATGTTTTTGGAGCGTTGACTCATAAACAGTCAATGATAACCAAAATATAGAAGATCGGGTTAGGGGTCACTCGGCCCACTATGGAACTGGGACCGCGGACCAGTTACCCCTTTTAAAAATTGATAATGGTTAACTGGGCCCACATCTGTTTTTTTTTTGCTGTCCCAACAATGAGCTTAATAAATTAGATATGCAATTGAGTTTATAATAATGGACTTACAAGTATCGTGATATTATAAAATATTAATAGAATAGAATAATTATACTTTATTGTACACCAAAATTGAAACAGAATGGTTTTACAAAATTGTTAATTTTATGGTTACAATGGCGGTCTTATCGCTGATTAATGTAGGTACCTACCTAATTAGATAAACGATGCATTTACGGTAGCTATTTCTATGCAACCGTCAACTTCCTGTTATTGCAATTCACTATTTTTGACTACCTTGTTTGATACTTAAGAATTTATTCTCAATTAAGTAATGTAGAATATAGTAATAGTACATTAGGTACTGCCACGGCCTGCAAGAGGGGCATTGATGGACGCACACCCAAACGAAGCACACCCAGACGAAGCACATCTAAATTATTCGACTTAGCACACCCGTAGGTGGGCTTCAAATAAAAATTTAAAATAATTAATTTCCTATTTCACGAAGCACACCTACGAATATCACTCGCATAGTGCGAGGACTAAGAAATAAAATGTCGATAGAAGAAAATATTTATTATTTGAAAGACTAACTTAAATTTCTAACATCATTCAGTTTCATTATAATAATGACAAGTATTGTATCACATTATTTAAATTTTTATTTGAAGCCCACCTTCGGGTGCTAAGTCGAATACTTTAGGTGTGCTTCGTCTGGGTGTGCTTCGTTTGGGTGTGCGTCCATCAATGCCCCTCTTGCAGGCCGTGGCAGTACCTAATGTACTATTACTATATTCTACATTACTTAATTGAGAATAAATTCCTAAGTATCAAACAAGGTAGTCAAAAATAGTGAATTGCAATAACAGGAAGTTGACGGTTGCATAGAAATAGCTACCGTAAATGCATCGTTTATCTAATTAGGTAGGTACCTACATTAATCAGCGATAAGACCGCCATTGTAACCATAAAATTAACAATTTTGTAAAACCATTCAATTTCAATTTTGGTGTACAATAAAGTATATTCTATTCTATTCTATTAATATTTTATAATATCACGATACTTGTAAGTCCATTATTATAAACTCAATTGCATATTATCTAATTTATTAAGCTCATTGTTGGGACAGCAAAAAAAAAAACAGATGTGGGCCCAGTTAACCATTATCAATTTTTAAAAGGGGTAACTGGTCCGCGGTCCAAGTTCCATAGTGGACCGAGTGACCCCTAACCCAGAAGATCGTGCCTGTTTCCGTAAAGGGTTTGGCATAGGAGGAAACCCATCGATATTTCGCCAGTTATGTTTACCAAGTCTCATGCACCTAAATTATATCGCACGCATCAGAGAGAGTCTGCCAAGACAAGCCTTTCCCTTTCTTGCATTTACTGATTCCTAGATTGATAAAAAATCTCCTACCTCTACTTCTTCGAGAGGATCTGGGCACACCGCACCACCTGAATTGACCACATCTGCAGTGCTGATGGGTTAAGTTACTTGTAGGCTGTGGTTGAGTGTAGTGGAGATAGAATATACAAATACCTACAATAGCTGTGCCCTTCTTTGTCAAGTCGTCGTAATAGGTAATGATTCGCCTGTATTTTCTGACGATCCTCTATAATTCTTGAGTAGTTGCTAACTGTTGTTACTAAGAAGTAAACAAAAAGTAAAACACGTATCCGAAGAAAAGTCTTATTGACACCAGACGTCGAAGAGGATGACACCTCTTCTGACCTCTTCGTCTATGGCCGTCATTTAATGATGAAAACAAAAATGTCGCTGCTAATAATGCATAATCGAGAAATTACTCAATCCGTCGGCATTTTTTTTTTTCTCATAACATAACATTACATCACGGCTGTACCCCCCGAAGAGTTAGGCAAACGTGTACTAAATAGTACACCCACATTTCGCCAGTTATGTTTAAGTCCCATGTGTTAGGGGGCGAACCTGTTGCCATCAATTGAGCATAAATCCAGACTCCGTGACTGCTACTGAGAAATTCCAGCTGAAAAAACCGAATAACACTTTGCTTGACCTGGGAATCGAACCCAGGACCTCATGCTCAGCAGTCGCGCTTCCGACCAATAAACCAACGACGTTTTTAAATAATCGCGAGCGTGATGTTATGTTAAAAACGATTTTAAGACTTATTTTTACTACAAATACAGTTTTAATTCGGTCGGGGTTTGGTGGCACAAATTTGTGCCAGCGGGGGTCTAGAGGTTAAAAAAAAATATTTACTTTTACTGCTAGTAATTTGTACAACAGCCGTAGTATTTTTTTTTTTTGCTCTATTCATTTTTTTTTATGAAGGATTGGCAAAAATTACAAATAATTAAATCTTTGATTCGCGATCTTTTACGATCTTTTGATTGTGATCTTTGCCAAACTTCAAAATATACTAAAGGTAGGTTCATTCCTCACAGATTTTGTAAAGAAAGATTCCGTCAGGGGGTCGCCTTAGCTTCCAGATTCAGCTAAAAGTCAAAGGTATATTATAAAGACAAACACACGTATATTCTACAGCTGTAAAAAAATACCCAAAAACATTTTAAAAATTTATACATTTCTATTACCACAAAAAGAGACGAGGCAATACCATGAATCTTGCACAAATCGAGACCCTATAACAAGAAATGTAAAGAGCAAAACAGAATATTGGCAAGTAACAAAGAGAAAGTTGAAGTGAAAGTTTAGCTAGATGCATGCACATACAAACAGCCCAATAACGTGTGTTATTCTCATCACGAAACCAACACAATACAACATTGAGTCGAACATTCATTTACATAGGGTATAATGGTCAACGGAACGGAACCGGAAACGGTAAACGCAAAAATCCTCCCGCACTTTTTTGATGTGACTGTGTAAAGGACTGTATTAATATTGTCCATAAATACACAGTGGCGGCGCTAGATCTCGCGTGGACGTCGGCGAAATTAGGTTCGCGAGCCCTCCTTTTTTCCCAATCAAGAAAATATGTATTTAAAATAAATATACAATTCAAGGCAGACAAAGCGTTTCCTCGCTTGCTCTAGGATGCATGAGCGCCCAATTTTATACTTAAAGTCAATTCTGATATGCCCTACAGACTCACGCGAGAAATCTCGGCGAGAAGGCTCGCCGGGACATAGCACGAGAACCGAGAACCGAGCAGATGTGATACCGTTCTCTTTGTTATCCAAGAAACCCTTTGAGGCGGGCAAAACAGGCGAGCGCGAGCACGAGATGGCGAGAAACCAATCACATTCACGCTTCTCGGGCGTTCTCGGGGGTTCTCGCCTGAGTCTGTAGGACCCTTGATACATTCATTTATTCAGTGACATCAAAAAACAGCGCGACGATTTTTCCACTTAGTGTAAACGGACCCTAAGAATAAATGCAGGTGAGGTCGAGTTGAGAAGAGAATAGTGATGGATTTACAAGTGGTAAGTCTCGGGTTTCGTCTACGGGTCTACGCTGCGCTCAAAAACAAGAATTATAGACGTAGGCTAAATAGCAGCCAGACTGAAATGGGATTGGGCAGGTCACGTGAGCCGCATAAATAACGACCGCTTGGAAAAGGCCTCAACACGATGGGTGCCCGAAGAGCTGGCGAGATGATCTAGATGCGCATCGCGAAGGCTGGTTCGAGGTGGCGCAGGAGAAGATTACTTGTAAGTATATGTGGGAGGCCTTTGCCCAGCAGCATGCAGGGATAGTAAAAAAAAGTCTCGTGTTCAAAACCCCAGAAGGCTTTTCGTTAATTAATTAATTAACTTACCTATTTCGGTTTTCAAATCGGTGAACTAAAAATTCGAAAGCATGTAACATCTACCGACCCGTTCTCTGTCCGTGTGGTGGATACGCGTGGTCAACGCCTTCTTAGTGTGGATGAGGAGAATGTGTCCCTGTCCCAGCAGTTGGGGACATTACAGGTTGATTATGCTATGAAGAGAGGCATCTACTTATGAGTATAACTGTTTTACTGCGTAGATTAATACAGTTGTTATTACTTACCTGAGTAATTCTCACAGAACACTAGTGAAAAAACAGTAAATTCTTTCTTGGTTTTGCAGCAGTCGGGTAAAGATTATGGACTGTGAAAGGTAAACGTACATGAAAAAATGGTGCAACAAAAAAGAATCTCAAATAGAATAGAAATTTTATCTACCATTGCAGTACCTAAACAAACTCGCAGTTTACAATCCTTTTTACCCGACTGCGCCAGAATGAGGGTTATGTTTTTCGAGAGTATGGTATGTATAATTGTTAGGCACGCTCTGCAGCCTGAACGGCTCGATGGATTTTAGCTTGAGAGGTGTCGTTAGATTCGTATTAATGAGGGATTTTATTTTTAAACTCTTCCCTAGTCGCTGGATAGATGGCGCTGAACTTGCTAAGTTACTGCAAGGAACAGAACGTCACATCATTTCACTTAGATGTAATTTTAATTATAAATCAATATAGTGTAATGTACTCTGTGATTATAAACGAAAGTGTCAGTCAACGAGCGTATTTGAAGTGCCGCAATGTTGTTTTTTTTCAAGCGTTTTGGCTTTGGCTCGTAGTAACGTTGTCAGTTCAACGCCATCTAGAGAGTTCTTGGAAACTATGTTTTTTTTTATACTCAAAAAGAAAACCTCTCATTGTGAAAGTGACACCGGGTATAAATGAGTCAGAACACAAATTAAACTAGGAGTACTACACGGGGAAGGCGGTAAAAATTTGTTTGGCTAAATTTTCGTCTGCGAAATCTTTCACATTTGTATCTAAAATAAAAAGCTGGAAATAAAAAAAAATAATCAAAAAGTTGGAAGCAGGCGGGAGCCATTCCATTTTTATGCTGCTTCCGACTTTTTAAAATTTAAAATACTTGTTCTTAGCTTTTCAGTGTTTTTTTTAACTTAAGTGTTTTACCGCAGTCGGGATTTTTAGTTTTTGATTTACTTTTTTTTTGCTTTCCCGATATTTCGGCGCTGTTGCAAGCACCCGTATATCCCACATATCCCGTTTTATGTGTTAACCATAGTGACCATATCAGTTTAACAACTTATATTAGTTTTCTAACTGATGCATATCGGCAATACCTCTGAAAGTACCTGGAATTTCAACCTACTGATCAATGTATACGTGCATGTCTTTACTCTTCACTTCCTTCCCTACCGATTGATTGGAAGTTACCGCACTCAATTAACATCAAAGCATTCACAGTTGCTTCCTCCATGATATATGGGCTTACGTAAGGGCGTCACTTCCTGGGGGAAATATTCCACGGTAAGTAGCTGGCAGCCGAATGACTAATCGTGTCGGTATTGTTCGATTGAAAAGTCCGGAAATCGCTGGCGTATCATAGCACCATGTTATATCCTCATTTGCTCAGTGGCTAAATACATCGGAAGAGCTTACGGGAGGTCGTGAATTTGAACCGCAATTCTATATCGACGAGAACCCGAGGTGTTTAGTTTAGTTTTGTTGTTGGTTAGCATAAAATTGCACTAAGGGTATAAAAGTCGGAAGTAAGGCTCGCCCCAAGACTTTGGAACTGACCACTAATACTACCAATAGCTCTACTCAACCCTTCAAGAAAATACGGGCGTGATGAACAAATGGATTCGACGCCATCTCGTGTCGCTATTCTTTAATTAAAATTGTAGACAGAACTGAAAGTGTTGCTATAAAAGTTAAATGAGCCTACCACACAACACGCATATTAACTCTTTGTAAGAAGAAAATCTACTTACTATTTTTACTTATAATGATGTAAAGGAAACGAAATTACAAATAGCATAAGATTAAAATATTGTAAATTAAATTACCAAATGGCTGGTAATAATAAATGATGGTACAAACTTCATTTATTTAGATGGCAACTCGATGTTTAGTGTTCAAAGTCATAGACTAATATATATATAATGAGATAGACTGGCAACTGACGTTTTCGGTTTTAGTTCGCGATCAGCGCCATCTGAACGCCAAGCAATGAAATTAATGACATAATATATATATGTAGGTAGGTGCGTATACTTCAATGTTACATGTATATGTGTGTGTGCGTAATTACGTATTAATTACGTTTTTATTTATATTTCGCTTATTAGATAGGTACTTAAACAGTGTTTTGACCTACGCATATTTTATGAAACATTAATAAAACATGCATAGGTCAAAACACTAAGTATCTTGGGTAATGGGGTTAAGGGAATGAGATAAATAATACAAAAATATATTATTGAATGAATTTATTAATTACACATTAATTTGAACACCTGTTTATCTCTCTCATTTCGCACCCTTTGTTTTTGTATAGTGATCTCGAGCCCGTAGGAAGATCGGTCAGTTTCATTACTTTCATTATAAAAATTATAATAGCTCTTGCCAGTGAGGACATTGATGACTTCTTTGCACTAATTCATTGTGAAGAACACAACACTTTTATGGAGCAAATAATCTTAAGCTCAACTCAACGTAATAACACAAAAACACCAAAAAATACAAGAAAAATGCGCACGAGCATGCAAACACAACAGTGGAAAATTTCTTGTGACGTTTAGACTCAGTGTTGCCAACATTTTGTCACATAACTACCCTTAAGATTCTTTCATCGTAAAAATATCACAAATAATACAACATTATAATCAAATATTTTAAAAATAAATTATAAACGGTTGTAAATGCATAAATTTTTGTGCAGCTGGACTAATTACAGAAAAATAGCAAAATTAACAAGTAGTGTAAAGTGCCAAATATTTCAAGTAAAAAAAGTGGTAACACTGCAGTGAAAAGATCTAATGTATGGCGGATAGATGGCACTTTCCACAATTAAAAAAATATGTTCTAAGTTACCAGGGCATGTTCAAAGTAATCAAAGTTGGTCTCGTAATATTCGTGTAGGATTTTTACGTTTATTTTTTTAATTTCTGAGTGAAATTTTAAAATGTATACTGTTTCTAAGGGACCCAGCAAAATTGTAGCCAAAACTCGAAGAGGTAGTTATGACGTGTTATCTAATTTGTTTTGAAAATAAAGATCGAACCTATCAGTGATCATGTGAGATGAAAATATCGTTTCCTATTATTTTTCATTTACAGGCCTCTCACAGAACTTGGAACGATTGGATAGCCGCAAAGATCACAATAGAAAGTCTTCAGAGTCTGATAATGGAGAGATCATCAAGTAAGTTGTTATAAAAGCGTACATTTCATAGTGGTATTACAGATTTCATCACTGTTTTTACATAACCTCTTCGGCTGAAGATGTGTACTTTGTTGATCAGTTTTAATAAATTTAGCATGACAACAACGTTTGCTAAGGAAAGACAAGAGTGTATAAATAAAGTCACAACTCGTGCTATCGCAATTAATATGATTACAATATGAATCTTATTGGATTATTGGTTTGTTCAAATTTCAGCATGCCCAAGCCTATATTTCATTCCAATGGTAAAAAGACAGTGCACCAAAGAATACAGCACCATGTGATCACACCGCAACATGAGGAAATCATCAGATTTATCAGTGAGAGTAAGTTGTCTTTAGTACAAAAAACATTATCATAATTATTTCGTTTATATCCTTTTGAAAGCGAGTAATATAATATTAATATGCACGATTTTAGCTTGGACACAGTCAGCATATGGAGAGAGTGAGCCCTCAACACCTACAAGTACAAATGGTAAGTTTTAACTTGTAACTAATTGCTCTGTTGGTAGTCTTTAAATTTGAAGGTCACACTGGCTGTGACATCTAAACTTACATTGACAGAAGTGATTTATCTTTATTACTCAATAAACAAACAATAATTCTTCATCCTGCCAATTCGATGTTTATAGTTGTATCATAAAGTTTTACAGGAAAAACATCCAAAATGGTTGTTCCTATTTTGCCATGTGAAACATAACACAACAATCATCAGTTTCAGGCCTATGTTTGAACATAATTAGGCCAAAAAGATGATGATTAGGTGTCCCGACCTATCAGACTAAATCAAATCATCTATTCATTCACAAACATTGATAAATAATTGGTATATAGATGTTGTCATAGAAGTTAGTTCTCCATGTTCTGCCGTCACATGGGCATGCAAATCATAATCAATTGATTATAATTTTAAATAACAATTACAATATTATTATAATTCCATTTTACAAATTAATATCAAATCATTTGAATCACTATAAATAGAAAAAAAAACAATAATACGTCACATGTCACTGGCTACAATATTAAGTTTGTCAATGGATACAATACATAGTCAAACATACAACACATAGTACAATATATAGTCTTTGCAATACAAGCATGTCAATTTAAATAATTAAAATAAGAAAAGGAATAATTTATTTTACCATAAAGTCTAATAATTACATTTTAATTATTATTGCAAAGTGCATGTCAGGAATAATATACTGAAAACAAGATAAGTACCAAGAAGTCAATCATAGAGTCAATTAAAATTGACTATTTTTTAAACAATAGTCACTTCATCCACAATCACATTAAATTATGAACTCATGCAATTGAGATAAACCTTCACTGAATAGGTACTCTTTCAGTTTTCTATTGAATCAACATTGAAATGTCCATGTTGATTTCAGTTGGCCTACTTGTCTATGAATGCATGTTGCTATATGAATCAATTAAGGTCGTTTAAAGTGCAAGCTTACAGTAACAGTTAATGTTCCCTTTTCAATTGATAGCATTGCACATTGGTGTAGGTCAACTACTCATTGAAAACCAAAATCTTGTATAATTTATAGCGTGGAAGGGACATCGACGCACAAACCGTAACCACATAGTCAGTACATCATTCGGAACACCTTCACATAGTTGTTTTTCAATATATTGCTTTTCCATACATTTTAACCATGTAGGTATTGCACCCTTGTAGGAAACAACAGTTTTTTTTATATTACTGATGAAAAAAATCTTTTTGGGGGGGGGTATCAGATGTACTGAACACATGGTAAATGTTTGTGCGTCAATGTTCCACCCTGTATTAATAACATGGTATCATGACAGTTTGATAAATTGTTTTGAGTATAAGTAACATTACACCTTGCAATGAAATTAAAGCGAAAGTTTGTTTCTCATATTTTATGACGAAACTAAATATGTAACAAAAACACACAAACTTTATCTGTAGTAAATACTTTCGAAGAATATGAATAATTGTTACTATAATCCTGCATCATCCCACAGGCCTATCCCCTTGATTTCCAATTCTTCCGATCCAGAACTAATGTGGACCATTGATTGTTGGTTTTGCCCAGCTTAACCCTCCATTTTTTACAAGGCCTGCCATTACGCCTTCTGACTGAAAAATAACTAATACATTATAAATATTTTTCCAGATTCTGGCAGCTCATCACCCCCTCTGTCCAATCTGTACTACCAGGACGACGCGCCGAGCCCAGTACTGCGTGACTTCAAGCCTTTCGACCTGGAGACATGGTGGGGCAAGAGACTGTTCCAAAACATCACCAACTCCCTCTGAGTTCACAGTGTTTAACAAAAAGATGTGGAAACATAAAAGTTGGCGGTAGCATAAGTCACAATCATCTGTAGTTTACTAAATTTTTATTTAAACCACCTCGTAACACCAAACCGCTCTTGACTACAACAAACAGGAAGCAAATGTTTTGTCCATTTAACTGAATTAGGTACTAGTTTTGAGATGATGAATGAGATGGATCTTTGCTTATCCTGTTACATCTGGTTCTAATTGAAAACTTTAACCTGAGGCCAATGTCAAGATTGTAACACGTTTTTTATCAGAATTTTGCATAATGTTCTTATTGAAAGTAATAAGCATAACGCAGCTGGGAAGAGGGCAGTGGTCAGAGCTCGGAACAAGTACTCTCCTAACATTTAAAAAAGTCATATCCAAAAGTATGACACAAAATCTTTGACCTAGCACTTAATAAGAGCCTAAGTGATAGCTTGTTAAGGCTCTTGACTATCAGATTATAGGCCATAGCAACCATTAGCAGATAATTTTATACATCAATTTTTACGGATGATTGTTATTCTTAAGATAAAAGAAAGAATTTCTAAAAAAAAGTTAAGTAATCTACAGTTGATTGTGGATCTCAGTAGTTATGTCATATCGTAAGTAAATTTACCAAAAGCTCAATTTCTTTGCAATGATTCTGTGAACCAATATTCTTTAAGATTGTTGATCTGTGTGAATGTTTTAGTTTTGTTGATGAAAATGATATATTTCGAATTCGGAGCAACTATATACCAAAGAATATCATGTAAAATACTTATATGACCATGTTAAGAAACCGGAGTTTGACATAATTTTTTGCCAAATCTATATGAGCCAAAATGTTTATATAATTACTTTATAGTGAGTAGCATTGTTCTACTATCTTTATATTATTGAAATGTTACCATCACAATTTTAGTCGCATGTTATGTAAGATGTAACATTACTGTTTTGCAGCTATTTACCATTACATTTATGAAATAATGCCTTTTTGCAATCATTTGTATTGCAACCATACTTTAAAGTGCCTAAACACAGCAATAGTGTAAACAGTATTATAAATTGTTATGCAACAGTCGAAATATTGTTAAATTGTAAATATGTAAAGGTCCTCACGTTACTTAATAACCAAATCATGTACTTGAGTATTATTGTCATACATATTCAATGTTTTGCTTCACATGCTTTTTGTCGTAAAGCAACAATTAGGTAAACCAAGGGGTCCATTGGGTTAGCTTCTTGTACAGACACGAGTTACTAGCGCATTGCTAAGCATCTTTATAGTTTATTTTACTTTTATTTACTATTTCTTTGCATTTGTATTGTTTGACCTAACAATACAGTTGTGATGTCGGACAGTTGTAGCTTTATTCCTAATGTATCTATCACAAAGTCGACTGCAAATCAATTTGTAGACGCCTCGTTTCGTCCCCAAATTTCGTCGACTCAAGTTTAAAACCATTTGTCAATATAAACTTACCCAAAGTTCCTGTGAACTTATGTTATAAGTACTCGAAATTCTTGTGAATAATAGCTTTTTACTAAAAAATGTTACTGTTATTGTTGTGTAATGTTAAATACTTGTTTTCAATGTTTATTTGTGTTATGCCAAGCTTCTCATGCTAGAGGCTGAACAATGTCTTCCAGAACAATATTGGTTACCTAGTCTGGCCTTAAATATCTTTACAATAAAACTGTATAAGAACTATAGAATCAAAAGGATTACGTCGAATATACAATATTTTATTTTATAATTAATTTACTTAAAAAAAATGAAATGGAAGTTGATACTTCATTTATTTTACTTTTTTTTCACACAATGTCGTCTATGCCTACTTGTCGGTCCCTCACTGTCCTCTCATATTTAAGCATTAACACTATTGTATTGTATAAAGCTCTGGTGTCCGCAACTCCACGTCGCAAAGCGCGTATTTTGCGTATTGGCACTAATATGTCAACATAAAAATAAATATTTTTAAAAGAGTGATGTTCGAGTTTCTTGCCGGTTCTTCTCCATAGAAAATAACCAATTCAAACCACGCATCATATTTATAATGTTTTATATGTGCTGTAGGTTTATGTGATCATGATCACAAATCACATTCAAAGTTATTAGATAATCTACAATTAATTTATTTGTAGAGAACTTATGGCCAGACTAGATACTTTACATCAATTAATCATGTTATTCGTCGTGTACAAATCTTTGGAATATTGGTTTTATTTCCTTTGTACATAAGAAAATTTACAAGAATGTTTAATGTAGTATTCATTCAATAACTTACGCAAGTAATAATACTCTATCTACAGTTTACTTGTTTTGTATATTTTAGTGCAATAATGTGAATTGAAAGTTACTACATAGAAATATTTACTTATTGTTTCAACAATTATTTAAAATGAACTATTTATATTTGCTGTTGTGAAAAGAATATATTATTAAAGCTGCCATTGCGCAATGAAGTACAAAACGAGTTAACGCATAAAGCCGACGTTGATTTATGCACTAAGCAATAAATGCACGAATCGTAGTATAATTTTTAACCTTTTAGATGAAATATTTGAGTCGTAGTTGTAACGCAGGAGAATATTTTTAGACTGATTTAGTTATTAAACGTTATGCTTTTTGTTGTAGTTGAATAAACCATCTGATGAATTACAAATTCATTTTATTTGAATCTTTCGGAACCTTAAAAAATAAAAACTGTAGTTGTACATGGGTTTTTTGCCACGTCGCCTTAAGCTTTGGACCGCTTGTGTCGCATTTATGCGACACATATTTCCGTGCCCCTACCGCTTGTGTTGTATTTCTGCGACAGAGAACATGCATATTTTCGTCCTATTAACTGTGTGGTACAACTAAAACCATTATTAAATAAAGATATTATTAAAAAAAAAAAAAAATTATGTCTCGTAGCTCTAAGTATTGAAAATGTTTATTTATTGTAGGTATTATTTATTTTATCGATTTGTAGCCGCGCGCCATCTCTTAAAATCAGAAAGCCGGACTTACCCGTTAAAAAGCCGGATTTTTGGGTCGCAAGGCCGGACGCAAAAAAAAGGATTTTTGTCGTTTCTTTATCCTAAAATGTTTATAATTTCAGAAAGTTCACTCTATTCGGGAAAATATATTAAGTTCATTTAAGTCAAAAGGTTTGGTATCTTCGCACAAGTTTTGGGTCCAAGATCGCAAATAGTTGACGCTATAACGTGCATGTTTTTAACGTTTTCTTTGAAAGCTGTCACTCGATCAGGATCACAACTTTTCGTAAAATTGAATTGGCTTTTGAACTATGGAAGTGACAAAATAAAAAACCTAACCAAAGCCGGACGGGCCTGACGCAGACATATTGACCGGACAAGAGGTCAAAAAGCCTAACACTGTCCGGCTTTATCCGGACGGATGGCAACGCTAGGCACGGCAATTGATATTTAGCCAAACGGTCAAAAGTTTAACCGGAACTAATACCACCATCTTGTTTTTTCAATACGATATCCATAGATTGTTTTGAAATGTTATCAACAGCGTTCAGCGTCCCTCTATCATGTCATTCAGGCGCCAAAAGAGCATACAGCAGGTTGTCAGTTTTCAACTTAGGCTACGTAGGTACGCACTTTAAGGGTTCTTGCTCTTAACGCCTAGAGCCTAGTGATTCGCCTTGCGAGTAGCATAGTGAAAGAAACGTTCTAGAATTTTCGCATCTGGCTACATTGTGTACTTGCCGCCGTTGCTAGTGGCTCCCACCTCCCAGTGGCTACCGTGTATCCTAGCAAGGACCAGATCTTAAATCTCTAGGGCCTAGAGACTTAACATTTGCTTAGCGTCTAGAGTATATGCGCTAGGCAAGGCACCTGTCAAAGCGTACGTAGCCATAGTCATATTGTCTTGTCACAACTAAATGTCAGATTTACCAAATCTTTGCACTGGTTTCGAGGTATTTTACAGGATTTTTATATCGAGTGAAACATGCAAGGTGTAAAAATACGCAACGATTTGTTTTCTTCTGGTCACGTTAAGTGTTTTGCTGTGAACAATTTTGCGGTAAGATTCTTCTACTTTATTCCTCCCTATCACATACCAAGCCAAGCGATGCCCAAATTGTCTGTAACTGGCGCCACTTTCATACTTCCTCCAATATACCTTAGTCATCTATCTCTAGTGTCCATAAGTAATCTACCTCTACAAATTTCCCCGCCTGAGGTTTTAACTACACCATTCACATATATTCTTCTCTCTTTTCCTTACGAAGTTATTGTTGGAACAACTTATGTAGCTCTCCTCTACGCTTAGGAAAATAGCGGGTCTTCGGTTACTATCTATAGGTTCCACAATTCGTTCACTTGGCTAAGTCCAACGATGATTTAGAGTCCTGGAGTTCATTGATTTCATCATAAACTATTCCCCCAGCTGAACAGCCACCAAAAGAACTTTATGAACAGTGTTCAAAACGTGCGGCACACGCTTGGTTGTCTGGAGCGCAGTATCAACAAGTCCAACGAGTATGAACAGAAGCTGCTGCACTGTAAGGGCTCTCACAGACACACGCATGGCGTCAATGATTGGTGGGAGGGCGAATCAGAGGTAAAGAGTTTCAAGCGCTCTAATACCACCAGTAAGTTTTTAAAGATAAAAGTTGATATCGTTGTTAGTAAGATTAATTTTAAAATAAATAAATGATTGCAAAGATGGCCTAAGAAACCAGGGCCGTCCAAAATCGCAGGAGACGGCCACTAGATGAGCAACGTAAGGAACCGGGAAGTATGGCGGAAAGGAGTTCGGTGCCTAATACCCAGCAGTAGGTGATCCCGGACTTAAACGGATTTGGACCTTGTGGTGGGAAATGAATGGTAGTGTGCAAGGGAAACCTTTGTCCGGAAGTCTTTCGACTTAAATGATGATGACAGTTATTCTGCCTTTATTCTTCAGCTTAGACAAGCATGTTCAACGGATTAAATATCTTCTTAGCGTGTCGATGGCTGTCTTGGACCCAGAACAGAGCCACGAGTTTGGCGTCTTCAGTAGCGTCCATCAGTTCTTGTAATGACAAAAACAACAGGACGCGATATTAAGTGCTCCATCGTTTGTGGAACAGCACACACATTTACCTACACTTCAGGGCTGAGTATTTACATAGGTTCTTAAGTAAATAATGTTGGCCCTTTTTAGCAGGCACAAGCACAACTAACACAAAGTCGTCTGAGAGTCAAGATGATTACACAGACACCTGGTCGTCTATGAGCATTATTTGTCTGCAATATCAGTACGTATTTAAGAGTAATCCACCAAAGATAACAAGAAATAGGTGAATATGTTCTTCCAAAGGCGACGCAATAACAGACACGACACAGACTTTAGCGACACGAATGGTTTCTATCCTAGGTAACTCTACAAAAACGCTTTCGAAGGCGACAGTGCCGCCTATAACCGTTTGTCACCTAGCCATTTCCAAACTATGCTGAGGTCGGTTTCCAATCTAACCGGATTTTGCTGAATACCAGTGTTTTACATGGAGCGACTGCCTGTACATTCTGACCTCAACAACCCAGTTAGTACTGGGTGTATTATCCAGTGCTATGATTTTCGTAAGACTGGTTATTAGACTTTCGAGTCACTTGTCAAGTGGCAGTTCACGGTGGCGTTGCTTGTCAAGAAAATTTGTATCGATATTTCAAACTTGGTACATTTATCTTAGTTCTGTGTTTTCTTGCCGGCTCAGATAAGTTGGCTGAAGTGTAACGTGCTTTCCAAAGCACGGTGTCACCGATTGTCACTGCGGTCTGTAATTGCGATTAGGCGACGTTTCCGCTGCGCCTTCGGAAGAGCACCTTAAGTGTTTGAAATGGAACATATTAGGAAATTTCATAATTTTCTAGATACGAACAGCTAGCGAAGCGCTACAGAGCTCTGATACAAGCGTATGACGAGCAATGTTACGCAGTCGGCATGCGCGACAAACGACTGCAACAATGGCGGGAACGCGTCAACTCGACTCAGACGCATCTTACGCATGCGCACAACGCATTGCTCACTGTTGGCGAGAAGTATCTAGCGCTCAAACAGAAGAGGATGGCGCAAGTATGTATAGCTAGATGATAATAAAACTACAGCTGTAAGATTATGTGCCCGAATCGCATACCAAAACGCTTGAAATTCCCCAGCAACACGTCTCCATTCTCTTTAGTTTTAAAAGCCTAGACGAATATTGATGTATAATGCCGATCTTTATTAGCTAACCATTCATTATATAGACTTAGGCTACTTACACTTACAGACATAGGCATAGATCTTTAACACTCATACTACAATAACACTTGTTACAATCAGTAACTTAAGTAGGCTTCCTCCAGCCCATGAGGCATTAATGTGGCACATTGAGCTTTGAAAAGAGACTGTCGTCCACAGTGTCATTTGATGATGGACTGATGGTCTACAGAATCGAGCTTTGTCTTCATAAAACTATGTGCCATATTGACGCCCTGTTTCTGAAGACTAAGTTTTTACTGATGTACACGTATTAGAAGAAATGGTACCAAGATCAGCTGATGGACATGAGGCGGTCTCTGCAAGCCATGATGGATGCCACAACTCGTGCGCGGATGATGTTCGACACACGGCTCGAGGCCTGTATGGCCAAGGAATGCGACTCTGATGCTGCTCTCCTACTTTATGAAGTAAGTTGGTTCGTTTTGGTGCGAATAGGCCGCGGCCCGCGATATAATGAAGGGTACCTACATTGAATTGTCGTGGCTCTCAATAAAAAGCTGCTGAGAATCTGTCCTTATAAAATTCGTAGTAATTAAATTATAGTAGGAAATGGTACCGAGTAATATCTTCAGTGCATTATCCACATTTTAGCCTCACCAAACAACAATTATTATTATTCCAGGGTTGGGTTTATACTGTAGCACTTGGCGTAGCACGTTAGGATACGTAGCACTCGTAGCCGTAGCATGTAGCACGTAGCCGTAGCATGTAGCACGTAGCCGTAGCATGTAGCACGTAGCCGTAGCATGTAGCACAAAGCGTTCTGTATTAATTCTTACTACTCCTGCACCAGCTTTGGTACTGTATTTTGTATTTTTATGTGGGGTGCAAGGGACACCGACGCGAAAACGGAAACCACATACCTACTCAGTACATCATTCTGAACACCCCCATATAGAAATTTTTCATCGGTTATAATAAAAAAAATACCTATACGGTCAAAATGTATGGAACAGCTGATTTTTTTTTTGTAAGAATTAATACAGAACGCTTTGTCCCTTCCACCCCGTATAATATTGCGTTTCGTGTTTCCAGATACGCAAATGCAACCTTCTGTTTCTTGAAAACATGCAACTGAAGGCTCTCATTGAACAGTTAATTCCGGGCCAGATGAAATGGAAACCATGATCCATTTTATAAATTTAAGTTTTTGACTTATAATTACTTATTGTTAGATAGATATTAAACTAACACATTGTCTTAAGTAAAAGTTTTATTTGGCTTATTAGTTACGTTTAAACAGAACAAGTAAATAAAATAGTAGGCATTTAACAATAGACCTACCGCAAATTTTGCTTACACAGTTATTATTTGAATAATTTAAACCAATCTTTTTCGCTTAAAAACAAATGTCCGCCTTCAAACAACCAATTTTATTGGTAAGCAGTTGAAAACTGTTTTGAAAGAGCATACATAAAATTACTTTTATGCTTATAAAAACTAGTATCCGACATTATATGAACTTAGCCTACCTAAATCTTTTAGAAAGATTAACCACCCAGACATTGGGACATTTATTTAAATTCTAAGCTCAGAGAGGGGTCTATAATATTATTGTCGCATCTCTGTAAGGAGTCAGTGCGATTACTGATAGTAGATGACTGTAGTTTACAAACAATAGAATAAGGATATAGGTACTAGCTATAGCTAAAACGTCGTAACGACAATAGTGTAAAATATTAATCGATAAAAGATAAATAATGTCGGTAATATCGAAAAATCACCTAGTAATTCATACAACAATTCAAAACCCTTGATGGCTAATGCTTATACCATACGTATACCAACTACTTGAATCGGCACCACCATAACTAAACCCAATCTGAGGCGAGGCCATTACCTTGCTTATGGTGAAAGCGCCAGGTAGCCCGCGAAAACCAAATTTTCTTGTTTTTTTTTTGTAATTTGTCAAGGTCAGTAGGGTTGTATTTTGATTAAAATGTGATTCGCGTAAAAATATATTGCGCACGTAACAAATATACCAAGTTATAATAACTAAAATCATAAATACACCCCTCTAAGTTCTTTTTACCCTATTTAATGACCTTTCCATTAAATAACATTGATTGAGACTAAATGAACTTCGACGGTTGTAATGAAGTTTTTAATTAAGTATTATAATTCTGTAACTACGTACGGTCGGCCAAGAAAGTGGTGTACCAGTTTTGATTTAGTTTCCCGGTCATCGAAAATTACAACAAGGTTCGTTATAAAAAGATATTACTGAAAGAGACAACATTATCATGACGTAAACCTATGTATTTAGTATTCATACGTCATATGTCACATATAAGTACATGACATTTTAACCTTTAGTATAAATGAAAAGGACATTAGTTTCTACAAAGCAATTGAAATGTTTCCAAACAAAAGTAATAAAAACTATTTAGACAGCCGAATTCCATTTGAAAAAGAAAACTGACAATTGACATTTTGTCAAATATATGCAAAAAATCGATATATTTTCCGTGTTATTTTTCAATCAACTGCATATAAAATCATCTCAATGCCTGCCAACTTGACCATTGCCGAAAGAGCACAAATAATTGCCCAATTTAATGAGGGAAGCAGTATCAGTGCGATATCCCGGAATTTGAATATATCGAGGCGTTCTGTCCGCTTTTGGATTCGTCGTGAAGGAGAGGAGGGAAGTTTGTTGGATCACAGAAGAAGTGGTCGCCGGCCTGCACTCTCCAATAACGATAGAGAATTCATGAGACGGGAATATGAAATCAATGGTTTTAAGCCCACAAAACATTTTGCGGAGATGTTCGATGTGAGTGCCCAAACAATAAGGAATCATCTACATTACATGGGGTTGCACCACAGGCATTACGCCAAGAAAATATATTTGACGGATGCTCACAGACTTGCTCGTCTGAACTTCGCCAGAGAGCACTTAGAGTTTGATTTAGACCAATCAAACTCTAAGTTTTGTGATGAAAAAACGTTTAAATCCAGTCAGCATGGACGTCTTCACCTTTGGCGATATAATTCAACACGGTATAAAGATGATCATGTAATCCCAAATAGAGAATCAGGTCGAATTTCCGTAAATATTTGGGGCTGGATGAGTACGGATGGTGTAGGAGAATTGTGTTCTCTACCTCCTCGAGCGACGGCTGTAAATTATATCGACGTGCTTCAGAATGCAATGCTACCGACAGTCCGTAATGTTTACCCGGAGAACGAAGTGCCACAATTTGATTTTGTTCAAGATAATTGTTCAATTCATAATGCGAGGATCGTAAGAGCGTGGTTTCGTTCACACACTGACGTAAGGGTAATTCAGTGGCCCTCAAGATCGCCGGACCTCAACCCGATAGAAAATCTTTGGGGCCTTATGGTCCAACGATGGTCGCATCAAAATGAAAGAACCAAACAAGCTCTTATTAGTCACTGTAATTATATCTGGGAGGAAATGCGGGGAACCGATATTTGCTCACGGCTTGTTGGTTCAATGAGGTCTCGTCTTTTAGAGGTTATAGAGGCCAACGGCGGTTACACCCGTTTCTAATTTTTTAAAATTTTCAATATCTTCTAAATATTACTATATATGCTATGTTTTTGTTTGTTATAAGTATTTTAAAATTGATTGTAGAAATTTAATAAAAGGATAAATCTATTTTTAGCTTGTTTTTTATTGATATTGTAATTACAAGTTTACAGAAATTGTAGGTTTGTGGACTCGCCTTGTGCCTTTACAATTTTATGTAACTTGTTGATTACAATTCTGAATTTGTAGATACAATTTTGTCATCAAAATCTACAGCCCCCCGCCGTTGATTTTACGACGTCATTGGTTCCATCAAGTTCAAACTAAGAACAGCTGTCACGTTACAAACAGTAATAGTCGTTATCAATAATCAGATAAAGACAGCAATAGAAGTTGTCAGATCGATCTGCAAGCGAAACTAATCTTTATCACCTATGAATCTGCAAGCGATATTCAACCTTAGGGTGGTACACCACTTTCTTGGCCGACTGTACGTGTCACATTCGTAAATCACATTTTGTTTAACATACAATCTGACACTTTTCTGCAAATTGTAAAAAACTAAAGAAAATTTGAATTTCGCGGGCTACCCTGACGTTTCCCGCGCTTCGCGTGGAGTTTCATCGAAAGAACGGTGACCGGCTTGAGTTGAGACGATGTTGATCCGATAGTGTTTATACGTGTGCGATGAGCTTTAAAACATTATAAACTTTTAATTTTAACACATTATTACTTACTTAAATCTACGAGTAATCTATCTATTCCTAGTTTGTAACTTTTGGGCCACTGGTAATATTCTGCCGTTTGATGTAACACAAGACATTGATCCAGACGAATGAGCCTACAGCCACGTATATTACTCTCATATGGGGTGGTATGAAGAAGAAGTTGACAGTCTGCACCGGGACCCAGAATGATTGATTTGCTATAAATGCCGTTTTGTACTTGTGCCGAAGTTCCTCGAAGACGTCTTCTCTTTGTTCTAGAACGCTTAGAACTGTAAAAAGAAAAGTCGCTGTTAAGGCATCTGAAGTCAATACTAATATTACATAACATCACGCCTGTAAACCCCGAAAGGGTTAGGCAGAGGTGTACCTTACAGTACATCCTCATTTTGCCAATTATGTTTTTAAATCCCATGTAATAGGGGGCGAGCCTATTGCCATCAATCGGGCACAAAATCAGACACCGTGGCTGCTACTGAGAAATACCTGATGGAAAAACCCAACATAACAGCCCGACCTGGGAATCGAACCCTCAGGACCTCATGCTCAGCAGTCGAACTTACGACCGCTAAACCAACTATGCACTCAAAATACTAATATTATGCGAAAGTAAATCTGTTAACGTTATCTTTTCCTACCTTAACGGCTGAATGAATGTGACCATGACAGACCATGACCTGGGTCACGATATAGGATAGGTACTTTTCATCCATTAGTACATTCCCTTGAAACAATTTCTGAGCTAGCCTCGCAGGGAGCTGCCCTAAAAGCTAGTATTTTCACAATTCGTTCTGAGCGAGTGAGAGAGAGAGCAATGAACTTTAAATTACAATTTCGTCAGTAATAGCTCGTTATCTAACACAAAGGGCCGCATTACGCTACACCTACATTCTCATACATAACAAGCACCTAATGAATATTCAGTTAATACCGTAGAACTAGGAATGTTTGGCCTCTTTCGCATTTTTAATAGGTAGTGAGTAAGAAATAAGAGATGTTGTGTTAGGTCTAAAATACACAAAATAAAGACTTACCAATAAAGAACATGGCCAGCAGCGTGGGCGTCATTAAAAACTGGTCACACGCTACTTTCGTCAACACCGTTTTGACAGCCGTCCCGGCGAGTTTCCTATCCAGGAGTTTGTACCTGTAAAACGCTTCATATTTTGTAGATAAACAATAGATACATTCGATGGGAACATTACCTACAAAATGATCCCTACATCTCAAGATAAACATAGTTACACTTACAGACACGAAAACTAATTATGTATTCTCGTGGTAAGTTTCAAAAAGGATTTTCTCATGTATTGCTTGAAACATTGAGATCTGGGGACCTAAAATGGCCACTTTAGCAGAATATAATAGAATAATAATATAAATCACATTAAAATTCTTAAAATGGTCACAGACACTGTTAATATGTCGAATTATTAGTTTGTGACCATTTTACGAATTGTAACGTTAGTTATTCATATTATTATCATATTATGTTCTGCTAAAGTGGTCATTTTAGACCTCCTGATCTATTTCATAACAGTAAGGGCTCCAATGTCCAAAATATTAATGCTATATTTGTAAAATTACTTTAACTGCAGTCTCGTTGGTCTCGTAAGCGCGACTTCTGAGTATGAAGTCCTGGGTTCGATTCTCGGGTGAGGCACAAAGTGTCATTCGGTTTCTCCATTAGGAATTTCTCCATAGCAGCCAAAGAGTCTGGATTTGTGCCCGGTTGATGGCAATAAGCTCGCCCCCTATTACATAGGTTGTTATTGTATTGTTTCACTTACCAATAATATAAAGTGGGTGCGTAAATAGTTGTGCCAACAGCTGTAATACGTACTGCCGATGGGATGTTGTAGTCCGGCTTATGGGGCTGTAAAATAACAAAAAATACATTGTCAGCCCGTAATATTACCACTGTTGAGACTCAGATACCTTTGTACGAGAGGAAATGGGCCGTTATACATCACGCGGGGCAGGACAAGGTCCGTGGTTACAAGATCATCATTCAACAGGCACTCCCTAGCACTATAAATAGCACTCGACGTAGAACTATACATAGATTTTTGTATGACTACATAATGCACAAAGATAATAATTATACTCATTGAAGTTAGATATTACATCAACTTCCTGTATGGAACTGATATGTTTACATTGTGAGCAATGACGTCATGACGTAGATATACTGACCAACATTTTGGCGACATTGAATAAGTGGTAGCGTGGCCGAGCGGTCTAAGGCGCTGGTTTAAGGCACCAGTCTCTTCGGAGGCGTGGGTTCGAATCCCACCGCTGCCAAAATCTTTTTGTTTGTTTTGTCGATTTTCTTTACAGTTTTAAAAAAGTAATTTGCTTTTTGGGGATAATTCATATAAATATTTTGGGCGTTAAATAACCACAATTTATTTTATTCATCTTGAAATAGACTTAAAATTGTGAATTTTTTTAATTAATCTTTACAGAACAGAGTCAGTTTAAAATATTTTACCTACCATATTATTATGTAATAAGAAGGAAAACTAAATACATATTAATAACTTATATTTAAAATTTAATTTAATCTAGTACTATCTTCAAGTAAAAATACTGTTGCATTTTATACTGTTCCTCAATTTTTATTTAACTTTCTAACAAACGCTCAGCCTTTATACATATACAATACAATTAATAAACTAATACATATATATTTATGAGAAAAAAAAACATAAATGCAAAAAAAAAATTAATAATATGACTACACAATTTAAATTATGATGAAACAGAGTTACTTTTTTAACGTGTGACTTAATAATAAATAATATAGAGTGATGTTATTCGCTTATTTAGACATGTACAAATGTACACTCAAAATCTGTCTCTCTCACACACACACATACACACACACATACAAACACACACACACACATTCAATTGATCGTGTTTTTTTTGTTATATACCTATTTGTAAGTCTACAATGAAAGGGAAGAGCGGAGCCTTCAACTACAGGCGTCTTCTATACCTAAAAGGAGACTCCTCGACATGCAATGTAACCGAATGATTTGAAATAAACTTATTTTATTTTTATTTTATCTCATTTAGGTATTTTATCTTTAATTCAGGAAGATAACCCATAAATTTGTTAATATTCCTTAAACTATATTAGTATAATAGACTAAAACAAAATAAACAAAATTATTTTTACGGTCCTTTATGTCATTCGTAATTTCACTACAGCATTGTTTAGCGGTGCACAGAATACACCCCTTTTTAAATTTTCACCAGTAGAGTGCAAGTGCAAATAATCTCGATTTTACCATTTTACCACGGAACGCTAAAATCGGCCAAGTGCGTGTCGGACCACGTAGATAACAAGTATGTACGTGGTTCGACGAAGGAGAGAAGTGCCTTCTATAACTATTTATAATTCGTAATTTCACGACACAATTGTTTAGCGATGCACAGACTGACGGAATACACATTTACAATGATTATTTTAAAAAAAATATTGAGATAAAGGTCACCTAATCTTAAAGTAAAATGGCTGTGTGACATCCGGACAGCCAAACAGAGGACCATGACGAAATTATAAGGGTTCCTTCTTTGCCATTTATTTATGGAACCCTAAAAAGCCAAAAGACAAATATCTACTTAGTAAGTAGACATTGGTCTTCAAAGGTGTGCTACACAAATGTGCGAGTTAACCTGATCGGCACAGCCGGGCAGTAAAGTACATAGGGGTAGTATTCCATATACAATTTCGCCGCCTAGCCAGTGCCGAATCGTGTCGACCCGACATATGGGTAGCACGGAGTACCCCTCACTCACCAAGTATAGCTTGTTGAAGGTCTGCTGGGAGATCTCCGCAGCCATGTAAAAGCTGGCGTACACCGACACATTGGTGAGCAGGGGCCGCTTCTTCAACGCCTGCTGGAACCCGCGCCGCAGGGTGCTCAGCATGCTGGCTTCTGGGGTGACGCGAGGTGGGACCTGGGAATGGACTAGCTTATAAATATTTTCACCTTTTATGAGACGACATTCAAATAAAAGTCATACGTCGTGGTCTTCAACGCTCCCTACACAGGCACTTTACTTTGCGTAATTAAATGCTTCACTATTGCTCTGAAGCGGTGAAGGAAAATATCGTGAGGAAACCGACATATCCTAGAACTAAAAAATCTAAGAAGTCAGACGGCTCCAACCAAGCTCTGGATCCTCCGCGATCCTGGACTCCAACCCGCGTGGCGGATTCACAGTCCGCGCTCCCTCTCATAGAGACGAAAGAGGAGGCCTGTGTAAGTGTCCCAGCTATGGCAAAGTGTTGATTGATGGTAAGAAAATAAAATTGCCTTTCGACTTATCGGGATACATCACTATCTCCATATTCTTCTTTGTAATAAATAAAAAGTTACAATTCATACAAAGGCAAGTCCCACTTCCTAGATTCGCTCGTCAACCGATGGATTAAACTTAATATAACGTAAATAAATAAAATCGTCATGCATTTAATAAATTCAATGGAAATATTAATAGTATGAAATTATGAATAGTTTTTGTAGTTCCCATAAATTTCATATTATATCATCTCATGTCTCTAAATCCCCACTATTTATCTTCTTTATCAACTTTCATTTTTAACTATTGTTTTTCTCTACCTATATACTATCGTTTAGGTGTCCAAAACGACATAACGTAGCTACTATCGTTGACCTCTAAATGATTACCATTTCGACCTGAACTAATTAGCAAAGCGCGTGCATTGTATGTTAGTGATACTATTTATCATTGCGTAGCACCTACGTATAGTTTGAATGCAACAGTAAACCATTTATAGTTTAGTACCACGGCCATAAAACCATGTTTTAGATTATTCGTCCAAATCGTCATTAATACTACCGCTACAGACACGTAACTATTGAGAGAAAGATTAATAGAGCAGGACCTATACATGCTACGCCGACCCTAAATGAATTGGGATAAAGGCAGGTACTTAAGAACAAATTAAAATAAGACTAACTAAACTGGTCCTGTACGAGGTCAAAAGGCCCCCTATCTCAGCATGGTGCTGTAACAATCTAGAGCATGTCAGGACCGCAAGTCGTTGGTTTCGTCCAGTTAGGACAGTGATGACTTATGGTTATTCGTAGAATTACTTATCATAATTATGAAGTGTTCTTAAAACCCCGGTTAGAATGGCCTACATCATCGTCATCATCAACCATCTATCCCAAATTATATAGAGGATCGCCGCTGTAGCGTTTCACTCCGTACATCTCTATTGCACACACATTTCAACAAGAAGAGAGCCCTCGACTATAGATAACAATAACTGTAGCAAAAACAAAAGACAATGCAACGTTCAAGTGTTAAATTGACGAGATAAGATTTACGCGAACCTATCGAATGTCAACAAAACACAGGAGATATAAAAATGTAGGTATTCAAAAACCTCTTAAAGCATCGAAACTGATAGATATCATAGGTACCTACTACATCATAGGTCATACATGATGACGAAGGACACCTCAGGGTACTGATACCCAAGCTGGAAGGTCTGCAGCAATAGTAAGTAGGTGAATCAAAAGCGCTAACAAAATTAATAAATAGCTATCCTCCAACAAAATAAAACCAGTTTCAATACAACTGCATATTTTATAGTAGGTATACCGATGTATATTACAATTTTAAACGCATTCCTATACATTTCTCTCCACTCGCTATCAACTTCGAGTTATCGAAGTCTCGCATACATAAATGCTGTCAGCCGAGAAGAAACATTATTAACAGAGGAATTTAAATTTGTTCTTATCGATATAGCGAGTATAAAGTGACAGTATAAATACACGATCAAAATCGAATTAAAACTTGTATAAAATCAGCCGCCAACGACTGGCGACCTCAAAAAAGAGGCTGGGTCAGGGTGGCTGCGGAAGGCTGAGGATAGGGTTATTGTGGCGCAGCTTGGGGAAGGTCCAGCGGTGTACTATGATAGGCTGATTTTATTGATTGAAGCGGCAAGAAACATACAAGAGGAGGGCCACCTGGGACACTGTCACGACTTCACGAGTTATGAAGACAAATTCAAACAGGCAGTTGGAGCAATGTCGCCTGCAACAGTTACACACAAAACCTTACTGCCGTATCTACAACAATATGACTTTGAATTCATAGAGGATTATCCTAAATAACAGCTAAAACAACATTTTATTGCTTTCAATAAAAAAGTTTTCATCTTTATAAAAACTTCGAATATTCAATATCATTTGATAGGATCAAGAAAACAACATCACTTACAGTCAACTCGGATAAAACTTGCGATTCTGTCCTTGCTCCACCGATTAGCAAGAATAAACACTATTGTATTCCACTATCAGTAAAATCCAAAGTATTTGAATACAGAGAAACACTTTACGCCGTGCTGTCGTGCGCAGGCGACCTTTATTAGCTGTTATTCAAACTGAACTGCCCCTTCACATCGCAGTGAACCAACAATTGACTCCAATGGAATACTTAATTGAACGAGAAGCGTCGTGTTCGTTCACTCCTCGTTTAACAATACAAATCTGACCTTATATCGAGTCTACTGGCTGTTCTAGAGCTGGTACAAAAAACCGGTAAGTATTAACTGCATTTTTCGTCAAGAATATTCATTCGCAGAGCTGTCGAGGCCCATAAAAAGTAAACAAAATATAGATTGATGTTTTTCGATCTCAAATCGGACACTCACTCAACTACTTATTATTACATAACTACTAAATTAAACATAGGTACATACATTCAATTCAGAACATGATAGCACATGTCGGCAAGTATTCTTCAATGTTTTCGTAATTCACCTCGTGTGAAAATCCCTTTCCTGTTGCTCATCCTATAGCCAGCTACTTTATTAATGACACTTTCGTTGACAGACGTATTCATGTCCATATCACTGCGAATAAAGTGTTACCGGCCAATTGACAACTTCCGTGTGTAAACTTTTCTACGATTACGCAAGAGGTTATACTGTAAACCTGCACATGGTTTTAAGGCAGTCGCGAGAATGACGGCTACTCTCGGCAGTCAGCTGTCCGGAACATTTGCGCGCGCAACAGAATCTCTCTACTGCGCAGGTAGAGGTACATCTGTATATCGGATAATGCTGAGGTCACACCTAGACCCTTTGGCGAACATTTTAGTTTGCTCGACAGCCAAATTACATTGTTTTTCAGAGAATGAATTTCTGATTTTTATGAGTATGAATACTGTTCGGCTGGTCTTCTTCTGGCAATGTGATGACCAGCCTAAAAAACTATGAATTGGCTGTGTGCATCATGATATAATAAGGAAGAGGATAAATACAGAGATGATAACAAAGTTTGGAAGAATACGTGGAAAGTGGTAAGGCCTAGGCCAGACTTACAGAGCATCAGCGTTTAATTTGGAAATAACCTACATGGCAGTACGCAGAAACTACAGAACCACACCTGCTACGATCGTTACATACTCCTTTCGCTTAGTCCACGTTCATATATCTGGTCATACAAGCACGTTGATTTGCCGAAAATGATATTGGTGATGTTGTGGAAACACAAAAAAATTGGCAAAGCCCGGTTAGTGTAGCAACAGCATTAGCACGGACCGGGGTAGGGCTGCCATCTGCAAAATCATTAAACTAGGACAAGAAGTTCGACATGTGAAATATAAATGTAGGATAATTGTTTCATAATGATATGACAAGTAGTTCCTATTATTGTTTTCCGCGGATGCTGACGGTGCTCAACGCGCTCGTGGAGACCAACCCTGGATTGGACTTGCTAGAATGTTTGCGGTTCTGTGAGAAGACAGACTAAAAAAAGATCACTTAATTTAATTTTGGTATTAATGGCTTATGCTCCACTAAATGTAATAAATAAATTATGAACGGTGTTTGGGATATATACTTGGTAACGTTTTCAGATCTGATGATTATTCACTAATTATTTATTTTATTTATCTACTTGTAATATATATCATACCGACGTAAACAGCCAAGAATAGTTGAAATAGTGATGTAATTTGGTAAGTCGGTTTTCCGCACAATGTACAGAGCTCTGCAATTATTAATTACCTGCTAATTTACAGAGGCTGCTTATTTAGGTAGTTAACACTGTAAATGACATTCGTTGAACTCGTCGTCCGACATTTGTTGAATCTTTTAAGAGACGTAACATATAATTATCCGATGCAAATAAAACTCTACCCCCACATATCATTATTATCACCTGCCTTGCGTTTTCCGAACTATGTTGGGGTCGGCTGGCAGTCTAACCGGGTGCAGCCGAATACCAGCGACTGCCTATCACACAAAATATACTACTGAAAATTATTTAACTCTTTTTAACCGAAAGTAAGCATAAATAGATAAAGGTAGCTTATAGTTATTTTGTTTTGGTCCGAAAATTTTACCCTGCGAAACGCCTGCTTCTAATCAGTTAAAGACTAGTTTACACAGCGCCTCTGATTGCTCCCTATCGAGTTCAGGTAACTAACGACTTAACTACACATAATTGTGTAAGTTGAGGTACTTGCTGGTAGAATTGTTATTGCAAATTAAAACATCTCAATAAAACCAAATGGGAATCGAACTCGGAAATAGGCCACATAGAGACCTATAATCGTAAAAAGAACCTTAACGAATTCGACAGGCACTTGTTTTCTCGGTCGTTGAGATTTTTTTTTGTTCTGGACCATACCTGGGAACCTTCTAGTTACGGAAATATTTCAGGTCAAAGTTCCAACCGTTTCACAATTTTTAGCTTTTATTTTTAATTTTATAGCCTCACTTTAAATACCACCATGAGGCCTGCACTATTTAATGCATCCATCAGCACAATGTTTTGAGTGAGTTACATTGAGTCCTACCGTAAAACGTGTTTTTTCACCCCCAAAAAATAGTCGTTTCTCAGCAATACTTTTTGCGTAGAGTTACTTAGTTTGATGGACAGAGTGCTTGGTTGACGGCTTCTAGATGGGTCTGGTTACGTCTTGTATGTACCACTGTTAGAACTAACTGTCTAAAATATTTTTACAGACGTAAAACGACAAATAAGAAACTTACTTAAGTCTATTTTAGAAACGATGAAAACTTCTTCTAAATCATTTTAAAACTACAAATGAATGAGGGCTATTAATTTAAACCTTATTTAATGAGTGTTATAGGTAAATGGTTACATTACTTGATAAAGCACGTCTGAAGTACAAAACTAACATTGATTGTTCTGATAAAAGACTTAAAGACGTATTAACGAGATACGTTGGTTTTCATCTCTATACGGCGTACAAGAACTTAGTGTCAATATTCCACAGCATTAATGACACTTACTTGAACGTAGCTCAGATGAGCTGAAATTGGTTCTTAATGCATCTACACAGACACCTACCAAAAACTGTCTGTCTAAATATAGTCTTTCCTGTATCAGTCTTGTACAGAACAAAGGACAGGAAAACATTTTTGTAGATGAAGCGGGAAAATATTTTTGCCACGGTCTTTTGACATTTCATTTTGTTTAAGGCAAATGTGTCCTGATTTTTCGGGTATCTGAAACCGGCTTTCATTCGAAAATCTTCAGTTATTACGGGTAGTCAGCAGCCCGAAATCTCACAATGAGTCTTGCCAAGGGTATCTTGGTACTTAGTAACTGAGTGTGGACTTCAGATAGGCAGTACCTTCCATGAAAAATACTGGTATACATTCATGTGAATATATATACATACATGCATATGTATGACTCCGGTAAGACTGGAAGCTGTGTCCGACATAGTTTAGAAAAGGCTAGGCAAATGAAGATGAGGTGTATTAATTTTTTATTCTAGTTCGCTAATAGTTAATAATGTGATAATTATGTAGGAATGAGTATATGCCGGCAGGATTATTTTCAGGTGGTGCATCTCAGTTCCATGATAAAAGCTCGAAATTTTTTACACTCCACCTCGGAGATTTTAATTTTTTTATTTAATAGAATCCATTAGCAAGCGTAACCTTGAAAATATTAGCATCTTGTTTTCTTTTGCCCTTTATGATAGAAATAGAGCTAATTAAAAGCAAAAAATATAAGATCTCTGAGCGAGCGAAGTGAGTTCGGAAGAAATATTAGCACTCCACCTTGGGTAGGTTGGACTTTCTTCTGATGATTCATACAGAAACAAGAGTTACGTAGGGACTTTGTAGACTAACGCAAAAAAGATTTCAGAATCAATAGACTGCAAGAGTGAGCGAAGCGACCTCGAAAATTTGAGGATATTCTCGGATAAATTAGGTTCTTTATGTTCATACATCCAGAAACGTGAATATGAGATTTCGGGGGGGAGGGGTGTTGAAAACCCACCCCTGTCTGACGATGGGAACAGCGAGGCTAAGCGGCCTGTGCATACTCAGTGAAATTTGGATAGCAACCTAGACGCCTTAAGTTTCTTATCAAACTGTAACTTAACAAAAATAATTCTAAATCTTTTCTATCTATTTTCTTGCTAGACGGGGGTGCAAGTGCACCCTCTTGCACTCTGCTGCCGGTGCCCATGAATGAATGAGTACCCAATGAGGAGGTCACATGTTGGAAGAGAAATAAACTTATGTCGTGATGTTCTTAGGCTTTATTTTTACAACTGGCAACTGGCATTTTCTTACACAAATTCACAAGGCCATGTACAAACCACGATGATCAGTACGATATTTACTGTGCAATTGTGGGATCACATGAGCATGACAGTTTCTTATTCATAATACATTTTTTTAACCGACTTCAAAAGGAAGAGATTGGTACGTGTGATCTCACGTAAAACAACGCACTGACCGCAGTCTGAACAGAGCTCAAGACTAAAGTTAAATTAAAAGTATAACTAACTGACTTCTAATGTCTAAAAATTTCGATATCTAATATCATTATACGGCGAGGTCTTATCGAAGTAACAAGAGATCGAAATGAATGTTACGAAGAATATCAGTACGACGAACATGAGCAGTATCACCAGAGTGTCCTCACAGGGCTTGTTGTAGTCGTAACTTGTCGTGAAACAGTGCGTTGTTCCGTCAGATGGTTTCCCAGATTCAAATGGATCCTCAAAAGTAAGTAGTTTGGCGCCATTATCGTCGACGTACATCGTTGAAATCTCTTTATCGCCAACAGTATGCACAACTACCATTGCTTCAGTTTTTCTTGTGGTTATTTGCTTAGCTTTATCGGCGAAGAGTCTGAAAAAAAAATGATATTGGCTAAAATGACCGCAATAGATGGCAATTACTGTATCTATGCGGCTGCTCACATGCTAGTGAAACTTCAGTAATCGCATGTACCAATAGAAATAAAGATGGAGTTTCTGTATCTACATTCAAAATATTACCTGTAAAACTCTCTTTTCATCACATCAAAGTCCTCCTTTCTTAAGCTTCTGTAAGCCAGGGCAATACTGTTTAGACCAGTTAGAATATTGTCGTCCAGATCTGTGCAACCTTCGTGGTCGTGGACTGTACGCAAACTAATGGAGAACACGTTTACGTGCGGTATCTAAACAAAAAAAAGTATATGAAATCAACAGAAAAATCAATTACATTAAATTGAATTACGAACGAGGAAGACTCCAGCTCTATATAATAAATGGACTGTGTACTTGTGATGATCAAAAATATGTTTCGGCTAAAGACGAGCGTGCCCGGCGAGCGCTAACTCCAAGTTGGTTGCATCAAATCACCAGTAACAATCGTATTTTCAAGGTGCCGTGATCATTCTTCATTTTTAGCCAAGGTTGCGGCTAAACCATAGTCTAGCCGGCTAATCTTAAGTTTATTTTCCCACCCATCTTTAGCCTGGTGAAAAGTTGGGAATAAAAAGCTGTCATTACATATGGTGTGTTTACGGCCATGTCCCTCAGTATCCACGTGATCTTCGGGTTGGCATTATCGACCAGATATTGAGCATGCTCCGCTTCGACGTTGGCGATAACTACCTTAGCTGAAACTCTATGTAATTCTTGTTTGATCTGAAAGTAAGTATCTTCTATTAGTTCTATTACCTATTAATGTAATCAGTTTGAGAACATGTAGGTTATAGCGGAAGAATAAGGGATGCTACACAATTGTTTATGTTACCTAATTTGATTCGGCAATATTGTTAAACAACAACGTCAGACATACGTATTCAGTTCTCACTCGGCTCGTGCCGATCGGCAAACTCCGTTCGATATTTACCATAGCTAAATCATGTTTGCGATCTTCTCTTTAAAATCTTGTCAAGCGACTTTTTCCTGAACATATTATACTGTAGTCATATTTAAGAATAAAACTATTTTCGTTTTTGATGCCCGACTGTTCTATGTCACGCAATAAATAAATATCCATAACGAGTGAGCAGCACGCCTGTATATCTAATTCGGTTCGCCAAATAGCTGAGCTCCATGCTGTTCCATGCGTTCTACACTAATGCATAAAATATTACCTTATCCATTTCACAATCGGCATCTTCGCACCGTATCACAGTGTATACTATCCGCTCCTTATTGAACAATGCAATCAGTTCATTTTCAAATTTCAGGCTGTACTCTGAATCGTCAGTCACAATCAGCACTCTTTGCCAGCCCACAGTTTGTATAAACTTTAAAAATCCGTACTTGAGCAGTTGCCACGGCACTACATTCATAGAATTTGGAAAAGCAGTCTGATTTACCGAATACATGTATGGAGTTTGATAGAATATGGTTGGAATTAAGTATTCGGTAAATACCTCAAATGGTTTAGGGACCAACACAGCTAGAAAACGATCATTCAATTCATGTAAAGCATAACGGCATGAATCTATTGATTTGAATATAAGTTTTAAAGGTAGTATATTAACTTTTGGGATTGGCTTATTCCCGTCCATGCAAAGAAGTACTTGCGTTAAGTTTCTTGTCTGTACCTGGACAAAGGGCTCACAATTTTCTATGTTTGTATCGTCAAAAAAATGATACTCATTGTTTATGTCCATTTTCTGTACATAGTTGTAGATATGACCATCATTCAATGTTATAATCGAACTACTAACGAGATTTGCTATTTCGTGACAGTCAAAGTCATCGGGTCTGTCTGTTTTAATGCATACAACTTCCTTTGTTTTGGTTACGTTACCAGCGTACTCGAAATTTTTTGATAGTTTTGCATAATTATAATCACTAACCCCAAACTGGATAATGTTACTGCAAAAAAAGTGCATAATGGGAATTAGTAGACATGATTTCGATTCTTTCCTATAGTAAGCGCCAGATAAACGTGCAATAAAGTTCATTGCCCTTCCCTTAATTTCTCTACGTAGGTACGCGGACAATCAATTATGAATCGTTTTTCATAACTAAAAAAAGGAAAGGATCACGATAGATGTCAATTCAGGACAGCTTTATGTCATTATTATTGTTTTTGGATTTAAGTATGTCAATAAATGTATGTGGGTTACTGACCGTTATTGCACGATTATCTGGCACTTACTATATTCGGAAGCGATGTCACAAAGTAACTTTTGCTTCTGAATATGGCCCTCCAGCAAGTTGGACTCAGCAAGCTTTTTATGCTTTTATTGAATGGATGGTTATTGATAGTCGGTCTTAGATGGTCTTAGCTTAGTAAAATAGTATTTTGAAGTAAAAAAAATTACTTACCTATGTTTCAAATATTTTTCTTCTCCTAGAAAACCAGACTCAATATTATAAAACGGTGAACAAGCCTTACTAAATCTGTATTTTAACATCTCACTGTAAATACTGCAACTGCTATAATCAGTAATCAAGAATATGTCTGGTTTATTATTTGAAGTAAATTGGATCCACCAATCATCTGAAATAGATGAAAAAATTTACAGTATAATTATATACCTTCCGTCTCTGAGACTATGTTGTACAACCAAAACTCCTGGTTTTTCCTCCCATATAACATGGACACTTTGAAAAATTGTTATGGCAAATTAACGTAATCTGATACAAAAGGCCCTCTTTGCAGTTTAGACTATAGTGTATATAGGTAGAAAATTGTAACACCTCACTGTATCGATGTATTTCTAGGATTGTACCAAAAAGTTGAAATAAAGAACCCAGCTGCGACTATCAACTTGGGAACATTTTAAACTAATGCTTGAACAACTAAAGGTATGATTTCTTCTATTCTTTATTTAATTAAAATAAATATTTTAAAGAAGTTACCACTTAAAGAACACTGATACCCGAGATCCGACGCACATAGATGTAAAATTGAGAATTTAATACACAAGAAAAATAATAAAATCATTTTGAAAACAACCGTTCCCTCTAGTAGCTGTCCAGTGACTAGACTCTATAGAATAAAACTATGCACAGCATAATACATTGTGAAATATTGTATTTTTTCCCCTCTAATTGAATTGTTAGTAAAACAAGTGCTTAGGGAAATATTTCCAATTTTAATCAGTACCTACCTACTGTATTTTAACCAGCTCTACTGCTCGTCGTTTAAATTAAAATAATAATTACGTATTTTTATATTTTATGAGGAAAATAATAGTAAAGTAATCTGTATAATTACACAACTATGGATACTTTACATGAAATTGTTACCTAATAAAAAACTTAAAGATCCCACGTCTCCATATGCAATTGCCCGTTTGTTTTTTTTTTCTTTTTCATTTTCAATTCAACTTTCAGTGATTAATAAAATAAAATTAGCCTTTAGTTTCAAATTCTTCTCCCTAATACATTAAAAACATAATATTAGAGTTACTTACATTGTTTATTAAAAAAAAAAACATGCGTTTTTTTCTAATTTGTGGAAGTCATCTCTTTGGCGTAGGCCTCCCTCAGCTTCCTTCAGATCTCTGTCTCTAGTCTGTCTTCCACTGACTAAAGTCACACGAAAAAGTTAAGAAATGTGACTTCAGAGTCCAAACCTAAACTACGTCGCAAATTGATAACAACTAGCTACGATTACGACTGGTTAGAATAACAAGAAATAGGATTCAGGTAAGTATATTGTCGGTTTCTGAACTGAATAATTTAAAGAGGTATGAAGAACGGGGTGTACCTTAACGTCTTTAGTCCCCATAGAAAAGAGACAATACTCCGATCAGACGGGTGTTGTTGTATGGTGGGTAACTGCCTAACAATTGTTTCCAGCTTATTCTATATGACCTTAATATCGGATAACTGGTTGTTGTAGTACTTTTTGTGGTGCCGCTACAAATTTAAATGTATGATTTGTCAAACTGAATTTCATACACTATTGTACATTAAAGGAATCACATTAAGTAGAGTTTCGCTCGTGGTTCGAACTCACGACCTAACAATTCATGAGCCGGGGCCGTTACCACTTGGCAACTATCGCTCGTTGACAAGCCTGAAAACATAGGCCACGAACTCATGATATTAGGTATAAATATTATGCGAAAAAAATTGCAAAGCAACTTATCAATATCATTCATTTGGTGTCATGAGTTGACTACTACGTACCAGTTTCGCCGAACCATAAAAACGTATTTTATGAAAACGACTAAGTACAAAGGTACCTGCGCACGATATACTTGCATACATAATATCTACACTAATATTATAATATGAAGAGGTAAAGGTTCAATGTAGGAGCTAATATTCGGAACTACTGATCCGAATCCTAAAATTCACTAATAGGAAGCTACATTATCTCGGAGTGTCGTCGGCTGCATTTAAAACGTTCACATGGGATAATTTCTGCCTATAAGACAAGCGAAGCCGCGTGCGGAACCTAGTATTTTATAAACAGGTGAGCTATAATGACTCTAAACCCAAAACATATTTTTCTATCAATTGGTTTTCTTAATTTAAATCATTTCTGTCATCTTTAACATCAACAGACCGATGCAACCTGTTGCATTCGGAAATCTGCTCGACTCTACTATTTTTAAGTTAAGTTTTGTGAATTTCATCAAACGCCAAGTAATTGACAATTTCGTCGTATCTAAGAATAAATAAAGTGCTGTGATTAAGAAAAGTAAATTGTGCAATGTTTTTGAAACTGTAGAGCCAAGCCGTAGACGGTAGAGTAGTACCGGCTCGTGGAGTTAAAAATTTGAATCGCACGGCGTGCGCCGGAGTGGGGGGCGCCGTGGTTGGCCGTGCCAGGTAACAGGAGGTACGGCGGCACAGTGGGCCGGCGAGCGGATACAGTGGATAAATATAATTTGTAAAACCCCGTATTTTTTTATCGTTTTGAAAAATACTGTTTTTTTTTATTAAGATGACCTTTTTTCATCAATTTTTCAGTTTTTCGGAAACGCTTTTAAAACTCGTAACACGTGTGCGTTGGACTATGGCTTTGCATGAGTTCATCATAATATAATTTTACACAATCGTAATAACCGTGTGATTTATTGAAAAAAAAAAAATTGACTACAGAGAGATTTTAAAGTCTAAAATCCCACTCTATAAATTCTATCTGGCAAACGATTCCGCAACCAGAAATGATTGTGAGTGAGTAGTGAGTGGAAGTAGAATCATCTGCTGAAAAAACTCAATCATTACTCACATTGTGCTAAGTCACGAAACGAATCTTTCTAAATAATTCGAAACATTTGTCTGGAAAGTGGAACACCGTGCGTTCTTGAAGCTTAGCGGTCGTCCTCCCCCCACGTCACCGCGTATCTCTTTCTGACGACATCTCGCTATCTCTGTCTAGCAACGTATTCAGTCACCGCGGAACTCTGGCGTATTTCACAGGTGTGTCGGCCGAGTGCGTGATGTTAGACGATCGTAAATAAAACCTGCTATAACAATAACAGTGCTGATTTTGTGAGAATATATTAGTGAAAAAAGGAATTAATTTAAAATAACTGCAGCCGTGTTAATAATTCAACATTGTTTTCTCCAATTTGTGTCCAAGTGGTGCGTTTCGAAACAGTGACAACAAGTTTTTCTTGTGTTGTGAGTTCAGTCCTTGAGTCGGAGGCTTTATCATCGTCTACGTCGGTCCCGCTGCTTGTTCCTTTGGCGGGCTATTCGTTGTCAAGGTATGCATTTTAACCTTTTAATAGCATAAAAATTATAAGTTCCGAATTTAAAAAAAATCTTTCTGATTAGTTCCACGTCACGGAACAAGTGTGACATTTTAGAAACGTTTCATTTCAGAAAATATAAACTTTTTAACTACTTTTTAATTACTTTGTCGCCTCTGCAACGAAATTGAAACTTAAAGAGTTGTCAAGAAGTCACTCTACCACATCTATATTTTAATGTGGTGCTTTCTAAACTACCCTTCTAAAAAACGTTTCATCCACTTGTTACTTTGGGGTCTGTCGTCAGGTGCTCTGTATGTGGAGAGCACTCAAGTGTAATGTGTTAGAATGGGGAACTTTATCTATGTTTACTCTACTACCTGCCCGAAGCAATCCCACGCAACTTAACGCGACATGTCAACACTATCATTCAAATGATTAATCATAAAAGTGCTTTGGTAAAATTTATCTTATTCACTTAACTTTAAGTCATGCTATACTTTTCGTGGACCAATTTTGAACGTTTTTACTTTAACTGGATTCTGGGTGATCCACTGACCACGTAGTAGTTTTTAAATGCTGAAACCTATTTTTATACCTCATTGTAAAGTTGTCATCCATTATACCGAAACAAGTTTTTGTAAAACTTTAAGAGTCCATGACCGCACGACCGGCATTCCGTCAATGCATCTCTCTGATCGTGACTCACCTCGTTGGCACGTCACCGTGATGTCACTGCTTCCAGGTAACTTGTTAGGCACTAAAATATACCAAGTGGTTTACTGCCTTTGTCAAAAAATAACCTCAAGATTCCACTGATTGTGAGATCTGTCGAGGTAAAAAATATTGCTCAAGATCTTTGTTGGCAAATTGTTTTATTCATTACAGCAAATGCAAACAAGTTATTAATTTATTTATAATAATTCTTCAATATAGAATTGAATAATTCAACACGATCTAACAACACCTACCCAGTTTTAATAATATTATTAATGCCATAACTTCAATGGTTACAAAACTGCAGAAGAAATGCGAAACATCACGCAAACCACTACTTATCAGATATTACAAATTACATACGTTCAAGTCAAACAAAATAGTCGAAATAATGTAACATGAAGTAACCGCTACTCGTAGAATGATATCATATTTTTATTGTTATGGCAGACACTTAGTTTCCATTCGGAAATACTATCAACTCCTCGACGAGGTCACCAGCCTTTCATTCAATTTAAAAAGTACCAAATCTAATCAATAACACGTTACAGTTAATTCTATTCATTGTCACCTTCCACATAACACGATTTAGACTATAAAACCATAGAATAACACCAAGGATAAGGATAAGGATACCCAATTTCAGTAATCATTCAATCGACCGAAGCGAAACTAAGCGAAGCAGATCTTTTCTATGGCTGTTTGATAGGCATGAAAGACGCAAAAAGGTCGATTGCAGTTCAGTCAGCATTTAGTTCTCGTTATGAAGAGCGATCGTCATCAGTTGTATTCACAGAACTTTTCTCGACGTAACATTCAACTCAGCAGTATCTGTTATGCAAGACACCGAAAAAATACAATTTCTCTTTATTTTATACCTGGTTCTTGGCGAAATGTGCACTTAAACTTATCTTTCTAAAGAGTCAAGATGTTTTAGCTTAAATCTTTGTTGAAAATTGTAATAAGTTTTGCAAAGTTGGTGCAGATTAGTATAGATAAACAATGATGTGCAAGAAACGGTGTAGACTAGTGTATTGTCTTAGGTCCCGGAAGTAACGGTGATAATCAATACCCGGAGGCTTAACTTTACAATACGACATTGTTCTCTACCCAGACGAGGATTTTGTTGACGAGAACCCACTGACGATTACGGGAAAAGATGCTATGTAGCCAATAAAATTAATAACTTTATTTAAATATATCTAAATGCGTAAATGTAGACTAGGCTGCCCTAGTTTACTTACTGTCGGAATCAGATTTGCGGAATTCTAGAGTAATGCTTTCCCCAACAAAAAAAGGAATCTTTTTAAACAAATACACTGCAAAATGCAAAACCCACGTTCTCACACCAAAACAACTATTTACCATTAGCTTTCCAATAGTAAATTAAACTGCTCATTCAATAAACAACGCAGTCGTGAAACCTTAATTGTTGAAAAACACGAACACATCTCAGTTAGGAATAGCCTCGAGTTTACAAACTGTCGGTCCAGTTTGTAAACTTTGAACTAGTGGCGGCACACGCATTCCGTGCACTGTGACCAGCCATGTGCCTCCAAAACAATAGTCATTTCGCATTCATTTGCATGCTCGACATTTTTTCCAAAAAATTCTTAATTTGTATCAGTGTGCATTATTAGGGTCAAATTGCGAAATGGTTTAGTTCTAATTTTGAATGCATGTGATGATTTTGCAGATTTTGTGTATATATCTATTCGTATCCAATTAATTTATCTTTAATTTATGTTTCAATAATCATGATAATCATGCTGAATCTGAAAATATGTGGAGATAACTATGTATCTTCTCAATATTTCTGACTTCATATTATGGCGTTGTTTGGCACAGTTTCAGAGATAATTTTCTACATATAGAGGGTTGTCCTGACTCATTCTAGCAGACGCACAATTGTGTAATCCAACTTAGAGAGAATTCTAGATATCATATTTTAGGACACTGAGCTCAGTCATAGTAAAGATCTGCATATAAATGCTGGTATACAATAGAGTACAGTAAATTAAATCCGTACTGGATAAATATGACATGAAAAACAAACAGGTACACTAACACCCGTATCTATAAACAAGTCAAAGTTTTTACTTGAGTAAATGTCATTATTTAAGATACCTACGATTTTTATTAAGTAGCTTAATCATTGCTTGAAGTTAAAACTGTAAAAAGTTAGAATTCTTAGCTCTGCTTTCTTTGACGGTTCTTACTTCGTTTAAATTCAAGTTTATTGCATAAAAAAATTGCGCAAGTAATTACTTAAGCTCAAGTAATTACTTTAACTTGATTATAGACACCAGGGATAGACATTTATTTGTGTGTGATGCTGATAAAGTTAAAATTGGGAGTGTTTTTTTTAAGATCAAATTACTCATGTCAATCTCAAATACGATTGTTTCCGATGTTTGCCGATGCACAATATTTATTCTAGTGCAGCACTGTTTAATCAATCTTTCTATTTTATATGTCATGGTGTCGCCGGGCGCCACCGTAGCGAATTAAATCATTCAACGCCATAGCCCATAGCACACCGTGCACCGGTGAAAGTGCGGCCCAGTTAAACTCAGATTTATACGAGCTACTCTGATAGCCAAGCTTTTACTTACTTTGCTTAATATTTAACCTTAAACTAGTTTCGTTGGGTAACGGACTACGGTCTGGCTACCAAGCAAGATAAGTGTAAATTGTCAATTTGTGCAATAAACAAGTGTTGCTTGCAACAGCATGTATGCTTAAGCGGAACTTGACCATATTTACATTTACATATATTTTTGACCAATCTGTGGCTTATTTTTGACTGATCAACAATATTCATTTAGTTGCTCTACATATTCTAAGTGCCTGATTAATATACATTTATAATAATAATATACACCGCATACATTGACATTCCCTCGACATCCATAACTTCCCACATACAACCATAACATCAAATCACGAATCAATCCATCAACCCCCCACTACATTACTGAAATCGATCACCTACAAAACAAACTATCCACGCAGACATGGGCCTACAAAAGGGCCGTCCTAACTCCTAACTCGTAAATCGCTTTTGTCTTGCCTCACCTATTATTAGCGTTAACGGAATGCGAGTGGAGAAAGGTCAGGGAAGGTTACCGCGAGTATTTCCCACGGGCTGGCAAGGGAAGCCACACAAAAACTTGTCACTCCTGAACGAAGGAGTAGGAGGAAGTGTCGCGGAACGAGGAGCTTCATAAAAAATGGGGTGCATTTATTATGTAAAGGATATGCTTTATTTTCAATTGCTGAGTGATATAATTGATTTTATTGCTGTTCTATAAGGTTTCCTTCCAATCCTGGGAAACCAGCCTCTTCTCTGTCTTCTTCTATATCGTATGATTAGTGATTAACCTGGTGTCAGAGTTTGTATGCCGCCCATGGCCCTCTGACTTGGTTTTACATGTCGTTGAGAAATATCTCACTGGCATGCTGGTTTCCTCACGATGTATGATGCCTCTTCTGTGTAGAAGGGCAGTAAGTCACAAATGGTCATAATCCATCACGTAGGCTCAATGCTGCGCCGACCCCAGATAAATTTGGATGAGGGCAGGAGAATGATGCTGAAAGTTCGGATGTGGGAGGTAATGTCCGAAACTCTGACATCAAAAATGATTTCACTGATGGTAAGCCACACTATTGCCACTGCCACGGAATATGCTTTTTCACGTGGATGAAGTTGTGGGTAGGTCTTGAAATCCATTCAACCATTGCAGCAAACTTTTAAATTAATTTTAATGGCATAGCTAATTGTTGGTATTTGTATTGATTACATAATCTAATAATTTCGATACTATGCTTCATGAATTAGCTTTAGTTCTAATAACAGTGCCCAAAAAATCCAATTTTTAACTAGAAAGTGATAGTTATTCAATTACTTAATTAACAATGTACATTCTTCATTAGGTAGCTCATGTCGCGGAACTGTCATGCGACACGAAAATCGATAATTATCGGAGGTAGATAGTGTTTTGATTTCCGATGAAAGAAGAAATAAATAATTTTAGTAATCCGCTCGAGTCGATCTTCATTTTAAGCCACGCTTGTCTGTCTAGGTTTCTCCGTGGATGGGTGACCATCCTTTACATACCTGGTGAGATAATAATAGTCGATAACAAAAATAACCAAACAAATAACAGTCGTAGAAAATTTTCAGCCTAAAGTACCTACTTTAAACTTTTATGCTCACGTCAGCAGACAAAAATAGTTTGTTCGTACATATGTCGTCATTATTCTACGGGTCATTACGTGACTACTAGAAAATAACCATATTTTTTTCGATCAGAGCTGTTTTATATTCATGTCTATTACGTTTCCAGCTTTCTAATACATGGAGAAGGAAATTGATTATTTAAGTAAACCTACAGCTGTATTGATTAATGATTAACCTTTTTCATTTCCTGAGAACTACACCTTCCCTTTGAGAACCTTTAAAATCCCTTATGGTAAGAGAGCAATATATTGCAATAGACACGCCGTAGAGCAATCAAATAAAACACTTTACTTGTAGAGCCAGCAATTAAAGAAACAATACTTGTAGAGCCTCGTATAAAATTCCTTTTAACTAAGATTTTTCCATGACCCGCTTTCTCTATTAGATGTAGAGTTGTAGAGCTAGCTTGTCTGTGGTCGCTGAGGAATTTAGCTTTTCTATGCCATAGAAATTATTCAACATAAATTTCGATTTCATGCAATTCAAGATCGATAAACGAGTAAGTAGTTTAAACTTAACCGTATAAAAAAAATCTCACCTTACAACAACAACGGAACAACGGAACAACACAACACAACAACGGAACACGGACAACGGAATTTATCGCATGTTTTTCTAAGTCTAAAGTATTTCTCGATCAATGACAGGCATTATGATAATAGTAACAAAACAATCGATCCAGTTCATTGCATTGCTTTCCAATAAAGCTTTCTCGCAGTCTAGAAATGTCATCACAATCGGCACACGTGCATTAAATACCTGTAAAAGCAGCTCTCTCGCTGTGACTCCGTTCTTATCACCCATTGTGAGCCGAGCGCACACGCATGCCATACGATTCAAATGATTTACGAGAGATTACGACCGGTTGTTGTCATCCTGCTTTATCAACAAACGAGTGAGGGAGAAAGAATGTCGGATGCCTTTGGAAGGAATTAAGCGTTGTTTTAGTAAGTCGAGGTAAATTGTTCAACTTGACCTAGCTGTGGGAGATTTGCATAGTTAACTGTCAATTCGTCTTCATTTGGTAATTGTCTGTCTGTTGGCAATTTGTTAATTATTTTGTTCTAAGACGCGGAAAGTCTTGAAGTTTGACAGTGCATTTTAGGTCTACATTTCCGGACTTTTCCATCTTTGGATGTTTGTTAGTCAACTGTAAACTACAGAAATCAAGTAGACCATAGAAGGCAGACCTTACTTTTTATAGTAAAGAACATTAAAGTAAAATGTGTAAACCGTTGCCACTGCACGATCTCCTTCCTGCATTAATCAATGACCTCAAAAACCGGCTTTATAAACATCAGTCGATAAGAAGATCTCCTTGCCACCTTTAATGACTAACATTAACCCAATTAATTGTAAATTAACATCATTAACGTTATCCATGCTCACTTTACTGCCTGACGAGACGGAAAGAAAAGCATTGTCAGAAAACCTAACCTAAAAATAAAGGAGAGGAGAGGAGGAAGATAAAAATGATGACGGATTGACGGTGTAATGTTTGGGAATACCTCCAAGAATTAAGCTCCAGAAATCACCAACCAGCACTAAGCAAGCTCTTTTCTTCTCTAGATGGATTGACCTCATCATCCTCAGTAGTAGCCTTTTTTCAACCACACCTGGGTCTGAGCGAGTCAGCCACTCATCTGGCAGTTGGTCTGCCAACAAGTCTTCTACTGCCGCTCAGAAATTACAGGCAGAATCTAATACAAAATAATCTCGAAAGTACAGTGCTCAGGAGCCATACACTGTTTGCCTAAGAAGCAACAGTCATGTAAAATTAATTTCCGTGTTCTAAACGATGTCTTCATTCAACTGAAATCAAATTAAAGTAACGGACACTTCTCAAATTTCTTTAAAATATGTATAAAATACTTTCAAGTTTTGAGGTTATAACAAAGCGATGCGTTAGTCCGCGCGTTTCCAGTAACTACGAAATAAATATTTATGTATTTCACTTATGAAAATGTGATCAAAAATAAGAATTAAAAAAAATATGTAGTACACTAAATAAAAATAGATTTTACCTTTACGCGCAAAGGTTCCGAACGTTAAACGAGAATGTCAATTCATCAACTGAAAACGGTCACGCTACTGTCAACAATGTGAAACTACTTTCGTCATATCTTCATTCACTCAGCGCTGTAGCGCTACATACATCTGTTTGCAGCTAAAAACCACTAAGAACTCTTACCCATAAAATCAAGCGCTGTAAGTACTGACTTTTTAAAAACAATTATGGCGCTGCGGGATAGGATTTAGAATAAAGTCGTGAGAACACTCTTTAAATTGATTACGAAATCAAAGTGTCCGTTCGATTGTAATAATAATTGATAGTAAAAGCAAAAAAAAAATGGAATTTACTGTATAGGTTGCACATGTGCTGGTTTATAGGCCCTTTCCAACAATGTCCTTTCAAATGATAATGGTCCGCCTATCACTAATTAATACCAAGTAAGACGATACTCAATGTTCTGGCGGGATATCGGTACATGACTGATACGTTTAGTGGGCATCAGGCCTGTATCGAGTGATTCCCTCGCACTAAACCGCCCACTTCCGCTCCATGACAGTTGGCATACAGTTACATCGGTGCGGTAACGTCCACACACCATGGCTTACGGTGGTCACTGGTCACGCGATCCTTGGATTACGCAATAACTGTGACCACGTTACACTTATTTGTTAGTTTTACTTGTTACATAATATTTGCGGAAGATTCGATTAGACCTTTTACGCTTAAGGCCCGCTTGCACCATAGATCGCCAAATACGTTTAAACCTAACCGAAGAGTAGTATGTAAAAAAAAATGTTTAAAGGAGAGTCATTGAAACCGTTAAGATAACAAGATGAATCTTACAACGTATAATTTATTGAAATCGGTTTATCCGTTTAGGAGTTACGAGGGAACAAAGAACATACATGTCCAACACATAACCCTCCTTCTGGGCTTCGCCGCAATTGGGTAAATCTAAATACATGTTTGAAACATCATTCTGTCTGTATCATCTTCCAACGATTGACAAAAACAGAATAAAGTTTTAATTTTAAACACGTTGAGCGCTCTGAGCATTATTTTACTGGTATTTGGTGCAAGTGGTCGGTAAACTTTTTCTCGATAAAGAACTAGTTGGTCTCCTTTTCACATATTGTAAAAATATAAGCGTAAAACTTGTGAATGAGTTGTTAAAGACTAAACAAGGCTGCAACACAGGCGCAGTAACGTAACCTTGATTGTTAATTCAACTTTGAATCCTTATCCACTGCATTTTTGTTTGACAAATTTATTGGTACCGACGCCTTTGGTGAACTGACCTTCTATAAGAGTTAAAGACTTATAGGTGTAATACTGTCACTGACAGAGAACGCACAATCGAAACTGCTTGGTCTGAAGCTTATTTGCACAAGTGGTTAGTTATTACGCCTTGTGACTGGGACTGCAGCTTAGTTTTTTTTTTTTGTGTTTTGACATTCAAAAGTGCCTGTAATGGTCTAATTGAAATAAATGCTTTGAGTTTGAGTTTGCTTATTTGCACAAGTGGTCCTTTTACCTGTAATGAAGGTGAGCTTTAAGGATAGATTATTGAAAAATCATTCAAAATGTGTGAGGAATTTCATCAATTTTCCAGATACGAAATGCCACCGGCCGCGGCAGAAGGCCTTTAAATTTCTGGAAGTACTACTACTAACTTTAATTTAAGTACCAGGTGAAATTCTCAAACAAAACGCAACATTCCATGTCCAGAGGCATCATAGATACTTACTTCGCAGTTTACAGTTAGCAATCCTATATTGATCGGTTATTCGATAAAGTCAAGGTAAAAACGACGCCACTGAATTTTTGATGTCTAGATTCACTTGCATTGTTTAAAAATTATATTTTCAAAGCAAACAAGTAAGCGCTAACTGCTGAGCATGAAGTCGAAGGTTCGATTCCCACGTCATGCAAAGAGTTCTTGGTTTTTTGGTTTCACCATCTGGAATATCTTAATAGCAGCCCAGAATCTGGGTTTGTGCTGGGTTGATGGCAATAGGCTGCGTCCCTATGGCATGAGACTTGAACATAGCTGGTTAAATATGGGTGGTGTACTATATAGGGTAATAATATACAACCCTTCTGGATTACAGGCGCACTATGTTATGTTATGTGCGTTGTTTTTCATAAATAAACTTAATAGCTTAACTTCAATACGTACCCTATGTACCTAATGTTGACATTGTTGATGCTAAGAGCTATTACAAGTTTTTTTAAAAAGAATAGCTCGTATAGTTTATGACGTGCGGTAATAATTATTTCATCACGCCAATTTATATTATAAAGAAAAAGTAATGTTTCTGACGTGAATGAAACACACCTGAGAAAACATCATTGTTTGCACCAGCCGCTACACTGTATGTTACTTCGTCTTCAAGGTACTTATTCTTCAAGTAAATAGGGACGAATTTCGGGCAAGGTAGTTGTTCCTCATCAATTTGTCATCTCAAGCTGGAAAATTCAACTTTAGTCTGAAATCTAATTATTGAGTACCTGTACCATGGATTTAGTAAAATATTTTGTTTGTGTCAGAGTTAACAAGGACAAAGATTACTCACCAAAAGTTACCTACCCACGTTTTAAGACTACAATCTCGTTCTTAATTAAATTATTTCTTTAAACATATGTACTTACCTGTTGCCTTGGTGTGACTCTATCGACTGTTGAGTCATTTTTGTCAGTAACGTATTACCTTCTATTGATTCTGCTTCATTTAGAGGAGCCCGTGGCTAAATAATAACATCCATCGATCTTCGGTTAAACAGTGCTTGGCGAGGTCGGACCGTGGATACGTGTCACGGAAAGTACGTTCATCTGTTGCTCCCGGCTGTCATTTGTAGATGTTTGACAGCCGTTACGAGTAGTAAGGAGCTCGAAAGTCTGGCATTCTGTGTTACTAAAGGGTAGGCAGATGAGATGATGATTAGCAGAATCATTTGAATAGAACACACAAATTACGATATTCAAGGCACATCCTACGATACATTTAGTAATGCAATTTGCACATGACACGTTACACGCTACATTCGTCGCGTTGGCACAAATTAGCAGACATTACCATACGACTTGTGCCAAGTGCGCATTATTTCCTGATTGCTTGTTTGTAGACACTCCTATGTCACAAGTATGTGTGTGAAAAAACATTTTAAAATAGACGTCTTCAATATGCAATAGCAATGTTATGTATTATCTATGATTACTGTTTTTGTGCTTCGTATCTTTTTCCAACTTTACAGTTGTCACGTGAAACATATTTTGTTTCAGGTTTCAGTAAAATAATAATAGTCTTACTAGCAGTTTGTTAATGTTATTATTATTATTATAGATAGCCCATATTGTCCCACTGCTGGGCAAAGGCCTCCCTCCATTCCTTCTGAACGGAACGGAACGGTCACGATTCTGTGCTACTTCTTTCCAATTCTCAAGGAAGACATCCAGTTCGACCAGTTAATGTATAATGTCTATTTATCTAACCAGCCTATACAGAAATGTACACCGCTTTCCACACACTACTGGAAAAAAACAGAAGTTGTCAATGATTGTAATTTATTTTTTATAATTTTTTAATTAACCTATTCTGTCCCACTGCTGGGCAAACGCCTCCCCCATTCTTTTCGTTTAACCTTATCTAGCCAATCAGTCAGGAACGAGTCCAAATCGAGTTTTGGGCCTGCATCGGTGACGAAGACTGTCTTGATTGTAATAAGCAAAATTAAATAGTTTTACAGATCACCAATTCTGTTTGCGATATGCCCAATTCTTATAATAGTTAGTATTTGTCAAACTCAATTGGAGACGAAATCTAGGTTAATGGTACTTGCAAGCAATGACCTAGCGAGACCCCATTGAGACGGAGTTCTATTGTGGTCCACAAACCTTAACAATTTGTTGCTATTCGAAAATTTCAATGAGGTTAAAGCACTCCTATAGTTTGACGGCATTCAAATGTTTAATATCCATCGTTTATCATCAGGAAAACCGCAAATAAGTAAGGCTTATGTTTAACTAACCAACAGAACTAGTAAAATGTAACAAAAAATCACTTTATATTGCCAAAAATAGTAAATGATCACCAAAATAAAATCCCCATTTTAGCGTGAAATTAAAACCAAACATTTTACAACTTGTGACTCGAAATTATGATTAATTAATTTTAGTTAGTTTAATCCAAAAATAGTTAATGACCACCAACAATTTTACAGTATTTAATAAAAAATGACATTTAATTATGTAACATCTTCTTATCCTATTAAAGTAAATTATTCCAGATAAATCATTACATACCTAAAAAAAAGTAAATAAACCCCTAAAGTTTTACCCTATGATATTGTAAAATCATTACCAAAGTCTGACCTTTTTATGACTCTAATTATTAACCACTATTAACCAAATAGCTATTTTCTATTTCGCGTTTATTTAATAAGGTTAAAAAATAAACAACTCATATAATTACAATAATTTTCGTTTAGTCTACATTTGGCAGATTCTACTTTTGACATCATACGAGTAGTCTACTATTGACAGATTCTACATATTACAGTTTCTACATATGATTAGGCGCACCCTGGTCGACGGAGCTCCGTTTCGCGGGACTCCTGTTACTGGGTGGTTTAAAAAAAAAAATTACGAAGGGGATGGCGCCGTCTAAAAGACCCCGCCATACCCTTCTAACCTAACCTGTCCGAGTCGGGGTGCCTCAAGTCCCGAACTCACTTCGTTCGCTCTTGCATTCTATGTATATTTAGTTCCGTGTATTTAGGTTGATATAGCGCGATAATTTGCTCATTAAAATTTGGTGATCAATTTACTGAATTTGGTTGCATAGTACTATGTAAAGTGCAGTCATGACTAAAATAGCTGGAACCATTGTACATTTTGGGATTTAATTTTTGATTTTGGTTTATTTTTTTTGCTGATTGGTATATATTTTAGGTAATAGAGGTTGTCGTCACAAAGTTATTTTTGGTGGTCATTATATTTATCCCCAATAAGTAAGGCTCGACCGAGATCTCGGTCTCGGTCTCGGTCTCGGCATTCTCGGCTACAAATCCAACCGAGAAACTTGTCTCGGTTCTCGGCTAATTATAGCCGAGATTCTCGGTCATGACCGAGATTGTAACATTGTTCGGATCGGCATTCAAATTTTACCGCGCGTGGCAACGCGCCGCAGCGCGTAGTCGATTGGTGTAAATGCGTGAGAGAGCTGAATTGTGATTGGTTGAAGTCCCGGCTGGCGAACTGCGGCCGGCCGCTTTCGCCCCATTCGAGCAGTATTTGTAATTGTTTATGTTTACAATAGTAATGAGTGGAAGTTTGTTTTAACTCAGTAAATTAAAATAAGTTCTTTTAAGTGTTGTGTTGCTACTTGCTGTGATTACTTGTTGTTGATACTTGTAAATTGATTAATTACACTGGTTTGGTGAAAGCAAGATCATTACTTATAGTTTTGCGGTGGAATATAAAGCGGGTAAGTTGTTTTTATAAATATAAGTAAATTAAATATATATTACAGATTGATAGGGTTTTGTGACGTTATGCGTATGTTTTTTGCTGAAAATACGTAAGGTTTATAATTAATAAAATACCTACAATTAAAAATAACTAAACACATGGTTTGTTTGTCAATAGGTACCTATAGCACTTGCAAAGCTTTTTGCTAAAATCAAATACGATACGTAGGTTAGGTACCGTTTCTTAGTAAAATTAATCGAAAATTGGTTTTGATCCAAGTTAACGACTTATTTGTTTTTTAAACAACAATCTTATCAGGTGCTATTTTTTCAGTTTTGTTTCGATTTAATGTGTTTAATGTTTATGTTTACTAAGAAGGTATAATATTGTATTGTTGCAGATGAAAACTAAATATGCCTAAAGTAAATCCTATTTGGGAATATTATGAAAAAAATATTGTATTACATCCATCAAAGGCTACTTGTAAGTCGTGTAGTAAAACGGTGTCATTAGGCAGTCCTCAGCCCAAACATCAGACTATCAAAGGTTTGAAACTGCACCTGTCGAAATATCATTCATCTGAATATGAACACTATGAGAATAAACTGGCTGAAATTGCTCACGAAAATAGTTTGAAACCGGCTATTTCAAAGCCCGTGCGCCTTAATATTGATATTGATAATAATGATAAAAAGCATCAACTTACTATAGAACAATTAATATCTCATCCGCCTTCAGCAAAATGGCCTGATGATCATCAGATTGTCAAACGAATTGATAAAGCAATTATGGATTACATAATTGTGGACATGCAACCTTATACTACAGTGTCAGGTGAAGGATTTAAACGTTTGAATTTCGCTGATCCATCTGGGCCAAAACGATACAAATTGAAGTCCGAAAAATACTTTCGCAGTCAGTTAATGCCTGAAACATATGAAAAGGTTCAAGCCAAAGTGGTATCTCTGTTAATGAAAGCTGATTGGATAAGTTTTACTACTGATATATGGTCAAATCCTACAAAAACTTGTTCGCTGCTGAGTTTTACTGCCCATTTCGTTCGGAAAGAACAGCGCCTTAAAGTGGTGCTGGCTGCGACTGTTCTGGAAGACGACCACACTGGCGATTATATAGCAGAAAAACTCAAAGAAATTGCCGAAACTTATAACATTGCAAAAAAAGTTCACTTGGCTGTACGAGACAACGCTCGCAACATGGTCCGCGCCACTCGAGTAGCTGAATTCACATCGTTGGGTTGTGTTGCTCATACTCTGCAGTTGACGATCCATGATGCCATTTTTTCGGTTGCAGAAGTTGAAACGCTGATAAAAAAATGTCATAAAGTAGTCGGCCATTTTCACAGGAGTGAACAAGCTCGAAGACATTTAAGTACCTTTCAAAAAACCTTAAATTTACCGGAGCATGCGCTTTTTCAAGATGTCGAAACTCGGTGGAATAGTACCTACTTAATGATGGAACGACTGCTTGAGCAAAAAAATGCTTTGAACCTATACCGTATTGAAAAAGGAGGCATACTAGAAATTAACAGTGATGAATGGAATTTCATGAAAGATATAGTGAACGTTTTGCAATGCTTTTACCAAGCCACGTTGGATATCTCTTCCGACTCGTCCTGTGTTTCAGTGGTAATACCGTTGGTGGCAATGTTGAATGGAAAATTGGCGCCAACGCCAACACAAAACATTCAGTCCTTTAATGACCAGGAAGATGATAATGAAATTGGAAATCACGCAGAGACGATGAAGAGCAAGCTACTGGATGCACTTAATCAGCGGTTTTCATTTGTTAAAAGTTGTTTGCCACTAGTTACTGCAACACTGATCGATCCACGGTTTAAAACTAAATATCTAACTGAAAGCGAAGTTAACTCAGCCAAACTTCATATTATCGAGACTCTCACTCTCAATGAAAATGTAGGATCAGATTCTCGTGAGACGACATGGGCATCTTCAACTAACTCGTCAAACATGGCTGCAACAAGTCAATCCAACTTATGGGCAGCTCATGATTCGATAGAGTTGGAAGACGAGCCAATGACCAATGACGAATACAGTTCAAGCTCTGTGATCGAAATAGCGCTAGAAAGCTTTCTTAGAGAGCCAAGACTGCAAAGAAATGCTAATATTTTTGAGTATTGGTTTTCGTCGCCTTATAAGGTGCTTAAGCCCGCAGCAAATAAGTTTTTATCTGCGCCGCCTACTAGCGTAGCAAGTGAACAACTTTTTAGCAAAGCTGGACAATTGTATGACGAGAGACGACATTCTTTGAAGGGCGAAAATGCCGAAAAATTGCTTTTTTTATGTTATAATATAATGTTATTTAACTTTGATTATTAAAACAATTAATTTTGTTAAACAATTAGTAGTGTATTAAAAAGCAAACAGTATAAAAAAAAAAATTTCACGCTTTTTCTATTCTCGTTCTCGGCTCTCGGTCTCGGCCGAGATATTATTTTATTCTCGGTCTCGGTCTCGGTCTCGGCCGAGAACGAAAAACCCATCTCGGTCGAGCCTTACCAATAAGTAATTAGAATATACGGTTTAGTCCCAACTCTTCACCCATGCTTTTACTTGTACACATTTCTTAATTTCGTTTTATAAAGTTACTAAAAGGTTGTGTTCTGTTTTCGTCCTGTTTACATTTTAAACACATTTTATTATTTTACAAGTACAATGTTGTCGACAGTTTATTATTAAAATAAAGAATGTTTAATAATAATTGATTACATAAAACACGCTATGAAACCTGAAACTTTATTATTCATTTCGAAGTAGGCGCCCTTGTTCTGCTTTAGTGGAATAATTATGTTTTTTAAGTTAATGATGCGTGAATAAGTAATACGATATTGAAGTCAATTAGAACTATATTTACATGTACATGGACGTAGGTAGCTTCTGGCATTATTTGGGTAATGGGGACACATGAAATTGTATCGATTCTTATAAGTTGGGGATTGCGGCCATTGCTAGTCAAGAATGCCAACTGCCTTACATAGCCGAATGACTTAAATTTAGACTAGACTAATCTAACAAACGATGTGCTTTGATTTTTTTTCTGATATGTTTTGTTTGTTTTATTATCTATTTTGAGAACAAAGCCTTTTTGTAAGTAAGAAGAAGTTTTCACACGATTTCCCCATGAATCCTTCAATTCTTTTTATGTCTTTTTTGAGGAACACAATATTACAAACCTGCATCGAATTAACCATTTAGTTTACTTTTTTTGTTAATATCTGATTACCAAAGACAAATAAGAAAAATACACTTTATTTCTATGTATGCATGGTGCCTAACTTACTAAGTCTGTCTACAGGCTGTCCTAATTCCAGCCGAGCCAGCTAAATGGTGTGAACGTTTGTCTGAAGCCATAGGAGGAATGTCAGGAAAATGGAAGGACTCGTTATATCAAGTGGATGAGTCATTAAAAGTAATACAAATTAGGTTTATTATGCAGCTTAGATAAAGTGGAATAAAGTAATAATAAGTCTAGGTATTTCACTAATTACCAACATATTTTTCGTACATCTTAATTTCGTACCTAACTGTATCGACATTAATTCATTGCTTCGATATTACTGAGTAATTACCCTTCATTTATTCATAAACAAACGTCTAGATCAAATCTTAGTTGGAAACAAGTCAATACTTTAGTTAGATATTCTAGTAAATTAGGTACTGTGACTTTCAAAAGTTTTTGAACCATTATGTATTGTACCGTATGGAATGCGGAGAACGAAGTATGCCCATCAAATCGTCATTACTGGTTCGTTGGCCGGCTATACGGCTATACCATGATATTTTCTATACATAAACAAAAGCATGTCATAAAGTTTAACGACTTGTGGTGTGATAACCGTTCGGTCTTGTGTGATGCACCGGCGAGTATCTATCGAAATGGAATACTTAGGAGTACATCGTAAAGTGACTTGGACATATAGTGAGAATGAGTCTTTCTTTCAAGCAATACGCGATTAAACAAGATTGCCAGAAAAGCTGGCAGCCAATTGACCCGAAAGTAGGTAAAAAGTAGGCAAGTCAAAGTTAGCATCAAATATTATCATCAATCCCCTGCCTGAGAAGATACAAGCAATATTTGATCCCTGTGAGAATGTATTTTATTTTAACTGTATTTTTATGATACGTTTACAGGCTAGTGCCTAACGATAATGATGGTGAAGTAGAGAGAGAACTGAAACACCGTTACTGTCCTAGTTACTGGCCTCCTTCCACTGGCTCAGAGTAGTTACTCTACCCATATAAACACACCCTAACAGATGGAAGCTGTCAACACACTCAGACGTCGTTATAACATCATTTAAGTGCTTATGTAATTTTTACGAGGTCTTTCCCAAAGTAGGATCATTAATTTAAAACACTATTTATAGTGTCTAGTGATTTCTCAGAAAGCCCTTAACAGTAACTGGTAAATGAATTAGGTGGCTTTGTAATTAACTTTGAATTATAGAGCCCTAATTGACTTAAATCATTGGTTTGGCGTGGGAATTTTACGTTGGATTCTTTTATCATGAATGAGTTAGAAATAAATAATTATAGCCGTCTCTGGTAAAGTTCTACTACGTACCATAAGTACAATAGAATCCTTAAATGCAAAGACGTTTTATCAGTTTATATTCTTATGTTTTTTCTAGTCATTAGCCTCATCATTTTCATCGTTATACCACTTAAAGGAAGAGTGAGACAGCTCCGACACAAGTACTATTGTATCTTACTGCGACTGCCTTAGTTGATGTATGTTTGAGATGAAAAAATTTGGTTGTTCATTCCTTTATTTGTATTTATATAGAAAAACTGATATTAATAAGTTTACGTTGTCGGGTCGATGCGGCGGCGCTAGTTGTAAGATCTCCATCATTAATTGTCGTCTTTCAGCAGAACGAATTATTATCTATCTGCCAAACACTCGTAAAAGACAAATTTCTGTTTTTACTAACTGCAAGCGACACAAATGACTGCATAAGTATCATTGCACTATTGGAATGTTTAGTCTCCTCGCTGCCACAAGTGTTGACCCCAACAATACGCTTTTATTTGAGCACTATTTTAAGTTTCGCTTAGTTTTCATAAAAACGGTCACTATAGTTCTGATTTTACATCCAAACTATTGTAATCATACCTACACTGTAAAATATGAACCTCATAATAATATCATACTATACATATACTAATATACCTATGTTAGTAATGTATGACTCTCCATGACTCACACTTGTTTTTGAGACGTAACTACAATGCCATACCATGCCCACAATGGCAACTGCACCTATACTTTATCAACATTTATCTTAACCGATCTCTCTATCTTTGTTACACTAACTTTTCCAAGAACATTGGAAAGATTTAACGATTTTATCTTATCTTGATATCTTTTGCTATATCGGGTAATACTTTGGGATGTACTCAAGGAAACGGTACTATGAAATTAACTAAACGGATTCTAAATAATGGGTTGACGACAAACTATATCAGTTTGGAACTCCAAATCATGTAAGACCAAGTCCAACCTAACTTGATTATATACCCCCGAAATCTAACACTTAAATCACCCCACAATGTAACAAGACAATGAATCTAAAAGATATTGCACAATCAGATGACGGCTTCACAGAATCCATTTAGACGGTTTCCAAAACTTAAGACGACCAACCGCTATACATCATCAAGTTATGCCGAAGGGGAGCAAAGCCATAACTAAGGAAGGTTGGAATCTTCGAGCATAGACACAGTATCTCATAATAGAGTATCCCATTAATCACTTCGTTTATTTTTGGACAAATTAATTTGACGCACGTGAGTTTAATGGCGGCGAAAGCATTAAATGATGATGGCCATTCATTAATGTTGTGTTAAGTGTCAAATGTTGTAACGTAAGTGAATATGACGAATCTACACGCGATCTGCTTGTAGGATTGACATTCTTCTTCTTTATCGTGTGGTTAGTGCCGCCCATGGGCCTCTGACTTATCTTGGATTGACATTTATTTTGTAGCAAGTGAAACAATTGTGGTCTTTAAAAATTACTACAAGATACAAACAATTATGTCAAAATAAAAATGATTCCAAAGCACTTGGAGTCACCATGTGTAAATAATGAAACAAGATTGCAATTTCTATAAAGACACACCATTCTTTCATTAGTTCATCTAACTAGTGAAAGAAGATACTGGTTGGAAAGGAGGTACTAGAGACTACTGAGATTGCGGTTTATAGAAAGACCTGGAAGAAGAATACAAGTTGGGATAAGGGCAGGATAATAAACAGAAGAAAACTCAAACGTTACAGTCAAACATCATTACTTTGATAAATAAACCTTCGTAGGTGCTAAATAAAGGCACAAACAGAGAGACACGACGAGGCATATCGATCGAGTCATTGTTTGACGTACAGTTAGCAGTTCCCGCGGCTTCGCTCGCAAATTGTAAATTGTCCGTGTCGTACCGTTTGTGACCTTCATGAACGCGTAAACTTTTTGCCCCATTGTCAATGCTCATTTTAAAACGTATTTTAAGATGTCTGATCACTATTTTTCTGTGAGTTTATACTGAAAAGAGGTTTCCAAAATATGAAACTTCTAGTGTTAACTACAAATATTAAGTATCGGACATTATCAATCACTTCGGAAGTCTTCTTCAGGCTAGATCATTACGGAACTACTTCGCGATCAAACCTTATTGTAGAACGGGATACTGTACAGTAATCCATCTTTAGCGATGATGAGAATTCGGTGCAAACTATGCAATGTTCTCTAAAGATCACATAAGCGTTAGAGGATTTGGAGTATATCCGTCTTGAACAAAGGACATTCTTCATCAGGTAAATGAAGACAAATACGGTAATGATGAAAATAAAAAGGACTATAGGTAAATAATAAACATCATGACAAAAAGATTCCTACCTGTGAAACCTATAGATAAACAGTTGGTTACATTACTTCGCTAGATTCGCTTCGATTGACGTCAATGACAATTTACATAATTAATATGAAACCTTATAATATGCTAATGATGAACAAGAGTTTCTGTGCTAATAAACAGGAAAATACTACTATGTCAAAAGAGTTTTAGCTTCAAACTGTTCATTTGGAATCAGCTGTTATGAGCGTGTTTGTCTCTCTAAACATGTTTGACACAATTCAAGGTGAAATCAAATTAAGTTTGTTATTCGAGTATCTTTCCTTAAAGTAGAAACTATTAAATGACTTGTTTAGTTTTATCAGGATAATAATTTTAGTTACAAATATTGTGGACAAGTCACGAAATTAGTCGCTTTTCCCGATGAAAACTATATGGAAAGAAAACTTGTTTATTTTGCACATTAAAACGACGACGGGAAGGTGCTGGCGGGACGAACTCGACTCTTTCTACAAGGATTGGCGATTAACAGCACTCGATAGGGATAAGTGGAAGGAGGGAAGGGAGGCCTTTGCCCTGCAGTGGGACACGAATGGCTGGTGATAGTAATAATAACGAATTGGTACGGTGTGTACAGAAGATGTAAAAGATCCCCAAACGATACATCATCATCATTAATCTCCTGCTCGTATCACAATTTATTCGGGGTCGGCGCAACATGTATTGGTCTTCCATACTTCTCTATTACTTCTCATCTCATCAGGCACCTCCTTTCTTGCCATATCAGCGTTCATACAATCCATCCATCGATTAAACGATACCAAAGGTATTTAACGTACATCATGTGAACATCTCTATTCGGTATTAGGAAAAAACGAAAGCCAGTCTTCCTTGTCCACAAATGCAAAAGAACTTCATTTAACGGTGCAGACAATTACTCACTCATAAAGTAAGCATACACTGTTAGAACAATACCTATGGTACCAATGTCATACAATGAACTACTAGTGAGAAACCTTGATCTTTGCTACGTAGACATGACGTAGACCAAAAGTCGAGACGTGCCAAATCTACTACATTCATTGAAGAGGAGATGGAACATTTTACATAGACTTAAATAGTATGGGTATTATTGAAACTGAAGATAACAAACAAAGAAATAGAAACGACATAGCGGAAAGACTTGTTTTCAAATATGTTAAATACTTGGAAAAGGACGTGTTTTATTTACTCAGTGTGTAAATAAATTATGTATTCAATATTGAAACATGGACAAAATCAACCATATTTAGTGGTAGGTACATCAATTTGAAGTCCTATCTCGAATAAGAAAAACAGAAGCATTTACAGGTATCCATCTTGAAACTTGCACATCTGAGAACCATTTGAAAACTGTTAAAGATATTCCAGAACTTAATCAAACGCAGATAAATAATTCCAAAGAAACCAAGTAAGCTACGACCAAATATAAACATACACCAGCAGAATCAACACAAACCCATGTATTTTTCTCATAAACAAATATAATTTTATATTTGAACCACGTGACCTAGAAACTTGAATAGAAAAGCTTGTAGGTCTGCCCTACAAAAAGGCTTCCATAAAGTAACACTGTTTGTTTCCGTTCGCCCTACAAAACTCAGTGACTATGCAATCAATACCAGTGGGTCGATGGCCTTACGACCTTATATGGAGCAAAGCTATTACTGAAACATGCTTGAAAATTCTTGGACATACTATGGGTAATAAATTACCATAGCGAACGGATTTTTACTTTAAACTGCGCCGTTTTCGGTGATCAGTGCCAATTTATTTTGTAAAGTTGCAAACAATTTTGCAACTTTGTCGCATTCTGCATTTCCTGTTGCAACTCGTTTGCAATCGGCGTCAGCATAATAATTATAAATAAACGGTATCTATAATTACTTTCATAGGATATTATCTCTGCCTGTCTCTCTTTTTAGATCTTCTCATGCTACCAACTCCGACAAAATATAGGTACTAATTACCTCTACAGTTATTCAGTCTCGCTCTTCAATTTTTTTTAAAACATGCAGAAGCAATTTGTCACGTTTTATGAACACCAACAAACTCGTTAAATGGATGGAAACATTTGAGTCTGTGAAATTAAATATTCAGAAAAAAAAACAAACACATGATAAAAACACGAAATGCGTCATATAAGCAAAAGCAAAACACGAAATGGTGTCGGGGGAATTACGTTGAACTTTGTTGTGCATTAGCTGTTGTAAGTTACTCACTAGATTTAAGTTGTGATAGCTCAAGTATTATGGCTAGTAATACTGCAGTAATCGGTCCAAACCAGCTTTATTTCCCCACTTTAAAACAAAAAAAAAAAAACCTCTAAAACCTTTAAAATTAAAACCTTAAATTATGGTCGTAAACGTAGTATATACCGTCTACAATAATATTTTTAAATACAACCACCTTTTATCTCAGTAAACTATAAAAATACAAAAATAAGTCTCAATTGACCAATGTTAATGACTCAATAGTCCATAAAAGCCAAAGATTTACAAACTGAATTAATGAATGGGTCTGCTATGAATACTAACCTGTTTTATAGCGCGCTAGGTATTATATACCACCGAGACCGCTCAAGAATTTTAATGTTTTGCTCAGAATTAAGATCATTACCTAGGTACTTCGTTACCAACAGTTGCATTGACCAGCGATTCTTTAAGTAGTAAATCACGTTTACCATTTTTTCTTATATTTGCAATGGTTCCGTTGAAACAATTTATGATCCGGAACACTTGCACAAGTCTATCTTTAATTTCAGCCTTTTCTATCTACGCTATCTTAATTGCTTTGTTTATGCGAACACGTACCTATTTCATATTGCACGCTATTTACTACTAAGGTCGATTTCCACCATAAAACTGAACGCAATCAGCACATCTAAACCGCGTTCGAGACTTCCTAGAGTCAATATTCCATAGCAATGGTGACAGTGACAGCTCTTGAACGTAGTTTAGTTGTGGTGAAATTTATCCTAAAACAAAATGCTAACGAAATTAGCATTTGCAGCAGATATACGAGATAGCATGGCAGACTATTGGACGCCGCGCTCCGAAAATAGCGCGCATTAATAGTACACTTTATTTCCCGAGACTATTTCGCATTGAGTGAAATACGAGCGAATGTGTCCAGCTCCTGGAGCGTCGCCAACTGTTTGCCAACGATATAGGCCTCTGCTGGAAGGTTTATGAAATTTGAAGATGTTACGTCATGGTGTTTTGTCACTCTTAAATGCCCGTTAATTTTATTTTGCCCCCGGTTTAGAACGGCTACATCACCTCGTTTTCAAGGTGTATAATAATCATATTTGAGTGAACATGGTCAAGCGGTTCTTTATTCTTCTTCTGTCCCCCTTCCTTCTCATTTAAATCACTGCCATCGTTTATAAGCCATCTCCTATCCGGCAGCTGTCTTGGTAGCTGTTAGGTGTTGCCGGGCAGTCGTGAAACCTCTAACCAACACCGTTGTTACACCAAATTACAGGTAAGTATTTGAACAAATGGAGCCAAAGCAACATGAGACGATTGGGAAACGCCAGTTTTCACAATCGACATGCGATGCCCAGATATGAACAAAACCTACGCAACTACTGCCGCCGTTCGCAACTTAGTAACTGTTACCTTAATACTTAAAAACTCGTTTACCTCTATTGGAAAACATCCGTTTCTCATAACATGCGACGAACCTTACACTTAGTTAAAGTACTTAAATAGAAAACATTTATCTTCTTCGTGACTCATACTATGGTAAGACCTCTCTTTAAAAGCTGGAGCCATTTCCCTGCCTCAGCTAATATTTAACTGTTAGCTTTAAATATCATTTTCCTGGTATGTAATGTATGTAATTTAAACCATGATTTTAGTTGAGGGATTTCACAAAATCAGGAACAAATCGCGCCGAAGAATTGCGCTTTAAAACGTTGACATAAGATATAAACACAACATTAAAGTCATCGTTCATGTCTCCCATGTTATAAACTACGTCTAAAACTGTTAAAAAAACCAACTACAATCCTTCCATACCCCTAGTACTACTTCATCCATTAATTATTCAAAGATCTATTCTTTATTACTTGTCAAATAAACTTCCTCGTTGCCAGGCAATCCTACACAAGCCGTATCTCCCATCCATTACATCATTTACATCCACGGCCGCATCTAATCTGATCTACGAAGATTTATATATCAATCCTTCCTCGTGCTACATCGATTCGAAATGCGAGTTATACTAAAGTCATGCATCAAACGCACTCATGCGCATGTGGGGGGGAGCTCAACACTTTTTATCGTGCGATTTATCTTAAATCTAATGGAAGCAGTTTTTTGTTAACTTAAATCAACGATCAGACAGGCGATTAGTTGGATTTTGTGTCTTTTAATTGAGTGTCGACCAAATTGATGTCTTAATCAAGCTGTCAAAATGGAGGAGAAAGGACACAATTATGACGTAGTAAATACGAGTGTCATGTGCGTTTATACACGAAGGCCACAGAAACAGTACGATCTTCTCTGAGAACTTATAAACGTGTTGCATGACGCATGCGGCCTGACTAAAACCTTATAAATTTTACCTATTTAAAAAAACTTGCATGTGCTTCACAACATAAAACTTTTCCAGAGAAGGCGACAGATATTACTCGGTATAACCACACGAAACCTTCAAAAGTTTGTATTTCTGTACCAACACCATTGATTAGTCCTATTTTTAGAACAACTTCAAATAGAATTGGATGCAACTTTCGTCGACACCCTTGCACCATCCTATCTTCCTAGCACGGCGGGCTGCACTGGGGCGGCTGCTGCAGGGGCTGAAAACCTCAAATGGTGAAAATACAATAACTTAATTGGTAATTATGTGTTTGAGCCGTTTGGGGTTGAAACGCTAGCTAGGGCCATGGGGTCCGAGTGCCCCCCTTTTATTTTGGGATATCGCGAAGCATAGCGTTTTTTTTGGCCAAAGAATCAGCATCATGGATGGCAATTCCAACGTGGCAATGCTGCCAGCCTTCTGGACACTTTTCCTGTTGATAGCGATGTGGACGAATTTTTTGACGTCCTGTAATTTTACATATTTTTATTCTTATTTTAAATCTAATTTTCCTTTGCAAATACTGTACATATGTAAATAAATAAATAGAAGAAAAAAAAAACTCGTTCAAAATACACACTCAGGCAAAAATACTCTGTATTGACGCATTTGTATTACTATAACAAATTCTATATTGAGAAAAACCTTCACAAGATGTTATTTCTGTACCAATACTTTTATAGATTTGATCTATATTTAGAATGATATTCGGAATGAATTATCTTTGAATGCCAGGCCATAATGGTGTAACTTGAAAGGTATTGTTATTGTAGAGCAATGATTCATGTATTAGTTTGGTATTCCGGTAACCCTTAAAGTATGATTTTATGATACTGATCTCTGTATAATTGGATATGACCAATGCAACTGCAATTTGATTCAGTTGACTTGTAAAACGAAGCATTCACGACGCCATACCTAATAACTGTCTGACGTTAAACAAAATAGTTGTATACTTGCCAAAGATTTGCAAAAATATCATTATATTTTTAAATTGAAAATGTCCTTCATTTCAAACGTTTAGCCAACTTTAAAACAGGTCTGTTTACGAAGACAAACTATGTTTTTACAATTTCATCTTCTACGGTCCTAGGTTCCAAAGATTTTTTTTTAAGAAATAAATTTCGGGAAACAAGATAGTCTAGAGTATATTTTTTTTTAAGGTGGTCTAGACTCTAGAGCAACTTTCTTGTTTTAACCTAATCCTAGAAAGAAAGTCTTACAAATTAAAGCAGTGACGTAATATCCAAACAATCCACCACACGGGAAGCGATGACAGCAAAACCACACGCGTGAGAAGAATAATTTCTCAACCATTAAATCTTTCGCTAAGTATGACTACTTAACTCTAAGGAAAGCACGTCATCAATAAAGTACATATGTATAAATATTTTTACGATGCAAGGACACTACATACGGGGTGGAAGGGAGACCGACGCGAAAAAGGAATCCACATACTCAGTAGGTACATCATTCTGAACCCCCCCTCACATAGTAATTTTTCGTCGGTTATTAAAAAAAAATCTGTTGTTCCATACATTTTGATGGAAACAGCAGTTTTTTGTTGGAAACAGCAGTTTATTGTTGGAAACAGCAGTTTTTTGTTGGAAACAGCAGTTTTTTGTTGGAAACAGCAGTCTTTTGCTGGAAACAGCAGTTTTTTGTTGGAAACAGCAGTCTTTTGCTGGAAACAGCAGTTTTTTTTTTAATAACCGACGTATAATTATATATAAATAAAATATTCGGCATATTATACGTCACTGCTTTAACCTAGGAACGCCTACGATAGTTAAAAAACCTTTTCAATAATGGCCATGACTAATTGACACGTCATGCAGGCATTGAATCCGCTTGAGCCTAATAAGGTATAAGAGTAGGCGCCAAGCATTACATTTCCAAGAACTTGTGCATTAAAGGCTGGAGTTAACAACAGAAATTCAGTAATACCAATAATACGTAGTACAAAGGCTTACAAGGCAAAACCTACATTTCAATACACCGTATCATGAAGAAAGTAACAAAGGGAGTGTTCATATCCGTCGAGAACCTTACAATTTAGTCATATCCTTACATAATTTTCATATTTAGCAATGGCATCATCGTCATCCTAGCTCTTGCCTATGTGTAGTGGGGTACTTGGGGTCGAATATGAGTCTTATTTTACATGCTGTGAGTCTTACCTCCACAACCTAATTTCCGACGATACCCCTTAGTAAGACTTAAGTCAGACTTTCAGGTTGACAATTAGTCAACCGGGTGATCTTTAGCAATACGGCTTCAAATGCTTCTATTAATTTAAAGCAGTACAACTTTTTCGATTATTCTGTTAAATCAATCGACACAATGACAAGTGTTGCACGTTCTCTTCCTAAGTTTACATCCATTATCGTTGTCGTAAAGGTCATCTTGTCGATCACATCCGCTTCATTGAAGTGCACCGACTTCAATCTATTAATGTCCCTGGAACTTTACAAAAATAACACTTGTATAACTAGGTACTTGAAATCACTGACATCAGTGTGTTTTTTTGCGACTATACGATCTTCTTATTTAAATGATGATGCAAATCTGGATAATTGTGCCAAAACATGACCAAAAATAGCAATATCAAGAAAGTTCATGAGCTCCTATTATCCGCAGTACTCCAAACTATAATGAGGGGAGGAGGGGAAATTGCGTAGCACACTTACAATGGCAATGTCTTTCATTTTGACAGTTCAACAATATTCACTGCGTTTTTGACGTTTAAAAATAAAAAAACTGCTGCTCAACAGAGCAGAGCATAAGAATTTTTCGAACTTTGAAGAAGTAGATTAAGAATTTCCTACAAAACTCTTTAGATTATGATTACGAAATAGGGGTGCTGGTACATCACACTTACTTTCGATCTACTTCTCTATTTTCGAAACTGTGCGGAACAATTAAGCCACTTAGCAGCAGACCGCGTTTACATAACAGCGTCGAGGAACTACAAGTGATTGCGCTTGTGAATCAGAGCGGTCTGGCGATGGTGGAGCTCCACAGATACCCCTCGGACCGTGAACAAATAGCCCGCTGTGATTTACTGACGTATGCTTAAGAACTGGCAGATTCTGGGGCATAGAAAGATGGGTCCTAAGCACGAATATCAAAGTTACGTAGTAGGTGGGAAAGTATAGTGATAGACGTATGTATATCGTTATCGACAACTCCTGAATAAACCCCCCTTCCCTTTTCCACTTTTCTCGATCGAATACAACTGTGGGCCAATCCTTGAAAAAATTGTTTAGTTCATTTCGCCGTCTCCTCATAGTCCTGCCGCGTTGTCGTGTTCCGCCAGTTAGGATCCACTAAGTTTCTATCTTTACCAGTTGTTTCTCCCACATGCAACATATATTTTCTTAACCAGCTCATACATACAAGCATATTTGAAATATTCTATGGTATTTATTCACACAGCTCTTTACAGTTGTTTAGAGGAAAACCAATTTATCCAATTGGTATATATGTACACAAGAAAAGGTAACATATCCGTGTAAACACATATCAGTCACTGTCTGCTCGTCATGAGGACCAGTTCGAACTGTGTAAGCAAAAGCCGCCAAAAGAAATCCGTTGTTGACATTTATTTAGAATTCCATTACTTCCACAAGAAAGGCATTCTTGCCTCTGTTTACTAACAAACGGACCAACAATGGTACTCATTTACAATGGACCATGACATGAAAACAATTTCGATTGACGCTCAGAGCAAACGTAGACGATTGAATCATTAGTCACTATTATCCAGTCGTTACCGATGTTTTTCGGCTGATCAGCAGTAGTGTACCAAAAAGGACAGCGAAGCCTTCGTAGGAAGATAAATCCCCGCACCCATTAGCTGGCATTCATAATCAGCCCACAATGTTTCTAACTTTCTACTGTAGAATCAATGTAATACCTGACCTAGCTCACAAAACAGAAGACGGGAAGATCAAAATAAAGCAGGAGACGGACCATACCATCAGTGGGAACAAATTAAGACTGATTAAGAAGTTATAACAGTAGATGAGAGCAGGGTTTAATTTTAGACATGATAATAGCTCAAAACGGCCTGAAAATAATAGCGCGAAGGTAAGGTTACCAACGGGACTGACTGACCAGACCGGGTGTGCCCGGATGTATAAAGTATCGTCGCCCAAGAAGGCACTTTTCGTGCCCGCGGAAATTGCCATTGCATAAATGTACACTGTTAAACTTGGACTTCCATGAAGACCGCTCCTTGGGGGTTAGTCGCGTGAACACTTCTTAATCACCCTTTTTAATTATAGTTATTAGCACCATATAAAATACAACTACCCAGAATAAAATCCATAAGTCATATTTGCCAAACTCCCACGGCAGCGAAGAGGACCGGAAACTAGGCATTCGACCACCACTTCAACAGACCTATTGAGTAACAAAAGGGGGAATATATGGCAAAGCAGTTAACGTTCAGTATTTGAAAGCCATTACGACTTGTTTTAGTATTAGTTCGAGCAGCATCGTCGCCTCTTGCGGAAGTCGTTAAGTGACGAATTAAAACACGAGTACCATTAAACTGGTTCCGGTACAAGGGAAAGAAAGAACGACAGTTATTGTATATTCGTTGATTTTTAATCAACAACAACAAATTACAATTCAACAATCAGTAGGCCTTCGTACCAGCCACGGATTTCACAACGAATTACAACACACATACATTCACGGCATTCTACAACTGAATGAGACGAAATTTAAATCTTGTATAAAACGCACACTATGTAGGCAAGCATACTATAAGTTGGGAGATTACATTGATGATAAAAATGCTTGGCTCAATGCTGGTCCTGCTCCACAACCATAGGGGCAAACTTATTGGTTACCATGGGAAGTTATTGTGGAAGCTGCAGAAGATTGTAAACATATCTTTGCATTGTATAGATTCAATCTCTTAGTATTGTATAATTGCATAGCACATGTGTGAGTACTATGTACGCTAAAGCTACCATTTACATCTTTTATTGACTCGCATTTTCCCTGGTGGCTGAGAGAATGTCATGCTCACTCAAATGTCTCGCTGATGGTGGCGCGTGTGTCGGGTCGTTTAGTTCCCTCCAAAATGGTTGAGTTGAATGATGGCTGATCCATGCGTCATGTTCGTGAACGGGCGCTGTCAGTTGTGACTGGTCATCTCGCAGCTGCCATGGATTATTGTATTTTTGAATTGTTATTTTTATGTTTTTATTCTGGACGCTCTTACTCGCACGTCTTTCTACATCGTTCTCACATGTATGTTTAATCTCGACATGAATGATGTAACCGAGACTTTGTAACAACATAATGATTTAAAAGAGTGTCCATGGAGTTTCTTGCCCATTCTTCTCCATAGAGATCTACGCTTTCGAATGGGCAACTACAGTACTTTCACAAGTTATTATGCCCTGTGACTGGGACTGTAGCTTAGTTTATTTTTTGTGTTTTGACATTCAAAAGTGCCTGTAATGGTTTAATTGAAATAAATGCTTTGAGTTTGAGTTTGAGTTTGATACCGAAATGCAATTGATACGAATGACATGGATCGCAATCACAGCGAGACCGACCGGCCTTGTGTTACCTGATAACTACATACTAATAACATTAGACAGTATTCTGACAAAAAACGGACCACAGAAGAAAGCCATCTTCACGCACGACTCGATCTCGCGAGATATGAAACGTGACTAAAACGGAAACTTATTTGGCAGTGAAAACTGAACGCGGTCTACCAAACCCAAGTACGACATTGCGCAAAGTCTAGCTCTAGTTTATAAACTGTAAAAGTATTTGCTCCTAGACATTTACGCAATTTCCTCGAGTTACCTTATTATAAATTTCAAATAAAAATAACTTGCAGTAACTGGATTCTTGTTATCAATGCAATTGATATGTAGGTAATAATCACAAACTTAGATTGTTGAGGCAAAAGTAGAACCTATTAATGTGTAGTAATACAATTGATTCGATTACGAGAGGCAAAACCAGGAATCAGCTTAAGTGTTAAAATCATTAACTAAGTGTTAAATGATTGTTAATCAGTAACGTTACGGTAAAGCAGTACGTTTCCTAATCTTATGGTTAAGGCGAGCCGCGTTCTAATCTCAGAAATAGCATTCAGTAAGGCAGACGAAGCAGTTTTGCACTTCTATGACCTTTCGACGGCACGCAAACCTCGCCAGCGACCAATCGGAATTACTATAAAAAGAGATAGAGCTGCTATTGGGCAAATAATAATAGAAACGAACGGAACAAAGCTCACAAACAGGTTGATAATAATTATCTTTGTCTTTTATTTCCAGATTCCGCGTCCCGGTGAATTTATTTCGAGAGCTGGACTAAATTTCTGGTAAGCAATAACTATAATGGCAAACGTGTTCGTTTGTAATAAAATTAGTTATGAAAAGGCATTCTGTTCACGTCCCAAACATCCGTCCCTGCGGCATCCGCACTTGAACGACACATTTTGTAAGTGACGACATGAAGCCATATCCTCTCACGATAGGAAATGAAAAAAAAAACCGGAAGTAATTGTCTAAAAATAGATGTTCCAAAAGCTATGTATTTATAATGAGATGAGTATTATACAACAGTGGTTACTTTTTGCACAGTTTTTTTTATTGTTGGTGTGACGAATGTGCAACGCCGAATGCCGGCCATGGTTGCGCAATTTGAGGTCGATGCCTCTCCCACAGCTATCGATCTACTGAAACTGTTTGTTCTTTTATTGATGCTGGTTCACTAACTAGGCAGGTATCGTCTGATTAAACACTAGCTGTTTCTTTTTTAATATTCATCGTTTAGAAAGTAGAAACATCGATACGACTCGCCAGGCGTAAACAAGTAGATTATAGAATCTTTAGAATTTTCTATATCGCCTTTCAAAGCGGTATCGGAGATTCTAAAATCATGTTTTTCAATTCAGAGTATGAATTAAAATACTCACCAGAGGAAGTGGCGTGCCAACTGCCATTGCATCTCAAGGCCAGCCGTTATGCAAATGACTATGATGCATGTGTTTTCGGTCTATTTGATTTCTATTGAATTTCTCAAATGGTGTCTGACTGCTATTGGCCAAACACGAAGCCATTCGATTCAATGTTGCGCGACTGAGTTGAGGTGAAATGTTAGAGAAACAGTGTTTTTAGTAAAGTTGTTTGAAATCTGCTGCCACAATACATTTATAACAACAGATGGGAGTCGGCACAAATGGAAACCGCTTTGTATACAAACAATCGCTCAATTTCTTCACGACATTCAATCTCTCTATAGAACAGTACTTATGTTTCATTACAACAATAAATAGAGTTTAGCTACTCTATTCTTCTGGTGATCAGTTTCATCACTTAAATGAATTCTGTGAAGCCATAAAAAGTTTCACACAATTACGCGTTATGCCAGCGTATTTGTCACGCTTCAGTTTTTCTATTCGCAAAATTGTAATTATCTTCACTCTTAAGAAATAATACTAACTATAATATATAGATGCAGTACAGAAAAAAACTAATTTCCCTCAAAGCAGTGCAAGTAATACCTATTTAATCAAATTCATTCAGGATTCCATGCGTTTCGTTTCACTGGTTATAACAAGACGTTTTCTGATTAAAGCAATACGGGGCATTCAGGCAGTTGCATTAATAAAGCGAGTTTTCCTCTCTGGCAAATATGTTGCCCTGCCATTCCTTCCAGTTTGATTGAACCGTCCAAGCAGCATATTTATCAGGTTATCTTTAAAAGCAGGTAAACGTAGGTCAAAGTCCGAAGCGGATAGTCATTTATTTAAGTAGGTATCGTAATAAGAAAGCGCTCAATCAAAACACAAGGGTTTTGAGTTGACGGGCAAGTGCCAACAATGACAATGACGGGGGTTTAGCGACGGAGGGAGATGCTTAAGATTTTTTTGTTGTGTATGGCATCTTGCAGGTCAACCTAAGAGATTGTCGTCTGCTTAATCAAACTATCTAGTGGGGGAGTGGGGTGCCTTGAGTGTTAAAACCTCCAGCCAGGGGCAACGGGGGGTAAGTACGAGCGCAAGAGATTTTATGGTCGGCCAGCCTTTGTGGTGTGTCTGGACCATATCTTTTGTTAAGACTCACGTTAAAAGAGCCAAGAATAATGTGAAATAACGTTACCAAGTGAGTAAAAATGTTATACACAGTTTAGGTACGGACACAGTTTTATGTAATGACCTCTGGGATATTTTTTAATGCAACTTAGTTAAAAAATTATTATTTTTCTACTAAGCTTCATCAGCGATATTTTTACAAGCACATTGGGTTGGATCGTTAACCCCAAGTCCCCAAAACGAATGCGGTTCATATAATAAAGTAAATCCTTGGCATCAAATATTCGGTGTCTTATGAAACAAATCAGAGATCTTCTTTCATATAGATTTGTTTTCAAAGTTTCCTTTTCTCAGATTTTTTAAATTTAGTTGCTCTTCGATCTTCTCAAGTGAAATGGTTATTATAGTTTAACAGTGTAGTTGGTACCTGGCACCTACTTTATTATAATAACATTATTAGGTTCCGTGCACACGCTAGCACTAAAGTATTGCATCGCGTCGCGTTTCACTATTATTGATGTTTATCATAACGATACGATCTGTTTTCCGCAACACTGTTGGTTATAAAGTCACGTCAAATAGCTCCAATTCTCCTATATTTTTATTTATTAAACATCTGTGCCTCAGTAGCACCCATATTTCGCCAGTTATGTTTAAGTCCCATGCGACCATGCAGTCAGGGGCCAGTCAATAATATAAATATTCGCATAAAAAGGTAAAATTGCTGTTACCTCGTAGTTTAAATGGTCTGTAATACACAACATGGCGGCTGATTTGATGATCATGATCTTAACGTCCTGAACGAGAGGATAAAAAAAATGTTTGAGGTTCCGCAGGAGAACCTGGAAGGTAGCCTAAAAAGTTAAATATTAGTCAAACAATAATTCAGTTTTATCTTGAATTCATGCAAGCAATTTTTATGATAAACAGATTCTGTAAAAAAAAATCCAGGTGGCTCTCAAGTTTTTTTTAAACTATCGTTATTTTTCAATAGTCAATGTCAAAACTCAAATGTTTATTGCATTTCATATGTATTAATAGAAGGCATGCAATAAAGACTTGAGTATTGACATTGACTATTGAAAAATAACGTAATGTGTACCTCTCTAACTGTGATTACAGTTACTTTTAGTGTGCGCTGGATGGAATACCTTTTAATCGAATAGTTGGTCGGAAGGGACTCAATATAACATTATTTCTTTCAAAATAATAAACTACACAAATTGTTGTGCCGTGGGGAAGGATCTTTCATGAGCGTTCCCAAAATACGGTAAATGTTCAACTTTTCGCACAGACATTTTTACGAAAGACAGCTAGCTTAGTCAAAGTGCAATTTGCTTTTCCACAATAACACTTATTGCAATTTCATTAGAAAAGTGGGTAAATTGTTAACATCAACTTTCACAATCACGACACAACTTCAGAGTATCGTAATTGCTGTCGCGAATAATGGACGTTTGAAATAACAACTTGCAATATTTAGATACCTGTGTAACAATGACTGTTTTTGTGTTCTATGTACGACTATTATCGATAATAGCGTTATATTAGCTCTTGTTGCATAATTATCAATGAACTGGTTGAAACAACGCCGGCGCAGTCGACGGCCGCGGTCGGCCCTCGCCGGTAACGAATCCTAGCTACCCTTTAAAAAAACAATAAAAAGATATTAACCTCATTTCAACCCAAAAGTGACAAGTGGAATCTTGTGATGATAAAATTAATGAGTATTTATTTTTGGTTCAAAAATTGAAAAACAAAAAAATACTATAATAAAAAAATACAACCTCTTTTGTCAAATAGTTTGGATTTAGTGATTAAAAATAGTCTGTGGTTTGAATATTATGAAATGAGTGGAATTTTAAATAAAGAATGTGGTAACGTGTGTGTTACAATATTAACAAAAGTGCTTATTGTGTGTTCACGTCGCCAGAGAAAGTTTACACAAATGCATTGGATCTGGAAAGTCTCTGCGCTTGCAACGTAGAATCACGTAACTCACTGACAAATATTTTAATACATTTGATGTATAATTATGTCTTAGAAGATAGTATGGTCAAAAGAAGTTATCAAAGGAATAACAGTTTTAAGTATTACACAATTGTCATGTACATGTTGTATCTCCTTTTAATATTTTCATTCTTATGAAGAACATTTTTAGCAAGACCGTTTCCCATTTGAAGTTTTAGTTTATTACTTGCCTTATAAATTTAGTTATAAACCTTAAATTCAGGTTAATAACGCATCAAGTACATCGGACTACTAAATAAATCCAGTCATCCATAAAGTTATCGAAATCGAAGGAAACGTCACTTGTTTTTGTATATGAAACAAATCAATACATTGGTTGGGTAATGTAGCTCGAAGGACGTACAAGTTTTGCGTAAATCGGTCGCAAGGAAACAACAATTTCACATGCGTGTGTAGTAATTATTAAAACGATTTGTTTTTGTCGGCACAACAAAAGAATACCAATCACCTTTCAAGTTTACTGAGTAAAATAAAAGAGGTTTACACATACAATTTAACAATTTCATTGTGTCAATGTTTGTTAAACAAATTGTTTGATTGAAGATTTGATTTTATTATTTTCATTCATTGTGATGGCAATGAAAGTTATGTCTCATAATGTACCTACTTACTATTTTACATAACGCAAGCCAGAAAGAAAGTCAGTCTACCAAGAAATGTTTTTTTGAAAATTCATCCCTTTTTAAAAACTCCGCCCATAGGACAACGTAAGGTTTCTCGATTGAAACACGGCTTGTAATTTTAAAATATACTGATGATGAATTTTAGAATGAAATCTTCGGCAGAACGGCAGGATAAGACTACTATAAATAACATAGGTGACAAAAGAAATCCCACCCGTCTCTAAAAACTGAAATTAAAAAAAAAAACCGACTTCCAAAAAAAAAAACACTAAAAAAGTGGAAAATAACTTTACTTTCGGAAGCCGGTGACTATTGTTTGTTTCATTGACTTTTTTGCCACCGACTTCCGAAAGTAAAGTTATTTTCCACTTTTTTAGTGTTTTTTTTTGGAAGTCGGTTTTTTTTGCAAAAAAGTTTTTATTTTACCCTTTTTAGTTATCGCATCACACACAAATCCTTGTCAAGTGTCAATTCCGCAATTTCTTTTACTTGGATGACATATTTTTTCCAGCTATTTTGATTTCAAAACCAAAAACCAATCGGGAAGTAGATCCATTCAGATAAAAGAAGAATTTTTAAAATCGGTTCATAAATGACGAAGATATGAGGTAACAAACAAAAAAAAACATACAACCGAATTGAGAACCTCTTCCTTTTTTTGAAGTCGGTTAAAAAGTGTTATCCACTACCCATCTAAATATTATTTATGTCAAAAGATAGACTAACGTGCAACAGTATTGTGCTGACATTTGATGCCAAGATGCTTGATCAGAAAGCGTAAAGCCATTCGTACGGGTTCCATGTCCGCGGATTGTCTTAATGTAGTCCAAGAACAAATCATCACCTTTTATACCTACGAGGATATAATAATTCGTAGTTTTCGGAAAACATCGCACGTCCTCAAAAAAACCGTCGTAACACAAAAAAATCAGTTTTGAGATATTATACTTTAAAGTTTTTTTGTGTCCAGCCGATGATATCCGTAAAAAACATTCGTGTGTCATTCTCTGATTTAATTATTTTCGCAGAACCTACAGTTTTGGAGTTTTTTTTTCAATTATAGATCAAGGAGAATTGACATTGAGATGGGTGTTATCTAAAAACCTAAAATTTTTGTGTTATGACAGTTTTTTAGAGGACATGCGACATGTTAATTGGCAGTTAGGAATGTGTTAACAGTCAAATAGCGACAAACGTATAACTATAACTGGTGGTACGATAAGAAATTAATATTTAGTACCAAAACATTACAAAAAAAATATGATTTTCGTGTTAGTAGACTGCTTTTTACTCACTATGTATTTACTTATTGCATGTAGGTATTTCGTAATTACAAAACTCACTCCCGGTTTTTGATACAAAATAATATTAGCTAACAGACTGTCAGAGTCTGTCAAGTAATTTGATTGGCTGCAGTTGTAATTTTAGTCAGCTAATCACAACAGTTGATATGAGATTGACATTATGTCATGTAAACATGCAAACCCGATTTCATGTGACCACGTTTTTGTTAGTTTTCTCAGGTCTTAGACAAAAAGCATCCGCTTTCAAAGCGTTATTCGGGTAATTGTTTGTTTCCCATATATTCATTCTACTGACACGCTTTTCAATAGCAAGTCAAAGTCCACACATTTTTGACTATTCCATCATAGTAGGTACCGCTAAGGGTGAGAGCCATACGAAACGTAAAATATGTGAGTTGTGAATCGCGTATTTTACTCTAGACTCATTTTGTATCCTTGTATGACACAGACTTTTATATGAAACTGAATGTAACGTAGATTACGCGACTCAAAACTCACAAAATTATGCTCGTTTGTCCTCACCCTAAAAGAATATCGTTTCTGTGCACTCTGGCTGAATATGTTGTGCTTCTATTAAAGCTAAAAAATAAAAGGTCCAATGCAAGCATTGTCAAAGACAAATAAATGTCATTCTATTCTTGTTCTTACTACCTAATCAACACCGTACGGAGTGAAAATTCTATTTGCACGGTACTAAGCCGCTCCTCTTACGGGTATTGTATACGATAACGCTTATCAACAGCTATGTCAACGCATGCTGCTGCAACGAAACATTAACTTTCCAAACGATAACTAGAAAATGCGAAATGAAATACACGAACGCCATTAAAATCAAACAATACGTAGATTGTAAGAAGAAAGAACGGAGTTACACCAGAAAGGTATTTGTTGAAAATGATAGTGAAAAGTAAATTATAGGACATTTAGCGATTGAAAATAAAAATAACTGTTTACCTAACCCAATAAATCAACGATTTTATTAAGTTTTCACTAAATCACAAACTTAATTTACGATGAGAAAATTATAGACAGTAGAATGCATTGAAGGATGTAAATAAATTAAATTTGTTAATTAATTAAATTAAATATTTTTTAAATTTTTTATTTTATCATATAAATTTGCCAAGCAAATTAATTATTATTTGATGTGAAAAATTGAGACTGGTTTTAAGACTTAAGAAACAGTAGTTTTATTGGAAATATGGGTAACTAGCTTATGCCCGCGGCTTTGCCCGCGTGGAGTTATTGTCGGTTATTGTCCCACGGGATCGTACTACAGGGATAAAAAGTATCCTATATGTTAATCCGGATTATAAACTATCTGTGTACTAAATTTCATCCAAATCCGTTCAGTACTTTTTGCGTGAAAGAGTAACAAACATCCATACATACAAACTTTGGCGTTTATAATATTAGTAAAGTAACGAAAGAATTACAATGTAACCATTGTCGATGACTATACAGGGTGGAATCGTCCCACAAACGGTCACCACGAATTCAGCACATCATTCTGAATTTTATATATTAGTCTATAGTATTGTTTTACGATTTCGTTAAGAAGTACCGACTTGTTGACAGGCCTACGCTGTTCTCTCATACTTAAGTATTATTTATTTCTGTAACCTACTATTATGTATTATGTGCTGTAATACAATAATAATGTAAAACCACATATTTTTAAAAGAGTAACTATGAATTTTCTTGCCGCTTCTTCTCCATAGGAAACGACCAACCCGAACCGTGTGCTTATTCTCTGACGTTTTATAAATGCCCATGTAGGCCCATGGGAAATAAAATATTTTGATTTTAATTTAGAACCTCTCCGCATGGAAATTTTTCATCGGTACTTAATTTCTCCCCGTATGAGTAGGCTCTCCGTTATCCCAATTTATTTGGGGTCGGTGCAGCATATCTTCTTCTTCCACACTTCTTTATTACTCGTCATCTTAGTAGTTACCACATTTCTAGCCATATCATCCTCCACGCAGCGAGTGGCTGACGTGAACACATTAATGAGCACTGCAAAAGCACATCAAACTGTCAAGGTGAAATCAACCAATAGGAGCATGAAACTAATGAAAAGTGTAGACTAACGTTGAGTTACATTCAAAGACTTTCTTAGTGAAGCGAATTGAGACAAATGTGATGTGATGAGTGGTACTGATGCTGACGTCGATGTCGGAGGTGGTGGTGCTGCTGCGGAGTGACTCGTATGACGTGTTCCGGCTGCTGGAGGCCTGGTGGCAAGGACTGCTGGTGCTAGGGAGACTGGTCCTGTGGTACTGCAGACTGGTACACCAAGCTATTTGTGGTGGGCATAAAATTCCATCTTCTCGCCGAGAAAGCGCCTCTGGCAGGCAGCTGTAACCAATATTTCTATGATTAATTTTGTATGTCCCTGAGGACCATAGTAGTTGAGGCAAGGCCAGATCTAGTCTTAGTCCAAGTACTTTAAACCTACATTTTAAATCCAAAACGTATCTGTTCTTAGAAGACTGACAAACTAACATCACCGTGACGATAAGAGTAAAAGTGAATCTAAACGCCGCACTATTTTGGCCGCAATATTTTTTAGGCGCATTTATTGCATTGGGGTACCCTGTAATGATAGATGTAAGAAGATAAATAAATTAAAATAAATAAATAAATTTTCACATCTCACAATAAATTTAGCTACAGCCGCTACAGGTCATACTTTGAACCCTGTAAACTGTTACATGACATTGAAGTTACGAGTGAAACAGTCACCAGTTTCTCTAGAATCTTGTTGAATCAGACGACATAGTTCATTGTTGCAGAAAACGGGAACAGGACCAGGTTTCAAAGAACAGAAGTGTACTAGTAGTTTTCACTGCGATATGATCTTGGTCCTTTTGTACCTACGAGTACAACGGATGTATTTTCAGATTGTGTTGTTCATAAACAGTTCCTCTTATATTTACCACCGTACTACAGCTGCGCGATTTATAAGAGAGATATCTTTCATGCTTGTAAAATTCTTTATGAAATAAGTAAAAACACTTTTGCTGATGATGATCATTCAAGAATTTTGCTCCATAATATTTTTTAATTACTGAGTAATTTCTTTTTCTACGTTACTCTATACTATAGTTTGGTCAGGTAATGTGCAGTATCTCTTTCCCTCCAATCGAGTACTAATCAACAAGTGCTGATAACACTGATAACGGCTATCGGACATTTAAATGCTTAGCTACTTTACGCCGGAGTGGAACAGTTTTATTTAATTAGGACCATTTTGAGGAGAAGTGAGAGAGTGTTATCTGAGATGGACTTAATTAATGTTTACATGGTCAAAGCAGGTGCATACGTTTTTCAGTTTAGTGAAGAAATAGAGTTGGTTTTAAAAACAAAGTCAGCCGCAAACAAAACTCTGAAAGCCCATCTAGGCTAGCGTAACCTTGCTGCTTTGGTTATTAATTCGGAAAGACTTCACCTCGTTCTCAATGGTTTTGTTGCGTGACTGTTTGGGGTCAACGGCCGTTTTTCTTAGAACATAATATGCAAGATATATGTGGTGTTTTATTGAGATGTGTGTTGTGTTCCAGAGCTGAAGGTGCCTGAGGAGGCAATGATGGCGCCCAGCGTGTTCCAAAGGACAAAGTCGCCGCGCACCTCACCCGGAAACTTGCCAAGAAAACTACAGGTAAATGTTGCTTTTGTTTATCTAATACAATAAAATAACCTCCAATTTTTATTTGCACTACAAAGAGTGATGACATGTCAGTTTGCGAAGTGTAGTTAGCTGGGTCTCATTCAAAATTTTGATATACCTTCTGTGATAATAATTATATAATAATGTTTGTGTGAATTTTGATGTACTATACTGTGTTATGAAAATTACTTAATGAAAATACCTGTTAAAGGCGCGAAACTGGATTGAATCATACCTAATCACACTAACTGTAATCACAATTTACAATTATTTAGATGCCCCAGTAACAACCTTGAATGAATAAAAGATAATGTTGAGATATGAATACAGGAGTTTCCTATTATTGGAAGGCATTGAGGTCATCCATTAACAAATAAACAGCAATATTTTCATTTATTAAATTGGTAAAAAAATGTTTACACTAGTAGGTTATATCTATCAGATAAATAGTTGGGTATATTTATGGATAGTAAGAGCCGACCCAAAAGTCATGAAAACTGGAAAATCCAACCAAAAAACGTGTTCAGTATAATAATGGTTTTAGGATGCTGCTGGGGCTGCCTCGCTTCTGTAGTCTGGCTAGAACTGATTGTTTTAAAACAATTGTACGCAAACGTATAGCCTCCCTGATGCTTCGAGTGCGCGACAGCGCCAGCAGTATCATAAAAACCATCGTAGAAATTCATTGCCCTCTTTTGCGGTACTGCAACAGTATACACACGGGTTCCAGGCCTACAGTTTTTTATTTTAAATAAGTTTTACTAACATAGTTTTAAGTTATTATTAACTAACGACCCGCCCCGGCTTCGCACGGATGCAATGTAGATACTAATGTTTTCTCTACTATAATATGCATGTATTACACATATAAACCATCCTCTTGAATCACTGTATCTATTAAAAAAACCGCATCAAAATCCGTTGCGTAGTTTTAAAGATCTAAGCATACATAGGAACAGACTGACAGCGGGAAGCGACTTTGTTTTATACTATGTAGTGACAATTTATGTTTTTTTTTAATAAAAATGATTAGTAATAAAAAGAGAGACAACCTGTGGTAGACAATCAAGATTCCTTTCACACTCATTAACCTCTCTGAGGACAGTGGCGGAGAACATCTACTCTCCTATTCTGAGACGTTTTGTGGGGGTGATGAACGAGTGAAGTAGGTACTTACTTTCTTTTCACTTGTTCGTCATCCACATGAAGCGTACTCAATAATAATGGTTAGATAATAGGCAAATAGTGTAGTTACTAACATTAATTATAAGAAATTTACTAACACAGTGGATCTTATGTTGTCCGAAATAAAGAATTTATTTATTTATTTATTTATTAACATAGTGACGACCGCTGTTTTTATTGAAATTCGATTCAGTCGGTATTTGTACAAATGCCGGGTGCCTCCACGATATTATTACCTAGCTACATTGGTGGAATCGTCCTATTGAAATTATTTATGCAAACTTTTGAGTTTCAATTGCTTCGGTTAGCGCTCATTTATAAACAAAGGACGTACGTTTCACAATTATTGAAAAAATATGTTTCCTAAGAGACTTGTTCGCCAGGATGAGATAATCAGCTATTAATAGAAATGCTAGTAATTTGCATATAGGTAAGTAACTTGATATGAGCAGGCTGCCATAAGCATAATATTGTCATAACACCATATATATTTAGGTATTTATTTTTCAAACAATACAGTATATTTTCTAAGAATATCTTAGCTCTTTGCAGTACTGCCAATTACGTATTTTATAAATCTACATAAAAAACAAAAAACACTGACAGACAACGCCAACCTAAACAATTTCTTCATAATTATAACGAAAGGCAAATCCAGGTTCTAAATTCGTTTCTCCCGTGTTTCAGAACGGCACAGAAGCAGCCGGCCAGTCAGTTCCCACCGCAGACTCCAGTCCTGGCAACTCCATATCTGATGCAGAGAACTTCGAGTGCTACGGTGAAGGAGACCACGACGCTCCTGCTAACGCGTTAGTTTACTATATCCTCGAAAGAACAATTGAAACTATGGTTAATGGTTAACCACAGAGTTTAGCCTATTCAGGGTCAAGTTTCCTTAGCTAGCAACACCCCACAGATATGACGGTTATCGATACTAAACATTGTCTCTGGCAGCACCATGTGTGCATACACTAAATAAGCTCTGACACTGATCAAAAAGGCTTATCATCAGAAATCAGCCTCTTAACGATTACTAGATTCGAAAAGATGGTTCCTCTTCCTATAAATATGGATGCAATTTGCAATAGTGAATGCAGGGAAAATTAAAGAAGATTCCCCGTGCTGAAGCATAAAAGGGTTTATGGTCTTGTGGATCCACACGGCACGGCGGCAAGCGCCACCGGCCTAGCCGCCGGCTTAATGTGCGACATTCGCAACAAAGCCGGCGGCATTTTGCCGGAAAGGCCGCCCCGCCGCCGACAGCGGAGGAAAAGTTCGATCGCGGCTTTCAATGAGAGTGGTGTCGTTTCGTATTCTTTGATGGGAAATGCGTCATCACCGATGAAATAAAAAGGCACTGGCGTATTTCTTTCTTCTAATGTTTGTAGTTGTGGTATGTGTGACAAACTAGTGTTACGTAGAACTCCACCATCAGATATGCGCTCTTGGCAACCGATATCTACGTATAAAAAGTTACTATTCGCATCAACCACGGCAAGCAAAACAATACTGAAATATGAGTTGTACAATTCACAGCCGCGCTTGCCGGTGCGGCTGTATGGCGGCTTTGCTTGTGGTCAAGCTGCCGGCAGTGCCGCCGGGCTGTGTGGATCCGCCATAACGTAGCCTCGGGTGTCGTCGGACAGCCAGTCATACCATGGGGTACTGGGTAATAAATAACCCAGTAATAACTTGGACAACTCAGTTGGTACTGCCTATCTGACCTCCACAAAGACCGCAGGAGTCGCCCCATCTAAAATACTGGTATTCAGCTGCATCTGGTTAGACTGAAAGCCGACCCCAGATAGTAGACGCCATAGTTGGGAAAAAGGCTAGACAGATGATGATGTCGTCGAAAGTGATTTAGAATGCTGATTATAGATGTGCGATAATATTCATTCAAACAGCAGTAGCTGAGACACAGTTATTTCATAGTCATCTTATTAAATTAACAAGTAGATTTTAGATTCAAAATTAAATACAACAGCGCGTCTAGCCGTATTCTTGTCTATTCCATTCAATTCTAGAAGTAGTATGCATATTAAGTAGTTTTAATATTACATAAAACCAAAGAAATTCAACGTTTTTCGCATAAGGAAGTGGTAGTCAGTTTATGCAAATCATAGCAACTGGATTTCTACAATAAAACTCCGCTTTTATTAGGTAATTGTAATAATCTTTAAAATCTTTTCCACTATACCTACATATTATTTCTATTCTTCGAACGTGGAAATTTACTTAAGCACAGACAGTCGTCATACACTAGAATTGTAGAAGTTAGAACTGATTTATATACTGATCCATTAAAAAAAAATTAACCAATATATCATCCCCAGAAATTCATTCATCTCCAATCTCCGAATTTGGCTGATCTCCATCTTATCGATCGATGCGTTTACTGATCAATTCAATAGCGATATTAACAAGCATAATTATAATAAATTATTTGATTGGTACAACGGGTATAAATCACGTCTTCCAAGCACATAAATAGGTCTTATATTCATTATTCATAATTTTATTTTGTTAAATCGTATAAAATTTGTCATTAATAGTTTTTTTCGTCAGACTGATGAACTGAAAGACAAATGTCTATACATTAACGTTGTTCTAATTAAGAAATATTATCATAAAATATCAAAGACTAAAGTTTATGGTGAGCATAAACAAAGATTTGTAATAGACACAGAGTAAAACTTTTATATAGCAACATTAACAGCGGTCAACGGTACCATAAAAAACTTCCGTAAGTTAATTTGGTATATGTGCAACGTTGGATTACTTACTGTATAAATATGCGATGTTAATGCTAGAAGTTTTCTCTATGATTTTTCCACATTGGCGAATAATGTAGGTCATAAACAAGTTTTATGTTCTGTAGGTGCAGCAATAAAAAAAAAAACAAGGTGAGGTAATAAAAGGTGACTTGAAAAACGTAGTAAACTAAAGGCAGATTATATTAATCCTGAATGGGTATTTCAAAATACCCTTGATTTTATAGATCTTTATTTTGCAACGGGTATGAAGCGGCAACTAGAGATAATCTAGCTGCTACCTGTAGGAAACACAATAGCAATAACGCACTGGACGAAGTGTTGAAATAAACTTAGGTTGGCCGACTGTCGATTTATTATAACAAATTGGACAGCTTCAGTATTTATGTGTATAATATGTTTCGTTTTTTGTTACGACAACTGTAATTTATAGTCTGTAGTACGCCTTTTTTGGAATAATTTCCCTCTCGTCTGACATCAGCCTTCTCACAATGTATGATACTTAAAATGATTTTAGTGTACAAATGCTGCAGATTTCAGTAAGAATACTTGAGTACCCGCAACATGTAAACTTAAATTGATGCTATCATCGTTTACACCTACTGCTTCCGTATCATCATCACAAATTATTTGATTATTTATCAATAACGTATCGCTTTTGATTTAGGATACTTACTTACTTTATTAGCATAATGTGATAGCATCCAAATAAGTTACACTTTCTTTCACAGATTAGAGAACGGCTCAAGAAGTCCTGGAAACCCATTGAACAGACACTCATGGACAAGAACCAGTCTTAGGCGCACACCACCCAGGTAAGTCTAAGAAAGAGGATAAACTGTAGTCACTGTAGTCAATACATGTATTGATAAAGTAGACCCTAAAGGTAAAATTTGTTTTAGAATTGAGTGTATGGTTCATTTTTCACTAGGCAGCAAAGTGACAAGGCTGGTTTTGGTTTGGCAAGAAGCCAATTCTACAAACACAATATCTTAGATGGTAATTAATCAGGCTCTCAGAGTACTGCCCGTAGTAAATAATGTTCCAAGTTACTTAGGGTCAGTACATTTTGCTGCCTAAATTCTCAATTTTAAAACTAGGAATTATTGTAACAGAGTTTTATTTCCTGCGGTTCTGATTTTGCACCCATTGAGTTCACTGCGATACACTTTTACTTTCAGTTGGTGTTATTTTATTATATGTATTTTCTTCAGTTTGTGTTTATTTGATTTTGTTTTTATTTGTTTGCTGGCTTTTTGTTTGCTTTTACCTATATTTTTTGTTGTTCTTCCGTAGCCATCAGGAGAATTTGCCGCATCGGCGATGGGGCTCCATGAGACAGTAAGCTTTCTTTTAGTTTTTTTTTTTTGTGAATTGCAACAAAACGCTGCTACAAAAGCAAATACTATTACATGGTTGAAATTTCGTAACTAAATAGCTTGCAACCAATACCACCCAAAATCATCATTCCATCCATCTTTATCTTTGACAATAGATGTTATAATAATATGGCTTTTGCTTCTGTCGTTAGTTTTTGAAACAGACTTTTTGTTACTTTATTTATTATATCTTTCTAAATTATTTAAATAAGTTGCAATGTTTTGTTACATTCACTTATGATATGTTTTTCATGCCTTACCGGTCTTGGGACAACGCAAAATTATTGAAAAAAGAAACAATTTTCGAGAATAATTTTAATAAAATAACCTTGCAAAGTGTAAATTGACATGTAAATTGCACAACTGTGCATATTGAGCATTGTAGCGATACAACTTCAGAAACGAAACTATAGTAACATTGAATTATTGGGTACGTGAAGACCAATTTCAATATTTTGCATTGTTCTCTGACGTGTGTATTATTTATTTCCTTTTATATTGTGGTTTTCTTATTTCATGTGAGTGTTATTTCTGTTTTATGGGATAATTTATTTGATAGCTTTGGTATATTCTTAGTTAACGCTAGTCTATTAAATGCATACGTTTTGTGTAGTCTTATTAAGTCCCTGTTGTCTAAGAACGGTTAAATAAAGACAGCCTCGAATATACAAGACAAGACACAACAGCCGTCAATCGAAAATCAGCTCCACAACGTCCTGGAGCCAATACTGAAATAGGTACCAGTATGTATTCATCGAAGTGGTTGCCAAATAATTATCAATCGTACCCCACAATAATAAGGTCCTCTAGTATTTAGATTTGGGTAGTGTTGTAATGGCCGTGGTACATACTATTGTCAGCTGCGAACAATGCCGTCCCCACTATTTTCAGATCGTCAATGAGTCACCTCATCACGTCAGATTTAAACGTGAACAACTACTAGAACAATTAGAGATTATCGACCTACGCTCAAATTCTCAGGATGAGCTTGGGAACCAAAGCGATGTCGTACATTGTAGTAAACAATAATAATGAGTCTGGGAAACATTCATAATGCACATTATTTATGATACATTTACGATCACAGTGAACGTTACAACATAGTATTACTTGGTTGCGAAGCGAGTACAGATGGCTCTTCTCACATCCACCATGGTAACTTCGCAAATTAAAGTTTACGACTTTCTAAGATATACGAGTATAATGCGTGCATGGAAAAGTTAAATGATTTTGTTCGTAAGCTAAGGAAAGAAATATGGGACGCGGTACAAACTTATCTGCTTAACGAAGAAAGAGATGTTAGACTTTTGGACAAAGCGAGCAAGGAAATTACTTGAGCGATAAGCCAAGGAGACTTACTAATACTTAGGGGAACTCCCAAAAACTTAGCAGTAACGAAAATAATGTCATTAGATGGACACTTCTTGCTAGTTATTGATGTTGATCATTACCAAAGAATTTGTGAAATTCATTGACGATATAAAGAACGGAGCTGCGAAATTAAATTGTAAACTGCTTAATTAGTTATCTATCTGATCACGAATAGGCCTTAGCGAGACGGCTTCCTCTTAATAGCGTTAGAACTATTAAAATTTGTGTTTAGCCGGAAATTGGCACTCGTTAACGATTTAACTATCATTTCCATTAAGTCTGACTCGGAAGTCTAGTTATGCGTAATGACGAAAAAAACTATATGTATTTTATAATATCCATGCTCCGTAATAAATATTCGAGTAATTCGCATTTCATGTAACAGTATAGTTAGTGAATAACTACCAACTAACTACGCATCGTTATCGACAAGCTTATATTATACAATGTATAACCAAATACGAACGGGTTCTATTAAACTGCGGAAAACCTCTTACTTTATACAATGTTCGTAAAATAAACGACAAAACCTCCCTACGCGTTACGTACACTAGCGTGTACGAACAAAAGAATAGTTTACATGTCTGTATAATTTTGATCATTATGTCTATGTCCGTTCAGAAAAATGGTCTTTGTATCCGGATTAATTGGTGCTTTAAAAACAGCTATTTCCCCGCCATTAATGTCAGATAGAATAACATGTGATAATTTTCTTACTTCCATTCCTATCAGATTAACTTCATAAATACACATACGGAATAGAACAACAGAATTCTTGATACAATTAAACCCAGTGACAGGTTGGTGTAACTTCCTAACGTTTCCTGAAAATTTAGCATTTCTAAAGAATAATGTAAATTGTAGCGGTTGCACCAGTGTGCACTGGTCGGCAATAATTGTGGTTAGAAACCCAATGCGAAATATTGCAATACTAGGCTTAACTGCTACTGCTCTTTTTATTGGTGCATCTGAATTTCGGTTATTAGCATTCATAAAGGCTCATTTACTAACATCATTAATGAAAATAGCTTTGCAAATGTGCTATGGTAATGATTCTATGAATAAAATTCATGCGATTTGCCTTGTGCTAAGTCGTTAACATATTGATGAGTCAATCACAACGATTTTTCTAAATAATTATAATGAAGACTATTTAGGTAAACAAATGAGCTAATTAGCTAAAATATATTAATTAGAAATTTTAACAGGAATTTATTATAAGCAGCTTGGCGACTAGATTTGTGCCCGGTTATTTATGGTTCGCCCCCTATTGCATGAGACTCGAAAACAACTGGTGAAATGTGTATGAACATAGATTTTATAGGTACACCTCTGCCCCTTTGGTGTTTACAGGTGTGATGTTATGTTTGTGTGATTGGAAAATTTCGAGCACAATGCTAGTTCGAGAGTCAGATTCGCGAGTTCGGATTCTCGCCAAGAAAGTGAACTGTCTCGTTCCGGCTGGCAGCGTTCCGTGGTTGCTAGTGGTTGCCCAACGGTGCACGCGCCGCACTGCAAAGCTTTTACTCATAAGTAACGCACACATAATCACCCACGAACATCGGTAATTACATTTGCAGTACGATAAACTAATTTCGATCGAAATGGATTACAAGCTATTCGTTAGATTGGCAAACCTAATAAGCAGGGCTGGTAACTTAAACATTTTCAGGCATCTTCACCAAATCAACTAGTGTGCCTATTGAATATTTAACGGCTTTGGCAAACAATAGAAAAATGATAGCAATCAATTTCAAACCTAGTCCAAAACCAGTTGGTTCACCAATTAAAATGCGAAAAATTCAATTAATCATTTTCTATTACAACTAGCTAATAAATTCATTCATCGACTTTCATAATTTGCAGGCAATTTGGCAGGTAATCTTTCAGTAATTTTATAGATTCCAACTTCAGCCGTCACAGATGGTATTTCCATAACACGATAATGAGAAAAGCAATCTCGGTGTCCGCTAATAGTATCTACTTTGTCTATAATATCAAGCGTGCGTCTCTTTAACTACAATTTATCTACATATTACTGTAAAAGTTGGTTTCATAAATGGTATTTACGCAATCACGACACGCTCGCAGAGATTATCCAGATAACTTAGGTATTTGCAATTATCCTGTACCCTTGCACAGTAATTATATCTATAGCAGGAAAATTATAATAAAATGACAAATAAAAATAGAACCTACGCTCAAATAGGATCAAGAGTCAACATTTATCACTGGAACAATGCTGAGAAAATAATTATTTACCTACATTATTCAATTCCACTTCCTAGCCGTACTCGCGCAGTCACGCATCACTCTACTTAAGTTTTTTATCTAAATACCTTGAAACCAGACGCTCGTAACGCAGTGCGACTCGTGGGATATAATTCAGAAGAAAATAGCAAAACACGACCAAATTATAAAGACCCCTCGATAATTTACGGTCCTATTAAAGCATGTGATGAGAAAAGTAATAGTATTAGAATCAAAGTTCGTACTGCAGTGGACATTCCTAACAATAACACGATGGTAGTGGTCCATGACGCAACGGCTGTCATTTGTCACAAAACGCAAAGAGAACAGTGAAGGACAGAAGTTTAATTTCACTTGGCAACTGAAGCATTTAACGGCTCGGTTTTACAATCCAAAGCCACAAACTAGTCTGAGGTTGATATAAAATTGCTGGCAGAATCTGTGCAAGAAGCACCTGCTGTACCGTTTCTAAATGAAAAATGTTCAAGTGCAGCATCACCTAGCTCGGAAAACTTAGATTTTATTGAGGAAGCAGTATATTGATCTACTGTAATAAATTTTATTGCATGTAATTGTTTCAGCTTATGGTTGTGTACACTGTACTTTTACCGTCGTTTATAGAAGGTATTATCTACAGTAGTACGACATGCTATATCTTTAATAATACACAATTTGTTATGGGATTCAACAAATAATGCAGGTTTGTTCTCTTTATAAACTGGAACTGCGTCCGGTTTTGGAGTAGGCTTTGGTTAGTCACTAACAACGTTACAATGTTATTCTTTTTCTCTTGTTTCATTATCTCCTTGTACATAAAATCTTCCCCTCCTCTACCTACGTCTCGTCTTTATTTCGGTTGCCATCTTTGATCTTTGGTGACTTAAGGAGTCCTGCCTGCAAGATGTTATTTTTCACTAATATTATTTGCTTTTACTTCGTATTTGAGAAAACATTCCTTTTCAAATTTTTCAATTGCGGCAGACTTTAATAATAATAAAGCATTTTCTGCAATTTGGCTTGTAAAAAAATGTAGAAACGGATGAAGATGCAAATGTTAAGTTGCATTAGCATACCCTTCAGATCGCGATATCGATGCGGTTGACTAAGTTATTAGTGGCCATTAGTCCGTCCGTCCACCGCCGCGAGCTACTTAATAATTTAATAACGGCGAGTGTTTCGCCAACCATTGTCTGTTCTATTGTGGATAATTCATACCTCGCGGTGTAGTCGCTGACCGGTCCACCGCTGCGTTGTTGATGCGTCAGTACATCGCGACCGCTCGCACGAATATACCGAACGCGCCAACTTCGCGCACGCCGCGTGCCATTTCGAATTTCGAACACATTTTTTCTTTTCTTTTTTTTTAATTTTTCAACAGTGATGTTTATTTTCTTGTCTGTGCAGTGGTTTCAAACGAAGTGATGTGAATAAAATCGTGTGTCGTGTTCCATGTGACCGGATCTGTCGTAATTTTTTAATCGGTGCTATTATTTGTTTGTTAAGCTGGAGCGGAACGGTGTTTACATGCATTACAGAAAGCGACCCTACAGGTTGGAATATTTTAATTTTGTTTTTTATTTGCAATTTAATTGTAAATTAATAGCTACCTAAATATTCGGTGAAGACATTGTTGACTTTTCAATCAACGATACTGGTTTTTCAGTTGTAATTTATCGTCTGATTGAGATATAGAGTGCATTAATATTGAAGAGCAAAATTAATTTAAATTCATCTTGTTAAATGAGCCGAGACTAAGCCTAGTCAAAACACAGTCTTAAAATGACGGCTAGCCAATGTTTAGAGAGTGGATGATAACAAAAGACAGACGGATTTGATTTATATTACAACACTTTTTCTAATGTAACAAAAACACGGTCCGTTATGGCGCGATAATGACGTAATCTGTTGGGCTGTTGTTTTATTGTCACAGCAGATACAACAATGTGTACGCATGAGTATTTTATTGCTGGCCAGCAGCATTGTGTTCAGCGATGGCACTCACAAAAATGTATGCGAACACATTATAATCAATGTTTTTTATTCTGTGGTATCCTGTCCGCCCATACATGAGGCTAGTAATTATTTATTTATATCGATGCCTCAATCCCTGTAACTTGATAGGTATTTTGTTTTTTTTTTTTGTTTTGTTATGATTTTAATCATTTTCTAAAAAGGTTGGAACACGATTTAGTTTTTTTTTTGTAATGCTGTTGAATAGAATAATCTACGCTTTGCAGGTTTAGATTAAAACGTTTTTATGCAAGTTTTCCTATTAGAAGTTCTAGTGTGTAGGCAGTTATATGAATGTAAGTTCCTACCCATATAGTGCGCTTAGCGCTAACCAGCTAGGATCCTATTATGGAGTGCCAGGAACAAAACGGTTGACACTAATATTTTCAATTGTCACGTAATTGTTAACAGTCAATTGGAGAACTCATTGCCACCGGTCGGTGGCGGCCACTCCGGGCCATTACAGCAACAATTTACTTTTTTGGCGTTTTTGGTAAAAAATATCGTAGGTGGTGGACTTGTTCTCAATTGGCCATTCGGCGAGGGCAGGCAAAACTTTTAGCATCGATTGGCAGCATTTTGCGAAACTCATTCTATTCTATTGCAATTTATAAGAAAAAAACACAACATGCAATAGCTATCTATAAACCTGTGTTAGAGAAAATTGGCACTTCGGATATGGGCCTAAAACGTAACGCGTAAACCACAGTTTGACCTTAAAAGTTCTGCTTTGAAAGCATAATTAACAAACGATTGTGTCAAGACACATTGTGCAACCGCTTCTATTTCTCACAAATTATGTATTATGAAATATAAGTGTTTATGTACCTATTCGAGTAAGTACTCAAAACGTAACGATTTGAATGAAGCCTTCAATGTTGTGACCTCACGCTTCGTATTAGTCATGAATGCCAGTAATAATAATTTAGACCAAAGCCAAATTCACGTATCTCAAGGTACGACGAACGAGGTAGGTCTCAACGAAAGATATTCAGGTAGATACTTTAATTCTAGACAATTATAGGGTTCGAAAACCAAATTTCAAAAAGAACTGGTTTTACTATCCATCTTTCGTAATTTGGACTGACTTCGGACCAATCTCGAGTCAGGCAGCTCCTGACCAAATCCAAAATACGAGCCACCAGACAGGACCTTAAATTTTCCATGTAGTGTAGCGTTGTGCAGAAAACACAAGCAACACCCCAAGAGCATTAACAAAGCGTTATTGCAGCTTTTGGATAAGGGAGTGTCCATGGAGTTTCTTTACCAATCTTCTCCATAGGAACTACGCTTTCGAATGGGCAACTACAGTACTTTCAAAAGTTATTATGCCCTGTGTCTGGGACTGTAGCTTAGTTTATTTTTTTTGTGTTTTGATATTCAAAAGTGCCTGTAATGGTCTAATTGAAATAAATGCTTTGAGTTTGGACAATACAATTTTAAATTATGTCGATGGGAAGAGACCAGACGGTATGACCATAATGCCTTGGAAGTTGGGTCGGCCTTTGGTGTGGGATACAACATGTGTCGACACGCTTGCGCCATCCCATCTTCCTAGCAGGGCGGGCTGTGCTGGGGCGGCTGCTGCAGGTGCTGAAAACCTCAAACGGCGCAAATACAATAACCTCATTGGTAGCTATGTGTTTGAGCCATTTGCGGTTGAATGAAACACTAGAGCCGATTGCGCACCTAGTCTTTCGGGACATCGCTAAACGGTTGGTCGACTCTTCTCGTGACCAGAGGGCTGGCCTATTTTTGGGTCAAAGAATCAGCATTGCATTCAACGTGGCAATGCTGCCAGTCTTCTGGTTTCCTGTTGACAGCGATAGGGACGAATTTTTTGACGTAATTATTAGTAAAACTAAACATAGTATTAATCACAACCTCAAAACTACCTGTTATATAATGAAAGAAAATTAAAAAGAAACATTAAATAACTAAATAACCCGTGTTCTATTGATTATCTCAGCGGTTATCCAACTCTTAAATTGTATGATTATTAGTGATTACAATACCTACCTATTCACAGTATTAAAAATCATCCTAAGATTGTACGCCTATTTCCCTAATCAGGCGTGATGAATGACGATTCTATTAATTCGTCATAAACACGCAATATATTCAACCTATTTCTTTTTATTCAGTTGTTGTTAAAACTGTCGAAAAAAGTACAATAATTGCCTTTAAAGACACTTTGATAGAATCTGGTCACGAAATCTTCGCTAATCTTATTTTGTAAAAGGTTATTCACGAAGTCATTCGGGGTTGTTTAAGCGACAGCAATTTCAAAATAAAACTACCGAGATACAATCTTTCGTTTTACAACCAGGTAGTAACGTAACTTTCTTCGTAGATGTGAATCTTTTTGTAAATAAAACATGTGTACTCGTACAATATTCCCATTTATGTGGTATACAGAGTTATTTCAGCGGCAATTTAAAAATGGCTGCAATCTTTTTTACAACTAGCCAGCTACATAACTTTCTTCGTACTTAGATTCAGATCATTTGGTGCACATCACAAAGTTGCAAAACCAACATTATATCTATATCAGTGTCCAATTGATGATCATTAGGCTGGTTTTACATGACCAACATATCTTGAAACATCAGGGTGGCGCTGCTTGTTTAGAAGGATGTCATCCACCTGTCAAATTCAATACATTGCAATCGGAGTTTCCAATTCCACCGCGTCTCAAGTTATGTTGGACAAATAATAAGTTGGTAGTGTGGTCGTCACTTTCTTGCACAATTTCACGGCGTGTGCGCACCCATGTTTCATTGCCTGCTGATTTCTCCGACACTCCCCACGGACGTCCTGGCCGCTTGCATATGATACACTTGACAAATCATGGTAATTGTGAACTAATGCATATTGCTGTCTGCTGGGACTTTTACCTTAATGCGTGTGATATATATAGAAACGTTAGTGGGTATTAATAGACACTACAGTCTGTCAATCATTCGATGTCATCAATAACGACACTAAAACGCCATATAAAAGTTATAATTGACGCTCACGACAGCCATCCGTAGCTTCTATAAACGCTTTCGAAGTTGTATTTCGTCAAATACTAATTGTTTTAATAATCCATGGGCATATAAACAAAGAATTTGCCAATGCCACAGCCCACCTGAGCTACCCAAAAGAAGTAGTATACTATCATCGTGGTCTTGTAGCGCTCGTAGCAGCCTGCTACTCATACTTATTCACACTACAAAGTCCAAATCATAGAGAAAAAAAAAACTATTTAAAAAAGGAAAATCTATTCAAAACCTGTTGTCATCCGAACGAAGACCCAACTTTGTTATTGTTACGACTGCTAAGAAATGCGTTCTTGCATTGCTGCATGCATTGAAGAAACCTTCGACCGCTATATATAGTAAAAGCCATAATTATGGACTAAATCATAACGTTCCAAAACAAGATTGACCAAAATTGCTATTGGCTTACACTCTGCATCGCCAACGGATGACCTAAATGATGCAAGCGTTGTGCGTTACAGAAGGTCGATATGCCATTCAAACTATTATTTTAACTGTTAAAATAAAGCTATTAACTCACAGAGCAATTAAATGACTATTCATAAACGTTTTTGTGCTAACAACACACGTGTCTCAATTAGTTTTTAGAGGAAACGGAAACGCGTCAGCGCTAACCGAAAACGATACTAAAAAGTTCTTTCAATAAAAAATAACTAAGCAACTTCAACCTTGCGAGTTATGTCTATAAAATAAAATATAACAAGGAAAACATTATTGTTGTAACCTTCCACATATCGGCAGCAAAACATTCAGATTCGCGTTGAACTACATAACAATTGTTCTTCACGTCAAGCAGTGTTTTTATAAGAACATTATCAAGATCACACAATTAAGGACATTAGTCATTCTGCATGAACGTAATCTAAAAAAAAATCTCACAATGGTCGCTCACGTAACGCTGGCACACATCGCGTCGTAGTAATCATATGAACTAATTGCTTGACGAGCATTACCCACTTACATTTTAAAGTATTTCCTTCTTTCTATCGCAGTCGAAGAATTCCGGACACACGTCCACTCCAGTTAATTGCTTGACGTTAACAAATTGGCATCTATTATCATTTGTCATGCAGTTGCCGTGCCACGATATGGGCTGTTTCTTCTTTATTTCACCAGAATGCAAATGCACGCTTCTGTAACTTACAATCAATCAACTCAGTCTACTTATTACGCAAACTGCTGAATGAAGGTGTTTTCAAAATTGTGCAAAGACATTATTACTTCTCAGTGTTGCTCAATAAGGCTTAGACTAGATTACCATAGAGATACTTGAGCGCACATTATAGGTCCTCAGTCCACGTATCCAGAAGAAAGAAGTCCAAAACTTTTCTGACAATTACAGGGTTACTGGTAACTCTGCTCAGTGGTAAACTTCACCCCATAAGCCTGATACAAAGGTTTAAAAAGTTTGTAGGAAACATTTTCGCAAAATTGTGTTACAGTTAAATTAGACTGATTTTAAATTTTTCATAGATACAGAAATTTCCAATTATCTTTTTTTAAATAAGACCTTTCGAAAGTGTTTTCTAAAAGTTTAATTTAAATCGGTTCAGTCGTTTCGAAAAATAAGGACTTGATAATTTGTATGAAATGCCGTACGGCGTACCTATACGCTAAAATTAAAATATTTTTGAATTTAGAACACAAATAAATGTTAATTTGTCTATTAAAGTAAATATTAAGTAATTTAAATAACATAACAACACATCACAACTGTAATCCCCGAAGGTTTAGGCAGAGGTGCACCTAATAGTACACCCACCTTTCGCCAGTTATGTTTAAGTTCCATGTAATAGGGTGTGAGCCTATAGCCATCAACCGGGCACGAATCCAGACTCCCTGGCTGTTACTGAGAAATTTCTGTTGGAAAAACCCAATTCCACTTTGCTCAGCAGTCGCGATTACGACCACTTGAACAACGATGTTTTTAAATAATCGTGAGCGTGATGTTATGTTATTTAAAAAATATTTACTTTAACTGCCCGGTTGATGGCAATAGACTCGCCCCTATTACATGGGACTCAAACATAACCGGCGAAATGTAGGCGTACAATTAAGTAAGTACACCTCTGCCTAAACCTTCGGGGATAAAAGGCTTGATATTATGTTATGTTATTTTAAAAATATTCACTTTTATGAACAAGTTAACATTTATTTGTATTCTAAATTCAAAAATATTTTATTTTTTAATATTAAGCTGTTAAATGGCTTCATACAATTGTTTAATTTGATTTTCGGAATATCACCTTTTACGAGATGCACGCCTTCCTGTAGTAAATAAAAAACGTTAGTTAGTCATTATGTAGTCCATGACTTTTTATTAAGTATCATACCTTTTTAGATGGCTGATAAGACAGGGATATTTTCCTAGTAATTTGTACAACAGGTTGTTTTTTTGCACTAGACAACATTTTTTGATGTAATGGCAAAAATTACAAATACTTAATTAAATGTTTGATTAGTAATTTTTGCCAAAGTTGTAGGCATTTTTGAACTTTTAATTATTAACAAAGGTCTACTATAATCTAAACTATGATAATAGGTTAAGTTTTAGTACAGTCACGCCGTAAATCACTTTTAATTTGGGTTCAAATGATTTAATCTGGGATTTTTCATTTAAAAAAAACTAAAAATCGAACTAATTCGAAAATTACTGAATTTCGGTAGAACATTTGGTGGCTTAATTTCTTGCATTTTAACCCTACTATGACGTTCTGCAAGGAATACGTCGAGTTACCAGTAACCCTGTATAAGACTCCGATATCGTTGGCAATGGCATAGTTAGAAAAGGCTACGATGTCGATGGTACCAGCAGTATCACTGGTTGATCCCAGCGGTCACAATGACATCTGTTGCATAGGAAACCCACGGAGGTGTGAACAACAATTTATAAATACTCAAACACAATGCCAATTTCTCTTTGAGCGCAGGTTAAACTGATGAGGACACAATATCTTAATAAATGTAATTTATTTCTATATTAAAATTCTTACCAGAAATAAAACTGTGTTGAATTAAACCGGACATGCGTCTAACGAACGTAATTAATAATTAACTAAGTATTCGTTGTTCTATTACCATGTAGTTGCTATGCAACACTCGTGCTATATGGGCTTACATACTTTTACCGTGATAGAAAAATACTGGCGTAGAACGTGACTCCTACTTATTAGGAATTAGTTATACAGGTTGGAACGTTCGGGTTACGGACGATTTACTTTGTAGACGGGCTCTGTTATTCAATCATGAGTATGACTTTAAAAGTTAAAAGACATCCGTTTGCTGTATAAGATTTTTAATGGCTGAAAATGAATGGTTTTTTAGTCGGTAATATAATAAGGTACATAAATATTAATGAGTAAATTAGGTAATGGATAGAGTAGAATATAATACATAGAATTATTTATCGATGTTGCTGTTGAGTAGAAATAGAGGTGGTAAAAATTAAAAAAGTACCTCTTCAACATAATAAATAATTAATAGACACTACGACACATAATAAAAGATACAAAATAACATAACATCACGCCAGTAATCCTCGAAGGGTTAGGCAGAGGTGTGCCTAATAGTACACCCACATTTCGGCAGTTATGTTTAAGTCCCATGTAATAGGGGGCGAGCCTATTGACATCAACCGGGCACAAATCCAGACTCCTTGGCTGCTACTGAGAAATTCCTAATGCAAAAAAACATTAACACTTTGCCCGACCCGGGAACTCAGGACCTCATGCTTAATAGTCGCGCTTGCCACGACTAGAACAATGAGGCAGTCCAGAATGCAAAACAATACGGGGTGGAAGGGACACCGACGCCGACGCGAAAACAAACAGCACTTACTCAGTACATCATTCTGACAACATAGAAATTTTTCGTAGGTTTAAAAAAAAAAACAGCTTTTCCTACAAAAGTGCTATACCTACAAGGTCAAAATGTAAGCAACAGCTGGTTTTTTTTTAGTAACCGACGAAAATTTTTTATGTCCGGGGGGTTTAAAATGATGTAAGTACTGAGTATGTGATTGTGTCCCTTCCGCCCCGTATATGAATAATAAGAAATTAACCGAAGAGAACAATTATATACTAACACGAATAAATTAAAAACTAAGTACAGGAAATATTTTACGTAATAATAAGAGATGAAGATAACATGGGAGAAGTACCTACTTGAATTTTATTACCAAAAACTAAGATAGGTACCTGCTTACATATTAAATGAATGTATGGTACATTCATTTAATATGTAAGCAGGCATGGTTATCTTCTTCACAAAAATAGACGTTATACCTAATAATTTAATTCATTTGTTACGTATAATTAAGCGCCCACTAACTCCAATTAAAATGTTTCTAAGGTTGGCATCCGTTTAATTAAATACTTTATGAGAACATAAATAATTTTTTGCCGCTTTGATTTCTAGAAACCCAAAAAAATCTTACCTACCTAATTTATTTTTATGTGTGTTCACAAAGTTAATTTTATGTTCATTTGTTTCAGCTCTGGGAAGCGACAACTCGGCTCCAATGTCTTAGCTAGGTATGTCCTTTTCATAGATTATAAATTATTATTTGTAAAATAATAAAACTAAACATTCGCACCACTAACTCCACCTAACGGTCTTTTCATGAACAAACTAAAAGTAGCGCCATCTAGTAAATAGCGCCAGCATTACATCCATTCAAACAATTGCAAGAGTTAAGACGGACGAACATAGATGGCGCTGAAACGTTCTTGTAGATCCCAACAGATGTCGCTGCTAGTACTAATTCAAATCATCCAAACTTACGTCTGTTTTTAATTCAATGAGTAGAATTTGAGTACCGGATGCTTGTCTAATAAAGTGATGGTTTAATGAGGAGTTTCATTGTTTCAGCCAATTATACCGGTCGTCGTCATTCAACTCATCGGGCTGCGGCTCGGGCGGGGAACCAGCTGACGATATGTACTCCGATGTTTCGTTGGAGGAAGACGTCCAAGGTCTCAACTATAAGGTCAGTGATATTTTCTTTTTACTCCGGCCCTTGATAGTGATGCTGACCTTATGAATGCCTTGAAATCCTTAAAAAGCTTGGTGCAGGCCTGCAGTCAAATGCTGATTATGTGCGTGAAGTCAGGTCTATTAAGTACCTCTTGAGAGGTTTATCACTTATTAGTGGTCATGGTTGAATGTTAAATGGTTTGACTTCATTCATGAATTTAGTTTCTTTTGTTGTTCACTCTCCATGCATCATACCTAGCAGTCATTAGGGCGGGCATATTCAGTACCTAGTACCACTAGATGTTTGTCGTTCGGACATACGAAATTATCCACGCACAAACAAATTATTAACAAAACTATCAAACATTTGGCGTGTCATGATGAAACGACAATTTCATAGGCAGGTACTTATTTGTGAAACCTTTGTATCGTAATCATTGTTGGTTTACAATAATCAAAACATAATGTCATAATACGTACCCATCTTAAACGAAGGCCAAAACGAACCTATCATCATCCATGCTTCATTGCATCTTCCTTGTTTTGTTTACTGTGCAAACCATTGACCTCAAACCTATTGTTCTGTTCACTGTACTCCATGATCTACAGGTAGGTCCTACTATGACTGATTGCCTTGGTGCCATCGATAAAACTGTAAACTTGGCTATGACGTATCTATTATATTAAAGAGTACCTACTTATGTCTCTGAGAGAATCCCGAAGTTGAAATCTCAAAAATTTGAACAGACTCGCAATTTGCATATGCAAATCGGAATCTGATTTGCCTAATCCGATTCTATCAACTCCACGGTTGAATCCCTGAATCAGGAATATTCGTTAGCATTTTCAGGAACTAGGTCAAGTGTATCTTCCCACAGGAAAAGCCGCTTGACAATTTCGAGGCTTCTTCAGTTGCCCGATCTTTGAAGCCAGGTGGTACTCATATAAATTATCCATCATACATATTAAGGTGCTTATGATATCCTATTTTACAAACATATGAATCACGTGAGCCCATTCATGCGATACCTACAATTACGGAGACAATTTTCTCGGAAAAATTCTTCGTGTACTGGGAAGTTTATCATTGTATGTCATCGGATATAGAGTCATTGCTTAGTGGATTACATTATCAACTTCCTTCCTGAATATTGACTCACCTGCTGAAAAGTATTTTTCAGTTACAGGTTTATAAGGTTTATGCCGTTGAGCCATTGAATTCACGAATTTAATAGACTTTTCCTACTTCGAATAATCCTAGAATCAGTTTCTTGGCGAGTTTTAGAAATTGGAAATTGTAAAATTAATTGTTAAATAAAAAGATCTTCGCTACAATTAGGATGTGTCATTTTTATAATGAAAAAATACTCCTCAATACGTTTCAACAATAAATGTTTGGATGCAAATGTTCCTGTTGCGCAATATTCGTTTACTATGTAGTGCATATTTACTTGTCTAATTAAATTCTATTGCCACAACTATTATAATTATTAGAACAAACATGTAAGCACAACCACTATGGCATGTTTCAGGAAAATTATGTATTTTTGTAAATAACCCATTACTGTGGTTATTGCTTACGTAAACAATGGTACTTGAATCCACGTCAATTTACCACAATATGGGTAAGCGACTAATCAAAGATGATTCACTTAACACACATAGTATTATCAATTAATTACTTTTTCAATTAAGTATCACAGTTGGGAAAATTTTAAGTATGAGACAATCGGCAGTTTTAAGAATTCATTCACGAATTTCTAGCAACAATGAAATTCACATTTAAAAAGGAATCGGGTAGGATAAAAGATAAATTCTACTTAAATTTAAAACTCAATTTGCAGTTTTTGATCATGATCTAATCTCATCAGTGCAAGGTCGCGCTGGCATACAGCCAGTTCCAAATTTAAATTTTGTTCACTTGTAATATTTAGCGCTGACCACTTTTACATCATCCAGTGTTTATATTTTTTAATGTGGTAATGACCATTTATGTTATTCCGAGAAATGGCTTGACCTTAAAAATGGCCGAATTTAATTTAATTTTTCAATTTTCAACCGTAACCAATTTGGCATATAATTAAAATATATAATTAAAGATTTAATTGTAAGAATGCCAGCAGGTATAATCGATATCTGACGCATGTCGCAAGTGTATCACGTATTTTATGACGTTTTGGGAAATCTTAATGCGATCGCTGCGTAAAGTTCGCATGAATTTTCTCCGTTTAACTTTGTCAATACAAGGTGTAAACGGACCCTTCACGAAGCCGTCAAGCAAGCATTCTATACATCAAACTAAGTAACCGTACGCGAAATTTATGGGAAACGACTTTTTTTTGGGGTGAAAAATCACGTGTTACGGTAGGACTCAAACTCAATGTACCGCACTCAAAATACCTATTGTGTTGATGGATGCATTTAATAGTACCGGGGTCGTGGAGGTATTAAAAGTAAAGTTATAACATTAAACACTTCTATAAAAAAAAAAAAAAAACTTGTGAAAAAAAAAGGTGCCCAGGTACAGCCTAGAAAAAAAAAATATCGCAATGACGAGGACAACTAGTACCTTTAGGCTTGTTAAGGGTACTTTTACACCCAATATTACTATCTATAATTTCTGTTCAATGACCCTATTAAAGTGGCATTGTATAAGTACATTACCAAAGGAAGGGTTTTAAACAATGCCCGTGCCGCTTCATTTAATAGTCTTACCTAGTGCGACAGTAATGGACGCCGGAAACGGTCCCTCAGCTGCGCATACGCCACTTCCGGTCAGATGCGTGCCCAGCCACAGCGATATATGATTAATTTAAAATTAGAATCCTTGTGTAAATATTAAACAGATATGAGCTTTTGCAGCCAAACATGGAGTCAGTGTAAACAAACCATAGAAAGGAAATGACGAATGAATGAATTTTCTTCGCTGTATCGCTCATCACGGATGAGCTGACTTATAAATTTATAAGATGTTACAATATAAATCATAGTAGGGATTCAACAAAGTAAAATTTTCATATTCTTATTGGCATAGCATAGCTAATCTCCACACTAATCTCAAACGAAAGATTAAATGAAATTATTTGTCACGAAGTTACTTTACCTAAGACGTTTTTAAAAATGGTCTGCGTTATCTAGTTAACTATGTCTGATAACCATAGCATACCAAACTTGTTGTCACACATCGATTAGCGACACAAAGCTAATTTAATTTTCTTGAAAGTTAAAATAAACAGCCAAAGTATACCTACATATACAGGGTGGATGGGACACGACGCTAAAACAGTAACCACGTATTCAGTAAGTATGTACTTACGTCATTCTGAACCCCCCCTCCCTCACATAGAAAATTTTCATCCGCTGTTCAATTCATTTGACCGTGTAGGTGTTGCAGTTTTGTAGGAAATATCTGTTTTTTAGTACTGATAAAAGATTTTAATGCTGTGCGGAATACGTGGTAACCGCTTTATCGTTTCGCTGTCCATTCCAGCCTGTATGTAATAGTGATAAAACATAATTATACTTTTCACATTATTTATTACTGTTGCAAAAGTACTGGCTCCCCTGATGTTGAGGAACAAAAGCTCGTACGGACACAAGGGACCTTACAAAATGGGCTCGAACGACGTAGGCGAATGTACCATTCAATTTCAAGACTAAACAAGCCACCCTGATCGCCAAACAATTTTAGACCCTAATCTCCAGCAGTAAGGTCCCATGCCTATATTGAATAACATGTTTTCATGTCGCGTAATGCACCAGACAATACGTCTTGGAGAAACTGCGTGCCATTGAATTTTGCATAATATCATATCGTCCATGTACTAGTCTTGTACTAAGCAAGGGGACTATTATACATTCTGTTTATGCGTTCCTTGCAATTTAGCTTTGAATTGACTACTCATGTACATGGATATAATTATTTTGGGGGAAACATTTCCATTGTTACCAACATACCTCGATCTTATCAAAACATTGGCAGATTCTGCATCTGCCCATGGGTCCCACCGGCCAAACCCAGTCATTATTTCGTATAATTGCTTTATTTCACTGCACTAAAATATTGCTGCCAAATGCAGCATCGATAACTCTGCGTAAATAAAGCCGTTTCAAATCGCCGCAGTTTCGAAAATACGTATTTAGCTGAACCATAGCAAATTACAAGAGACATTGTAACTTATCTCCGTAAAGATTTGTTTCGGACAAAGTGTTCAGTTAATCTTTTGTTTGTACGCCTGGGAGTGATCGAGTGCGATCACGCACGTCAAACTCACGCGCAGGCGGTGATGATAACACACGCTATTTTGGTAAAAGCGAGCTACAGATAAATCTGAGCCTATCTAGGCCTTGACTCTTTAAAAGTTATGGAAATATTTTGATGGGAGTGGCTAACTAGGACTTCCGGTTTTACTCCTGACTCCCTCATCCCAAGTTGATGGCATGGCATGCATTTAATTGTGTCTTAGTAACATAACATCACGGCTGTAGTTCTTGAAAGGTTGAAGGATCAGGCAGAGGTTGGTGGGGAGGTGGGTAAATGCCACCAATTTCAGGGCACAAGTCAGGGTTATTTCAACTGATATCAGTGTCATTAAGTGAGGTGACTCTAGGAGATAACCGTGTCGAAAGCATGATAGTCACGCAGCTCAAGAGTCCGATCAAATCGAATCGACGTGTTCAGACAAGGCACTGTCATGTAACCTAATTTGACCCTTGATCGCTTACACGAATATCAATCACATCAAAGATTCTTGACTCTCCAGTTACAGAATCTCTTCGCTCACAATCTGACTTCAGTTTACACAAAGCCTGCTTCTCAAGTATTGCAAGTTCTAGTAACGTTAGGTTAGCTAGATGGACTAAATCTACTTGGCATTCGGCTATAAACAATAGTTGCGAGTCAGTATTATCGCGTGCAGTGGGAGGCAACGTGGGTGGTCCAGAACTGTGCCAAGGATGTCGGGAACCTAGCGAAATATCTCGCGTGATTATTGTGTTGACATGGGTTCCGCATTTGTCTTTTTATATTTCGCGATATTATAGGCTTTTGATGTGATTGCCTTGATGTCGGAGTCTTATGAAACCCAAGCATAAGTCGTAAAACTCCAGCTCAGGGTCTAAGGTAGATAGGATACTTGTTCTATACAGCAAATTCAATTACAGAAACACAAAATTATTGGTCAGTTCAGTCACTTCATCTTTTAATAAATTGACAAACTCTAGTTGAAAGTAGGTAGATACTTGAAAGATTCACAAAGTAACATAATTTTGACAAAAATATTTTTTTCAGTCGATGTAGGAGTCGTTTCATACACTTCATTTCAATGTGTATTAAAATACAACTTACTAAATATGAGATGTTTTCAAAACTAACTTCGCACGTGCATTAAACTTTACAAACCGATTCTGCAACAGAAGTTAACGTAAACATATCTACTAAACAGATGCCTTCACCTAAAGCAATAAAAGTAATTTCCGCCTCATAAAGACACTCCCATCATGAATTAACACTGCTCATAACTTAATTAGATGATTATCTTAGTTCAACTTTTAATTGGAATTCTTCAGCATGCTATTATATAAGTGCAACCGAATTCCCAAAGCATGTCGATGTTATCTTAGCAATCTATCAAACTTATCATGAGCATCGGTTACAGAAACAAGAAGTGTATGACAGTTAAACATCTTATTACTTATTATCTAACCCTAGTATTACGAGTTACAAAAACATAGTAGTGTGAAACGGAAAGTGGTGCGAATGAACGCGTGTGAAATACAAACATATTGTGTGCAGATGACGAGATTCTTACACATATATCCAGACACATCGTAATTACGTGTAATCTGTTGCTACATGACATCGTATGTCCTAATTTATTTAATCAACAAACTTCATCGAGTACTTGTGAACTCATTTTCAGCGCAAAGTAAAAACATTACGGATTCCGGTTTCCGTTCGCTTTCGTGTAACTTCTTTTTCTTATCTGGTGTCCTTCACTCATTTCCTTCGTTTTCTACCGCTACTGTATAATTTAAAGAAAGAAACCGTCAAATTAGAGCCATTATACCTACAAATACTTAACGGACATAAATCCTTCCTACGTGAGTATCGAGTTAAGGAGATCCCAATTTAACTTAATTGAAATTTATGCTCCACCTCGAGGAACACCACATTTGAAACACGATACTTAAATATAATCAAAGGTTTGCGATCGCTGAGCGTTCATCTAGTCGTGTGAACGTTATACAATCCCGCCTTTTGTACAGACACTATAAAATTATGTAGTTTTTCAGAGAAGTCCAAAACATATTTTTCTATTGTAGAAATTCGCGGAAAACTAAATAAAGCTCAAGACAGAAGACAGGGGGCAACGTCACTCATCTGGGGCAAACGTTCAGGAAAGCAATTGATTTAGTTTTGAGGGCGCAAAGATCACCTTACGATGTGAACGTGTTATATCTGGAACAGATCTAGACGACGAGATATCTGGTAACAATCATTATAACCGTCGTAATTATACCGTGAGATGACACTTGTGTAGTGAATCCGGGAGCTTGCCGTATTTAGCTATCTCCTCGCGAACCGTGTCTTGTAGACAAGTGTCTCTAAGTAGCGAAACATTTAGTTCGCGCCGCTTCCACCAAAACAATGTTTGCGGTTTTTGTCCGGAAATTGCAGTGAAGTGCATTTTGTGGTGATTTTTTGTCGCGCATGCATTTGTCTAAAGATCTCGGCTATTTATCTGTGAACGTTTTTGTGTAGCACAATTATTTAGATCTCTTATAAACTCGCATCAATTGCAAAATGAACCAAAGTCAATTCCAGCTAGTTGTGAGAATGATAGAACAGAAAGATAAAGCCATTTATTGCCAAAATCAACGATGAAATATTTCGAAGCAAATTGAAAGAATGCAGCACCTTTGCTCGACCGTATAGACGTTGATTGTTAGTAATTTATGCCTGTCTTTATTGCCACGAATGAAACAATTCCTTTCAAACATAATTTTCAAGACAGTCTTGCTATTTGTTAGACGTTTTATGACCAAACCCCACATTTAGATACTTGTCATGGTGATCAGAGAATGTTCCCGTGTTAGGATGATGTGATAACTTAAAATAGAGTGCCACCAATACAGAGACAGTTATGGGCAGTTCCATGAGTATTTTATTGGTAATAGTAAATTAGAAGAATGCTTCCTTGCCGTAAATTAGTGGAACAGGTCTCAAGTTTCACGTTTTCCATTTTATCTTAATTTTAGTATTGTAAACATTGTCTTGATCTTCATCTGCATCTTCTGCATCTATAAAAGATAAATCTTTGTTTATATTAATAAAATTGTCATTTGTTTTGCTCTAGTTTCTCTATTGCAAATAATTCATATTTGTCGTTATGTAGTTCATCAACACGGTCAATGTCTTTTATTTGTGGTGGAGGTTAACCTTGAACTGCCCCGAGGTCGTCAGCTGCCGTCCAAGCGGCACCGAATGCGGAAACGACGCAAGACTATTCTCTGCTATTATACTGTTATTAGCATCTGCATTTTTATCTTGAGTATTAATAGTTTTATGTTAAGTTATCACATTTATCGGTTGTTTGTGATATTTTAAGTACTGCTCTGTATTATTTATTAGTTATTTCAGTTCAGAAGCACTTTACAGTATTATAACTATAAGCAACACTTTTTAGAAAAAGCGTGCGTTCTGTAATTGAAACACGAAACTCCGGTTCTTTATATTGATCCATAATCAAATGTTCTAAAACAATCATGTTCAACAACAAAATAACTATTGTTTCCAATTATTCGCGTTCACTGGTGTTACAATCCTATTATTATTTGACCACCCTCCGACATTTTCCCCTCTGTCCCTTACTAATCTTTTAATAAATGAATAACGGGGAATTCCGAATGAAACTTGAATGTTGCATGAGAAATAACAATAACCGAAGCAACAGCAATAAACGATAGTAGGTACTGTCTTACTGTATATCTAGATATGCATAACGAGAACCGTGAATAAATGATAAACAATGACACATTTTTGTCGCAAAATTGTCTCGGATACATTTTTAACTGACTCGTTAAAGCTAACACTGAGAAATAAAGTTTATATTCAGCTTTAAGTATAAGATATTATAAAAATATGTTTTAGATGAAGGATACCAATCAACTAATAGACGATATTAAAGCAAATACTTCCAATGAACATTATATAGGTAAGTAGGTAGTGCCGTAAAATAAAACCAAGGGAAACCTTCACGGAAACATAAAAGAGAAATTGCTAGATTTTCAATCTATTCACATACTTACCTATTAAGTTTCTCATTCACAAATTGAGGCAATGCGACAAGAACTCTAATTAAAACTTGACAAAGATAATTTGCGTGTTCAATGGCAAACCACATTGATCAGTAACAAAAAATTGTAGAAATACTCCAATATCTTTAAGAAACTTAATTGTGAAGGGTTCATTCTACTATGTATTTTCAAATTCTCTGAAAATAAGATCTTTGTCATCCTTATGATTTATATATCATTTTTTACAATGACTAAACCAATGAATCAAGACAATCCGACACAAATGCTTACTAATAAGGTAACATCCAAACTTCACTGATTTCTCATTAATCACTGAAATAATTTTAATTAATCTTACACTTTTACTTCATTCCTCATCAAGGCTGTGGATTCCGTTTTAATACACAACATTATCTTGAATAGGAAAAACTCAGTTAATATTTATAATCTGGAAAATTTACGATTGCAAAATTGTTGAAACGTTTCTCATCAGACTTGTTGTGTGCGTAAGAAAAAACCTGTGTTTGATGGAATTCATAGGGCACAATTCTACGCCTGTATGACATCAGAGTACAACCACAGAATTATCCTGCAAATACTTGTACTTAAAGCAATAAATCGTATATCTTACGTAAGAAATTAATAGTAAGTATTGATGTTGCAAATTTGAGCAGAAAATCTAACAAATTGAATCTTAACTGTCGTTTGCAATACCATCAACATATCTATTAGAATGTCATCACTCTCGTCGGTATTATGAATTATGTACGTCAATAAACTACTAATGATCAATGAACACTTCACACTTTCGCTTTTTCAGTACATTTCAGCATTACCGTAAGTAATCGTAAAGTACCTTTACGGGAAAGTGACAGATATTTCCCTGAGCTATTTCTGTACAACCCTGATGTAGAATTATTAACTTTTTATGCGGATTCTATCCGTGAGTGGCGTTTGTTCGTTGCTCGCTATTATTTGCCACGCTTGTATGAACTGTATTAAAATGTATGAGATCGCATTGTTCCGTCAATTGTTAACTATGTTGAATAAAATCGAGTTGAATTTTTTATTTCTTTCATTATGAGAATATTTCAACCCTTTGTTTGGCATTTGAAAGCTTACGACAGCGTGCCTAATAGTGCGTGTTGCGTCAAGTTTAATTAATTTTTTAATCTACTTGTTACGTCAGTGATAGAATAACCGATAAATTAAGTGAAATTACGAGGTACACTTTTGAGTAAATGATAAGGGCCATGTAGGGCATAAAACTAACTTAGTCGCAATCGTATTATGGGACCAAGGGCCTCGATATAAAGGCCTCGAAGGCAACAATTCTTGTTGTTCTATTTTCACTACTGCTCAACCAGTTTGAAACAGACAACGCACTACAAGTTAAAACAACACACAACACGTGCATCCTGTATATCCGAATTAATTGATCCATATGTTCATCGTTTTCTTTTACGCATGTCTTTCAGTAGCAACGCATTGCATTGCGCATTACGAAGTTGATACTTTTCACAATAACGGTTCTTCGCCGAACAAAAAGATTAATCAGGCGATTGAATCAAGAAATTCATAAATAGCTCTGAATTTCTGCGTAGATTAAAATGATTACTTCACAGTTTCTGTTACCCGTTAAATAGAGCCGGCAATGGTATCCAATTCAAACTTCCGACCACGAATTTCACACGGTGTGAACAATAGCCTCAATTTCAATTCACTATTCTATTAAATAACTCTTTATTTTGTTATTTTTTAAATCATCTTTGTTATATTTCTCTTAAAGTAGTTCGACATTTTGTAATCTATCTCTACAAACACTACCAGGTTTTTTTTTCATTCATTCGTTGATTTCAGGTCAATGGTTTTCAAAAATGAACAAACAGTTGTAAATTGAATGTCATGCGTAGATTTACGTGTTTGTGTTCATCTACTGCTTTTATAGCTTGACCGCTCAAGTAATCAAATAGGCATCAAGTAAAGCACAAATGCTCCGCCATTCCATGATTGCAAGAGCCGGTAACATCTATGGAGTGCACTTAATGATTTCACGTTTTTTCTCTATCATATTGCTTCTCACTTTCAGATTTAACTTTCTTCAATTTCACTGCTTCAGAATTATCATTATCAGTTTCCAGGTCATTTAATTCTCTTATCATATTTTACGAATAATTTTACTGGTTAGACTATGTTCACGACTTGTAATTATAATTAGGTACCGGGATTAAATGGCCACAGCACAGCCACCGCTATGCTTAAAGTTACAGAAGCCTATGTTACAATTGTGTACAATGAGACTTGAAATAACTTTGTGAATAATTTAGCAATAAAACAAAGTCTTGGGCGATCGTTCGTTGAGTTCAATCGTTCTCCATCTGGCGAAGTCGGACGCAATCATGATGGCCCCTCGCCCGTAAAATTACGAGATGCAACCAGACTGGGGGAGCTTATGAAAGGGGTTACTGCCTCGGAACTATCTATCAGACGGCTATGCATATGTGCAGGGAGCGAATAAAGTTTATTTGTATGGCGCGGTGGCTCGGCCGGCTGATAATCATGTCGTGTCAATGGGAGGGGCGCGCCGGCCGAACGCCGCCGCGCGCCGGTTAGTGCCCGACGCGATACTGTGCCAACCTCACGTACCCGCGCGACTTTTTAAAAGTTTCGGTTGATATACTTCGATACCGATAACACACAAATTAACATTCCAAGAGAAATCTAAATATCTTAATCGTGTTTACTCACAATTCGTCGTTCCGAAAAGGATGTCAGTGCAACCGTCGAAAATTTTGAATCGACTTCGGCGAAGTTTCTTGTTGCCTGATATTTTGATACTTGTTTACGACGACAATTAAAGGATTTCTGTGGTGACACTGATCGGGGAGATCATACGTTGGAGTCATAGTGAAGCCATTTACGTGAAAGATGTGACAGTGTTATTAACTGCCTTTTAGAGTGGTGTTACGTGAATGTGAAGTTTCATAATTGTATTAGAACAGGAGATACGCAAGAACTATCACTAATCAAGTGTGCCATTAGAATTCTAGCTTTATTTGGAACGAAATTATTCTAATCTACAAAAGTCAAACTAAAAGTTACGAAATAGTGTTTAGTTAATGTGTAAGTTAAGTTAGTTCAGTGCAATATTGGAAAATATCCAAAGATAAGAGTACCGGATCTTAAATGTTTAAATCGGGTCTGTTCAATCGGTCCAGAGGCACGATGGGTGAACAAATCGAGGTAGAAGACAGTCTGGAGCTGGAGTATGATATGTGGGACGGTCAGTTCGACTTTGTGGGCCCGCAAGGTCCCCCGCCGGAGGTCAGAGGGAGGATCACCTCTGACGCGAGTCTCACAGAGGACTTGTTTACTGGAGGACCTCTGACCCCTCACCTGGCTAATGGCCTTAACGGGGGGAAGAAAACTGTGGCGCATCAGTGGTGCGATAACTTATCTGATCAAGTGAGCATTGTTTAGATCCCTTTTTTTTCTACTTATTTCATGACCTTTGGTATCGATGTCACTATCATCGTTAGTGAGCATCCTAAAGGAACCATTTAAGTCAATTCAATTAACTGAGTTAGTTTCAAGTACTCGACTCATTGAATTCTATTTATTGGACATCGTCAATAATGACGTCAAGCGTACAGCATCATTTAACACATGTTTTTTTCCTGGCATTTGATTCACAAAGGAATTACTCATTCCTGTCCAAATGCGTAAATGTCGCGTTACTCCTGAATATTTTCCCGTAAAGATCGGAATTCATGTGTGTGAATATTCATCAAGTTTTTGACTTCACATAAGGAATCCTTGTATAGGAATTCAACTTCGTCGCAGTCAAGCTAATTCACATCCGCAAAAAAATAAATTTATCGTTATTGCCAATGCAAAGTACAACGTCTTTAATAAAAGTAATTACAGATTTTGGTAGACTGACATTATTTTTCTTAGCATTGCATTCGATAATTTCATTAGTACTCTCGAGCCCGTTGTCACAAAAACTTCTGCATCATCCGTAACCGGTATGTCTCTACCGCAAGCTTTGATCGTTCAATAGAAATCAAAAGTATTCGTTCTCAGCTTGTAGTTTCTCGACCTGCTCAGTGCTCGTGCCATCGCGGCCTTTGATTTGTTCACAGGTGTCACGCGATCATTTCTGTCTGAACATTACGTTCATCGATCAAACTCTGCATTACTGATGGTAGCCTGGTACTCGCACGTTACGCGACAGTACCTTTGATTGCCCTGCAGAACTTTTATCGATGATCGCAATAGTTTAGATTACTTTAGATTGTAGCTTTATCAATAGCATAATCTTTTGAGTGTTATGATATCTATAAATTGAAATATTGGTAGTTGTTTTGAATTAAAATGTAGCTACGTGATAAATATAATTCCAAAACATAGCATAAGAAAACAATAGAGCTGCAAAGACTAGATATAATTAATGTTCTTCGATTGAAATCCGATAAAAGGTGCTTACAAACAAGCAACATTCACACAAAAGTCTAAGTAAAAGAGAGGCTGGCGTGAAAACAATACTGTTAATTAATTAATTCCTCATAGCCGTTGAGAAAGGCATCCTGGCATGTTACGAAGTCACCATGTTTAGCTACGATTTGCATAATGTGTTCTATTACATGTAATTACAGAACAATGATGTTACTAAGACAATGATGTTTTTAATTAAAACTGGCCGTTTGGTGAATTTGATACTCCATAAATATTTAAAGTTCCAAAACATGTTCTGTCGGAAGCTTGGAATGTATTTGCCCAAACTCATGCAAATCAATTCTCGTAGCTCCAGTACAGTTTATGCCTTCTAAATTTCGAAAGGGCTTGGACAACTAAGGATCTGGTTCTCTAGCCCTGCCCGGAATTCTTTTACTGACTGATGTAACACCATTTTCGTTTACTGTGTCATGGACGATGCACGTCCAGAATACATTATGTGCAAATTATCATTTGCACATTAGGTTAGCATTGCGTGCGAATACTCATGTTTACTTCCCTGTACGAATCTACGTGAACCTACATTGAAAAACACGATTGGAGATTCCGTTCATTTAACTTAGCTATTAATAGATGCCAATAGACCGAGAAAGCACGGACCTACAGCAACAAGTAATCATTTGTACACTCACTAGGCTAAAGCTAAACTTGTCATAGATACGTAGATTCCGGAACAAACCCAGTAATTTTCGTGCCAACATATTCTTGACTCGTGCGAGGAAACACTACTTGGATGACATACTCATTTCCACACAAATATTTTATTTGGCAAATGAGCAAGAAATCGATTATCATCTGTTTCTTCTGGTGTCAGTCCAATTTCCGAAGCTTGGACCTACTAGTGACCAAATCTAGTCCACTCACGGATAAGCATTCTAATTTCAAAAGAGTTAAGCTTAATTTCTGAAAAAAGAATACTACGTTAACCTGCCAGTCGCATTCCCTTTCGCCGACCATTACATATCGTAAATCTTTAGTCAGAATGCGGTAAATGAGCTGACAAGCTTCAAACCGTTTTCGCAGTAACTATTTATCTGCATTGCGTTTAACTATGTTTAACCTAAAATGCTTTAATCATCTTTAATTCGGTATTCGGTTGCATTTCAACTTTAAAGTATTCGTTTAATCTAACCTGTTACGGTAATACGTTTAAATTATGGGTATCATCTTGTTAACTATGAGGTCTCATAGTAGTGGATTCGCTTCAGTTTCTATATCTTTAAATATATTATCTGCTGTCTCACCAGCCGTTTTTATTTCATCTATGTTTTGATCAGAATCGGTGTTATGTCTATACAGGAATCCTTAAAATGTTATTTGTTATCCGTATACTAATACGTACATTCCAAAAACATTACCTACATCCAACTAAACTTTTTACGCCGTTGTACTAGAATCTGTTACGTTTGTCAGGTCAGAACTAATTATCAAACAATCAGAACAATCAATGGACGCAACTGTTACAGTTTGACCGTTACCTATATCGTGTCATAGTGAGTGCATATCGATTGACTGGTAACACCGGTATGGGCACTTGGACAATACGTCACCACCGTACGAACTAATACTTTGTTACTACATAACTGGGGCGCCGCCCGACGCCTCGGACGTTGACCTTTATATCTGTAATAAATTAATCGTACAGCCAATTGTAGTAGTAAACACATACATTAGAGCGATAACAGCAAATGATTTGACCGTATCGTGTTCTCAGTTCCAACAAGTTTCTGATAAATGCAAAATGATTTTTTCATCAGCCATTAAAATTCTATCTACAACATCTCCTAGCTCATATGAATACGCAACAGTTTACTCTAAACAATCGGAAGCAATATATCTTCAAGTGTCAATCTTACTAGACAAGCTTCCTTCATCTAGCGCCTGTTACGGAAAGACACATGACATCTGAAACCGTTCACCTGACGATGGTAATTGAACGAAACCGACCGTCAACGGGCAAATATCCATCCGAGGCGAAGCCGTCGTTGTTAACAAGCGGTGGAAAGTTGCGAGACAACTCGACAACATACAACAGAAAATATGTTCACTCGAGGAAGTCACGAGCACTCACTCCGCCTGCTATTAAACTAAAGTGCCTATTGATTGCACTTAACGATAATAATCATGGTTTTACTAACCAATCTGTTACTTCGCTTGCGGTATAAGTTCTGAAACATCGATTTTTATAGAGTCACTCGTAATCATAACCACAATTTTTCTTGGGTGCCCAAAAAACAAAATAGTTGGACAAGTAATACCTATGTGTTACGGAATATTTGCTTTATATTAAAACTTACTTGACTTGACAGTGCAAATGAGCGATGATCTCAGTACATCAGTCAACAATTTTAGATAAAGTCTGTTCATCGTGGACATAATTGCTAAGGTTATCGGAACTGACCTCGAAATGTTTATTTTTCGTTGTATCTGTAGTAATTAATATTGTAATAACTCATCTCCATGTTCCCCTAATAGACAAGTTGATTGTAAGGTTTTTCCACCTATCGTTATGCCATTCGGAAATTGGAGCCTGTCGCATTTACCACGATTTTCTCTACGCCGTGAGTGGAGGTTCCAATACTAAATAAATACCTTGATAGACCAGTATTATTAACAATAGACATTATACTTATAGCCATTGAAAAGTTGCACTTGCGTCAAGACCTAGATTAAACAGACCAAACTAGTTTTATACTAGACTTAGTACAGAAGCACGTCAAATATTGAGAAATCTAAACAAAGTATATGTTTAAGTTAGATACACTATTTGTAAATCCAATTTATTTTAGGAACAATCCCATCTTATTAACGTTATCAGATTTTACTAAATAAAAGCTTCTACTTTTTGTTCATTGTAAAGTTCATTCTCTGTGTTTGAACTCATTTATCATCTACTTATCTTATGAATGCTACTTGAGTTACTTGCTTTTGTCTTTTGGGTTAAGTAATCTTAATGTATTATGTCCGTTATTACGAGTACAAATGAACCCTTTAACTAGGTTTATGAGATCTCTCATTATGGTTACTGTTCTTCTCAAATTGGAAGAGACTACGAGTTTCTCTACAAGTTAATCCAAACTTCATAAATTTATAAAGTTTCCGTTTGCACTCGTTGTTAATTTCATATGCTTTCATTTCTTAACAGTCGTGTGTGTCACGAGTTTGTTATTTTTTAAGGAGTATCCGCCTTTTAATTACTCCAGGACCCACGATATGCTCTTTTCTCAGACTCTAAATTAAAAAAAAATACTTCATGGTATATTGAAGTTCTGTTCACAGCAGATAACATCTACTAATGTTAGGATTATACAAACTTATGACTCACAAGAGTCCCCCGTATGATAAGATAATGTTCAAGCCACGTGATTTGATAATGATAATGAAAACCAACCGATACTTTCGATTGTAAATCATTTTCAAGAAGCAAAAAAACAAGGCAATCAGTTCTGAATAAATTCACAATAAATGACTTTCTTACAAATCACAAGACAATTGATCTACGCTAGTCTTAACTCGGGCACATCAACAAAGTGAAACCAGTCTGCGCAGGCGCAGTTCAACAAAAGTAAAACCGAGAGTACTCGTACCTTCGCTCCGATCGAAAGTTCGATATATTCTAATGCAGCTTTACATTTTAAAGACGATTCATTTCACTTTTCCCATGAGAGCGTAGCGTAATTGCTAATTAGTTATGTCACTGCAAATTGTAAATTAACTTCGGTATTGTATTTTGTTTTCGAAGTTTTGATTAATTCGAGTTTGTTATTGACAGAGACAAAGTAAATTGAAATTACTCAACTGAAGCCGGCGATGTAGCAATCCCTTTTTAATGATTCAATCGTTTGACAGTGTTACTATGAAATGGGTATTTTAAAAAATCTACCATTCTACATTAGTTGGCACTGAGCTCTGGATCGGAGGATGCGAGTCATCCCTGGCACGTCATACTACTACATTATTTGCATCCATCGTGAATCACTACATGTATACCACGTCCCAGATTTAGCCGCAGAATTATGTATAGCACAAATACAACAAGCCTTCGTTATTTTCAATTTCGCAGAAAATAAACACACCAATCATCTTCAAATCTTCACAAATTTTGCCCATACAATTTAAAACATTACGTATTCTTCCTTCACACCGTTTAATTTCTTATACAAAACACATTAAGATCTAAAAAAACTACAGTTTTACATTGGAACTAAGCTGCTATCATTGCAAGATTCCCATGCTATGATGAATTACATCACGTTGTACAGAATTACATCGCACTAATGGCATGTTCATATTGTCTAGATTACTTCGCGTAGAAACTTCTCATTTGCTTCTTTTTCATTAAAACTACTTTATAGACTAACATTTGCGGATCTGCCTAGCTTTTTCCGAACTGTGATGGTCAGCTTCCAGTCTAACCAGATACAGCTGAATACAAGTATTTTACGTGGAGCGACTGCCTATCTGACCTCCACAACGCTGTTTGCTAGTACTGGGTAATAAGATACCTCTTGGTAATACTGGTTGTCAGACTTTTGGGTCACTGACTATCTGTAACGACTGTCAAAGATCTACAAATGACAACCGGGACCAACGGCTTAACGTGCTTTCCGAGGCACGGAAGAAAATTGGAATCTAGTGGGTGGTCACCCATCTACGGACCAACCTAGGAATGCACGGCTTAACCTAAAGATACACCCGAAATACTTTATAGACTAACGTGGTTTACAAAATTATTCCCAGGTAGATTTTGTGAATGAGGTTATCGAATTTGAGAATATACAAAAAGGAGACATGGTGCGCCGACCCCAAATAAATTGTGATAAGGGCAGGAGACTGATGATGAATGTTATCGAATTCATCAGCTGATGACCAATCTAAGGAAGTTCCTTTGCCTAAACTATTGTCTCTGCCTTAAGCTAAAACTCTGTAACAAATCACAGTAAACTCAACTCACTTTGCATGTCGTTAATTGTCATTCTCATATTTTCTTTCGTTTGCCTCTGCTAGAGAGAAAATAGTTATGGATCAACGTCCTTCAACTTTTCTCTCAACAGATCTTGCACTATCAGTTTCTACGTCTGCAGTCCGTATAAGTATAGCCGTATGTTTCCAGTTTCCTTCACTTTCATAATTCTCATAAGTACTCATAACATGTGCTTGCTAATTCCAGAAACCTAAACCATTAATTAAAAGATCACAACGGTTGCTAGTGTTTCTCTGTATGGCGACGTTTCCTATTTGTCCTGTGTTTATAGGATAAGCTTAGCTCCAACACATTTTGCGTTTGAGCTTTCTCGAACTTTTTAATATTTGATTTTGACTTTCTTCAAAACAAATCATATTCTGCAGTGTTTTTATTTACCTTTCTATCAAAATTTCCTTCACGTGTATACAATTCATATCAAGTAGATAATTATGTTAAATGCAACATTATCGTCATACACGTTACGAAATAGATTTGATATCTAAAACTGCAGTAAAACATATTTCAAGTTTTAGGCACATTTATCGGTCAAAAATATCTTCAAATCTGACAATACGCATTAACACAATCGAAAAAGCGAGATAAAATATCTTGGATGATGAATCTGTGATCGATGAAGCGATCAATGCGTCATCGTCGTCCGATATCGCTGAAATTCTTTTTTGTAACATCCATGTACTTACTTATTCCAGTTATTGTGATTGTAAGCATATAGCATTTTTTACAATGATCTCAGTCTTGTGAAAGTCAACGGAAAGTAATCTTTGATTGATCTGACCGCGAACACTGTACATACAATAGTTTTTTCGTAAATATTTCAACTCGGTGAACATGTCGTTTTATCTAGCTGTGTTTTAAATCACCCTGAAGAGTTTCGTAACCGGTAGTGGCTATGTGAAATATTATTTAATATTTTATCTGAAAACCACGAAGAAAAACAAGCTAAGCAGCTTATATTCAATGGAATTTGTTACTATTCTCAATATAAATATGATGAAAAAATCACACATCTTCATGCAATTTACACTGAAATAACAGTGACACTCATGAAACAACTCACTGAAAATGATTCACATGGCGGACTCGCAGCGGGGAACATTACATCCTCTCTACAAATAATAAATTCTTGTTTTTCACGGACGTCGTCCATTAAATTGTATCAATGAGTCGACTCTTTAAATGTCGCTTCTTCATGAGTCATTCAATGAAGAAAAGCTCAATAAGCCAGTTCCTTTGGCCGATAGTATATTCGTGTCGGCACCCCTTAAAACAAAGGCTTATATTATAATACGCAAGTTTTTGTATTATAACATTTATAGCAAAGTTTAAATTACCTACTCCCACTAAACGACTCTTTAGTTATGCAAACACAAGGAAAATAATTGTAAACTCTGCATATTTACCTAATTCGAAAAGGATAACTAAAATATTGTAGGCACAAAGTTATTCATTTTGTTCACGAATTTCACAAAGTGGAATTGAATTCCTGCTAGTTGAATTTATGCCCAGTATTAAATGTTTACTATGTATTTGATGATTCTTACCATCTACCTGTAATGTCGTTAGTTTCAACAGTTTATTATGATTAAAATTAACTTATTGGTCATGTAATATCTTACGTCAGATGCCATAATCGCTCATGCGACTACTTGACACGTTTGCATCTATCTCTTCCTGATGTGCATCTTCCTGCAACTTGCACGAAATTGTAATTAATTTTATGTAACTCCTTAATAAATATAATTCAAGAGAGACCAGAGACGCAATATCTATCTTCATCTTGTCTTAACGAAGTAATTTCATGACTTCTCTTTTGTTTCAACCAAACACACCACCATGTCTTATCCAGGCTTTAGACATTTGACTTTTCCAAAGTTATAATGAGTTTTCCGGATAGAAGGCTGTCTGGTCCAGAATTAATTACGTTTTGTTACTTTTAACTTCACTTTGTCTTAAAAATTGTCCTCTCACTATGTGTGGTGATGGTTACACAAGAGACGTGTTTTCTTGAAAGTTTACTGTCGAAGAAATTTAATTACAAATCTTGTGCACAGTTTTCATAACGAGTGCCGTTCCTGAACCTGTTTGAGATCTATAGGTTAATTACGGATACAATGAACTCGTCCAAGCATAAAACATTGCAAGTGGGTAGGAATGTGCATACATACATAGAATCTGATGTTCCTTCGTGACTACCTGAGGCTCAGTGGAGCTCAACGAAACGATTAACATTTGCTCTCCTAAATAACGCTTCAATGATCATTTGTCAATATTTATTCGTTGATTCACTACCATTTGCAGAAAAAGCAAAGAAAGAGAAACGCACACGACGTTGGAGACACTGCTAAAAATATATTTATCAAAATTCCTTAAAATTACAAAGTCATCAATTGGCGTTTCTAAAATATCGAAATGTCTGTATAAGACCAAGGCACAAAGCTTATCTTGAAGATAATCCTTGACATACTCATAATGATATTAGATTTTGTGATTTTACAAATCAGTTTAATCCTTTCATTGATACAATACGATTTTCCAGTTGCCCTGTTTTTTTATTGAAATCGAATAATTACGTGAATAGAGTATCGTTAAAGGCAAGGAATGTGCTATAACGTACTTACGAAGAACTCGATGTAGAAATCAATTCACTCGTAATTTTATAATTACAAGCGGCGGCAAGTGATCTTACTAACTATCTTTAATTAGACACAGATTCAGTTGAGTACTCAGTAAATGTTCCAGGGACGATTTGCTTTGGTGATGAACACCTAATCGAAATTGACATTAGATTGCTTGGATCTATTCTGAAATGGAATATCTGTCTACAGTCTACCCAATTTATGACCTAGCTCAGTGATAAAATCTCTAGCAATTCTTTAATAGTCTCCTCATCAGTATCTTGAATGCAACATGATCACCATTCACCGCTACACTTTAGGAAATGTCTTTCCGCAGCATGATCTCATGCAGCACTCAGACTACGTGAGGTGTGTGCTCATCTATTTAATTGTATTCGTTTGTCACCTCCACCTAGACCTACGGGTAGAGACGTAACGTATTCTAGGCCGTGCATCATACATATCACAATATTTATAGAAAACCAGCACCTGGTACAAGTTGAGAGACCAGTAAATCAACAGAGGATCGGTAACGTAATACAACGATTTGTTTGAACAAAATGAGAACACGTTTGATCACGGCTATGTAAATTAATTTAAGCGAAATAGATGATACGAGTAGAACGAATATTAATTCACGCCTCAATAATGACTACAAACATGCACATAATTATGTCAGTAAAAAAACTAATTGTTACTAAAGACTGTACTTGTGTCAATAAAAAAAACTAATTGTGACTAAATGACGGGTCACGCGAAAGTTAATTTTTACATGAAGCCGCAAGATTAGAGCGTTATTCCAGTTACTTTAAACGCGGTCAACTAACATGCGATTATAGCTAACCATACGAATACCAGACCTGCCTTACATAACCATTGTGAACCACAATGAATCTCTGGAGATCCTAATCGATTTGTATTCAACGGTCGCAATTTGAAATACGTCTCTAGCTAGTAACGCTAACATTGCACTGGTGGGTACTAGTGCGTGGCATGGTAAACGCTTACTGACATCCTTATCGCTCAATATAGTATTGATTTCGATAAACCTACATATTTGTCTACAGTAACGTACTGTAAGATGGATGAAATGTAAATGTTGTGAAGGTTTCCCAACTCGTCTAAATATTACGTTATCTTATTTACTCCGTAGTTTATCAACATTTTGGAAAAGGTCATTATCATCTGTTGCAATATTAGTTTGTTTGGAAACTGATACTTGATTCCATACTTATCTTCATTTTGTTGTTTTCTGCAATGTGCTTGACATCTCAGGATTCATCATCCGAAACAGTGGTCTAGTGGAGATAGAGGTTCTCGTTATATGCTACTTCTGTCTTTGATTCTGGTTCATAATCTTGAGCATTCTAATAGCATTAATCCTCTATCTTCTTCTTAGCTTTTCAATGGCAGTCTAAAATGAGTCTGCCCAAAATCCTCTCTATAATTATTGATAAATTTCTTGTGTTCAATATAACAATGTCGTCCCTTTTTGGCAGGTGCAGCTACTTCAGCAGCAGGTGACGTCGCTGGCTGACACTCAGAGCACGGCGGACGAGCGCTACGCGAGAGCGAAGGCCGACAACGCGGTGCTGCAGGCAAGGGTACACATGCTCGACGAGCAGATACGAGAGGTCAGTATCCTAGAGACGATAGCAACATTTTCTTCAAGTTATTTATTTGCAAATTCTATGCCTGTGACTGCGTGAATGCAGTTCGACATGATACCTAATTCGCATTCTTTCCACCAATCATCAACCGCATTCTTTCTTTGCCGATTATTGAACATGGAGCAACTAAAATTGGATATGTGTGCTTTACGATTGATAGATTTCTCCCGACATTATTTTTGTTCTTTAAGTATCTAAATAGGAGTTAGTAAATAGAACAATTTAGAGCGGCGTATTTTTACTGCGGTTCTTTCAATTGAAATGTCAAATCAATCTTAAATCATCAACTCATGAAAAACGTATCTCCCAGTACTAGATCAACCGCTTACTAAAGAAAGTTCTCTATCACCTTAATTGTCCAATTAGTCGTCATTACCCGTATCAATTCTGTTAATGATCTCTAAACCAGCGTGATCTGTAATAAAAATGTGGATAATGTGCAGATTGAGTGCCGATGTGAGGAGAGCGTCGCTGAAGAGAAGCGTCGCAGCCGCGAGGCGATATCGCGCGTCGAGAGGGACCGCGACACGCAACTAGCGGCCATCACTGACAGACTTGGCGCTGCGGAAGCTGAGGCGTCCGAACTTAAACAAGAGGTGAGAGAATAAGGAAATGTTTGTTATGATGAAGCTAGTAAAACAGTTGGTGGTATTTTAGCTTAATTTTCCGGAAATTACTGGCGTAGTGTTTTCAATGAGAAATCTTTCAAAAGATTCACAATACCACACGACTATGATCCTTGTTGGTTCCGGACTAATATGATTTATTAATAAGCTGTTTACCCTGAAGCAGGTGAATTGTTTAAACAAAGACGAGCTTTATGAGATCCTGCTTCGGGATGGAGGTTCTCTTTCTCAAAACTGGCGCGATATAATTCGCTTTCCATTTGAATTCAGAAATTCTTACAAATTGTTTTCTGTAAAACTTGTGAATGGAATATTATTTGTCATTCATGTAGACTAGACTGCGCACAATAAACTTTTTCTCATTTTCGTGATTTATGAGTTATGCAAAGTTAAACCAACCTTTCATATCTACGGCCCATTTATTAATATTGCACCCAGTATAACAAAGGTCAGATTAATAGATAAGGTACATTTACATTCACTTTTTATTATGTCCGTCAATCGTCTATTGCGATTTAGTTGATGTTTTTTGGTAAGCTCAATCCGCCACCACCTTTCGTCATTGCATTAACTTCTTATTGTATAGCTATAGAGATCGTCATAAATAAATATAAATATATAGCTCGTAATAAATAAGTTATACATTTTAACATAGGTGGGTCGACTCCGTGGCGTAGCAGAAACGCTCAGAGCAAACGCAGAAGCGGCAGCGCGGGCGCACCGTGAAGCTCAAGAGCAAGTGGCAGAACTATCCGCTGCTTTAAGCAACGCACGTGAAGCCGAACGAAGGGAGAGAGATGCAGCTTCCGCGGCCAACGGCCTGCTGGCGACTGCCAGGCAAGAGCTGCAGAGACTGAGGGACGTGCCGCCGCCGCCCCCCGACCCGCGCCTCGATGAGCTCAGGAAGGAACTCACGCTGCTCCGGACCCAGAACAAATGTAAGCAGCTTCTCTTGTTAGTTTGGCGTCATACTTTATCAATACAAGACCTTTATGCGTCAAATCTGTCCAATTCTCCAAGGGTTAGATACTGCTGATATCGCAAGTCTAGCGTCCGTTAAGGCGATATAACCTTAACGGACTTTCCAGCTAGTCCATCATATGAAGTGTCTCTTCGAAAGAGGATAATACTCTTTCGAGCACGTAGCACTTTCTGTGATTTCACATACAGCAGCACTCAGTAGACTCATCGAAGCTCCTGCCAAAAACAATAAATACAACCGCATTCCGATTCGGACAATGAATGGGTACCGACTAGCTGGCGAAGAACTAAACAAAATATAAAACGACACTTGAATTGAAGCGTCTCCTGCAACAATGATCGAAACCCGATACATCAATTAGAATATGATATTCAATAACATGATTGTTCCGATAGCATCAAGTGGTCGAATCACTTCAAATAATGCGACAAACATATTATTCGTATCAGTTTTAAGTGCCAACAATTGAAACAACGTGCAAATACACGTGATCAATATAGTTATGTTAAATATAACACGCAATTATTAATTACCCTATATAGCTCACGACATCTGTGATGCTAATTTTAATTCACTTTTAATCGGGAGTAATGATTCATATCATCGCATGCAAATGTCCCCTACTGAACTGCCACACATGTGTCTTTCGACAATCTTGGGGGCATATTGCCACAATATTTACTGCGGTTCTTCTTTCTCTACAACGAACAGTAATGAGAACTTTCATGAAGATATTGTAATTTTACCTCACAGGCTATCTCATACAACTAGTTACATTAATAATTCAGTTTTCTGACTTCTGTAATCAGTTTCTGTTTACCTGCCATGTCCATTGTCCAAATTGAACTAAGTTTCTGTACCCCAAAAAAAGGATGCTCGGATGCTTCAAAATTAGCCTACTACCTCAAGTTATACCTCTGAATTACCCACAAAAAGGCTGTCTGATGTTCGTCCGTTTCTACAATTCCCTGTTTTCCTTACAGCTCTATCAGAAGCTCAGGAGGAGTTACAAGCACAAATTCTGACGCGCGGCGTGGAGGAAGGCCGCAGCCTGCTGGACGGAGTCAGCGGCCCTCTCGTCGGAACCAACTCGCTCGCACACGAACTGTCGCAGATGAGCGATGATGAGGTAAATTAAGCGTCTTTTAAATATTACCATCATTCATCACATGCATAAGATCGATCGTTAATTGTAAAGGTGGATACCAATCAAAGGTGAAAAGTCATCAATCTTTGTGATGGCGACATCGTGCTTTGATGCTTGAAAATTTGCCTCTCAATCTACCTGTATTCAGGGGCCATATTTGACTTGTCACAGTAACAAGGGTTTTGCTTGGTCTGAACCTTGACTGGTGGTGACCAACACGAAAAAATGAAGGTCAACGAACAAGATTTGGCATTGGACACGTCGTTTTCGTTGGCCTTCATTGACCCAGACGGTACCCAGCAGTATGTATGCTTAAATTTCACTAATTATAGCGCTACATTTTTCGATTTTATTCGAAACAATATCCATGGCATGCTTGAGACTTTTGAAACTCTATTCAAAACTCAATCTATTTTACACAATTCAATATTATAAACTCTAGCAGCTTAATGGATTAGCAACCGATTTTGCTCATTAGTCATTTCGATATGCCTTTAATTATTACATAAACGAGGAAAACCCACAAAAATATTGTTTAGCAACTGATTAATCAGCTAATGTGAACCCACAATGTTGTGCTTTCGGCTTGAAATACTTATGTTTTAGTCTGCCGCACATTACATGAAAGTACACATTATATTCATACAATATGGCTCCATAACATTCACAGTCAACATTGTATTATCGCGTTGCTTAGCTTTTTATGAAGCCTGACTGACTCATTTGCAGAACAATTGCCTATATTTGTCATGTATGCATTTTTGCAGCTCGATGGTAACGATACACAATCTGATCTCAGCATAGAGATGGAAAAGGTACGAAATTTTTACTAACTGTGCATGTCTCTACCTTTAGAATACCGCTAACTCGCATGCTTTTTAACAAAATTTGACATACTTTTGGGACTGAATGTGTACCTTTTTCATACTTTATTAATGGAATGCTTGCTCTCATACTATCCAATAATGTCACATCCTTTAAACCAACATAGCAAGACTAGCAAGGCATCAGCACCACACTGTCCTGACACAATGCTTGTGTGATTTTTGAAATATCAATAGACTCTACGTGAAGTCTGAATAGCAATAATAATGAGAATTTATTTCTTACAGTTGCAGAAAGCTTTAAAAGAACAACAAGACGTTAATGTTCAACTGAGGAACTACATCGACGGGATTCTGCTGTCCATCGTAGAGAATTATCCTCAGCTACTCGAAGTCAAATACCAGAAAGCGCCGGGTGACCGCAGGTCATAACAAATAACTGTAGGAAATCTCCCAAGGCACATTATAATTTTTTAATCTTCGTTATTTTTGTATCGGTTATCAATTTATTTGGACATGTTTTAACAATTAATTTCTATTATTATCAACATATAAAATTATATTATTTTCTTTGATGTAGAATGATATTATTACTGTGATAAGAAAGATAATCAATAAATTTATCATAAGTAGCTTTCCTGTTTGCAAAGCTATAGTCTTCTGTACTTGAGAATAGATTTATAACTTTTATAAAAAGGAATTCCTAATTATGAAGATGCCTTTGACACCGAGGACGAATAGAGGGTGTTGTTTTAATTATCATAAGATGTGTTGTAAATATTGTGTATAGTAAACTATGTTAAGCATTTTCAAAGGTTAGAGAAAATATCGTTCCTTGTTATTATCTCAGACGTATGCTTCTGTATGCAGTTGTCAGTTAATAATAAGTAATGTATAATTTATTTGGGTTTATTTCTGTAGATCTGTGCAAAACAGGAGAATGTAATTGAATTATACTTTAAACGACAAGGCCAGGCCGTCCATAAAGATATTATTATTTTGTAACTACTTAAAGCAATTTTTGTGAAAGACTGTGCGAATGATAAACTTGGGTGCGTAGTATATCTATAATGTTTTATAAGATTATAAGAAATGTATGAACTCTGCGATGACAGTTACAGCTGCTACAAAATTACTTTCAATAAATGTTAAATTATTTGCATACGAACATAAAAATATACAATAAGTGCTGATTGGAAGTAACTTTGAAGTAGTAAAGCTTAATAATAATTGGAGCCATTTATACGAAGAGTGTATTCATAATTGTAAATTACGTCTAACTGCATACCTTAGTACCTAAAACAATAATTATATAGTAAGAAAAGATCATGTACCTATATTTTTACAATGAAATATTTATAGATAAGTTAGCATGTAGCTATATAGGCATTTGTGTACATTTTGATAACACTGTTCATAAATCTAATAACAAAAGATGTTCTATAACAGTCATCAAAGTAAATTAAACCAATTAATACAGGTTCAGTCTTTTATTTTGACGTCACTTACATTTTTAATTTCTACATTCACTCAATCTTCATCATTATCATCTTCTACTGCCAAATCAGCATCTTCTTTTTTAGTGTGCTCCAAATTACTTAGCACCTTCTGGACATCTAGACGTAGCATCATAAATTTTGGATCCAAATAATCCTGAAATGCAATGAACATGATGAAATTTAAAAAAACAATAGGAAGATATTCAGTTCTTTCGTGTTAAAATCGGAAGAATAATAAATTACGTAATTAACCATAATACTCGTGCGTAGTGGTAATTCAACAGTTTCTGTACGAATCGCACATTCTTAAAAATATAAACAAAAAGGCAAGGTTTACGCAGGCGGGGGTTTTTCGCAGGGCTCTTAGGACCTTATCCGTTAATGACTTTTATCACAATTATATTTAAATAAGTAGTCATGGACATGGAACAAGTGCTCATGGAAAACGTAACGCACCTAAACTTTCAATGCTTATCACTTTCCACAAGAGATGAAGTAGGACAGTCAGCCGATAGAGGAGAAAACGACGATAGAACATCCAAATTCAATGGTTTACTTTTTAACTTACTTTAAACGGCCCCGACTCCACTTGCATAGGCTCAGACGGCAATTGCCTCGGGTGCGCTTCCTCATTCGAAAACCGTCCCTCATGACTGCTCAAATCTCCTATCCCAACACAATGCCGCAGATTCAAGTTCTTTCCCAGCAAATGTGCCATTTCGTCTTCTATAGCATTCATGGCACTAGTCACATTGGAAGACCTAAACTCTCTAGAGACTGGAACGTTCATGTAAGAATCTGGTAAAGTATAATTTGGTTCCATGTAAGGCATTTGAGAAGATCTGCATAACGAACACTGCTGTCTACTCTCAATTTGTTTTTTCTCATTGTGAAGATGCAGTCTCTCTCTAGACAAAGCTACTTTTTCTCTAGCAACGTGTTTTTCTCTCGAGTTAAGAGACACCACGTGCTCTTGAATTCTTCGGATTCGTTCTTCGTACTTTCGTTGGATGAATTCTGCTTCGGAGTATTTTTTGTCGGCGTGCGATTGTTTTTCTATAGCTGTTTTTGCAAGGAGGTCTAAGTCACGACTCCTGAAATCATACAAAGTTTTATGAAGATGAGAAAGATGATTTAGGTTCACCACCATATACTTAATATTTGCCTATTTGACTAAAATAATAAATGGTATATTCACTTGGCCATAATTCTTTGCTCCTCCATATGTATCTGCTGTTTCTCCACATTTAATTTAGATCTTTCATCAGACACTTCTTCTAACTGGGCTTGCAGCTCTGCCTTCATTTTCTGTAATAGAGTTACGATGGTAAATTATATCACCTTTTGCTATATTTAGATCTTCAAACAATTAGTCAAGAGTTACAGGATGTTAGGTGAAGTTTTGCGCATGTATTATATTTCTAGTACCTACTTACTTCAAGTTCTTGTTTCAAACTCTGTACTGTAGACTTTTCTTTAGCAATTGCGGCGCTCTCCTTTACAGCTTTAGCCTTTTCTTCGTCTATCTTCGCAATCTTTTCTTGAAACTCTTTCTGTATGTCTTCTCTCAGCATCTGCAGCACAATGATTTTTATTTTATGTAAACAGGAACTGCTCTATACTTATTATCATCATCATTATCTTCGTCTCTAAAAGAGTCCATTACCTTCATTTCTTCATCTTGCCTTTTGAGTAAATTTTTGGCAAACTCAGTCTGCTTGCTGAACGTTGCTTTTTCGAACTCGAACTCCATTCTCTTCTGTTTAAGAGTAGCCGACTCTTCCTCGATCATCTGTTAATAAAAATTATCCATGATATTGTTAAGCTATTTCATGTTGTTCCAAAGAACTGTATATGAAATAAGTGAATATTACCGAAGTCATTTGCTTCAGTCTTGCCTCTAGCATTTTGATTGTTTCTCTATTTTCAGTTTTTTCGCTATCCAAATTTTCGCGATCTTTCTTCAATTGTTGTATCATATCTGCAACAAATAAGTTTGTAAAGCATTGAATACTTTTATTAAAATATAACTATTCAACTTTTGTCATTGTCTGGTTCGCTGTCAAATAAGATCTCTAAAACAATTATCTTTATTCATATCTCCATTATAGATTTGCTTGAAAACCACCTATTAAAATCTATGAGTATCGTACCGTTTATCTGTGTTTCCCTGACTTGCAAACTGCTATCACTCTTACGTTCGGTATTTTCTGTCAACGATTGCACCTTCTCCAGTAGTTCTTTACAATTAATTTTGTTTTCCCTAACATCTGTGACCAACTCTTTTAGATCAGAAGAGAAGCTGGCTGAATCCTGAATGAGGACTTGCTCATGCTGAACTGCCTTTCTGAAAAAACCCAAACCTCGTCACAAGTCATTATTTTAAGCCATTACCGCACAGGCCAAGGACAGAAAATTATTTGCCAGATAAGTTTATAAAATTTGGTACTCTTTTACACAAAAACTCTATAGGCTGAACGGATTTGGATAAAATTTGGGATACATACTGTGGGACATAACCGAACTCCACGCGGGTGAAGCCACGGGCATAAGCTAGAAAAAATAAAAAGCAGAACACTAAGGGCTGACGCACATGCGTTTGACCTTTACAGTTCTATTGCGAAGGCGGGCAAAAATTCTTCTACGTAACTATTGTAAATTTTGTAAATCCAGCTAACGATACGTGTGAGCCGCGACCGCACTACCGCCGTAATATGAGATTATCAAAATGGCACTCACTTGATATTCTCCATGAGTGCTGCATGATGTTCCTGTAAAACCCTCACATTTTCCAAATGCTGCTGTCTCAGCATTTCATTTTCAGTCTTATGTCGTTCAGTCAAAGCAGTCAAGTTGTCTTCTGTTAACTTCTTGTACAGATGGTGATGTTCCTCCAACCACTTTATCTTCTCTGAGTAAAACTTCACCAGTTTGTCACTTTCTTCTTTCATTCTTTCTTCGCCTTGGTTCAAAGATACTTCTAGGAAAGCTAGTTGTCTCCTGGAGAGTTCGTAAAATGTTAGGAGATAATTTTATTGATACTTCAACATTGTTAATCTTGATTTCCGATGGTTTATCCAGTGGCTTATCTTTAGGGCTTACACGGTAATTACGAACGAATAACATTATACTGCCTCCTGCCTCGTCGGTGTAGTGGTTGAGCATGTGTTCGATTCCTAGGTCGGACAAAGTGTTATTGGGTTTTTCGCTCAGAAATTTCTCAATGGCAACCACGGGGTCTGGATGTGTGCCCGCTTGATGGTAATAGGCTCGCCCCCTTTTAAATGGAACCTAAACTTATCTAGCGAAATGTGGGTGTACTTTTAAGTATACCTCTGCTTAACGCTTGGGGACTGCAGGTGTGATGCTAGTGAACGTTTTTACCTGTACGATGTTTCCATGAGATCTATTTCCTTATCATGATTCTCCTGCAACGACTGCACTAGTTGTAGCAGTTGCTTCTTCTCCCGAGTATGCGGTGGGTCTTTTTGATCGCCAGCAGGTTGAAATTCTTCTGGATAGTTCGGGATATCTTCATTGTCCGTGTTTTCTGTTCCTAACAGTGCCTGGAGAAACAGTTTATATTAAACTTAAAACAGTATTTATATTATTCTATTTATGCCTCTATTTCTTTAACAGGTAAATAGGTGGTTCTCCTAATACCTATATTATTTTAATAACAATAGTACTTTAGTTCACCTTTATCCTCTGCGTGATCCTCTCCTGGTGAGCAGCTATGATGGACTGCATCTGTTGCCTGTTCTCCGCTTGACGTCGTAACATGGCGTCCAATTGCGAGTGTTGGGCCATTGCAGCCTCACGTTGAACGCGCTGGCTCTCCTTCTGACGCACTGGACAGACACGTCAAACACGATAAGACTACACGAGGGTGGTAGTCTAAATTTCGTTAGAATAAAAATCTGACATAAATATAAAACCTAACTGATTGCCTGAAGATGAAAATCGCTATCGAGGACGGCGCAGAAAGAGAAAGCGAGATGACTGTAGGTACGGGTAATAGCGTCTAACCTGTGTCCAGCAATGGGATAGTCATCATCTGCCTAGCCTTTGCACAACCATGTTAGGTTCAGCTTCCAGTCTAACCGGCTAACAGTATAGACTAGAAAAAACAATAACTCACTTTGCATGGCAGCCAGTTTCTCTTCTTGTGCCTTTAACTGTAAAGCCACCATTAGCTGAGACTCTTGCTGCTGCATGTAAAGAGTAGCCCCCTCTGCCGCTATATCTTCATTACTGCCGTGCATTATATTACAAGGTAAATTTAATTTAGTCGTGTGGTCCATAGTTTCCATGTCCTTTTTTACTTCTACAGTGGATGCTTCAACTTCAGATTGCTCTTCTATTTGAGGTATCTGTTTTGGTTTTTCTTTAGCCGGTTCTGCTTTACCGACTGTCTTCTTTTCTCCCGACTTTTTCTTCTTAGAGTCTCCCCCGACCAACCATGACGGCATTCCTGTATCATCTTCCAAATCATCATTGCCATCATCCTTATCTTGAAATATACCAAGCCAGTCTTCAGTTGACTTAGTTTTCTTTGCAGGCGCGTCTTTTTCATCCTTCACATTTTCTTTTACATTTTTTTTCGGTGGCTGACTTTTGATAGAAGTGGCAGTTTTAGTTTCACTTTTTCCTAAAATAGAATCAAAATCAAATTCTTGACTTTTCGCAGCAGTGACTGGCCTTGTCGCTTGACTTGATCCGCCCACGGATTTCGTTGATGAGCTACCTAGAATATCATCAAGTAACGACTGTGAACTCTTCCCCTTTTCTATTGGTTTACTTATCTCCCTTTTTGATCCACCCAATTCACTTAGTATGTCGAGTTTATCTGCACTCGTACTCACTTTAGACTTTGCTGGCGACTTACTCAGATCTAATTTATCAAGTCCTACTTTTACTTTAGGGTCTGATTGGGAAAATTTTATAGACTCCTTTGATACGGTCCGCTTAAACGGAGTAGGGGATTTTTTTGAGTCAATGTCAAACAATGACTCTTTTTTATCTAGAGTGCTAGCAACAGGTTTTGGGTTATCAGCATCCTTTAGATCAAAAAGAGCATTTTTCTTTTCTAAAGTTGGCGTGCTTTTCTTCTTTGCAGGTTTTTTCTTTCCTAATACATCGTCGTCAAAAAAACTATCATCACTTCCGTCGCTAAGAATTCCAGCTAGAGGATCGTCAATATTAAAACTCATTATTACACTTAATTCCGCAGATTGATAGGATACATCTCTGCGGAATACATTTTATTAATCACACTTCTACCATTGTTTACAAATTGGCCGCCATGGAAACGGAAAACTGTTTTCATAGAGAAATTATAGTTTTTTTTTCTCGCCTACTACACGGAGTTTCAGATTAGTGTTCAAGGAGCTTGTTAATCTTGTTCCTAAAAACGACAGAAATATCTGACGGATTTTTATCGCCAGTTACCTTTTATTCGAGCAATACGAGTAGACTTTAGATAAAGTTATAAAGTAATAAAATAAAATACAAAAAAAAAGCTTTATATTTCTTGCCAATGAATTTACAAATGAAAAGTAGAAAAAATAAACACTGAAAAATAAATTTTGAAATAAAAATTAGAGATTATTTTTTTATAATTGCAAATTAAAAATAGATACAAAATTAAACATTTTGAAAATTAGTACATTTAAATTATAACTTATTCAATATACAATAAATTTCTATTTATGACATAAACTAAACATTTACATGTGGAAGAACCCCCCCTTAGGTGAAGGCCTTCTCCAGAGATTGCCATGCGTCCCTATTGCTTGCTACTCATGCCCCGTCCCGGCCGGCTATGTGAATTATATCGTCTGCCCATCGTGTTTGCGGCCTGCCTCTCTTTCTGTAGCCTGCTGGTCCTGGCCACACCGTGGTTCGTATGGTCCATCTATCGTCAGCCATTCTGGCTACATGGCCCGCCCATCTCCATTTCAGTCTCTGTGAGTAACTTAGGGCATCAATAACATCTGTCTTTTTACTGATTATGTAATGTTGTATTTTCTGCAATTTGCTTAACTTCAGCATGCTCCTCCCCATACTTCTTTAAATTGTTTTTATTTTGTTTTTTATTTTATGAGTGAATTTCCACGTTTAGCATGCTGAAGATAAGCAAATTGCAGGAAATATTATTTGTTGTATGTGTAGTTTGTTTTATAGGAAAATTGCCGTTCAGCACTTTCTCAAAACTCCAAAACTTGTTCCAGCTCCTTTGAACTCTTCTATCTCCTTCTTGTTGATTGTTTAGTTCGCTGAATGATATTTGTTTTCCTAGATATATATAGTTACTCACATATTCTAGTTGGACATCTTCAAGTATTATGGTGTCGTGGCTATTGTTTGTCATTACTTTCGTTTTATTTAGATTTATTTCCAAGTCGACTTCCTTGCTAGCTCTATGCAAGGTGGATATCATATATTGTAGGTCTTTATGATTATCAGTTAAAAGTACAATGTCGTCGGCAAACCTTAGATGTGAAAAAGAAAAACTTTCAAAAAAAATATGAAAAGCCCATAGGCTAAACTTTGTGTATCTGTAGAAGTAGTGAGAATGTCCCCGCACTTGCGATCGATACGTTTCCAAACGGAACAAAACATGAAAATTGTATAGTCTGTGCAAAAAATTTGTTGCTTCACGTCAGCCAGTCGGCTGTATTTTAATTATTTTTTCAAAACAACTACGATACAATAGAGTTTTTTGTTATTTTAATTCCTATTTCTAACAAATAATTTATAACTATGGAATATATTGGTAAGTATTCATATACGTTCGTTCAATTTTGGCATATAAATACAATTTGACAGTCTTTGTGGAACAACACACCGAGACCTTTTGTTCTAGAAATTTTGCTAACTCACGTTTTGATGTTATTTTTTAGCTTCAGAGAAGGGAGATTCAACAGAGAATCGGGATCCGAATTCAATAGCCAACGGCACATCGAAGTCAGCTGCAGAAAACAAGAGTATTTTAGAGAGCGCACACACAGAAGCTCCCGCTCCCGCGGAGAGCGCGGCTGCGGCGGCGTCATGCACATCAGAGACCACTGAAGACTCAGAACCTGAATTTTGTGAGATTCCGGAACAAATCGAATTTACAGTAGTTTTTAATAAAGCAAAACATGACATAACATTCGCGTACGATGCAACGGTGGTAGATTTAAAAGCGCACTTGGAGCGAATATGCGGCGTCCCTCAATCAGCGCAGAAATTAATAATAAAGGGCATGGCCAAGGACAACATGACACTGCGACAATCAGGCGTCGTGAAAGGAGGCAAGGTGATGCTGGTTGGATCCAAAATGGATGACATCCTAGCTGTGAAGAGTGCCCAAAAGGTGTATATTAATATAATAATAACTTCCAATAAGAGCTGCCAAATGATTTATTTATAAAACGAAAATATTAAGACTCACCCTTGTATTTATGTCTTAAAAACATTACATGACTATTCACTTTTTAACAAATTCATCACCATAATCTTAAAATTTACCATTTTAGGAATTAGCAGAAGAAAAAGCTGGTAGTCAGTCAAGTAAAGAGCCACTATGTGTGCAGAAGATCCACAGGAAAGTTCTGGATAAGGGCATCCCTCCCGATGTCATGCCTGGGATCAAGGGTGTGAGGGTAAATATAGAATGTTGTATAAACTGTATGCCATCTTGAAATGTACATAATCATAAACAAATATACATAACATATATATATCCATTACATAATTCAATAAGAATCCGAATATTCAGCTTGTATTAAACATGACCTTAACATAAAAGTCTCTTGATTTATATCACACCATACTTAACCATTTAAAAAAATTGGGAAAATTTGTTTACTACATTCATAATTGAACAGGCCAGTACAATATTTACTGTTCTTGTTTTTTAAATAAGAATCCATAGTTGGATTGTAAATGCAAAAGTAACTGTTTGCCTTTTTTCGGATTGTGTTATTTATTGTGGGTTTTGATACTTTTTGTCCCAATGGTATGTTTCCGTAGTATATTTTTTAACCTCCATGCCGCCAAAGTCAAGGCATAAGGTAGTAGACTAATAAATTATGTTGTGTTTAGGAGCCACTGCCACCAGTACCTCTAAGTGGGATGCTCAACAAACACGGAGGCAAAGTGCGGCTCACATTCAAACACGAGCAGGACCAGCTCTGGATCGGCACGAAGGAGAGGACTGAAAAACTTGCCATGGCTTCTATCAAAAGTAAGTTACTTTTTCAATGCTTATGTTCTAATTTTCCCTGGCCAACTGAATCCTGGATCCTGGTAGATATTATTATGACAGTAATAAAAAAACTGTTTTTTTTTTATTAATATATCTGGTTCATTCCTTGACAAACTTTTTTTATAGACTAATAACATAGTGCAGTTTCAGTTAGAAGCCAATAGTGTTTTCTGATTTTTTTATCTCAGAAATAACAATCGTATTTGTTTTTTCCAGGCATCACATCTGAACCAATCAAAGAACACGAAGAGTATCATATCATGGTATGTAGTGAGCAATATTATAAAAACAAAAATATATTCAATTTCAATGATACAATGAAAAAGGAACTAATCAAGCTATTTGCTTTGCACAGGGTCTACAGCTCGGCCCCACAGAAGCGTCCCGGTATTGGGTGTACTGGGTGCCGGCACAATACATCGAAGCCATAAAAGATGCAGTGCTCGGCGTCTGGCAGTTATTCTAATCATCTCATATTCGTGAATCTTCTCTGTCCATTGCTGTCTACCTTTCTGTCAGCCGTTTGGGTAGTTGCAATATAAAATTTTAATCTAATGTGTCCATTTCAATCGGTACAATGTAATGGTACCATTTTTTTTGTGATAAAATAACATAATGCCATGTCAATTAAAATTGTCCATTCAAACTGGCATCTATCTGGTCAAAAAATTGAGAAATTATTTATTATTATTGTAAGTTTGCATTTCGTGCATTTGGGTTCAGTAAGCTGTACATACAATACTGCTATTCTAATAATTATAGAGATGTGCGTCTGCGCAGAGTCGCGAGCTTATTGTCCCTCGAGTTTCAAACCTGATCTCTTTATGTGAACTTTACAATGTAACTTAAGTGAGAGATTGGACTGAGTAAACAACTCTATCAACGATTTTCTTATCACTTTTAGAATAATCATGACGTGTGGTTTTTAAAATTATGTATTTTATGTCGAAGTTGTTACTCAAGCCAATTTCTCACTTAAAACTTTTGATCATAGAATTAGACGAATAAAACGTTTTGAATATTTAGTTTGTTGTATTCTTTAACTACCATTTCTTCGAAAGAAAACGGGTGTGGTGTACCACACCCGTTTTCTTAGGCACATGTTGGGCAAGGGTGTTCTGTGGGATCCCGATAATGAAAATGAATGAAAGAGGTATGCCAATTACCTTATAACACAAATAATGCCAAAACCAAACACCTCTTTCTCAGAGGTGAAAGTAAATCTAAGCCATCTAAGCATGATATAGACAACCTAAGGACTGTACATAGAGTTGAAGAAAAACAATGTAGTGTTAAATTATAAAAACAGCTGTTAAACATTAATATGTTTATTTTAACGTGTAGTACACACACAAAGTAGAAAATAAATAGTTACAAGTATAAAAACAAAATATTGCGTAAACTTAACGCTAGATATAGTTGCACTACTTACAAAATGGCACATAAATGCATTATATCAAAGGGTATAAAATAGCTTGTATAAATAATGAATGTATAATTTGGCATCTCGATATGTTCACACTTCTTTTGTACTATGTCTAGGCAATATAATAATGAATGTAGCAAGCATTGTTTCATCCGTACTCCGATTGGACAGTCAGGGAAAACTGCCCTTTAGGAATACTTGTGGCGTGGTACCAAATGCGGGTGTCCAGCAAAACTGAAACAAAGTTAATACGATAGACACGACTATAGAAATAGTTAATGAAAAATCTGTTGGGATATATCATCATTAAGACATTAGGTATAATCCCCATTGCCATCGTAGCAGGCGGCGTTCTACAGGGTGGAAACTTTCAGCGGGACAGTAATGGGAACTACCACTACTATTGGCATGGAAAAAAAAACCTTGTAAAATTTTCATACAAAATGTGTTTTTTTTTTGTAATTTCTGTCTTTTTTAGTACTCCAACCTTGGTTGGTCCCATACATGTGTACACGGTTCCCCACCTTAACCGTTGCAGATACACGAAAATGGTCTTAGGAGACTATCCAAAATTTTTCGTGAAATATTGATCCCCATTCACAGATTTTCAAAAAAAAGTACAGTTGGCAAAAAAATGGCCATTTTACAGTTTTTTTTTTCATGCCAATCGACCTTCTTTCTAATACTGATCAAAAACATGTATGGGACCAACCAAGATTGGAGTACTAAAAAATTTTAATGATCTTGTATAAGATAGGGATGGATTCACATTATATACCCACCAACATCTCCAGGCTCCACATAATACTGAAACTTGTGGCACACATGGTCGCACTCTGGCACAGGGGCCACTGACCAGGTCTTGTTTCCTTGCACCTGGCCCTGCCACATCAGTCTTGGTATATAATCCAGCTGAAAATAGGTTACGTCTATGAATGTCTGCTTAATGAAGATTGATTTAAAAAAATTGAATTGGTTTGGATAGATACATTTTACAGGGAATATATTTGTTTTGTAATAAATCGAAATGTGAAACAGCCATTTTAATTTATGCAAAATCTTATCTGAAGTGCATTAAGGTTAAGATTGCTTTAATTTATGATGGTCTGTGTGACACTCATATAGTTTCATCTAATACAAATTATAAAAATTGAAGTGTCTGTTTGTAATTTTAAAATAACATCTTTTTACTGAATGCATATGAAAGTATAATAGTACTTCTAACAAAAAACATTCTTTTTATTTTTTGTCTGCCTGTTCCAGCTAATCTCCGAATCGGCTGAACCGGTTTTGACGAGTTTTTTACTGGCAGATAGCTGATGTTGTAAAGAGCGACTTAGGATACTTTTATTTTAGAAAATGAATTAGGGTTCCTTGCAAAATAAAATTAAAACCCATGAAATTGTTAACAAAAGTCAAATCTAATAAGGAAATAATATATTTATAATAACCAGTATTAAAATATATAACTTTTCTAACATACATGCATAACTGCTCCAATCTCGAATCCAAAAAATATATTTTCATTAGCTGGAAACTCAGCATCGTCAGGTAAAAATTCTGGAATATTGTAATACTGTCTGACTTTAGCCAATATATCTGGATGGCAGTTACCCCTGCAAACAAATTGAACATATTTTGCAGGTATGTTTTATTTTAAGTACTATTTCAACTCAATAATCATACTGGAAACTGATTGATCAATATTAATGCTTTCAATCGGTAAGATGGCATCACATTTGCAGTCCATAAATGGGCAAGTAGAAGTTTATAATAGGTGCACATTTTGATTTTAACCTTCTGAACTCCAGAGCATAAACGCACGCATGTGGGCACATGCGTGCGTTTATGCTCTGGACCACTCCACTCCAAGCCACAATTTAACCGCATACAAATAAAATACTTACAAAATGAATATGGATTTCAAAATTTTATGAATAAACAATATGTTTAAAAAGTCAAGACAAATATTTAAGGTATACAAATAAAAACCCACAAAAGTAATGATTTAATTGTTTATTTCGTGTTATAGTGCATCACAGTTTTTGTCACATATTTGAGTCATTGGCATACAGGGCACGCGCTTGTTTGTCACATATATGAGACTGTGGTGCTCAAAAGGTTAACACCCAACCAAAAAAGAAGAAGAAAGGAGAGGGACCAAAAGAATGAAACTATTGTAGAATGATGGCTGCTATTTTACTATTTTATATTTTCCATTTTACTACTATTTTAAGTATTTAGCGGTTCCCCATCACAATGACACTTAGATTAAAATATTGTACTCATTAAACATAAAGGGACAAGAGTGAGGTATTTGTATCAGATGTTTCTTTAAAAAAAAATTATGTACTTACCATCCAACATACCATGGCTGCTGGCCCTCCTCATTCCTAACTCTAGCTTCAGGCATACTGAACACCTCCCTCAAACTAAACAGATCTGTCTTAAAATTGAGGAACTGACAGCCTTCCTCTTGGCTCTCATAGCTGCCTACAGTTTGTTCATACAACCTCTTAAACATATTAAAACTAAACTCTTTGGTTGCTCTCCAGTGCTTGATCGCATTCTTAACTATTATAGGCCTTGGTGTGTAAGCATAACTCTGAAAAAGTAAAATGGTTTTACTACTGTAACTTGTACCAAAAAAATTGGCTCTATATTTATAGCGAAACTTCTTACAGCAAATTCCTGTCGCGTGACGTTCCACAATATAATTGGTTTCGTAACATTCTCACAATAGCTACAATCGGCGAGTGGCCGCGTCGCCTCCCACACTAAGTAATTACTAGGTAATAGACATCTTGCGCTTAAAATACTGTTGACAAAGCTAACGCTTAGCACTAATAATATGAAAGCCGATAAAATCCCGGCAATGAACTTCTTATTGGTCCTCTTAGTTTCGACTTCATCATTATAATTGCAAATAAAATCATATTGCTTCAATAGCACCCCATCTAAGCCCCTTTCGATGGCCTGTCTTTGCACACTTCGTAGTCGCTTCTTTATAACTCTGTGTTCATTATTAAATTTACGCATTGTTTAATACTTAGAATTAAAAACATATTCAATGAATTAACTATCAGTGTTAGCGTTTATAACTTTTTGTAAAATCAAATCACATCACAATAATAAATAAATAAACGTCATCATGAAATTAGATTCACCGTCCAGAATTCACGGCAAAACAAATTTAAAGTTTCGAACAAAAGATAATTCAGTAGATATTCTCGTAATAATTACTAATCTGTAATGCCAGGCACCATAGTGTATTCCATTCACGGCGTGTAAAACAAGTTGGGTTTGTCTATGAGATAGTGTTAACTTTCTCAAAATTTTATTTACCCCGAATTAGTGTCCTAATTTGTAGAGAAAGTACAAGAATGAATATACACAATTTGACAATTTCAACTGAAATCATAAACACAACTTATGGTTGGAAACATCGAAATGGTAATCCACTCTCAAAAATATCGGAATCTCGACTCACAACCATTATTGCCCATTCTCAACGATTTAAAACTTTACGAATGAATCAAAATTATAAAAAGTAAAGAGTTGAAGATGAGTTATAGTTATCTGAATTGTTATTACTTGCATGAAAGAAGTTTCAAATCATCACATTAAATCAATTACTTTCCAGCTTAATAGTGCGTGTTTTTTTTTTGGATTACCATTAATTGAGTAAATTTGTTGAAGCGGTAACCCTATAACCTGACGCTGTCAAGTCAACGAACCGATGAACTTGGCGGTTTCATTAATAGTTTAGATAAAAACCCTAAAAATGCCTCCCAAGAAGCGAGATAAAGACAATGAAGCTCATAAAAACTCCAAAATTGATCACTTACAAGCGGACCATGAGTTGTTTTTACAAGCATTTGAAAGTAAGTTATAAATCCGATGCTATATGCTAAGCGTTTCCTGTGAATAATTTTGTAATAATTTTTATTCATAAACATTTTTCAGAGCCCACTCAAATATACAGATTTCTACGGACTCGTAATATGCTTTCGGTATGTATAACGATGTAAGAATATTGAACCTGTATTCTATTCACAAATACTAATGGAACCTTTCTCTCTTTTAGCCAATATTCCTAAATAGAACACTGTCGTATATGAAAAGAAGGATGTCACGAAGTAACAAAAGCCGCATAGGCTTCAAGGTGGACAGTTTATTAGACAAAATAACACTGAAGAGGAGTACAGAGCTACAGACAAATAGTTTGGGAGGTTACATGACACTCACCTTTTTGGGTTTCTATGACAAAAGCCTGGATGACCCTAGAGAATACCAGGTCAAAGTTGAAACACTGCTGCTTAAGATATGCCATAAAAAGAGGAAAGAAAGTTCTTCTGCTATTGTAGAAGTCTCTGTGAGTATAAATTAGCAGTACATTGAGCATGCAGACCTATTCTTGAAGAAGATTAAAATGAAAACTCTATGATTTTGCTGTCTTTTCTGTTATGGCTAGCTATGATAATTTTAGTCTGCTAAAAATGTAGTACAGTCTACTTTTTCGTTTTAAAACAAATCTAGATTCAACTAATTTTTTGCTTATTGTGTTACTAAATAGCAACAAAGCAAAAAGAAATGACTGACAAAGACAACATTGTCATTTATAATCTTTCACTTCAGTTCACTACCAGACTGATAAACATCTGATTAACCTTTTGCACTGGCCTTATTTTAGCTGCATACTATTAATTAAATTGTACTGTTGTCAACATCAAAGTACTGTGTTATTTATAAGGAAAATAGTTTATAAGCAACTGATATACAGCCTTGGCCAAAAGTATTGAGCACCCATGACATCTTTCAGTTTTATGCCGAGTATCAAATGGAAATAAAACAAAATGTTTTATATAGGTTTATTTTACTATTTATTAATTGGAAATTAATATTTTGTGGGTCCACCCTTTGCCTTAATTACGGCAGAAATTCTTTTTGGTAAAGAGCTGACAAGATTTTTACAGTCTTCAGCAGTAATCGCGTTCCATTCTAGGCGCAGGTAGCGTTTCAAATCTTCTCTGTTGTTAATTGTGTGGCGCCTAACTCTACGCTTTATTAAACGCCATAAATGTTCTATGGGGTTCAGATCTGGCGACTGGGCAGGCCAGTCAAGAAGCTCTGTGTTATTTTCTCGAAACCTCGCATGGCGCGTTATCCTGCTGGAATTTAACACCATCCATGTTCGTGTCGCCAAAAAGTTTCGTGAATGAAGGCAGCAACGCAGTTTCTAGTACATTTATGTACTTAGTAGAGTCCATGCGGCCCTCACACACGCCAACTCCAGAATCGGTCATGCAACCACAGACCATTATGCTGCCGCCGCCGTGTTTTACGGTTGGGATCACACACTCTGGATTAAATTCTTCGCCCACCCGGCGACGCACAAAGGTCACACCAGGTGTACCAAAAATCTGCAATAAAGAGAAAAATATTGAGTTCCGTGAAAAAAAATAACTTCATCTATGTGTTTGGTTTTTAAACCATTTTATATAATTTTATTAGAGCATTAAATTGACTTACTCACCTCAAAGTTTGATTCGTCTGACCACACGACATTTGATCACTCTTCAGCGGTGAAAGTTCGGTGTTTTAAGGCCCATTTATACCGAGCTTTTTTGTTATTATCGGAGAGCCATGGCTTCTTCCTAGCTTTACAGCCTTTCAGTCCAGCTTCCTGAAGTCTTCTACAAGTAGTTCGAGCAGAAATTGATTTCTTAATTTGTTCTGAAAACTCAGCAGCGAGCTCTGAAGATGTTTTTTTCCTATTTCTTAACGACTCTCTCAGTAACTGACGATCCTGACGGTCTGTGGAGATGCGTTTGCGCCCGGTTCTCGGTCTATTTTGATGTGATCCGGTAGCAGAGAATCGCTGAATAGCATATTGCACGGATCGGCGCGAACATTTCACAGTTTTGGAAATCTCTACTTGTGGTTTCCCTTGCTCATGCAAAAGCTGTATCTGCACACGTTTTTCTAAAGAAAGTTCGTTTCGTTTTGGCATATTGCAACGATAACACTTAAATCTTTGAAATAAAATACCAAAGGCGCACTAGATCACTGGATGTGTTCACAACGAGCGATGGTAGCGAACTGATAAATAAATACAAGAAATTGTAAAACGCACATTTTATTGCATCCAGGTGTTTTATTGCTAGCTGCAGCGTGGGTCATTGTTTTTAAATCTTTGTAGATGACCGACAAAAGAATACTTCAACAGTAGATTTGGTTTTCTCCCATACTTACCGAAATTTGTAAGATGCTCAATACTTTTGGCCAAGGCTGTAGATATACAGCTGTCCACCCATATGAGCTGATACATAACATCCTGTTGAGTATTTCCTCAATACATAAGATTTCATAAAAATAATTTTGCTAACTAGCTTTAAAAATGGAGGGTCTAACTGAATCTGTTCTGGTGGATCTGAATCTGGTCCAAATGGAGGGTTTTTTCTAGAACTACAACCTTTATGACAGTAGTTGGGGGGTTGACGTTAGGAGTTTGCTTCAATATGATATTATATACTGTAACCTTAATATCTACATTATATTATGTGTGCATTGATTTGAGTGTACATGTATACCACATGACTGGCATAAATGTCTTAAATAATGGAAATATAAAAAAATTATTATGCTGAAGTTTGCCTATATTTTGTGACATGACCTAAACCCCACCAAAGGCATGGTGAAGAACTCACCAAACCCCTTAAAGAAGTGTCAAAAATGACTGGCAACAATATGAGGCATGAAACTACACACATCAAAAGTATCTAGGGATCAACATATATTTTTGCAATAACTTTTCTCCTGATTGATATTAATTAAAATTTTCTTTAAGGATTCATCAAATAAAGTGTTTTCGTTTGTCACAGTAACGATAAACCAAGTCACCTTTGCATTAATAAAGAAATTTGCCATTTTCCTAATAAAGGGATTTTTGACATTTGAACCACTAACATTAAAGTTCGAAAAAAAGACTGAAATAACAGTTTTCTTTAAAATTTTATTGGGTAACTTAAACAATTAAAAATCCGTGTTTCTACCGCGAACACTAACAACACAAGAACATCGGTTTGGCATACTCAAAATGAGTTCATCCAAATCACGCTGTGGAATGGCCGCCCATGTTCGTTGCAACAACAAAAAAAGGTCTTCTTGCGACTGGATACCCTCCATATTCGGCAGAGCTCTTCTCTGTAGCATATCCCATGCATGCTCAATCGGGTTCAAGTCTGGCGACTGAGCAGGCCAGGGCAGGACATTGATGTTAGCTGCGGCGAGAGTCTGTCTTACAACTCTTGCGGTGTGCGGTCGTGCATTATCATGCATTAACTGAAATAAGGGACCGATTTGCACTTGTAGAGGAACGATGACGTCTGATACAATCGTCTCAGCATAAATTTGAGCGTTGAGGTTGCCTCTGATCCAAATCAACTCAGTTCTTCCGCCGATCCAAATACCCGCCCATACCATGATGGTTCCACCACTATAAGGATGGACTTCCTGGCAGGATTTTAATCGCTGTTGGCGTCCAGGGGTTCTCCAGTGACGTATACGTCTTGTATCCGGTCTCATACCAAAACGAGACTCATCAGAAAAGCACACGAAACCCCATTGTTCTTCTGCCCAATTTCTGTGTTCAAGAGCCCATTGATATCGAATCCTACGATTGTGCATTGCTATAGGTGGTACCCGTAGCGGTCTTCGGGAATGAAGGTTCACTTCATGCAAGCGGTTTCTAACTGTTTGGTCGCTAATTAAGTTCCCTGAAGAGTGATGAAGCCTCACGGCTAACATCATGGCGGTTATTGTTGGAGCTCTTCGAGTTAAGATTTGAATGTATCGGTCTTGTCTCCGTGTGGTGCAGCGATACCGTCCTCCATGGCGCTCAGCCACGGTACCAGTGCTTCGGTAACGTGTCCAAAGTCGACTGATAACACTCTGACTTGTATTCAGAGCTAAAGCCACAGTACGTTGCCGGGAACCAGCTTCTATCATTCCCACGGCTCTGAGCATTTCTTCCCTGCTTAAATGACGTCGCCGCTCCATAATAACGTTGGTTTTAATCAGTAGTAGGGAAACAGTAGCACTAATAATGTCTTCAATGCGTTGTATGTTTTTATAGGGAAAATATTGACAGCTTATTTTCATCTTTTACTCGAATTTGATTGAGAGTTCCTGATTCAAATTATGAAATGCACCAAAAAGGATCCATATAAATTTATAAAATCATAAATTTATTACAAAGCCACATCTCAATCTCAAGAAATCCGCATAAAAATGCTTGATCCTTAGACACTTTTGATGTGTGTATTACTTATTTCCTTATCCTCAGGTTGGCAGCTGCTCTGTACCACTCAACCCATCCACATCAGAGCCTCCAGCCATGGCTTCCGCAGTCAGCATCTCCAGCGACACATTCAGTGCATCACAGGGCCCCAACATAAAGTCCTACATGCTCATGTTACGAGTAACGGTTACCAGAGCCTCAGGGTCCAGTACATCCAATGGTGCGGCTAGTTCTAGTGAAATTACAAATGGTGAATGTGATGGTAATGCTTATTGTGTTTTGTCTTTGTTTTGATCCTGAAGGCGTATGCTTAAACTTGTGCAGATGCCGGTGCGAGTGCACGCTCTCATGTCTATATTGAAAATTAGTAAGAGCAGGGTTAATGGGCGCAGGCGCGTGCTACCAGGTTTTCTATGCATAACTAATAGGCCGTCTGTAGTGGGCACCTTTGCGAGGTTTAGCATATGTCCTAAGGGCGTCTGTTAAATCACACACATTGCATGGACTGGGTGACCTCTTTCAAAATATCCTTAGAAAACCTAGAGCACGCGCTCGCGCCTCTAAGCGCCGCTCATACTATTTTTCAATACAGACACGCGAGCATGCACCCGCCCCGAACCCGCGCGTGTTTTAGCTTTCGGCCTAAATGTTTCCCTTCCCAGTTTTGTTTGTAAATGTGGCATAGTAAGCATGTCAATTGATTTGATTTTTTGAATGGTGCATATGCAACCGCATGTCGGGATTTACCAAACATATCTACGAAATTGGCTTGAGGCGGTCAGGAAGAGCTTTGTCTCGATGCAATAAAAACGAAAAAGACATCATTCGCCTCGCTTTAGATAACGCGACTCGACATCGCATCGGACTATTCGCTTTTATTTGTTTGGACATAAAGCTTTTTCATAGTCGATAAGTATGTTCACTCCCTTAATGAATATATTTATCAAGTAACTTGTACTTGTTACCAGGAAATTATAATTTTATTCTAGAACCAGTGACAAAACGTCTGAAGTCATCATCAGATCTCAACTCATCTAGTGATGGGAAATGGACTAAGTTCTATGGGAGTGAGCTAATAGTGTATGACAAACATAATCGGTGCCTCCTCACTAATGGGGAGTATGACCTGGTGCTGCATGACGCAACACCTGGCGGTAGGACCGGTACCATCGCCAGGTCGCCGCACAAGGCACTCATGGCGCAGTGGGAAATTATTCCGAATGTAAGTATTTTGTCATCTATACATATAATAAATCTGTAGATTGTAAATAACAACGTGGCGTTTCTGTACATTGAAAAAAAATAGTAGGGGTGTTAAAGGATAACAAACAGAACCCATTTCTACTAATTTTAGAATTTTTGTCTGTATGTCTGCAGTCTGTGAGTCTTCAGCTATGTTTGTTTGTTTAAGTATCACATGAAAATTACAAAACCAATGTGGTTAGTTTCAATGCACAAGTATTAGGCGTAGCTTAGAGAAGGTATTAGTGTTTCATTGCAATCCATGCTCTTAATCAAAAGATATATGAATTTAAAGTGTTCAAGAAGTAATCATCATCAGTACTTAAGATACATGCAACAACATCTATTGAATCAAACTGGTACTAATGAATAAAGATGAAGTGCTCACAAGATAACTTTAAATCGACTTATCGGGTTTTTCAAAAAGTAATGATAGCAAAAGGTACTTTCGATGGCGCTGCTTTAAAAATCTTCATAGCCTATAATTATTGTTTGTTCGATCGCTTTCCATGCATTAAATTTTAGCAATTTAACTGCTCCGTGCTCGATAGATGGCGTTGTTCATTTGACGCCAATTTCTGAAACGCGGTGTTAAGAATTTGAAAGAACGACCCTCGCCGGGTAAACTGCATCGATGTCGGTTGTTAGGTGTCTTTCGTTTCGTGTTGTAAAAGTATTTGGCTTCATATCTATACTAATATTATTTAAAGCTGAAGAGTTTGTTTGGTTGATTGAGCGCGCTAATCTCAGGAACTACTGGTTCGAATTGAAACATTATTTTAGTGTTGGATAGCCCATTTATCGAGGAAGGCTATATAGCATCACGCTGCGGCCAATAAGAGTGGAGCATTAATCAAAAATGTAACGCAGACGAAGTTGCGCGGGTCAGCTAGTGAAATACTATAATCACTAAATACTCTTGTAACATCACTGGAGAATTGTTATTTTGTGTCATCTGAGACAAACTATACCATTAACAATGTATATACTTAGTTAAATGAGTGAAGAACTGGTTTGTCGGTCCATGTTACTAGCTATGGCTATCAGTAGACAAATGTCTCTGAATGCACCCTTTATCTTGAAGTTAAATTCCACTTTATTTCTTACAGGAAAATGATCTCCAAGCAGAAGGGAATCCATTCGACATATTCAAAGTGAGGCCCCTCCTCAAACTCAAACTAAGTTGGAGCCAAGAACCCACCAATGGGCTGGTGAACAGACCCAAGCTGTACCAACAAATGGAGAATGGCAAGAAGGAGAGCTCCAAGGACAGACAGAGCACTTCAAAATCTAGTAATAATGATGTTAAAAATGGTATTGTATTGTGTCACTTAGAACATCTTTCTTCATCACATTGGATACCATACTTCGTTCTAACTAAATCTTGGGATGTCTAGCCGTATTTTATGGAAGACAGGCAACAACTTCTCATGTATTACAGTAAATGATTAAATATTGCAACATGCTGCAAATAACATGACAATGGCTTGAATTCGTTATTTTGCATAGAAAGCTTATCCTTATATTGTATCTTCTTCTTAAAGGGTTAAAATTCCGCTTATTTTGTTTTTAGATCATAAACCTCTAAAATCAGCTTTATATATTTAAATCGTGTAGTTGTAGACTGAGGATAGTAGGTGTATAAAAGTAACTTTAATTTGCTCTCTTTATTGTACTTTAGTGTAATCCATTTAAAACCTTCCACATTTTCTACCTGTATCTGCATGTTTCTCATCTAGTTATTTATTACCACTAAGTGACAATAATCATTTTTTGGTTGATGTTTGTGATTGCTAAATTGTACAATCGTTGTGCAGATGTACTGTTTTTTTTAACCTAAAAATCTATATTACTGATATATTCCTCATTACAGGAGACAAATCAAAGTCGGACGGCCACGAGGGCGAGTCAAGGCGTCAGCAGATAATATACCAGTTCCTGTACAATAACAACTCGCGGCAACAGACAGAGGCGTGCGACGACCTGCACTGTCCGTGGTGCTCTCTAGACTGCGGCACGCTGTACTCCTTGCTCAAACACCTCAAGTTGTGCCACTCGCGGTTCAACTTTACGTACTTCGTGAGTATATGTCGACCGTCAACAAACAGTTCATATAGTAAAAAAAAACATAGCCCGATATTTGGCTATGCGCCTTAGCTTGTCGGAAGTGTGGTACCGGGGCAAACAATTATTACTGTAATTTCTATATGTTTGTGTAGCCGGTCATCCTCAAAATCGGTTATAGAAGAATACTACACTGTATTTATATATTTTTTATATCCTATATTATGTCACATTCATGATCTCCAATATTTTAAATTAAAGTAACAATCGAATCCGCCTTCCCCTTCCAGCCGATCCCAGGCGGCGCGCGCATCGACGTGTCCATCAACGAGCTGTACGACGGGTCGTACACGGGCTCCCCGCACGACCTCATCGCGGCGCAGGGCCGGTCGGGCGGCGCGGGCGCGGGCCCCCGCGCGGGCCCCACGCGCCGCACGTCGCTCACGCACGTGCTCGTGTGGCGGGCCCGCGCGCGCCGCCGCCCCACGCGACACAGCCTCGCCGAGTTCCTGGAGCTGGACGATGCTGATGTCGTTGATGCTCAGAGACCGTATCTTACTGGACATAACAGGTTGGTATCGTTTATTTATGCTTCCAATTTTGATAGGATTTGTCATTCACGTGCACTCATTGGTTGCTATCTGGCGATAAAGGCCTTTAAAAAAATAGTATAATATCGTTTATCAATATATAATTTTGCCTAAAAAGATTGATTGATTAGATACGATGTATATGTGGGGAAGGCTTCTCCCACAAATCCATATCCATCGTAGCTCGTAGCCACTACCCGCCATGACAATATTCCGTTGCTCGATGATGATTGAAAGCATCTCATGCCATATAATTTCCTATGCCGACAATTCTCCTTCTAGACTGTACCACCACACAATCACATGCCTACCCGTATATCCGAACGAGTTAGACATCGACTCGGAAAGCGAGACGGACCCGCTGTGGCTGCAACAAAAGACAATGATGATGATCGACGAGTTCACCGACGTCAACGAGGGCGAAAAGGAGCTCATGAAGATGTGGAACCTCCACGTCATGAAGTACAACTACGTGGGAGATTGCCAGATCCCCATCGCCTGCCAAATGTTCCTTCAGATGAGAGGGAAGGAGTTGCTAGAGAAGAATTTGTACAGGAATTTTGTACTGCATGTGTGTTCGCTGCACGATTTTGGGTTGTTGAGTCCGGTAGCGTTGTACCAGACAGTGCAGATGCTGAACCAGATGTTAGCGGACAGTGCTGATGCCAAAGAGAAGATGCGCTGTATGCTGCGCGCGGCGCGGGAGCACTGGCACGCCGTGGGCAAGTTCCAGCAGCCGCCCGACACCAAGCCGCCCGCCGGCGCCGGCGCCAAGCTCAGCGTCGAGGCCTCGCCCTCCGTGCGCCGCAAGACGTCCAACCTCACCAACGCCAACCGCATGGCCAGTAACAACTTCAGCAAGGTACATTTACCTCAGCATTCTTAATCTTTACAGGATTTTCAATTTTATCAAGAAAGTAATGTAATACCTAATTAAATCAAATTATAAACTCGATCATTGACCCCATGTCAAAGATATTGGTTTTTTCTATAATTTTTCAGAAATCAACACCATCACGTCAGTGAAGTTTCCATAATAACTTAAATTTGTTTTTTTTTTTTTTTGTTTATTAGCCTCTCATGTGTCCCACTGCTGGGCAAAGGCCTTCCCTGTCTCCTTGCAAACCTCTCTGTCTTGTGCGATATTTATTTAAATAAAAAAATATTGTATGATACCTATCTCTGTTAAAAAAATACACAATTTCTTTTTTCAAGTCGGGAAGCCCCGGACCCTCGCACGGCCATTCAGACACCAAGCGCAAGATGTCCTCCGGCAGCATCCAGAGCCGCAAGCGATCCTCCATATCCGAGAGAAAAAGCTCCGTATAATGAAAGCTCAGTTCTTATCTATGGACTGCTTTCTACACCTGAGGCTCGCCACAAGTACAACCACCGTTACTTCGAACATGTGGATCCGGCCGGCTGTCTCAATAGGCCTGAATCGGTAGAACAAATTTAATTGGTCTTTCACGTTTTATTATGCATAATTTTAACGTTGACGCCATATCAAGTGAAAACCGTCATTTTAAAAAACAAAATTATCTCTTGTGACTAGGATTTCGTTACTGCCCAGTTATTTTAATGTTAAGAAAGTTGATGTCCATGAAATGGATGACAGTAGTTAAGTTACTAAATTATGACGTATGATACTTTTTCCTGTTGCTCTGATGTTTGATCTCCGAGGTCACGCCGCCATGCGCCGGCGCACTGATTGCACGTCACATCCTCTCTGTGATGTATCACTGCACATTCACAGTCAGTGGCGTAACTTTGTAGTAAGACGCCCTGGTGCAAAGAAGAATCAGGATTTTTTAAACTCAAGTACGTAATTAAACCTAAACTTAGTTTTTATTTTCTTCGGACAATATCTATGGCACTTTTGAATGAAACCATGAATAAATATGGAATTCTAATAAAGCCGCCACCCCTTTTTGGTCATTAGCACCTACCGAGGTCCTAGGCTGGTGCATTATTGGCAGGCAAACCTCCCTCCCGGCCAGGACACAGAGGTGCCCCGGGGCACAGGTGGTGCACAGATGCCCCGCGCCACTTTGCACTTTAATAGTTGCGTCACTGCCGAAAACTACTAAACTCTTCTTTAGACTGAATGCACGCTATGAGAACCTTGCCACAGTATTTTAGTTCTTATAACATTATCATAGATAAATTATAGTCAATCGCATTTTGACATAGACTAATAGTAATGTCACTAATTTTCGTAAAAATGTTAAAGACTTCACAGGGTTTCCAAAAAGAGGTATCCAATAATTCTATACCAAAAACACATTTTCAAGCTAACAGTTTTACATGAGCTACATAGTTCAGGTACAGGTTTCCAAATAACTTAGGATAATGCGCAACAATAAGCTGTGCCTTTATCTGCAAGTTGTCTAATTTACATACTTAAAATAACAATAATGTGTAAGCCTGACTTGATAATCATTACCAGACTGATCAATCAATACAAAATCACAACAATTTGTTGAATATGACTAGCTTAATTATTTAATTAGGATAAAATTAAAATTGGGTGTTGAAATAATGAAAGTAATGGACGAATTGTGTGTTTGTTTTTGACATGAATTTCTACAAGACTGCAGGATTGCCATGCCTTACTCTCATCTCAATCGACAGAAGTGGTTCTCACACAAATGATCTAAGTATATCATCAAAGTGTTCACAAGTATCATTAAGTAAAATCGATTTAATGTCCGTGTTTTATTAACTCATAATATTCATGATATTTCTGCACTAGACTGTTACAACTAGAGTAATAATAGTATGTATACAATAAACACTCAGTACTTTTACATTTACTTATGTTATCATAATTCCATTTTGCAATGCTGATCTAATTAATTGACACTATTTTGTTATTTTTATATTGTTCCATTTTAAGTATATGTTCATTAAAATGTACTTATGAAATGAAATATAACAATTATTTTCAAATACTTATGTTTTATTGCCTTATAAATGAGTGAAAATATGACTTTCCTATCGATAGTTCACCTACTATTCACAAGAAAGTTTGAAAAGTTCACTAAAAAAAGTTTGTAGCCCACAGACATGGCTCACAGTTGAAAAAAAAAATTAAAATTAGAACTGTCAACGGTAACCAAATAAAGAGAAAATGGAAAGCCATTTGACAAAGTTCACAAACTGAAATTTGTTGTTTAATATGTCACATTCGAGGAATGCCCACAAATTATCTGAAAAAAGTAGAACAGACATTCAAGCAACCGACAGAAATGAGGATGCAGGTAAAGGTCGCGGGGAGCAGTCCCCGAGTCTAGTACGAGTTTATATAAATGTCAGGTTATTGACGATGATGTTTATTTTGTAGGACAGGTTATAAGTGTTAACGCCACCGAAAGCTGCACGTATGCTGGTATGTATGTTTTCAATTAAACGCTTTCTATGCAGAAGATGCTTCGAACGGAATCGTGACAGATGCGATGCTAATATGAGTGTACTTATCAGTGAAAGAGTAACGGGCTCGCCCCATTTTGCCTCAGCATTATTACTCGTAAAACACAGGCCTTGCATCTGGCCCATAACTTCGCTCGTAGTCTTCCGTTTAAATTGCGTCCAATTATGAACTATTTTTATGTTCAAGGTTTAAAAATATTTACCTAGTATATTCAGTAGTTCATTAATGTAGAATATTTTTTACTATGGGCACCATAAAATTGGCCCACAGAGAGAAAAGTTATACAATCCATAAAAATGGGTAGGTTCTACTGTACAGTCTTATAATTAACTATTTAACCTAGTGCATAATTATTATTTTTTACACTAATATCCTAAAGTTCCGATATGAATTCAAAAATAGTAAGTAGGCTGTACCTTAATGACAGACTTTAAGGATGGGCAACTCAAATGAAAAGGCTAAGCATATTGATTGCTCCTTATATTAATATGGGTGATACATCTAATAGCGTCAATAACTTTTTTCTCCATATGTCGATTTATTTGCGAGTATAGTTAGTGTTAAAATATTAAATTATCAAATAAATGAAGCAGGCCTTGTCAACAGACGCCACTTGGACCAAAGTCCATAGTAAAATATCCGATCTCCTTTACATTGCAGTGACTGTTTCAAAGAAACAATCAGCCTCGAGCGAGGAAGGTGCCCCGTGCACTGGGCAGAAGTCGTTCATAAGCATACACTCGACTGACCAGCTGTGCCAAGTGGCCGACGCGAACAACCCGGCGAACCTCGAGGAATGCAACTTGGAAGTTCTGAGCCTTAACGAAGTGTTCCCTTCGACGTCAGAAGAGAGTCTTTCGAACGAAGATGATTCGCCCATCCAAAAGAATAAAAAAAACAAGAACAAAGCAGGTATACAAAAGTGTCAGTCGGAAAGCGCGGAGAAGTCTCCGTACATGCCGACGAACAGCAAGTCGTCGACAGGCTCGCGGAAGAAGGAACCCGTTGAAGGTCAACCTTCAGTGTATTCTGACTACAATATCCCTAAAAATACATTGCACGTGCTCGGCAGCAACCCAGGCGAACCGAAAATGTCGTATCCAGATCCGCCGAAGAAAATCTCAAAGACGGTACCTGCCTAAGTCATATCCATTTATTTTAGCTGTAAGTGTCGTTCTGTTAGTAGCCGAGTGCAATTACATAAAAAAATCTCAAAAGGTGGAACATAGTTTATTCTTAAAAAGAAAGTCGGGTTTGGCGAAATTTTTTTTTTAACTTGTTCATTTTAAAAAAAAGTAGGTAGCCATTCCTTTTATATGGAGAATGCTTTTTCCTGTAGTGGAATGATTCGCAAATAGCTTATCGAATAATGTAAAACCTTCTTCTCTTAAAATACTATATACTTAGCCGTCACAATTTAGAAAGTTTGAAACTTGTGATAGGTACGTACTTATTATTGTTGGTCACCAAAACCTTATTGCCTGCAAGTAGGTAAACCAATTATCTTTGCACGTTCCTGTTGAACCATTTCAGATGAAGAAATTTCTCCGCAACATTGACAAGCATAAGAACGAGCAGAACAACAAGAGCAGTGAGAAGGCCATCAGCAAGCTGACCACCATGCGGGGCATTCTCAAAGACGGGCGCTGTGGGCCCGAGTGCACCGGGGACTCGTCCGTGCAGGGCGCCGAAGAATACAATGGTAAGGTTAGAGAGGTACAGGATTCATCTCATCATTCATCGAACCCTGATATTCGAACGTAGGTCCTATATTTTGGCTGTCAACCGTCTTTTTTACCCTACATAATAAATAAGGTTGTTCAACACCTTTCATTTGAAACAGTCGTGTCTTGTTCCTGGTAACGCAGGAGTAACAGTAAGTAACGTTTGTTCACAGAAAACATGACGCTTCCATTCCCAATGGACTTTGTTCCTCAAACAAACTACGGGAAGCAGAACCCGGACAAAAACGTGACTTTTAACACACAAGTGGTGATCATTCACTTCACGGGCGACCTGTGCGTAGGTCAGAGCGTCGAGACCCTCAGCAAGGAAAAAGACCAGCAAGCCAGAAACTCCGAACTTAGGAAAACTTTCCTCACGAAATACAACGAATTTTGGCCGTCACAGAAATAATTTTAAGTTTAGATTATAATTTCAGAATTTCGTCTTTAGTGAGATTATTAACTTTAGGAAAGTTCGAACAAAAACATGATATGAATAAGTTATTACAAACATTTTATATTTATACACAATATTTGTACCATGTTGAAATTTGTGAAGAAGCGTTTTGTCCGATGTATGTTTATATAAAATCTGATCGAATCGTTTGCTTCGTGACTCTGAATTGTGTGACATTCGGGAAACCAAATTCAAATAAAGGTTATGATAATTCACAGCAGAGTGTTTTAATGAAAGACTGAAATCGATCAAAAATTCAATTTAATTGTCCTAGGTTGTCTTTTAGTTTAATTTGGCGTAGAAGAGATTTTCCATAGAACTAGATCTTTGACGCGATCGTAAGTGAAATACTTAGGAAAGTCTAGAGGTAGTTGTTCTATGTTCCAGGTGGAATGTGCGTTTTCTGTCTTGACTTTGTCTAGCAGAGTGAGGAATGTCTCGTAGCAGGGCGCGACCGAGTCCAGGTGTTCTATCGTGAACACGTATCGTTTTTCTAACACCATGTATAGTGTTTTTGGCGGCTGCGTGTTTAATATCTTCTGTATAGTTGAAACGAACGCTGCCGTGAGGTCATCGTCGTAAATTACTGGAACAACATAGAAGTTTCATTTGAATAAATGTCGTATTTGTTTTTCCACTAATCATATTATATTTGAATTCCATCCTAGGTGGCTAGGTAGTTAGAAGTAATAGGTACATTTCCACTTGACCTGACCTATAGGAATCCACTTAGAACTAGAGAAAATCTATATACATATAATAAAATTGTAACAGGCCGTTGTCTGTACATTGAAGATATTAAAAAAATATATATGGGGGTCTTTATTAGAGCAATAGAAGCCAAAACAACAGTTTTTATAATTTTTGTCTGTCTGTCTTTCTGTCTGTATGTTTGTACGCGCATCACGCAAAAACTACTGCATGGATTTGAACGCAGTTTTCACCGCTCTACTGCTAGATGTCTAACTTAAAATATAGGCTATATTTTACTGCAGAAATGACCTTTTTTATTCTAAGTACCACATGTACGAAGTCGTGGGCTAAGGCTAGTATGAAATAAAATTGAATAAGATGAGTGGGTAGTGCTTTCTTTTTCATTATTCGTCGAGCATGAGGTCTTCCGCTATCACGGATCGCAGATGGTTAAAAAAATAAATAAATGTTATTAATACATACCATCAGCAGCTATTATAATGCTGGCTTGTTTAATTTCGCTAAGCAAGGGAGAACTCCAAGTAGTGTCGGTAAAATCCAGAGGCATCACTTTGAACTGAGATTTTACTAACTTCTTATTGTACTTGGCGTTTAACTTTATGAGTTCTAAGATACCTCCGATATTGATGTCTGAAACAAAGAAAAATCTATTGTAGAGCGAAAAATTTTATCAACTGTCGAAACTTCACAGACCTCTTTTATGGAACTCGCAAGAATACGAGGAATAAACGTAACATAAATTCTGACCATTTTTTTCGTATTAATTGTTTTGCTTTGTTTGCGAATGTGCAAAATATGCGACATAAATGGCCATATTTTTTTATTGCGTTAACTAAGAAGCTTGATTTTTTACAGCTCCAAGGGACCGCAGACAGACCTATTTGATATGAATTTCAACTTAATACCATACCACCACATCCACCACCGCGTTGTGCACTTCGCACAACGAAGTGATCCTATAAGGATTCCGTTTTTCCTTTTTAGGTACGGAACCCTAAAAATGGGTCGAGTTTACGTAGCGCGTTCGTTTCGTACCAAATCAAGAGGAAGACCATGAATGTCTTCGTGGCTACGGACGCTACGGTAATGAACGGTGTGGTTTGGGTAATCCTCAGTCTCCAGCATGCGCGGATACAGCATTATGGGCACGATGGGCATGCCCACAACCCTAATAGAGATTGATGACAGATGTTCTACACAAGCCCTTAATAAAATTTAAAATAAATGTAAACCTAGTTTACCCTAGCATTACAATTATTTTACGTGACTCGCCTGGGTCAGCATGGACACCGCGGGGAAGTCATTTTCTAATACATGGATAGGCATTTTTTTTATGATTCATCCAAAATCGGTTGAGTGGTTTAGAGTTTAAAGCGTGATATGCATTCAAACCATGGGTGTCGCCACGGGGGGACAGTTGCCACTCCTAGCGGCTAGGATTTTAAAAAAATATATTTTTTCCTGCCTTATGTCACAGAATTAGCAAGTAGTTAGTAGAAAAATATGTAGTGTACAGTGGAATCACTCTCAAACTAAAATATTTTAAGGACAGAGACCTTTATAGACAGAGGCTGAAATAAATTAGGAGCCCCTTGCCCCGAGGCCTTAATAGACAATTATTTCATACATACACAAGGTTGCAAAAAATGGAGCATGTGGACATTTTGATCTCAAATTACATACCTAAGTATCTATTTTTATATGAGGCAAGATGTAAAAAATTTTGAACTCGCTGCACTCGCATTTGCAACCTAGTTTCTCTTGAATCTTAATTTTGTCTATAAGTCGCCCAAGAAACTTCGGTAGGTCGAAATAATTCTTACCTATCCAAGCAAGGTAAAGTGTTAAATTTTGGAGCTCGCTTCGCTCGCTCTTTAGACGGCTTTCTCTAGAATCTTGACTTCGTCTAAATGTCGACCAAGTAACTTCTGTATGAAGGATCGACAGAATTCTAACCTGTCCTAGGTAAGGCGTGAAAAAACTTCTTCTTGACTCAAGTAGTGGCGTATTTATTTACCCTTAGGTCAAAAAGGCCCGGGACGCGAGAACTGCTTAACTTGTCGATAAAAGCGCTATTTATGTTCTAGCCTTTAAGCTGCTTAGTTTTTCGAGCTTGCTACTCTCGCATCTAACAGTCTCTTAATTTTTCAGAAGCTATATCGACAATATTACCTATATGAATGGTAATAATAAAATCTATACAAATCCGAGAAGGACTGCAAAAATTTTCGAGCTTGTTTCGCCCGCTCTTCCATTCTGGATTGCATTGATACTTATTCATTCTGTAACTGTTATGCATAAGTCGACAAAGTAAAATATTCTACCATGCGAGGCAGGGTGCAAAAATTTCTAGCTCACGTCTCTTAAAGTGTTCATGGTTCTGATACTTTTTTTGCATCAATTGCAACATCATTTCAATTTTCAATAACGCCTATATAAATAAAGTCTTACAAATCAGAGGAGAGCTGCTAAAATTTTCGAGCTCGCTGCGCCCGCTCCTGAATTCTAAAGTCTGTTGATTATTTTGAAAATCTAACATATTATACGAGTCGGGTGCACAAAAAATCGAGCTCGCTTTTGAATATTATTACTAGTTTCTTCTTGCAAAATTCATCATTCAACTACTACCACTCCACGAAGATTTTTTTCGACGTCACTTTGCCGTTTTCGAGGCGGCTGTGACCACAACCAATTTTGAGGGCTGTATCCGCGCCTAATCTTCAGAGGGGATTCCACCTTCAAAGCGCCAATCCATCCATGAGGTACTTAACCTTGACCAATAATTTCAAAAACTTAGGAACTTACCAGTACAAACAACCTTCTTAGCATACAGAGCAGCCACAAAGCTGGTAAGTCCAGTGCCAGCACCAAGCTCTAACACGCTCCTATTGGTCAGCTCTCCTTTCAAACCGAGATGAATCAACCAATCACCGAGGAGGAACGCGCCCCGCCATACTTGGAGGCCGACGAGGGCGATTTTGGTTTTAGAACTGTGCTCTGAAAATATTGAATAGGAGGTAATGAAGGCAACTTTGTTGTGGCAATTTGTGTGTGACCATATCCCACTCTTATTGTCAAAACAAGGGTGTGACCACAATTATTGGAATCGGCTCGGCTTGAGCGTGGCTTGAGCCATTCATTAGCCTAGTTTTCTTTCAGACTACGCATCTCGACACCGCCTCGGATTATTCGCTTTTATTTCATGGAAATAGAGATTTTTCTGCCTTGCTCAAACCGATTGATGTATGCTCACTTCCTGATTTTTTTGACAAAAAGTGTGGAGGCCTAGTGAACTAATGAATCGTAGACCGTAGGTTTGAACCTAGGCAACAAACGCGTACATTTCTTTGTACGATTTCAGCACCACTGCTCCAACATATAATGCCAGAGTAAAAAATCGACCAGTCCGCACTGGGCTTGCAATAGGCATTGTGGACTAGCTCTGTTCCAGTCACAGATAGGAAGCCTAGGTATCAATAGTCAGAATGTTTAGGCCTGATGTGTGCCTGAGTCTAGCAGTGAACTGCAGCAAGTTGATATCTTACCTATTTTAATAACTTCTTTCTGCGGCCTCTCTATGTCTAAGTCATTGTCCACATCAAAAGTGGCACTGCTTCCATTCTTAGGCAATAGAAATGGGAATTCTGATATAACATCTGAAAGTGAAAAGAGTTTGTAAATACTCAGACAAGCCTTTAAATAATATTGTCACTGACTGGAAGACATCATTGGGCAATTTCAGAAACATTAACAATTTAATCTTTCACTTTTAATTCATAAAGATAATAAAATGCTAAGTTTAATGCTTACTTCCTTCGGTGCTTGGTGATATTTTAGTTTTATAAGCATACTCCTCATATATTTCGGATGTCACCGTCAGTTCTGGCATCTGTAATCATAACAGGATTCAGTTTAGTAAAACACTTCATAAATTCTAAATAAAATTTATGTTTGTTACATTTAAATGTGGCACTTTGCACTATGTTAATAACATTTTTATTACTCACAGATAAAGTAGGAGTTGAAATATGAATGGAAGTGTAAACATTTTACAAATAATTTGTAATGCATGTTGCAGTGTGACGAATACTTGGATTTATGATAAGCTTTTAAAACTGAGATTAGTTTTTCCAGTAGGGTTGGTCATTTTGTATTTTAAAAAGCATGTGCAACTTATTTTTTATGTGAATTAATTTTTACTAATTGACATAAAAATAAGTCGCACAAGTAAGTAAGTAAGTGTAACATTATCTTTTTAAAATGATAGTGGAACTTGTTATTTAAATTAAATAAGAAATAAAGAATACTATAGAAACATGGATTAAAATCACATCACATTTCCTGGTTCATCATATTATTCCATATTAGAAACTTGATTAATATTAATATTACAAAAGCTATTTGATGTTATATAGGGTTGTTATTCCCTGCAGCTCACTTATTATTTAAAAAAATACACAGTTTCACAATTGTTCCTTACAGTAATAGCCTGCTGTATCTAATCCACATTCATATAAATATGATTATTACATAATTTTTAACACTTTTCATTGATTTCTGATAATTTTACATCAAATTATATTCTATTATATATTTTTAAATAATTATAAACATACCTTATTGTATCAAACACCCTATTAATTACCAAAGACAATAAGAATACTTTTTGCCACTGCTAATGAGGAAGGACACTAGTACAAAAATTGGAAACGGTCCAATATTAAAACTTCTAAAATAAATCTGTAATAGTGTGGTATGCGTGCCAGCTTTTGTAATTTACTATATCTTAGGCGTGTTTGTTATTTATGCCGGTCACGTGGGAGTCTCGATATTATTAAAGTAAAATATTTCTGCTCTTCCTGAATGGAATTTGTATATGCTTGTGTGTGTAGTTAGTGTGTGTTGGGGTATGGTATAATTACCTTGTGGTGGTTAATGAGACAGCAATATACTAAGAAAATAAATAACAAGGTCATTTAAACCATATTTCATATTAATCGAATTGTAATTAAAAATTTAGTTATGAAGTTTTGAAGGTGATGACTGACTTGAACCCTCAACTAAATCGTAACAAGGAGACAGTTTCTCAGTTAAAAGCCAGTGATAGAGACCTCATCTGTTGTTTATTGCTAAAATATTTAATAAAACAATCTTCATGCTAAGTAAGGTAGATAAGTCCATGTATTAATATGTACCTACATTACCTGGACTACGGTCGTTTAACTATTCTTGAAACACCACCCGCCTATGGTCTTCGTTTTTGTTTTATAATAGTTTGTATTTATAGCTACTTTTATGTCGTTATTCATTTTATTTCAATGGAACACAGACGAATCTTGTTTTCATATAAGTTTTCGCGTTTGTTTACTTCCCAATTGACAGACAGAGTGTCAATCAGCACACTGTCACAATGTCAATGCATCAGCAGCACAGAGCAGCAGCACTTGCACTTGACATGAATTGTCACAATCAGCTGTAGGGAATGGGATGGGGTAGGAGCAGAAAAAATATCCAAGATCAAGTTCATTGTTCTATGGCATGGGAATTATTTCGTTTCGAAAGAATACTCAAGACTCAAGATAAAATGATTTCTAAATGCCCAACATATGTGTATAATTTGACAACTTTATTTCTACCGCAGTAAAAGGTAAAAAATACGCGGAAAAGCTGCTTTTTCCATTTTAAAACTTCCTTTTTATTTTTTATTGTTTCGACTTTACATTGATGAAACATTAAAAAAAGGATTTTTTTTATTCATGAGGATGCATTAAAACATTTTCCTTTGCCAGTCTGACTTTAAACATTCACCTCGGGTCAACCAATCACAGCTCTACACACGATCGACGCTGCCACGTCAAGTGAGACGGGAGTGAATGAAGTGGCACTATTTCGGCATTTTGTAGAGTTTCGTCTTCGGAGAAGGCTTGTGAAGTGCTGTATTTTTCAACATGAGAGTAATCCTATTTACGGCGATAGCCCTTTTGGGCGCCGCTTTGGCTGATGAAGTACCCACTGAAGAAAACGTTCTCGTACTGAGCAAATCCAACTTTGATGGTGTTGTCTCATCAAACAACTTCGTATTAGTGGAATTCTGTAAGTTGTCATTGTTAACTATTATTCTTTTGTCTTTTCTTCACTATAGATTTCAATATTTAGCCCTTTGTTATTCATTATTGCATTGAAATGTGAATGACACGTCAGTCGGCATGGTCGCACGCTAGCCGGCACGTATCGCATGCCTTTGTGAATCATACCTCCTGTTTGCAGATGCGCCATGGTGCGGTCACTGCAAATCCCTCGCTCCGGAGTACGCCAAGGCCGCCACCAAGCTGGCCGAGGAAGAGTCTCCCATCAAGCTGGCCAAGGTTGATGCCACGCAGGAACAAGAGCTCGCCGAGAGCTATGGCGTCAGGGGATACCCGACACTCAAGTTCTTCAGGAACGGCAGCCCTACTGATTACTCCGGTAAGTTTTTACGACAAGTTCCACCTTTAACGATTGTTTTATAAACTTTTCATGGTTCATTCATAAAAGTTAAATATTTTTCAATTAGAATTTGTAACACCTCATTTATTTCTTATTGGTGTAATTACATATACTTACAACATGTTAATTGCATCAGTAACTGGGCAATTTAGTACTTCATTAAATTCAATTAGCTATCAAGACACTAAACCAGGCAATCTCTTAATATTATTCACTCGCTCTCAGGTGGTCGTCAAGCTGATGACATCATCAACTGGCTGAAGAAGAAGACTGGTCCCCCAGCCCTCGAGGTCTCCTCCGCTGAGCAAGCCAAGGAGCTCATTGCTGCCAATAATGTCATCACCTTCGGTTTCTTCTCCGACCAGAGCTCTGCTAAGGCTAAGGCATTCCTTGGAGTTGCCAGCGGTGTTGATGACCAGGTCTTCGCTGTTGTCTCTGACGAGAAAGTCATCGCTGAATTGGAAGCTGAAGATGAGGATGTTGTTCTCTTCAAGAACGTAAGTACACATCATCACTTATTATTGTATATACCTACTTACCTGTTTAAACTTAAAGCCATTTTATTGCAATTAACTACTAATTAAAAATGATTATTTTATCTTTTAACATTACCAAACTTGATGCACAAGTTTTTTTGGTTTTTACTTTACATCCTAATCAATAATATATTTACATAAATTAAATAACTTTGCAATGATAGGCAAAACAAATGTACCTATTTTATAATCTTATCACATACTTTGAGCATATCATTATAATATTTTAAATAAAAAAAAAAAACAACTTTTGTTCCACCTCAAGAATGCATATTAAATCCTATTGTACATTTGAGCCATGTCTGATGTAATAAGTAGCTGATAAACATATGTACACATTGTATTATACATCATTGATGTTGTCCTATTTGGGTTAGCAGATAATAAGTTTGTTGGCTTCAAAGGAGGCAGATAAATGAATTGAAGCTGCATACAATTGTCCACTTGGATTGTAATGGACGGTGATAAAATTAACACACTCTGTTATCTCTGTTATCAGTCAGCACTTATCTTCTTACTTTGATTTTAATTGCCCTTTTAAATGATAACATCTTATTTTGGAGACATTTCAGATATGGCTATAATGGTTTTAACTTTGTAATAATAACAAGTTCAATTTATTGATAGTTCTATATTTGCTTGGATTTTTGAACTGTTTACTTGTTCCTAATTAATATTATCTTATTTGTAAAAAAAAGAACTTCTAGTTGAATACAATTGTTGTAGAGTATTAACTAAAACTGATATAGTGCTTCAAAACTTGTTTTTTTGCCTCATTGTTGAATAATTTGTGCTTTGTTTAGATATCCATAATATTTTCCTTATTTATTGCATCACCATTTTTTCTACAATGTCTAGATATAGATATTGGCTTATTCTGGATATGGGCACTCAAAATAATAACTTCAAAGAGCAAATACAAAGACTGTATTGGTTTCAGAGCCATCCTTACCTGTAAAAGCTTGAACTGAGTTGCACTTTAAACCAAGCAGCTTTTAACACCTGTCCAGGGACTAAAAAGGAGGAGATTATGTCAAAATATGATGATAATTAATATGTTTCAGCAAACAGTTTCTGTTAGATTACAAATCTTATATTCGACGATTATAACTAATTGTCTACTTTGCCATCAGTTTGAGGAGCCCCGCGTCAAGTTCGACGGTGAAAAATTCAACGAGGACCTGTTCAAGACCTGGGTGTTCGTCCAGAGCATGCCCACCATTGTTGAGTTCTCCCACGAGACTGCCTCCAAGATCTTCGGCGGACAAATCAAATACCACCTTCTCTTGTTCCTATCCAAGGTAAGATATAAACTTTTATATTCTTTGCCCACTTGCACCAACCACTACACATATCATAAATGTGTTTTTAACACCTAACAATAAACATGTTTAAAACATGGTTCTGTTTCTTTCAATAATTTAAAATGACAGACACAGCATGTTGATTTAATTAGTTTAATGCATTTTAGTGAGTTGTGGTGCAAGCAGGTCTTAAATGTGTAAATGCTCTATAATATTTCGTTATCAAAAAGTTTGGGTTTTTAATCAAATTAATTCAGAATAATTGTAATGTTAACTTTTAGCAGGACGTACTGAGATAACAGTTTGTTCTTTTAAGCTTGTTATAAATGTTAAATTTCTGTTCAAACTGTAACACGGTGAATCGAAATTGATTAGATATCTACATAATTATATTCACTTTATTTCATATCCATGTAAAATGCCGTGTGCGAGATATATAAGTAGAAACCTTCCTTTATTATAAACCAACAATAAAGGAAGATTTCTACTTATATTACTCGACACCCATGTGAAGCTCCCGACATTCAAATTCGTAGGAAAACAAGATATCGTAGACGGCTATTATTACTCAGCGAAACCTGTTTTTTAACGAGTTGCTGAAGTAGACCTCTCCACGTAAAAGGCAAACATTGGACTCGTATGTAGTGGTATATCGTTCCGAGAAATTAAATTATCGGTGTCATTTTTTGCGATGCAACTGTATGCCTTGATCTCGAAAGTGGTTAGACGAGAAATTAGCGAGATGTACTTTCACGAACGTGAATGTATATATAGTGAAGAGATTTGAGCCGGTGACCTGCCGGCTTGAACTTTCACCGTTCATTACTAGACAATCGGTCATGCGCATCGGTTAATGAACCTTTTAACACATTTTACCACTATGAAAATCTTTGATTAACTAAGGTACTATCATCGGATTTAAGTCAGTACTTAACCAAAACCCTGTTTCTATAAACCAATTCAATTGTTAATTATAGAATGGAGAAATTCGAGATAAAAAATAAAATACCGGTTAACGGAAGCTACATAATTTAATGCTAAAATCATCGCGTCAACGAGACGGCAGTTAAAGCATGCTAATAGCTAAATACATACGACGACACATCGACAAACACTATAAAGTTCAACGACCTCATGGTCAATGAACTTTGCATGGTGATTGCGTCGGCTTGTCCAGTGTTCTACAGATTGAACAGCAGAATGTTTTGTTTGTAGAAAAATGGCGACTTCGACAAGTACACCGAGGAACTCAAGCCCGTTGCCAAGAACTACCGCGACCGTGTCATGTCCGTTGCCATTGATGCCGATGAAGATGAACACCAGAGGTACAGTATTTATGCTCTACTATGACTTTGTTTAGCTAAGCGGACTACATGATGCGATCTGTTCAGGACCGGTCATTCCCGTATATGTATGTAAAGCCGTAAATCTATAAACGTTACTTAGCACGTGCTTTGGCTGGGCATTATACGTGTTAATGTCGCACAACTGTCTAACTTACTACTAGTGACGATAGAGACGGGAACATGTCAAGTCGAAGCACGTGGTAAGTTACGGGTAAAGATCACGACCTTTGGGGCCTATGTCTAGCAGTAGTAGAGGACTTTTTGTCCCGATATGTTTTTTTTAATCCTTAGAAGAATTCATCTTGCAACGTTCCCGAAAGTCGATAAGTACCTAAAATTTTTTCCATCATCGCCCACGTGAAGCGAGCTAAGTTGGGGCGAAGTCTAGAGATGCAGATATTTTATTAAACTAAATAGAAAGTTTCAAAATTTGTATGAATCACATCTTAAGTGATTCAAATTAAGATTTATCCGTGCAGTTTGCAGTATGTAAAAGAAACTAAAGTCGAGTTTCATATGTCAACGCCAGCGGTCCGCGACGCAATCATAACACGACAAACTTATAAACACAAAGAAAAATATAAACTGTTTGTCTGAATTCATGAAGGAAATTCTGTTAGAGGACTAGGACAAAAGTTCATCGCCTTTGGCTAAAGTATTGGGTGGTCAAATGCCTTAACCGTAAAGATTAAGAGGCCATCGACTTATAACGCTTAATAATGTAGAAAAAAAAACCTTGAAGTACTTTTTCAACTCGCAAGGTGAAGGTTACCAAGTAAGCACGATTTCTAGGCTTACATTGCATCGACACTGCAATGATTATTAAAAATTGGTTTATTGCACGGTATTGCTAATATTTGACATTTTATTTTCAATAATATCTAGTTAATGTTAGTATACAGTGCAAAGCAATAGACTGTCTTAGTCTAATATTCTGTAGGGATTCTTACCGAATGAATTTTCAAACCTGGAGACATATTACCCTTCATTCAATTTAGTTATCTAGAAAATTAATTTTACTACGAAAGACGCCAACTCCTCTCGCCACCCACCGGTAAACGTGTTTCTTTTATTGGTTTTAAATGCCAAGGCCGGCCAAGGACATTTCCTTCTACTTTGTAAACTCGTTCAAAAAGCAATTATTTATCGAATCGAGTAAATACAAGTACTGATGCGTGTTAATTGGGCACCCATCAAGCTTTTACGAAAGGATGGTATAAATAATAAAAATTGGGACCTCAGATTTTATTAATGCTTCAAGGTCTTAGCCCTAAAGTTTTTTTTTTATGTTTCGTAATAACAGAAAACATTACAATCATAACTTGTCACTGTACATTTAAGTATACAGTTATTTACTACCTTTCGGCTGATTAAATGTACGAAGCCTAACTTAGCCATTTAAAATTCATGACTTATTGCTAGATTACTAAATGTATTTTTTCTCCCTAGAATCCTGGAGTTCTTCGGCATGAAGAAGGAGGAGATCCCCTCAGCCCGTCTGATTGCCCTGGAACAAGACATGGCCAAGTACAAGCCCGCCACCGACGAGCTTTCCGCTAACGCTATTGAAGTAAGTTTTTTGCACAGTGTATCTATGTTGTTGAATATGAATCTATCAAGATGGAGACGGAGAGGAAGGACACGGAAAAGATGAATGGATTGTGTGAGGAAGGAATGAATGAATGATAGCGTGACGGTTGACATGGGAGAGTAGAAGAAAACAAAGTGTTACGCCAACCCAAAGTGATGCGGGCCAAAGGCAGGAAGATGATGATGATTTATTTTGGGTTTCTCAGTAGCAGTCTCTGGAGTCCGGCACAAATCTAGATGTGTTTCCACTTGATGGCAATATGCCTGTCCTCTATTACATGGCACTCAAAACATAACTGTCGTAATGTGGATGTACTTTCTGTCCAACTCTGTCTTACCCTACTGGGATTACAGGCGTGATGTTATGTTAATAGCTCAACTCCTATAAACATAACATTTGTTCCATTTCCATTTTGATAATAAGTACAATGTGCAGCATTTTGATTTCAATAAACATTCTAATCCGTTTACAAAGACAGAATACTCTCATCTAATCCTGCTATGATCCCATTCAACTATACCAAGTAATGGGAATATGATTCGTAAAGGTAATTCGATACATCTGTATTATCAGCTTATTTCATGGAACTTCATATATCATAATTCATGCTACCGTAAAAGTCACTTTTATGGCTGACATGTAATATTCAAATCGTTAATATGTAATCAACCTTATCGATGCATACTATGGTTACGGCAATAGCTATTAATTTCCAGCGATTTGTCGGCATGTGTGTTAACGATCTGGCAATTAAATTCTCTCATTAATCGTCGTATGGCAATGACATAATATAATATGTACTAGTATTATGTTATATCACACAATGATCGATATGTAAATGAATGGCCCTTCAATTTCCGTTTATTTGGTAATATTGATATATTAGAAGAAATTATATTGGTGGCAGAGTTCTGGTCGAACCTTATTAACTCAAGGAATCATCGACACGACGAATAAGATAAGAAGAATCAGTTTCAAAAATGTCAATTTTACGTTGTCGTCAACATCCTAAGCTGCGTGCCTTGATTAACTACTAAACATTTAAAAACATTCTCGTTAGTTACACACATACCCGTACTTACAACTTGTGAGTTATCAAATTTATTTTCTCTATTTATCATAGCGATACCTCGTGGTTAGGAGCTCGTGGCTAAATAAGAACAGCCGCTCGGATCAATCTTCAGGCTAAGCCGGGCTTGCCTAGGTTGGTCTGTGACCACCCATTAAATACCGAGTTTCCTCCGTGCCTTGGAAAGCACTTTAAGCCGTTGATCTCGGTTGTCATTTATAGATCTTTGACAGTCGTTACAGATAGTCGGTGTCCCCAGTCTGACAACCAGTCTTACCAAGGGGTATCGTATTACCCAGTACAATCTGGGTTGTGGAGGTCAGATAGGCAGTCGCTCCATGTAAAATACTGGTATTCAGCTGCATCCGGTTAGAATGGAAGCCGAGCCCAACATAGTTGGGAAAAGTCTAGGCAAATGATGATCATAGCAATACCAAGAATATCACAATATACGAGTAATCATAATGAATACACCATGAATTTCAAAACATAAGCATACTACAGTCACGAAAATCATGTCGGTTGCGCCACGCAATTTACAGAATGCCATTTATGTCTTTGAAAATTGTACACCATTACTTACCTACACCGCAGAGACGTGACAAGCCGATACTAGGCGTAATAATTAATATGCAATTATATTCAACACAAACATTTCTAATACTTACTCAGTGTAGGTAGGAGTTAGCTGTCGCTATCAACAAATGTCTGGAAATGTAGGCGTTATTACTTAGTATTTAATATTCAGTTTCAATTAAATGCATAGGCGCGCACCTTGATGTCGATCACGGGATACTTATTTCCAAGTAATAATAATAATTTATCATTTTGAATAAAGCAATGCATAAAAACCAAAACTACGAGTCTACACATGTTTCGCTACAAATATCAAACCTAAATCCTCAGTTAACGATAACAGTTTCGATAATATCATATATTCATAACCCGTTATTTTATACCGTTACCAATTCTTTAAGTTTGATTTCGATAACATACCTACACTTATCTTGATGGATAAAAAAGTAATAGCGCCCTATTTTTAGGCATCTATTATATTCATTGGAAGGCTAAAATATGGATGAATGAGATTAAAATGTGGATAAAAGTGTAGGGTGGAGGATACCTATTTTCGGCAGTAGACTGTATTATATAGGTTAGTTCAGTCTGTGTCAACAATATAATAAACTCACGCATTTTCCCCTTGGGGTTAGGCAGAAACTACATAACGATACCTGCTACGATCTTTAAAACTCTTTTGTCTACATACTTACACTTAATTTTAATCAAATTTTCTTCGTTCCCAGGAATTCGTTCAGTCCTTCTTCGCCGGCACCTTGAAACAGCACCTGTTGAGCGAGGACCTGCCCGAAGACTGGGCCGCGAAACCCGTCAAGACCCTGGTCGCCACCAACTTCGATGAAGTCGTATTCGACACCAACAAGAAGGTGCTCGTCGAATTCTATGCCCCATGGTAAGTGATTCTCGAAAATATTTGCTCCAGCATTCGCATGTTACAATCAAAGATTCGTTTTTGCACAGAAACAAATGATTGTTACAAAAATTACATTGTTACAGGATGATTGGGCACTGTAATACTGTTTTCCTCTCTCACAATGTAATGCTCAAATCTGAACTGTTACCTTACAATCGAATGCTCTCCGCCAGGGAAGCACCTTTAACCAATCAGGATGTGGTGTAATAATGTACCTAGTTAATGCGACTGTTTTGGGTCTAGATTACATTGGCAATTTATTACTCATGGGTTTCCCCGCGAGGAGGAAGAGTTTACAAAGTATTTAAGCTGATTATATTCTCTTTCGGGAAAAGAGCATATCTAAGTACAGTAGGCCGCAAAGTAAGTGGTAACTCTTTGACCTGGAACTGGCCTAGGATAGTACGGAGTTACAATAAAATAAGCGGCTGGCATAAACTGAAGTTGCAAAGCAAAGAAGAAGTAACAATATCTAGTATATGTGTGGTTCTGTAAAACGCTGACGTGTTTATTTTTCGCATTTGCGATGCTGATAAGATTTGCACGTAGATAGATATCTAGGCAACTGTGACAATCGCGATTGATTACGATTTCATTACACCTTTTCCTTTAATGAATGTGACCCATTCATTACGCCTAGTTACTTGGCATACTATGACTGGATCGGCTGACCTATAGAATAGCGTATGAGTCAACAGTTTAAATGTCATGTAGCAAATGTACAAATATATTAAAAAAGTACCTTACAATAACACAAAGATTATTTGCTCAGGTGGTGTAGACAATCAAAAGGATATTTAAAGTTATTGCATCATCTTGGTGAATTGTACATAATTATGGGCACAAACATGTATGGCCTTTTAGAGTACATATTCTTTTGTTTTATCAAGTGTCACCCGCTGTGCAATACAAACATATCATAAATAACATCATAACGCCATTAGGTGCCTTGTTCTGCCTGTTTGTCGGTCGAGTTCAAGATCAGACACTTTATCATTTGTCCCAGTATCGTGTAATTTGCGCAAGTGTGCCACTCGTTAGGTCGTATTCAGTGGGCCGCAATTAATTCGCTTGTGTCAAACGTCATTGTTTGCTGTTCAACGACTTGGAAATTGATCATTTGCTCCATTATGCAAAAGTTCTCAGAGGCTCAGATGTTGCTAACCTGAATAGTAATTGTTCATTTTATTTAACGAGATTGTAACAGTGAAAATTTTCTTCACTGATTTGAATTCTTTTCATATTATTCGTATATATGTTAATAGCAAATGATTTTTAAAGTCAGATTAGCTACAGGAAATGCACTAGAAACTAGATAAAACTTTTACTCGAAGATATTAAAGCAACCATGTCAAATTCTGAGAGTTCAGAACCAAAAAGTTAGTTAATACAAGTTCATATGGTCTAAAATATAGCCAAAAATTGATTACTGTCGCATTGGTTTAGTTGTTGGGTTCGATTCCCGGGTCTGGCAAAGAGTTATTGAGTTTTATCAGTAGCAGCCTGGACTTAAGACCCGTGCTTAGTTGATGGGAATAGGCTACAACAAACAACACTAGTGTTTATAAAACCAAGTAACCTATAAGTCGTGACATCGCTTCTAAACCCTCACAATCACCATTCCCCCACCAGGTGCGGACACTGCAAGCAGCTGGTGCCCATCTACGACAAGCTGGGAGAGCACTTCGAGAAGGACGAAGACGTCGTCATCGCCAAGATGGACGCCACCGCCAACGAGCTCGAACACACCAAGATTACCTCCTTCCCCACCATCAAACTGTACTCTAAGGATAACCAGGTTAGTACATCTATATCATCATCATAATCGAGCCAAGTCACAGGCTCATGGGTGGCATAAAAACCCTGGTTAGGCACTAACCACACGATAAAGAAGACAGAAGAATCATCATCATTTCCCTGCCCCTATCCCAATTCAATTGGGGACGGCACAGCATTTCTTCTTCCATACTTCTCTGTTACTCGTCATCTCAGCACCCACGTAAATAAAAACTATGAAACTCATCGTTTAAGTTACAGCCGGTAAACGCTTACTATTGAAAACAAACAATATATTGCTTTTAAAGTGAATAGCAATAGGCTCGCCTTCTATTACATGGTACTTGAACTTTACTGGCGAAATGTAGTTTTATAACACTTCTTTCTACCTTTGGAGAAAACAGACGTCATGACATGTTACCAATAATTATTCAGATTGAGTTGAGTTAAGTAGGAGGTGTTGTAGTGATGCCAAGTTAAGACAGATACTACGTTGACCGAAACACAACATTGAAATCTATTTTGGCTGTGAATCGGCTCTTTTTGGACGTCAAAACTACTCTACTTTCCTTCAATACTGCCGCTCTTAGCGTGAGAGGAAGTGGGGCAACAAACTCCCCAGCAAATACTTAGTATAACAGCATCATTTCGAGCTATCGTCGATGTTATTAGTCTAATTGAATTCAATCGTGGTTAATACGCATTTATGGCCCCATTTTATTGCAACGAGTTCACGCCTCGCGATTTAACTGCGCAATGTTTAGAATGCAATAATTTGCTTCTTTAATGTGTTTCTAGCGTGACGAGGCTATTAATATGCCAGTTACGTATTCCTTATAAGCTTATTGTTACTGGACTCATTTATTGTTATCAAAAGGCTTTTTGTTGCTAACTATAGAATAAAATAGTCTGTCACATCTTATTGTATTAAACGTACTAAACACTACATGACTGTTGGGTTTACCGTTACGGTCATCAAAGAAGTTGTATACTTTTCTAAGCAAAACAAACCGGATTTTGTAAATTAAATCCAAATAAAGAAACCATCTGTGTTTGTCTTTCTTCAATTATCGTAAATGGCCATAACGTCATTTCATCAATTCGAATGCAATAAATCGAAGGATAATATAATGTATGAACGCTCAGTAACACCGTACGCACATACGCGCTTTGGACGTGGAGTTGCGGACACCAGCCCGTTATACAATACAATACAACATTTTTACTAGTTTTCATCCAATATTATTAGTAAAGTTTAAGTCATGTTTCGTAGTTAGGTAGATGGAAAGACGTAGAAAATATCTGAAACTATTACCACTTCTGTATAAAGACTACACTACTATAATTTCTAACAACTATTTTCTGTTGTGCAGGTGAAAGACTACAACGGCGAAAGGACACTGGCAGCCATGACCAAGTTCGTAGAGACCGACGGTGAAGGCGCTGAGCCTACACCAAGTGTGGTAAGTTATTAATACTTTTAAATTTATGCATATGAAGAAGCTGTATATCTTTGTCTTCTTATGCCAACTTGATTTGAAGCAATAACGCTCGTTCTACCGTGACGCCTAAATTAATGCCTAAATAAAATTCCACAGTGCAATAACAATTATATTTTTTCAAAGAAATCCTAATCAATACTCTGATAACAGGCTTATCGCCATAGCAAGTCGTCTTTGAACCATTTTTAAGTACTAAGAAAAAACTTCCATTTTTAAGAACTAAAAAAAAACATTTAATTAAGTTAAATTTTTTGATTCGAAATAGTTTCTAATTAATTTATATAATTAGAGTTTCTTATATGTGTTTATTTCCATGCAGTTTTTGGGCCAAGTAATTTTAACTTAATGTTTACGTGTGGTCGTATGATAACCTGTATCACTTATCTCTTGAAGTCATTTCAAAATCGAATAATAGTTATGACTGAAAGCATTGCTATTGAGTTTAGCAAATAAAAGTGTATCTGTTTCGTTAAAATTATAAAAGTTTGTTACCTTTAAAGGAGTTTAGATTTTTTTTTTTACCCTACTGTTACTATGTAATAATTATGTCATTGTTTTACACAACTCAAATCGCGATACTACTGTACCGAGTTTAGGTTTTGTGTAATGGTTTTTGTCCAAGAAGCACTAACATTAATTTCTACAAGATTCTTTAACCTTTTGACCGCCACGGTCGGCTATAGCCGACAAATGAAAAAATGCCCAACATGCCACCGTCGGCTATAGCCGACCATGGCGGTCAAAAGGTTAATCAGCTTTCATTTCGTGAAACTATGTATAATTAATTATTTTATTTTCTATCTTCGCAGAGCGATGACGACGAGGAAGAGGAGCTGCCATCCAGGGACGAGTTATAAGCGCTAGGCGGCCAGTACACTCTCATGAGACTTCCATAGTATAGTACTGTATAGATTATAATTATTTACTTTTATACTTAAACTAACACGTTTGCATTTCTCTTGCTAGACTGTTGACTTGTTCTCTAAATTGTGTTAAGGGTTGTACTTGAACGAATTAAGTTAATAGTACGCATTGTTTGATATTTTATAATGTAATACTCTGTTTGTTCGTCACGTAGCGTCAGAGCGACCGGATCTCGTACAAGTGCCCAGTAAAATTTAATTTATTTTCTAAAAGCATAATTTATTTTTCATAAACAGCAGCATAACTTAGTTTATGTATAATAACTAATGTATTTATAATTTCTGTATCATAATGGTGTAATGTTTTCACATTCCTTAGTACAAGTTTTAGTTACGAACAAATGTTTTGTTAAAAAAGCATTGGCGATATTTTTATTATATTTTACTTGTACATTTATTCATCACAAGAAATAGAATTAACCATTAAGTTGTATTTTTGTAGCGTTTTTTATTGAAATTGTGACGTTGAAAAGTTCAATCAGTACTTACATTCTCTAATGTATTTAGTGCTATTTTCATAATTATATAATTAGTAAAGATCTTGAAAATGTAATTTTCTACGGATATTTGGTAATTCTGTCGATACATGTAAATATTCATAATTGTATTTGCCAAATCTGCAATTGTGTATCTATTGTGGATACAGAAATTGATAAATAAACAAAATTAAAAAATATTCTCGATTTTCACTTAAGAGCGTTTACGCCGTCCATGCGCTGTTTGACTCCAAAACAGTACTTTTCAAACCCTTTAATACCATCAACCCTTTATTTTACAAAAATGATAATTACTAATAACTTTAGGAAATTTCGTTGTCTCAATAGTTGGAGAGTAAAATATTTCAATTAATAGAGTATTGGTAAATTGTATCAAGATAACTCAACAGAGGTTTTCTTAATTTCCCTTTTAGCGTCAGTTTCGACGCTCTAATTATAGGAAACCACTGGCAAACCTAATTAGATTTTTTTTTTACCTATTGCTAAGATCCTAAGGAATATAGTTGGAGAAGAAAATTTTTTGATTTAGGTTTCTTTATATAAGAAATTAAAGTTCAAACAATGTGAAATATTAAGGAATTAAAATGATTTTTTCACCGATATATCTTACTTGATTTAATATAATAATAGCATAATATAGTAGAAGAACATATGCTTTAAAACATCCAATTTAAAATTTCAAATAATTTACAGTGATTATTTTTCTATAAATATTTGAAAACTACTATAAATCACTGCGCGCGAGCAATTTCAAATCAGACCGCCGCGAGGCTTTCTAGAGAGAGGACATGTCGCTCGGCGCTCTGCCTGACCCGAGTTGACCTTAGTCGTACTTGGAAGGATAGCGGACGTTTATAGTGTGATTAAAAAATCTTGGTACTTTGATGATTAAATTTTTTTATTATTATTTTTGATGACTGACAATATTTTTAGTGACAACCAATATCTACCCAATTTTTTACATACGAATTTTATTTATTAAAACTTTTACTTATTTTTTTGTAAATAAGAACATAAATTGTTTTTAAAGTTAACGCCAACCTATTGTATTTCCCTCATAAGAGGTGTCACTAAGAGGAACATCGCGTCAGGTTAAAATATAATATAAAATAAACGTAAGTAAATCCGTATAAAGTGATTTATTTGAATAGAATAAGAAATATTTATTAATCAGTCACAAATCAATAATAATTAACGAAGTTCGGTTTCTTTCTAAAGTTTAGATCAACAAATTCATGTTTGAATAACTAAAAAACGACTTTAATATTAATCATAATTATAGCTATACTTGCAATATATTATTGAATACTTATTTTATGCACTCGTACTTTAGTAATCCGTGTACGTTCAAATTCAAATTCAAATTAAATTTTACTACAACAATTGCACTCGAACGGATCATAGTGGGTTAGTTTGACTATAGCGCGCGAGAGCGCGCCAGCGCTATACACACAGGCACGCGCGCTTCTGTGTGTTTAAAAAATGCATTGAATTACCTAAACTTGACTTCGCGCGATAGACGTAAACGCTCTTAAACCCTTTACTTTCTGCTTATGAAAATCTATGTTAAAAGATTGCTTCCAGAAATAGTCGATTACTGAGGGGGTTGTCGAAATAAATGTAGAGAAGGCCACATCCACCCTAAAATAAAACAGTATATTTTGTATGGTAATTATTTTATTATCTTAAATACAACGATTACAACATAAAATAACTCTTTTAAATAATTAACATTAAGCTTGTTCTTTTAAATTATCACATTAACACCAAAAGAACATTTAATTGAGACAAATGTGGAATGGCATAATGTTGAAAACGTTAGTGTATGGGTAGCACTTTGGTACAGTAAGGGTTAAATATAGGGGGTAACTTCATTACATTTATTATTTCACGGTGAAATATTCTACGCATCATACAGATCCTTCACAAATAAAAAATTATAATATTTGAAGTAGAGACTACAGCATTAATACACAATGCTGTAATAATAATATGATATTTTACATTGCATCGATATTTCTTCAAACAACGGCTATAGCTACGTAATAATTATATATCTCTCCAAATTCATAAGATACAGCTGAATTAAATTTCATACATGATTATACATAGACATGCGTATTTCCTTGTAATTCGAGGTACAGGTTGCGTGAAATCTCGTGGTCAGAAATCGACTACCCTCGTTCCTGTGTCATGACGCGAGCTATAAATTCGACAATTTTTGGCAAGTCAAGGTTAACAATTATTATCCACGTATCTGTAAACAAACATCCCGGGAGATGTCATACAAGGGCGAGACGAAAATTTCATTATTTTGGAAGTATTTGAGATATTTGCAAAAAAGGGGATTCCGAGTTATTTTAGGAAGCAACATACACACGATTTTAGTGGGAACTGCTTTACCAGAACCTTGGTGATTCCATGCAACCAGTGTCTCGAATTAAACATAGAAAGGGAATTTCGCTATAGACATAGACAAGACTTATAAAAACACTTCAACATTATTTTATCTGTACGGAATCCATTCTCGTCAATCTCAATAGAAAGAACCATTATACATAAAATACACGATTTTTATTAAATCCACTTTATCTTCTACTCCTTATAATTTCAATAATCAACAAAAACAAATCAAAATGCAGTACGGCAGGTACTAAATTAATATACAAATACATGCTCTTGATTTACTCTCAGTAATCACTAAATCTAGTCAATAAAAAGTACCACGACATACTATATAAAACAATATTATATATCACAATCCCGACCCTTCGACGATCATTCTCCAATACTTTAATACTATAAAATCGTAATAAATAATTACATGTACGTAATTAATAATTTCGAACGCCAGAGGTCTTGTATTAAATGCTCCCGTGGTTTAGTGAAGACTACATAATAAGTTATATATTAAAGAAATCTACCTAATGTAACCTTAGTCTAGAGTAATACATAGTCAATGACGCGCCGTAGTTATGTACTTATCATTGTATATACCACGCTGTTACAAAATCATTACACGTTGAAGTATTTTAAGTTGAAGAAAACGATTATTTCCATGACGTTCTAGTTGTTAGTAATCTCGAACAATAACAAATATATTAAGACTTTTCTTAGACTTAAGGTTAGTAAGTAGTTCAAGTCGATTAGTCAGCTTAAAATATTTCAACTACAACTATAAAAGCCAGGCACCAAACGGCATATCGAATATATGTGAATTATTGGCGATACAAAGTGAAATCATCGCGGTGTATATGTACGATTCGATGCAACACAACAACACTGAAGGTCTACTGGCTACATATTCGTACAGTGGGAGTCAGGCGCGCACACGAAGCGATTTATCGTCATACTTCTTACGATACCGTGTGAAAAAGTAACGCTTTGAGGTGTACCAAACTAGTGATGTGTCGAGAATTTCGTTTTTAAATCACAACGCTCTTAAATAGGGATAAAATATTGCTTTAGTGTATATTTTAGTTTATAATATTGATGAGGCTGGTTATACAGGCTGCGGAAGTCTTGTGCTAATGGTTTTATGTAAACTCATCATTTTTCAAGTATTTAGTTAGTATAAATTTCTTGAATGCTTCAATTAATGCAAAGGCTTTTTTAATTGCTGCGTTCAGGCTATCCATATAGGCAGTCGCATGTGGTAACATTTTGAACTGTGAAATTTGCTCTTAAAAGTTTTGATGTTAAATTGTTACCATCGTGACTGCACGTGTTACTAAATACTCGGATCAATCCTTGCACGGGGTCAGACTAGGTCGATCGATTCGGGCCGACTCAGCTAGCGCCAGCGTTACCGTGATAGCTGTTGTCCTAGAAACCTCTATAGTGACGATAAACCAGGCGTGTGGAGGGTGCGGTGGAGAATCAGAGCGCGAACATGGAGTCGTGGTCGTTGTCCTTGTTGATCTGTCGGTGGCGCGGCGTCAGCGCCGCGGGCAGCGGCGGCGCCGCAGTGGCGGGCGCGCGGCCGGCGCCGGCCGGGAGCGCTCCGGGCGCCACTGCGGCGCCGGCCGGCGGCAGCGTGTCGGCGGCGGCGGCGCGCTCCGCGAGGAACTTGTCGAAGTCGCTGCTGGTCACGCTTTCTTGGGCGCCGGGGGCTTCCGATGCCGCCTGCAGGTTATATGGGTATTACACGTGAGGTGATATTGGTCAATGAGGTCGATTTAGGCCCACACTGCACACAAAACGAAATTAAAACATTGTTCTGTTTCCGCCAGGCGTGTGGAGGACTGGAGACAGAATTATGTTTTAAATACATTAAATGCTTTAAGTCATTTGCGGTGTAAGTGAGCCTTAATGTGCTGCAACTTCACTTTTAAAGCTACTGTAAAAATGTATCATATCACCTCAGTGCATAGCATATTGCATAACGATTTCCCCAAATAATATAAAAAGTATATCTTATTATGCTTATGATAAAGGCGTGAGTGCACCATTTCAGCTGATAATGGAAGGATTACATAGAAATCCGGTTGACATGAAAATGGGTCATATTTACATCATACTTGCGCGTAAAATACATAGAATATGTAAAAAATAAAAAGAAAATGATAAATAAACATAAAACACACCTTCTCCTGCGCTAACCAAGCGGCTATCTCATCGATCTCCCTCTGATCCATGCCCGACGGCTGTCGAATGTTCCAGAAACGTTAACATAAAATAATTGTTATATACAAAAGTCGAAACAAACGATAAAATTATATGGAAAATTAAATTGACAGGGAGAAAAGAAGTTTTAGGTAAATAGTAGGTTTATAATCAACTACTGAAAAATTATATATTATGTTTTCAAACCAAAAAATAAATAATTGTCAAGGTAAGGGAAGAATACTGCTTCGTGTTGTGTCGCGGTGATATAATTTTAGTGTAACTAAATATTGAGTGCTACATAACATTGAAGAAACCAAAACAAAGACGCTGTTCCAATAAATAACCGCCTACTTTTTTAGAAGTCGATTAAAAAGTAAAGTATACTGATTAATTCTGTTCAAATACTCAAATCTGAAAATAGATAATATGTCTCTTGCACGGAAATAAACTATTACTAATGGGCCAAGACCCCACGAACGCCAGACCTACGTCATTTTACAAAGGCTGAAGCTTTTTCGGTGGAAGTACCTTACTTTTACCCTACTATAAATTCACTTAGAATTTAACATACTTTAAAGGTGCCTGGCGGGTATTTTCCACCACACAAAGTGTCTGGCAGTGAAGGAAGTGACTCATTATACTAGCCTTATGTAACATCAAAAAATCGCGCTTTATAGTACGACGTAATTTAGCAGCTATTTAGCACAACTTTGTTACCTGATATCTGCCAAAGCCACCACGACTGACTTTTTATAATATCCGATTTTTACCTATAGTAAAGTACGTAGGTCTTACGGACAAGGGATCTCCCTCTATTATAATAGTTCGATCATTGAATCGAATAAGAATTTCACAGGGATAATCGTTATATTTGTAATTAGCAGTACTTTACAGTCTCTACTGCTCGAGTCGCCAACTTTAACGATGTGTTGCATAAGCGTAAATAGGCGCAACCAGGGGCAGTGAGAGGGCTGAAGTATTTAAATGGCCTCTCTCACTTTAACACACACCAACACAATAAAAAATCTGTTAGTACACATACAAATGAATTCAATCACACTCAACATCACATCGACATAACACGACACATTAAATTAAAGGTTGAAATCACATTTACACGGATCAGATCAGCATTTTCTTGCATCTCTTTCCCTTTCTGTCACTTAGAATTGCAACTTACTAAGGTGAGAGGTTCAATCGCACGTTAAAGTGTTTCCAATGCGAATGAATGCGGACTTCTCGCTCCGCCAAAGGACGACTTTACGTGACAGAATTAGATAGAGATACTTGAAAACGCTGATCCGTGCGTGGAGATGTGATTTCACCTTAAGGTCAGTTTCCACCAAGCGCGCGCCTCGAGCACGAGAGACGCTTAAACGACTTCACGCTTTGACGCAAAATTCGTCTGAGTCGAATTTTATACTTAAAGCCAATACTGATACATTCCTTTATTCAGTGATTTTAAAAAGTGCGCGAGGATTTTTCCGCTTGGTGGAAACGGACCCTTAGGGAGAAAGCGTTGGGGCAGCCAGCGAAATTCAATCTTTCTGATGTTTATTGCATTTTGCAGATCAGAACCAGGTTGTAGTTAGGGTGTGATTGATTTGTAACTGTAAAAAAATGTACTTATTTACAGAAGTATAATCATTGAAATTATCAATACAATTCTCTAGGTTACAGCCTCAAATGTAATGATTTCATTGAAATAGTCATTATTTAGCGTGAAAAGAACTACTTAGGTTCTTTTAATTGTTTATATTGATGACTATCATTCAGTAAATACATATTTTTTAAAGATCGCAAGTCAATCATAAAACAACGTAATACTGATCTGCAAACCGCAGAAAATGTGAATTTCAGTGGGCTACCTTAGGGCATCCACTGTAACGATTGTCTGCTCTGAATGGAGTACGTACCAGAGGTTGCCCTTGCGTGGCTCGCTGGCTGGCGGCCGAAGCCAAGCCGGTCGATGCCTGCTCTTCCAAGTTGTCTGCGTAACTGCTACCACTGGAATTCAATGATTTATATTTTTACTGAAATATTTTTTAAACAAGGTTATAGTAAAATAAACATTTTTCGTATTCTTCTCAGAAAACCCTTTTAATTGACACTCCCATATTGGAGATGCATAAAAAAATAATTAGTACGCCTTCTTTGGTAGTTCGCCAGTAGAATGACGTCACTTAACTAACCACGCGTTGTCATCCAAACTAAACGTGTACGCAAAATTTTAGCTGAATCTGTTGGAAATAACTGTTTTGAAATTCAGTTGCAAGATTTGACCTAAACAAACATACATACATGGTTAAATAAAAGCTTGTAAGAAGATGATGGGATGAGCTAGAGAAAATAAACGGCTAGTGGTCCACATCAGGGTTGTTGCGGATGCAAAAATTTTGACATCCACGGATGCAGATGCAGATGCGGATGCGGATTATTAGCGGTTCACATCCGCGGATGCGGATTTCAGGTTTTAAGTAGGTACCTACATAAATAAATGAAAATCGATCAAATTTTAAAAAGGTATGTTTTATTTAATCATATTTTGAGAACACTTTTTAGTGTTGTGTGTTCTTTTTTCGGAATTATGTGCGTATTGTATAATTGTCACTATTGCTTCGGTGAAGGAAAACATCGTGAGGAAACCAGCATGCCTGAGATATATTTTTCGACGGCATGTTAAGCCAAGTCAGAGGCCCATAAGCTGATCATAAAAAGTCTGGCACTACCATTACAATAACCACACGATAAAGAGAGTGTTTAAAACAGCTCTTAGTCGTACTTATTAGAATTTTAAGCCTCGAGTTTCATAACTTAAACAAAACAAACAAAGCCTGTAGGATCTTGACACCAATGTGTTCTTTCGTTTTAGTCAGATAGCGAAGGAAGAAAGCAACTAGCTAACACGCGCGAGGCACGCGCCTCTCTGGCCCCGCCCGCTTTCTTTACATGTCGTAACTTGTTGCAAATATGAATCCGCATCCGTAAAAGCTCCGCATTAATTGATGCGGATGCGGATGTAGATGTCTGAATTAATGCGGATGTTCCGCATTTGCGGATGCGGATGTGAGTATCCGTAACTCCCCTGGTCCACATTAGCTCTGGATCGATAGAGGACTTCCACAGTCATGAGGTTTTTATGAGGGATGCAGGTTAAACAGCGCTTGGCATATATCATTGCTAAGAGCCTCTGAGTAAATTCTTTCTATGACTAAGCACTCACCCAGTCTTGGAGTTCTCATAGGTAAGGTTGCGCGACTGCGCGAACATGTCGAACTCGTCCTTGGAGCTGCCTGGAGACTTGTCCGGCTGAGCGTCCTTCACGGCTGGAATTATTTATTTATTGTCAAGCTAATTTTGCCCATAGATAAATAATAAAATACAATTTGTGTTAGTAAATAGTACCTCTTAAACTATGTTAATAACACTTGACTTGTGCACTATGTCACTGTGCGTTCATGTGGCACTTGCCCGTGGAAGCGACGGAACACCACTGCCAAATTTTTTCACAAAACCATTATTTAAATACATTATTAAAATTGGCTTGTATGAAGCAAAAAGTGACTAGATAACCGTCCATTATATATAGAGATGCCCCCGTGCCACGGAAAGACGTTGGTGTCGGCTGTCATTAGTAGATCTTTGACGGTTGTTACCCGAAACCCGAAGTTGTCAGAAACCCGAGTTTGGTAGTCGGACTTTATCTAACTCTTTCTTTGTTGTGGAGGTCAGATAGGCAGTCGCTCCATGGAAAATAGTGGTATTCATGTGACTACGAGCTCGCTTTTGTCGCTAAGATAGGTAATGTTTCTTTCCTGGAGTGCTTATCATTCGAGTACAATTTTTCTGGCAATGCGTTCCAAGTTGTGAGAAGAGAGATAAGGTAACAGACTAACATCCACGTCAAAGTTGAAATATCTCTGAGTGAATTCTATGAAATCATTTATTCAAGTTACGCGGAGAATTAATGTGAGACACTCAAAAGGCCACCTTACGCCATTTCCTTCCTGGTGTTCCGGCTGGGAAGAAGAAAAGAAGAATTGCTGGAACAAGTCCCCAGCAACAAAGAAAGATGTTTCCGAATGATGAATGTTTACTTACTCAATTTAGCAATATCAGGTACGTCATCGCTGAGATCAATCAAGGCATCGTCTTCAGGTTTCTTTGCTGAAATTATGTTAACAAAATTGTTAAACACATTTAACTACAGAAAATCTAGATTTATACCTGATTTCTGAACAGCTAAACCACACAGCAAGAGGAAGTAGGAGCAACATAAAACTACAGGGTCAAAATAAGTTTGCTAGTGACACTCCGAGGATACGATGAGTATCGGTATCAAACAAAAACAAAACTAAAATGATTTGATGTGACGACCGCAGTAAGTGTAGTTAAAATACATGCAGTCGGTGACACCAAAAATAACTCTTATAAGTTAATATTGATATACTCACGTGAGGCAACAGCATTCGTTCCAGGTATTCCCATGGCAGCGCCTAAGATGGCCGATGGAGTGGCACCGCCAGTTGCGGCATTCCTGAGTAAATAAAATCATCACATATTTCTTTTTGTGTCGTCGGCAGAAGTATTTAATGCTAATTGGGGCCAATATCGTTTCTTGCGGTATCAGGTGTTGTTCAGATCGTCAAGAGTGCAGATCAACCGACGACGTTCGTCAATTTCACGAACAAAACTTCGATTTTGAATTGAATGAGACCAGCATACGCTTGATGCATCCTTACGGTAGAGCCAATGCTGCATGTGTGTTTTAACTCTTGGCCTCGCTCACCGCCAAACCCTTAGCCACTGGTTTGTAAAAAAGCAGTGATAGCCTAGTGATGTGACCGCGAACTGGCAAGTCGTAGGTCACGAGTTCGAACCCAAGGCGCGCATTTCTGATTTTTCGGGTTCATATGCGTGTTGTATAATTATCAATAGCTTCGGTGAAGGAAAACATCGTGAGGAAACCAAACATGCCTGAGAGATATTTCTCGACGGCGTTTAATGCCAAGCCAGAGGCCCATGGGCGGCATAAAAACTCTGACACCAAGTTAGGCACTAACTACACGAATAAGAAAGAACTGACGAAGGAAAAAAGGTCTGACTGACTGAGTGACTGAAAGGACTGGTTTGTTATCGTTTTCCATTGAACCTGTATACTTTTACCCGAATTATTCTCTCGTCACCCACCTGTTGTTCACAAACCGTCCGTGTCTGAGCAGCAGGTTGTTGAGCCGGTCGTTGGCGTGCAGCAGCTCTGCCGTGAGCGGGGACTCGCCGGCCAGGCGCCCGATCAGCTCGGCCACGCGGCTCTGCATGGCGCGGAGTGTGTCTGCTAGCTCCTGTAAGTACGTGTTCAAACTAAGTGTTCAAATGCCTTGCGAGGCTCTAGGCATCTATATCAGGGGTGTTACGAATATTCGCATCCGCAAATGCGGATTATTCGCATTATTTACATCTGCATATTCTTATTAGACATCTGCATCCGCATCAATTAATGCGGAGCTTTTATAGGTGCGGATTCATATTTGCAAAACGTAACGATAATCTATGTAAAGGAGGCGGGCGAGGCCAGAGTGCCTTCCTATTGGTCAGTTTGTTCACGAACTGACCAATAGGAAGGCACACTGGTGACAAGATCCTACAGGTTTTGTTAGTTTTGTTTCAGTCATCGACTTGATTCCCATTGTGAATTAATTACAGTGTTTGTTTTCTGTGTTTATCCAAGTTTTTTGCGTGGTTGATGAATATCTCGATGTAAATATTAAATGAAACAGTTAATAAAAATGTCGCCACCAATAAAATGCAGTAAGTATCTGGATTTACTTTAAATTAGACAAAAAAAGCGTATGCAAAATACGCGCTTTGGACGCAGTTGCGGACACCAGCCCGTGATGCAATACAATTAGACAAAAATTATCCGGAGCAGTCCGAGTGCAAAATATGTTATAAATGTTACTCGCGGAAGGGATGTACTACTACTTTGAAAAATCACCTGAAATCAATGCCATGGGAGTTTCGTTTGTTCGAAAGCGCGCGGTAATGAAAACCCGTTGAAGAAAAAAAAAATGATGCAGGTATGTTTAGAATATCGGATACATTAAATGACACATTAAATCGATTTTTGTTTATAATGTAGGTACATTACCGGCTGACAGCGTTGAGGAGGAGTTTTTTGATGCTCTTTTATAGTTTGTAATTAGTTAATTTTAGTCTTTTTAATTATCTGCGCAAATAAATAAAATTGAAGTGTCATGTAGGTACTGAAAATTTAAATATCTTAAAATAATCCTGAAATCCGCATCCGCGGATGTGAACCTCTAATAATCCGGATCCGCATCCGCGGATGTCAAATTTTTTGCATCCGCAACAACCCTGATCTATATCTATAATTAAGCCCGACTTAACAGTGGACGAAATTATGCAGGTAAATTATTGCAAAAAAACACGTGGTCCCTTGGGACCTCACACTCAGTCTCTAATTTTCAAACTGCTATTCACAGAAATCAAGTATTTAGAAAAATATTTGTGTGGTCTTGTTTGTCGGATCTGATAAAAAGAAGTCAATCGACAAATAATGTTTTAAAATGTGAAGTCTTTGAACTGAATACACTACTGTTATAAACTCTTTATATTTTAAACCTTGACATCAATAAACGGTTGATAACTTTAATCTGTCATTGACATGTTATTTACATTTACATAAAAACAGACAACAAAAGGTTTCCTTGTACGGAATTTTAATTGAAATACATGAATGAATTACAGGATGCCCCCAATTTATAGCTACAAAACATTTCTGTATAAACGAGGTTCTGGTAATCAGTTTTCATAACGGGAATTATATTTTTTGTCACCAAAGTTTATATTTGTCATCAACTTGTATCTAATTAATAGATCTATGTGTCGCTAAGAAATATTTTCATTCTCAGATAAATTAAAAATGTCGCCAGGTATGAATTACCAAATTAATGTTAATATGTATCTAAAATAAGATATGGATTAATGGTAAGGTAATACCCAAATCCCCCAAGCTTTGGCCACAGATGGGTTACCTTACCGATCCAGGTTAAGCCACTCTTGCTAAGGTTTGGACACAGATGGGTTACCTTACCGGTCCAGGTTAGGCAACTCTTGCCAAGGTTTGGAAACGGATGGGTTACCTGAACGGTCCAGGTTAAGCCACTCTTGCCAAGGTTTGGACTCAGATGGGTTCCGTTACCTGTCCAGGTTAGGCAACTCTTGCCAATGTTTGGACCCAGATGGGTTACCTTACCGGTCCAGGTTAGGCCACTCTTGCCAAGGTTTGGAAACGGATGGGTTACATTAACGGTCCAGGTTAAGCCACTCTTGCCAAGGTTTGGACACAGATGGGTTACCTTATCGGTCCAGGTTAGGCAACTCTTGCCAAGGTTTGGAAACGGATGGGTTACCTTAACGCTTCAGGTTAAGCAACTCTTGCCAAGGTTTGGAAACGGATGGGTTACCTTACCGGTTCAGGTTAAGCTACTCTTGTCAAGATTTGGAAATGGATGGGTTACCTTAAAGGTCCAGGTTAAGCAAGTCTTGCCAAGGTATAGAAACGGATGGGTTTCCTTACCGGTCCAGGTTAAAAAACTCTTGCCAAGGTTTGGCCACAGATGGGTTACCTTACCGAGCCAGGTTAAGCAACTCTTGCCAAGGTTTGGAAACGGATGGGTTCCATTACCTGTCCAGGTTAAGCAACTCTTGCCAAGGTTTGGACACAAATGGGTTACCTTACCGGTCCAGGTTTTGATTTGATATGATTTGTTTTAGTTTAAATTAACAGAAAGTCAATTTATTAGTATATTTTTTGTAGAGGATGTTAGGAATATACTACAACTTCACGTTCCCATGTAATGTTTCCTGACAATGCCAAAAGAACACGCGTTCACGTGTGCGAAGCCCCGGGCACAGCTAGTCAAATAATATATTAAATAATGACATGCAGAGTGCCTTTAAGCTCAACCAAAGTCAGCACGCCCATTTATTTCATCAAAACTGGTTACCAGAGCACCCAAGCCCTGTCACCAGTGCACTTGACGACCTCATGACTGCATCAGTGAGCGGAGCGCATTTAAGTGAATTTTGAACCAGTCATACTTGAATTTTGTGCCATTGCTAAAGAAGAAGAAGAGAATCCAATGTCTGAATAGTACTTACGTTAAGCAGTTCAATGTCGCTGTCGTGGTGTGCAGTATGAGGCTGGGTAGTGAGCTCGTTGAGCATGTCGTTCATCACGTTCATGTTTCCATCAACCAGCGCCAGGTCGGTACGTAACTTGTTGGTCTGACTTTCTGACAACGTCACCTGAAAACAAGAAGACATGTGAGCAGCGGAAGGATCCAGAAGATATTGTTCATAGATAAAAAAGGACGGCTGATGTAGTGAACCTAGCCTAACGCTATAGGCTAGACTTATCTATACAAATAAATAAAATTAAAGTTTCTGTTTGTAATTTCAAAATAACGGCTTTTTACTAAATGCAATTATAACACTTTATACGGTACTTATTTAATAAAACTTAATTTTTGCCTGCCTGTCTGTTTGTCCCATCTAATCTCTGAAACGGCGGGACCGATTTTGACGGGACTTTTACTGGGAGATAGCTGATGTTCTAAGGAGTAACTAAGGCTACTTTTATTTTAGAAAAAGGATTAGGGTTTCGTGAAAAAAATTAAAGCCCTTGAAATTATTAACAAAATCCGATTCAAATAGGGAAGTAATGTTTTCATAATAATTTCACGCGGATGAAGTTTGCGGGCAACAGCTAGTCCATACTAATATTAAAACTATGTTCTTTGATAAACATAGGTCACAAACTCACAACACAAAGTGTTTTCCATAGACTACCAAGGACCTGGTAGATAGAACCATTGGGATTATTGATTAGTGGACGTAGACAAGGTGAAAGTACCAAAGACTGGCATTCGTTCTGATGCCTTAGACGCCTTTAAAGTACAAGCCGAGATGATTGTCGCCGTTTTTGATGATGATTAGTGATCCCAGTATGTTTTTATCAGCACATAATGAGGTTACGTCCGTAACAACAACCTCAGAAAAAGAAGAATTTGTTCTTATGATGACTAACGTCCTTAAAGGCTAAGTATTTATGAATACTTACATATAAGTTAGGCGATAAAATGGATAATGTTTGGCTATTCATAAGCAGAGATCGGAATAGGTACAGTGTATTTGCCTAAACTTCTAGGAAGTAAGTAACGTGTGAATAAATAACTTCGTATAAAATCATGGAATGATTTTTAAGTTCCGAAGTAAAGCTGTTAAATTAGAGGGTGGTATATAGAAATATACTCTTCCTATTACGACCTCTGTTCATAAGAAACTATTTAAATAACATCATCCATTTTATCAGCTTAAAAACATCATGACAAAAATGAAGCTCTGTAATCAATTGTGTCAAAGTCATAGCAGACTAACATTGAAACAAAAGACTTGACTGATTATAAAACACACGGTGTCGATAGCCGACACATGATTGTATTCATTGCAGTTTGTAAGAAACACATTAAATTTCATAGATATAATGATATTCACGACTATCAACAAAGATAGCAGCCAGACAAATTGATTATCGACAAAGATAATTATTGCGCGTAATTAGTTGATAATGCATTCAAGAGCCTACACGAGTGATTCTGAAGTATGTCCGGCGAATCTAAGCAGTTTAACAGAATAGAATAGACATATTTATTTACAATGAATATAAGTACCCACCTAACTCAGGGTAGTAAAACTTGTTGGCTAATAATAGTGTGGAGTATAAAAATAGATTACCGTTATACAATAAAAAATCTAGAATATCCAAATGATACAGTATCATGATCTGTTCAAGAATCCCTCGATTGTGATGGCCAGTACTGAAAGAAAAATAACATCATATTCCCAATATCTGTTACCTAGGAATACGGATGCAATTTTTTTTCTAGTTTTTCCCCTGGACAATGTAGTCATACTGACCACTCGTACAGACTTATGTTTCATGTCTGTATAGTTCGTCGCAACTCACGCGTAGACTATACAAATCAATGTTACTTACGGTGGCAAGAATTTGCTCCTGAGCAGGGCGGCTCGGCGAGGTTTGCGGCACAGCTGATCGTTGCGGAGAGCCAATCATCGTATCACCGCCGTCCGGCACACTCTACACAAAATAACTCAGTATTATATATCTCTGATCTATTCTTATAAACTGAAAAAATCTCTATATTAAAACGAACTGGTTTAAGGAATACTAGTTTAGCTAGATCCGTTTTTTTATGCATTCTTATCAATCACGTATAGATAAAATAATATTTGCGGCACGCTATGTTTGGATACGGGATATTGATTCTTCTTTATTTAACATATGATACTAAATGACTTGCTTCATAGAAGTTATAATTATGAAATTCGCGTAAAAAAACGATCGTTGTATGGGAACACAAAAGCATTCTGCAGCTGGTTAGAAAGTTGCAAAACTTTTATAACATACTGTTTTTTAATCCACTGGGGAATATTTAGCAGTATAAAGATTAGAGTTATTGCGATACGCGGCAGTTGACGACCAGATCAAGATACTTCCAAAGACAACATTATCTATTTCTATTTCAGTAGTTAGTAAACAAATGCAGTGAGAGATAAGAATAAATATTAGCACATAGGTAATACAATATTATGCTCATAACCGCGGTAAATGAACTAAATAATTACATGCATAAATATGTAGCATAGTAGGATAAAAGTCACAGATAATATTACAATTTAATTTAGCTATTATTTATCAGAAAAGGACATCAACCACTTTGTATGGCGATTGGGCTTGAACATGAACATAAATATATTGCACTATTATTGATTTTATTGAGTGGCTTACAGTATAAAGAAAACATATATATAAGAAGTTTTGTATCAAATTGGTTAAATTATATAAATAAGTCCATGTTCACGCGCAAGTCTTTATGTAAAGTAGGTTCATTATGCGGAGAAATGCTAGGGTTAACGTTTGAAGCGGGTACTGAGTCCGAGAGTGAGCCGGGGTCGTCGTTTAGAAAATCATCAGAATCCATTTTGAACAAAACAAGTCGTCAAAAATAGCTAAAGTTGAAATAATATTCACAATACGATACGAAAAAGAGCGCAAACGCAAAGCGATAAGCGAATGACATTTTGACAATCGGGTCTGGGACTGACCCAGACCCGATTGCCAGTTGCCAGTTCTCTGCACTGTCAGTCGAACACTCGATTTGAAATCGATTCTATCGTGTTGTGCTGTTTTGTTTTGCGTAATTCTTTTGGTTATGGACCACGCCGCATTACAATAAAAATCTTCAAGAAAAGCACGTGTTAATAATACCCGCTATCACGACGAACAAAACCCAAACGAACGAAGAAGAATTACCAATAACGAACGATTCTTACTATTTTTCCCCGATATAGGCTAAACGACTTTCAACGTTTGTTCTACGTGGGCACGCTATAATCATGGCGGTAAGTCTCCTCTTTGGACAGTGTTAGTCAGTAAAAGTCTGACACGCCCTTTTGCTCCACCCTAGAGCGGGAGAAATAAATGGATGATTTTACCACCTCAAAAAAAAAAAAATGTTGTTCTACGTAAAGTATATCTTTTTATTCATGTAAGGTTAAGGTGGTGATGGTGATGCTGGTGATGAACCCTCCTACGACCAGAGCAAAGCTTGGTCTTCCAGGAAAACATTTGAATTTTTCGAAGCTCTCAAATCGAAACATCAAAAATATCGATATTATTTTTTCTGTGTTTTTATTCTTTAGGCAATCCTAACTCAACGCACCCCGCACGCCACTGTCACCATACAAATACAAATCAATTTAAAATCTTTTTTATTCGTTTTTATATTGACACTCCCGAATAGGGACCAATGTTCAGTAAATATCATTACTAAATTATTTATGAATTCCTTCTTTCCCAATACGGTTGTTCACGGTTAGCCCATTTTGGTTGATGTCCTTTTCGTACCTTTGCACTTACTAATAACTAATAATATTTAGATATAATTTTCAGATCAACGATTAAAGTTTACATCCGATTTATGCCGAGATTGTTTCAGACGGACTCATTTCGTTTAACTATCGGTCGGATCATGAATTTGGCGTGTGACGATGAGTATTACTCTGATAAACATGATATATAGATATGAGATAATTTTCCGGTCGTTATCACTTATCACTGTCGAATGGTACATACCCTCTGCGGTGTGAATATAGGCGCCATTGCATCCAAGTCTGTCATGGGGAACTCCACTCCTTTGGTCCTCAGCTCAGTGTAGATTTGCACAACACCCTGAAACAATGTACAAAATTGTTAGCCATTCTTCCTTTTTTTGCTAAGATTTAATAGTTAGATTCGTCAAAAAATGATCATGATTATTTTGCGTTGACATTTGAATCGCTCACTCAAATTGAAAATCGTATAGTTTCGTTCCATGCGAGATGTGTGAGCTCATTCATCTCCAGTGATACCACTTTTAAGCGCATTCTAAGGACTGTAAAAGCACATCTAACGATTCAAATCTCTGTTTCTTTTGCGTATTAGTCTAATTCCCTAGATTCTATTACTTTGTTTATCAATGGATATTCCCTTAGAACAGGATAGGACACAGAACAAATATCTATATTTTATAGAACTTGTCCAATTTACTGACAGGCTAGGTCGGTGCCCAGATTTTATCTATGTAATCATCGAAAATGCCTTTGCCTAAGGAAACATTGCAGCTGAACGGTTATGCATTTTACTCGGAACGATTGTCCTAAATTGACTACAATCATAAAACGTACTTTATATGAGACAAATATTACAAATAATGCAATGTTTCGTGACAGATATTATTAAAATAACTTATACTATCGTATCCAGTAATCGGATTAATTCACGCGATGTCATAAAATATCTTTGATACAATACTAAATTAAAATTACTAAATACCGGGACTCATCTATGTATACTATACGAGTACAGTGTAAAAAGTCTTTTTGTTTTTATTCTGAAGTCTTTTCATGTCCGTCTGTATGATAGCGTTGTTCATCCAAACAACGCAACGGATTTTGATGCGGATTTCACAACCATTTAGAGAATTTATCCTGGAAGGTTTTTGTGTATAATACATTATTATGAACATTAGCTGTACGCCGCGACCTTCGTCTGCGTGAAATGAATATAACAATTTCATGGGTTTTCATGCACGGAACCCTAATTCTCTTTTGAAAAAAAATTAAAATAGTTAGTTATAACATCAGCTGTCTGCCAGTGAAAGTCTCGTCAAAATCGGTACAGCCGTTTCGGAGATTAGCCGGAAGAAACAAACAGACAGACATACATAGATGACAAATGAAATATCTTGCCAAGTCGGGAACACCGTGCGACGCAGGACCAGGGCACTAGTAATATCTGGATATACGTGAGTTGAGTTAGAACCTTTAATTGGATTATGGCTTAAGCTGTTTTAGTAGATAGTGGTGTCAATCTTGTTACAGGATTGTAAGGGACATTGACCTGGGGAAACGTTTAAATGTGGACTTAAGCTCTGTATTGTCGACAGTTCCTCACGGCCAGCGGATATCAGAAAAGTCGCTTGACTTCAGACCTTCACATATCACGTAATCAGTAAACATGTCCACTAAAATATGGCTAAATCCTACACAGTATAACGAAAATAATTAAGTTTATATAATAAATCCAATGCAATCAAGCACAGATTAGCGTAATTACGTAGGGGAGGGGGGGGGGGTTGGTGCCGAAAAATCGTAATTAATGAACGCCTCAGACGTCTCCATGGGACAATTTTATAAAATCTTATTGACACAATACTTCATCACTTTCACGTCATTTTTTACGCTAATATGGTCCTATCGCTTTTCATGAGTAATAGTCGAAAGCATCGCCTATTTCATGCAAAGTTGACGTTGATAAGAAAAGAACTTTCATAAATACAAGATAAGTTTGAAGTTTTCCATTTAGTACAACAGACGGTTGGGAGTTGCCTATTGGGAAACTGGCTAACTACGTGGATGCGTTACATTACTGCTCCCAGAGATTTCTAGTCGATACGTGTCGGTCGGTAAGGAAATATTTTATAAAACAATGGGACGCTGATTGTATGAGGACAAATCAATTCGCTGAAATGCTATTTCCGATATCATGAAACTGAATAAATAAAGGCTGACAGAATAATTGATCAAAATATAGTTTTTTAGTAGCATAATATTTAGAATCTTCATCACAATAAACGACATTAAAATGAGTATTTTTGGTATTACATAAGGTTTGACAAGCAATAGAAATGTATAGTCAGAGCCATTAATTGGGTAGGTACTACTCTCATTCAAATACTGTAACGTGTTTTTTTAAACTGTTACATGCTTTTTATATTTTAGTCGATTTCGGAACGATTTTTATACTGTCTTTTATTGGCATCGGTTTAGTTCGGCAACTGTCATTTTTTGACGTTTCACTTTACGACCTGATTTCGTCATCGCGGCATTTATCTCGCCAATTTAATTTTAAAAATCCGGTATAATCACGGATATTTTTAGGCCAAATGATGCCATAATCGCTGCCTTAAACACCCAGGACAAGGTGTTCAGAAGGAGGGATCCCTAATTTCTTCGGTAAGATTTATTTCTACCAGACCAATATGTGGTCATATCATTTTAGGTTCGTGTTTTAAGTCAAATTGATGTTTCAGGATTTCAATATTGGACGATGCTCTAGTGTGATTTTCACCTACTTGGATTTATCGGTGCACACGGGAAAAGTCATTTATTAACGGAAAAACGGTAAGTTCCTTCTTGGGACGCCATGCTCCCCACGTGTTGAAATTCTAATAGACTTGTGTATTAACCTTTTAAAATTTTGTTACAGCCCTGCTGTGGCGTTTTTCTTCTACTTTTTCTTTTTCTTTCGTCTGATTATAATTTTCCATTTCATGGATTCTGGATTCTCTCATCTTCGACGCCGAAATCTTGAGGTCTAATTTAACATTTTTTTAGCCAGACATCTGGCCCAAACTTAATTTACTTTCTTCATATAAAGATGCAACAATAATGATAATCTCAAATTAGTAATTTAATATTTAAAGTAAAAGGAAGCTACTGACATAATAAAGAAGGTATTAACAAAGGTATTTCCATTGTTCCTATAATCCTAGTTTAGTCACCCCCGGAAGATTAGAAGTTCGACTCTACAAATGGTCTTATCTGGCAAGTATTTTTTAAATGTAGTGTGCGTTCCCAAGGCGCCCGAATTCTTTTATTGTTACACATACATCTTTTTTTTATTTTTTAATAGGAGAACACACACACACACACATTCTTTTTTTGCTCTTGTATGATTTCTTACATAGGATCTTACACTTGATCCCACACACACCCCGGGTCTGTTACAGTTTGTCACTCTGCGAACAGGGACTTGAAGTAGCTTCCTGATCTTGTTAGTTATTGTTGCATCTTATAATTTGTAGTATTGTTTACAGAACACATTATATAGTTTCTGTAAAACATTATTGTTTATTGTTGTAATTTACAACTTGAATTTTTTTTGATGTTTCCTTGTAAGTAAACAATATTTCCTAGTAATATTATTGTACTATTGTGTATGTTTAACTTTTATGGTTACAGCATTACCCATTTACTCTTGCAAAACCAACATTTGTATGGTAAGACAGTTTTGTTTTGTATAAGTAACTCAACATTGTAAAACTAAGTGCGGTGTAATTTGATTTCATATTTAATTTTAAGTGAACTTTGGTTTAACTTAATAATCATACTTTATGTGACTTGAACTTATATTGTAAATTATTGCTGCATCTTTTCATTGCTAAATACTTTAATATTTTCATAAAAAACAACTTTCAACTTTAAAAATATTTCAACTTAACCTCAAATATTTTATAACTTTTGAAATCTTGCATTTTGCTTTGCTCATCAATTATTATCATATTGTTTATTCAAAATGGATAAAGAAGTTCAGTCTTCTCTGCCTCTTGCTAAAGATAACATAGAAACTGATGGTGCATGCACAGTTCCTAATGTTGCACCTTTTGTTCCTGACATGATTAATTTGACAGATGTACCACATTCTTTTGATCATAATGACAGGATTGCACACTCTTCCTCAGCTTTTGCGACGAACGCTTTGCCTTCATTTAATTCAATGAATGTTTTGGTTAGTGAACATATTAAAAAGAATTTTCCTTCTGCAATTAAGTTGCCCGATTTAAAAAAGAGTAAAATTAAATTCGATGGGAAATCTTGTGTTAGAGAATTTATTACTGAAGTTGAAGAATATTTTTTTATACAAAAATTTTGATGAAATTTTATTGGTTGGTTCATTTACGGACTTGCTTAGTGGTATTGCACTGAAATGGTTTCGCACAGTTCGCTTTCGTATTCCATCCTGGCACGAGCTTAAACTTGCTTTACTTAAACGTTTTGACAGGCCGGATTTTGACTATTTTCTGGAACATGACCTTCGTACGAGGAAACAGAAGAGTTCTGAATCTCTTTCAGATTTCATTACAGAAATAATGGACATGGCTAGTCGTCTTTCTTTGCCATTGTTTGATGCGGTTTTGATTAACATTATTAAACATAACATGTTACCTATTTACACACCTTTTATATTTGGTAAGCATATTGATTCTGTAGAACAATTTCTTGTTCTTGCAAAAGAACTTTGGAGTAGAAAATAAAACTTTATATAAATTTTGTAAAAGTAAGTATGATCCTAATAGTTGTATTCTGGGTTCAAATAGTCATGAACAATTTTCACAGTTAGCTTATAAAATAAATTCTGTTTCTAGTGCTGCTTATATAGCTGATGGTTCTTCATAGAGAATTATTGGTACACAATTTACTTCTAAACATTTCGTAGAATTTTTGAAAGGTTTTAATATCACTAAAATATTTTATAATACTTTATACACGCCTCAAAACAATACAGTTGAGATATAATAAAACTGTTGAAACTTGCATAGCTTGTTTTGTTAAAGAAGATCATAGAACTTGGTCTAAGTATTTATCTAATGTTCAATTAGCTTTGAATAATACTGTTAATCTAGCTACAGATTTCACCCCTAATTTTTTGATGTTTGGTAGAGAACTTATTTTTGATGCTTCTTTGCATCGTTTTATAACTTGAGTGAACTGGAAGTTTCCAATAGAAATGCTGATTCTCTTAACTCACTTAGTGATATTTTTGTTAAAGTTCAAACTCATTTATTAAAAGCTTATCTATTATATTAAGGGTCGTAAAGTCATTTCTTTTGATGTGAGGAATGTTGTGTGGAGAAGAAGTTTTGTTCAATCTCTTGCACCTACTTATTTTTCGGCAAAACTTGCTCCTAAGTTTATTAAATGTAAAATTATTGAAAAGATCACTGATAATGTTTATATTCTGAAAGACCTTAATAAGGGTACCGCTGGTCGTTATCATGTTAAGGATATAATAAAATTTTAATTTGGTTTCCAAGTGTTAAGTCTTGATTTTGATAATTTTGTTTGAAGCGCGCTTTTGTTAGTGTGATGTACGATGGGATGGATGATAGGTTATTAGCACTTTAAATGAAGATGTATGTTAGGTAACTTCTTATAAATTTGTTGAATTTGAGATCTTAACATTCTAAAACACAACTTAGGACCTTTTAATAACCTGTTCTACCCACACGACTACATTTTTCATATCGAAAGATCTTATTATTATTTCTAAGTATTATTATAATTTTTTTATGCAGTCTTGTATGCAATCTTTTTTTGTACATTCTTGTATACAATTTCTGCATTGGTACCTACTACTTTTGTACACTCTGTTCTCGCTTGTAGAGGTTTACCTATCTTTCTTTTTTTACGGATCTCGGTATAATTTTTTCCTTGATTTCGTTGTTTTTTTTTGCTTCTGTGCTCGGAAGATTGGTGGTGTTGTGCCGATCACAGAATGCATGTCTTTTTTGCTTCTGTGCTCGGAAGATTGGTGGTGTTGTGCCGATCACAGAATGCATGTTTTTTTTTGCTTCTGTGCTCGGAAGATTGGTGGTGTTGTGCCGATCACAGAATGCATTTATTTTTCCGCTATTGTGCTCGGGAAGTTGGTAGTGTTGAGCCGATCACAATATGCGTTTATTTTCGAAGGTGTTTGTGCTCGGAAGATTGGTGGAGTTGTGCCGATCACAACATTCTTCTTTATTTTTTTGCATCTTTAGAGATGTGGAGATTTTAAACTATATCTCACAGTTGTAATTCGTTCTTGCTAGTCAGTGGCGATGGTGCCTAACTGTACTCATATAGACATTTTTTGGATTATTCTTGTTAGACAGCGGCAATTGCGCCTAACTGTACTCTTAATTTAAACTTGTTAGTCGGTGGCTATGGTGCCTAACCGAACTCATATTGGTATTTTTGTTGTATTCTTATACATATTGTTCAGCGACTACTACGCTTAACTGTACTTGTAATATTTCTTGGATTTAACTTGTTAGTCAGTGGCGAAGGTGCTTAACTGTACTCATGTGGTTCTTTAGTATTATAGGTCGGTTGTGCTTGTAGCTTGACTGCACTTACTGTTTTTTGTGTTTTGTTTCTTTTCCAGTATCTTTTTGGAAACGTTTTATTGCAATTTATATTTTCTGTCTTTTTAAAAAAAAGTTTTTTTACCTTGTTTGTTTTTAGCATAAAAGAAATTGCTTTCTTTTATTTTTTCGGGGAGGGATGTAATGTAACGTGTTTTTTTAAACTGTTACATGCTTTTTATATTTTAGTCGATTTCGGAACGATTTTTATACTGTCTTTTATTGGCATCGGTTTAGTTCGGCAACTGTCATTTTTTGACGTTTCACTTTACGACCTGATTTCGTCATCGCGGCATTTATCTCGCCAATTTAATTTTAAAAATCCGGTATAATCACGGATATTTTTAGGCCAAATGATGCCATAATCGCTGCCTTAAACACCCAGGACAAGGTGTTCAGAAGGAGGGATCCCTAATTTCTTCGGTAAGATTTATTTCTACCAGACCAATATGTGGTCATATCATTTTAGGTTCGTGTTTTAAGTCAAATTGATGTTTCAGGATTTCAATATTGGACGATGCTCTAGTGTGATTTTCACCTACTTGGATTTATCGGTGCACACGGGAAAAGTCATTTATTAACGGAAAAACGGTAAGTTCCTTCTTGGGACGCCATGCTCCCCACGTGTTGAAATTCTAATAGACTTGTGTATTAACCTTTTAAAATTTTGTTACAGCCCTGCTGTGGCGTTTTTCTTCTACTTTTTCTTTTTCTTTCGTCTGATTATAATTTTCCATTTCATGGATTCTGGATTCTCTCATCTTCGACGCCGAAATCTTGAGGTCTAATTTAACATTTTTTTAGCCAGACATCTGGCCCAAACTTAATTTACTTTCTTCATATAAAGATGCAACAATAATGATAATCTCAAATTAGTAATTTAATATTTAAAGTAAAAGGAAGCTACTGACATAATAAAGAAGGTATTAACAAAGGTATTTCCATTGTTCCTATAATCCTAGTTTAGTCACCCCCGGAAGATTAGAAGTTCGACTCTACAAATGGTCTTATCTGGCAAGTATTTTTTAAATGTAGTGTGCGTTCCCAAGGCGCCCGAATTCTTTTATTGTTACACATACATCTTTTTTTTATTTTTTAATAGGAGAACACACACACACACACATTCTTTTTTTGCTCTTGTATGATTTCTTACATAGGATCTTACACTTGATCCCACACACACCCCGGGTCTGTTACAATACCTAGTAACGTATGTAACCAATTAACGCAGAAGTATATACAGTCACGAGCACCAATATGTATACACTTTCCTAAATGTAAAAGTAATTTTTGCGAGAAATAACGATTGTAACTTGGAGATGGGATTTATTTCATAAAAAAATATGAGTTCCAAAATGCTATGTTCGTAACAACATGAACATTAATTAAAATAGTAGGACCACTAACACTTTCGAAAAATAAACTGCATGACAATCTCTCCAGCAACATGATTTTGTTATTCAATTGTTATGTTCATACACAACTGATGACCTATACAATTGAAGCTGAACTAGCGAAGCAATTGAAACTTGTGACCTTCTCAATATACTGATACAAAACTATGGGTATGAAACTATGTACCTACGTACTGGGACGCGTCTAGCGTCTAGTGCAAAAGATTTTAACCCAATACATAGGCTCGTAATGGGATATCCACGCAAATTCGCGTAAATACTTAGTCTACTAGAACTTTAACAGTTATTACAGGTAGCCAGAAGCCCGAAGGTCTGACAACCAGTAATTCCAAAGGGTATTGTATTACCCAGTGACCAGTCACTGGGTTATCGAGAGCAGATAGTTGTCGCTCTCGTAATAGCTACTGGTATTCAACTCCATACATTTAGACAAGAAATCGACTCCAACACATTACCCAATAGGTATGGAAAAGGCTAGGCAGATGATAGTGAAATAGTTTCAACACGGGACCCATGACGAAGACGATGGAGATGGGATCTATGTAAATTCGCATCAATACTTAGTTTACCAAGCATTTAAATATTCTTTGATATTTTTTTACCTGTAAATCAGGCTGGCTCTGGAAAGCATCAGCCCAGCACTGGATAAGGCTGAGAACCTTCTCTTGGACCACTGTTGGAGGATCATTCTTGGGTCCAATAAGTTTTACCTGCACAATAAAAAAAGAAAAAATAAAACAACTGTCGTCATTGAAATTAATCATTGGAGTTCTTGAAAATAGTTTATTTTTATGGGAAATTACATTATGCTTCTCAGGATTTTTTTGTTATTTCATTTATTTTCTGTTGTTATTTGATAGCTTTCCTGTCTTGTTTTCTTTATCGTGTGGTTTATGCCTAACCACACGATACCTTTCCGCACCTCTCCTGTGTGGGTAGGTATATACGCGAATAGACATGTGTTAATTAAACTAGATTTGATAATATATGCACATTCATAATGTGACATGCTCGGCTAGAAAGGAAAAAGCAAGTTTATTTGTAAGCATATGAAAATAATACCGGTGTGTGGGCACAAAGTTCCACAAAATGTCATTCAACATAGACATAGCATGACTTCTGTATTCCTCAAAAGGTAAGCAGTTGTTTAAGTACACTCATATTACGCCAGTTACGTTCTGAATCCCAAGAGAACTTTTTTTTTACCATTATCTGGACCTTTATTTTAAACTTCTTACAATTATATCAATCTAAAATTTCGTTTTTAAAATAAATATGATGAAATCCTCTATTAAGAAATAACTAAGCTTTTAAAAAACCATTAACAAGACAGATTAGAAATTAATGATCATCATTTCATCAAGCAGGTTTTAGAATCGAAATTATAATTATAAACTTAGAATAAAAAACAGTTTGCCTTTCAAAGGCAAAATGGCATTATTTTGACTTTGCCAAATATGTTTAGTAAACAAATGTAATTATAGCATAAACCATGATGTTATAATGAATACACTTGCACATATTGCATAACATTGTAACCATAACACATGCATACAAGGTAGGTAAGGGCCTATGAATCATACTAAGAAAATGACTAATGAAAAGGAAACAGTGTGGAATATAATATGCATACTAACTATAGTAGGTTTATTTTCTTAGTAAAATGTCATATGGCTTGAATTTTTTCTTTTACACAGTGCATGAGACCTTGAGGCCTTGTAACAGAAGGTTTTATGAAGGATCCAGGACTAGTCTTGGCTACAGAGAGACTACACTACACAGTGCTGACTCCATGATAAAACATTGTCACAATGGCCCTTATACTGTGTACCGTTAATCTTATAAACTCTTTCATTAAACTGGAGAAATTGTTCTTTCTTTTTAGTAATTGACTTGTTCAAGATCTATTTTATTGAGAAACCAATATTAAAGCTAGGAATTACAATATTTAGAACTGGATAAATGGCAGATGCAAAGCTATAGTTTCTCTGTAGGTAAATATTTAGTTATGAGTTGGTTCCAGTGACATTCAGTATGAACATTTTCTCCATGAATAACTACTTCTTGGATATAAAAGTTGCTGGCCAGAATATTGCATTGCTTGCATTTGTCTACAAACTGTCATGTATAATCGTTTATTGGACTCAGTAGAATATAGCCTAATATTATAAAAATAATCTACTCATGTCTATAACAAAAAAAGGCTACTAAAAACTAAATGAAATTAGGTAAAGAATCTGCAATATCATGGAAATCAGTTCACTTCCATGGACAAAATAAATGGAGAAGCTTGCTAATTATAAAGAAATAATATGATAATTCCAAACTGGTAGTAGTTAGACTATAAAATGTTGAGATTTTACAATAATTATATTAAAACTGACTAACCCAAAAAAAATATTAATTAAACAAAGAAAGAATTGTAAGTATGGTAGTATTGTGTGGTGTGGGTTGATGGTATGTTTTGACTATTATATTCTATTAAGTCTTGGATCAAAGTCGTATCAAAACAAGGTAACACTGCAGATTAACCTTCAAGTGATAAAACATATTATCAGTTGAACTGTAAAACTGAGATATCAAAGGAGCAAGTGACTCATTGGAACTGACTGTTTCAATTATGTTACATCATAAGTTTAAATGTTTACCTGTTAAGTTACTACATGGCTCAAGTTTCTAAAGTGAGCAGTGTCCATTTAAATGTTATTTATTTGATAGTTTCACCATCTTGTGCTGACAGTTTGTTAGTATTTGGGTGAAAGATGCCAGAATGATTTATTGATGTTGTACTATAGGTTGACTGGTAGAGAGTGCTTTATAAATCCCCTTAATCTACCAATGTAGCATTACTGTACATGAAGGTTAATTAAATAAGTAGATAAAGAAGATTTAGGAAATATTCAAAATACTTTTCAATCTTAAAAGTAAACTAACAACTGTAACCCCTGGGAATACAGGACTATAGTGTGTTTCATAGTTTAAAGCTGTGAAGACAGGTTTTCTCTGTCACAATGTTATTGGCTTTTATGATTTATGATCTTAGTAACAATTATCAGATGCATACACTGTCAAATTTTATGATAAGGCATTATATTTTGTATTTGCCGTTTTGATGTTGCTACTGCTGAATTTATCAATGATAAATATTTATGCTACTTTTATTGCGGCAAAGAAATAAAAACAACTTACCAATTCAGATGTGAATTCCTTGTTGCAGGCCAGAATATGAAAAGATTTTCCACAGTTTTTCACACAGGTTTCAAGAACAGTAAGAGTGTACATGACAATTGTGTAATTCTTTCCTGCACTTTGAGTCAACCTCTTTCTAATAGCCTTAATGGCATCCTTGGGTCCGTCCGTGCTGCTGTTCACAATATCACATATTTCCATATTAAGGGCCCAGTTTTCCGACGGTAAGGATCCATCTGTGGCTTGTTCTGTAATAATATTTCAGTACAGACATCGCATATTAAAAAGGTCAAAGTAACTAACACCTACTTCATAACATACGGCGCACAAAAATAATATGACCATAGCATTATACCCGAAGTACTATCAATAAAATTGCCTAACATTAAGTTACCGTGACACCACAACAAAGAGAAATTGAGATCTTCTAGTGCGCAACAAAAAGAAATGGAACATAGGGTACGGTATCTTGTTATTCTGAAGGGTACTGATGAATAAACAAATCTGTTGTATTCTTACCTATTTTTTGACCAACAGGCGTAGAAAAAGGATTTCCTACACCAAAGAAAGACATCTTTGGAAATTAATCAAGTATTTATCAAAATGATTTCACCGATTTCACTTGTCACCAAAAACGCAATTCACAGATAATAAATACGCGCAGCTGTCAAGACTCAACCTCAAGTTTAACAAACATTCGTTCAGGAATAAAGATTTATTTCCTCAAAACGACCATTTATTTTTTTCTTGTTATTGTTGATTATGGCCGAATTTTATGCTATATAGAATTGTATTTTAACTTTTTTATGTTCTTAATAACTACAGAAAAACAATATAATAATTATGTTTAAACTCAACGCTAATTGATGCTACTTCTTGATCCTAGCCATTATGGATTGGCGGTAAAGTTTAACATTTTTAAAATTACAACTTTGGCTTGTTTAATAGAATACACGTTAACTTCGAATGACAACTGATGTTATTTAGAAAAAAACCGCATACAACAAATTGAATGAACAATAAAACATCTGGCTGGCTTCCGACTTTTTTTGATGAAATGAAATTTCATTGGAACCATAGCAACGTCAAAAATATTTGTTTTCTGTTTCAACAGTAAAGAAATATTGATTTAAACTTACTGTTTATTCCTCTTCTCTCTGAATAAAGTGAAGTATTTACCAAAACAATAATTTATAATGTCGCAATCAGAGGTCACGAAACGAGACCTAAATAGCCTTATCATTCACCCGGATATAGAACCGGGTGTAATAGATAATGCTATGCTCATAAGATGTATTTTGGAAAATGGTAAGTAAAGACTTTGCGTAACGAAAGCAAAAAGTTACCTTTCTAATCGCACGTCTACCTATTATTTCGTTTTTTCGATCCTTATCAGAAGATTTCTGCTAAATAAGTCTCAAAGTGGCGCCGGAGCCTAAAAGTTGAGAAGTAATCGGTATTCATGGTATGGGTAGATGTGATGCGAAGGAATGAGGAAAATGTTGTGGGGAAAATTTTGAGTAAGTAAATATGAGTGCAAGAGGCTTTAGGAGTTGAGGAAGACCATAGAAAAGGTGGGTGTACTGCGTCAAGGATTTTAGGGCTAGAAAGGATATGACTGCTAAGATGGGGAGTTAGATTTCTATTACTCATTGACACAGCATGTCTTCTTCTATACTTCTGTGAAGAGGAAGACATGCTGCGCGAATCTCAAATAAATTTGGATAAGGGCAGGAGAATGAATCAGAAGTTTTCTGCAGACGCTCTTGTTAGATGCTTGTCGGTAATTATATAGCTACCTATGTTTAGAAGTTTAGATGATAGAATAAGTAAAACCGTTGAATTTAGGTCCAACTGAAGAGGCTGGAAGACTTTTCGCTGAGGAAGGTGTACATCTTGACGAGGCGGTAGAAGTTAGACTCGAGTTTCAAAATATTCTGCGCATAGACCACCTTTGGATGCTAAAATCTTTAACTAAGCTAACTTTAGCCCACAACTTAATCGAGAAAATTGAACATTTGGAACTGCTGACAAGCCTCAATGAACTAGACCTGTCGTTCAATAAAATAGAGGTCATAGAAAATTTGGAAGAGTTGGTGAATATAGAGATTTTAACATTATTTCATAATAAAATCCGGAAATTGGAAAACCTGGAAATGTTGGAAAAACTTCTTGTATTCAGCATTGGAGATAATAAAATAGAAGATTACAAGGAGGTAACTATGGTTTAACTTTGGTACTACACAATAAATAACACCTATGTAAAGAACAAAGCTCCTTAATCAATTTACTTACTTACAATTTAAATTACTTAGTAAACTTGTAGGTAGTATAAATTGTTTTTAACTAAAACGTTTGTATTTCGCTGTTTTTTAAATATTTTTTTGTAATGATGAATTCGAGTCTACCACCAGTTCACCTCTTTCCTAGATGGCGTACCTCCGAAGATTTAGAAAGTTGCGCTCAGTAAGCTTCAAAGGCAACCCATGTTGCGACGATCCAATGTCCTACGAATTCCTCAGGGGAGCTCTTAAAAGGGTCACTTACCTCGACTATAAGATTATTACTGAAACTCAGAGAGAAAATGGGATTTCTATGTTCAGGTAGAAATATGTATAGAACTATAGACGCTCCTTATTGGCGTTTAGGTACCTACAGATTGATATTTTAATGATAATTTTACTTTCTGCCATCTTTATACATCTCTCGAGCAATATAGATAGGTATCGGCCTTAGACCAATTTAATAAATATTAAGAATACTAACCAAAACCGATTCCAGAGGTCTCATACGAGTAATGGATGAAGCAGACGAGAAAACGGAAAAAGAAAGGTTAGCCAAAGAAGATTATGACTTGAAAGTGGAGTTCTACGCGATGTCTTTCGTGGAATACCTCAGCGGACCTGAGCTCTTGGATAGTATGTTCGATAAAGATCCTGATGGTTTAATTCTGCTCAGTTTCGGAGGTGAACTCTTAGGATTTTTTGATCAGTAAGTGATTTATTCCATTATATCCATATCGACCTTTCTTATCACTTACTTTTAGTGGAAGAATCGATAAGAACTCATTTCTATTTATCGCGATATTGCGGACAAAAAAGACGTTTGAAAAAAGATTTTTGATTTACAATGTATAGCAATTTAAATTAAAGTCTGCTTAGGCCAAATTCTCCATAGGAGTGATATTTTTTATGATTGATGATTTAGAATTTGTAGTTCAGTATTTTGGAAAAAAAAAACTGATTTGGCAACTCTTAAGCCATTAAGATAAATTGCTTTTCACAGGTACAAAGAAAACTACGTAGAAACGATGGCTCATCTAGTAGAGTTCGCCCAAGAAGCTTACAATGACAGGCAACATGAAATTAAGCTGTTCAAAGATCTTGTGGAAGACGCTTTGGAGGAATGTGTCGCCAAAAGCAAAAAGTATGTATTTGTAAATACCTAAAGTTTCACACCATCCTACAGAATCCTTAAAATTGTGAAAGGGTTTTCTGTAGGATGCTGTTTCTAACGCGAAATTAATGCGTAGGTAACCTTAAAAAATCTCGTAAGACGCATCCTTAAAAAACCTAGCGGGATGTACAAAAAGACGGCGTTGATCCCTTGTCTATATACGTACATATTTTCAAACAGCTAGAGGTGAACAATTTCAAATGCAATGTTTATTTACCTAAATCAAAATGCTTAAAAATATCTATTGTTTCATGAATTTTAATGTTTTCTAATTTATTGAGAAGGTATTTATGTTTGAAATGTTGTACGCAGTAGATTTGCAGAACTCACGGAGTGATTTTCGTATTTTTTCCATTAACTACACCCCTTTCCCCGTTAGATTTTTAATTGTTTTATTAAAAATCATGTATTTTAGGTTCTATGTTTGATCAACATTTTGCCCGTACCTTCTGCATTGTGATCTTCATTGAATATCTAGCATTTCTTGTCCTCTAACCCATTAAATTGCTTGCTTAGCATATAAATATATGGATACGGGTGTGACGATTTTGAGAAGTCAGTTTTGACTTATAAAAATTCTCACACCGGTATCTATAGTCATGTTAAAGTAATTACTTGAGCTAAAGTAAGTTATTACTTTTTACATTTTTTTTTAATGCAAAAGACAAGAATTTGAACGAAGTAAGAACCATCAAAGAAAGCAAAGCTAAGAATTCTAACTTTTTACAGTTCTAACTTCAAGCAATTACAAAACTATATAATAAAAATCGTATCTTAAAAATGAAATTTAGGTACTCAAGTAAACACTTTGACTTGTTTATAGATACGGGTGTCAGTGCTGATGTGTAAGATGCAAAATATTATGAAATAGGTAGGTTATAATAACATGGGTTTAGGGTATAGCACTACTGGTGGAATTTAGAAATTCCGGTTCTGGCGGCTCTGCAAAGTGCATTTAGTGAAGTGCATGTAGTATCATCGTGGTGCAAAGGCACACATATTGTACTATTTTTGTTTTCCTTTCGATTTCTGTTTTTTGTACAGGCTATGCCTAAATAAATATTTGCGAAATCATTAATAATTAGCACTCACAAAATAGAGTGGTAGAAGAATTCGAAATAAAGAAGAAGCCAGTAATGGACCAAGTGAACGACTACAGCAACCAGTTATCGGCGAAGCAGATCTCCCTTGATGACATGGAGCAGATGTTGTTGGATTCGGGCGAAACTTTCCATGAACTTCTGTACGACCTGTGGAAGAGCCTCATGACTCTTGAGATGCATTTGTTTGAACAGTGTGAGGTATGTAGATATATCCTTCCTTATGTAAACGTGCACGTGTCTCATTTAACATTGGTCTGTTCTAAAGGTCAACTCACACTGAAGTAGCAGCGCAGCGGCCTACAGTACACTGTCAGTATTTCTTTCGTTTATATGCATTTCCTAATGGTGATAAAGCGTAATAATATAAAATAGTTTGACATTGAAATTGCCGGCTGCTGAAGACAGTTTAACTGTTGTATTTAATTACTGCGCTGTCACTTCGATGTGAGAAGTAAAAGAAAAAAGAAGTAAAGGAGTGTGTCCTATCACACATGGCATTGGCAATTTGAAATATGGTAGTAATAACTACCTACATCGACGGAAATTTCTGGCAGACACTTTAAAGCGTGGAAAAAATAATTCAGTTAAAGGCGATCGGCAGGGTTGTATGGGAGTTTCGTACACCTAATAAAATATCGTGTTTTGCTATATTTTTTGTTTTAATTGGTAGTCAATACGATAGGCAAGCCCTTTTAAAATTCTTAGATTTTTAGAAGTTGGGACTTAAAAGTTATAACCAGTTTTATTTTTGAGGTTATGTACCAATAAATATTATTGAGGTTATGTCCCAATAAATATTATTACGTGTTCTAGATAGCTGGTGCTGTCTTTGTAGTGTTTTACTTATCATTAAGTTGACAAATTGACATGAGAATTGTACCTGTTTAGTAGGGTGCTTTAGGAGAGATCTACGTCCAGCAGCGGTCTGGAATAGTTTGATGATGATGAATGATGAAGTGCTGATGGAGTTTTGAGTGTGGGTAAATAAAACTACTTTGTTTTTGTAGGAAATTACATTTATTTTATTGTTCTTATAATTACCTAATCGATTCATAATATTATTTCATCTAGGAAAGGAGCAGGTCGGGTCATACCTTCATGGCGAGCGTAACTAAGGTACCAAATAATGCTCATAACATGTGAGCAGCATCCCACTGTTCTTAAACCTACAATGCAATTACAGCAATAACTTTTGATTGCGTCCGGACCATTCATATTTGTTTCTGCAACTATGAAAACAAAATAAGTTCTAGCAGAAGAATGGCGGGACTTTATTTTAGCACGGAGCAACATTGGGTTTATTCCCTCTAAGCCATGTATTCTCTCTCGAGATACCTCTAATGTATATACTCCATGAAAGCGAAAATGCTCACCCACATATGAACGAGCCTGGCGAATTTGATATATACCACAAGCAAATAATATCAATTCCTCCATGGATAGTCGCGGAAAGGAGAGGGTTGTCGCGTCTATGGGTACAAACCAGGAACCGCGCCTGTTTAAATTATGTAACCTAACTAATTCAGCTACAGTATTCGTTAAAAACAGGCGCTCAAATATGATTGACACAAACTGCTCTGCATGTATATTTTCTGTAAATGGCGGAGTAAACGCGTTCAGCAGAGCAGCTGCTATTTTAAAATCTGCCATTAAACTGCGACAACCACGGTTAAAATATTCATGGCGGAATATTTTGAAGTCTCTCTTAAAACGGCCATTCACAGCTTCTACTACCCACCTGTTAATAGTGACACAGCGTGAACGGTTGGCATCAAGAGTAGATAGCTGTGATTGGCCGTCTTCTTTGGTTTCAGGCATATGACCTATATATCCTTTCTGATGCAGACTATCCATGCAGTCACGAAAACCTCTATCTACAATGAAGATATCGTTTTCGTTATAAAAATCATTAAATTCAGTTTCATTTAATAAATTATTCATTATGGTGGCATCATTTGTAGTGGCACTATATGGTCCGCGTACATCTATAATATATCCATCAGAGGCACAGAGGATAAATGGCTTTAATAAATTCCTATATTTATGAAGGGAATATGTATCCTTTTGGAACAAGTAATTACTACTTTTTTGTGTATATATATATGTTGCATCAGCTATTGTGATTGCAGGTTTTTGATCAGCTGGTGCATTAGGCTCACCAAAAATGTGATCGGCAATGTATGAATTTCTTGCTGCCACTTGCTCCCTTCTTAAATGAGAAAAACCAAGAAATTGTGGAACATAATCAGTTAGCAAAATATTTCTTGCTACAGACATTAATGTCTCTAGGGTCCTTCTCGGAACTTGAAATAGACATGACAATCTGTCCCCTGAATCCCCAGTCCTTAATTTACACAATAAGGCTGTTAATGCAAAACTACCCCGATGCATATTCTTAAGCCTCGGTGTTACATCTAATATTTGTTGATGTTGTTGTTTATTTATGCCGATAAAGTACTGTACTTGGTTATCGGGGTAGTTTTGAATATTCTCATAAGAGATATTACTTAACCCTTCCATTAATATAAAAATAATCTCCTCTATGTGTGTGGAAGTAAAGCTATTAAGGCTATACTCAGCAGTATACAGGTTTTCATAATTAGCCTCCTGTCTATGTAAGGAGCAAATACGAGCACCTCTTGGTATAAAATATTGGTACCTAACCAATACGTGTTGCCTGGTTTCTTCAGGCACAATATTTCGCTCTGGTTCCGTGCACTCTTGGAAAATGCAATGTCTTGGTGTTTCAGCCGCTCTTCTTATATTGGGCAACACAATATGTTGGGGTCTTTCTTGTGGTTCTTCTGGAACATTGAAGCTCAAATCTCGAGCTTGGCCCCAGCAAACTCCACAAACTTCATTCATGGATGACATCTGTAAATATAAATAACATTGATGAAATAAAAATTAAACACTAAGTTTGATAGACATAAATTGCACCCATCATGACCAAGCTACAGAATAGTTCTTGACATACAATGATTGGTTTTCACCTTACAGAAAACCTTTACCAAAAATATCTATGTTGTGTTAATATGAGTGAATAGGTTTATTGCTCACTGGAGTAGAGAAGAAGGGCTATGTGACAATGGAAAAACCAGTATCCTTTTGTTGTTAGTGGAGCCAACATCATGACTGTCCCAGATTTAGCAACATAAAATAGTAATTGCCCTTTGCGTGACACATGTTTATAAGCTAATTACTATAAATATATTATTTCGTATATACCTGCTGGTGCTCCAACAAACGAGCAGTATTGTCGGGATTCCACTCTTGATCTGATGTTGGGGTGGATAGACTCTGACCACATACAGCACACAACAAATCAGAATGATCACTCTCCAGATGATCAGGTACAATGGGTTGAATATCTTCATTTGGTGAAACAACCCTTGTTCTTCTAGCTCTTAGCCAACATGGCACACAAGCTTCATCTTCAGAACGAAGCTAAAATAAAAAATATAAATAAAGAAAAGCTTGCATTAAAAAATGCATGGTATTAGTGAGAAATAATTATATTGTCTTATTTCTTAGTTTAAATCAAATCAAGGTACCTAATTGATAAAGGTTATAATAGGTACATGTTGTTATACCTCTCGTGGTTGGATCCAAGTAGCAACTGTGTTAGCCATTCTTTGTTCTTCTTCATTTGCACCTTCAATCAAAATCCTGCGTCGACTGATTCGTAGTATGGATCGTCCGCATACAACACAAACACTTTGATGGCCTATGCGTCTCCTCGGCATATTATCAGAAGAAAGTGGATGAGTAGCTAGCTGCCAACATGCATGGCAAACATGGTCAGCAGGTGTTATCTAGAAATAGAAAATAATTAAGTGATTTTGAGTATGGCTGAACATTGCTTTATATGACTATGATAGTCATACTAACAGTAATAACTATTTTAACAGTGTTACGCATACCAAGTTAGGCAACCAAGTGTTAGGCAAGTAAACAATACATGTAAAAGATCACTTATGTGTTTGTTAATGTACAAACACATAAGTGATTGTTTACAGGACAAATTGTTTGTATAAAGGACAAATTGTAAATATTTATACAACCACAACAGTGTTTTAGATTAGTTTTAGTACACACATATTATTTTAGTATGATATCGTGTAGTTTAAATGGTAAGGCTACTTTTTAACACGTAAAAGTTATCACTTCGTAACTGGCACACTCGTACGCAAAATGTTATTTGGAAACTACTTACATCTCTAGGATATGTCCACAGCCGAATAGTATTGACGATATCTTCACTCTCGTCGGATAAAGCGTGCCTTCTTATTCGCGACAAGCGAACGTTGCAATTGATGCATTGCAAACTCGTCATTTTAATAATTAAAGCACGTACACACACAGCACAACTAATAAAGCGTCCTTTCGCGAAAGTACTATCAACAGATAGAGTACGGAGGAGCAGTTGCTCAACTCAACGTAAAAATGGCCAGATAATTTGCTATATTGCTCAGATGCAGTTACAAACCACAATCCAAAACAACAGCAAAGAACTGAACAGAGACTCGGAAAGATTTTCGTAACCTGTCAATAAAATAATTGCCAATACAAAAAAGACATTGATGGCAAAAATAATATTCCAATCATTATATAGTTAACTATTAAGATTGTATGCAATAATTATTCATTGTAAGGTATAATGTGTAATTGGTTAATTATATTTACTGTTATTTCTATTTTTAAATAATTATTTATCATTTTGAGCCTCGTGATATTTTACAAATGGCAACTTCCAAAACCATAGCTACGTTTAGTTGCGTTTAGTTTTAGATTATTTTACGTTTAATTACTTGAATCTTTTAATTGATATAATTAATTAATCCGGACTTCTAAAAATACTAATGTTTCATGAAAATGAATGGTTTAGTTACCTTAATAAGTGGTACAAATTCTATCACAGAACAACAAAAAAAGTATGTTGTACGAATTCTGCCGATTGCCTTTACAATTAAAATCATTTATGTTGTATTCTTAACGCAGGACTCCCGCGTCCAATTCTCAGTGAACATGACAGAGAAGATCACCCAGTTACTGGAAGTGTCCCGTAACGCGTTCGGAGCGTGGCGCGAGCACGAAGGCGTGTTTTCGATGCGCCAATTCGAGGTCCTGTCCAAATATCTCGGCAATAAGGTCATGCTGGGGGACGCGTCGCAAGAACTTTTTGACGTGAGTGGAGTTATATATTTTTCTCTTTAGGTAACGTAATATAAAATCACACCTGTTATCCCCGAAAGGCTTAGGCAGTTATGTTTAAGTCACATAAAATGGGGGGCGTTCCTATTGCCATCAACCGGGTACAAAATCAGACTTCGTGGCTGCTACTGAGATATGCCTGATGGGAACACCCAATAACGCCATGCCCGACCTGGAACTAGACCGCAAGACCTCATGCTCAGCAGTAGCGCTTGCGACCACAAGAACAAAGAGACAGTCCCTGCCTTTTAAGCCCATTTATCTAAGTACTTTTTAAAAAATGCTGTAATGGCTGAGACCTCTCAAATAGTGAATCTTACTTCTAGTAAAGTCTTCATCCTCAAGATTGTGTCCTGGCTAATTATGGTTTTTATAGTAAAGGAGACAAATGAATGCTCCATATCGTCGCAGATAGTACCTAACTTACTCCGTTCAACCGTGCTCATACATTTGTTTCTAGTTTTGTTTTCTTTAATGCCTAACTAGACATTAGGGGCCGCCATCCATAAATTACGTCACACGAATTTCATGATTATTTGACCCCTCCCCCCCGTCCTTGCCACAGCTCGTCACATTTATGAGACTCCCCCTCCCTAGTGTGACGTCACATAATTTGCAATTTTACATGTTCATACAGATGGAGTTCGAAATATTTTCAAGTTTTTCGTTAATAGTTCAAATTTAGTTTATTAATACTTAGATTTTTAAAATGTGACGTCAAGAAATTTAGGACCCACCTACCCCTTGTCACACAATGTCACACTTCGTCGACCCCCTTCCACACGTTAAGGGGGACTTAACGTGTGACGTAATTTATGGATGGCCCCTTACTAAATGGTTTTAGTAATAAAAACCCCACGCAAATGTGTTTCGACGTGATTGTCGAAACACATTTGCGTGGGATTCACATAAAAAAAACATCTTTTCCGTTCTTTCCCCATTTTCTATCAATCTGTCTCCTACACAAGTTTTTTTAATAATCACAGGCAATGATGGACCGTGACCTGTTGATGAACCTGGTGGCTGCTTCATCAGATAACCACTTGCGGTTCATAGACGGGCGCGAGGACCAGTTAACGTCGCGCGCCAACGCCTGGCGTGATGACCTCGTGAAGGGAACCAATGAGTAAGCTCTCTATCTTTGCTTTCTCTGTTTCCTGAGTGCGCCCACGTCAACGTTCAATGTGGAAGGTCTGCGTGGATCTGAATGTATTTGGCGTATCCATTTAGCTAAGTCCCAATCTCAATCTGACCAATCTGAGATGAACCTGAATCTGAGATGATTGATTCACTAACCCAAGTTAAAATTTGCACAAATTCGCATCTGGAAATACAATTTATGGAACGAATTGGCAAAGATTTTTGAAGTAGCGAGTTGGCAATATGTGGATAGTGTTTATACCGATGCGATGCGGAGATTGTTAACCTGTCGGTGCTAGCCTTTAAATCTACATCATGTAGAAAATGCTGAAAATGTAAAATAATGTCCTTTGACTAAACTACTGGATATATTTGATTGAAATTTTGTATGCAGACTGGGAACGTCATTAGGTATTCGCAGTTTAATTTATTGTCGTATTGTCGGCGCCACACTGTATATGACACACATGTCCCTCAAAAAGTACAAGGCTGACATGAGTCCAAAGTGGTATGTATTTTAACAATTTTGGGTAAGTATGGTCTTCTGGCAAAAAATACTATGATTAATTCAAATCTTCATCTTGAATTCATGCCAGCCTAGTAGTGTTCTTAAAGTTACATACAATGTTTTTGATTAATATTTTATTTTTCAAAAGCTACTCCGCTGTCCCCACCGCCCGTGTCCCCACTGGTGGGAACAACGGGAACAATTTTTAATTATTTTAATCAATACACCAACTTATTTAACCCTAGGGTAATTTTTAAATTAGATAGTACACTACCATATTTAAAATAGGTAGTAGGTACATAAAATAGCACAAACTTTGGACCGTGAAAAGTAACAGACAACACTATAAATCTAAACAGAAACAAGGTTTTGCATTACAGATAACCTAAAAATGTTTTGCATGAATGACGTCGGTAGGTGAGCGCTATTGGTAATCATATTTTGTGAAATTGTATTGAAAAAACAAAATGGCGATATTAGTTCCGTTTGTGGTCACAATCCAAGAGATTCGTGTCCTCCTATTTTCTATCACCTTTTGTTACTGACCGTAACAAAACCATATTTTCTTCCGCAGCAATGAAATAAAACGCAACAGGGACAGAATCCTGGAGATCAACTATTTCATAGACAATCAGCGGGAAGAATGGGCAGACATGCACATGCAACTCACTGACACCGTCGACCCTGATACCGTCGCTTTATTGGGAGAAGACTATCAATGTTAACTGTATTATTATATTAATTAATAATTATAATCACCTATTGGAACATACTTGGTTTTATTCTTGTTAAATTTCTACCAAAACTATGAATCAACATTATCTACTAATTACCCAGGCTAAGGCCCGGTTTAGCGGAGAATTGATGGTGAATCGACCAATCACATTGGTGGAAATCCACGGAATGCGGAGGAGGAGACACGAGAGATCGTCTCTCCTGTGATTGGTCGAATCTTGCACAATCTTCTCTCCACTCCACGTTTCTTATTTTGATGGTGACAGAATTAGATTTTGTGAATAAACAATCTAATGTGAAGAAGAATAGTAATTGGCAATGAACTTTATTGGAACCTCTCCCCAAGTCACATAGACCTATATTCCCTTTCGTAATGTGGATTAAAAATAAAACCTTAAGCACTTAAGTAGCATTACTATTTATTTAAGTAGCTTTGGCGGCTTTTTTTTGTTTGAGATTTTGGATATATTGATCTATATTCTTTTGGAACTCAGGACTTTCAACTAGTTTCAGATAGTCTGTTACATATTTTTTCCGGTTCTTCTCCACATTTTTAAGGTATTCTTGTCTAATTGCTCGTTTGGTGGTAGCTCGGATGACCGGAGATATTTGGTCATAAGTTCTTATGAAGGCCTTGCATTTTTCTACTGCATCCGTTTTGTTGGCCGCTATTTCATCAATGAGACCCACCTGAAGAGTCGAAAGACAATATTTAGTAAGCGAAGCAAATTAGTTAAAAATAGATAAAGCAAATTCGATGTTATTCAAAAAGATTAAGAAGAGAAGTGGGTTGAGAAGAGAGCCTTGAGGTACTCCACTAGGTGGGTACGATAACCGCTCAGAAATCAAACACCGAATCTCTGTTAAAACCGTTCACGTAGTATTAGACTTGACCTTGGCTAGAATACATGCCGTAATGATACAGAAGGTCGAATTTTAGTACCTTGTTTGTTGGTTACTGTCAGGTAAACATCTACTACAGGGAATCAAAATCATTTTCAATACTTACTTAAAATTGTTTTAGGCTTGGTTTTGGGGGAGAACGTGCAATCAAAGTGAATCTCTGAAGCACTTAGTCCAGGTATGTATTGTATACCTAATAGATAGGTAGTACAAAATCTGTATAGTTATATTTTCTTTCAGGCTTGTTATAAGTATTTTATTATATTAACTAGCGGCCCGTCCAGGCTTCGCACGGGTATTTAACAAAAATTTGACGGGACAGGATAGGGACTGGATAGGCAGAGATACGACGGGATAGGACGGGATGGGACGGGACAGGACGGGATAGACGGGATAGGACGGGATAGGACCGGGATAGGACCGGGATAGATGGGATAGGCCGGGATAGACGGGATAGGACGGGATAGGCCGGGGTAGGTCGGGATAGGACGGGATAGACGAGATAGGCCGGGATAGACGGGATAGGCCGGGAAAGGCTAGGATAGGCCGGGATAGGCCTGGATAGGCCACGATAGGACGGGATAGACGAGATAGGCCGGGATAGACGGGATAGGCTGGGAAAGGCTGGGATAGGCCGGGATAGACGGGATAGGACAGGATAGGGACTGGATAGAACGGGATAGGACGGGATAGGAAGGGATAGGCCGGGATAGGACGGGATAGGACGGAATAGGCCGGGATAGGATAATACACAACAAAATATGATTAATACGCAACAGTTGTTATAAATATCAGAGTTCAGCCATATTTTACCATTCAAACATGTTTAGATATTATTATTTAAAAAAAATTGTTATTATTTTTATATATATTTTTTTGTTATTTTTTATATTCGACTAACTGTACCCTCCCTGCATGCGTTGCAATGCACTTTTCCCTACCTAGTACTACCTACCACCTACTTACTACTAACTCAACTTTCTTATTTTTTTCTTTGTTATGAACCTTCTCCCGACAATAACAAACACAACAAAAAAAGAATTAGCGAAATTGGTCTAGCCGTTCACGCGTGATGTCGTGACAAAGGAAAATGGGGATTCATTTACCTATATATTATTAGATTTACAAATTTACGATGTTGCAGGTCGTCTACGACCCACTATATCATTGTATTTTTAAAGTGGCTGGGCTGATCACTTGACAATTAAAAAGCACACACACAAACCTTCAAAGCTCGTTCTGGTGAGTACATTGCAGAACTGGTGAGGGCATACTCTGTATGCTTTGGGCCAATGACTCGAGACATGAGGTCGTAAATCCACAAAGCTGGTGGGATCCCAACGGCTGTGTCGTTCACCCCGATGGAAGCCGGCCCACTGGTCATTACGCGGTAGTCACATGAGAGGGCCACGAAACAGGCCCCTGCTGCTGTGTAACCCTGGTCCAGAAAAACATTTATTAGGAGGAAATATTAGGGTAAGTTTGCACTTGGTTCAGTTTAGTTTCTTTAAAGTATTCCATTCTGAAGTAGTATCTACATTTTTGGGTGTAACCCTTGAGTCTCTGAAGTCTTATCGTGATGTACCTTCCTATGATAAAAATTGATTTCAAGTTTGGAGTACCTTTGTTTAGATAGAGTTATAATAAACTTACGTATAATACTCACATTGATAGCAACTGTAGTGATGAGATCTGAACCAAATATCTTCGTAATGGCATCAAACATGGTCTCCTTTAGTAACGTTAACCTTTGACAATCTGGTTTGTGAAATTCATTCAAATCCATTCCCGCTGAAAAAACTTTAGGCGATTCCTAAAATCATTCACATCTTTAGCAAGTGTACAAATAAGAATTTACATACAACAAACTTAGACTTACGGAAGTCAAAACCAAGCCCTTGCATTTATTTTTCTCCACCTCAAGTACCGAGTCATGTAGCTCCTGCAGTAGTTCCAAGCTAAAGCTGTTCACTGGCGCCCTCTGCAGCTGCAGTGTCGCTATCCCCTCGTTATCCACTGACACACCAACTAGAGGCTTTACTTGCGACGAAGACATAAGTCTACTACACACTGCAAAACTTTTTGGTATTGTCCTTAGATTAATCATTTTAAAACACTTTCGGCACGCTTGGTTCTCGTTGATTTCTGAAACCTACTGTTTAAATATACACAGATACGGGTAATATTATGATAACAGATAATATTTATGTTTAATCAAAATATAAGATAACTGATTAACTAACCTTCATGGCAGCTATGCATGAAGACTGGACTGTTTAACTTTAAAATATCTTTTAAATACAAGTTAGCGCCGCTGATATTGAATCGTGTTTTCCATATCTGTTGACACTTTCTTATTGCGTAAGGCATTTGAGTTCCGGTTGTAAATGTACCTAATTATTTGACTGCAACATGGAATTCACGTATGTACATCGACAAATATTCCATGAGTGTGTTTATGACTTAACTTTTTTACTCTTTTATTTAAATTACTTAGTAGTATTGGTGGTTTATAAATACCATGGAACGCGGACATTTCTCCAGAGAACAAATGATGTGAGCAATAGGTTGCCGGGCACGAGCCAGTGCAATGTTGCTGAGAACTGACCGCGTTTCGCTACAATAGTAGATTATGCACCAAGGGGATAAAGCAGTGTATTACGTCACGGGCACTATTTTGAATCCCGAATGCAACGAGAGATTCTAGGGCTCCCGAGCGGAGCGAGGCAGCTTAAGACTAGAATCCTGAGAGAAATTAGGGAAGCCCAAGACGAAGGCACCTTTATCCCCGAAGAGCATACTTTACTTTTCACACCTTTGATTATATACATGTCTAGATAGAGCGTTGCGCTGCAATCGCAACAGAAACAACTGGCCAGATTTGAAGCGCTTTTCTATTGTTTAACCTGCGCGCGCATCACTGGTGGGAGTGGTGGGGCGTACTGAGTGATACCAGCCCTTGAATATTTCCCATTATAGGAGGGGAAAAAATATGTTTTGCTTTTGAGATATTTGTTTAAATTTAAATTCATTTAATTACGATTTACATATTAGCAGTTTCTGCATATGAATTACTAGGTAACGTTATTTGTAATGAAAAAGATATTATTATTAAAGGTTATTTATTCTTAATATTCTATTTAAGAATTATTCAACAACAACATTATTATTATATTATTTAAGGTCTATCTGTTCATACACGAAATCTCTTAAGGGGTCACTGTACTCATCATTATGAACAACTTTTACTATAGGACCAACCCTAAAATCGCGAAAAAAAAATCTGCTGTTCCCTACAATTATGTCCCCATAGCTCGTCAAAATATATAGAACAGCAGATTTTTCTGTACGTGAACGGGATTAGTCAATACATAAACAGAAAAAAAAATCGATATTAAGTGGTACTTTTTGTGAATGAAAACTTTTTTGCAAAACAAAAACCGACTTCCAAAAAAATCACTAAAAAACGTGGAAAATAACTTAACTTTCGGAAGTCGGTGACTATTGTTTGTTTCATTGACTTTTTTGCCACCGACTTCCGAAAGTAAAGTTATTTTCCACGTTTTTTAGTGTTTTTTTTGGAAGTCGGTTTTTTTTTTTGCAAAAAAAAATTATTTTACCCTTTTTAGTTATCGTATCACACACAAATCCATGTCAAGTATCAATTTCGCAATTTCTTTTACTTGGATGACATTTTTTCCAGCTATTTTGATTTCAAAACCAAACTGGTGAACCGATTTTGATGAAATTTCTATGGGACCATAATCGGGAAGTAGGTAGATCCATTCAGATAAAAGAAGAATTTTTCAAATCGGTTCATAAATGACGGAGATATGAGGTAACAAACACAAAAAAAAAACACAACCGAATTGAGAACCTCCTCCTTTTTTTGAAGTCGGTTAAAAATAGTTTTGTACCTCTGTGTACCATCAGTTTCATTTCCTGTTTGAAAAATAAAATAGGGAAAAAAGCATAGATTGAATATGCGGAAAATTCAAAAACTCGATTTAGCAACCCTGGGGTGCGCTCCACAGCACCGACTAGTGACAGTTAAAAAAAAATAGGGCGAATCAATTATTTGATCCTAATGGACTTAACCATTTGCAAAAAGCAATTGTTTTTAATTTTGTAACAATTTTTGTTTCATTTATTTAATTAATTTACATTATTGTTTCTTATTATTTCACATAATATTACTATTAAGTTGCGTTATTTAATTATTTTGTTCATCGACGGCAACTAAAACCAGCACACCGAAAACTCCGGTAAAAGTTTTCAAGCTATTTGATTTTTAAGGTTCTAAATTCAAATCACATTTTTTAGTCATGTAGAAGTTAGTTAAAAAAAACATAACATCACACCTGTTATCTCCGAAGGGTCAGGCAGAGGTGTACGTAATGGTAAGTAGGTACACCCAAGTTTCGCCATCGTTTAAGTCCCATGTATGTCCAGGGCGAGCCTATTCACCGGGCACAAAACCAGACTCCGTAGCTGCTACTAAGATATTTCTGAAGGATAAACCCAATAAATAACACTCTACTCGACCTGAAAATCGAACCCAGACTTCGTGCTCAGCAGTCGCGCTTGCAACCAACGACCTTAAACCAACGAGTCAGTAATATAAAGAAGAATTAACAAAATAATTACAAATGAACTATATTAGAAATTGATCCTCTTGTTTTGGATTAAAAATAAAACAATTTTCTATTTATTTAGCTTTGGCAGCTTTTCTTTGTTTGAGATGTTGGATATATTGATCTATATTCTCTTGGAACTCAGGACTTTCAACTAGTTTCAGGTAGTCGGTTACAATTTTCTTTTTATTGTTTTCCATCTTTCTTAGGTATTCTTGTCTTATTGCTCTTTTGGTGGTAGCTCGGATGACCGGAGATATTTGGTCATAAGTTCTTATGAAGGCCTTGCATTTTTCTACTGCATCCGTTTTGTCGGCCGCTATTTCATCAATGAGACCCACCTGAAGAGTTGAAACACAATATTCAGTAAGCGGACCGAGTAGTTGAAAATAGAGAAAAGAGAGAGCAAATTCGATGTTATCCACAAAGATTGAGAACTAATAACTACACGCTATTAAGTGGATACGATAATCGCTCAGAAATCCAATGGTGAAGTCGGTATTTCGGTAGGTTCCTCATATCATTTTTCATTTCGAATAACCATTCAGGATATAACGATTTACAGTCGGTTATTCGAAATAACAAATCATATAGAGAGTGAAAAATCTAAAGTTATCTGTGAAATTTTTCAAATTATTAACTGAAAAGCTGGAATTAAAAAAAAGTCATTATAAAAACTAAAAAACCCGACTAAAAAGCAAAAAACAAGCACATTTGGAAGCAGGCGGGACTCATACCAAATTTTAATTTCAAATGGATCCCGCCCGATGGGACCGCTCTCTATTTCAGTCGGTTTTTTTTGTTTTTACAATAACTTTTTTTTCAGCCTGGCAGTCCTACTCTTTCGAGAAACTCCGAGCACAAAGTTGTCAATAATTAACAAGCATACCTGCAAGGCTCGTTCTGCTGAGTACATCACAGAACTGGTGAGGGCGTATTCAGTATGCCTCGGGTCCATGACTCGGGACATTAGGTCATAAATCCACATAGCTGGTGGGACCCCAATGGCTGTGTCGTTCACTCCGATGGTTGCTGGGCCAGAGGTCATTGTGCGGTAGTCAACTGTGAGGGCCACGATACAGGCCCCGGCTGCGGTGTAACCCTGAACCAGAACAAAATTAGAAGGGAATATGAAAGCAGATCTGCACTTGCTTCAATTTAGGTTCTGACTTGCAATATTTACATTGATAGCAACTGTAGTGATGAGATCTGTCCCAAATATCTTCGTAATAGTATCCAACATTGTCTCCTTAAATAGCGTTAACCTTTGATGATCAGGTTTGTGAAATTCGTTCAAATCCATTCCCGCTGAAAAAATGTTAGGCGATGCCTGAAAACGTTCAAACCTTTAGTAAGTGTGTATCGTTAAAAGCTATTTTCTCATAAAAGTACTGTAAGAAATTATAAGGTGTGACGAGAAAAGGATCTTCAAACGCATTATGAAATAGGTCTTGTCTCAGAGTTGCAATCCTTTGGCACGAGAAGATAACCTTGGAACTGTGGGCTTAAAAATGTTATGGTATTTTATGTTACGGCTAAAGATCACCCATCTTTAAAGACTATAAATCAGTGTAAATAAAAGTTTTTATATTAACTAAAAAGGGAGCAACCCATTTTGTGGGGCCCATTGAAATAACAACTGATTACCACATAGGTACCGCTATTTTGCTCTTATATTATTGGGATTTGATTGTTGATTACAAACCCTCACTGCCTGGTATTGGGAAAACATAAGTAGTAATGGCGTCTGTACGTACTACAAGTATCGCACTCATCAAACATCCTTATTCTGGATCCAGCCATATTTTCCGATATCGACCGAAAATCAGGTGCCGTATCATAGTATTGAATTCCAAGTATGGTGATGGAAGCATATTATTGAGTATCAAACAAATCTACAAGGTAAAAAGGACACCAACGCTCAAACGGTTACCACGTATCTATTACATAATTCTGAACGAAGGATAGACATTGTTCGTCGATTATTAAAAAAAAAAATAGCTGTTCAGTACATTTTCACTATCACTTACTCGGGATATCTTCCGCGTTTGCTCATTTTCATTAATCGCGGAAGATATCCCGTAAGTGCTAGTGAAAGTGTTCAGTACATTTTGACCGTGTAGGTATAATTGCAGTTTTGTAGGCAACATCAGATTTTTTTAGTAACTGTAACGTGGTTATCTTTTAGCGTCAGTGTCTCTTCTACCCCGTTAAGACTTACCGAAGTCAAAACCAAGCCCTTGCATTTATTTTTCTCCACCTCAAGTACCGAGTCATGTAGCTCCTGCAGTAGTTCCAAGCTAAAGCTGTTCACTGGCGCCCTCTGCAGCTGCAGTGTCGCTATCCCCTCGTTATCGACTGATACTCCAACTCCAGGCTTCACTTGTGTAGAAGACAGGAGCCTACGACCCACTGCAAAACTTTTTGGTATTCTTCTTAAGTGAAACATTTTTGAAACACTTTCGGCTCACTCGCTCCTCGTCGAACTCTGATACTGTTTAAATATACTCATAGCTACACAGATATGGGTTACATTTTGATAACAGGTAGGTATATAAAACCAAAAAATAAGATAGCAAATAATGCATTTTGCTAGATTAGGTACCTACCTACATGATTATCAAAAATGTCTTGAATGTTGTGTGCCGTTAGACGTAAAAGGCGAAAAACCGCGACCTAGAGCGTAGATTTTCATGGCGTTTGGGCAATAACACTTTGCGTGCCGGGAATCGAATCCAGAACCTCATGCTCAGCACTGCACTGCGCTTGCGACCGCGAGCAACGAGACAGCTCATAATAGTTTTATTACACATATACACTCACAGGCACAATTAACCCCACCTACGTTTAGGGTTTCCATGTTTGTTTAAGTGAGGTAATGCTTATTGTTATGCATTTTTAAACGACTTCAAAAAAAGGATGAGATTCTCAATTCGCTTGTTTTTTTTTTGTGTTTGTTACCTCATATCTTCGTAATTTATGAAGCGATTTGAAAAATTCTTCTTTTATCTGAAAGGATATAGGTACTTCCCGATTGGTCCCGTAGAAATTTCATCAAAATGGGTTCCGCAGTTTGGTTTTTAAATCAAAATAGCTGGAAAAAATATGTCATTCAAGTAAAACAAATTGCGAAATTAATACTGGACAATGATTTGTGTGTGATACGATAACTAAAAACTTTTTTGCAAAAAAAAAACCGACTTCCAAAAAAACTCAAAGAAAAGTGGAAAATAACTTCACTTTCGGAAGTCGGTGACTAATGATTTGAACTAATGAGACTTTTTTGTGAAAAAGTTTTTGTGTACCTTAACATTATTTTTTTTCCAATTTCTCTGTTCTGAACTTCTTACCATTTTTGAGATTTACGCGTTACGCGTAAAAAGCCACTTTTGTGAGATCGCTTGGAATGGAACCAAGCGATCTCACATATTATGTGGCTGTAACTCCAAATCTCTTTGTTTTCGAACATTCAAAACTGTTTTATTCGTGGTCTTGACGTTCTGTTGTTGGTAAATAGTTAAAATCAATAAAACTGTCGTAAGACTTAACAAGAGTAAGCGCTGTGGCTTAAGCTGGTGCAGGGTGCAGCAAAATCGAATCGCTCTGACACTTGGTGTTTCTGGAACCACTGTCCGGGATGCCATCCGACGATTTCGAGAGACTTATTCCACTCGAAGACCAGGTTCAGGCCGTCATCGATGTACTTTGGCTCGAGACGAGCGCTTTGCTATCACCAGTTTTAGTCAAGATATCGTTTTAATACAGCGATAAAGCTCGGAATCGCCTCTTCGAGTTGAAAACCTTTCTCCCACAACACCGTAGAACTAGACTTCATTTTGCGAGGGAATATGCTGATTGAACGTTAGCGTGAGGATGGCTGGTTGCCTATGGCAAGCGGCTCTGTAAGAATATTCATGTAATATTCAATCCCATTGAATAACTATTTCATGAATAAGTCATTCAATGGGGTTGTATGAACTTTGAGGGTTGTATTGATGATTTTAATGATTATAATTCTGTAACTAAATACCTATTACAGCCGCGAATCATATTTTGTTCAATGTACAGCCTGACAATGGCCGGCAAATTGCAAAAAACGTAAGAAAATTTGAATTTCGCGGGCTACCCTTGCGCTTCCACCTTAAAACCAAGACATGCGCGCCATGTTACGTTTGACTTTAGGGTTCCTTAATTTAATATGAAAACCATTGTTTTATTGATCTCTTATTCATAATACAGTGTGTAAACGTGATGTAAACCAACAGAGTAGAGTAGTTAGAAAGTCTAATAATTATGATTACGCTCAAAGATTTTATGGCTTGATGAGAAATATTAAAATCAATAGCCCATCTTTTAAAGTCTTCACGGAATTCGCTCTTTCTGTCTTCATCATCAATTTCGCTTGAAGTTTCTGTATGTGTGTTATCACAGGTTCTCAGGTTTCTCGATCAGACAGGTCTAAATAATCAATAACAGAGTCATCTGAAGATAAATAAATTTATTTAAAAATTGTGTCATACATTAATGTTGAAAATTCTGTATTAAGAATGTTACTTCTACAGTATTGGCTAAAAAAAATGATCAACTTGTAAACAGTTACAGGCAAGCAGTTTTTTTCTCTATGGAACCACTTTCACTACAAACAGAATCTTTAACCGACTTCAAAAAAGGAACAGGTTCTCAATTTTTTTTTAAATATAATTTGTTCCCATATTACTTGAAGAAGCCTTAACCAATTTGGAAAATTCTATTTTTGTTTGAAACACAAACATGCTTTTTTCTTCAATTCTCCCCTGTCAACCGTCACGCTATCATTAATCCTTCATCTTTCATATTATTCCTCACACAACCTATCCATCGTTTCTTGAGCATCCGTGGGTCGCAAGTTGTTCCACCCTGAGTTGATCCGGTGTGTTACGTCTCGGTCTACTTCGCCATCCCCTTGGGCAAGCGACCCCATGTACCGGAAATCGGAACAGATCGGAATGGGCGGCCGGCAAGCCGGTCAAGTCCGGCGGCATTCCAAATTATAATAATTTTATATTCAGAGAGAGCGTTGTCCTCTCTGTCGAGATGTCGGTATTTACAAGTGATGGCCACGCCACAGGCTCTAGCGCCTGTGTAACCCTGATTCGCGAAACATATGTTTTAAAAGAAGCAAATTTAGGTTTTCACTTTCAACTTTAAAAATCTTTGAAGAAAATTTGTTTGAAAATTCAATTCTGAAGCTGTTATCTGCATTTTTGACGTTGATATTTGATATTTGGATTTCGTGGTTTGAGTAATAAAGATTTGTGATACCTACTTTACATTGATAGCAACTATGCTGATGATATCTGACCCAAATAATTTTATAACGACATTAAAAACGGTCTGGTTTGCGAAATTCAATCAAAACCAATCCGGCTGAAAAAACTTTTGGCAATTCCTGAAAACATTCAGATATTTAGTGAGTGTGTAAAATGTGCAAACTTCAAAACTTTTGTACACTAAGGCATTGATAACTTTAAACGAAGTCAAAGCGAGGCCCTTGCATTTATTTTTCTCCACCTCAATTACCGAGTCATGTAGCTCCTGCAATAATTCCAAAATAAAGCTGTTCACTGGCGCCCTCTGCAAAACATTTTTAAAACACTTTCGGCACACTCGTATCTCCGTAAATTCTGATACTGTATTATCAACAGATACCTAGTATGGTTTAAGAACTGTATTATTCCTCATCAAGACTTAACAATAATTCACTTACTGAGAAAATAATTTAAATAGCATGTTTATGAGCACACAGAAATCTACTTATGTTCTATTTTTTATTTTTGCGCGCAATCACAACATAGTTGGTTTTTGTAGTATTGATGGTGAATATTTACGTTAGATTGGAACCAATAATTTATCTCAATGATTTGCGGGAAACACGGCTGCTGTGTAGGTATATGTGCAAAGCAATAAGGTGGAAAACAAATAAGGAAGGACGACTGCACCAGAAAAAGCGATGGGTTAAATTGGGTTAATACGACCTGCAGTCGTGGCCTGGACCTACCTACCCACAGTTAGATCCAGCACATTAGGTAGGTACTGGCGAAGCGTACCCAGTACAGCGCAAGTTTTCACTGCCAAACAAATATCCACATAGGATTTCTTAAAATTAATCCTAAACACATATTCCTGTGTCCACTTTAATTTAAATCATTACTTTTGTGTTTTTATTTGTCAGCCTTAAATCTTTGTCTTGTCTCTTTAATAATTATTGTTTATTTGGAATCCCTATTCTTTTTGTAGGTATTTTTTTTTTTGTGTGCGATGAAATTGTGTCTTGGCGTAGAGGGCACGCACGTGCGTTTATGTTCTGGCGTTCAAAAGGAATCATCAATACAACACTCTAAATTCATTTAATTCCATTCATCCCAAAACGTAAGAAAATTTGAATTTCGGGGGCTACCCTGGCGTTTTCACCTTTAATGATTTGGAAGTTGTTTTTTACTCAAAATCGTCTAAGGAAGGGCTTGAATAGTCTGGCCCAAAGAGAATAATAATAATAAGGGAGGTCTGGCCTGCCTAACATCCGTCATTTTATTTTAAAAATAGCGGCCATGCATTAAACGTGTAATTACTAATTAACAATAGCTGGCATCAGTAGAGACAAACAAGGTATGGAAAAGTTTCTAACTTTGATATCTCACAAAGAAAGAATAGAGTCATCATCTGCCTAGCCTTTTCCCAAATATGTTGGGGTCGGCTAACAGTCCAACCGGATGCAGCTGAATATCAGTATTTTACATGGAGCAACTGCCTATCTGACCTCCGCAATCCAGTTAGTACTGGGTAATACGATACCCCTTGGTAAGAAAAGAAAATATAACTATAAAAGAAAACATTTTGTTGTGTTAAAAATGAAACCACATGAGTATATTAACAAATATTTATGTATTTGTATAAAACATACATACACTATACACTGGTCAATACATTGCACAAGTAAAATATAAATAACAAATAATAATTTTCGCTTTAGTAAAAATCTAGTCACTGATTGGATTAATATGCTTAGCTGCTACATTACATAATTTCAAGAAGAAACTTAACAATACAAAATAGAACACAATAATTCATCAAAATATTTTAACTCTTACAGCTAGATTCACTTGGCAGACTTTTGCTTTAAAGCTTGAATATACATATCTAATGACTTCTGAACTTTAGGATGGCCTACGAACATGAGGAACTCTTGTGTGTCCTGCTTACGGTTATCGTCCATCCATGCCAGGGGTCCTTGCCTGATCTTCTGTTTGGTGAGAGCACGCGCTAAAGCCGGGATCTTGTCAAACTTCTTGATGAACTGTTTGCATTTGGCAACAGCGTCCGCTTTGTCTGATGCAGTTTCGTCAATGAGTCCAATCTGTAATTTACAGAATGATTGTAAGATGCTTTTATTTTACTTTATGGTGGTCATAATTTTCATCATCAATGACAATATTATACACAACATAACATAGCATTATGGTGTACCCTATATTAACTACACCCACATTTCAAAAGTCATGTTTCAGTCCCAAGTTCCAGGGGGCGTACCTATTACCATCAACTAGGGCATCAATCCAAACTCTGGGTTGCTCCTGAGAAATTCCTAATGGAAAAATTCAGGAACATTGCCTTATTTAAGAATCAACCCCAAGACCTCATACCACTAGCTAGACAAACAAGGCAGTCAATAACTGATTAAATGGTTTTTGTAACAAGAATAAACTGTACCTTCAAAGCTTCTTCAACAGAGAACATCTTAGCAGTGGTAAGGGCCAGCTCAGCCTGCCTCTGCGGAATAGTATTGGTCATAGTCTGCATGAACCAGTTAGGAGCCACAATGCCCAGGGCTGTCTCGTTCAGCCCGATGCTGTACTTTCCGCTCATCATCACGCGGTATTCGCAGGACATAGCGAGGAGACAACCACCAGCTGGGGCATGGCCCTGGGAAGAAGGAAGAATAAGTCAGGCTTTTGTTTAGATATTCAAGGCGTGGTTTTAGTGAAGGAATGATTTAATGTGCATGTTTCGATGGTCTTTCCATATATTTTCCTTTAAGTCACACAAACAACCTCCTCACACACCTTTTATCACAAGCAGTATAAACAAGAAATAAGAATAATCATACTATCTTTTGTTAAATGAAGTACTTACTTAGGTATTTATTTTAATCCATCATCAGCATGTAAACATTAACATAACATAATTAGGGATTGTATCAAGTAACAAATAAAATATGCTATTAGCATGAGTCAATTATTTAAATGCACCTGGAATTTCAATAATTTATGCATTTTTATACGCTTGTTATCGGTTGTTATAATTGGATGCATCGCAATGGCTAGGGTTATAACTTATAAGACTTATGACATTTTGTTTTGGTTTTGTCTACAAAATATTTTTACATTCTTTGTTCTGACTTAAGAAATCCTTCCTAGGCTTACCTAGATTGCTATGTCTGCTTTTCAAATTCTTTGATGTATTAAAAGTGTAAGAAGACATCTCATATTCTTATAATTAACTTGCAGAAAGAATAATAAAATTCAACAACAGCATTTTTTTTCTAATTTACATATCATTTTATCTTAGTTACAGACACAAAGGCAGCATAATGTAAAATATCCCAAAATGTACATGCCATCCCTAAAGATTAAAGTGAATATATATAAACAACCTTGTACGTATATATTTTTAGGAATCCAAGTAATCACATATTGTTTATTTTGGATTCAATTTATATTTGGATGCTACGTTTGACTCGTAGAACCTCATTTATGATAGAAATAAAATCTTTAGGGCTCTGTTTTGCAATGTAAAAATGAATAAACATAAAATGTAATACGAAATTTTACCTGTTAATGTGTTTTTGACATGTAAAATAGTTTGTTAAAACAATTTACGAACAAAAAACATTTTTAATAAAATTTTGGTCCTTTTGGTGTAAGACTTAAGAATGTGATTTTAAATAAATGATGGTTCAACATACATTGATAGCTGCAGCGGTGATGAATTGGGCCCCAAAGAGTTTGATCCACACTTCCTGAAGGGTCGTCCAGAACGTTTCCACTCTCTTCATGTCAGGCTTGTACATCTCCATGATATCTAAACCAGCAGAGAACACTGTTGGGGATGCCTAAAAGTGTAGAATTATGATTAAATGGCTTTACTTGAAAACTGGTCCTTAGATACAGATTATAAGTGATATATTGTTTAAATATTTACTACTTTGTACCTAGTTTTAGTATTATGAATAAATTAAACTTACAGATGTCAAGATCATTCCCTTGCATTTCTTTTCAACAACTTCATCCAGGGCTTTGTCCATTGCTTCAAGGAGTTCCAAGTTTAGGCTGTTCACTGGTAGCCTTTGCATGGTCACAGTGGCTATTCCCTCATTGTCTACTGCTGTGTCAACTAGAGGACCTTTGCTTGACATGGCCCTAATGCTGGGCACAACCCTTCTGGTGACATTGCCTACTAATTGCCTCAGGGGAAACATTCTGGAAACACAATTTTATACTAACTAGACTAATAATTCTATACTATTACTTAACTTTTTAAATTTTCAAAATATTAATATAGCTGTTGATATTAATTCAAAATATTATACGCAAGATTAGTAATAAGTTACACTTATATTAAATAATCTGATGCATTCTAATGTTTAATAAAATGTCAATTTAATTTTATCCATCTAAATTATGTGCAAATATTAATCAAGTTTAGGCACAGTTAATTATTTGTGGGTAAGAAACAATTGAGATAAGAGACTAAGAAATAACCTGCGTTTAATACAAAAAACACGTAAATTAATAATATCACTGTTGTTTGTGCGGTTGGACCTTGGACCCGGCAATCTATGTTTAGTTCCAAAGTACAAATTAGATAACCTAGACAACTGACAATTTATTAAATCTCATGCCGTTGTTTGAACTTTGTACCTGAGTTCAGTACCCCCTACAGATAACTATATACGTAGTACCCCGCCTACCCCGGCCCCCCAGTTTGTTTTGTTTAGTCAAGGCTTTTTTTTTTCTTTTTTGCAACTGAGCCGATGTCGACTATTCTGCCAGCGTCGTCGTGGTGAAGGTGGGCTGTCGAATTTTGCAGTTTATGGTAGTGCTGAAAGGACAGAACAGTTTTGTTAGAGAACATTTTTTGGGCTACATTTTAATAACATTGTCGTTTAAAAATTTGCTAGAATTTGGATAAGTTTTGGAAAAAACTTGGTAATTGAAATTAGTAGGTAGGTATTAGAATAGGATTTTAATTTTGGGGAGCATAAGGTACAAGTTAAAAGATTGGGAATTCAAGAGACAATAGAGACATGAATAAAATATGATCCAGGGCTCCATCCATACCATACCATTCTTCTTCGTCGTGTCGATGATTCCCTTTTCTTTTAAGACATGCATCAAGTCTATAAAGGCTGGTGCCCAAAAGCAGTTTACATGATTTTTTTCCTGAGATGTCAGCCATTTTGTTTTGCTGTCAATGTCATGATGACATGAGTGTCACTTAGTCTGTTGTCAGTTCACCCGTCAACAAACAGTATTTTACTGATTTCTAGATTTTAGATTTATAAAAATATTGTACTAATCGATTATCGATGAACTAAAGTTAGGCTCAATATGTAGAACGATATTATTAAGATTCTTGTTCATTGTTTGTACGAGTCAAAAAAAGATGTCGTTGGAACAAACGGCTTGCGATGGTAAGCAATCTCTTGCACTTTTAATCTATTTTTAAGCGCCGCATTTGGTATTTCGATGTTTATTCGTCTTAAATAGAATTCCTGTACAATTAATCGTAAGCTTAAATTATAAATCAAGACTATTTCTGTAAATTGGTTTTAAAAAACACTTTTACACGTCATATCATGTTGTTTTAAAGCTAGATGGGGCCGGTGTTTCGTATCTGACTACTCTGAGAAGAAACAGCCGAAACAAACTCATAGGTCACTGTCACTATTAAAGTCCAGACATTGGTCAAATCATATGAGGACCATGCAGATTAGTGTCTGAGATAGTCTTTTGATGAAAGAATCACACAAATTTGAGTGCACCTGTCCAGTCAGTGCAAGCATTTGTCAGTGATCGTGTAGCTCGACTCATAACCCAAAGAGCTCAACGACAAGACAAACAATACCAAAGAAAAGACATTTGGGTAGGCCGCATAAGCTACTCAAACTGCTAAGTCCATTTGATCCAATTTATTACAGCCGCAACATGAGAGGTCATCACCCCTTGATGGCAAAGTTGCAAGTGCTATGTACTTGATCAAATATGCAACTAATTTACACAAAGTTTTACTAAAGAATGAAAACTACTCGTAAAATTGTATGTAAAACCACTTTTTCCTTTGCTATAAATATGATATCATGTTGATTTTAGACTTGAAGGCGTTTGAGCGACGCCTGACTGAAGTCATAGGATGCCTGCAGCCTGCTACTATGAGATGGAGAAGTATGTTTCTGTACTAACAAAGCAATAATTATAAAGTGCAATCAAAGTCATACTTACTTATGACTTAAGTATTTCAAGTTGATAAGGTTTTTGTTGTCACTGTCTTAGTATAAGTAATCTATGACAATCACTGTGTAATCTACTTACACCATTTAAATTTTTTACTGGCTAACTTAAGAACGGAAATCATAATGGAATACTATTAAATTTCCTATGAATGTGTATGTTGAGTGGAGAATAGGCAGCACTATCCTATTTATTGTACACTTACATAATAGTCCTAATCTTTTTGCTTTGTCATGGTGATAATATTAATATGTTTGTCAGAGTAACTAACCTGACTCAAATCACTTTAACACATTGCGGGACAGACCGCCTTTTGACGTTATCTCAGTATATCGTTACGTGACAGTACGGCTAAGGGCGGTGAACTTTATATTTCATGTCATTTGGCAAACCGTCGATAACTGTTGCTTGCCCATAACATTCCTAGGAAGCACATGATTTATACCTATAAGCGTCAACGTCTAAGGCCGTATTTGTTGTATCAAAAATTTAAAAATATTATGTAATATGATAGTACGGCTGTAGACGGTATGATAAAATGTATGGGATTTTGAAGTGTCATATCATGACATTTGCAAAATATTCAAGTGTCCCGCAATGTGTTAAAGCTTGTTAGTCCCAATCACCATCATACATCCGTGTCGAACAGGTTTTTGGCTCTCCACAAGGACTTTGTCATGCCCCATCATTTGTTTTAAACAGTTAAAGTTTCAGGCTTTTTTGCAATGTCTGCTTTTTGTCAGGGTTCTTCCAATTTCGAATTGCATATCCGAGTCCTAACACTTGCTGGTGCCTATGTTTAGTATTTGAAGTTCCTTTACTGCATCAGGCAGCAATACCTTTTGTATATAGACACAATTTAATTTTATCCATATAAATTATGTGCTACTATTAATCAAGTTTTCTTTCTGTTCCAGTTCTGCTGACAGTGGTGTCAGTGTGCACAGCAATAGCTGCATATCATTGGTTGATGGACCCGCTAACACCAGTTGTCTCGCTAACACAGTCTCTCTGGAATCACCCCTTTTTTGCCTTTACCTCTACTTTTTTAGGTAAGCTGTTAATATTTTTTTATTTCTGTAGAGTCTCGACTCTATTGAGCATTAAATTAATTTCTGAAATAGAAGCCGGATTAATGGTTGATAAACAATAGTTGGGATTCAGAGCAGATTTTATCTATGATTATAATTTACTTTGTTTTATCTAATTGTATGATTAAATTTTTTCAAATGTACTTACATAATTGTATGAATGGTCAGGTTTACTGTACCTTGTGTAAAAATTGATTATAAAATTTGCATGCTATTATTACGGCGGAATGTGTCCTGCTCTAAAACATTTTATAACATCCTGTATTTACAACATTTAATGCAAATAAATATACTAATATGTAATACGATTTAGTGTTAATGATAACTATTATAATAGTCCTGACCGTTTTCGGTAAACTTTGGTACCGGCGGCCATTCTCAGCGGAGGAGATAAGCCATCCGCACGGGACTTATTGCAGTGAACAAGTGTGACACAGGTACACCACTATCTCTTCGCTCACTCTCATAGTCTGATGGTCTGGCAATCCGACACGACCAGTCCAGAGACCAGTGGAGTCAATTTCGGTCAGACAAGCCGAAACTTCGAAATTGTGGTTGAGGCTGCATCCTGGCTCCAAGCCTGGATTTTTTTCGCAAAATTAAAAATAAATATTTTGCATAACATTTAATTGAATTTATTACTTTCCAGTGTTGCTATTCATGATGGGAGTGCACAGAAAGGTGGTGGCGCCGAGCATCATCACGGCGCGAACGCGCTCCGTGCTCAACGACTTCAACATGTCGTGTGACGACACCGGCAAACTCATACTAAAGCCTCGCCCCGCGAACACCTAACACATCATTGTACATATTTTTTAAGTTAAGAATAAATTGTTTCTTTGTTTACACAACTTTTTTACTATACAGTAAAGTTATGAATAAATTCTCGCTATCACTACTGTGCTAATAGTCTAAGATCCCGCTGACCCGCCTATGGCCGACCTTCATTCATCTGCTTACTGAATGAAAAATATTTTTTAGCAATCCTAATACATAAACAAAACATGTTACGAATAGGTTGCACGATTGAAATTAAGTCGATACTATTAGTGCGACTACCTGAGTCAAGACCGATTTTACTTGACAGCCTAATACCACCCGTGTTTGTAATAAATTAATTTATATTTTAATATGTATTTTAATAAGAAAAACAGGTAAGTGTGATACATAATATCAACTGACATATTTATGCCTGACGACCCTGTAGTAGGGACAAAAACATACCCAGCACAACAGTTTCTTGTTCCTTATGCTTTGTACTTTCGATCAATATTAATTTTGGTTGGAAAAAAAAATGGTTTGGGAGTAAGTTTTTTTCATTAAAGCTAGACTTAACTTTTACTGTCACTTAAGGATACGTATTCCGTGATAATTGTTTATTTTGAGCTCCCGATATTTCGACGCTGATGCAAGCGTTATGATCACGAGATGACTGGAGAATGCGGGGGAAGCTAGACTTGACTTAATTTCTTGTCAGACAAAACCGTTCCCTATTTGTTAATTATTCTTGTATTAAGATATCTAAAAAGTATTTTTCATTCAGTAAGCAGGTGGGTGAGTGTCGGTCTTGGGCAGGATCTCAGAATATAACAAATTATCAGTGGCCCTACTATGACATCTTAATGCAGGAATGTTAAAGTTGTATTTTAGTGTGGGAAAGAGATGGCGCTAGACAGCCTCTCTAGGACACAGGTTTTTGATTCTTTGACGATGTCATGAATAGTATTATCTCGCTCACTCATGCTGATAAATCGCATCTATCGTTCCACGCAGAATGTGCGAGCTCATTCTTGTCAGTTAAATGTCTCAGTCAAAACTATAATTATAACAGTCAAAACCACTTTTAATTGGGTATTTCCGTCAGAAATTTCTCAGTAGCAGCCACGGAGTCTGGATATGTGCCTAGTTGATGGCAAAAAGCTCGCTCCCCAAGGGACTTAAACATACCTGTGGGAAATGTGGGCGTACTATTAGGTACGCCTCTGCCTAACCTTTCAGGGATAACAGGTGATGTTCATCAAAATCTTTGCTTCATAATAAAACAACAGTGTACAAGAATCTATCCAAGTTTATTTATTACTTATAACTTTGGTGTGTTTATTATATACAATAAATAAATGATAACTAATAAAAAATAGGTCTATCATACAAAACCACCTTAAATAATAACAAAATGTTGCAGTTCAAATAATTCATACAACAATCTTCAAAACTAGTACATATTATGTATTGCATTTTATTAACGTTTTCTAGAAGAATTTAGTAAAGATTTGGCTAAAGTATTAACAAATGCCTGTGCTATAATAAATTCTGAGTAAATAATGCAAGTAAATAATTGTTTCAACGTAAATAGTTCTATTACAGCATCTTTTTCTACTCACAAACATTCATAGCGACCTCGAGAGGCCCTTTCTATAATTTTATTTTCTACTATCATAAGCATTCAATACTTTTAGTTTTGCCCAACTAGAGACTACTAACTTGCTCAAAGTATGCTTAGACTCAACATGGAGTGATTGGAATTATTATATCTTGGAATAATTTTAGAAAACTTATCAATTATTAAAAAAATATTGTATAAAATTTACTTATTTGGGCAGTGTTAATTTAGGGAACGATATTATTTATTCAAACCTTCAATTCCTCACAGTAAATGCAATTCGGAGTGCACACCTGAGTCGATCCTATTCCTTGCAAGCAACAGTCGCAATTACAAGATAATATTCAACAAGGATACTATATTAACATATTATTAACTATCATAAAGTATTGTGCTGACTGTGCATGTAATGTAACTAACCATCCTATGTTAATAATTTTATTTAATTCTAAGATACTATACACATAAGACAAGTGTTTGTGCTTAGTGATATACCGACGGCTATGTTGCCAACGTATAAATAGTGAAAGGGTTAACAAAATTATTATTATTTGCAAACTTAACACTAAGGCCTGCCATACACCAGATTAACTACCGTCAGATTCAACGATTGGTTCGGCGAACTTCATTCTTTGCTTTGTGCTTATGTTTACTGTATCAAATGGTTCGATCCGATTTTTGCTGTGCTTACTGTTATATTTGATGACAAATTTTAGGGTGTATGGCCCACTCAAGACCAGAAAACACGTTAGATAAATCAAAATACTCATAATAATCGTCAAACAGTTCGTAACAAAAGTAAATTCTATTTATTTCAGCGCTATGACATCCCAGTCGATTGAAACACGAATTCCAATCGATAAAGTCGAGATCCTTCACGAAATAGAATTAAATCAACATGCAAATTGATTTTGAGCGTAATCAGCGGCTTTAAATATAATTAAAAAATATAGTATCTCATTCGTCACCACAGTCGCACGGAACTTGGAGAATGATGTAAATACATTATAAACTTGAATTACTTGTAAATAAACAGTACATGCTTAATAGTTATACTTACATTTGAGTTTATACCTACATCAATTAAATAGTGAAACGTATTACATTATACCTATAAATTCAATTTAAATTTATTATGTTAGTTAACATCAAGGCAGTGGTACATGCATAAATTCAACTTTGTTAACACGACATACTTAACATTTTATAATAATTTTAGAAAAGGCATTGAAATTACTCATATTCGCTATAGGTACGCCTTTTTCTTTAATTCAATAAGGCATAGTTTCGTGACTTATACATTTCTGGTTTCTTAATCAAAAGAAATGGAACTGTATTAACGAGAAATGCAATTAAATATTCGCGAGTGTCTTTCTCAGTCTTTAAAAAAATAATATACGACACGAATCATGTAGTGAGCGAAATTACTAGTAATTAACGTTTTGAATAAATCTTTGGAACCGAATACATACGCATACTGATCTCCCAGTAAGGGCACGTGCGTAACAATAAAATTTGTGCTAAGTATATAAAAATTTACAATATCTAATTAATTCCATCGAACACTGGGATCAAAGGTTTGTTAACTAAGTAATCATATCCCTTCCACCTAAGTATCAATTAAAATAATTATGTATATTACTTTATATCTAATATTTCTATACAGCTTCAATATATAGTCACAAACATGAATTTAAAGGAAGGGTTCAGCTTACTGAGATACTTAGGTGCAGTATTACAAAGGATACATCACTTTACGGTCCTTTAAACAATAACAATTCATACTCTTGAATAAGTTGCACAATAAATTGTGTGGTAACCAATCAATATGATCCAAGGCAGTTTTATATCGTAGAATAAATGTAAATAATACTTCTTTTTCAATTACGTTACACATTAGAGGTGTCTAAGCCTTCCTATCATAGTTTATATAAGCTAACTTACGAGTTGCGACTGACAGATTTAGTTCTGTTAAGACGAAGAGGGTCCAATGAAACCTTGCACGAATGTGGGAGCGTAGGGATAGCTTCTCTATATAATTTCATCTAAAAATTTTGCTTTTAAAGCATGCTAACTATGAAACGTAAGAATCACATAGGTAGATTATTCCTTTCTTCATACACACACATTATTTTCCGAAATTCACTAGTGAAATTATTAAAAGTGTTAATTTAATTAATTAAGAATACAATACAGGTATCTATTTATAAGTTTCTTTCACCTGCAGGAACCAAAAGTTGATAAAAATATTTTAGACGACACGTAATATTCTCTCATCCAAATGACGTTGGGTACAACCATATCCCATTGTGATATGATATTTATTTTTTTAACTATTTTAGCGTCTGCTTCGTCAGTTTTATTGTACCGATTAGTTATAGTTACCCTTATATTATAATGGAAACCTATCACTAATATAGCTTCGTTAATGGTCCATGGTCATACGACATTCGAATAATGTAGCGATGAGAGATAGGTGTTTTTACTACAATGTAGAGGTATCGCTAAGGAGCAAAATAAAGGCGTGCCAACGAGATATCCCCACAGGTAATTATTGTCGCATCATTCCCCACAGCAACATGCAAGGCTCGAGTGCTGTCCTCACGCGGCCAGCAGAGTCCTGATGTTCTTAGGCGTCGATTGATGGTTTAAATGCTTCGTCGTATACCTAAGCGCGTTGAGGAGTGGTTCTGCCTTCGTGGGTGGTTGCTGTTGAAGGAACTTGACGCAGCCCTTCACGTCAACAGACGAGGACCGGCAGAAGGCACCGGACGGGTGCACCCAGTCGTACAGGATGATCAGGCCGACCATAACGCGTAGGACCAGCAACGACGTCTCCTCACGACTGAACTGAGCGACGAGTTTTCTGGAAATAACAAGATTTATGTTAGATCAATCTATTAATAAGACTTCAGAGAAATTGGCGTAATTAATACCGTGACCTCGCCTCATGTAAATGACTTCAAACTAGAAACCCAGATTTATGTTACCATGTTAGAAATATGTTGTTAGAATATTCTAACGTGTCCTAATTTTGCGAAAATATTTTTTTACGTGCGCTTTGATATGGTTACAACAAGTAAATAAATAAGTTCCGTACATGTTTGTTTTGGGTCGCGTGTGTTGTGTTAACAGTGAAGAAATTGAATTTACGACACAATAAAGCTACGTACGACTCTGGCTCGGGGCTTCGATTTGGGTCGGCGCGCCGCCCACGGACCAACGGATCCCGTATGCACCGCACAGACAGGTATGTTCACTAAACTGTATAAATGTTACTTGTACCTTTATTTGTCGACGACGGAAGTGCTACGTCTGCTAATATTTTAATTAATGCGATTCGTGAGTCGTGACAGACGTTTTGTAAACGAGCGATTTAATGCTCGGCAGTTTACGATCGAATAACCGAATTATATCCACAATATTCAATTTTGTATCTAGTCCCCGTCTTGGAATTTAATTGGAGCGTGTTAGCCAGTTCTAAATATTAACACATAAATCAACAGAATATTTATCATGTTGAATATTCAGTTGCTGGGAGAAATGTTTGACTGTTAGTTAAAGTTATTTCTGACAACAGAAGTGGTTTTATAGTACCTAGCCTTCTCTAAGTCTAGGCACTACCGCTATCGAGAAATGTTGTAATGTCGCCACCATAAAAACTGAATGCCTTACAGCAGTAATCAAATATTTACATATATTATCTTTATCATTTAAATATGTAGCTAAGAAAAATATCTCTGAGAAATATTGTTTTACTCGATAAAAATATTATAACGCAAAAGGTGCGGTAAAAAATGGTGAGCTGGACTGCTTTGTCTAGAACTCTAGAGACTTACAATATGAAATAGTGCGATAATGGATGTCCATAGGCAAAACCACTTCCTCTCCAAGAAGTTTAGGATAATATATAAAGACAAATAAAACTAACAAATTACAGCAGCAGCTGATCAAGCTCAAAAGATCTCAGGAAGTATCTTCCGACGTAAGGATCTACGTTTATCGTACATTTATTATAATCGTTAGAACTTTATCACCAATCAACTCCAAGCCATACAGCTATATTTGAAGCATTGGTGACAAATCGGTCACCGCAAAAAGTGTTGACGTTCATTCATTTCAATTCTCATCACGTCCGCATTGTCACTTTCAATGAAGGAACTGCTAATTTTGGTCTTATGGTACTTGCCAATCGTTTCTGTAGGTATTTTTATACAACCAATTAATATTAACATCAATCAAGGATGTTCTCTTAATCGTTATTGTGAGTCTTTTGTTTAGATGTGCCATTCTCATTACTTGCGGTGAGGTTTATTCTATGTTTTTTGAGAAAGAAATGATAAGGCTAGTGGTATTTTAGTAAGTTTTCTCTCTGATGATTCAATGGTTTTGTCACTATGACCGTTATGGTTTGTTGTTGATATGCAATTATAATATCCTATTAGCCATAGATACGTTATGCATTTTATCGCTTGATGATTTCAGTTATCGTACCTTTGCACCTAAGGTTTAGTAAGTACGTCCATAGTCTGACAAACATCCGCATTCCTTCTTGTACATACCTATATTAACTAAATTTGTAATCACGTATGGGACTTAAAGGCTTTCACTCAGCGGCGAAAAGTGGCGAATGAAAAATGTATAATCCAAGTAGGTGCTATAGTTGTTAATTATGTTGGTAATATCGAAGCAACATCACATCAACATAGAGCACGGAAACGGTCACTTGGGGCCAATCGATGTGAGGTAGTGGACGAAATTACGCGTACAAACGGAGCGCATAGTAATGATAAGTGCTCGAGAGGAAACCGTTATCTGCGGTTTAATTAAACTTGTACATTTTCCCGTCGAAATGCGTCAAAAGTGAAAAGAAACGGTTTATAACAAAACTACTACTAAAAATGTCTGAAATGCTACAATATACGGAATAACCTCTACGAATGTTTAGTCTGATGTGTTAGAACTATGTAAACAAGTCAATCCGTAAGCTAAACAAGACAAAACAACTTTTCGTGGAGTTAGGAAATAGTAACAAAGGAGAATAAAAAGCGTAGGAGGTCGTTATGGACAAACCGCCTCGAGAAAGTAATTGGGAAATAAAACACGACATTCAATAATGGCGCCTCGTTTTATAATGATGTAACCACATTATTATGGCTACAACACGGCATGTGCAATTAATCCAGTGATACGATATATGATAAACAAGACACATGTTTTAGTTATCAAGTAACATGTGGTATGGGTATTCACTGCCGCGGCCCGCAATAGATTTATTGTCTAACTAATTTTGGACCACTTCGCTGATAGCAAGAAAATCTTCGGAAGTGGAAAGCAATCTAGAGAATTGCTTCCTACGTTGAACTTGCAAGCGCATTTCCGATTTCCACCCTAAATGGACGAGGGGAAGGCAACTACTAAATTAGTTCCTCGGCAATATCTGTCCAATCAGTAACTCTCGGGGGAGATAAGATATTTGTAGTTTGTATAAACAATTCAGCCGTTTATCAAACTCGTAGAGTGTCAGATATCTCAATTTATTAGGATGAACCTGATTTCGTTGAAAGCAAAACAAAAGCTTTGAAACTGTAGACTTTTAACGTGATTATAACTGAAACTTTTCAGCTGAGTTTGGACGTTCGCAGACTCGTAAATTGGTCAGGTTGAGGACGGTATTTTGAGCTAATAAGTACCGTGATAAGTTTCGAATCGAGTGCTTTATACATTAATGAGGATGGCGCTTAAAGTGGTATAGATAGTTAGTAACGTGTGAGGCGAGGCGATGATGGTACAAACACACTCGAAGGCACGTGTTGGTACAAGTGACAGCTGATTTATCTTTATTTATAATTATGTTCTTATGCTCTGACGGTGGCTCGAGCGTATCGATGTCGTGGCTCGACACACGATCCCCGCGAGTAATGTATACGCTCCTATTGTTGCAAGGATAACTCGGACAGGACCGACTGCGGTGACGTTATACGCTTCTACTGTTTATATTACCCACCTGTCAACGGCTACTGTTCATTCGAAAGACTGACCCATTTTTCCATTCACCAGGAAATAATAGAACAGTGTTGAATGAGGCTTTTAGGTAAACATACGTGATAGAACAATCCAGAACATAGGCATAATAAATCTCGTTGTTTGAAATAACTAACGAGTAAAGTAGAAGTTTTTCAAATCGATAAATCTTACGACACAGCTGTTGCCCCAGCGAACGCAACTCAGACAGATGTCACAAAATAAGTTAAGACTTCTTTGTTCAACTTTGATCTACTGAACTAACTTCGATAAAGTCTGAACCTATCGCAATACACAGCGGCTGACGTAAATAGATTTTCGAAGTTAAAAGCGGTTTTACAGGTGCACCGTATTCTCTAGTAACAAGGGTCTTGTTTGAAAATCAGGTTCGTACGTGTAACCTGAGATTCGCTTTGGCTAGGTATGTTTACTACGGTCTAGTTTGGAAACGAGTGCAGTATTACGGACGCTTTTGATCATCACTGCGCGAATGTTTTGTGCTGGATACCGGTTTGGTGTAAACATGCTGGAGACTGTAGTTACATCGTGTTGACACCATTTCATGTTGTTGATGGCTTCGGAAGGCATCCATATTTATGACCGATTTCATTGAGGCTGTTAAGTAGGACTTGGCACAAAAACGTACGTTTATAGTTTTTCGGGTAAAAAGTACTGCTGTGTCGGAAATGAACTTTTATGAAAATAGCCGTTCGCGATTGAAACTTTTTCGAATTATTCGAAAATATTCGCGTAGTTCCAGCGAGATTAGGTCACGTTCTCTTTGAGTGGATAACGAAAAAGATAACTCGAGCAGAGGTCTAGTGTCTGGGTAGTAACACGTAGCATGCAGCAGCAAATGTAGCATTATCATTAGTAGCATGAGTGATAATGATAACATCTTCATTTCGAGTCGATGGTAAATGTACGTAACATAATATTATATTATGTTGATGAGTGGGCCCAGTAGATAGCAACGTTAATTGCGGTATAAGTAGCATTATTACGTCGTCAGAAGAGCTGGTGCTTAGACACTTAGGACACCAATCCAAAATAAGGGATAGGGTTTGATCAGGACTTGAAGTACCGCATTGTCACTTATTCCTTGTATTCATTACATATACATCATTGGACTTTAGGTATAAAATTTTCGGAGCAGTTCTTGCCGCACCTATTTACGGAAAAATTTTCTTGGAAGCTTTGAAACAAAAAAAAAACTTACGGATTCTCCAACATCCTAAGGCAAACTTTCGCCATAGTGCTTAGCGTTTCCGTCGTATTCTCCAAGTCTTGCTGGTTATCATTGACGAACTGGCTCGTGGCTTCTGACAGGACCTTTAACATCGGCGTGGCTTGTGCGTAGAAGAGGGACATTCTGTTGGCGACTTCTGCCGTTATGTGGGGCTCCTCGCCCGGCGGAAGTTCTGCGTTGATCAGCCCCCCCCTCGATACGCTTCGTCTGTAGTAACTAAAGTCGTTTTGTATCGCTGGTGTTTTCATCTGCGAAAAAAGGAATGGTATTACTCAGGAGTCTGGATGTACATATCTTTTAGATAGAGTCACTTAAAGATTAATCCGTAATCCAATGGGTATTTGGACGTTAATTTTGGAAGGTCTATTCTTCGGGGGTGTTTGCCATAACGCATAATTTATTGATGAATCTGTGTCACGCAGACCATGAAAGCTAGCCGACCTTCCATTAATAAATTAATGTGACATTCCGAGCTTTGCACCTGTTCTCCCAGAGTATTATGGGCTTTATAGGTGTCTACGGGGACACCCATACTTAACAATAAAAACGTCGACCTGCTGACATAATGATGATTAAACTCACTGATAAAAGTACTTTTTGCACACAATGGTCTGCAATGGGCACGCGAAATACTCGTCGAGTAATAGGTACTTTCTAGACATGAAGGGCGGAGATGAATTGCGATTGCCACCCATTCTACATCGTGGCACTCAATCAGGCAACTCGTAACTAGTAATTTTACGCGTCCATATTGTGAAATATTTTTAGTAGACCACACGCGAAGGAGATGCGTGTGCTTGCGATTTATACGTCTCAAGATTATCTTTTAACGATACATTGTTCGTCAGTATTTGTATTGAAACTCTTTATTAGATATCGTTATTGTTTGGGGTGAGGCTATGCAAATAAAGTGTGTGCATGGATGCTTGTTTCCTTGTCTTGTCTCGAAGAAAATGAAGAAGAGTTATAGACCGAGATGGGAATAATTTCGAATCTTCGTTTTTCGTCAGATTAGCAAGAATAAACAATCTGTAACATACCCGGGGTGTGTGTGGGATCAAGTGTAAGATCCTATGTAAGAAATCATACAAGAGCAAAAAAAGAATGTGTGTGTGTGTGTTCTCCTATTAAAAATTAAAAAAAAGATGTATGTGTAACAATAAAAGAATTTCGGGCGCCTTGGGAACGCACACTACATTTAAAAAATACTTGCCAGATAGAACAGTCCGGAGAGTCGGACCTCTAATCTTCCGGGGGTGACTAAACTAGGATAATAGAAACAATTGAAATACCTTTGTTAATACCCTGTTTAATATATCAGTAGCTTCCTTTTATTTTAAATATTAAATTACTAATTTGAGATTATCCTTATTGTTGCATCTTTATATGAAGAAAGTAAATTAAGTTTGGGCCAGATGTCTGGCTAAAAAAAATGTTAAATTAGACCTCAAGATTTCGGCGTCGAAGATGAGAGAATCCAGAATCCATGAAATGGAAAATTATAATCAGACGAAAGAAAAAGAAAAAGTAGAAGCAATTTAAATATCTTTATTTTATCATACAGGATTTTTTTGTACTTCAATCAAAGAGTGTATCGTTTATCATAAATTCACAACCAAGTTTAAGTTAATCCGCTTTATAGAAAAAAAATCCTTGCTTGGGAGTTCATTAATTTCCCATTTGTTCATTTTTTCCTTGGTATATTTATTCTATAATTCAGTATAGCGTTTATGTAGGGCCAAGTCTGTGAAGTTTCGTAATAAAAAAAAGCCATGAAAAATCATTTTTCAATAGAATCTATCTACGGTTTTCTAATCAACCCTTTCTAGGATATGATCGATCAAAATAAGCAAGGCAGTGTTCTAAGTATTTCGTCCCGTTACGGTCGATACGCTTAACAAAGAGAAAGAATCAACGACGTTACCACGACGACGACGTCGACGTGACGTTTTGACTTTGACTTTGAAGCAAGGCTAATCAATGTTTCTATTTCTGTTGGTACAAGGCTACTTTGTAATCCAATTAGGTTTAATAACTGGCAACATAAAGCCTCCAGATTAACCAACTCTTTATTAATTTTCGCACACTAATTATGTTGAAATAAGGCGTTGGATACAGAGGCTAAATTAAATTGTTTAAAAAACCTTTTTTCACATTAGACCGACTAGATTCATTTTTTCACATTAGATTAGACTTTGCTCACATTAGAGCATGTAGTTTCTTTATTTCATACAAGTTGTTTGTTAAATTTAGATTCTAGCCTATGTCATACGACATAGGCTAGAATCTAAATTTAAACTTCGTTTGGACCTTTACACCTGTATCTAGTTATAAGCAAGTCAAAGTGATTACTTGGGAGACGTCATTATTTAAGATAATTGCATGAAGTTAGAACTGTAGTTAGTTATTCGTTAAGTTATTCATGGCTTTGTTTGACGGTCCTTACTTTGTTTAAATTCTTGTCTATTGCATAAAAATGTTTGCCTAACCACAACGATTAACTATGTTTATAAACATTTTCTGGAATTTACATAAAACCATTATCCTATTGAATGACTATGTTTTACATTTCCCACGACACATACTTAAATTATCGATTTGTTATTACAAACTGAATCATTCCATGAAGATCGTTACCGTTAATACGATCGTCGATTAGGTACCGATCGATCAGCGCTCGAAGACGATCGGTTTACCTAAGGGTGTTAATTATGCACAGGACTTACGTAAAGGCGGCCGAAGGGCGATGCCCTGCGAAAGGGTTAAAGTGTTTGAACAGTACTAACTCGATTCACGACTCACTTCGACCTAAGAATACCAGTAACTCTGGCACGAATAATTTGTATGGTGAATTTAGAATGAACATAAGGTGTAAGTGCCAGGTAACCCGCGAAATTCAATTTTTTTTTCGCAATTTTAGCAATTCGGTGGAATTCGCGACTGTAACAAACATGGTATTCCTGAGTTATAATCATTAAACTCATCAATACGATTCTCTAAGTTCATTTAATCCTGTTGAATAACTTTTTTTCATAAAATTGTCATTCCATGGTATTAAATGAGCTTGGAGGATTATATTGATGATTTTAGTGATTATTATTCTGTAAATACATACGTGTTACGGTCGCGAATCATATTTTGTTCAACATACAGCCTGACATTGACCTGCAAATTGCAATAATCTTAAGAAAATGTGCATTTCGTGGGATACCCTGGCGCTTCCAGCTAAAAGCGGAATAAGAAGAAATTGATTCGTTATTTTCTGAGTAAAACTTGGATTAGTTACTAAATGTTATCAAGGAGCTAAAGCTGCGTATTTAGTTCTAAGTAATACAGAACCAACTTTCAGAAACGACGACGTTTGTAATTCTAAAAGGGCATAAGATTAATCTATTTCTTTTACTAGTATAGACAAAGCCGTTCCAGTTTATTGGAAAGATAAACCAAATGATAGGAATGAAATATCATTAGCGTATAATACCAAAGAATAATAACTTTGTTTTTCTTGAATATTTTATAGACTGTAGTCGTAGTGTCGGAAAATGGTAAAGGATCGCATCTTAAAAACTAAGGAAAAAAAAAAGATTCTGCTCGAGCAATTGAACACTATATTTCAAACATTTTTGGTTACTTATTGGCAGTATTGGCACCCTGTTAATGGTGAATTAGCAAGACATGATTGAATAGACCGAAAACGGGCCTTTAAATCATGAAGACTAGGCAAAAAAGCCAGAAAGAATACTCCAAACGAATAATGAAAAACGATTCGCAAAAAATCATTTCATAACTTGTCGGAGTCCTCATCTATTCGCAATCGGTAACTCGAGAAGAACAATAATCCTAAACCAACGATATTTTTATAGTTTCTTAGAAGCATATTACCAAATCCTCATCTGTTTCCAATGACAAAGAAATAAACGTAAATAAATCGGATGCAAGCCCGTGAGTCACCGACGAGGTCGCGACACGAGCCAAGCCTCACCTCACTTTCTATACAATGCCTTCGCAAATTGTTCCCTATTCGACTCGATGACTAACATTCAGACAGCTTCACTTTAGATTAATTATGGTAGTAAGACAACCAATACTAGTTATTGTAAACTACTTGTAGATAAGGATATTGACGGGCTTATGTAGTCAAGCATTGCAATATTTGTTGGAATGGGCACAATTTTCAAGCTTGAAGAAGTGTAAACCGAATGTGCCTCATATTCTGGGGTAGTTGTAAATGGTGACGAATGGGTTAGGTCGGAATGGTTCGGAAGGATGGACACTATAACTTCCTCTATTGCGATAGGAACCACAAGGGGATCGGAATCACTAATGGATTTGATAAACGTGGTTACTTGTCGTTATTGAAACTATGAGAACGATCATCTAGCATTTGATTATGGAAATATTTTCGATAACGAATAATTTTTGTTCTAACATTTGTAAATGTTTTACCAATATCAATTTCTGAAAAAAAAATTAATCTCGCAGTTAATGGGTATCGACTTAATATTGGTAAGCTTGGTTCTTTCACAATGGAAACCTCTAAGGCTTTCGCAGTCCTTTGTCTCCAAGGCTTTTCAATTACTACAAATTTACACCGAAACCTTCAACTAAATCAGAAACGCGTTAATGCTTTAACTAATACGATTCAATTAGTAACCCCAAGAGAGCTATCAATATTAACTTTCACACAAATGCTGCGGCACTCCTTTTCACATTAGCAAAATAGCTAATTGTGAACTGTGATACTAGACACAAAACAATAGTTTCGCGAGAGATAGCACTCAGTGAACTAGGAGCAACGACACTGCAAGGTTGGGGTCAAAAGGGCCCCCGCAATTGAATTACTTATGCTGCATCAGATAGGCTGGGAACGACCGAACGATTGGTCGCTTTGTTTATATCATTGTGACTTATTGTTTGTTATTGGCTGCTTACAATGCTGTGAACGTTAGATTACTTTTGATTGTTCGTATTGTGTTCCAGCTTCTTCTGTAACATGTAAGGTCATTCATGTCATGTGACAGTACAAAATGGACATGTGGTTGAGAATGGTTATCATCAAAACAATATAGTAAGTTTTGGAACACAACAAAATATACTGTATTGAGGTCATGGGGAAATCTGAAATTGCATTACAGTGCTCACAAGTCGTGCCGGTGGTGACAGCAGAAAAAAAAAGTCAATAAACCGCTGAAACTGATGACTTTTCCTGGTTGACTGGCCACTAGGCACTAAAACAAACAAAACTGTTGATTGATGGCTCTATGAACTGCTATATGAACAATTACACAATTAAATCCTAATCACGGTTTAGATTATTGAAAGCGAAAACAAAAGCCGAAACAATGGCCCCTAATCATCTGCATTTTGAAAGGAATCAGTATTTATTGTTATTGACTTCTTGTTTTGAAACATAATACAGTATAACAACAAGACCTCGTGGTTTTATAGCCACAGACAGATGTGTTGCTAGGGAGTTTGGTGCGCTACTTCTTTGTTGAAACACAGGAAGTAGTTGGGAGGACTTGTTTATGAAACATATAATTATAATTGACGTTCAAAAAGTGCTGACTCTCAGCCCAGTTTCAAAATAACGATATTACTTAATTAATTTGATTCTCAAGACACCGATTTGATCTACAATCGTTTTAATGTTTATAAGCCAAAATTCTTATTGCGGATTTATCGAAACATTTTTGCCGAAAGCGAATTTAATGAGTATGAAATAATATAAATAATATAATATCTACAATGCGATCTAGTTAATCTTAAAGCTAGATTTGTCAGAATTTAAACAAAAAATAAAGAACAAAGAAATACTTGAAAAAGTTTAACGATTGAAAGGCGTTGCCTTTCAGATACGTATAACTTTAATCCGACACAAAAAGCATTGAGTTTACAGAAGCAAAACATGGATTCCACTGAAGCTGTATTAAACAAACTTGAACAAAAGTTTGCGAATCCAAAGCTGGGTTCTATCCCACTCAAGTGTATGAACATTCGACATTACTGAACAATTTTACAACATTAGTAGCCCAACCAATGAATAAGCTATTTGGAACAATTAACGATCGTTTTCCATTAGATAATCAACAATGCATTTACCATCCTAACGGATATAAGGCGGGTTACGCTACCTACAACTGCAACAAGGCAAATCAAATTACGTAGTATGCATGTAACGGATTAACATACACAATTATGACTTAACCCAGAAACTAGGGTTTATCATATAATAGTAATAGCAGCGGGCGAAGCGTGGGTTACAGCTAACATGCATAATTGATGCGACATACTAAAGCCTGGTGTGAATATTAGCCGAGTGTTTTGAAACAAAGAACGGGTAACCCATCTTCTAGTCATCTAGTGGGTGTCGCGAATGGTGATAAAAATAATAATAATTAATTTATTCTCAAGTAAATAACACCCATTGCCACATACAGATATACACATACAGATATACAGATATACAGATTGTCACATATATAGTATAAAACATAATAAATAAATCAAATAAAATTACATAAAAGCCCAATAGGAGCAAATCAAATCAAGTAATTTAGAATAAAATTAAATAAATACCAATTAAATTAAAATGTAAACAAAACGAAATTAAATTAAATCTAAATAATCAAGTCAAATTAAAATAAATGATATATTTATTATTAATAATAAATATATTTTTTAAACAATCAAATTTAAAAAATAAATAAAAATAAAGGCATTATGATAAGCTGCGATGAGATGCGACGATTGAAAATTGTATACTGATATCATCAATTTGCAAGTCGTCATTTTATGGTAGTACTTACTTTGTATTCATCGAATTTGAGAACGAATTCTAATATTTCTGCGAACTGCTTGACGAGGGCTTGCTGCTGTTCAAGGTGCTGCGTGGGACTCATCGCCCCACCGACTAGTGAACCCAGCAACCGCGGGACTACCTGTCAACAAAAAAATATTCGTCAATTCTGTATAAATATAATTTTCTTTATGAAGATATCTGGAAAACGGAAGTTGATGGAAACCTTAGAGCAATAACTGCACTAGACACAAATGGAACACCAAAAAAATCAATTAAACATTTCTTAGAATTCTACGCTCAACAAAGACGTGTGTTTAAATAAAAGAAAATATTTTTCATTTATCCCGTAAACAACCGCAGAAAAGCAAAGTTGAACGGCGCGCTGTTTTCTCTTCGAAATATGCATGGTAGAAAAGTGAAAAACGTACAAAGACTGCTTTTATTGACTGGGACCATTGTTGTGATAGCTACTAGCTAGAAAATAAGCACTATGAGAAAAACATCAGTGCTTTACTCCGTACAGTAAACACGAATGGCAAGTCTATGTTACATTCAGCTACAAAATGTTCGTACATAAGTAAAATCCCTTGGGAACCCACAAACTTACTGTTGTAAGAAGTGTTTGCTCAGGGATTGTATTTGGGCTTTTTTTCAATAAAGTTCACAACGTTAAACGGTAAACAGTATATAATGTAAGCGGTAAAACACAGTGTATGGCACAAACAGGTAAACAATTGAAAGAATAATAACTTTAGCTGAGAGCGTTTCGCGAGCGTGACTTCGGCACTCACGATTTAGAGTCCACTAGCGGTTGGCTTGGCGCGTCTTGGAGTCGTGGGCGGTGTTGCCAGTTCTAAGATGCGTTTTCACAAAAAAATATTTAAAGGTAGTGCTACATCCTCCCCCTCTGACCCAGACATGCGCCCACGCGTCTGAGTCAGTCAAGATAACGTTTGGGTCTACCGCGCCGGCGCTTTTCGTTGACTGGGACTGGCGCTACGTCGCCTACGAATGGGGTCAACTGAGAGACGTGGTACCTTCCTAACGTTTCACCACTACTAACCCTTTCCAACAAATAAGTAGTTGCGCTTAAGGGCTCCTTAACACGGTATGGGCCATCTCTCCTCGGTATGAACTTTGGCGTTTGCCCGTGTGTCGTGTCGTTACTCCCTTGGGTCTTCAAAAGCACCAGATCACCGATCGAGTAATCAGGCGCAGGGCTACGCCCCTCGTCGGCGTAGCGCTTCTGATTCGCTTGTACCTTTTCATGCACATCTCTAGCTTTAAATAGAACGGTTGACATCCTCTGAAGGTAAGGGGTAAGGCTCGTCACGACGTTGTCGCTCTCTACAATGGTGCGCATATCAGCGATGACGTCGGCCGGCGCACGCATCTCTCGTCCGAACGTCAGGTAAGCCGGTGAGAATCCAGTGCTGCTGGTCACTGCAGAGTTCATCGCGAAGCGTATCGCGGATAAGTGGGTGTCCCAGGTGTTGTGATCCTTCCCTACCAGAATAGCAAGTTGCGGTTTGAGATCGCGGTTCTTTCTTTCCACCGGGTTCGCTTGAGGATGGTATACTGGTGTGAGCGACTGAGTAATGCCAAACGAATGGCAAGCTTGCTGCATTACTTCGCTTATGAACTGTACACCATTGTCACTCAAGACCCGTCTAGGTACACCATATCTCAGGAAAACCTCTGAGATCAGGATCTTGGAACAGTTCAAGCTTGTAGCATCCTGTAGGGCAAATAGCTCTACCCATCGTGAGCAGGTGTCTTCTACGATAAGAATCCACTTGTTCTTATCAGCGGTCTCCGGTAACGGACCGAAAAGGTCCACGGCAATCACTTCGAAACGGCGATTAGTTGCGGGAGTCTGCAGTAGTCCGGCCGGTTTCCTATTATCGGCTTTGTATCTCTGACAGTCTACACACTTTTTCAAGTATCCAACGATGTATTGCCGCATACCAGGCCAGTAATACTTCGACTTCATTCGATCCAGTGTGCGCTCTACTCCGCAATGTCCAGCCGTCGGTGCGTCGTGATATTCTGCCATGACTTTATCGCGTTCGTGCTCCGGTATAACAAGACATCCCGTCTCTTCTTCACATTCGTCAGGTCCGTATCTATATAGAACACCGTCTGACATGGTAAAGCCGCGGTCAGACCAACTTCTCCCCCTAAACGGATCGTCGGCTGATTCAAGGTCTTCGATGATCTTTCGCACGTCAGGGTCCTTTAGCTGATTCTCACGAACGTCTTTTGGGCTTCTCGATGGGAAATCCACCTCGGCGTAGCGAATATCGCTATCCGTTTCCTCAGCACAAGGTGGTCGCGAGAGAGTATCAGCGACGACGTTTGACTTGCCGGGTGTATACTCTATACGGAGGTTGTACTCCTGGAGGGTAAGGGCCCACCTTGCCAAACGACCACTTGGTGATTTGACAGACATGAGCCATCGCAAAGGTTGGTGGTCACTCTTTATCACAACCTCTGATCCTTCGATGTATGCGCGGAACTTTGTAACCGCCCACACAACTGCTAGCGCCTCTCTTTCCGTTGTGTTATAGTTCTTTTCAGCACTATTCAACAAACGGCTGGCGTATTCCACTGGTCTTTCCTCGGGCCCCTCCCCCTGCATCAGTACAGCTCCGAGGCCATATCCGCTGCTGTCGGTCTTCAACGAAAACGGCATCGATTCGTCGGCCTGACGCAGAATTGGAGCGGAGATTAACTTTCTCTTGATGCAATCGAAGGCATCTTGTTGCTTCGAGGTCCAGGTCCATTTGCTATCCTTTTTGAGGAGATCCGTCAGAGGTTTAGCAACATCGGCGTAATTGGGAATAAAGCGCCGGAACCAACTTGACGTCTGCAAAAATGTCTTCACGTGTTTCGCGTTCTCAGGAGGGGACATGTTAGCGATTGCTGCTGTCTTATCAGGGTCTGCCTTCACCCCGCCTGGCACGATAACGTGGCCCAAAAACCTAACAGATTCGCGAGCAAAGCAACTTTTTTCACGGTTCACTCGTAGGTTGTACATCTCTAGCCGGTTGAAGATAGCATTCAGGTCTTCCAGGTGCTTGGGAAACGACTCGGACAGGACGATGACGTCATCTAAATACGTTAGCATGCAAACATCGGCCAATTCCTTGCCAGATCTAAATCGGTCCATAAGCCGCTGGAAAGTCGCTCCTGAATTCCTCAAACCCATTGGCATCCTTTTGAACCTAAAACAACCGAGCGGGCTTACGAATGCAGTCTTATCGCGGTCGTCCGGTTCCACAGCGATTTGAAAGTAACCTGATCGCAGGTCGCAGGTTGTCATAAAACTGGTGTTCTTAGCTGCGTGGAGAATGTCTTCGATGCGCGGAAGTGGGTAGCGATCAGGCTCAGTTACAGCATTCAGCTTCCTGTAATCTACACAAAGCCGAACCCCTCCATCTTTCTTCGTCACGAGGACCACGTTGGCGGCCCAAGGAGACTCGCATTCTTCTATGACATCAGTATCCAGCAACTTCTGCAACTCCTGTTCCAGCAGAGCTTTCTTACCAGGAGACATCCGGTAAGGTGGTGAGGCGATGGGTTCCTGATGTGGGTCAATCTTCAACCGGTGCGTGGCGTATTCTGTTGGTGGCCCACCCCTTTCAAAGCGGTCGGACCTCTTCAACAGAAACGCATTCAGTTGTATCCTTTGATCGGCTGTCAACTTGGTGCCTTCATCATCCCGCAGCACAAGGTTCGAAGCTTCCACCTTCATCAGCTCCATTTGGCCGCCGGTAGATAAGTCGAAACTAGTAATGAAAGGATGCCAGCATCCCGGGTTGTTGTTAAAACACCAGCTGCTCTGAGGTAAATCTAACATGATCCCCGCTTTCAGAATAAAGTCCCTGCCTAATAATGTACGGGTTTGCGCGTCTGGTAATACAATGAACATAGTAGATACGACGCGTCCCTGTAATATTACGTCAGTGGTGCACTCGAGCACAGTACCTACTTGCTGCGATCCGTCAGCAAGCCCTATGGTGCGTGAATTTTCCTTAAAAATAACGCCGGCTTTCAAAAGTAAATTGTAAAGCATGGGTCCCGCAATAGAATGAGTAGCCCCAGTGTCCAAGATAGCAACTCCCTTGCGATTCACGACCTGAATTTCCACCAGTGGCCGCGGATCGTCACCGTCGGCTACCCGAGCGCTACAAAAATCCGACTTTTTTGAAGACGTCGCATCTTTGCAGTTACTGCATTTCGAACGTACCACTCCCAGCTGACCACATTCGTAACAACGCAACTCGGAACTTTTGCTCGATTTATCAGGAGGGTCGATGACCTTGCCCTCCTTCGCTTTGTTACGGCAATTTTCAACGGAATGACCGAAAAACCGGCAATAAGTACATTTCGGTCTAGCGCGCTTTTTCCCATCGCTATCGTTATTTTTTTTAACGGATTCGGACTTAACGATGTTTACGTTGTTATCAGGGATAGGGATAGAAGCACTTACCTCCGCCAACGACTCCTCGACAAACCTGGCCTTCGCTAATAGCTGTTCCAAATCGTTCACCTCGTCGCGAGACACTCGCTTCCTTATCCTACGGTGTAACAATCCGTAAACAATGTCTATTACCATCACTTCCGGCACGACATATGGCAATTTAGAGATTAAAGCGCGCACTTTACAAATGAATACGTCGGCCCGTTCACTATCTTGTTCTGTACGAAAAATGTCGCGAAACAATTTGTAACCCGGTCGCGGCACTCCGTACATGCCTCGAAGACGTTGCAGCGCGCCGGACCACGACGTTATCGACGACTTCACTCCCTGCCACCAGATGGCGGCCTCGTCGACTAACAGCATAGGCAGTCCCCGCAGCGCGTGCTCGTCGCTGATGTTGGTGCAGTCGCGGTACACTTCAATAGCGTCGATGAATGCTTCGAGCTCCTCCGCGTTCTTTGAAGATCCGTCAAAGCGCGCCGTGCACTTTGCGAAATTGCCCGCGCGCCGCGTGGTATTATCACGCGCGTCAGGTAACCGTGGAGGTGAAGTGCATGGTTCATGATCTCTGTTCGTCAATACGCTTTCTATTAAAATGCGATTTGCTTCCGCTTGGCTTCTCGTGATGTTGCACACAAGGGTCTGAAGCATCTCTTCAGACATGATGATATTCGGTGATGATGGTACACGTACCACCGACCTGTTCACTTCCGCGTCCGTGTCAGATTCCGATCCAGCATCTCTTCCTGTTGGTTTTCTGGGTTGCTTCGGCGGCATAGTAACAGGGCACTAGCTCGTCTGTTTCTCGCTCGAACAACCAGATCAACACGGGTGATGGTTATATGGACGGTACGAGAGTAACGAAATACGTATTCGTTAATTCTCGTTGCACAACTCGAACCGTTGAGCTTGGGTATTATTCGCGCCGAAACACTGTGCGCGGCGTAGGTACTTTCCCGCGCGTCGCGCGTCGGTTACAATGTTGGCGGGAAGAATGGACTCGCCCAAAGTTTTGCAGTTTGTTTTTGCACTGTTTGGAGATTTATCACTATCGGAAAGGGTTCACAGTTTGTGTTAGCACGATAGTAATAAGCACTTATAGTCACTGTTATAGTTTTTACGAATTTTCACTGAGTTAACGTTGGCCACGAGTTGGGCGTCACTGTAAGAAGTGTTTGCTCAGGGATTGTATTTGGGCTTTTTCAATAAAGTTCACAACGTTAAACGGTAAACAGTATATAATGTAAACGGTAAAACACAGTGTATGGCACAAACAGGTAAACAATTGAAAGAATAATAACTTTAGCTGAGAGCGTTTCGCGAGCGTGACTTCGGCACTCACGATTTAGAGTCCACTAGCGGTTGGCTTGGCGCGTCTTGGAGTCGTGGGCGGTGTTGCCAGTTCTAAGATGCGTTTTCACAAAAAAATATTTAAAGGTAGTGCTACACTGTTTCTTTATTCTTACGAAAAACTGAATATCCCCTTGTAACTTCTTAGGATTAATGTAATATTCAGAGCAATCTTAAGATTAACTTGCACAGATGGCTACATTCGATTTCGGGGTTCATTGCAGATACCAGAAACCCGTATAGAGATATTGCTGTTGTGTTACACGCCCAAGTCACTATCGTTTCCGGAGGCAAGCTCGCTCCACTGAATCGATTTCTCAGGTCACGTTATGCTATCATTCGGTTAGATTACCGCCGCCAATAAACGTAGTCTATCTAAGTCCTATCAAAATATTTGTGTTAAATGGCAGCTAGGCCTTTAGCTTCGTGTGACATGGTTAGCGAAACCGGAGCCTTTGTGAACCGTTTTAAAACAATGTCAGGAAGCGATCGTAATTCAGCCGATTAGTCTGCATCGGTCGGTTATTGGTACGGGAACGAATGTAACCGATTACGAGTATTTTATCGTTTGCCCTCTGTTCCTGTTTCCTAAGCGACCTACTCTAGTGGCTTATCTACATTTCACATTTCATGCTCAACATTTGTTTTAACTTTGACTTCGTGGCTGTGTATGAATAATGGTGCCTTTAGATCTCCGCTTTTCTATTTTTCTCTCAGCAACTTAATTGTTTTTATAATCAAGAATAATTAAAACGATGTACAGCCGCGAAGTGATTTATTGTTTCCCGTCTGCTCTTAACACTTCGTAATGCGTACATTTAGTTCAATATGCTGTATAATGTGTCGGGAATAATCAACTCACCGACCGATACTTTGATGTGTAATTAAAGTTTATTCTTGTACATCACGCAATGAATGACAAGCGGACATTTGACTAATTAAAAGGCTAGTGTCCTACCCTGCCGTTACGTCTAATACATATAAATCGCGCTTTTTAAAAAGCGGAGAAAACGTGTTCGTCGACTGCGAACTTTATTTTCAGCCTTCGGTCACGCGAATAAACCATAACTCGAGAATTTATTTCAGAGATAAAGTCATATGTTTTTAGATTAACACTTGAAAATAGTCTGACCTCAACCTTACTATGCTGGCTACATTGATGTGCTTTTAAATTTTCACATTAAAGAGCTTACTAAAGCTTTTATGGCTTTGAGCTACAAAAGAGTGATGAATATGTAAGGGCCCACTTCGATGATACTGGCAAATGGATGTGATTATGAGTAATAAGGGATATCGGCCATCTACACCAATCTGGCACCCACCGATATACAGTGAAGATGAGATTGGATATCTGTTTACAAAGGTTCAAAGATGCGGATGCAAAATGATGTTAAGATAATGACAAACAATCACTCACTCCATAACGTCAACACAGGTTAGTCAGTGAAAAACATATTTATCGCTAAAGGGCGTGTCACCACAAAAATAACTTGTAAACAAAAGATGACTTCCCGAACGAACCTCACAAGTTCACAAGTAGGTGCGCAAACGCATATATTAATTGGTGATTCATACAAATTAAAACGTGGTGAATCACGTGTGGAGAGGATGGTAAGTTTTTTTTTATTATCCCACCAGACGGGATAATTCTGGGATTCGTCGAAGATGATGTAATACCGTAAATGGATATTTTAAAGTTGCGCACGCGTCCCGAGGAGATCGGAACGGTCGCGGGGAGCATAAATGATCCTTTATATCCATCAAGGTTAGACCCACTGCAAATTTATTGTACCTGACAAGAAAATTGGCCATTGGCATAGATACGGTGGCATATTTTATAATAAAGATAAGATTACTTTGCCGTTGTAAGGATTTGGGGCAAACGAATGTCATCTACATAAATACATTGATTGAAATCAGTCTGTTATCTATGTATAAGAAGACTGACTGATTTATTGATTCGTTTTGCGTGGCTTTTACGTGGTTACTTAGCTAAATAATATCAACCCAGAATTGATTGCTTAACTTGTTCAAGTTCTGTACTTGTCTTATTGTGTGCGTAGATCTGAGAAAAACAGCGATCGGAATTTACCTACTTCTCTATTCAGAAAATACTCCAAATAAAATGCTAATATCATATTTGAGAAATGTGAAGAAAATGGAATGCTCGTTCACTGTTCCACAGAGTAATGGCAGCTGGCACCCTAAATTGATTGCCAACATTATAATATTAAAGAGACCCAAGAAGTGGTTTTTGCAAAAAAATTAAATATCGCACAGAAGAACATCATTCTCTAGTTATGCTGGGAATAAATCAAGATAAGTACATAATTACAAGGTTCAATTATTGTACTAGTTTCACTTAATTGCACTTGTTTTACTGTAAACAAGGTTTTTTTCTAAAGTGATTTTTTGATCTTTGTTTCGTTGCTTAAAATGTCATAATCCTTCAAGAACTTGGTGCAAGGGACACAGTTCATTTATAGAATAATGACGGTGATGTAACAGATTTATGCTTTCTAGGATTACCAAGAGCTTACTGAGGCATAGAATAACAAATGACCAGCTCGAAACTAATGTGGCGTTTAAGATGCAACGCCAACAATACTGCACAGTAATACTGTTAAGTAAGATGGTCTACTGTTTATATTAACTGTTCACATCGCGGTACAAACGCGATGTTCAATTAAGTGCTCACATGAGATCAGGGGCAGTAATTAAATTAACACCATTTACCGACCAATTGCGAGATTTGAGCAATAAATTCTGCCAGATGGTCAGAAATTAAAGCGATAGCGCGAGTGCGGGTGTCATTTCCCTCTATTTATGGAATAAGTACAACTGTTTCCTTATTGTTAACTACGTGTTCGAAGTATTCACCTACTCACATTTAAACCACTGAGTTCATGACTAAATAACTTTAAAACTTAAAGTGCTTGTTTAAATTAGCATTATTTTATTGAGAACGCATCCAATTTCATTGTTATTGTTTTGATTCTTTGTGAAACTTGCCGATAGCAAACATTCCGCTATTTCATGCTTTCTGCATATCAATTTAATGTTCAGCTTTTTATGTGTTTATTAAAAGAAAAATCTTAGTAAAATTACACACAGTAAACAGAAAGTATGCATTCTTTATATCCGAGTGCAACGTACTCCATGCACCATTAACTTTGGTTCCACATCACGATCATCTGTCTCGTGGACAGCTCCTGTTAGACCTGATGAATGTGTGCCTAGTGCGTCATGCTACTGCCCAATTAGCATTTATAACGTTTATTAGGACACCTTGGTATTCATAAAACACGTTGCAAGTTTTTCCTCCGATAGAATTTATAATGCAACGCGCTACTTCAACCGTTGACTAAGTAACGTAGCCATTTCCTTTTTTACAACTTTTTAATTGAGTTGTGTATGCGTGGTTATAATTACTCAATCCTTTTTCAGTATTATCGTAATAGCCATTAAGGTGGGCACCGACCCACACTACATCGAATACATAACCAAGTGAAATTAATGAAATTCCATTCTGTAACACCCACATAGGTAAGTATACCGACAAATAAAGGCATTGCACCCACAGTCAGCATTATACCCAAACAATACGACATTAACGACATAGCTGCACTTTACGTGCCAATACTTGCACCAAACTTTGCTCAGTGAGGTGCTTTGCGTGCAAAACACTACCCGTGTGCAAAGTTGGACGTGCTTTCAGGGTACCGCATAAATTGTGGTTGAAACCGAGAATTTGAAGTTGTTTTCATAACACGACGCTGAAATGTGAGCAATTTTTTATGGAATAAAGTTCAGAATTGGTTCATCGTCTCCAAACCTCGGATTGTAATTTATGCGCTATCATGACTACCCACCCACACCCAGTGTTCCACCACTGCTGTTGAAATGGCTCGCTTACTAACTTCCAGAATAATTAAAAATGTTTATCTTTACAAAATCTTGGTGACATTCTTTTGTGGTAGTATAAGATCTTAACAACTAACAAGACAAACTCAAAAGAACAACGGCTCTCTTGAAGTTGGAAAACGTTATCTATTTGCAGCTTTCCAGAGCAGACATTTCTGCAAACGATTTGTATGAAATGTTATGGACATATTTTTGCTGTAAGCATAATAGGGGCTAAGTAACGAGCGCAGGTGCAATCTGTAACAGGTATTATAGATTTCCATCGAATACCACCCGTCTTATTCACTTATGTTTACGAATGACTAAGGATAATTGCAGCGCTAGCATAAATGTCAGGATCTTTTTATATATGCCTTCATAAAGGTAGATGCTGAACGTACAATTAAATGCACCTAACTATTTGTATACGTGTTGCACCTGCCCATTTCGATGTAGCTTGCACGTAAGTAAATATAAGTGAAGTGCAGGATAACAGTAGACGAGAGAGCAGCCACCGACGAAACAGATACATGTAAAAGTCAAACTATTTATTAAATGGAAACGCATCGGTCATTATTTACAAAAAAAAAATATTTTTACACAAACAACCGGCAGAACTTGTATAATTATCGTTCCTTTTCATGAATTTCTTCGAGGCACCACCAAAGCCCCATTGTTCCAGTAAATTCTTGCTAAAGCTCGTCAAAACTCCTTACTTAAACAATTTAAACGTATGCTACTTAACAAAATAGGTTTAGTTGGTCCTATAACTTTGCATACTTGAGGTCCTTTTAAAAGTCAAGCACTTATCATACTGGAGTTGACTAGTACGTCAAAGTAGGTAGTATATTATGTGGAAAGTGGAGAATATTAAGCGGTGTATGGAGCAATAAGACACGCTGTCGTTAACCCATCTTCTAATGAATTCGGATAAGGGCAAGAAAGATAACAATCGTGTAGGGAGCAGTAAAATCTGAGTTTTGGACCAATTTCCTTTTATTACATTCCTATTGAACATAAAGTATGCAAAATGTAAACGATTTCTGAAGATGTCATAATGCTTTACATTTAGAAATCTCACAGACAATATAATAATAAAGGGACGGAAACAATCTCAAAAACGAATAACTGAAAATGCGCATAAAGAAGCCATCGTGAGATAATCAATTCGCTTCGGTCCTTTCGCCTTATGGCCTTGCCTTGTCTAAAAATAGTCCACACCATGGCCTCGACAAGAAAGGGTTTTTAAAGGAAGGTTGTAGAGTCCTTGGATGTACTATTGACATATTGTGATCCCGAACCCACCTGCGTATATTAATTAACGCAATAACTCGCCGGATGGTTGCGAAACTGAGCTAGCGTCTAGAGACGTTGCAATTCTTATCTTAAATGCATTTAAAACTGTTAATTGTACCCTACCCAACAAAGAAAGCCTTTCCAAGTGTATAAATTACGTACGCATGTATATCAAAAAGAGGCTTGGTCCCAGAACATTTGCGTTCCGTAAGATATCACGTTGCGAAATGCCGCAGCGCGCTCGTTGCCGCACCGCACCTAATAAGGATCCCTATTCAACAATATACCACGTCATGCAAGCAACAAAACGTTGTTTTCTCTCCTTCCAACTGTACGATAAACGACGAGAAGGAATATGGTTGTGCATCCAAAACTCGATAGTACTTCTGATATTACTCACGTCTCCTTGACGTTTGTTGTCATTGTTCCGACTAAAATGGACCGCGCACTGCGGTCTGTAATGGCAATCTGGAGAATTACATTCTGCAAGAACTATTAGTGTTCGTGTTAGAATAAGCTTTGTACGGACCACTGGGTGGAAGGATAATATTGCTTTGTCAGACGTTGAACGGAACAATCCCGCATTATCTGCTACTCTCAGCGCAGCGCTGCATAGCTGCGGTAGTCTATCCGAGAGTAAAAGTTGTAACTTTTGCATTATAACTTCAATTATGAAATGACTTATAGCCATATCAATCTCTTAAAGAGGCTAGGTTATCATCACTTGACTCCAGTTAATTAATTACACACTTACTCGATTGATTCAATCCAGTGTGTCGCATGTAATGTAACATAGGTACCTACATAAACATACAACTTTTGCCAAGAGGAAGGAAAATCGTTATTTACAAATGTAGCTACTTGTTTCATAATAATATCAATCATTAGTTAACTGGGCTATAATTATAGAGGCGTGAATAATAGACACCATTTTGTATTTTATGTGATAATCTGTATTTTTTCCTTTACTTGGTGGAATATCAGACAATATTAGTTTTCATTTAAACACAGCCCAAAGTATGCTCTCGTTAGATTCACAGCAAAAAAAAAATGCTGTCCTCTTTTCGGGAAAGCGTGGATGCTTTAAAGTTCTCCACGTGTATTCGAGAAGCATCAACTTTATTGGCAACGGAAATATAGTGATTTTCACTAGAGGCAATGTTGCACAAACGCAGTGATTCTTGAACATAGGCTAACCCTCTGAAGGATTGTTTATTATTGTGGCTGTTCTCATTAGGGAGGCCCATGTCCAACACGGAACTGATAACACGCAAAACGTTAATTGCACGACCCATTGTTTTATTCGTCTACCATTAGGTTTAAACAAACACTTCTATAAACAGTTATTGTAATATTTTCATAATACTAAAACATTGTGTAAACCAGCCGTAGAACCAATTTAAACACTAACATAAATTGGAATGAGTAGCTCCAAAGTTCGAGGCACAACAATGTTCTTATTAATTTATGTATTATAAATCAGGAGATCTAATAAGGCAAATAAATTGATGGTTCCATTGCCCTCGGAGGATGCAGCATGCGTTATCGTGTGCCGCGCATTCTCACACGAGTCGTGTGATTTGTGACCGTTCTGATTGGATGATTGACACACACGTAATGGACGTGGGGTTGCTTAGGTATGGTTGCTGAATTCTAATTTTGAAATGATTTGTTCCTTTTTTGCATTATTTTGGAGTTAAGGCGAGTCGGGATTTTGCTGCTCTTTTATTTTGTCGATCTACCCACATTGCAGACTGACAAATAAAGTGCTCTCAAAATACTACGCTTTGCAACACCAATAGTAAATGATGGTCTACCTATATTCAATAAGGTGTCCGACACCCACTTCACAGCCAATATTGGCTCAAATGTATTTAGAAGAGGTTTTAGTTTAGCATCAAAGATATGTCTTCAAAGTTCAAATGCATTTAGACAAAGACTTCGCTAGAAAGTGGAGTGAAGAGGTCATTATCATTACGTAAATTGGATAATGAACAGCGAGCACTTGCTCCAATTATAAATATACTTAGTTTATATACTACGGGAAGCTATTGTTATCTCCGGTTATGTGCATCAAGAACTTGCAAAAATAGCGTATATTTGAAGTTTGACCTAGATCTTAGAAGCAGATATTGTAATAATTATTCTAAAAATACGTAGACCGTGTTATTAATTTTAGGAGATAATTTCGCAATTTTCCTCCAAAAACGTTTCAGCTGGTTAGTACTAAACATTATGCTTACGTAATATTTGAAGAGGAAATGAATCAATATCCTCGGGAATGCTGTTCAATATTTTTTTAGCGGGGAGACTGCAGCGTTATTTCATATATGGATATAGATTGTAAGTGTTGACTTCAATTTTAAATTGAAGCTGGAAGCCGACCCCAACATAGGAAAAAGCTAGGCGGATGATGATGACTTCAATTTTAAATTGAAATAATTTATTGTAACGTGAATTAGTAACATAATGTTACATGAGTAGGTATTGATTATGTAGTTATTTTAATTCCTACCACACTTCCAAGCCGCAAATGTCCATAATTTTAATATTGGCTCGTTATTAATACGATACTTACTGAATATTTGTAAGTAATGATAAATAAATTTAGGTAATTTTCCCGATTATTTCACTTTGCGAAAGACTGACTTGACTAATACGACAGGACTTCAACGAGGTGACTGCCAGGGCCAAGCTTAGTTTGTTGAGGAAGAAGAGGAGTTTGTTAGGTGTTTTATTGTCTTTGGTAAGGGTATATACAGAGGTCCGATTTCCAATTGATCGATTGATTGATTTGATTTTCGTTCTGTATGAGATTTGTTCTTCTTCTTTATCGTGTGGTTAGTGCCTAACCTGGTGTCAGAGTTTTTATGCCGCCCATGGGCCTCTGACTTGGCTTTACATAACGTCGAGAAATATCTCTCAGGTATGCTGGTTTCCACACGATGTTTTCCTTCACCGAAGCAAGTGATAATTATTCAATACGCCATGATTCCGAAAAATCAGAGGTGCGTGTCCTGGGTTCGAACTCGAGACCTATGACTTGGCAGTCCAACGGTCACACCACTAGGCTATCAGTGCTTATGAGATTTGTTTATCGCTCCTTAGTTCCTGATTTCAAGTCGAATTTCGAAGCGAAGTTTAATGCTGGATCGTAGAAGCTAGTACATACACAGAGGCCAGCATAGGTGCCGTTTGTACCGAGCCCGGCCCGTTGATATGTTTATTACCGAGAGTTATTTATCTCATTCTCCGGAGAGCATCAGAACAAGTGCGTAGTTATTTAGTCTGTGGTCTAGCCACATCATGTTTAATCATAGAAAAAACTGTAGCAGCATTAATAATTATGTTTTTTTTTTTACAAGAACCCGTTCCGGGAATAATTATGAAGTTACGCTAGATTTGATATGCATTGGAAAACTGTATTATCTACTGATTTTCACTGAATCCTCGGTATTTATTTCAATCTCTTCATTTCCAGCTTGAAAGTATGTAAAAGGATCGGATTTTTCGTCGAGATTCAATACGAGTGCATTCAGGCTTGATGAAAAGTGTCATTATTTTCACGGACCCGGTACATATTTGTGCCACCGCAATGACTGATTGTGAAAATGTCCCATAATAACGTTTTGTTTTGTTTCATCTGTTACATTTTCTCGTGTGAACGTGAAACAATTTCCTTCAGAAAAATATTTATTTCGTGCGTGTCTGAAGTATGAAACAGAAGTTTTCGAAGTGTCACATTATTTATCAGTTCGACACTTACAAGACATCGACTATTGTGTCAAACAGTATGAGTAACATACCATATAAGGAGCGAATGTTATTGTACGTTTCGCTACGTACCGGAAACACGTACAATCGGAGCCGAAAAGATACTAACCGGTCGGTTAGGCCTGCTGGGACTGGGAGTCGTTTGCTACCGATTGTGTAGACTTCCCATCAGTCCCAGCTAAACGGACGTGTATGTCCGGCCGGTAATAAAACCATCTGAATATTTCCTCGCCATTTATTTATTGATTTTCAAGGCTGATTGTTCTTCAGTCTTAGGTCCGTATCACAGAACGATTTTCAATTTTAAAGTCTACTTAAACCTCGATTCAGCCAATCACGCTCATGGCGAGATCTGTGCTTGATCATCGTAAGACTTACATGTCTTGTTTCAAGTAATGCTTTGGGAAATCGGCAAGCAATTTGTTCCATTGGGCTTCCCCTATTAAGTGAATCAATCGATTGGATCTGTACTTGCGGTCGGCACGTAGGTAGTATGACTAATTTTATGCTCGATTTCCAGCACGTCAGCGCGTTGTACAACTTGACAACTTACTGTTACTTACGTCAGTTTAATGACGATAAGGATATTACTTTCCTTACTTACAACTTGCAAGTTAAACGGTAACTTCTTGTTGCGTAAGATCATGACTTCATGCCGCAAAAAAGAACAAGACCTGTAGTAAGTAGGTAATGGTCAGGCAACTTCAGCATGTTCTCGATCAATTAGAGACTAATACACCAAATGAAGGTTGGCCAATGTTATCTATTACAAAAGCAATTTTGCTTTTAGTAAGCTAAAACGTAGGGTTTTTAGTCACCGCCCCATCCAGTTCTCTTGCACTGCTGTCTGCGCTGATCATTGCCAGCATGCTTTAGTGGCAAAGAGGGAGTGATAATAGAATAATTAGGCGTTCGTTTAAGAATATCCTAAGTCTGTGAATGACACAGCTCAGTGCTGCATGCAGGTGGTATTTTATAGCATTCTGCCGTTGTACAAGTTACACAAGGTAGGGCTTACTAGCCCTACTCAAATGATTTCTTTGCGCGACCGCAGCGCAGGGTTTTGACGTTTTGTTCAACCCTGACGGTTCCGACTGACTCTGACTGATTTGGTGCATGTTGTTGATCGAACTTTATTTCATGAATCATGCCAACCACAGAATGAAACCTTCACAGTCATTCCTCGATTTTTATCAACTGACAAAAATCTTGCAACATCGAGACCTTGAGTTTATCATGATTGCGTACTTTCTGTATTCGATCTAACTAATGCACAACGTATGCAAATGCGTCGGTGGGCGGCAACCTTTCAGCACGCGTGTGTAGCGTGAAAACGTTTACGGGAGAATGGACACCCTCGACTTATTATTTATAGCCAGTTATACTTTCATAAATATCATGTGTTCTCGGTTGTCGCCCACATGAAACTCATTAGGGAGACATTTTAATCCATTATCATATCATAAAGGTACATTTTTTATTTTTTACTAACTAGAGGTCGGATTATAGTTAATCATCTGTGACCGAAAAGTGGCTTTCGTAGACATAACGTGACAATAAAACGATTTACATCAGGTCTACCTATACCTGACTAGAATATTAGGAGGGTTAAGTCGTATGTAAAGGACAGCCACCCATCCGTGGGCTGACCTTTACCAATGCTGCTCAAATTAGCATTATTTTCAAGTTAATCATTATTAATTTCGAACTCATTTTTTTGCATTTAGATGGCATAGAAAAAGGACCTTAGAATAAAAAGATAGCAAGTAAAGTCAACTGGGGTTTACTTCTGCCAAAAAGCATTATGATACAAAACTATTGTCTGATTTTTATAAAATAAATAGCTGATGACAGTTAGGTTCGATAAATAATCATATTTTTGTAATGAATGAATGAATTTGCAGAATTGACTTTTGAAATTCAAACTATTAGGCCTTTACTATAAAATACCTAATCAAACTATTTATTTTAAATGAAAACTGTGAATATTTCCATAAACACTTGACAAACACTGTATTGTATTTGCTTACAGTGTTATCAGTGTGAGAACTTATCAACATGACATCATGTAATCTTATCACACTTATCAGAGTACTATACAGGATGCTAAATGACAACGTATGTACTCTCTTGGTGAAATATTTAATGTTTACTTAATATAGATAGTGGCAAATACTGCTGGCTGCATGGTAGTCATTTAGACAAGCAAGTGTGAAGCTTTTGGATTAATTATCCTAATTCCACTAATGTACAAACAGTTTAGAGGTATTTCAACTGTGTATTTTTATATAATTTGTATAGCAATTCTATCAAACAAAATCACAATTGAGAAACCCCTGAACACTTTGTAAATTTGAAGGTTGGGGCCTATATTTAACTTTGTCATGGATACTTTTTAGAACCTTACTTAAAACATCGAATGAAATATTTCATACCTTTAATAGTAACCAGTGGCAACTTTTTTTAAAGCCTTAACTGTCCTTAAAAGGCAAGCCTAAGAGGTATTCAAAGTTAAGGGAATAATGTAAGACAGTCCCACTCTTGAAAATAAAGACTTGCTTAGAACTTAGGATTTATAGAAGATTTATTGTTTGAAAAAACTTTAAGTCTACTGATACTGTAGAGAATTTGATAGCAAATCATCAAAGTTTTTCTAACAAGACCAAAGGATCAGCTGACAGGCAAATGTATAATAATAACAAGGTAATACTATTATTATTGCACTTGGATACATGACACTATCAATGTCTACTTGTAGGTAATAGCTTTTTATTGTATTGCCCATAAACTAAAACAGAGATTATCTATTTAAAATCTGTTAAACAATTACTTTAAGAAATATCAATAATGGAGAAACCCTCAATACTGCAATTATTACACCTGTTAAGATAAATGAATTTTACTGTATAGTATGAGGTAGTACTCAAAATATGCGCTTTGGACATGGAGTTGCGGACACCAGCCATACAATACAATGGTATAAAGTAGATACTGAGGATTACTGATAAACTATTTCAATATTCTCACACAGTCCTTCAAACTACTTTGCGTTTATTACATAATTTTTGTGATACCCCCAAAAAGTTTGAAATAAATTTTGACAGTCCTGATACTGAAACAGATAAAGACGAAATGATAGTGAGTGGGTCTTTGTTAGTGTGTAGTGATTCATGGACTCACCCGCTGCAACTGGAGGGAGTGGTTGTAGCAGCGCAGGAGTTTGTCGACGAGCGGGCGCACGGCGCGCCACGCTCGTTCCTGTGATATCCTCGACGGGTCCGCTATCGCCTCTCGTATCTCTTTGCCCGCACCCTTATAACACTGTATCTCTTCTAATATCTTCTCCGAATCTAACAACACCCTCTGGACCTCCTCGTAAACCGCGCGCTCGGTATCCGTGGGCGCGGCGTTCTCGAAATCCAAAAATATATCGTAACGCGGCGACGAACAACAATTAGAATCGTCCCGAGACAAAAGACTCAATAATTTCCCCATCGTAAAATAAATAAATCACAATTTATTAAAGAATTCTACTCGATAGCGAACACTGCATTGCCTATTTTATGAACAGTTTAAAAAATATCACTTAAGTGTACTTAAATCACTGACTTTGTAGACTTATACAGGATTTTTAAGATATATTAAAGCGTTCTTCTCACTTTTATTAACAATATACGCCCAAATTGTAATAAATAATGGTAAAATTAACCAACGGAGCTATACACGAGACCGACGACCGCGACGGGGCAACTGTCATTAAATTAAGTGTTGCCAACAGCCATGAATAATGCCAATGATGCCACACTGCTTTGCTGTGCTTGACAGCTTGATTTAGTCGAATGATAAAATGACTAATGTAAATTGTTGTACGCAGAAGCGAACTTTCGCAGAAAAGCTTCCTGATGCTTACTGAGGGTCTATCATAGCAAAACTGCTGTATGTATTATGAGCTACTGAACAAAGGTTTCAGGGTCACGACTATGAAGAACTGTTGTCCTCTACGCCCGCGAAATTCAAATTTTCTTCAGTTTTTGCAATTTGCATGACAGTGTCAGGTTGTATGTTAAACAAAATATGATTTGCGAATGTGACACGTATGCAGTTACAGAATTATAATAATTAAAATTATCAATATAACACTCGAAGTTCATTTAATCCCAATCAATGACTTTCATAGAATTGTCCTTTAAATATGGTAAAATGAACTTAAGGGTTGTATTGATAATTTTAAAGATTATATCTCAGAAAACTCATAATAGTTAAGTCAAAGTCAAAGTCAAAGTCAAAGATTTATTTGCAGATAAATATGGTTACAAACGTTCTTAAAATGTTAGGTAATATTAGTAGCTTAGCATATTTAATCATAACATAATGACATGCAAATTTTTGTTATAGGTAGGTACAATTACAATATTACTTAAATTTAAACTGAAAGAATTCTTTTATATTATAGAAGGGATTCTCAATTAACCACCTACGTAAAGCCCGTTTGAAGCGAACCATTGGAAGTTCTTTAATTTGGTTAGGAATCTTGTTATAAATCTGAATACACATAGGATAACAGCTTCGCCTATATAGTTCCGTCTTTATTCTCACATTAATTAGTCTATTAGGATATCTAGTATTGAACGCACATTTATCTCCCAGTTTTTCAAACATCTCTGGATGAGATTTGGTAAATTTACATACTTCCTCAATATAAATACCAGTCAATGTTAGTATTCTGAGTTTCTTAAACAGTGGTTTACAGGACGTGAGTGGGTCTACATTACAAATCGCACGTATACACCTCTTTTGTGCGATGAAAGCTCTTCCGAGATGCACCGAGTTTCCCCATACTAGTATACCATAACGCAATACTGAACCAACATATGCATGATAAGCTTGCAATGTGGCTTGTTTATTTGTTAGATTAGATAAACGCCATAGAGCATAAGCAAACTTACTGAGTTTTCCACATATCGTATCAATATGATTAAGCCAGGAACACCTCTCATCTAGAACTATCCCAAGAAAAGTCATACTATCTGATTGTTTTATTTGTTTATCTTTATACGTGATGTTTAAATTCATTTTATTCCAGTTTTTGTTACAAAATTGTACATATTTGGTTTTATCTATATTAGGTTTAAGGTTATTCTTTTCCATCCAAGTTATTATTTTGCTTACGGTACTATTTATTTCCTCATTATAGTTGTTCTTAGTTTTAGGGATGATTACGGACACATCGTCTGCAAAGAGTATGCAGGGATGGTCAGTTACTTTTGTCAGGTCATTGATATATAGCAGAAAAAGTGGTGGGGCTAAAATACTGCCCTGTGGAACGCCTGTGCAATTGTAACCTAATTTGGAGCTAAATTTCTGTTCACCATTTTGATCGAGTTTATCCACAGTAATTTCTACAACTTGCGATCTGTTTGTGAGGTAGCTTTTTAGCCATGCATTTGCTTTTCCGCGGATTCCGTATTTATCACATTTTTTTAGGAGTAACTCGTGTGAAACAAAGTCAAAGGCTTTTGACATGTCAAAAAATACAACAGTTGTCGGAATTTTCTGGTCAATATTTTTGGTAACTAGGTTAACTAAGTTAAATGCCGCTGTGGTTGTCGATTTTCTTTTTTGGAATCCATGTTGTTCTCGATTTAAAATTTGGAACTTATCGATAAAATTTGTTAATCGCGCATGCATAGCCTTTTCATAAATTTTTGCTAGAATAGGCAATAGGGCTATTGGTCTGTAATTGTCAACAAGTTTTTTATTTCCTTTTTTATGTATTGGTTTAATAGCTGTTATTTTTAATTTTTCAGGAAACACTCCCGTGAATAATGATAAGTCTATCAGATGTACTAGTACCGGGGTAATAATAGGGGCTATGTATTTAATAATTTTTGTAGGTATTTCATCATAACCCGTTGAATTTGTATCCCTGAGTGATTTTATTACTTTTTGTATTTCGTCATCATTGGTGGGCATTAAAAACATACTAGAATTAATAGGGTCAATGTCATAATTATTGGTATTAATGTCAAAATCGTTGTTCGTCAAATTGATATAATAGTCATTCATATAATTGGCAATGTCCGTGGGGCTTGTTAGTAGTCCAGTTTCAGTTTCTATCTCCTTAGTGTTTAGTTCCTGAATTTGATTATCATTATTGGAATTATATTTTATTAAGTCCCATGATGCCTTGCATTTATTTTTAGCCCTAGTTATGTAATTTGTATTATGAATTTTTTGTGCTTTTTGTATACATTTTTTAAGTAATTTATTATAGTTTAGGTATTTCAATTTATTGCCTTTATCAGACGAGAAGTAGTATTTAAAACGCAAGTCCCTTTTAGTTTTAGCTGATTTTTTAATACCTTTGGAAATCCATTTCGTATATTTCTTCACTAGGTTGATTTTGATCTCAATTTTAGGAAAGCATAAATCAAAAAATAGAACCAGTAAATCATGAAACTTATTAAACGCACTATTAGCTTCCTGATCAGAAAATATGTCAGTCCATTTTAAATTTGATACGCAGCTAAAGAATTTTTCTTTATTTTCGGCGCTAAAATCTCGCTTGCGAATTGTACGAAAGCGTGGAGGTGGAACTTTACTGTCTATTTTTATGGATATCATCTGAGCTGTTTCGTGATCTGACAGTCCCAGTGGTATAACTTCACATATTGCATCCTTACAGTTACTTATTATTTGGTCCAAACACGAATTTCTTCTTGTGGGTTGTTTTATGTGTAATGTTAAACCGAAGTTATTTACAATCCTAGTTAATTCGTCTGAGCATTTTTTATTTCTATCGATTTTTTTCCCCAAAATATCAATGTTTAGATCACCTACTATCACTAATTGTTTCTTACATTTATTTCGAAGGTTGCATAACATAACTTCTAAATTACGTAGGAAAACAAAGGGGTTTGAGCTTGGCGTACGATATAAGGCGATTATTATAATGTTATATTGTAAGAGTTCAATTCCACAACACTCAAAATCATTTTCAGACGCATATTTTTTAACTTGCGTCAGTATTTTGTACTCAATGTGGTTTAGGCAGAATATACAAACACCACCTCGCTTTTTGTTCTTTCTTGAGTACCAGTCTCCTAATTTGTAGTCATTTAAGGCAACGCTACTCTCCTCACCCGCTTTAATAAAAGTCTCCGTTAAGCACACTACATCAATAATCAACCCTTTATTTAGGAACGTGTCGATCGCAATTTCTAGTAGTTCTTTTTTGCTTCTAAAGCCTGCAATATTTTGGTGAAGAACATTTAATGAGTGACAATTATTAGGTACGTCAATGGAATTTACGTCTTTTACCTTACTTAAATCATTATCATATGTGTTTTTTAACGGTTGACGTTGATCGCGGAGCGTTTTAGGTGTAGGCAAAGTATCACTAGTATCTGCGAAAAAAGGTATTTTTCGGGGTGTTTTTATAGAAGGACGATCTTGTTTGTCGGTAAGTAGGCTTTATGTCTAGGTTTGTAGAAACATATGTGGGTAGTTCGGAGCATTTCGGCAGGACAGTTGGTTTTTTGCTGAAGTTAAGATATTTGTTTTTATAATCAATTGTGTCAATCAGAACGTTCAGTTTATAACAAGTATTGCTGTGGGTACGTAAGAAATAGCAGTTTTCATTATTTTTACAAATCAGTTCTAAATTATTATTCAGTAACTTTACATTTAGATATTTATTTTCCAGCACACTCAACACAATAATTGGAGAATTGTTGTATTTTTTTATAAACATGTATAACTCATTTAACAGAGTAGTAGGGTTGTAGTCATTTTCTCCTATACAAATAATAATTTTATCACAAGGCTTACATGACAACTCCGTGTTTAACAGCTGCTGAGAGATAGCATAGTATTTTAACATTCCATGTACGCAGTACCTTTCGTATGAGTTATTAGATCTCAAGTCAAGTAGGCGTGTGGTTAAACCTGTGATTTGCTGGGTTCCTAGGATATGTATTGTCCTCTTCAGATAATTATTTTTGCTTCTAAGATATGAAGAATCAGTTGTGATAGATTTTATGTTATTATGCTGTATAGTAGTTTGGGTGCAATCCGCGTTAATTTTCTTGGGTTTTGGTTTTTCCTCCGTATTTTGTGTATTAGTACCGATGTTTAAGTTGGATTTTCGGGTTTCATTATGTACTGTGTTGCTAGGTTTTCTTCCCATTTCAGGTTCATGTTGTAGCTGGTTGATTGAAATCTTTGATTCGTTTAAGTTTCTTGATTTTCGCTTTGGAGTACTAATATTTGGTGAACATATTTTAGTTAAATTATTTATTTTGGTTTCTTGAGTTTGTAGTCTCTTTTCTAAATCTATTTTTTGTAGTATTAAGTTTTCAATTTCCTTGTGTGCACTCTCTAGCTTTTCCTTTAAATCTCTTACGGTTTCCTGTAAATCAGTAAACTCTTGGCAGTTCCATGTAGATAAATCGGGTAAACTTCTTCCAAGGATATGAGAGTCGGTGGATAAGAAAGAATTATCCTCAAAACTTGTTGCAGAGGCATTTAAATTCGTCATTCTTCTTCTAAATGTTATATTTTCATTCATGTTTTCCGTGACAGTGTTTAAAATTATAATATAAAACTTCACAAAAAGTAATAGTTTTCGCCGGAATCGAACTCGAGACCTGACAGTAGAGCGTGCGCCTTACGCTACTAGGCCACTGAGTCTACAGTAGGTAGTGCGAAATAGACGATGTGTTGCTTATGCGTGAACCTAATCCAGACGTGTGTCATTGACCCGTCTGAAGGTCAGTCAACTTCGACACTGAGACAAAGACACTTTTAACGGTCACTTTTAATAACATAGAAATGTTTTTGCTTGTATCTCCGGTAATACTTTGTACACAGATTTAGTTTTTTCACTGTTTCTTCTCGGTTTTGTTAAGAGAGTATTAAAGTAACTTTAAAACAGATTACTGCACTTTAGACTATTTTTCCGAAATAAATTGATCGCGAGTACAAGTAAATACGTCCGCTTGACACAGCGTGTCAAGTTAGCGTGTTAGGTTCGTGAATCATATTTTAATCGACTTAAAACCCTAAACTGACCTGCATGTTTAAAAAAACCCGAGAAAATTTGAATTTCGCGGCCTACCCTGGCGCTTTCACCCTAAAACAGCTATCATTCGAGTTCGACTTAACTTGGGGTAACCATACAAAACAGCAAAAGTAAATTCCTAAATTGAAAAGAATAAAAACTCAACTTCGTTTATTAGTCCTACTGCTTTACACATGACTAAAAAATAACCTTTATTATTTACAAACATTAAGATTTTGTTTCAAAACATTATCTTATTGTGTATGAATTAACTTTTTTTTTTAATCAGAGGTTTGTACAGAGATATTTTAGCGTAGCGAAAATCGAAACTAATGTCATGTGTCTCTCTGTTAATGTACCTACATTAACCGTAAGATGTTTGTAGCACTGTAGGCAAATAGCCCGCCAAATTCAGTGACCCCAATCATTGAAAAAATAACATCGCATTCGTTTACATTGAGGAGGTAGGCAGTTTGGTCAGTCTGATTATAACTCACTCGAGTTATGTAATTGAGGAGGTTTTAATAAATAAAAAACATTTGTCTTTCTTAATCATTTATAAATTTTTTAATTAGACAAAATCAATCTGAGGACTAATGATTTGAGTCCTCAGACTGTACCTATACAATACTGTTGTAATTAATTAGAGGTAGGTAGGTACAGTGGTAGTGGCAGTACAGCCAACCACATGCATACAATCTAGTGAACTAGGTAGGCATGGGCGCCGGCAGCAGGGTGCAAGGGGTTGCACTTGCACCTCCCTGTCGGGAAATATAATACATAGAAAATTTTCGAGCTCGCTACGCTCGACAGCACTCGCTCAGACATCTTAACTGTTCATTGCGTTCTTAAGCTTCTCTTTATAAATAGGCAGAATTTGCCCAATTTCTATATAAAGGACAAAAGAAATCAAATTCGAGTTGGGGCTAAAATTCTCAAACCCGCTCTTAAATCCTATTTTTTTTATTGATGGGCTTTTCTGACAAACGAAAATCCAACATATCTGAAGTGGAATGCAAAACAAATAGAGCTGTTTTCATGGAACTGAAAATGCATCCTACTGGGAATAATCCTGCCGGCACCCATGTAGGTAGGTACAATAGTTATAAGCAAATTGTACATACATTTCTGCTAATGTTTATTTTTTTAAATTAAATAGTTTTGATTAATAATAAGTATGTAAAAACACAATTTGTGCTATTTCCAACAAAATCTTATATGTATGTACCTATAATAATATCAGAATTTACTAAACAGTCATCAATTTAACACTTGAAGTTATATAAAATAGAAGTACATAAAAAAAAGTACCAGAATGTTTTGGTATGAAGAGCACACAGAACAGCACTAACTTAATATTAAATAAAAGAGTTTTGGACTTAATTGATATTGCTGACTGAACAACTAACTTCCATAAATGGTGTTACTTTAATAATTTAAATTGAAACAAAAACATTTGAGTTACTTAGTGCTATTTATGGTATACCTAATACTTAGTCTTCATAGATATCTATCCTTATTTTTATCAAAGTATTACTATTTCAGGCCTAATCAAATTATACTATAGCCTACATTGCTACAATATGAGAAAAAGTTTTTCATAAGCACCAATGTCAAACAGTCTCTTTTTATATCTTAGTTTTAGAGAATCATAATTAAAATATGTTTATTAATTAATGGCACTTCTCTTACAATTATAAAATAGATGAGCCAAATTAACTGGCTCCTAAATAATTATCACAAAAATCACAATCATGTCATAACCAAGTTATAACAGACATAAGACTAAGCTCAATAATGAAAAGTAATCAACAAAGTTTGGCATAGATGGTAGAATTATCAACATTAAAACTTAACAATTTTTGAAACAAAAAATAATTATATGCAACAAGTCCTAATGACTGGAACAGAACATAAATTTTTGTCAAATAAAGAGATTGTAGCACCCGTATCTGTAGTCAAGTTAAAGTAATTACTTGAGCTTAAGTAATTACTTGTGCATTTTTTTTATGCAATAGGCACAAATTTAAAATGAAGTAAGAACCGTCAACAAAAGCAAAGCTAAGAATTATAAGTTTTTAAAGTTGTAACATCAAGAAATTACTAAACTACATAATAAAAATCGTATCTTAAATACTGACATTTACTTCAGTAATCACTTTGACTTGTTTATAGATACGGGTGTAAGAATTAAGTCACTTGTGTCAAAAAAAACAATATAGTAGCTAATGCTAACCTTTACAAGGTAATTAAAACTAAATACAACAAATATGGACAAAATCACAAAAATTACATAACCATTTCAGGCACCTCAGAGAATGGACAGTGATTTTGTTCAACCCACTTAGCAAAGGCTTTAGCCTGTGCTTTAGCTATTTTCATAATCATGAAACAATTATATTCTGCCCCATCAATCTTTAGTCTCTCATCATCCACCCCAACTCTCAGGCATTCATCAGATATTTGGTCTGATTCTATCGGATATGTACAAAATTCTTCCCGCCATAATTCATTGAACATTTTGGTTTTGTTATTATTTTTGGCAGTCTTTTTTGAAAGCAAAGAGTTGTTACTACTTGTATTACTGTTTTCTAGTACCGGTTCCAGGATATCAGAAAAAGCATAAGCACTATCTGTACACATGATATCATCTGATAATGTAACATGCATCTTGTTGAAATGATATTGAAGTAATGGGAAGTGAAATTCAAAGGCATTGTGGCCTATCAAACACACCGGTTTCTCTAGACACCTGATGAAAGAATTGATAGCATTGTAAGCATCGTTATTGAAGTTAGCTTCATTTTTCAAGAGTGATAGGTTTAATCCAGTCTTAGCAGCACTTGTTTGGTCTACTTTCTTCTGTGGGTTGAAACACATCCGTAGTTTATATTGCACTCGGGGCGCTAAGGTATCCGTGTACATAAGGTGCGCTCGTTTTACTGCTAACATACACAGTTCGGTAATATGTACGTCGCCATGGTCATCGCCTGGAAGACCGCTTGACTGTAGATCCAATACTACGTACGTTGCTATCGGCATTATTGAGGACCTATTCAACTGAAGACTGTTGGCTATAGTACTTATTGCCCTGGGTATCTGAATGTAGCAAGCTTTGATTGGTGACTTTTTTTGCAGTTCGTGGAGTGCTTTTACCAGTTACCGTTATGTGACAATCGCAGTTTGAGTAGGTATTGAATTTGAAAAAAGTTTTATTTCTATCACTGACTGCACCAGACAGACCGGTACTTCGACGCTCGCTTGTAAATATTTATTACTGAGTATTGCAATGTTTACGTTACCAAAGACTATTTACTATTTAGATGGATTTTGAATTTGAATGATTTCAATCTGATATGACAGGCTGACAGTTGACACAAAACTATAGAAATTGTAGGTAGTGTTGCCAAATCTATAACTACAAAACAAACCGGTTGACTTGACATTTTGCTTACTGGGGGGTTAGGTTACGGATTATGTACCTAGTTACGATTTAAATTTTCTGTTGGTGCAATTGAGTTGAGTTTTTTGTTACGAAATACATTATCCTTAATTTATGCATCGAAAAAGTTGGTATTTTTTAGATTATACAGAAATAAGTAGGTAGATCTGAAAATAAATTGGTAGATTTGGCAATACTTTCGCTAGCGGTTGCGGGAAGTTTGTAAACAGAGAGTAGCAGCATTTTATTTTTTGTGCGCTTGGGAATGTAGTGGCTTTTTGAACATTTTTATTACAAACTTCACCCATTCATTTTATGGTTGTTTCTTAACACACTTATTCAATAGAGTCCTAGACCTAAACAGTGGCTAGGCCACGGAACACTTGCTCTTGGACTCTTACGCTCTCGACGATATACATTACCTACATAACATTAACTTTTACTACTAATTATGTACTTGAGATTTCTGTCTGACAGACATGTATTTTGAAAGAAAGCTATTTATTTTAATCATGTATAGTCACCATCAGATTTAATGTAACAGACAAGGTGACAAGGTGTAGTGTCAAGAACTTATAAGCATTTGAAATTGTTCAGAAGTATTTGGTCACCTTGTCTGCTACAATATATCTGAGGCGACTGTACCAATTACAAAATATATTTTTGATAGCAGGTGATTAGTGAAATAGGTAAGTATAAAATACAAAAATTTTATATACTTGGCCCATGCCCCATTAGGTTTTATAAAGACATTATCGCGTGTTTGTCTGAGATGACGCTCTGCAAAACTTTAAAAAATTCAATTGGTTAGAATATGGCGAAATAGTTTGTATTTCAATTAATAGGAATTTAAATACTACCTAGCCATGCCTAGCACATATTGGTAGAATCACCACATTAAGAACCAATTAACTTGAAAGAATATCATAAAATGATAATACTGACATGAACAGCGGTTTTGTTCTGCCTAGAAAAGGATGGATTTCTATACTAAATACTTGAGTAGAATAAATAGAAGGTAGGTAGTTAAGTACTTAACCTACCTACATTTTTACTAACATGGTAATAAAGAATAATAGTATTTGAATACGAAGTATTCATTATTGCATGATCATAATGGGAACCTCAGAGAAGCGACAGTGGTACTGTTCAACCCAATCAACAAACTTTTGAGCTCTAGTTATAGCTATTTGCATGATCATGATGCATTGATTCTCTGCCCTGTTCGTTGACAGAGTGGAGTGTGTCACTCTCCAGTAAATATCCAGTAATTTGTAAGACTGATAGGATTGGATTTTCCAATAAAATTTTCTCCGTAACAATAGATGATACTTTTTACATACTTGGTTTTTCTGGTTAGCAAAGATGTCCTCTCTGCAGTTTGCTGGGTTTTCTGCTTCCAGTATATCAAAAAATGCATAAGCGCTATCTGTACACAAGACATCATCTGACAATTTTACATTTATTTTATCAAAATGGTATTTGAGTAACTGGACGTGGAATTCAAAGGCGTTTTGGCCTATCAAACACACAGGCTTTTCCAGACAGCTGATGAAACAGTTGATGGTATCAAAGACATCCTGATTGAATTCAGCTTCATGTTTCAAAAGAGTTTTGGTTAGTCCAGTCATTGAGCCACTTCTTGGGTTCAACCTCTTGTCAGGCTGGAAGACCATCCGTAGTTTGTACTGCACCCGGGGCTGTTGACCTGGTTCCGTGTCCAGTAGGTGCAGTCGTTTCACAGCTAACATACACAGTTCGGTGATTTGTACTTCTCCATGGGCTCGGCCTGGAAGACCGCTTGACTGTAGATCTAGGAACACGTAAGTTGCTATCGGCATTATAGAGACGTACCTATTGAACTGAATGCTAGTTTTGGACCTCAGAATATGACGTAGTACTGCCCTGGTTAGCTGAATAAAGCAAACTTTGATGAGTATCTTCTATTGCAAGGTAAACTTTTTCCGCATTTATAGTACGTAATGGTTCTTCTTAACGGTTTCCAGCAATGAGCGCAAGCAATGCACAAAAGTTTGGATTAAAAGAGAATGATCTTCAAGATTTCAACTAATAAGCTATTTTAAATTATTACCGGTGAACTCAATCAAATCAAGGTGGAAAGACAATTTGACATAAATAAAATAAACAATATCAACCGCTCAGCTCTGTGTTACCAAACCAATAAAAATAAGACATACATACTTTTTTTGCTCTAGTCCTCGAAATCTCCCTTATTTATTATTATTATTATACTGTTTGCTCGAAATCCTTGAATCATTCCGAAGGACTGGCAGAGGGGTTGGAGTTTGCGAATGGCCCACTCTACTTAAAACCTTAAATTTATTGGGTCTACTGGGTTTTTGACAGGGTGCTTTAATAAGTTATATTGACCAAATTTTTTTACAGGGTAGCAGGAGAGGCCTTGAAGGACAAGAAATCTCGTAATATTAGTGTATTCGGATGAGTCACATCCGTATACACTATCGCTTCATGCGATGTTGTGGCGGACGTTCCGCCATCTATTATAATTAGAAAGGGCATTAACGGGGAAATTCAGATTGAGGGAAATTATACATTAGTTGTCACCGTTATACTCGAGATGGCGCTGCCAAAAACGCATTAATGATAAAATAAGACCCACCATTAAAATTCACTTAAAACCAGGGACCATATCGGTTACCCATTGAAAGGGTTTTCGTTAGGGTTTTTTGAAGCGGTTAATCAAAAACCCATACGATATGGGTAACCCTTTTGAACGGCTTAATAGACCATTTTGGTTACCTATTGAAAGGGTTTTTGATAGGGTTTTTCTAGCAGTCAATCAAAAACCCATACGATATGGGTACCCCTTTTGAACGGCTTAATAGACCATTTTGGTTACCCATTGAAAGGGTTTTTGATAGGGTTTTTCTAGCAGTCAATCAAAAACCCATACGATGTGGCTAACCCTTTTGAACGGCTTAATTGACCATTTTGGCTACCCATTGAAAGGGTTTTCGATAGGGTTTTTCTAGCAGTCAATCAAAAACCCTTACGATGTGGTGTGGGTCACCCTTTTGAACGGCTTAATTGATCGTTTTGGTTACCAGCTTAATTGACCGTTTTGGTATGGGTTTTTGATAGGGTTTTCTAAACAGTCACAAACCCATAATATTTGGATAACTCTTTTGAACGGCCTAAGCTAAGGGACCATTTTGGTTAACCAAATCGAATATGAATGACATCGCACCGTGCGTTCAAGGACAAGTATACAAAACAACAACAAAAAAATTCTCGAGTTGGCGGAACAGTTTCATTTGTGTGAGTGAGCTTTCACGCTGCAGTTTATGTGACATATAACATATTCAGTAAAACACCATCTTTTGCAAAGAGCTCTAAAGAAAATGATTAACAAATGGCTACTTCTATGGGATCGAATTGATCTAGAGCTTCATTTATCTTTTTTTGTAGAAATTACGTGATTTATGAGTAGACAAGGAAGTTTAGATTTTTACTAATCTCTTACTTCAGTCAAAATCTGCCATTTAACGTATTTTAGTGATTGTTTGTTTCATAATCGTTACCTATGCTGCGATCTATGATTTTCTTTACATGACTAATTATAATTTGTTCGAGTTTAGACCCCATGGTAATATGATCTCTCGCTGAAGGGCATAGGTTTCAAAACGGAATAGCATGCGTTGACCGGCCGTGGCAGTCCGGCGGCGGCGCCTTTGTGGCTACTTACCTAGCTGGTTGTAAACAGGGATCTATGAGCTTTATTGAATGTGAAATAGAGTTCATTTTAGCTTTGCTGGCCGGATACCGAAATTACTTAATATTATTATGTTTTTTTTTTTCATTTCTGTTCTTTTTTATTACTTTATTGCAAGTACCAAACAAATGCTGTCATTTTTGCTGTTTGATTTTTGAACCTGGACGTCTTTTGCGGAGTTTTACTATATTATTATTTAGTCGGTGTGAAAACTTAGGGGTCTGCGAAATGATCAATCGTGATTGTAAATTATTACGTGTTTGTTGCACATAGCTCGTTTACGTACCAAGCGATTGATAATATTACTATACTACAATATAAATTGATGGCGATTGATCATTTCGGGGTCGCATTACAATAGGTAGGTATGTAGATATAAAGTTACGTAATTTATCAATCTAAATTTTCAAAATAGCAATTGTATAGTTTATTGCAATGGGCAAGTAGGTAGGATTGTCCTACATACTTACCTACTTGCCAATTCACGCAACAATTTGCGCAACGATGTTATGTCCTAAAGGTCCGACATACCACTTCATTGTTGATTGATTTGTGTCATGGATAGATTATTGATCACTAAATGTACAAAATGGAGTACCTACTAAACTGCCCTGTTAGGCCGAAAAGCGCTAGGTAGGTATCTCAAAGTTTTGAAGAAAATCGCCGAAATCTCTTAGCAATTTCAAAGAGAGATGTTTGACAAGAACCAAACTTATTAGTTGTTTTATTTTTGTTTAAGTTAGATATCGCTATTTGGCTTATATCATTACATGCGAAATTGTAAAAGCTATTAAATGTTATTAAAAAACAAAAGCAGGCCTCCTTCACTCGTTCGAAGTCATGCACTAACGTACATACATACCTACGGGGCTACGGCTCGCGTTCACCCAAACGAATTACATTTAACCTTATTTGTGTCATAGTCCTATACTTACAGTCGTCCAACGCAGACGTCTTTTAAAGGCGTTCTTATGCCTACGGAATAGAAGTCAAAATCGGTTGAACGGACTGTAAAAAGTTTTTATTAAATGTCTTATCTTATTTCAAACGACATTTATAATAAAATAAAGACAAAATTTCTACTTGCTCATTGCTCATTCAATTGATTACGATAACACGGGTATGTATTAGCGAGCGAGAAATTTTTTGAATTCCGCCTCGGATCGGTTGATTTCTTTATAGTTGTCCGAGATTTAGGGGTCGATTTAGATGTCAAAACCCCTCCCGGGTTTGAACTTCAAAACCAGACCTACGACCCGGCCCCTGAGATGAGTAAGAGTTTCAAGATGAAGGGAACGCAAGAGCGAGCGAAGCGAGCCGGACCTAAAGAGCCTAAGGGAGCTTTAAAATTCAAGCTATTGCATAAGCTATAACAGAAATAAATCAGGCGTAGAAACATCTGGATCGAATGTAGATGACAAAGACATTCCTGCTGATGTTTTTGACAATTCGTCATGGATCTGATTGACGTGTTGAGATTCGTCATCAGAACTTTCTTCACTCTCTGATATACTTAGTAATATTTTCTACTACCAAATATAAAATGATAAGTATAATAAAATGATACAAGGCATCCGGCCCCAACATTTGTTTTTATAATTTTGAAACCTAATACCTAAATAACAAACGACCAACAGAGAGTCTCTATGAAGTACTTACCTACCATCTTCTGCGCAACTTCGTGCGAGTTAGCAAAGAAATCTTAGCACTTGGATAGATTTTGAGCATAAACTACATATCTGCAAACATCACAAATAACGTCACGCCTGTATTCCCCAAGAGGTGTACCTAATAGACTAATAGTACACCCACATTCGTCAGTTATGTTTTTAAATCTCATGTAATAGGGGGCGAGTGAGCCTATTTGTAGGCAATACTATTGCCTACAAACTATCTACAAAGAAAAACTCAAACTATCTACAAAGTACTTTAATATTCAAGAAAAAACTAACCTTATAAATGAATTAGCTTGAAACACGCAAACGCATCCCAATTGATAAAAAAAGTCTACACGCTACTTTCGGCTCGGATAGATCAAAAGAATAATATAATATAAACTCAAAAACTCAAAATACGCAACTATAGTTATTGGAGCTCTCGCTCGTACCTACTCTCGCTATTTGTATAATACCGTCTAGTGAATTATAGGCAATGAGCGCCCGGCCGCCATTCCCGTACCACCGACCTAGCACAAGTTTATTGAATAACCCGAACAAAACCCTTATAATATATGGGTTTTTATAATGCCCTTCATTATAATAACCCATTTATTATAAGGGTTTTGACCCTTTCACTGGGTTTCTAGTATAGAACCCATTCAATGGGTTATCATGCAACCCTTTCAAAGGGTTTCTAGTATAAAACCCATTCAATGGGTTATCATGTAACCCTTTCAAAGGGTTTCTAGTATAAAACCCATTCAAGGGGTTACATAATGATAGAGGTAACCTCATAAACGGCTTACCCGTTTGAAAGGCTTAACTCTTAACCGGGGTTGTACGGTCCCTGCTTAAAACACGTAGCCTTTCGGCGCTCCCTTCAAAGTTCAGATTCACTGTTTATATACGAAATCGAATCTTGCGTTGTAACATTGCATTACATTGCTCCCGGTGAGGAAGCGACTGTAATGAGATAAATATTTTATTGTACGAATTTTTCTCTAGTACGAACACATAGTAAGTAAGACAGAAGCTAGTTATTAAGTACTAAACATTTTTCATAGTTTTACTGAAAACCAAGAAGGCAAAAAAATTCAACAAGGCGGAAAATTACCTACATAACATACTGGGCGTGATGTTAACGCCCGGTTTCCTGTAGGGCTAGCCAGACTCAGAGGTGACCTTAGAGCACCCACAATTAGCCAGATATGGTTAATAGGGGTGAGTGCCAGTTATGAAAACTGACTACGGATTGCTACTGAGAAATTCGTAATGGAAATAACCAGTTATACTTTACTTGACCTGGGAATCGAACTTAATTAAACTCCATGTGGAAATATTGTGTCCAGAAAAAAAAAAACAAGATTTCAGGCATTATTTATTTATTATCATAAGTGTATAACATCGACACGTTGCCATTATACATACGATTTACAAATAAAATTCTTTTCTATAATATTTACAAAATTCCTCCCATCTTTTGATACACACCTATTAATGTAGATAAGTACCCAAGTAGCAAAATAATGTCATATAAATGGTACAATAACGTTTTTTATTTAACTTTCAGCCATATGAAAATGGTTTTATTATAGTTTTTTAAACGTAAATATAACGCGGGTTTGGGCGCAGATTATATAACATTTAAATCATGTTAGGGTCGTTCTGCAGTCGCGTCAGCGACAAATAACGTTGAGTAAAAATCACATAGACGTTCGTTATAAGTTTAACTAGAAAGGTTTGTAATTGTTTCTAGTCATACTCTTACATAACTATATCATCTTATAGACATTTTGTTATGCTGGTGGTCGGTCAGTGATGGTTAGTAGACAATTTGTGTGACAATTTATTGTGTTGTGATAAAACTTATAAAAAAGTCAAATATTTTAATAATCATCATCATCATTATTTCATTTTTAAGCTTATTGTGGTGAAAGATGAGAAGCGGTGACTTATACTTGGGAATTAAAATTTTTCGATGATATATATGGTTATCTTTGTTAATATTTTAATGGCCCTTCATAATATTGGTGTTTCATTATTGTTTATAAAAATAAAATACATTAATTGTCATCAATAGTGTCCGCCATATTGCCAATAGACATTGGGCGACTGCTTATAGACATGTATATAACCATTGGTCTTATACATGTTTTTATACGACTTATGGCGTCTACCATGACAATTGCAATTAGGGTTCTGTTGGAAAATAGAAAAAACCTTTGTGTAAACGTAGTCATAAGTTTTGTTTTTGTTTTAAGTATTTGTTACACGGACATGGGAGGGGATGGTGATATATTATGGCGTTGATAAGTTTTTAACAAAAAAGACTAAACATTTAAAATGGCCATAGGATAACACGCATTTTCAGTTATCACAGAAGTGCTATGGATGTAATCATCCTACCAACTCGACATACAAACATTATATTATTATTTCACAAACTGTTTTTATTGTTTCATTACCAGTGATTGCCCATTTTATAAAATCTTGCCGAAATTGATCATCTTTATCTAGTTCTTCAGAAGTTTTGTCACGCATTTCCATGCAGTTGTCTTCTTCAGAGAAATCGGAATTATTTAACTTTTCTACAAAAAAAAAAGATTTGGGTAGTATAAACTTACGAATGGATCTGTTAAAGGAGCTTTTTATGCAATAACTTACTTTCGCTATATAGTGTGCCTTCTGGTAAACGATGAGCGGAATAAATTTGACTTGTGGAACACCTGTTCTGACTGGATCCATCATTTACCGCATTAAATGTTGAAAAATGTAAGGAACCACGTTCATTTTTACCACTTTCTTCTTGGCTGGGCAAAGTTTCTTCTAGATTAAATGTAGGTATTGTTGCTGTATTTAACAATAATAATTGATAATTTCTTCTAAAACCACAACTTCGTTTAATTCTTTTCCACTTTTTGAACTCCATAATTAATATTATACTTAATGAAAAATGGCGACTGAGTTATATAAAAGTTGCTAATTATTGTTTAAATAATCAATTGACTTCTATAAGTTATACATATAAGAATAACGTCTCAACCTAAAAGTTACTTAAATGTAGAAGTATACGACCTAGCATGACGGTTTTATAATAATTAACTATAAAATCATTACATCACAGTTTGTTATTTAAATGTTGAATAAAAGGTTCTAAATTTACAAAACATGGCGACTCAGCACTATTTTCTGACTAAAACGTTTACTCAACTTAGCGTTATATGACCGTCATATAAATTATTGAGATAACGTTTACCGGACACATTAATATGACTTAAATTATATTTAACTAATGCGTCGAACTGAATACTTCTTTACAACTGTTTAGTTGCTGCAAAACTGTTATAAAGCCCTTACATGTCTGTTAGTTGTATAAATCTAATATTATACAACTTTTTTGCTAGTTGGGTATTTAATCATGGGCTCTAAACAAAGGTGGCAGTTTCAATGGAACATGTGTTAAAAATATAGTTATCATGGATTATAAAAAAAAACACATACATAATACTTCTGTATTTATAAATTTCTTTACCTACTCTGTGTAAGTATTGTAGATAACTTCCCTTATCTTTTTTAATATAAAGCTGTCAGCCTGAAGCCGGTATCACATTGTTTAAAGTAGTTTTAAGTAATGGTTGAGTTGGGTTATGGTGCCTTCCTGGGGGTTACCATGATCTGTTAGTGCACTACGACTAATACTATTCCGAGAGTGGGAAATCTCTTACCCACTCTCGGTATAATACTAAAACATTCCTGCACTAACAGATCATGGTAACCCTCCTGTAATACCGACTTCAGACAAACTCCAGGGGAATTAGATTTGAGAGGATTGTTACTATTCAAAATCATGGACTCAATATGGGGGCGATCTGATAAAAAGTGCACAGGTATTTGAACAATTTTATTATAACTATCAATGTTTTAAAAGTAAATTATCGTTGCAACCTAACAGTTTATAAAAAAAACTGTTGTGTTGCTAAAAAGTCACACAGAAGAAAGGGCTAGATAGATAAGGTTTGTAGTAAGAGTAAACGAGACAAGACCATTCAGCTGTTATTGTCAACGCCACAGAAACGTCAACATTTTTTTACGTGTTGTGGCGAATTTTAATTATTTAAATGTTTGAGTTACCTATCCTACCTAGAATCGCCAGTTCCATAGAAACTGATACTTTGAGCTGATCTTCAAGCTTGCCCGTGAGCAATAATGAGGTAACTTTACTACCTAGGTAGTAAGTACGTACACAATATATCGAATAATTTAATAAATCAATTAATCCAAGCCCTGTATAAAACATTACCTACTCATTAATTCAGAGAAGTGGACAGAGCGAGATTGAATTACTGTTATTTTTTTGTTATTAAAGAAATGTTCACTACCAATAAAGAAAACGATTATCTATGAAACTCATTAAATATAATTCTGTACGAGTCCGTATATTTTTAAAGATCAGTCTAACATTCGTTAAAAATTTACAACTTTCATCTAAAGTTTAGTTTATATTTTTTTATTAGATAATGTTTACGATAAGGCTACGGGCCGGCTGACTCGTCCTGCTCCACGAACATAACAAAGATGAACTCTGTACTAATCTTAATTAAAATTTATCCTTATATCCCTTTGTGCAGTAATAATTGATTTCATTCATGGTTAAATAAGTTCTTTGGAACACACACACACACACACACGATCAGACCCATATTTACAATACCAGATAGATAGTAATAGTGCAACAAACCTATTGTTACAACGGGTCTTCAAGAAGTGGAGGAAAAACAAGGATTTTTAAACTGTGGTCACGATTTTATATTCCATTACACTTAGTTATAGAGATATTTAAATTATGGCAATTGATATGCCAACTGTCACAAATGCAATGAAATATAAAAGATCCTATGAGTACTTACACAGCAAACAATGTGGTGTTCAAGAATGATACCGTTTGTAGACAACAATAATACAAATAACATCTACCTATATTATCTACAGTCGCTAAAATTATACTCTTAATTAATTGGTGTAAAGATCCGTCTTAAAACCTACTTATGTAATTAAAAATGTTGATTGCATCGCAGTTACCCTCAACATAGTTCATAAATCACTCTACAATTAGGATTCTTATCGAATTTATCACGCTTTCACCAAGTCTATTTATAATTTCGATAATCCTGTAGTGCCTACTGTAGACGATATTAGGGAAATACACAATAGTTGAGTAGCAGAGTTGCTTCAAAACATTTGGCGGAGCTAATATCGGATTTGAACGTTACATAAGCGTTCTCGCCACCTCAAACTTGTTTGAAACAACAAACTCAAACTTGTTTGGAACTCTAGAAGAAAATGCAAAGAATGGGCGAAATGCATATAGCTATAGACAGTTCAGATTCATGAAAATTAATGGTAGAAATAGATCTTTATTTTATCATTTACATAGCATAGGGAGGGTTAAGGATATAAGTAGATAACATTTCCAGATAGGTTTAAATGCCCACCAAATGCAAATGGAAACTATTTAAACTAGGCCTTATAGCAGAAAATGAAATCAAATGAATTAAGGTTAAGGAAGAGCTGCATTCAAATAATGTAATATTACTTTTCTTTTCACGTGCATCATAATTTTCACTCTTCATCGGCCATTTACGCTCATCCACACAATATAATTATTTAAAAGATGTAAGTATCTCAATTTATAAAAAGATACGTCTTAAATTTAGGATCTTGAGAGACGATAGTGGTAAAAAACTCGGGTCAAACGATTTCTGATCCACATGTTTTGGTAATTTTTGGATAGATTTCCAAATTACGAAATGGTAGATAACCATCGACATCAATGCACTAATGAAGTTTCTTCAGGAATAGTATCTTATTTCTATTAGGTATGTAGCCGTTAAAAAATGACACAAGACTGTTACTGGCTTAGTGATAGTATATGGTGTGTTTCGTTAATTGTGTATAGTAAACCATGATTCTTGAACAACTGCTCATATATCATTAGCGCTACATCTTCCCAGGCTTATGAGCTCAGATTGCTCAAAAATACTGCCGTTCATCCACATTCAACGTGCATAGATACCGTGGTTTCGAGAAGTATTTGAGTCGTAATAGCAAGGGCTGTCAAAAGTACGAGGAAGAATAAATTGGTTGGGTTGGAAGTCATAACTGAACACGGCAAGGCATGCAGCCGTCTCTTACCACCATGCGGCATGCATAGATACATTTTTAGTTTGAATGTATCAAGGCAGGTTTTTACGACGACTTAGGGTCACATTTACGCGCACGGATCAGCGTTTTCGAGTATATCTATCTCGTTTTGTCACGTTAAGGCGTCATTTGGAGGAGCGAGAGGTCCTGGCGAAAGCATCCGCAGTCATTCGAATCGGAAACAATTCTAAGTGACAGCATGGGAAAATATGCAATAAAATGCTGATATGTGCGTGTAAATGTAATTTCACTCTCACTGTCACCCCAGTCCCCAGCGCTGGTGTGGATATCGTCCCGTGCAATACGAAAACACCTTGTTACTGGTTGCTTGTGCCAGAAACAGTCGTTCAATCCTGTCTTCTGTCAAAGTTCTATCGGAAGTATTTGAGCGCGGAGACGAGCAGGAACTTCTCGATGAAGAGGTCCGAGTCGAGCGCGGCGATGTGAGCGGCGCGCCCCACCAGCGCGCTGGCCGTGTGCGGGAGCGCGTGCTGCACGTCGTAGCGCACCACGGAGACGGAGGACGCGCGCGCCGCTAGCGGGGACACCATGTTGTGGACCTGGAGTCGAACAGTCATGTTGTTTTAGTGTTAGTTCATCTTCACGCTATGGTACTACGTATTTGAAGGTAAACATTTTGTTTTAATTTTTTTTTTATAGGTAAACATTTTGCCACTTGGCAGGCAGGGCAGTGCTCAATTAGAAGGTAGGTGTTGGGGCAAAAAAGGAGTGTGAAAAACAAGTGTTTGTTATTGTTTCTTTATTCTGCTTCAAACGGTGGCGTTGAAGTTATATAATCCAAATACTCTGTTATAATTTTTTGTAATGTTTGCGTGGTCTCCCTGACAAGAAATTAAGTAGGTATTGGTCTTTGAGTTACAAAATATTCGTCATAATAAATCAGACGGAAACTTAGATCAGCATCTTCAACCTCGACGAAATTTATGACACCTATGATAAGGAATCTGGTCAGACCACCGGGAACTGTATGATTAATATACTTATCAATTAATATTGTAAGCTAGTAAAATACAAACCATTTCTCTGTAAGCCTGCCCCAAGAGCGACGTATCCTTAGCAGCAGCTTTGCAAAGCTCCAGCCTGGCAGAATGCAGAGGAACATATCGGTCCTGTCCGGAGCCACAGAGCAGGATATGTTTGAACTGATGCAGCTGACTCCGCTCGCTTAGGCGGTAGAGGAAGGAGCGTCGAGGGTCGGAGGCATCTCGGAGAGAGAGCTGGAGTAAAGACCCCGACTTCTTCCACTTCTGCATGAACCACATGCCTGAAAATGAGATAAGGTTTTTGTCAGCGGGTTTAATTTTGAACGTTGGATCTCAGATGATTTGTTTGTAGTGAACAAGAAAGAAAAAAAAAGAGTTTCCTTCATGTTTTAAGAAGTAATCCCATTGCTATCAGATTGTTAAGAATACAAGACTCAGAACGCGGTTTGTTCTATATTATCTTTATATGGTCTGATGGACTTTCAAATGATGTTCCTTCCAAACCGTGGTAGTTCTGCTTCCGGCTATTTACAGTTCCATAAACCAAACACCGTGTAAATAAATGACCTGCATCTTACCTGCATTAACTAAACCGCTGGAATTATACAGAGTCCCAAGATGGGGTCCACTTAGCGAGAGGAACGTGTGAAGTTTGGCCAGGTATGGCTTCATCTGCGGCCTCGCCAGCGCTGAGCGAATGATAATTGTGCCTAGGGAGTGACCCACGAAGCTGATCCGAGCTGGGTCGCTTGAGTTCTGAATGTGGGTCAAGATCTCTTGCACTAGTCTGGAAACATTGAAACATATTGTAAACAAATTTTGTAAAATTTTCGAAATTAATTTAAAACGTTACTTTTTGCAAACTGAGCCTGATGTTTTTCGCTTAGCAGCGACTAAATGGATTATACAAAAGACAAACATAGTAAAATTTGTTTTATGAATATTAACTAATTGGGATTGCCGTCTCTAATAAATTAAGTCGTAAAACGGTCTCCTTTACTAACCATGTAATTTAATTTTGGGTACAAACTGGTTAGCCGGCTGAGAAAAAATTCAATAACTATATAGATACTGATGAGGTTGTTGTGCTAACTTTTGTACCGGCTTTTGCCCGCTGTTTCGCTCGCTTTATGGTCGGAAATTATCCCAGGGGAACGTCGTAAATATAGCCTATGATATGGGATACCTAATGTAGCTTTCCATTACTAAAACATTTTTTGGAATCGGATCAGTGGTTACGAAGATTACCCCCTACATACAAACTTACTAAAATTTACCTTTATGTAATACTAGTAACCCACCCCGGCTTCGCATGGGTCCAAATTTCCTACTTTCCCATTGGATTTTCAAAACAAAACCTTCATTCAAATCTTCTACTGCTGACGATTACGAACACGACAAAATAAAAAATCGGTCGAGCCGTCCTCTAGTGATGCTTCGTCATACACAAATTTATACAGATAGGTAGATTGTTAGTAGTATAGATAATTTACCGCTCACCTATCTGTCATCGTGTCAAAGTCAGAGAAAGTGTCGCCTTGGTTTCTCTCGGACATGAGGAAGTCTAGCCTTGCCCCGGGCAGACCTAGTTCCAGGTATGTCTTCACGAGGCGCAGGTCTGCTGCGTTGCCGTCTAAGCCGTGAACGCAGATTATGAGGTGGAGCCCTGGAACATTCAGATTACCATGGTAAAAACTGGGATGGAGATGTGTTCTGCTGTGCCTATGGTTTTACGGTATTATGTCAGAGTATAAACAGGTGATATAGTGTTGTTTGTAGAGACTTGAGAGTAATTACAAAAATGAGAACAGTTACTGAATCTTAAAAAAAAAAACGTTTTTTTGGAGTAGTGGTAACGGGCCCGACTACATGTCGTGTCTGTCATGTGTCACGGGTCGTGGGTTCGAACCTGGGTGGTTTCATCATCTGCCTAGCCTTTTCCCAACTAAGTTGGGGCCGGCTTCCAATCTAACCGGTTGTAGCTGGATACCAGTATCTGGCAGAGCAACTGCCTATCTGACCTCTACAAACCAGTTAGTACTTGGTAATACGATACGCCTTGGTAAGACTGGTTTTCAGACTTTCGGGCCACTGACTAACTGTAACGACTGTCAAAGATCTACAAATGTTAGCCGGGAGCAACGGCTTGGCGTGCTTTCCGAGGCACGGAGGAAACGTAGTTTATTTGTGTATTTTATTTCATGACCACTGCTCCCATAATGGCGAAGGAAAACATTGTGGGGAAGGGATACTTCCAAGAACCAAAAAGATCGAAGAAACGTGATATTCACTAACTCGTACTGGGCCCACGTGCCGTTTTACGGCCTACACTCACAGCGAGGAGGAAGTGGGCCGCGGTAGAAGCATTATAGGCTTATAGGATTATGCTAATTTGTTACCCAGTCGGGCTGTGTTATTGGGTTTTTCCATCAGGAATTTCTTAGTAGCAGCCACGGAGTCTGCATTTGTGCCCGGTTGACGGCAATAGGCTTGTCCCCTATTACAAGGTACTTAAACGTAACTGTCGAAATGTGGGAGTACTATTAGGTACACCTCTGTCCACAGGCCTCTGAATACAGGCATGATGTTATGTTATGCTAATTTGTTTCAAATGTCAGCTAATGGAAGATCTCACCTTCTGGATTAAACATCCTGTACTCATCGCTGATATGGAAGTACGGCAGTGAGTTCTCGACAGGCGGGAAGTCGGAGTAGATAGCTCCAGGATACTTCACACTTTGTCTGAACTCTTCTCTGCATTTCACGAATAACCTCTCAGATTCGGCCAGGCCGAATATGCTGATGAGATTGCTTTCTCGGTGTTCTGGAAATACGGAAAATAAAATTGAAAGTGTGGGGGGGGGAAATAGGCCGAATTCCTACAGCTTTACAGGCTTCATTGGTCTAAAACTTTGTGTGCATTTTATGATTAAAATTACATTGAATTAGGAGTTGTAAACATAATATATGGTTATGGGTGGATTATTGACCCATGGCATATAATATTGATTTTAATAAGGTAAGGTGGTGATATGATGATGGTATTGTTGTAAAAAGTAAATGAATTTCATTACCCGTATCGTTTCTGCTGGCCAGCTCCCCGGTGCTCTGACTTTTATTAAGCGTACCGGTGAGCACACCGCCAGAATTTACTGACTGGTGTGGCCTCAGCTTCCGCCTCTCCATTATACCTGTCGTAAGCCAAGCGATGGTGTTAGTAGCAAAAGCATTATTGAAATACAGAGATATTTGTAGAGTTACCCACCTTCACACACATGGTACAAGGGGTTGTCTAATTGAAGTGAGGAGAGCTGTGGAGGCTGTTTCCTCGGCGTCTTCGACGGTGTAGACGATTTGCTGCTCTGTCGACTCAACTTTGGAGATTTCGTCGGAGGATCCTAAAACATACAAGTCCATTAATATGGTATTTTACCAATCAGTTGATATTTCTGTTAATCGATGGATGTTACGTGTTTACCTTAAATTCATCAGGTGGTGGTGGAGCGTCTCTGAACTGCTGCGGCGGAGGTAAATGCTCATAGTCATTGTCACCTATAAAGTGCGCCAAATCTATTTCGGATTTCGCTTTATTCGAGTATTTTTGCCCAGCACTGGATGAACGATCTTTCTTACTGCTTGGTTTGACGCAGGAGCGATCCACCGTCAAGCTTCGTATTTCAGCAGCGATTAACTTTTCCGTATATTGAATTCTATCTTTCAATTTAGTTTTGTCAAGCGATTGGGATTTGGTTGCGGCTGGTTGCGCCTTCTGCGGAATTTCTTTCCTTATGTAAGGATGTAGATTGTCACTAACTGTTTGTGATTTTTTCACAGTTCCCTCATTCAGACTTTTAGAAGAAGAAATGTAAGTCTTCCCTTGTACAGCGCTAAAAGAATTATGTCTTTGATTACCTTTCACAGCATGAGCTTCCGCCATTTGTTGGAAACAACTTGCTGTACAAGTATCTGAATTGCATTCTGCGTCTATGCCATTACTGTGCATTAGTTTATTGTATTCACACTGGCTATCTGTGCATATAGAGTCGCTACATATGGTGCATTCCTCACACACTTCCTTATCACAGCATTCTATTTTCTCGTTCGAATTATTTTGAGCTACTTTGACGGCTAATTTCAACAGCCGCTCTCTTAACTGATCTCCGTTGAGGACTGTTCTTTTGAAGTCACTAATAGTTTCACTACCTTCAGTTTTTCGAGTATCTCTTGTATCTTCGTAGTTTTTATTACTTTGTTTAGGCATGGCTGATTTTCCAGGTACGAAATTCTGGTTTAATTGACAACTTGCATTATCTGGGGAAGATGGGCCTGAGCTACGTCCGCTGGATACCCAGCCACTTTGTTCACTTAAACTAGATGTAGAAGTACTCTTACGACGCTTCTCTTCCTTGTTCGAAAAGTTTTTAGGAGGTAGTATTTTAAAATCTTTATCAGCTATATCAAGAGGCGGTGATTCAAATGCGGGTGGAGGAGCTAAATTGGGTAGAGATTCGGAGCCAAAAGTATTGTTTAAGTTAGGTTCATCTAAAACAGACGCTGCGCTTCTACAATGTCGTAACAACTCTGGCCCATGGTCGAGACTGTAAGGGACACTTGTAGAAGACTCTAACCTTCTCAGCTCAAAAGGTATACTTTCGTTACTGGATGATGATGCAGCTTCTGACATCAACTGAGTCATTTTTTCCGAGGGTTTATGCTTCGAACGTTTTTCTGGTTTACCGCTCGACCTGCCGCTTTTCGGTGTTGTAGCACCAGATTTTGGAGTTGCTCTGCCAGATTTAGGTGTTGCTAGGCCTGATTTTGGAGTAAATCCACCGGACTTGGGGGTAGATTTACCAGATCGTGGTGTTCCGCGATCAGATTTTGGAGTACTGCGTTCAGATTTTGAAGTGTGACGATCTGATTTACTATCTCGAGATTTAATAGAATGATGACTGCTCAATGAATCCCGGCTCGAATTCATTTTAGTATTTTCCTTTCCTCCATTGTTTAGTTTTGATTCTTTAGATCGACTTTTCTTATGCCTTACCGACGGCATTGATGAATGTGGAGTAGATGGCGGTGTCTTTGAATAAGTTGATTTCGATGTACCGTCACTGCTTCTATCTAAAGTCATCACAAATCCACTGTCATCGCTGCTTTTGCTAGATTTCTTTTGATAGTTTTGGATTAAACTTCCTGTATGGAAATCGTAACTCCAATCACCTTTCTGTAGGTAGTAATTAAGCTCATGTCTGAGTTGATTACGAGCAGCTTCAATGTCAATTTGTTGATTTTCCACTTTCTGGTGAAACACATGCGTAGAATTCGATCTATGTACGTGTTTATTAGAAACTAAGTTATTTTGATCAGTCACTTGAGTTTTACCACTAACCGGTGGGTAAGAATTACGTGGAGGCAACATAGGACGGGGTAAATTTACACTGTAGCCTCTTTGAAACTCTAACGGATTACGAATAACATTGTTTACTTGCAGATTACCCTGATTTCCGAAAGTATAGCCGTACACTTGGTTAGGATTAGGTTGCATCGCTCCATCGTACTTATACCCTACATTATGGAACACTTCATTATTTACTCCGTGTGGAACTTTCTTAATACAAGGATTTTTGTATTTTTCTCTAAACTCGCTTATATTCCTCCTGTAGTCGTCCGTCCCTTTAGAACTACAACGAGTCGTTGTATTCGTTGGATAAGCACTAGTTGTGACGCTTCTAGGCAATGTTGTGGGCTTGATTTGTTGCGGCGGTAGATATGGTTTTGGATAATTAACAGAAGAATTGGAACCGTTTCTCACATTCTTTGTTAGTGTTTGCGCGGTATTCAGCGGTGTTAACTGGGACACTCTCAACTGATCCAGAGACTTGCTATGCCTCGCCGGCAGGGTGCTCACACCGCTAGTGATTTCATGTTTTTGCCGAAAAACTTCAAGTCCTGGTTCAGATTTCTCCTTGCCTAGACGCGAAACGTTCGAAGCACTTTTCGCGGTATTGATATCAAGCAAAGTGGATGCAGAGTATCGAGACATTTGTTGTCCTTGTTGTATCGGACATGAAGCGAACGCGCTGTTTGGTGGTAGTTGAATTTCGCTAATTAGATTGTTTTGCACGATGTATCTGTTTCGTCCCGTAAGCTCGAGTTGTTTGTTGTGTGCCTTGGGTAGTTCTACTACATTTTGTTTCAGTAATGCTCGTTTGGGGGATCCGCGGGCAGATTTTTGGGGAGCTAATGTCAGAGTTGCTTGAACGACACTGGAACTGGATTTGGGTGCATTGAATTGTGGTTCAAGAACATCCATGATTGTTTTGGGCAGTGTGAGGGTAACCCTGGAGGCTTCGGATGACGGTCTTCTGGAGTCCATAAGTGAACTAACACTACAAGCACAGTCATCTCCAAGGGGCTCCGAACATAGGAAGGGATCTGTATCAAGACACACACAGATTAGTAAAAGTTTTTATGCACGAAGTGATAGTATTCGTAGAAACGGAACTTACCGCTTCCAGATTTGCTTGCATTGGCATTCAGAAATGAACGACGTCGAGCAAATTCTGCCGTGTCTTGATACCTGAAAAAGTTTACAACAATATGTTAAAATTTCGCACTATATACCTATGCGTGTTTTTTTATTCTTTTATTTTATTGGAGGCTTTTATCTTCAAAGGCAAGTCAGTCTCATCATACCTTAACCTATTCTAAACTACAAATATACATACTTAAATAAAATAGTTTGGTACTTTGTCAATGGTAAGTAGTACTACCGCTTTATGTTCATGCTGCATGATTTCGAAACTGTGCTGATTTCGTGTCGTGTAACCTAATTTCAATCACCTGTCTTCAAATATGATCGGCATGATATGGGGGTCGCCGTCCAGCGCGATGCAGTGCACCGGTAGCGGCGGCAGCAGCGCCAGGTAGCGCGAGCGGCGCGCCACCTCGCCCACACTCTGGTACGACTGGTAATTGCTGTCGTAGCATCCCGCCAGCGAGTGCCGAGGGTTGTCCAGCACGAAGAAGCATTCGGCGAAGCGCTTTATGCTGGAAAGGGAATTGGTGCATAAAGTAAAAGTCATTAGTGCTAAACTAGCAGGAAGCGAGTTTTTAAATAATGGAGTAAGTCAACAAATGTATCGAATATCATTTGCCTCAACAATTGCCAGAGAGACATGACACACGACTTCTTGTCAAGGGCAGAATTCAAAATAATGTTTTTTTTGGCGAAAGCACACCGTTGTAGCCCGTTACGAATATAATATCGTTGTGATTGCTACAAATAATTAAAAACTCAACTCATGGTCGAGCTTTGTTGCACTAGATATACCTAGTGACTATATTACCGCAGCACATGATGCCTGACCGCGAGCGCGTGATGCACGTGGGGCCGGTTGGACGTGTGGTGCAGGAAGGCTCGCCACCAGAGCGTCACTTCGGCGTCTCATTGCACTAGATTTAATGACTATATTACCGTAGCGCATGATGCCTGGCCGCGAGCGCGTGATGCACGTGGGGCCGGTCGGACGTGTGGTGCAGGAAGGCTCGCCACCGCAGCGTCACTTCGGCACAAAGTCGTGCGATGTCGTGTGCTGCACTCATCGCCCATTCCTCCTCCTCGCCGCATTCGGACTTCTGGAAGTTCTGTGAAAATTGTATTTTAGTACAAATAACAGTTTATGCAAGAACGTTTAAGGAAGTAAACCTACTATTATACCAAACAGTTTAAGATATAAACTTTAAGACAACAAAATTTAAGATATAAACATAGACTAGACTGCGTCACTATGAAAACTAGATAGAATCATAACTAAGTGGGCAAAGCAGAAAGACTTGAGGAACTGACAAATCTCTTTGTGGCAATGAATACATACGGATAATGGAAGAGAGATTTAGCAATTGTAAGAAGACCTCCAAATATATGGGCTTTTCAATTTTATTCATAGTTTAGGATTAGCTGTGGCGTCACTGTTGTCGCCCCTTGTTCCTGATGAGTTTATTGGTAAGCTTGTTTTCTCTGCAAAAATGTTCGTAATACTTTAGAAGCAATGACCTTGCCAAAGTCGCTAAGGTCCTTTATTCTCTGTGCGACTTCTCCAACGACAGAGTTTGACGAAGATTCCTCAGGAGTCAGCAGGACACCGGGAGAGCCACACATTGCCAGAGCACTCTGTAGCCCCTCCAGTGACCCTAACAGGATTCCGCATACTTCAGCGTGGACTTGCCTGGAAACACAGTGTCAGAGTAATTATTTTGTTCAATGATTAAATTGCTTCGATTATTTTTTGGGGAATTATCTACCAGATGAAAAGGAATTTATCTGGTTATGAAAGAAGGTGATTCCATCTGATTCGTGTGGTAACAAAAATAATTAAATTTGTCAATGGTAATCGTAAGGGAATGAACTGCTAAGTTGTGGACGCCTATTCATGACTTAAAATTAACCCAAATATAAGTACCTAGTTGGGAAAATGCTAGGCAGATGATGACATAGTAACACTAATCAAAGTCACAACCAAAAATATTCAAATATTGATGAGTTTCTCCTGTCGCGTTGCTTACCTAGCATGCGCAATCTTGCTCGAGTTGCCACCAGAGCATTTGCCTGTGGATCCGAAGAGTACATTCTCGAAGCTTCCCGAAGTATTGAAGGATCCAGCACTCTTCATCAATTTGCCCCATTGTTTACTCGAGCGTGGAGTACTGAAAAATATAAGTAGACAACAGATAAGTTCATTGTTTTTGAAGTGAAAACTTAATTCACTCGATGTACGAGTGGTGGTAAGTTCTTTTTTCTGACCAAAAAAATACCGTTCGATTTAAATCGACGAGACCTTAGATACTAGAGCAATGATTGAGCAATTTGAGCTTGCAGTAGATAGTTCATATCTGGCATCTTCTCTTTGTGTAATGATGTTGTGCTAGAATTTTTTCGCTTATATAAAAGTAGGTGACTTTTGCGACACCAAGTACCAAATAAATGTATTTGAGTCACCTAATAAATAGGAACAAGGCAAGGAAGTCATTGTTCGTTACTCACCAGCTTTGCACATAATGCATGATACTTTTCCTTGATTGGTGGACAGACATGTAAAAATTCAATTGTGTTAGTACGTATTGTGACTACCTGTCATGTATTCCTAATTATTAAGCGAATATCTTAGTCCATATTTATTTCAACATCATCACACGGTATCGGGACACTTACAAGCATATTAAACCTTTATTTTATGGCTTGACAGCCTGACAAGTTACTGTAATTAATAACAAAACGTTCCGTCCCTTCTTAGAATTGTAAAATAATATTAGCCACTCGTAAGCGCATAAATTCTCTATTTAATGGGAAGCGAGTTAGGGATGAATGCCGGGCTGACAGGTCAAAACTAATATTTCCACAAATTCCTAAGAAACGATAAAAAAATATACGGTTTGTAAGTGCATTCCTCAATACGAGTGCACATCTGGGAGCCACGTTTAGAGGCTGAACCGAAGAGAACCTTTAAAACAATGGCAAAAACGGGCGTTAGGCAGGCAGGCGTGGTATTTTTAGAGGGTTTGAAAGGAAAGAAAGAGACTCGAGGCAGTCGGTCTTAGACCACTACAGGGTTCGGTCGAAATAAGCGAATAAAGTTAAGTTAGTTTGAGATCACGGAGGGGGTCAGACCTTAGAGTAGTCGAAATAAGTCAAGGTGGTGAATTTAAGACCACGAAGTTCTAGGACGTCCTAGGTTAGGCTAGTGAAATTAGCGTAGTCTTGGTACCAAGATGCACATGTCCCAGTGGACTGTTGTAAGAGAGCGATTAATATTTTATAAGTAAATATAAGTAGTAGTAATAAATCTAGTTAAAATCAGTGTATGAAGTGGAAGGAGATAAGGTGTGGCGGAGGCAAAACTGGTAATGTGTGCAGTATTCTGTAAGTGAATTGTGACTAGTTTCAATGAACACATGGTAAGTGTTAACTGTAATTAACTAATAGCTCATAGTAGCAGTCTGGCGGTAGTGTAGAAGAACTGTTAATAATCATTCATTCCAGCTGACGGAGCAGCTTCTATATTGTATCACAATGTATACTATTATCTCATGTGTTATACATATATCCACTTTCCGTACCCTTGGCAAATATCCGTCATCTGCGTTTGGTAATAGGGAGACGGCGAAAGCCCCATTACTCTACATTCACCTCAATACATACGCCATTACACTGTACAATAATACACCCGACTATTGACGATGAGACTTTTACCTGACGCACCACAAAAGGGAGGCCGAACCGTAATATTCGCATTACGATTAGAACAAATATAATTGTTCAATGGTGTATACAACACCGTAATATTCATAGTTGATTAAAACAGATAATGTTGTTATTCCGACTTGTACTTGGAGTACAAAACAACCAAACGCTGCTGATGAATACTGCTTCCTATAAAGGTCTAGCTCAGAAACATTGCGTTGAGACTGATGGCGCACATTTCCGGGAGCGGGGTTAGGCTTCACCAAGTATTCCAGCCTAAATTGATAGCTACGTTCTAAGGAACGCTAGGGACTGTGTCTTGTTAAAATAAACCCTGGCATATGGTACGCCAAATACTGAATCGACACTATTTAGCGAGACACGCAACCTCGACATGGGGCAGAGTAAGGAAATGTGAAGTGACGAAAGTATTACCACTTCGGCGTCCAACAATAACAATCGCAATATGTTCTGCTACAGACTGAGCCTACGGTGCTCTTGTGCAAGTTGAGTTTAAAAGGGGTAAGCCTGCCGTAAGGGTGTCGTTGACATGAGTTCGCGTGTAATTATAAACACTGAAAACGTGTCTTCCTCAATGGCAGTGGCCTCACAACCCACTGCCTTAGGATTGGGAAAGACATGTAAGTAGAGCTTAGGGAGCGTGGTCTGTTAGAGTTCATAGCAGCGTCCTTAGTAGGACTATGTACCTAGGTCTAACAGTACACGTAGGCCGGGCAAACGTTGTAAAATGGTTCCATGTTGTGACATGGAACCGTTTGCGTTTGCAAAGCGGCATCTAGTACATTGGAATCAAATAAAGTAACGTAAAGGACAAATAAATATTTTCTAAAGCACAAGCGCAACGTTCCCATTACCACCTTTACTACAATATATCATATTTTGCGCCCTCTCGTCTTATTAGAGTCACATTTTATTATTGTTTGGTCTTATATGATTTGATATTATTCATGTATGTGTCTTAACAGTGAATTCCCAATACTAACTTCACCTTGTGTCCCCTCCCTGTCCCCTAGCTTTCAAAGTCGGGACAGGGCAGCCCCAAATTGGGAATTCAGTCCACTTTCTTATACCGGTGGGGAGAGAATCCAGTCAGGCGGACGAACCTCACAGGGGCGCGCGGAAGGCGGGGCGCGTCCCTTTCCCCCTCAGGGAAACCGACTTTCATACTAATATTCCATGAATTAGGAAAAACGAAAATTTTATCAGCCTAGGGTAATTTAGGAACAGTCACAGTATCTACGTATCTGTCACGTGTAAAATAAGCTAATAATGCTTAGGTTACTAACTTTTTGAGTTAATAAATGTTTAAAGATTATCGGGCTAATCCTTTATAATACCTATATCCAGATTTATCATAAGGTTGACAAATTAATGACGGAAAACGAAAAGATACTATGAAATTAAAAAAGAAATGCGAATAAAGTTAAAAGAGGTGTTAACTTCGATAAATTAGTGTCAGGACAGCATATTTAATGTCGAAAAAGTTCAATGTTGTTGACACTGATCCTTATCAGAACAATCGCAATTTATAGCCCTTGGTTAAGTTGCGGCAAGTCAATAAAACACCAGTAATTGATGATTTAAGATGTAGTTCGTGACATTAATTAATATGAGATAATGATCGGAAACACGAGAATCCAGATTCTCGACACGCGTAGGTTTGTTAATTTGTTGCTTTTACGCGGACTGTCATAAATACTCTACATTTTTTAATAAAAAAATACAAAATGCGTTTTAAAAGCTGACTGAATAGGTACGTCACCCAGACTTGCCACACACTCAGTCTATAAAAGATACAAAAACAAAGTTGCTAGTTATTTCCCGTAAAAACTTCTCATACTTACTTGATGTAAGGCTGATGTAAAGCAACTAGGCTTGCATGTATGGTCATGGAGACTGATGACAGGTGGAAGTAGTCGAAGAGCACCGGCAGGTGGTAGTGGAGTCCCTGGGAGGGCTGGAAGTGCAGCTTGAGCACCCGACAGGACATCGGGGCTAGGGTGCTAGACTGTGCACCCTCGCTGCACCATAGCTCCACGCCAAGGCTAAACTCTGCGCGCTCTAGGGACTCCTTGAGGTTGCGGCTGTCCACTAAAAAAAACCAGATACGGGTTAAGCTGAGTTGTTCTGCGTAGGGTTAACATTACAGTAGGCTGATATAACGCCGGATATTAGTCCAGACCTTTTTTTTAGCCTTCTCCTCTCCTTAGCCTTTTGCTCTTTCTTTTCTTCTGTTATAGCTTTCTAAATGGATTGATGGAAATAGAACACCGAAAATTTTAATTTTCTAAATAAAAATTTCCTGTCTTCCTTGACTACTATAGAAAGATTCATAGATGAATCTGCCCTGGAGTGTAAATGTGGTGTTGCCCCACAAACGATAGGACACTTGATATCTTGTCCTGCCTGTCCTGTTGTTTGCACATCACAGGAGCTGATGGACGCTACTGAAAGTGCCAAACTCGTCGCCAAATATTGGGCTGACTCAATTTAAATTGTCATCGATACGCTAAGAAGAAGAAGAATGGAGAATAAGAGCTAGTATGGAAGAACTCTACGTGAGTACCTCCGTGCATCTTTCTTGCCATCGTCATCTGCCTAGCGTATTCCCAACTATATTGGAGTCGGCTTTCAGTCTAACCAGATGCAGCTGAATACCAATATTTTAATATCTTTCTTATATTTGTGTAAAATATTCACCATGATAAAGAAGATGTGAAGCACATTTGGTGCGGGAAGACAGTGGATAGTTTTACAAACAGTCTTGGCAAACAATCGGTTCAGAGTTTCAGAGCGAACTTCTATTAAAAGAAAGTAATGAGTTCCAAATGCTTGTCATTGCGAAATGTGGAACAATTCAATTTCCTCTCCCAAAACTAACTAATGTCTTTTTAATTAGTTACTTTCGAATCGTAATCTTAGTATTTGGTTAATATAGCTTAATGATGACTCTGCTGACCGTTTTCATTAATACTAGTATCAAAAGTATCTATTGGATTTTCGTACTAAAAATTCCAACAGTACTAGCAACTATTTATTTAGTCGTTAATTTAGGTATCGCTTAGTGGTTGTGATGGCATCCGTGTCATTTCGTAGGTATCCTTAACATAAATATCCGTTGATGCGAAAAATAAAGGATTCACGAGTTTGCCTTCCTCGCTTTGAGTTTGAATTATGAACTGGGAGGAATTGAAAACGTCTTGATGAGGAAAAGCCATGTAGTGCTCGACATTGATAACCGCAAAAAACAAATCTTGTAGCTACGAGGAAGCTGAAATTCATAGCGTGGCATAAATGAGGTTTCCCAGACCTTGAACTATTATTTCCGAAGAAAATTTCGGACTTTTCATTCCGCAGTATAGGACCGATAATTTAATTATGCCATGTTTTTAAACAATGTAACTGTTTTGGATCCCGTAATGAAAATATTCAGAAAAGAATAGCAGAGGAGAACGAAACCACACAAGGATGTAGTCAGGCCATTACTGAAGCTAGAAATTGAACTCCAAAACTCAACCTTCTTACCTAAGAGATGAGCTCTAAAATGTACGATATCCCGTAACGTGACCTCCTCGTTACGGTACATGATCTGGAAGGCCCGGGACGCAGCCAGGCCTCCGATGAGGGAAGCGTTGGCGGCCGGGCGGCCCGTGCGCGCGGCCCCATTGCCGCTCGACACGGAGGCCTCGATGTGCACCGGGACCTTCGGCGACACACGGAGCCCCACGCGCACTTGGTAAAGTCTGAGGAAGACAAAAGAAGCTGGTTAATTGGATGATTTTAACAACGTACTAGCTTTTGCTGATTGTATTCGCATAGGGGTTGGTATCTTAAACCCGTCTCTATAAACAAGTCAAAGACGTGAAATGACGACCCGAATGGCGCAGCGGTAGTGAGGCTGCCTTACGTTCATAGGGTTCCGGGTTCGAATCCCGGTAGGAGCAAGTGTTTGTGTGATGAGCATATACATTTGTTTCCGAGTCATGGATGTTAATATGTATAATAAGTATGTATTTACAAACAAAAAGTATCTATGTAATATATCAACTATCTGGTGTCCACGACACAAGCCTCGTTGCTTAGTGTGGCACTAGATGGCGCTGTGTGTAATGTCCAGCGATATTTATTTTATTTATTTATTATTTTATTTAAAGAGATTAATACTGAGTAAAAGTAATTATTTAAGAAACGATTTTTATTCTGTAGTTTAGTAATTGCTTGAATTTAGAACTGTCAAAAGCTAGAATTAGCTTTGCTTTCTTTAACAGTTCTTACTTCGTTTTAATTCTTGCCTATTGCATAAAAATGTTAGCATAAGTAATTACTTAAACTCAAGTAATTACTTTATATTGGCTATACATACGGGTGTTAGTGTTATTGAGGTCTTATTTATAAAAAATATAAGTATACATACATGCCTATACTACATACACTACTACTACGTACTATGCTGTATACTTACATGCTTGTGTACATTGTGCATTAAATAAATAAATATATTGTATAACAAGTAGGCCAAGTGGTAAAAAGCTCCCCTCGTATGCATTATCACTAACATACTGAAGTTATTTAATAAGTGGTGTGTTCTATTTCATAAGGATATAAAATAATAGCAGTCTGTGGATAATTGTCCCAATAAAGGGAAAATCAACAGACATTTGTCACCACGATTATTCAGCTCTCTGCGTTATAAATAACAACAACACTAAACGATTTGTCAGTGACTGCCAAAATAAAAGCACGTTGTAGGATTTTCAACTTTCATGCATTGATACATTGTACCTATTAAATATAAAAAATCTAGGTGCACAGTTCCTTGCAAATTTCACATCAGAAAGTGCCACAAGTGTCGAAATCAAAAGTTCTGATTGACTAAACCCTGAACTTACACCATCCCTATAAAGTTGTTTTTGAAACGCGAGCAACGCAAGTTATGTCATGTTTTAATGTAATTCCCAAAAAATGATTGCTGTCACAAGATGTGAAAAATATGCACAATTCAATTTGTGCGCACTTTTTTGAGACGTTGAGTATATGTCTTGAGTTATTTATATAGCTTTCACTAATAAAAAGTACATATATCCAAAAATGCATTTTCATTCAGGCATTCATTTAGGTGTCGTCTCGTATTAGAGAAAACTGGCCAAACATGGGCAATTTTTTTTCGAGTTGCGGCGACCACTTTCCTTCAAGAGGGCCAGGTGCAGTAAAGATATTAAAAAAATCATACGACACCCTTGTTTTTGCCAGAGGCTTTTCTTTTACGGGCCTTCTAAGGTCCATAAATCATACAAAGAAGCTACTCACATTCGTAACCTCTCACGTTTCGCAAGTTTTTTTTTTAACTGGCTTTGACTCCGCAACGAATTTAATCAGAAAAGAGTAGCGGTGGTAAAACATAATTTCCACTTCCCTCCATATCAGCAGGAGACAGAACAAAATACAGGCACAAAGGGACGTTTACAACTGGGATAACTCCGGTTGCCAAGAATTGGAACCCACGGACCCTCGGAGCAAGCAGTAACCACCCTCCATTAACTGGCTCAGCTGTTTCTATATTACATAAAACATTATGTCACCCTTATTTTTCCAGAGGTTTTCCTGCGTAACCTCCTAAAGGTAGCCAAGCTTATTATGTTAAGTTCAGTGGGGTCATCACGGTTCATTACAGTCATTTTACAAAAAGGTAGCAGTTAACTTTACGACGGCTTTTAGTACGACGCTTGACTTATGACTTGACCTTTAATATGCATTAGTTTGACCTCGTTCTGAAGTGGGTTTTTCCTTAGAATTTGTATTAAGTATTCGGCATTTAATTGCTTTTTTAGAATTTTGTTAAAAATGGGTTGTAAAAGTATATATTTTCAAGGCTATGTATGACCGCTGCTGTAATATCTAAGATGATGAAAGTATGTGTTTATTCCAATAATCCTAGTAATCTGTGATTCAGGTTCTTGTTCAAAATATCTGAAAGTACGCTAACATTTTGATAAATAAAAAAAATGTGGCAGAATTTTTTCTTCTAATCCTGGGTTCGATTCCCGGGTTGGATTTGTGCCCGGTTGATTATTTCACATAGTATTACATAGGACTTCAACATGAGTGGCGAACTGTGGGTGTACTGTTAGGTACACCTGTGCCTAGCCCTCAGGGGATTACAAGGCGTGATGTTATGTTATGGTCTGAAGAATATCCAAAGGTTTAACATTACAGCTCTGAATATAATTCAGCCCTAATAAAAACCTCTCATACTTAATACAAACTACAGTTGTACCGAAGTATTTTGCCCATACACAATACGGGTATCATGTCAGAAAATGTGAATAGGAAAACAAAGGGAAGAGTACTGTGGTTACAGCTCCACGGAGGCTGCAATCTGCCTAAGTAGTTCTGACTACACAGTAAACTTTCCCTTATGTTGTGTACCGTTATATACGTACGTACTGAAAACTTACTTGAAATAAAGTGTGTTGGAATAGTGTAGTATAAATGTTGTGAAATATGATATCTAAGAAATAGCTTAAACGCGGCTTCACCCGGGTGAGGTTCGGTAAGTCCCATGGGATCGCACAACCGGGATAAAAATCTATGTGTTAATCCTGGTTTTAAACTATCTCTGTGCCAAATTTTACCCAAATCCGTTCAGTAGTTCTTGCGTTAAAGAGTAACAAACATCCATACCTATTTATGGATGTTTGTGATCTATCGTCACAAACTTTCGCATGTATGATTTTAGATGATTTAATAAGATAAATTAATATAATAAAATCCCACGGAAACGTACTACGGGATGAAAAGAATCCATTTCCTAGGTCATGTGTGTCCAATTTCATTATTTCAGTGGTTATGGTGTGATAACGTACCAGATAGACAGACTTACTTGCCCATAAAAACAAATAAAAAAAAGGTTGATTAAACCATTAGTAAGCAGGTACAACGATTCGTTTCTTGACATGGAAACCGATAAGTGACTTTGCAGTCACTTTTAGTATAATCCATCCATTGCTTTGTCACCAAATTGTGACCTTTATCTTCGCACGCGACCGTACCAATTCATCTAGTCGCTTCGCTTTTGACATTTTCCTCACATGCTGTACCACAAAGTCGGGTATTTTTAACACCCCAATTCATTTACACCTGTCGGGTGGTCTCGACTCGAATCAATTTACGCCGCAGCGCTAGCTATGTCGTCACTCCCCCTTCACCCCTACGACGCCTGTTCAAAGACGGAATAAATTGTTGTGTGTATTCGTGAACTTTTAGCATACCTTAATAAAATGGCTCGTATCACTAATGAAACGACAATTAAGAAAGTTTTACGAATGAATAAAAAGCAGCCTTTAACTGTCCTACTGCAGGGCGAAGGAATCTTCTCATATAGATAAGCCACGAGCATTGATCACCACGCTTGCTCAAGAATGATAACAGCGAACCAATTCAAGACAGAGATCACTATTATTTATTTTCTGCCATCTTTGTCTGGTTTATTAATTAATGGTGGAAAGATTTGGAAGAGACCTACACTCAGCATTGGTTGGCCATAGATTGAAGGAGAAGAAGAAGAATGATCGAAAGGGATAAACACACAAACACCCACCCTACGATGCCAGCCTGTAACTGTTCCATTGGAGCTTAAATACCCAAAGATGAAGACGCCATTGGAGGTTTTTTAATGTCTTTGCCCTAAAGGCATTAAAAAACCTCTCGATAATTTCAGACCATCATAAGTTAAGGTTACCTCAATGTTATTCGTTAACCTCAATGACCAATACAAAGGTAAACAAGTAAGCAATACAAAGAAAACTAATGAAATAATCATCTTTAATATTCAGTTAATTCAGTTGACCAACTTCTGAACTAATGATTGATGCTACTTAACTGAGCAGTTTCGTAGAATAAGTGTGTTCTGAAACTCGAAACTAACTCATAGTATATCTTATTAGGAAAAGGCAACGAAAATGCAACTATTGATTTTAATTTTGACGGAATAAAATTTTCATTTTCACTCAAGTAACAACCAGCAATTGAGGCCCGTTTTAGGGTATTTTTGATTTGGGTTCGGAAGAAAGAGAATTTCCACTGTTCAAAAAAACAAATAAACGATAAATCTGAAAGTTACAAAAATGCAACCGAAAACTAAATAAAAAAAAAAATCTTGATCCCTTATTTGATACCACTGAAACGTTATACTTAAAACAGTGATGAACACAACATTCAAAGCACGTTTCTCAGTAATTAAGTGTAGAAGAGAAAATTTAGTTTATTAGGTTATGCACTTCGTAGCATAAAATATGAGTTTGAGCGCACTTTAGCCGACCAATTCTGAAATTTACTACATAGTGTAGACACATTCAGTTTTCAGTAGTTTGCTAATTGTTTAGGCGTTACTGGAAGCATTTAAATACTAATTTTGCCATTCATAAGTTTAACTGTTAGTTAGTTTGGTAGACTCGTTTCGAAGCTCTGTTAGTTCTGAAAGGTAAAGCGTAAATGATTCAAGTAAAATTTGATTAATGCAAGTTGTAGTGTTTCGAGGAAACTGGCTATTGGTTCGCTCACACAGGTAACTGGGAGCTAGGAAATTGTTTGAGCAAAAAACTTTGTGTCGGTAATTTCAGGAAAAGAACGCTGAATTTAAAAACCAGACAGTATAGGCACAATTACACAGACACGGAAGACCAGAGAATCCACTCAATAAGAGTAGAGAGAGACCAACGACTACAGACCAGACAACAGGAACAGTAAGAATACAACGAAGCTGTTGCAAGATGACTAAAAGGATTGTGTCAATGATAAGTGAAGCGGAAGACCAAAAAAAATCAACCCAATGAAAGTAGAGAGAGACCAAAGAAACGATAGATCGGCTGTGTGAAAGATGATGTGGCTAAAAAGGTTACTACGGAGATGACAACTTGTAGAAGGTATGAAGATGGAATAAGCTCATCAGTGTGATAATGAGCTGTGCGCATAATAATGAGTCGAACGCCTTTAATAAATCCATAGTATTTATTAAAGATCATCATCTTCAGAAGAAGCTGTAGCTTTGAACCTATGTAAAAACGTGTAAAGTGTGCTAATAGTCGTAATATTATTTATTCTGTGGCAGACATACTTGTAAAGACACGCGCCACAAATATAGAACTGGGTCAGAAACCGTCCGCGATGCGTAGGAGTCTTGTCATTTGCAATTTAAAAGATAAAATAGTGCTGTTTTATGTGTGCTCGTAAAGTGTTTTGCATGTTATTAAATATGTATTTCATTGTTTTCTTTAATATCGTTATTTTAGTCCTTAATTTGTTTAAGTGCTGGATTTTTTTCGTTGATGAAATAATACAAGGTGTAGTTTTGCATCCACGTCAAATTCAAGGAGGTAACTATGTTAATGATTCTCGACCCGAATCAATAATAAAATGGGTAGGTATTTTATTTTTATTTTTTCTTAATATCGGAAATCGGTAAGTGTACACCACCCGTATTAAAACGCGGCCCGTCTAATACTAGCCCAATAACAGCGCTTTCACACACACAAACAAACGCAAACGTTTATTCGATGAACAAGTGATTCTCCTCTTTTGAGAAGGGCTTCATTCTGAAATAGTGTCAAATTAAAATAACTAAAAAAAAGCAACGTTTATTATTATTGACCAGGTACCGTAATTTATATTGATTATTTACGGCTTCAATGACAACCTTCTTGATTCTGACGAGGATGCAAAACTACACCTTGTATATTGATTTACATACCCTACATAGAGTCATGAATGTTTCTCATTTGTCATAAAACTATCTCATAGCAAATCTTGATTTCTCTATCGTTATCAGCGATAAGACCGCCATTGTAACCATAGAATTAGCAATATTCTAAGATAGTTGTGTTTCAATTTTGGTGTAGGTACAAAAAAGTATAAGTATTCTATTATATTCTAGACTACATTGCTGTGTTTAACTACTTCATCTGATGTTTAACATTAATTGCTTCCTTCATCTCAAACACCTTTAATTTGTCAAAGAAATTAGATATTCATCAATTCAGAGTAATTTGTGTGTAGCGTTGATTTGTTGACGTTGGTCCTTAAGCTGCTTGTAAGCACTCTAGAAGTTCGTTGTGGTGAATTAATGTACCTTTAGACTTCTTTGGCACATGACATTTGCAATTCTTTCGAACGCTTTACATCTATTAATGATGCTATACGTAGAATGTGGGACATTGACGCGCAAACTGTTACAATAAATACTTACAGCAGTAATGATGGCCATTGCAAAACGATTTTGAGTTCAACGATCTGATCGGAATCATCAGAATCAAGTAGGAGCCCCCTTTTTTAGAATCAAAGTACATTGTTTATTTGCCTATAGATTCACAATACAATACAAAGTTTGTTAAACCGTGTGTTTTACGACTGTTTATGTATCTATAGTGTATGCAACGTGTTCTGTAGTAAAACATTGGTCTACGGGAGTAAACATTGTGTGGTAAAAGCTGGTTAAAAACATTTAATTTTAGACAACGGCCTTGCGGCGGAATACCGTGACGTGTGAGAGTGGGAATCTTGCGAAGCACGATTGTTTTCTTTTCGAATTATTTTAATGGCTTTTAATATTTTTAACACCGCACTATAAAACTTTGTGTTCGTAAAAACAGTTTATTCATAATTCTAAAGCTACTCAAACTGGCATTTGCCCGTCACGACATGATATCGTTAGCAAGTAGGTAGATACCCTATTTTTTCCAGAGAGAGAGAGAGAGACCAAAGAGGTGTGAAGTTCTATGTTTCGAAGTAAAGATTTTCGTAAAATCCTCAAACCGGTAAAGGAAAACATAGTAAGAAAACTGACTTGTCCTTAGGTCAGAAATTGACCACCACAAATCCACCAAACCGCACTGGTGGGTACCAATTGGCCGACTCTTTAAGAGAGGAAGCCTGCGTCCCAGCTGTAGGTACGTTAAGGGTTCATTATGATGATGCAGCTTAATCCAGAGAGTCCGTATCTAATGCTGAGAACTAAAAAACCGACTTAAAAATAAATAACAAAAAAATGGAAAATAAGTCGGTAGCAAAAAAATTATGAAACAAACAATGGTCACCGACTTACGAAAGAAGGTTATTTTTTTGTGTTTTTTATGGAAGTCGGTTATTTTTTTTTGCAAAAAAGTTTTTATTTTACCCTTTTTAGTTATCGTATCACAATTCACACACAAAGCGTTGTCAAGCATCAATTTCGTATTTCTTTTACTTGGATAACAAATTTTTACCAGATATTTTGATTTAAAAACCAAACTATTGCACCGATTTTGATAAAGTTTCTATGGGACCAATCGGGAAATATATCCTTTCAGATAAAAGAATTTTTTTTCAAATCGGTTCATAAATGACGAAGATATGAGGTAACAGACACAAAAAAAATATCGAATTGAGAACCTCCTCCTTTTTTTTAAGTGGGTTAAAAACATTCACCTCCAGAATTATAACGTCAGGCATTGTCCTGAACAGCATGACATAGACCCGGATAATGAAATTCAATAGAATGTAGCAACATACACAGCACTGATATGCAGAAATAAATTGTAATCCCAATCGATCAGCTATCGACATAAATTCATGAAATGCACTCGGTTTTTATAGTGTAGGCGTTAATTTTTCTGTTACATGATCGAGTTTGTTTGCTTTAAGAATGCAGAGAATTTCAGTTTGATCGTAAATAACATTTTCATACCATACTCGTTGCCAAACGCATTCTAACAGGGTTTAACCAACTCGACGATTCGCATATTTCCTCCAACGCGTGAAACCCATTAAATTAAAAATATTTGTAATGATTAGCATCTTCGCTAATATCAAAACTTTTTGTTTTGGACACCCAAGAAATACATATACTGACCTTATTGATGATGTTCTTCAGGTGTGTATATTCGCAACTGGCGTGCATATCTGATCAGCTATATGCACGTGGTCGAAGCAAAGGAAGCATGTAAGGGCCGTAGCTGATGGCATTCAGTAGTTTCTACGCCCCCATGGGATAAAGGCGTCAGTTTGTCAGACTACTGTCAAACCATTTCATAAATCATGTGAAGCCACTCTCAGTTGATGATGCTTTATCATTAATATTTTATCTGCAGCGACCACTTTACTTTGTGGTACCGACCAACCGAGACGAAATCAGAAATCTACACACCAAGCAAGTTATATAGTGGCTGAGATCGATTGTGAGACTTTTGGCTTTGAGTCTGAATTGCAGCCATATTTGTGTATTTAATGCTCAAGACTTGTAAAAATATTTCGAGCTTCGAAACTCAAGCACGCAATGATACAATTTAGACATGGCTGCTGTTTGCACGCGAGTAAGTTGTCATGAAGCTATCGAATATAAAAAGTCTTTACTGAGGTCATGGATGAATAAATGGTTAGAAAGGGTGAAAAGGGATTTAGTTACTATATCAATTAAAGATGACAATGGTGACGAATACAAGGATCTATTAGATAGTGTTATTAGATCAAATAAAAGAAATAAGTTGTTTTTCGGCAGCATTCAAGTCGATTACGAATGCTTGGGCAAGATAAGAAAATTAATCTTGTGAAAGTCGACGTGATAGACTGTCTCAAATGGACAACTCAAAATTCATAATAATAGAAAAAAAGCGGTATTTCATTTCAAACACTAGTCATAACGCCTGTCCAAAAATTCAAAGATTTTTGAATTTTTAGTAACGTCACAGCCTGCAGTAATAAGGCACTAACTACACGAAAAGGAAATGAAAGTAATCAATCAGAAATTCTGTTCAAATCCAATAATCAGGGAAAGCACACTAAAAGCAGTGATTACCAATTAAAAGGCATGAGTCAGTCCCCTTCAGTCTGGCGATATTAATTGAAGGGTTTTCAACGATGCCGTGCAGTTAGCATTCGTCAATCAGAAATAATTGCACGCGACAGCCCCGAGGCATGTCTGTGAATACATTTTTTTTTAAACCCTCTCATATTTTCGTACTGAAATAATTGATGGCGACCGTCACTGACCATTAATATAAAGTAAGATTGATTTAATTACACGAACGCTATGGTAAATACGGTGTCATTTCAATTTAATGATTCAATAAATCGTCTTCACTTTCCAGTACCTATTCGGTCAATGAAAGTTTACATGCTGTGGATTTTTCATTTATGACTTTTTCAAATGGTACGAGTATTTATATAAAATTTATCAATTAAAATCAGAACATTTGAAGCCCATAAATAATGAAATTTATGGTTGTTCTTTTAATTTATATTAAAAATCTAAATTTTAATTCAGTGGCTTTGTCTTTTATTATTTCAACCTTGTGTTCGGTATTAACATTGACGTTGGTTCTCGAGCAATGTCAACAAAAATCGATGACACTGCTAACACGATTTCAATATTCACTATATTTTATTCTTCTTCTTGTATTTCAAATACATTACTTCGTAATTTATTGGTTTGTGTTTGTCTATCCCTATATTTCCAAAATTTAACACCAAATTCGGTCATCAGTTCTACCCAAAAATTAACCTGCATGCCATATGGTCTAGGTTCTATTGAAGGACGTGACAGTTTGGTCACAGTAAGGTAACATGTCGGAACGTAACGAGATCTGACACAGGAGAGCTCTTCTATTGTAACTCATTAAGCACGAAAATTGGGTTACCATACATGTAGCTAATACTATAGCAATTTTCGCATAGTTCCTTGCTCCTTGTGATTCGTTTCGAGGGAGAGATTAAGCTACATACCGCTTTTCAATACACCAACCAACCAAAACTGCTGAAGGATAATATATGGTAACTTAAAGGCTCCTTTTACTAATCCCGCAACAAGAATTTCTTAGATTAGTAGACGCTACGTCGTAGACGGTCTTCATAACTCAGAGTTTCGTCGATATATAGCACTATCCCGCTCTAAAGTTTGGGTAATGCGGTGAAAGAAAATGTACCAATAATCTCTGTCTGCGTACGTCTCAATCAGAGGGCATCTCTCGCGAATGTCAAGGAGATAGCGATCGCTATCAGATTGATGGTCTGATGCGAGTGTGGTCTCAAGACGATGATTGATAACTATGATTACAAGATCATCAAATTCACGAAATGCATTATTAATTCGTAGTCCTATGCGCATCAAAAGTTCCGATCCTAGCCAGGTGTTTTAGATGTTATCTATTACTCTGAGCTTATGCCGGCCTAATTTGACATCCAATTCACATGTTATCAGTTGTTATCGGCGTTATCACTACGGTTCAGGTACCACTACGTAATTAATATGCGGAGCGCTCACCCTCTCTGAAAGAGGTCGACATTGTAGAACTTGTAGAGTTCCACGGAGAACTCGAAGGTGGCCTGCAGGTCGCTCATGGTTCGTGTGAGGAGCAGGCGCGAGCGCGGGCGGCGCGGCGCGCCATGCCGCGGCCGCTACCAGCCCGCACGGCGCATGGCCGGCCCCGGGCTCACCGCATGGGCCCGCTCGCACTGCACTGACCACACCCGCACACCGCACACCGCACTCCACGCGCCCGGCGCTGCGCGATGCGGGCTCGGCAACCGTCGGGCGGGTCCGCGGGTCCGACAGACGCGCGCCGACCCAACGCAGCCGCTGACGCCGACGTACGGCTCACAGTGCGGGAACCAGGAATTCATTTTTTAATAGCGGCCAGCGCGCATGCGCCGCGCCCGTCCCGAACGTAACGGCTAGGGCAGGGACGATGCCGCCGCCGCGGATAAGCGTGGATAAGTTGCAACTTTGAGTCTCGATATTTTCAGACATTCAACTTGGATCATGAAAGTGAACAATAATATTAAATATTTTCAGCATCACTTACTGAAATCAGCATTACTAAGATTTTTTCGTGTCGTATATTTTCAGATAAGTTTTATTGTTCGTCTTCTCAGTCAGTGTGAGTAGTTTTTGCGTATTCTGACAACATATCTAGGTGTATCATAATACATAACCATATTATCGTCAGCTTCAGTTTCAACAAACTGAAAGGCACGTCTGAAAACATGTAAACTTCGACTCAAACATTGAAACTAGATTCAAATTCGTCTTCAGGGATATTTTCGGATATCGTGTCAGCGCGTGCCTAGAGGTGCGTGTCTGCCATGTCGAGCGCGAGACGCTCCGTCGCGCCGCGTCGCTCGGGCTGCAGTGGCCGCCGCGGCCGGAGCCCACCTACACAGGTGCGCCCGGCCCGCACCGGCCCGCACCGGCCCGTCCATGCTATGAGCCGCTTCAGATATGTCGCGTGGTAATGCGGCGCGATTCTCTCCCGCGGGACTGGGCGACTCTGTAAAGGTCAGGGGGAGGCATACCCCGCGCTGTCGCCGACCTAACCTTTCTCCTACCTGCCGATCACAAGACTATAATTCTATACCGATGACGCCATTTTATAATACCTGCAGGGGTGCGATTCGGGCCGACCTTTATTTGAGTGAGATTCGGTATTATACGAGACCGATGTTACAGTCGGTTGTGATAGCGTAGCATACCACCCTTGTTTATAAAACGCTGCTACCAAGAACTCGCCCTACCGTTACATATTATTTTTAATTCTTCTCTTGCTGAAGGAATATTCCCTGATGTATGGAAAAACGCAAGAATTGTCCCGGTTTTTAAGAAAGGAGATCCTGCTAATGTTCAAAATTACCGCCCTATTTCAATATTATCATGTTTTTCAAAGATATTCGAGTCTCTTGTTTGTCCCATAATTACTCGCCACATTGACAGAATAGTTTCACCAAGTCAGCATGGCTTCAAAGCTGGACGCAGCGTAGAAACAAACCTCGTCGAATTTGTGTCGGATGTGACTCTAGCTCTCGACAAAAGACTAGAAGTAGATGCCGTGTACACGGATTTTAGCAGTGCGTTTGACAAAGTTGACCATTCTCTGTTACTGTCCAAGTTAGAGTATAATGGTATACATGGCTCACTTTTAAACTGGTTTAAATCTTATTTATTCCATAGATCGCAAACTATTGTTGTCAATGGTTACAAATCCTATCCATATTATGCTGACTCAGGAGTTCCTCAGGGTTCTCACCTTGCACCGGTTTTGTTTTTACTGTTCATAAACGACATTACTGCCCAAATCCATCATTGTAAATTTCTAATGTTTGCCGACGATCTCAAAATTTATAAAACTATAGCTTCAAATGAAGATGCTACTCTAATTCAGGAGGATTTGGATAGAATAGAGCACTGGTGCAATCTTAATCACATGAAACTTAACGTAAATAAATGTAACCATATACGATTCACGCGGAAAAAGCAATCTAATACTGTTTCATATAATATAAACGGAGCGTTATTAGAAACTGTAAATAAGGTTCGCGATCTTGGCATCACAATGGATAGTAAAGTCAACTTCATAAGCCATATTGATAACATCGTTACGAAATCGGCACGGCTGCTAGGATTTCTTAAGAGAAGCACCAAAGGATTTAAGCTGGTAAGAACAAAAATTGTGTTATACAACGCCTTAGTCCGGAGCCATCTTGAGTTTGCCAGTGTAGTATGGAACCCGCACTACGCAGTACACTCACAAAGAGTAGAAAGCATCCAAAGGGCCTTCACAAAACACCTAGCATATACCTTCGGTGATGTATCTCCCCGGTGTCCATACGAACAACGTATTCAATATTACAAAATGATGACTCTGCGCGACCGTCGACTGGTACAAGATCTCATGTTCCTTTACAAATTAGTTAACAATAAATTAGATTGTGCTAAATTAATTGAACAAATTGGAATAAAAGTCCCACATAGAATACCAAGATATCCCATTACCCATTTATTCCACACTAAAGCTTCCAGCACAAATATAGGAGAAAACTCACCTCTCAATAGGCTCAGTAAAGAGATGAATTCTTATGTAAAATCAAATCCAGATGTTGACATATACCGTAACTCTATGAATATTTTTAAAACCCATATTTTAAATCATAAAGCTCCAAAATATTAGTAATTGTGTTAGTATGTATCACCATAGATTTACAACCTCTTCCTCTATAAATTTGTAATATTAATATTAGTCAAATTTTTGATCTCATGTTTGTTTAATATTACATAATATATATACATATATATTTTAGTTAAGTATGATTGTAACTTGTTTTTTGTTTATATAGTCTATTTCGACTTAATATTTAGTTCATTAATTTAGTTTTTAGCTTAAGTTACCACTTATGTTTGTGAATGTTGGTTCACCTGTCATTGGCAACTGTATAAGCCTATTACTTATTACCACTTTTTTTTATAATTTATATACAGAAGCTGTTGGTGTACCTTTTATTAATAAATAAATAAATAGCGGATATCGCTCGCTGCGACGGCGGGTCACAATTATTTTAGGCTTAGCTCCGCGTGTCGTAGTATTTTTGTCGAACATTGGACAAGTTTATTTTATCCCGACACTTATTTCGAAATTGTTACCTATTCGACAAAATAAAAGCTACCTACTAAAAGAAATGTGTTTTATTTAGCACTCCTACACTAATGCTCTTGATATGACTCATGTTAAAATTCATTGCGTGCTGTATAAATTACACTTCCAGCATAATAATTAGCGTTCCTGTATAGAAGTCTAAAAATAATCCGCCTACAGATCAATGTCAGCCAACATGAGTTTGTGGATATTTCGAAAATAGCAGCAAATTACATTCGGAGAACGAATGGAAATTTAATTGAAGGATTGTTGCAAAAGGTCACAGTTCAAGATTGGGGAGGTCGATAATGATTGGTTGGTGGGCTCTGGAAAGGATTGCAGAATAGTGCCGCCTACAGGCGGATCAGGCTGCCGAGGGTTCTTCCAATAACTTTGATTGCGCGTCTTTATTCGGGAAATCGGGACCTTTTTAGGATCCCTGTGAAGTGATATTGAATTGGCGAATTCCTTACTTTATTATTGCGCATACGTACCTATATTTATAATGTTGTTATGTATACGCTTAACCTTTACATCTGTACATACAGTTATGTATCAGTTGATATATGCAACGTCGTCGGTCAGGTGCCCAGTGGGGTATTAAATGTCAATGAGATTACGATGCCCGGCCGTGCTTGAATGTCAATAAGATTACGGGAATCCTTAGATCATACAGATTTCTGTTGTTGACTAAATGATAACAAAAAACAAACATTCCTAGTTATTGTTTCCTTTACTTTTTATATATATATATATATGTATGTATATAATAGGTTGGGGAAAAAGTTTCTTCGCATTTTTTAAGAAAATTAAAAAATAATAATATAGTTTAATTACATTTAACTAATTAAGTATGTAGGTACCATTTTGTTCGATAACTTTTTGCCATCTTGTAGGTAGGGACATGATCCCATTGCTATAGAAATTTTGGGACTTCTGATCAGAATACCGCGACAAGTGGTTTTGGCAGTCCTCTCGTGATGTTAACCTGGCCCTGCCTAAAGAATTCTGAAGAGACCGAAACAGGTGGAAATCTGAAGGTGCAAGGTCAGGACTATACGGCGGTTGCATTAACACCTCCCAGTCAAACTCTCTTAATTTTTGCTGAGTGGCTAAAGATGTATGGTCATGATCGGACGTTATCATGATGAAAAACCACACCCCTTCTGTTGATTAATTCCGGCCGCTTTCTCTCAACTTTAATCTCATCAGTTGTTCGCAGTAGAGTTCAGAATCGATGGTCCTGCCTGGTTGTAACAGCTCATAAGGAATAATGCCCTTCCAATCCCACCACACACACAGCATCACCTTGTTGCGAGTTAACCCGGGTTTCGTCACAGTCTGTGAAGCCTGACCGGCCTTTGACCACGACCTTTTTCGCACGTTCTTGTCGTACGTGATCTACTTTTAATCACCAGTTTCACCAGCTTCTTCAAAAATGGTTCGGTTTTATTACGTCGTAATAAAGAATCACAAATGAGTACACGGTTCATTAGGTTTCTTTCAGTGAGCTCGTTTCCCAGTTTTTTTTTCAAATACGCCAAAACTGTTTTGTGGTCAATTCCCAGTTCTTCAGCTACGTCGTAACTACTGATATGCCGATCTTGCTCCACTTTTTCAAAAATGGCATCCATTTTATACGTAATAGGGCGACCAGAGCGACGTTCATCTTTGACATCAAAATTTCCGGATTGAAAACGCTTAAACCAAATTTGTGCTACTCTCACAGACACTGCACTAGAGTCCATAAACATCGCAAATTTTTCGCGGCTTGCGTTGCATTTTCACCTTTTTTGTAGTAAAATTTTAATATGTATCGAATTTCTTCATTAGATTCACTCATCTTGACGGTACGAAAAACAAATGAAAATCACACATTTTTCTAATTTGAATTTGGAATTATGTTCGTTAAAATTTAAACTTTCAGTGATACCGAAACCAGCCAGATACATCTAGTATAGCCAAAAAGATTTTATTACAAGTTCATACATACTATAATGCGAATAGACTTTTTCCCCAACCTATATATACATATAATATACATATAATAAAATGGTAAAAATCCAAATCGATGTTCCGAAATGGCGCAAAAACTACTGCATAGATTCTGTTCAAATTATGCACAAATATTCCTTACGGGCTTCTTCGAATGTTAGGCTATATATTATCACGCTTCTTGCTTAGGCGGATGAGTAATATTGCAATATGTCCGTATTCTTCAATTGTTTGACGTTTCAGTCATGTCATGCATAAGAACGGCTATTTAAATCTTTTGTCAACGGAGGAAACAGCCGAGCGGTTTCATGACCGCTTTATAAACAACAGGTCGCACGTTTGACGCCCAACATTAACTTCACTTTTTGATTTGTTTTAATATTTTTTGATGTTGTGACATTTCCATATTTTTTTTGACTAACGTCGTTTGCATGTTTTTTTCTTTTTTTTTATTGAAATTTTTCTCCAAAAAGTAATAGAAAAGTATGGATGAAGAAGACATGCTGCGCCGATCCGAAATAAATTGGGATAAGGGCAGGATGAAGATGATGATTTCTCCAAAAAAAAAATGGCGAACAGAAATAAGTCTGTTAAGTTCATAAGTTCTTGCTGTACTAGAAGTCTTTTGCCTTCTCAAAGGAAAGGCTTTATTTACAATTGCGAAGATACCCCAGACTGAAGAGAAATTATATCCGTATTCACTCGGCACGTCTTTAACGTTTAAATGTGACTGCACTTGCATTAGAACTTTGGAGCACAAAATTAATAACAGTCAACATAATGTGGTGAATAGACGAAAGGCGTGCATCGATAATATTTGTTACTTCGATCTGCGTGACCTGCGTCTACAACTCTACTTTTTTTTTTTGCCCATTCATCAGAGTCCTTGGAAAAGTATAGTTACACTGGTAATCATGGTCTACCTTCGAAAACACGAGATCTGCTATTATTACTCTGCTTTTCGGCTTCTTACGTTACGGCTACGTTAATCGCGGTTTCAGTAGCATTTTTGACAGTCCTCTTTCTTTATCGTGTGGTTAATACCTAACCTGGTGTCAGAGTTATAATGCCGGACATGGGCCTCTGATTTGGCTTTACATGCTGTCGAGAAATATTATCTCTCAGGCAATAATAGTATGTAGTACGTTTTGACAGTAAGTCCTCTAAAACGTAGGTGTGCCTATAGACACTTTGGACACTCCAGCAAGTCGGCCATGGTCGGTCGGTGGTGGAGCCTAGTATTGTGAATATTGAGCTGCTACAACCATGAAAGTACAGACGCCAGAACATCAAGCTACCCGAAACTGTAAAATTTTCTCAATCAACCTTGAGCCTAATTCTTTGACAGATTGTTGTAGCTTGACGTGCTGGCGTCTGTACATGCCTATTCTTCACCATGGTTAAAATATTACAGATTTACGACTTAAAATCTTTTAAAACTTTGAGTAACATAAATGAAGTGCGACCAATGTGATGACTATAAGAGCTCAATGAATGCACTACAGTGCGTTGAAAAACTAAACTTAGAAGTTTTGCATCTGTGGGGGGTCGCACTGCGGCGCGACGTTCGTGTTAATTCGGAAACATGAAGATTACCGAAGCGCACACTCTTTCTGGTTCGAATTCTAAATTCAAGATTTTACAGTATTTTTCTGTATCGTTTTTTTTGAATATTCTCACTTTGGTTCTCCACCGGCTGATAGGCCCTCAGAGTTGAAAGATTTAATTTTGAATGATATTAACCATTGGGACCTATGAATTATGATAGATAATGAATTGTATCTATTTGCTTTTGTTCAGAAACTTCTTTTTAGCGTACACAAAGATATACTAACAGGTTTTAGTTTAAACTAGCGGGTTCACGGCGTGTGCTACTACGCTGTGCCTAATAAATTCTTTAAGTAGTCTAAAACCATCTTCGAATAAACTTAAACTATTGCCTTTACAATGAAACCGGTTTGGGGCACATCTGTTCGATGGCTTCAAATTCTATAATGAACAGTGATCGGAGTAGGTAGATTGATTTTTGGTACTTGTATCATAAATGCACACAGAAAGAATAACATGGATAAGCCATTTTTCTGGAAAGTAATTCCGGTATTTCCGGATTCAATTAAATATTGTTAATGTTGGTAGTGATATTATTACTACTCAATTCAAAATTTAAAGGAAGGCATCAAAACTAAATTAATTTATTATTTATCTGTTGAATAAATAAATAGTGAAAAATCTAAGTCCGTATATTCGAGCCAAATCGTGGTTTTGAGCAGATTCCAGAAGTCAGTATGTAAACAAGCCAGAGTCCAGTAACGTTTTCACAACACAGTAACAAACGAAGAAGCGCACTCTACGAACCAAAGTAAACGAGTGAGCTACCTGGCATGTCGTCGGCGGGCGTACGCATTGTTTTGATAACCGGTTAGTGCACCACCCATGGTCCTCTGTTCTGATTGGTCGTTGGGTTGTGTCAAATCGTAACTGTGTGCCGTTAAAAAAAATTATGAAGAATATAATATAGCTCATTTTAATACAATTCCTACCTAAGTTCCGTTTTTTTTTTTTAATAATCAACCAATTCCGGAGGAATATCCATATTTATATGTATGTTTCAGATCAATGACCCCAATTCAATCTACCTACTCCGATCACTGATAATGAATATAGGTGGTAACAGTTTTTGTGTTTTATTTAGATAGATTAACAGTAAGTCAGTTTATTAGTATATTATTTGTAGAGGATGTTAGGAATATATTACGACTACGACTTAGCGCTCACGTGAGCGAAGCCGCGGGCACAGCTAGGTATAAATAAACACAGTAAATACACAAACTAATAAAAGTTTCTATTCATCTTCCTTTGAGTTTCATCAAAGATATCCCTAGGGATGCTGGTCTGAAGTTGGAAATAATTACCAACCTATTTCCTATCTATACTTGAACATCTTCATCGATCACCAGTCGAGGATATCCCAGGGGTACTGTCTGTGCACCGTTTCCTTGCTGCAGTGCAATAGTTTATTACTATGGGCCTAATTTAATAGGGAACATGATTATTTAGTTAGAACAGAGATTGGAAGCCTATATCTTTAAGCTTTTGCCATGCTAAAAGCCATACATGCCATACAAATTACTTACCAGTCTTAAAATGTAACTGTCAGATGGGCAGTATCTCCTTGTAGAATACTGGTATCCAGCTGCATACAGTTATTTTTCGTCGAACATTAAAAAAAAAACAGCTGTTTCCATCAAAACTGCAATACCTACACTGTATGGAATAGGGGAACACCCAAATACTCCGAAATATTTTATTCCGAATTTCGATGTTCCGATTTTCAAAAGTCCGAATTTCATAATACCTAAGAATAATAATGTCTATTATTCAAATTCACGAATTTTAGTTTACCGAAAGTCGTAAATGCGATTTGTTTGTTTTCGATTTTCATAAGTTCGAAGAATCAAATGCTGAAAAACGACAATCCAATTTTCAATACTTCGAACAAACTGCTAAAATCAAGATTCTAATTCAATTAGCATAATATTCAGTTACGCATATATATTTGGTTGGGAATGTTTTTTTATCAAGTATATCTTAAGATTTTGATCTCCTAATAATTACACTTAACACATAGGAAGATAGATAACATAGGAAGCAAGAGCGAGCGAAGCGAGCTCGTGACTTGGGGCACCCGACTCGGACGGGTTAGCGGTTCAAAGGGGATGGCGGTGTCTAGTGAGCGAGCGAAGTGAGCGAACTAGACCCGGCCATTTCTTTCGTGTTGGGTTACTTTAAACCCTGCAGACGGGAATAGGAGTCCCGCGGAGCGGGCCTACGTCGACTATGCCTTATTATAAAAAGTATCCTTTATTACATTTAATGCTCATTTTTCTTAATTTTGGGGCCCAACAAGTAACTGTCAGACGTAATTTCTACATCCCAAACAATTTTTGCGTAGCTCTAAACAGATTAAAATATCGATTGATTTGATTTATTTTATGTCTGAAAGAAAGAGGATCAATCAAAAAGAAGATTATCTTTTTTTTTGCTTGCTGTTTTTCCCAAATTAAAACGATCATTTAAATACATGGCCTTAATATTTGTGTATTAATTTTTTTTTTGTGTTTTCTTCTTCTCCTTATACATATTAAATACCTTCGAAGGGTACCCTGTTATTGAATCCTTTGGGTTAGGTTCCATTATCTCGGTTTTTTGTTATTCGACACGTTGAAACTCGGTATTATGAGAATAGTAAATTATAACCGTTAGGAATATTGAAATTTTGGAATTATAAAAATAGGATGAATGATAAATCGTAGTTGTTATCACGAATTTTGAACCATGCGGAATTATGAAAATCGGTATTTTGAAATTCGTATTTGTGACTGACGGAATAAAGTTTTTCGTATTTATGTAGTGTACATACATGGGTAAAACACGGAATAGCTGATTATTTTAAAATTTACTGAATACGTGGTAACGGTTTTCCGTCAGTGTCCCTTCCACCCTGAATATGATGACTGTATTTAACGTGTCTCACAAAACATAGACCCAAATCAAAATCGAAACCCAGTCTCGAACCCCAGCACCAAGTACATTCACATTGTGACCTAATAACGTTCCACATGAAGCACAAAACAAGAAAGCGTCGTGGTTGACAATACACGAACCTACCCCTTACAAACTGACAATACGCGACGCCACTACCTACTCAGCATATTGCCAGCCGCCGTTTTGCAAAAGAACAAACATGGATTTACAAAGCCCTTTACTTTCTCATTGCCTAGCCAACTATATTGGGGTCGGCTTCTAAAGAAGTCCGTGGCTAAATAATAACAGCCGCACGGGTCGAGTTTTCAAGGTAAATCAGCGCTTTCGAGGGTCGATCAGTGGATGGCCGATCATCCATTACATACCGAGTTTCCTCCGTGCCCCGGAAAGCACGTTATATCTTTAGTTGGCTGTCATTTGTAGATCTTTGACAGTCTTTACAGGTAGTCAATGGCCCGAAAGTCTGACCAGTCTTCCACGGGGTATCGTATTACCCAATCCTAACTTGATTGCGGAGATCACAAGTGGTAGCCGACCCCGACGTAGTTGGAAAAAGGCTAGGCGGATGATGATGATTTTGGTGGGTTTCTAGTCCATCCAGATGCAGTTTAATATCAGTAGTTTACATGGAGCGACTGCTTACCTAACCACAACCCAGTTAGTACTGGGTTATACGATACCGCTTGGTAAGACTGGTTTGAAGACTTTCGTCTCTTTTCCAACACCTTTTACTCTTGTTTTATGAATATTAATGTCTGTGTCAAGGCTGTTTGTGGTGGGTCGATAGCTTAGCCATTTAGCCAGGGTTAGTGCCTGAATGGCGATTTTCGGCTGAGTTGGTCGATTGCCGCAGACTGTAGTCTAGGCTTGAATGAATGTCTGCCGTTTGTCAATCAAGAATTGTATGATCTTCACGAGCGAGTATTCGATATACTGGTATCCACATTTAGAAATTCACAGGCAGAACCTTCTCACAGCTAGAAATACGTAGGGCAAGTATTCAATCCAAATTAGACCAGAAGACGCTGTCATTTCAAATTAATTATGTTTAAAAAATATCAAAAAACATAAAATCACTCTGAAATCTCCGAACGGTTTTATCCTTATAAAAGTATGGTCTATTATTAAAAAATATATCTAGCCAATATAAAGCCTTTTTATTTAAAGTATATTATAGCCTCAACGTCTATATTGTACATTATTATCAAATCGCTCAATCTCAATACGATTCAGAACTCATCCCCCACAATTTACTACTGCATACGGTATCACACAGTATTTCCAAAACGCGCAATCTAAATGCAAATCACGTGCGCCTTATGCTCGTAGCTATCAGCGAACTTAACGTTACATTTTACCGGTCTTACGGTTTTCCTACTATTTCCACATTTCAGCTGCAACCGACGGCAAAAGGATGCTCTAATTTCGAGCCCTTAGTTATTTATTTATGTGCGATACGAGGAAGGTGAGAAGGTTTGCGGCATCTTTGTTTAAAGGTTTTGTTTTTAGTATGTGGTGAATATATTTCTACGTAGGTAGTCATACTAGGTAACCATAAATGTGACTTTTGTAATAGGCTCATTGGTTGAAAGTCATCATCATCATTCTTCTGCCCTAATCCCAATTTATTTGGGGTCGGCGCAGCATGTTTTCTTTTTCCATACTTCTCTATTACTCATCATTAAAGATTAAAGTGTTTTAATAGCACAAAAAAAACATTCTAAACAACATTTACACAACACTGGCAAGGTAGTATTTCATTTACAGATAACCGGCTACAGGCCCTCAAATCTCGTTAAGAATTACGTCCTAACATGACCTACCTAAACAAACAATATCAATTGGTTTAGGCGTACTTTTCAAGAATATCTTCCAGCCAAAAAAAACTTCCTGGTGTGACAAACAATAGTCGATGAAGGCTATTGATAAGAATGACTGACACCTATAAAGTCGATTACATCGCCGCTCAAAACTGTTACCAAAAGTAAAACATTATATTTAAGGCGTCCCACGCAACAGTTTCTAGCAAAGGCCGAAAGTTTAGGCACCTTATTGTTTATGGATACACATCTGTAGCCCGCTTTAACCCTTGGACTTTCCACGGATGATATCCGAGGTATGTCTTTGAATTCATGCAAGCCTAGTACTTTTATCGTTAGTAATTTTTTTTCTGAAAGGTGTGCTCGGACAGAACTGTTAGAATAATTAATACCAACTTGACTTTATGGAAGCCTAGTACTTTTTGTTGCGTGTAAAAGTATTAACCCAAAAGAAGACGTCAAAACGCATCAAAACGATAAATAATTGTGTGACTAATATTTTTTACCCCTCATTGTTGTCGACATTTTTCAATAGTTAATGCCCTTCTAACTGAGCGCAATATGGAATACTTTTATTGCTTAGTTTACGCAGTCGTGTGCGCAGAATGGACTTCCCACACACGGAGAAGGTCGAACTTAAGAGAATTGACGAAATTAAGAAAGTAATCTCTTGTCTCTGGTTTTGGAAGCGTTGCGTGAGGTACCTACCTACTCAGGTATCTGGGACACGGATTTACCCGGCTCTTACTGTAACACGATACTCGTCGATGAAATCCTTTGTAATTGTTTTTTGCTAATTCAGTGGATCCGGTTGTAATTTTCTGTTTAAACGTCAACACAAGACGGCAAATAAAAGAATAGTTACAAATGTTGTTTTCTTTTCTTATTGATGAATTAATAATTAAATACCCACTTAGTCCTGCATACTGCATAAAACTAAATTCTTCGAGGTGTAAAACTTCCATCAATCTGCTCTCACTGTATTCACCATCTGAAAAAATCATACCATCAGTGCCATATGGTAGTCCCCGAAGGTTTTCCAGCAAGCATGAAAACTTGACAGTTAAGTAGGTAAAGCGTGATGAGAGTACGCTAATATTACACACAGGATACGCTAATATTATATTATGGACAGGGGCCTTCCGAACAGGAGTCCCTCGGACAGGGGGCCCACTTTCAGTTTTGAACAACGGGCTGTTCAGCAACGTTGGTTTCCATCTCATCGTACGGGGCCTGAACAAAAACGACTTAAACAGGCAAAACTTTCTCATGATATTATGGATTAAGTAAGTTTTACTTTAAATGCGTACAAAATATTGTACAATTCCACACGATGAGACCTTGCACACACGATCTTGATGCGGCTGAGACACAACCGGTTACCGAGACCTCACGATATGCTCTAATACTCGTCAGAATTCACCTCCACTACCAGGGCCAATCAGAAGGAGTACTACTTACGAAAGTACCCGTACTATGCAGCAAGCCAGATACATTTCAGACGAGGGCCTTAAGAGTACTACATATGAAATATAAGCCCACACGCGGGAATACTTAAATATTTGAGAAGCTACTTGTGTTTGCGAAAAACAACATTTATTTCCAAGTCCCTAGGGCCCCATGGACTCGCCCGAGGAATGGGCGTGACAAGTTTCCCTACCACTCTGCCGGATGGCCATAAATCAAAAATGTGTGAAGGAAAGAAATGAATTGCAAGATAAATGTTGTAATCGGAGATTTTTCGTTTCCTTTTCCGGTGTTTAAAAGTGCATTAGGGAACTTGTTTTAGTTTATGGGAATTGATAAAAAAATCTTGTCTACGATTTAAGCAAAACATGTTTCATAAACTGTTTTCCTACTGTATTTCAGAAACAATAGAGCGCTATGGCAGTTTCACGCAACGCCACACTCAACTTTATCGGTAGCTGGGGTGAAATGAATAATTGCAGTATGCCCCCCACCTACCCACCCCTACCAATTTTAAATCAGCTACAAACATAAAGACATAACTAGATACCTAAGCAAGCTTCAGATTATCAAATGTTACGAGTGGACGGCTTTAAAAAAATATGTAAAACTTGCTAACTGACGAAAACCTTTTCAGTCTTGATTTACTAATACTGTCACCATAATAAACTACTCCTTAAGCACAATACAAAATACCTAACATAATGCGAGGTACCTACGATAACATATAGCTACAGAAAATCCTAGTATAAAAACAAGTATGCAAATAATAAGTGGCTGTCTTTTGGTCCATGTCGAAGACCAACAACAGAATAACCCCAATATGCACGATAATCCAGATATTCACCCATATACCCGTTTATGTAGATCTTACTGCACTTTCCGCCTCGCTTTACAGCTGTACGTTTCACATCACTCATTACATCGGCTCTCGGCACTCGTCCATCGACAGTCGGCCTCGGCTTTCGGCTTCGACCGCTGGAGGGGCAGAAAGCATGCGAGTGCCAAATGTAGCACACGTCGAACAAATGGAACGAGAGCTATGGCTGCCGTATTCCTTACTAGCAAGCGCCCAGCTTACCTACTGAAAAGTAGGAAGTTTGAATTTGCATTTAAATATGGAAAGTGATTAATGAGAGTGATGAATGATGCTTTGATTTTCCATGTTTATAGCTTTTTGTTTTTCTTCTGTTCAACATAAATTGCGATTGTAGTAGATAGGTAATCAAATTCCATCACCATCATATTAGCTGAAACAAGTGCGCTGCTGAACATAATATGCCTCCCCTTGCGTCACCACATTGCATTACATCCAAGTCCAACAAAAAATGACACGTATGATAATTAAATTGATAAGATAATTTAAAGGCCATCCCCCTATATACAAAGAAAATTCAGTTATTCAGTCAGAAAAACAGTTTAGCCAATGCACATTATTTCTTCATTCATTTTCCTTCAGACCTGCAAAACAATTACATTACAATAAAAAGAAAAAAAAAACATTTGAAACATACCAGAATAGGGCCGCAGGTATCGTTTTGTGTGGCGCTAACGACACCTAGCAACCACTCGCTTTAGCGCACTGTGGCAAAGGCAACCGAAAGGATTGCATATTTACCTTACTGCCTTGCAATTTTCTTTTTTAAAGCTTTCCCTAGTAATGTAGGCTGACACTGATATCTTTTTTTCAGGATAGAGTGGAATGGCATTAACTTGATGCTGTTTAATTAATATTTCTCGTAAGCTCTGGAGATGTGACTTAATTTACGTTCATGTATCGCGTTCGCGGCATCATTTATTACGATTTGATTTATTTTCTGTGACTGTTTACTTACTTAGAAATAATGCATTTGAATTCTATCGTTACTAACGAGTTTGTGTCTAGTAGTTAGTAAGTCTATGCTGTATACGTGTGTATATGTGTGTGTAGGTACGTTTGTATATTTTGAGCTGAATAATGGTAGGTACTTACTTACTCAAAAAGACTCACATTAATGAATTAAAATAAATCGCAGTCAATATACTTCCTCTCCGAAGTCGGTTATTCATATCAGATTGAGTTTTATTTGCCTTGCATTGTTTTATTTATGTGGATCCTGCGGCGATGCCAAATATTGTCTGGTTTTATATTCATGTGATCAATAAATCAAAAGAAATTAAGTTTGCCACAATATTTTTGTTGAATAACAATATTTTTAGGGACTTAATGGACTGTTTTGCTCCAAAAGGCACAATCTTCAAAGTAATATTGGACGGACGCCTTTGCTCAGGAGGAAATTGCATAGCTAGGTTCAATTCAAGAGAAGTTGAAAACCCCTAGTTAAAGTAACAGCGTTTCTTAATCCTAGGTCATTTTCGGTCGAGGGGATTTAATAAATCCTTGCTGAACCGCAGCTACGATTTTATAATAGACTGTAAAATGTCAAAGTTACGCTGCTCCTTTCGACGTTGGCAGCTTTAGCAAATTGCACCTTGCAGACATTGTTCAGATCCAAATATAAATGAAGGAAAACTAAAAAAGGCCCGTAAATGCGGGGCTCCTAATTATAGCCTTTCATAGAGCAGGCTCACTGGCTCATTTCTCTGTCGTTAGCCACTTTTGTACTTGACAGTGGCTCTTTTGTGAGAGCATAGATTATAAATGATTTCATACGTGGAACGCGCGGGTTAATTCATGAGCGCTGAAGACTGGGAGCGGTGAATGGAGAAAGTAATTATTCCATTCATTCTAACCGCTAACGAAGAATATTATTTAAATAGAACACGTTTACCGTAATTTCTACAGGACTTTTTTCTTATTGGTGTTGCTTCGAAGGATTTTTATAAACAGTTGAAGATTCTTAGAAGATCTTTTCCTAAGATTTGTTCCGAATTCACCTCACAAAGTTCGCCCGCCGAAATTTATTTCTTATTGGCCACGAAAATCATCGTATTGCTAGAAACTTACAAGAAAAAATAAGTCTTCCTTTCCCAAACATGACGTTTACGTTATTAGTTCGTTTAAACAATTGTTTATGGTTGGAATGTAGGGGCGGGACCATCGCGCATCGGCGTGAGAGAGTGAAATGGCTCGTCTCTCGGCTGATGAGATTTTTAACGAGCGCCGAACGTCCACACTGTGCATGGCGGAAAACGTCCAATTAATTTATAACATCTATTTATATTGCCAATTTTATTTTCTGCTTCGTCTTGCCGTAATTGTGTTTAAATGTTCGATGTATCTATGTTCTATATTTAGGTAGGTCTAGCTAAGTACTTAAGTGAGTTTAGTAAATGTGTTTCGTGGTGATTTAGTAAGATGTTATATGGCAGATAAAAAACAGCTGACAGAACTTCTGCTTTGGACAGTAACGTGTTACAAAAAGTCTGACAGGTACGCCGTATGGCATTAGTCGCTCCTACATTATGGATGCTCAATCACGTCATGAAGAGGCAGGTTTTTCGGTGCTGATTTGTCCGTACTGGGAATCTGTCTTTTTACCAGCACCCATAGTGTTTTTATTGTAGAGAAGCCACAAAGGAGTAAAATAAATCTATATTATACTTTGCTTTCCCAATCCATAATCTGTCACAGACTGCAACGGCTTCACCACACAAAAGCGAACTATTCACACATTTCAACATCCATGGATGCATTAGTGTGGCCTTACTGAAAGGCCGGCTTATTGCTGTAATTGTGCGACAGAAGTAGATAGTAAATGGGTTACGATAGTCGCTGCATGAGCGATCGATCCGTCTCGTCTGCAGGTTTTGATTTGAATTTTGTGCCGTGAGCGTGACTCGTGATGTTTTGCTGCGATGCATGTGATTCGAATGAGTTTGGTGTTTTTTTTTTTTTTTTGAGAAAACGAATGAAATGATGTTTATTTTTGCAAATAGGTTTTTATAAACATTTTTACACGTTTTCTTTTTTAAAACGAGATGAAGCCGGTGTTTCGTACCTGACTGCTCTGAGAAGAAACAGCCGAAACAAACTCAGAGCTCTGGCTCTGATGGTCTCTTTTAAGGTCCAGACATAATTTTGGTTAACTCAAGTAAGGACTATGCAGATGAGTGTCTGAGATATCTTTTGAAGAAAGAACCACACAGATTTGAGTGGATCTGTCCAGCCAGTGCAAGCATTTGTCAGTTATCGTGAAGCTCGACTCATACCTCAAGGAGCTCAACAAAACGACGAACAATACCAAAGAAAAGACATTTTTGTAGGGCGCTTATAGTACTCAAACTGCCAGACACTAGTAAAATCAAACAAAAACAAAAATTACCCACACTGTCCACACATTCACACTAATCAAATAAAATTAATAACACTTACAAAATAAATGTTCATAAAAATCATTAGATCAATTCACAATAATAAAATAAAAATAAAATATATAATAATAAAACAATTAAATATTCATGTCAAATCTTTATACTTATGTCAAAGTGTATAAAAGAGAAATAAACAATAAACAGATGAAAATTTGAAATCTCGACATTCATTGAGCAAATTTAATTGGAGCAGCCGCGAAAGCCTTTTTTTATCTTCGAGATAGAAATTAGCGTTATAGTAGGCTTTTAGTTATGGCTTCCGTTTTATAAACGATTTGAATTTATTTAGGTTTAGTGCTTGAATATGGCTCGGAAGTTTATTATATAAACGTTTATTATATATACATTGGCATCTAAACGTACCCCCTATTTGTTTGAGCCTCGTTGCAGGTACAACAAATTTGTGTTTGTTCCTCGCATTATGTCGTTTGTGTGTATGTTTTTTAAATAAATTAATATTTTTATGTGCGTACAAGGTTTTCATAAATAAACTGAGAGGGGACAGTATATTAATTTCTTAAAAAAATATCTGAGGGAATATCTGGGACTTAATTTATAAATTGAACGAATTGCCCTTTTTGCAAAATAAAAATTGTTTGAATATCGGCGGCACTGCCCCACAAGAGAATACCATACGACATCACAATGTGAAAATAATTAAAGTAAACTAAACGGGCTGTGTCTAGAGCAGTAAAATCAAGAATTTTTGTAACGGCGTATGCTGCAGAGTTAAGCTTTTTTGATAATTTATCTATGTGGGGGCGCCACTGAAAATTATCATCCAAAGTTATGCCTAAGAACGCTGTGTTATCTTCCGGGTTCATCTCTTCATCCTTGATTAGAACACTAGTTTCCACTTGTCTTACATGAGGTATCGTTAACTTAATATATTTAGTTTTTTTCTCATTTAAGGGTAGATTATTAAAATTAAACCAATAAACGACAATAGCCAGGGCGCTATTAACATCGTCAGTAACTAGCTGCTGATGTTTGAGTTTAAATGAAAGAGAATTGTCGTCTGCAAACACCCATGTATACGTACGTGCGAATTATATCTAAACAATCAGGCCTTCTATAAAATGATATAGAATACAATTTCCCTATGATATAAGGAAGCATCACAGCCAAGAGACGACCGTCTAAGAGAACAGATCATGATGATATCCCATGTCAAAAAGCAGTGTTACAATTTTGGTGTGCAATAAAGCACATTATTCTATCTATCTATCGTCATGTATTTGGCCTACAATAATTACCATTAGTAGATGAATTTTCAGGGAATGTCTAATTGGGTCAAAATTAAACAGGCAGTAAGATGAGGGGGAAACTACCTCTCTTTTCTTCAAACAGTGAAACCAGTTGGCCAGAAATCTTACAGAAAGTAATTCACGACAGTTTTATTACTCGGATTTTTACTAACTGTCCTGAATTTTGTAGCTTTACAATTTATTAATTTTCAAGACATTACTGTTTCATTTATAAACTGAAATTATTTATCCTGTTTCGCTATGCTTGACCTTTAAAGAAAACGAAAATGCAATACCACAAAGATGGTCAAATATCATAACGAAATAGGTTTACCACAACATTGCGATACACAACACATTGACCCACACCATAATGCTACACAATTCCGAATACTGTCATCAATTATGTACGACTGATGACAGATTGATTACATGTGCCTGTCAATCCGAGAACACGCTGTTTTTATTTTTATGTAAGTTTTCATTTTAGTACTTTACTTTTCACTTAATGTTAATTTTATTTATTTTAAGTAAAATGTCTACTTGCACTTTGTAGCCTGAGACACAGGTTCAACCTAGTTCAGGCAAATAAGCAACTGTGCTCTATTTTAATTGTTGTGATATTTTATTGTAACTGTGCTCCTTTTTATAAAATAAACGATTGATTGATTGATTGATTGATTGAATCATCCAGTGACCTAATATTACAATATACAGTTAATAACGCACTCCTATTATTACCATATGCACTTATTAACCCAATTTCTTAACGATTCTATCGCGTGTTTCTTTAAACTTAATTTATATTGATGAACTTGGGAGCTTGTAGGCTGTGCTCATCTACAGTTTGATTCACCTGTGCTCTTGGGCATCTAAGGAAAAAAAATGCAATAATATTGCCACAGTTGTTGTTAGGTAGATTGAAAAAGGTCATGACAGTTACTTCTATTGTCTATCAGAAATTAATTGAGAATAGTCATGCTGTACTAAAAATAAGACCCAGTTTTCAAGACGGTATCAAAGTAAAACCATTAATTTCAATTTCAAAGAATGATTCTAGTCGAGTTTCTTAGGCGTTTTTAGTGTCACGCTGTATGGTGAATAAAATATGATTCGCGTATTTACAAAATTATAATCATATAATAAATTAGCTTACCAAACAAGAACAATCAACTTATGATTGTTGTTTTTTGGTAAGTTGATTTGGAAAAAGTCATTCAATGGGTTTAAATGAATTTGATGATTGTAATTCATTCGCACTCATTCGCATTGTACCTAAGGGGACCGGACTGTTTCTCCTTAACCCAGGTTTTCATAACCTAGCTAGGAGAGCTCACCCACACGTTTGTAGATATAGTACCTACTTATTTTGTATAACTGTATTTTAACGTGTACTACGATGCTTTTTTTTGAGTAAATAAATCTATACTAACATTATAAAGCTAAAGAGTTTGTTTGTTTGGTTGAACGCGCTAGTCTCAGGAACTACTGGTTCGAATTGAAAAAATATTTTAGTGTTGGATAGCCCATTTATCGAGGAAGGCTATAGGCTATAAAACATCACGCTATGACAAAAGCAGCGGAGCATTAATCAAAAATGTTACGCAGACGAAGTTGCGCGGGTCAGCTAGTAAATAAATAAATTTAAAGATAACTCAAACTCAGTAAAGCCATAACCGTTACGGTCAACATACAGCCTGACACTGACCTGCAAATTGCAAAAAAACCTAAGTAATACAATTTGAATTTCGCGGGCTACCCTGGCGCCTCCACCTTAAAAAGCAGAGTTGACAGCCCACTACCCAGGGTGCGCCAGACATACTGAACCACTACTTTATTACTTACTAGCTTATACCCGCGACTTTGCCCATGTGTAGTTGTTCAGTTATTGTCACGCGGGATCCTACTATCGGGATAAAAATTAATATTAAGCCTACGTGTTAATCCAGGTTATGAACTATCTGTATGTCAAGTTTCATCCAAATCCGTTCAGTAGCTTTTGCGTGAAAGAGTACCAAACATCCATACATCCAAACTTTCGCGTTTATAATATTAAGTAAGGATAAGGATACCGGAGCATTTGTAGAGGCATTTCGTTAATCTAGTGATCGCAAGCATTAGGTCGATTCCTCGGGACAGAGTGTTATTAGGTTTTTCATGAATATTTCTTAGTGCAGCCCAGTGCGTATGGCAATACGCTTAACCCTCGGGTATTACAGGCGCGATGTTGTGTGAGGCACTTGGAACTACAACTTGGTAATTCCAGGCGCATGATAATTATTGTCCCATTACATTCCGCAAAAATGTCGTTTTAGTAGCGGGAATTCAGAAGTTGGTGTTACGACGTCTTCATTATTTGGTTAGGGTAGGCACCCCTCACGCATACAAATAGCAAAAGGGGTGACCAATTACCTTTTGCCGCCGCTCGTCTTGACAAGAATTACGTAAAGAAATAGGAGGTTACTACGTGAACTAATTCCTTATTTACACAGATATTTAGAGATATATAAATGCAGTCTGAAACTGGAACCGGTGGCTGAAAAGTTCTGTGGAGTCTGGATTTGTGCCCGGTTGATGGCAATAGGTGTGCCCGCTATTACATGGGACTTAAAAATAGCTGGCGAAATGTGGGCGTACTATGAGGTACACCTCTGTTTAAACTTTCTGGGATTACAGGTGTGATGTTATGTTATGAAATGGCTAGAAAGGTGGTGACTAAAAAAATCGATAAGGGGAAAAGAATTGTCTAAATAAATGCCTAAATATTATTGCACTGTACTGTGTTTTTATTTGGTAAATCAGTGTATTCCTATGGTTCATATAAGTTTCTTATGCATCCCTTATCCTGTGTTTTTTATTAGGTCAAAAAGCATATCGACGGCGAGGTGCCAATACCTCTTAACTGAAATTTTTGAGAAATTCACTTTTTTATCGTTTTTAATTTAAAGGTGTTATACGCATGTTCAGTGAAATCTCCTAAGTGTATTGGTATTTTGTTAAATCCATAATCTTCTAAATATCATAACATTATCACATAAAAATAATAAGTACAAAGTTAATACCTCCTACACTATCATAAAATATACGAATTCAGTAAAATATATAAATCCCACATTATTATTATTATTATTCAAAATAAAAAAAATTAACTAACAAATTATTAACTTCTCAAGAAATTAAGCGATTTGTTCAGTTTGTGTAAAATTTGATTTCGTCAGTTAGGTGTTATTGGCACTTCGCCGTCGACATGTTATATTTTTCAGGGGAGACATAAACATGCCAATCACGCCGTGGTTTGTCTGATTTCCCACGTGAACGTTAAAGTATATCGGGAAAGGTAGACTTGAGTATACCTGTCCTTTAAATTATGGGTTCCTGGTCAGAAAATCGGTGAAAGTGAAGTCAAATGGGATTACATCGGAAAATATGGCGAAATTTTAATAAATAAGCCGTCTTTCCTGAGGGATTTCACATTTGTAAACAGTTATGAACTTTCATCATCTTTGTCTCCTTTAGGGTTTTTTTTTTAAATCGTTCCTTTGTGGTGGTCCTTTTCGTAATATATGAACCCATTGTTCAAAAATATTAATTTAGGAATCCAATGGTTAAGGTCATTTAAGTAGAAGATTCAATTTATCATGAAATAGTATGTCCTGTAGTTACTTTGGGATAGACTGGTTTAGAAGGGAACCTTCAATGAAAATTGAGATAGGCAAGATTTCCAAATGCACAAAAACTGAATTCTTGCTGATTGTTATTTGTTCAGAGGGGGATCTACCCCACAGCTAATATATGAGAACGTCAAGTGTTTCTTCACTAAAATTGCCTTCAGGCATATTTATGAAAAGCGAAGTCGAAGAACCCTCTAAAAGATAAACCGAAAAACAAACAAACAGACATTTGAATGATAACGAACGGCTAAACACACAAATATCTACACTAATATCTTCAATCTAACTATATGCCCCGAGGTATTCAGCCTTACGCTGCAATAAACTTCCCTTTAGACACCTTACAAACTCAACCTTATTACAACGTAGTAAGGTTTTCATTCCCGTGACTGTAGAAACAGGCACTTCAGGGTCTCTAGCCACGAGGAAAAAGCCACCATCCATATTCGTGTTGAGGTTTAAATTCGCGTGAAGATGAAGACATCGTGTGCATACCAACAACAACTTCAGGGCCTATAAACACAACACAATCTTGACCTTATTGCTAACTGTTAAGGTTTAAGTTAGCGTAGTGCGGAGTTAGGGGCCTATGGGGCTGATTGCCGCCGGCAGCGGAAATGAGCAGGAACCTCGATGGGCTGCAATGATAGTCCAGGGAAGGTTCCGAGAATTTAGAAGATTAGATGCTCTCTGGATGCTGGGCTTCTCGTAAAGTGTAAATGTCTTTATTGTACGGGGAGAAAAGGTTTTGTTGTTGAAATGTCATCTGCTTTTACGTATGAATAAGATCGCTTTCCATTTAACACGATTTCGTGACTGAAGAAAACTGAAGTACTTCCTGCTTTATTCAATATACATGAATAAAAATAGGAAATAAAAAAAACATGGATTCGGTTTTTTTTATTATCAAGGACTTACTTGTACGGGCTATTATACGAATACACGAAACGTTTATATGAATTATTATTTTTAAATACATTTATGATTATTTCTAATTTTAGTTTGTTGACTTTACCAATTTAATTTTAATAAGTAATTATAGTGAAATTGTGTGTTGTGTTTTGTATTATTTTTCTAGTATTTTTTATTTAATATGCCTAATGATAATTATGATATGATCCAACTTGTAGATTGAAATAAAGAAATTGAATTGAATTATGCGCAGAAGCAAGTTTGCAAAAGAAAACTAAACCAAGCTCTAAAAAAAAAAAAAAGCTCTATAAAAGCTCTTTTTCAATTTTTACCAATTTTGGACTAGTCTGTGTGTCTTTTCCAACAACAAAATATGACGTCATTTTAGTTTTCATTATGCCATCTAGTATCGGTTTATTCCCATCTCTTCCCCTTCCCATCTTTACCCCCATGCGTCAAAATCAAAAAAGTCACAAAATCACTCAAAAAGTTCAAGTTTCTGTTATTAAAAGTACAGTCTCATTGAAAAATATAATCTATGTAGAGTGCTCGTCACGTAATAAGAACGCTGGACGCTTGCTGCACAAGTTCGCCATTAATGTACTTATATCAGAATGTACCCAAATCATGACTTTACACAACATGACAAACTTAACATCACGCTAGCTGTCTTAATAGTACTTCCACATTTCGCTAGTTATGTTTATGTCCGATGTGCTAGGGGGCGAGTCTATTGCCATCAATCAAGCACAAATCCAGACTTAACTTTGTTCCGTGGCCGCTACTGAAAAATTCCTGACAGAAAAACCCAATAACACTTTGCCCGACCCGGGAATCAAACCCAGGATATTATGCTTAGCATTCGCGCTTATCATGAATTTATCTTTAAAAGTACCGCTTCCAACACAAAAACTCTACCAACAAAATGCAAGTTACTTTAAACTATCTTCAAAATGAACTAACCTTATAAATAAACAGGGCTTAGTAACTACATAACAAGGCGGGTTGCATAACAGTGTGTTATTTAGTTAGAAACTGCAAGTGTTGGGCGGGGGCGGGCGGATGCGGCAGGGCGGGCGGCTTCCGTTCAGACCGGCGGGGTTCTAAACACGTATCTATGTGAATAGGTGGGTATTATATTTTATTGATTTATGTTCTTGATGTCAGATTGTCGATTTGAAAACAGTTAAAACAAAACTGGCGAAAGGTGGCTGTACCTACTAGATATTCACTTCTGCCTACTTCTTACGGCAATACAGGCGTGATGTGGGGTATGTGATTGTCAATCTGTGGGCCTTAAACGCTTCTCTTGATTTAAACTTGACTTATACTATACTATTAAATGAGCAATATTATTTGTAATCACGTTCTTGAAAACGGTTCTAACGATTTCGAAGAAAGCGGGGCGAAATATCGATCTAGCTTTGTCTCATATCTGGAAAATTTCGTTTTTTCTATTTACACCCGAGCAGAGCTCGGTCGCTTAGGTTTATATATCGCCTATTATTTGAAATCATGGAATTAAAATATTGATTAGGTACTTCACAAAACAGGAAGCAGAAAAAAAGAACCAATTTACAATTGTACATGTTTGAAAAACAGCAATAACAGGCACAACATTGTAACTAAAAACAATATCACAAACTCACTACCTATACCCTTGTTTCAACAATTCAACAAATACTAATAATATTTGTGATTTCCGAAGCGCGGTGTCGAGAACTAGAGGCGCGAAGGCTTCGCAAGACACGTGACTTGGTTATTAATAAGTTCCGAAGCACGTGCTTCACTCACCCCCAACACTCCCTGGCACCTCCAACACCCCCCGGCACCTCCAACACCCCCCGACTCGGCCTTTCATTTACATACGCCACCCGCAAGGCGGCGGACGCACGAAATTTTCAGGAAATAACCGGTAGGTAGAATGTAAGATTGTCGCTGTTTGCAGTCGAATGGAAAATTTAAAAACCTTGCAAGATATAGTGTTATTGAGTTGATTGTATGGGGTTTGTGAACGAACGTTTTGTTTTTGTTTTTTTTTTTGAAGAAATTATGAATGAAGTTCGTTGTTGTTCGAATAAAATAGAGCATTTAAATCCTTATGATTCTGTTTGTGTCTAGGCTGCATGTTTATGTGTGGTGTGTAGTATTCCGTTTACTTTCGTGCATTTGTGTTAGCCACTTTATTAAAATTGTCTAGCAAAGTTGCCTTGCTTGATTGTCTTTGAGATGTTGTCTTTAGTAATTCGTTTATCTGATACCGATATAGTAACTACTTATTTCTGAATATTAAATGTCGTTCCATTTTTTTTTTCAGTAAACAAACCGAATTTTTTATGCATCTTTTGGTCATAGGCAATTTTTTCATACCATCGTCAACCCTTTGTGTCAAGGCTTTGGTCGGCTGCTAACAACCCTTGTACTGACAATCGTGTGAGGGTATACTGTAAATACCTACATAAATACATTGCCACCAGAATTCTGCGTCTGTGTCATCTTGTAACAAGGTTGTCGGAAGTAAAAAACTTGAGAATTACTTAAAGAGTTTTATTGTCTGTACTTAAGACTATTTTATACATTTATTCCTACGGTAACTATAGTTTATTTACCACTATATTTGACTATGGACACCACGTGTCCCTTTGAGCGAAGGCTCGGAGGTTCATCATAAGATCACAAGGCAGTGATCGTTTCATAAAATAAAAGAAGTTCAAGTATCCAGATCTATTGCAATTCGTTTAGTTTTAACCCTTACCGAATACGACCCAATTGAAGTCGTAAATAAAACAATAAATAATCAAATATTAACTTATCGTTACCTATCTATACTGACCGGACGTGTTTCTTGTTATTTCGAATTAATTTTGATAGAAAGTTACCAATTGTTTTAATTTACCAATTCGATTTTACACAAAAATAAAAATAACAAACAAAAAGTTGTTTCAACATACGAACATATTCATGCATTGCTACTTCATTTGGTTTGTTCATTACAACAGTACTTATGTATTTAAGTTTTTCATAGGTGTTTTTCAGTACTATTCATTAGAGGCAAGTTAGAAATTATAGAGATCAGATGATTCTCATTTTATAGGAAAAAAAAATCCCTACATTTAAAACAGTTGGTCAGGGTCCAGTTTTCGCGAAACTATCACAATAGTTTCGAAAAGTAATCTGCGCAGACGCAGCTGCGGGCAGTAATGTAACAAATGGCGACATCTAGCACACTACTTTGCAATCACACAAGAACTAACGACATCTAGCGGCAGAGCTCATCAATCGGACCTCACTTCGCAGATAAAGAAGGTTTCGAAGGAGCAAGGAGAATCGTTCCACTTAAGACCTTTGTCATCTCTATTCCAGAGTTCCAAGCAGTTCTCTTCTTCTCCATTCTCGTAGCGGAAGTTGTTGGGCTCGCCAGCGTTCCAGTTCACGAAGGTCAGTGGTCTGCCGTTGGCCATCCAGAAGAAGCTGCCTTCTTCAGCCAAGTCAGTGCCTGAAGTCCAGAAGTGTTCGCGGCCGTAACCTGGAAAAGGTATACGTAAAATATTACTTGGGAAACTCTTTTGCCTTGGATGTAAAACGGAAACCACTGTTATAGCGTGTTTGATTACAAATTGGTATTTCCTCTATGCAATGTATTGACTGGAAATTATTACATGGACATCCGTTCATCAAGGAGGTTCTTACAATATGTATCAGTTTGGGCGAAAGTACAATATATTTTTCGTCGACCTAAACGCTTTTATTTGCACTTGGTTAATCCTGGTAGAGGCGCTTAGTTAAGCAGCTCACCCCGGCAAGACTCAACAATCAGACTAAGAAGTTCCCCATGATGGCCTCCTGTCTGTGGGAAGGGGTGGGCTTTGATCCACCACGCAGGCCGAGTGCGGGCTGGTAGATATCACCATACTGCATTCTGAGAATGGCTTGCTACTCCAAGTCATTCTCGGCACGCAGCAGCTAAGAAAGTTACTAAAGACCACCTTTCTAAAGAATACTGTAGGCTGTTAGACATAAGCGATAAGTTTGATGTTGACTTCGTATAATGGATATTAGATATTTACCTGAGTCCTTAACGTACTGCTCCAGTTTGTCGTTCTCCTGCTGCGATGAGATGGAAGCCAGGTGCATGCCGTGGAACCTGCAGTACTGCTGCGCTTTGAACCAGTTCGCCTGAAACAACAGAAGAGATATCATTAGAAACTGTTACTTAGCACATTTGTTTACTAATTGGAGGGATAGTCTAGATTTTATTATCTTAATGAATGAGTGTTAAATGTAGGTAAATACTGTAAGACTGTATTGGAGCTTTCTATGTTAGTTTCAGTGATAATTCGGAAATCTACCACTAATAAATAATCTATAACTAATATGGTAAAGAGCTTGTAAGTTTGGATGCGGGATTTAATCTCTGAAGCTCCGATTTCAAAAATGATTTCGGTGATGGATAGCTACCCTATTATTGCCGAGTGCTATTGTGTTTTACACGCGGGCGAAGTCGCGGATATAACCTAGTGATTTATAAATTTATTGTTTAGAAAATTTTGGAAGAATTTATCACGTGGTCACACTATGGACACTTTCCCATGAATACGACACATATTTCTTTTAAAATGCGCTAGCGATTACCGCCAATAATTGTAATTCAAGTAGTATAAGAATAAGTGTGTCGATAAAAATCCGTGGCTTTTAGATTTTATGGCTGCATGCTTTCAGAAACCCAACATCGGTTGCTAATCAAGTAAACCTAATAAAATATTAATTCAGGAATGTTAATGGAACCGTTGAACTTGTAAATTTCGAGGCAAAGTCCTACCGAAATCATTGAAACTAATCGCATGCGCAGTACGGAAGCCGCATACCAACTAGGTTAGTGGCACAAATAAGACGTAAAACTGCGGTTAACCGACCTGCGACACGCAGGTTTGTGCGGTTCAAGACAACACGTCATGTCTGGGGATAAATCAATTTGTTTGAGACGAGACAAAATGTCATTAAGATCAGGGGTACTTTGAAAATTTTGTGTGTGCAGTACACACTAAACTTTCAAAGTACCCCTGATCTGAACAGTCATAAAGATGAGTAACTCATTTTTATGACTGATTTAAAGAGAATGAGATGTTCAGTGTAACTGGACATCGTTAGGGATCGTATTTAACGATCGTTTTATTTAATGGTGTAAACAGGCCTTCTGGTGCTTCTTACGTTAAATAGGGTGGAAACGTAAATTGATATTCATTAAAAAGATAATGGATAATAACTGTATTGGAGGTGTACTGTAAGCCTGGCATGACCTACTGATGGGTTACAGGCACAGACGGTAAACAGTCAGTACCCTTACCAACTTGCTGCGTTGCAATTTTTTAAGTTCGTACCGTAACGAGTTAAGACAAGGACATAAAGGACAAAACAAAAGCGCTTTTGAAAAATCCATTCGCTTACCCACCCGAAGGTTTTTGCTTTTATTCCCTCGACGATTTTCAACCAGTTTTATACCGGTGCTATAAATTGGCTGTACTCGAAGTCACGTATAGAAATAGGAACCACGTTTTGTACTGGACAGGTGCCATTTACCTGCATCGTCGAGACTTCGGCAGAGCTTATTTTGTATTCAAAATGTAGCCTAGATCTTCCATCGTTTATTTGGAGGAGCAAATAGTTTAGGCTATTTATTTTAATTATCAGTGTAAATGTTTATTCGATTTTTTATTTATAACGCCTCAAGCGACGTTTTTAAAGCAGTTAATTACTTTGATGTTACGTAGTCAGAAGATATAACATACTACTCATATGTTTTGGACCGTCTCGATAAATTATGTTCAGAAAAAAATATGATTGGCGAAAGTTGTACAGTCGAAAGCAAGAGTGTGTCTTGTAGTTACTGGGTAATACGTTATTTTGAACTATAATTAGAGTGCAGTTATATTTAGTATTCCAATTAGGTTATAACCGGATGAGGTGTCAACAATTTGTCGATATGTTCGTGTATCTTTTTGATTTTATTACCCGTAATTATAGTTAAGTTTCATTGCTGAAATTTATGAACGAACCAATAAATATGGCATGTTTAAAAAAAATTAAGAGTAAGATGAGAGTGATGCTGGACAATTTCATTTTCAAAAATTCTTGATAGCGTATAAAATGAGGCAAATGTTTGTGTTAACGCTTGCAAATACATAATAAATTAATAAGATTAGCTACTCATTGTGATTAACAGCGATCAACAGTCACGCCAACGAAATGCATCAGCAAAATTAATTATATGAGGGCTAAAACAATGAGCACAGGTGCGAATCTACAGATGTACATATTATGATATGTACAGTCAAACAATTAAAGAAGTACACAGGAAGTTATTTTTTTCTTTTCTTAAAAAAAAAAAACGTTTCTCCGCACGAGGAATTTCCCCTGCATTATGGGTGCGTTTACAAACATTTAAACTCACATACACAAACAGCCAGATCCGGAACTGTAGTATCTGTAGGCCATACTAATATTTGTTCCGTGTGGGGATCGAACCCGCGACACACAGCGCGGCAGACAATCGCTCAGCCACTGCGCCAACCTACATAGTTGGGAAAAGGCTCGTCAGATGATGACCACTCTCTTAAGTAAGGTATAAGTTTAAAAGTTTGATTACAACGCAAAAAATAAAAAGTTCAGTACTGGCAGTGTCGTGGAAAGATTAATATTTTTACCTGAAAACCAAACTGTTTGTCTGACTATACTTATAATACATGGTGTACAAATGTAAGACACTTGTATGTTTATGTGTGTATACACAGTCATTGATCTTATGAAACAAGACCCACTTTCTCTGGCATTGGGGATTAGTAGGTACCTAAGTAGTTGTCGTGTGATGCAGCCCATCTGTTTACAGAGATGATGATGCACTTAACATTATTAACATCTTGTGAAGCAATGCTTGTAGGCAGCATCAAGTGTTCCATAAATACTTAGTAGATAGATGATTTTTGTAACACAAAACACTCACTAGGCATGGAGTTACGGACACCCACCCGATATAAAATACTAATTACGACATAGAGACATGCTGTCGGCATATGAGTCGTCTTTGTACAAACTCTCACCGTTTTGTGAACTGCTGACGGACACTTTTTGAAATGAATAGTCATTTTATAATAGTCTGTGGCCGTTCACAAAATGCCACGGCGAATCATATTAGTAGAAGTTGTTCATAATTAAGACGTTTTTAATCATTTTAATTACTTCTTGTAGGACCTTTGATTGAAAATTGGTAATGAATGGGTCTTAATATTATTTTATTTAATTTCGGAAATTTTAATGATTTCATAGTGTCATTTCATCATAAACTATTTAGTAGAAGTATAAACTTCTAGGCATAGTAGGTATGTACTTGTGCAATACAACAAGATGTTATTTAATGGCATAGTAACATTGCCTATTTGTATTTATTGCAGTAACATAGCTTGATCATATTACAAACCTAAATTATCACAATTGCCAGAAACATTTATTATTAAATTAGTTCCCAGGTGTTATCTTACAAAATTATACTTAATAATCGCGGAAGATAATGTTAACAACCAATTGTTAAGAAACCGGAATCAACCTACTTAATCCGGTCATTTGACTAAATGTGAGAAATTCTAAATATTACCGTAACACGCACACGTTAAGTACAATAAGACTAGTTGTTTAAAATTGGTAAGGTTGAAAAAAAACTAGATTAAATTAGTATTTCACTAATGTACGAATTAAAAAGAAGTTTAAATGATTAAGTACCTGGGCGACTGAGCTCTGCTCGGGTGAAAATAGAAAAAACGAATTTTCCCACATATGAGACCTAGCTAGATCGATTTTTCCCCCCGTAAAGCTGTACATATTGCAACTCTCATCGAAATCGTTAAAGCCATTTTCGAGAACGTGATTAAAAATACAAATATTGCTCATGTAATACTCGTAGGATCTAACATCTACTCACGACATAATTTTAGTTCTTACGCTATGCCTAGATATGAATATATGCAAAAGTAACTCCTTTCAGATCACAACGTGGTTTATACCTGTAGAATGTTTTCTTAAGACAATTCCTGACCCGCGAGCAACGTTCGTCGCAGAATATTAAAAAAAAAAACAATTTTCCTCTGTCCAATTCTAGGAATAATCCGTTAGTCCATTAGATAAATAAAACATCTCTTTTGTGTCTAGAGTGTGCAATGTGCAAACACATGATGCCTGATGGCGGTGGCAGCCATTATGTTAGTCAGTAGTGAGTCCAGCATCCAGTAATCCACCAGTAATTGTGTTTCAGAGGTTAGAGAGCTATCGGTTCGTGGAAATTGTGGAAAATGTTCAGCTGCATCAGGATTTAGTACGAATATGTGGGTGGATATACATAAAGTTAATTATGTCGTGGTCTCCGATACTCAGCCTTCGGGTGATTTGTTAATAAAAGGCATTGAAAACTTATAGATATTTAGCAGATAATATCTACCTTAATAATAGCCTTTTGCAGACTGATTGATGAATGACGAATTGAAATAATATAAATATAATAAATACATAACAACACTAAATGGATAAATAATTCCATTTGCATTGCATTGATTTTAACGCTTTTATTAATCATAACATTTATCATGTATATTTTCCAACTCATTTACAACCTCATTCGTACTTACAGACTTATCTTATCATCGCTAGTTTCGGAACGCAAAGGAAATTAAACATTCGACCTACGTGCGGAAATTCAAAAGCTGTGGGCAAAATTGCAGCGCTTACATTGTTTTTAAACAGCGACAACAACAGTACCTTTCACGTTTTGTGGGCAAAGTTACATGTTCGAGAGAACTTGTTACACGTCAATAACTTTTGTCTTTTGGTTTCCGGTATCGTAAAAAGTCATTTAAATCAGTGGAAAACAAGACAATGCTTCTTTTTTCTTCTAGAGGTTTGTAGATCTTCGAAAAAATAAAATGTTTGAAAAATAAAATAAAGACGGTAAAACCTTAATCTTGCATAGTCAAGCTGATTTAACAACGATATACTTACTGGTAATGAGATCAATGTAATAGTTAAAGTAGACAATGATTGATTGGCGATTTAAATTGTTTTAAAAGATTAATTTGTTTACTTTGTCAGAACATTCTAATGGTCTCTACTTTAGTCGCTCTTTTCATTGATGAAATGAAATAATGTTTATTTTTGCAAATAGGTTATGACAAACACTTTTACACGTCTTCTTTTTTTAAAACTAGATGAGGTCGGTGTTTCGTACTTGACTACTCTGAGAAGAAACAGCCGAAACAAACTCTCTCGAGGTGATGGTCTCTTTTAAGGTCCAGACATAATCGTTGACCAAGATTATCACATTAGGACTATGCTGATGAGTGTCTGAGACGGTCTTTTGAAGAAAGAACCACACAGACTTGAGTGGACCTGTCAAGTGGACATTTCCAATTTTATCCGTTAATCCAAAAGGCAGTCAAGGCGAAATTATTTACTTAGTACTGTCTCTTATTTCGTTATTAAATTCTGTAATTTTTAAGAAATTATGGGATTGTAAATATTTTATCGTACGATTGTCGTTGGCCGGTGGTCCGGTTATCGGAGAAAGTCGGAATACACCGGTCCGGTAAAGCTTGCGGAGTAGGGATTAGGGGTGGCGAACGTTTGGTAAAACGTTTTATTTTTTAACTATTTTGGATGTTGTCATATTTTCCGTTTGCTTTGACCAAACTGACTGACACTTGCCTGCTTTTTCCCAACTACGTTTGGGGTCGGCTTCCAGTATAACCAGATTCAGCTGAATACCAGTATTTTACATGGAGCGACTGCCTATCTGACCTCCACAACCCAGTTAGTACTGGGTAATACGACACCCCTTGGTAAGACTGGTTGTCAGACTTTCAGGCCACTGACTATCTAAACACTGTCAAAGATCTATAAATGACAGCCGGGCCCAACTGCTTAACGTGCTTTCGGAGCCACGGAGGAAACTCGGTATGTAATGAGTGGTCGCCCAGCCACGGGCCAGCCTACCATGATGCCATCTAAAAGCCATAAACAGCAATAATATAAGTCCTTTACAAGTCTGCACAATATTTCATTTAAATGTCTTGTGTAGATCTGATCGCCGGATGTGTGCCAACCCTACAGCGGCCGGTGCAAATTACACCGTAATAGGCGTCGGCGACGTCTGCAACTGGCTAATAAGAAATGTGCTGCGACGCGAAGCTACCTCGGATTCTTTACTTCTCTCACTGTGCCGCTTATGCAATCATGTTTCATTTACAATTTAGATGTTCTACACCGGTTTCTGCGTTTTTGGTCCGTGTATTTTTTTTTGCACTGACGTGTTTTAACGTAAGGATGTCACTTAATTCTTTATAGTTTACGGTTTTATTACAAGTTATGTATTTGCGATATCGTAATTAGACAATTATTTGGTACTTCATCACGAATTGTTATTGCATAAAGTGTTAATGTAATATTACGTACGGCTTATTCACATCGTAAACAATTTCGTAGTGTGACTAAATTAAAATTTCTGCAATTGTATGCGTAATTTTTTGGTTTACTTAATTAAACCGTGGTTGAGGAAAACAGAGAAGTCAGGTTTACCAAATTGATTCCAATTTACTTTGTGGTTGTTCTGATGCAACGAAACATAATAGAGGCGGTTTCATAATAGAAGAATGTTTACATTTGTTGTATTTGTCGTAGGTAATGCTAGCAATTTCCGTTTGTAGAAATTCTCACCTGTGTGAGATACGTAATAGATAAAGGTTTTGAATGAGCACTAGGCAACATTCCATCGGCAAGGACGGAACTAGACATTATGATGGTATTAAACTATCAATGATCATAATAGAATAGCTTTATAGTGATTGAAAATGCACGTTTTAGTACCAACACGCATCACCCACGAGAAAACCCATTTCCCAAGTCGCGTTTAACTTTCGCAGACCTTTGACACCCAGACATACTTACCCACATGCAATGTATTCGTATCTCTATATTGCAAAGATACCAAGTGTAGGCCAATACCATAACTTCATTCATGCTTCGAAAGCCAGACAAAGATGACACACTAATTCAGCCTAGTATGATACTACTAAATCTCTTATAATCTGTGGTTCAGTGTTCTATGTAGACTAGAGTTGTGGTCAGTCAGCGTTTCCACTACATTTTGCAATGGCCCAAGTTACGTGCGCTCCATTGGGCCATTTTCCTGGAAACTGACTGACCGGTTGCCTGAAAATTCACGAGCTCTGAAAGCGATTTTTGGTAAACCAAAACCAAAAAGAGAAGGTTAAAACCTGCCCTGTTTGGAATATTCTCAAAATCATTTGGCGTCATTGTCTTTCAAATAAACTTTTTATTAGAAGAGGCATCACCATCATTTTAATGTCCTTGTCCCATATTACTTGGAATCGGCGCAACACGTTTTTTTCTTCCATTCTCTCCTGTCAGCCGTCACGCTATCACTTCCTACTCCTTTTTCTTTTATTTTTATTCCCCCATTCACAATCTGTCCATATTTTCTTTGGTCTTCCTCTCCCTCTCCATCCATCAACATTCATATTTATCACTATTTTAGCGGTTTGTATTACATTTGCGGTTTTAATGAGACCTTTTACTTGCACTAATCAACAGTTAACTACTTAACTAACGAGTTCGTCTGTTACGACTTACGAGTTATATTTAATAAATGAAAATACATTCCACTAATTTAATTAATTGATCGCAGTAAAAGATATTAGATTAATTACTTGGTAAATTAATAATTGGTTATGTTTTTGATGAGTCGTTATAAGGATAAAAATGTTAACATGTTATTGTTACCTAATAAAAATGTATTACCGTTACAATTTTGTTATAACATACCTATTGTGTTAAAAATAACAAATTTTATATAAATGTGAGTAATTAATTAACTGCAGGCTTCAAATCAAAGATATTTATAATTACAACATTATGTAATAAAACGTATTATTGTAACAATTTTGTTAAAACATCATCATTTTCCTGCCCTTATGCCAATTTAATTGGGATCGGCGCAGCATGTCTTCTTCTTCCATACTTAAATATTATGTCATAAAATAACAAGATTAAAACCAATCTAAGTTCATAATTTACTGCCTGTTTCAAATTGCTGCATTTATAATTAAGTACGAAGTAAAAGTCTAGCACTGGGCTATTTATAGATCAGCAGAACACGAATGTAACAACTAACTACTACTACCTATTGTTGGCCTGGCTATGTTTACGACAGGGCCAAAGTTAATGGTCCTTGGACCGGTTCGCAGTGGGAATACATTTACCTTTGTGAAGTAATGTAATACATAGACACTTAGACAGTCATATTAGCACTTTCATTCAGGATTTTCCAAAAACTTTTGTGAAAATATCGCAATTTATTAGTTACCTACTAACACACCACAGAATACATACCTATGTACGTAGTAATACTAGAAACTATTATGTGGGTTACTCCGAAACAAACAATGTGCCGTGCCTAATAATAAAGTGTGGAATTAAGCACATAAGATGTCTACAACAATACATGACATAATGACAGTGAACACACGTGTTTTCAACAAAAATGAAAGTGTTCATAACATCTATCAATACACAATAAAATATTCGTGTTTGCAGTAATAATCCCACTTTTATGAGCATCGTCTGGTATTTCTTTTTCCCCTTTTTTTAAACAACCCGAGTCTGATCGAATGAAATAAAACCGCCCGACTAGCTGTGATCTACGGTTTCACCCGCCGTTTCTGACTTTTCTTCTCTTTGCTCGACTCCTATGAGCTGTGGCGTGATGTTAAAAAGCAAATATCCTCCGGCAAGAATTGTACTATCAAATGCAAAAAGAATTTTTCAAATCTGACTGATAGTTCCAGAGAAAAGCGCCCTCAAACAAACAAACAAACAAACTCTTTTCAAAGCTTTATTCAAATAAGTATAGATATAGCCCGATAGTCTACTGGGACCCTATTTTTATTCTCATTTCTCTATTGATCGGGGAAGTAGAAAAATGTATGTCAGGTTTTTCCTATTATGTTTGAGATGGAAAACGAAAACAAGAGTCATTGAGCGCCATTTTTTTTATCAGACTGCGGTTTTGTTGCGGCTTCTGATTGCAATATTTTGTTCGCGAGTTTTGAATGAATATTTGTGTTATCACTGGAACATTTACCAATCATCTGTTTGGCGGCTAAAATGTGCACTGTGTATACCAAATTTAATTATTGCATGTTTGTAAATGGCCTAGCCATTACAGTACGTCAATCAATTTTATTATGTTTGACGTGTCCTAAAAAAACACTATCATCTTTTTAATGGCAGAGTCCAAAATAGTCGTCTTTCTACGAGGAAAACCAACTTGAAGTATCAAAGTTATGTTTCCAACGTTGCACGGTGTAAACAAAGTTTATGTCACAAGTAAGTACTCGTATTACATGTTAAATGTCCTAAGTTGTGACAAGACTGCGTAACTTTCACCTGGACGACTGTAGTAGTAAGCACAACCGGGAAATTAGCAACTGTTTCATTTTATTTCTACTACGACTAGATTGCTGGTTTGTAAGGTATAGCTTGAGACAGTGACATTCAAATAAGTAACGTAATTATAGTGAATACGTATTGCATTTTTAAATCCTGTTTTTATTGTCAAGTTACCACTTTGTTTTGTCAAGTGCGAGACTAATAAATACTTTTTCTTTCTTTCTTTCAAAGCGCACATGATTTCAAGTGGAAACACATATGACTGAAACTGCAACGTTAAAGATATACATGGTTAAAGTTAAGTCAGCTGTTCAGCACATTTATGTTCGCCCATCTCGTGAAAATGTACTGAACAGCTGATTTTTTTTACGCGATTTCAGGGTTGGTCCCATAGTAAAAGTTGCTCGTTATAATGAGCACAATGACCCCTTAAGAAGATTAAAACGACTTAAATTTAACCATGTGTAAGAAGTAAGAATCCTACGTCTTTCTTGGAAAAGCCATTTCCAAAGTATTTATTTAGTTCATTAGTTATTTTCAAAGTGAGTATCGTCCCTTCTGATATTTCTTTTGCCCCTTTTTTAAAGAACCCGAGTCAACCTGTTCTTTTCTCAGTATAGAATTCGAGTTTCAAACCAAGATGAGAATTTTTCACGACGCGACATTGAAAAAATTTTTACTTAAACATTTGAAATGATATTTAGTTTTATCTATCATCTTTCATCCAATTCTAGATATAATTTTAATCACGACGTTGTACTGTCGTGGTTTTCCGCAAAATTACGCCCCTATGTATAACTTATCATATAAATTTACTGGTCAAACTGATTTTAGGATTTAATTAAGAACGTTTTTGGGTCATTCAACTCTCGAACTATTGCTCCACAGAACCATACATCGTTCTCGAGCAACTTTTTCGCATTTCCTACAAAAAAACGTAAGATATCGGCACAGTGATTCTGTGGCCTGACGTGTTAGTTAACTGGTTATTCAGAGAAAACTGGTCAGTTATATCATAGTGACGCGATTGACACACTGGATTGTGCGGTTATGTATAAATGTGTTTTCTACTAGCACACAAAGCTAGAAAATTTCACGTTTGCCCGTCTGTGTTTGTATTCATTGGCCCAGTTTTCTCTTTAGAGGTCGTCAAATAAAATTGTTTCATTGGAAATAACTATAAAAAAAAATCTATTAAACACAAATATAAATCTGGAACATTTTTATACGATCGATTAGAAGTTTTCAAACTTTTTAATTGGGAGACCATAGAGTTAATTTTCCTGCCCGTATTAAAATTTATTTGGGGTCGACGCAGCATGTCTTCTTCTTCCATATTTCTCAATAAAATTAGAGTCATCATCTCAGTAGTCACCCCTTTTCTAGCTTTATCAGAGATCGTAACTACTCAAAATGAATCCAACTTTTGAGCATACCTACTTGAATTACATATAATTAATACTAAGTCATAACAGCCATAGCAATCATACGTATCAGCTGGCGAAAGAGAAAGCTCGGCGATCTATCAGCGCGCCACGCGGTGTTGCGTCATCGTCGTCATCGCGGACCTGCGTACGCGCAGCCTTCGGGTATCCGCATCAAATGATGAATCGATTTTGTTAATTGACTTGAGAATGTGATCTTAATCCTCTTTTATAGGTAGATGAACTAGTATTTGCAATCATTAGGTGGATAGTTATTAATTGAGAGACCTCTCCATATTGAGTAAGTACGAAAAGAGCCTTCCTAAAGTCCAGCATAGATCTTTAGCAGTCGTTATGGGTAGTCCGAAAGTCAGATAACCAGCCTTACCAGTACCACCTGGTGTCGTGTTACCCAGTGATTGATGTTATGGAGGTCAGAATTTAATAGGTATATCAGGTACACCTATTAAAAAAAAACACTAGTATTCAGCCTCATCCGGTTAGGTAAAGGCTAGGCAGATGAAGATGAGTTATTTATTCAATGTTTCTAAAATAAAATTCTAAATGCACAACATTTACCTACTATTCAAAGCTACGCTCATCTTCCCATTCATGAATCCATTCATCATTTACCAGAACACATCAATATTCAGCATTGATATATTTTGTACGCCATTCATTAAGGGACATTAACGGTATAATACATTATACAAGCCAAATTATACAGAAATACAGCACTAGATCTGTTTATAATGTCCAGTTTCCTTTTTCCCTAAACAAAATAGTGACATAATAGTAAATAGTAGCGAACAATGCTACTTCCGGCGCTTAAGAAATGTCTCGAGAATTCGAGATTTACGAATCGACGATTCAGGCAGTGATTGCGAAATTTAAGGTTGGTTGTTTTATGATGATGATTCATTTTTGGTGTTCTGCGTATCGTCTTTTTGGAAATGTTTTACTGAATGACTTAACAGGAAAACCCCAAACTTACTGGTAACATATAAGTAGTCTTTTGTGGATGATACTAAGGTCCACTTTCACAATAACTAAAATATAGGTATGTTTATACGTTAAGCGGTAAACATATCTTAAACTACTGTTCCGTCAATCTTTTGGGGATGACAGCTGTAGCAAAGAATGATCTTTGAAATAACTTTAATAATCAAATAAAATATCTAGCGCTGAACGTATTTTTTATTTGTAGTGCAAGGTCTTATGGTTTTTCTTTATAGTTTAACTATTAGACACACACATAACACTGTTATCTCCGTATAACTAATTCGAACTATACACCAGTTTCCGATATGGAGCCATAAAATCGTACGTGACTATCACACAAACGATTGGCTCTTAAGGGTTCCCGATAAGAGAATATTTGATGACGGTGGCTACCGTTTGTATGTGGCAACCTACAGTTAGCCAATTAGTAAATAGAGCATTAGGTTACCTAGTAGGTTTTTAGTTTTCCATGTTACCTTTGCAATGATAAGAATATAAGTCATCATTACCTGCTTAGCTTTTTCGCAACTATGTTGGGGTCGCCTCCAGTCTAACCAGATGAATCTAATTACCAGTTTTTCATAATGTACCTACCCTCCTGAAAATAACGTGTAGTTCCTGTGTTAAAGGATTTCATTTTGACTTCTGGCGCTGCTGGGGAATGGCCTCCAGCAATGGACTTCAATAGGCTAAGTTTATTGATTATGACTTATAGTAACTCCCGAGAAGAAGATAGTGGGACCCCTTGGATGACTTCCTCGTGAATTAGCGAGAAGAAGAACACCATCGACAAAAGTGGAACGAATGGGGGGAGGCCTTTGACCAGGAGTGGGGCAATAAGAGCTAACCAAAATAATAAAAAAATTGCTACGTTATTAAAGCTGGTTGATAAAGCTCAAAAGGCCAGTGGCTTTCTACCGCCCACAGATTATCCTGATGATAAATGCTAATTCAATAACGTCCAATCTAATATTTTAATATCACTGATATCTTAACAATGCGGTTGTTAGTTGGCTTGCGCGAATGGACTGATAAATGATAATGCGGACCTGATACTTACCGTGAAGGCTTTGTACTAAGGTCGTAGGCTCACAGACTAGAAGGCTAGAACCTAGTGGCACAGTTCCTCAAGCTAGACATACCAGGAGCTTGGATAGTTATAGATAACCTAGTGGTTAAGTTGTGTTGTTAATATTGACAGAAACTATTGTTTCGAAGGAATGTTCGGTATAGACGGTGGCAAGTTTTGTTAGGTAGTCCTCGTCAATTTATTATGTACCTACTGGCACATGCCCGCGACTTCGTTCGCGTCTTTTAACATAAAACATAGCCTATGACACTCGTAAGTTTCTTCCAGTGAAAGATTTTGTAGTTTAGTAGTCACTTTCGGTATTTTCTTTCTTTCCTTATGGGCTCCGCTGATTAAAAACGTTTCTGTTCGTTGTAAGTTATAGGATAAAGCGTTCCTACCTTAAAGAATATCCCCAGATAATACTTCTTCTCTCCAGACTTGAGTAGAGGCATCGTCCATCGCGTTACACCTAGCTCATCATCGTTACAGCTCGAACATTCTGGAAGCAAGAAGAAAATAATAAATTAAACATGAGTCACAAAGCTATATGATTGCAAAAGTCAAAGGCAATGTTCATCAAAGTTGACATCCATCAATTAAAAGGTGAATCTCTTTTCTTATAAAATGAATAACTTAATAAAATATTGATAAATGCGATTCGCATCCTTGCCTGCCAAAATGAGCCAACTCCAATCAAATGGATTAAGAGATTTATTTTCGAATCTAATCAATCTAATCTGATAGGCGACAGATGTTTTTAAACATTGGCAATTATGAAGGAATTGGGTCAAAATGAACGTTTTTAGAAATTAACTATTAATATTAGGAGGTCAGTCGCAAAAATTGGATGGATGATCTATTTTTTGATTAAAATAAATGACCCACTTCAAAAATGTCATTTTTAATAATAGATCATAATGGTTTTAATTAAAATTTACATTTTGATTGATTGACTTAGTTTAGGAGTATCAAAATTGGAAAAGGTTAAGTATAAATATTTTCTGGTGACCATTTCCTGACGCGTCCATAATAACCGAGATGAAAAAATATTGGCTATACCTAAACATTAATGATTAAGTTTAGGCCCAATATTAATTTGACTCATCCATCATCTGCCTAGCCTTTTTCCAAACTATGTTGGATTCGGCTTCCAGTCTAACCGGATGCAGCTGAGCCCCAGTATTTTACATGAAGCGACTGCATAACTGACCTCCACAACCGTTGTCAGACTTTCGGCTTCCGACTAATAGTAACGACTGTCAAAGATCTACAAATGACAGCCGAGACCAACGACTATATAATGATGAATAACGGTATGTAATGATGGTCACCCATCCATGGACCAACCTGGCCAAGCAAAGCTTATACCCTTGAAGATCGACCCGTGCGGCTGTTATTGATTAGCCGCGAGCTCCCAATATTAATTTGACTAATGATTCAATATCAAAAGAATCGATTTCGCAATCTGATGCGTTTCTCGATTTCGAAATCCGACCTTCTCGAGTATAATAAAATAGCCGTTTGTAATGCAATAATGCGTTTAGGTCGACCGAAATTGCGCGCGTCCCAATGTAATGGTTAATGGGACCGTTTATGGAAACTTGTTATAAGAATAAAGTGACGGCAAGTGGGATGCGACGAGTGTTACATTCATATACTTAAAAATAAATGTAAATGCGAAAGTTACTCCGTCTGTTTGTTGTACACATCTTCATACCTTAACGGCTGCAGGGATTTCAATGTACACACCCACAGCTAGACCATGACCTGGGTTAAGTCATATACTTTTAATTCCGATAGTAAATTCCTGTGGAATGACTTCCGATCTGAGAGATTCTGAGAGAGAGAGATTCTGTACACAAAGTGTAACGCAAAAAGCGCAGTACCTCTTAGTTGGTGTTGACATCAAACTCGACAACTTTCCCTAAGGGACATTGATTGAAAAATAAAATTGGACTTCTTATTTATAATATTACATCGCTGAAGCAATTATTGTAGTGTGAAGATTTTTTTTTCGACCCATAATGTTTCTTATTCCATGTTTTGTTTAAAGTTGCCCAGTTTTATAGTCTGAATCACGACCTAAGAAGCGATTTTTGCGTATAACCCTGTAGTCAGTGATGCCAAAAGCCAGTGATGATATAAACACAAGACTAATACGGTAGGAAGCCTCGCAAGACAATTATTTGTGTTATTATTCTGTTACGATTTTGTTTGTTGAAGCTTTCGTATGTTGTGTAACGTAACCATTGAGTTTCCATGGAAGTACGGTTACGATGAATGTAATCATATGGCTCGGTGATGTGTAACACGCAAATACATACATGGACTCACTGGAATGGCTTCGGAAGCACGATAATGTTCATATTGATGGTCGCAATTCTCGAAGGCAGAGGTATAATACACCCACATTTAGCCAGTCATGTTTTTATCTTCATCAACAGCCTACAGCAGTCCACTGCTGGCCCTGGGCATAAGCAGTCATAATTAAGTCCCATGTAATAGGGGGCGAGAATATTACCATCAACCTGGCACAAATCCAAAATCCGTTCCGCTACTGAGAAATTTGACATGGAAAAACCCAGTAACGCATTGCTCGACCTGGTAATCAAACCTTTATGCTCAGCGGTAGTGCTCGCGACCACTAATTCAACGAGGCAGTCGATCGTGCCGATAAGATGCTTATTGTTAATCGATAACTTGTAATAAATTGGCTCGCACGCCGTTGGTAGCCATTTTTTGCTCTAGTTTTTTCGACCGTGATACTGTGCTCTTTTTATTTTGCACATAAAAGAGTCGACAATTTAGAGAAACTCGAGCAAAAACTGTTTTCGAACTGAGTTCAGTGTAACGCTTTCAGGATCTAGTTACTGTAGGTATGGGGATTTATTTTATTGCACTATCCAATGGTATGTATTTTCAAAAATATTGATGTAGTTAAAAAATGTAATTCTTTTGCATTCCAATTTAAAGATTGAATTAATGACAATCAAAGAAATGTTAAATACTTTCTAAATATTAGTTTTATAATACTATTACAATCATGAAATATGCAAACCATGCATTCTATTACAAAACTTTACAAATAACTTGGATACTAGGTAGGTTAACTACACAAAACTAAAAGGTTGCTAATTTAAACATTATTTATAATATTATATTTAATACAACCATTCCATATTCAAATGGAATGAAGAAACCGAATGACAAATGCTATTGATAAATTGTTAATAGCTTACAAGTGCATCAGGGATGTTTGCGGCGCCGCCGGCGGCGCGTGTAGATTGTTTTTACACAATAATGCGCAAGCGTGCAGCATCGATGGTGGCTCGAGTCATGGCCAGCCCTAACAGGGTTCTACAAATGACTGCTGGCAGAGTGGACTGTCCATATGTGGTTCACTGCTGTCAGTTACATGTGTCAACGTATCGTGTTGTGTAGTAACACTTAGTTTTTAAGCACTATGTTACTAACCCTCTATGAGCCTCCGAACGAAATAAAGATTTTTGAATTTGAATTTAAAGATGCAGACACCGTGGATGTAAAGAATTAAGTGAATTATAAGTTAAATGATTAATAAAATCTATTCAGAGTTAAAATATGTGAGAATGCAGTAGCATCTTGCGTGACTGTTACATACAAAATACAACTGACCTTTTCGGAAACTTGTAAACCTCGTTTAAACAATCTTAGAACTTTTCCACGCAAGTATCCTACATTACTCTTGTAGCGCTTAGGTAGTGTAGAATGATACTCCAGATGTGGTTACGAAAAGAGGTATAATCAAGACTAGGATAGCTCCGCTTAACAGAAATATGTACAGGTCTTATAGTGTAGTACATGGGCACAAGTAGTGGATTGCTTATGATATATTTACAAAGTGTAGTTCCTAAATAATAAGTGTGGTGGCGCGCGGGTCGCAGTTGTAGGTCGCTGTCCTAGCGCGCTCTAAGCTGCGCCGAGTATAAATATCCCCTCTCTGTGCGCGGGGCTCCAGTACACGGTTGGCGGCGGCAGCGGACGGATGTATGACTTGACTTGCAGCTACAGTACTCCCCCCTTAGTGAAAACGTACAGGCCTCTTCACTGATCGGCCTGATCTGGTGCGGTACTCGTTGGTGTTGGCCGGGAGTAGGCTGGTGTGATCTTCGCTGGTAGCTGCAGGTGACTGGGGTGTCTCACTACTCGTGTGGTCGTGTTCTTCAGTGTCGATAGTGTATGCCGGTTTGAGTCTATCGATCGATATTGTGCTGGATCTTCCCGGTAGTTGGATGGTGAAGAACTTCTCGTTGCGCTCGATGACCTTGTACGGACCTTTGTATGGCTGTTGTAGCGGTTTGCGGACGGTGTCGTCGCGTATCAACACGTGGCTACATGTTTGTAGATCATTGTGCACGAACATACATCGCTTGTTGGAATGCGATTTGTATGTTGGTGTTAACTTCGTGATGACGTCATGTAGTTGGTCGACGAAGTTGTGATCCATTGACTTCGCTGCTGGTGATGGTGCTATGAAATCACCAGGCAGTCGCAATGCTTGGCCGTAGGTGAGCTGCGCGGCGCTGGTGTCGGTGTCCGTACGCACGGCGGCTCGTAATCCCATTAGCACTGTCGGTAGCTCGGCGATCCATTTGTTGCTATTTTGTAGGCGAGTCATAAGTGCAGTCTTCAGTGTTCGGTGCCAGCGTTCGACAATGCCGTTGCTCTGCGGGTGGTAGGCAGTGGTACGGGTTCGTTCGACTCCCAGTAGTTGTGCGAGGTCTCGAAATAGACAGCTTTCGAACTGTCGTCCTTGGTCAGTCGTTATTCTTGTAGGGCACCCGTAACGAGATATCCACGTTTCATATAGCTTTTTGGCGACGATATCGGCAGTGATTTCCCGTAAAGGTACTGCTTCGGGCCATCGTGTGCAGCGATCGATCATAGTCAACAGGTAGCGATGTCCAGACGATGAAGTGGATAGCGGACCAACGATGTCGATGTGTACGTGTTGGAATCGTTCGCTTGGTGGGAACGCTGCAACTTCACTGTGGTTGTGACGTAGAACTTTCGAGCGTTGACATGATATGCACGTTTTCGCCCAATTGCCAATGTCAGTGTTCATTGCGGGCCAGAAATAGCGTTGTTGCATGAGCTTGCGTGTAGTTCGTAACCCGGGATGACTTGGATTGTGCACGGCGTTGAATGCGATGCGACGAAAGTCAGTTGGTAGGTACGGTCGAACATGTGACGTAGACGTTTCGCAGAATATTGGCTTGTTTGTAGCGGGCATGACGATTTTCTTAAGTTGAATATTTGTTTGTTGCAATAAATTGGGTATATCGCTGTCCCTTTCTTGTGCTTGAGATACGTCATCGTAGTTAATTGGCGATGGTAAGTCGACGGTTTCGATGCGTGAGAGTGCGTCGGCGACAACATTGTTTACTCCACTCACATGACGAATGTCCGTAGTGAACTCGCTGATGAATAACAACTGCCGGGTGCGTCTTTGTGTGTCGTTATCTGACGGCGGCTTGCGAATAGCGTAGGTCAGCGGCTTGTGGTCGGTGTAAACAATGAGTTCTCTTCCTTCGAACATTTTCCTGAAGTGTTTGATCGCCATATAGATGGATAGTAATTCTCTGTCGAATGTACTGTATCGTTGTTGCGTGTCGGAGAACTTCTTTGAAAAATAGCCCAGTGGTGTCCATTTCTTGTTTACAAGTTGTTGTAGTACGGCTCCTGCGCAGGTATTCGATGCGTCACACATTAGGGAGATGGCGTCGTTCGGCGATGGGGATGGATGAGCGAGCAAAGCTGCGTTTTGTATGCCGGCTTTGCACAACTCGAATGCTTGTATAGCTTCTGTGTTCCACTCGATTTTGGTTTTGTCGCGTTTCTTGGAATTATGTAGGTACGCGTTGAGTGGTGCTTGTATGTGTGCGGCATTTGGAATGCTGTCGCGATAAAAGTTTACCATTCCGATGAATCGACGTAAGTCATGAATTGTTTCTGGTTGGGGGTAGGCAGTGATTGCAGTGACCTTTTCTTGTGGTGGCTTAATTCCGTTACTTGACACTTCGTAGCCCAGGAACTTGACACTTTCTTTGCTGAAGACACATTTCGATGGATTTATTGTTATTCCATAGTCGTCTAATCTGCGTAACACTTTTTGTAGGTCTTCGATGTGGCATGTTTCATTATCTGAAGCGACGATGACGTCATCAATGAATGGGAATGCGTAGTCTAACCCGGTGAGTACTTCATTAATGAACCGCTGGAATGTCTGTCCGGCGTTTCTGAGTCCTGGACACATTCGAGGGAATTCGAATAGACCGAATGGAGTGGTGATGGCAGTCTTCTCGATGTCCGGTTCATATACAGGCAGCTGTTGATACGCACGATTCAGGTCAAGCGTAGTGAATATCTTCTTGCCGTGAAGTAGGTAGGTGAAGTCTTTGAGTCGTGGTACTGGATAGCGGTCAGGTTTAGTGACGTCATTGAGTCTGCGGTAGTCGCCACATACGCGAATGTCACCGTTTCTCTTTGGTACGACGTGTAACGGGCTGGACCATGGACTTTTGCTGGGACGACATATCCCCTGCTGCATCATCGTCTCGAACTCCTTCTTCACGGGCAGGTATCGATGTGGTGGTAATGGTCTGGTCTTGCTGTACACTGGTGGACCGGTAGTTTCAATGTGGTGTTCCACCCGGTGTTTTGGAGTGTCCTTCATACATGACGGTCGAAGGATGTCGGGGTACTTGCTGAGTAGCTGGTGATACGGCTGACCAACATCGATACTTCTCACTGTAGGCTCGGCTGAGTAGGTGATTGGTGCTCTGGCGGTGAGTTTGGTAACTTTGTCGACGAGACATCGGCCGGCTACGTCGACAAGAAGTTGATGATGAGTTAAAAAATCGGCACCAATGATGGGCTTGCTGACTGCGGCGATGATGAACTTCCACGTGTAAGGTCTACGTAGGTTGAGATCCAGTTGTAGTGTCTTCTCACCATACGTTGGAATCACTGTGTTGTTCGCGGCATACAAACAGAAATCGGTTGGTGTTGCGTTCCCGCCTTTTCTCTTCGGTATCACGGATACGTTGGCGCCAGTATCAATCAGGAAAGATAAACGTGAGTTTTTATCTGTTATGAATAGGCGGTAGGATGAGTTGCTTGCGCCGGTTCCCGCCTCGGCCAACGCAGGTGTTAGTTTTCCGAGCGGGCGCTGCTGTCTGCATAGCTACACGGCCGCGTGCACCTTCTCGCTTCTTTGCCGAACTTGCGATGGTAAAAACAGATCACTGATTGGTCGTTTCGCGCGCGATCGTGATTGGTCCGGCTCGACGAACGCGATCGTGAGGGTCGCCTGTTATACGATCTGCGTCTATAGCTGTGTTGTTGCGATTGTTTTGCCTTCAACTCAGCAATTTCTCGTGTGAGAGCGTCGATCTTCTCTTCCAGTGACGTAGATGCATGCGAGGTGGTGGGAGTGGAGCTAACTGCTGCGATACTGCCGTATGGTTGCGACTGTTCGAGGATCTTGTCAGCCATCATCGCCAGCTCGTGGATGTCTGATTTCTTGATCTGGAGGTCTTCACAAAAATAACTATCACGTCGGGGTCACCACTGTAGCGCTTAGGTAGTGTAGAATGATACTCCAGATGTGGTTACGAAAAGAGGTATAATCAAGACTAGGATAGCTCCGCTTAACAGAAATATGTACAGGTCTTATAGTGTAGTACATGGGCACAAGTAGTGGATTGCTTATGATATATTTACAAAGTGTAGTTCCTAAATAATAAGTGTGGTGGCGCGCGGGTCGCAGTTGTAGGTCGCTGTCCTAGCGCGCTCTAAGCTGCGCCGAGTATAAATATCCCCTCTCTGTGCGCGGGGCTCCAGTACACGGTTGGCGGCGGCAGCGGACGGATGTATGACTTGACTTGCAGCTACACTCTTAAAGGACTCTGCCCACTACACCGTATCTATCATACCATGATCATGTAAGGAACGTGTCAGGCAAAACGCAATCTTTGTATAGAAAAAAAATAAGACTGCATGACACGCGACGGTGTTGGTAGACGACGGAACGGTGAAGTGGCCATAGTCTCTTACTTTTCAATACAAAGAATATAAGGTTATAACTGCGTATGATGAATTGATGACAGTTCTAAACCCGTTATAGTACGATACGCTGTTGATACGTTCTAGTGGACATAGTAGTCCGTGTCACGTATTTTCCAGAGCCTGACGTTCATAGCACTGTCATGACTTTTATACGGTCATAAAATATAGGTAGGTTACACTGAAAGTCGAAAGGACTCTCTCTCTCTCTCTCGTGACCAGAGGGCTGGCCTATTTTTGGGTCAAAGAATCAGCAATGCCATTCAACGTGGCAATGCGACAGCCTTCTGGACACTATTCCTAATGACAGCGATGTGGACGAATTTTTTGACGCCCATTAATGTTTTTCTTCTTTTATCTATGTAATATTTAAATGAATACGTCGAAAGTATTTCGCTTGTGCGTAAGTATAGTCCACAAAAAAGTATGTATGACACGTAAAAAAGAAACATTTTTGGTCTGAGTAGCCAGCATTCACTGTTTCTGTGTCATACATAACGTATAAGTTCATAACTCAGAACTTTGGAAACATGAATAAGACTCTCTGTGCAAACAGACAACATGGATTATAAAATATATCGACCGTCCTGATTCTTAAGGTTCAATGTCACTTGCATGTCTTGTGAGAAAAAGGATAAGGTCTCTTTATCAATGACTCTTAGATTGTTTCAATCCGAATGAAGTTTCCATTTACACTTCATCCAACATGTCTGTGCAGGCGGAAAAACAGAACTAAAATAAATGTACCAAGTTTGACATATTGATGCATTTTTTCTTGATAAGCAGCGCCACCTTGAACTGCAAAGAAAGTGGTCATACTGTAAAAGGAGTTGATGCCAAAATATAGCAGAAATATACTGCGTATATACTAGGTACCTACTCTCTTGACCTCATCTCTTTTTGTTGACCATACACAGCCTTGCCTACAAACCATCACACCTGCTATCCCACTTGACATTTAATAGATCCATCATGTTTGTATGAAGAAACCTGCGTGTGCGCACAAAGGTCAACGATGTAACCAATTCTTGTTACAAAATGTTTAGATAAACATTAGGATCGTTAAGGGGGCACTTGCTAACCGCAAAAGTCCCTGAGGTCAGTTTTGACACTTCAGTATTTGTCTTCTTTTTTAATTGAATTTTAGTGTAATATTGTGCGTACGATTGACGCAAGCCTGTCACTCAATATTCGTGGTCAAATTTGTATTAACATCTACTTATTTCGATTTAATTGACGTGGTAATAACACAAGTGAAGAGTAAACAAAGTGTATTTGTCAATGTCAGATTCAGTGCGCTGTTTCATAAGAGTTCTTAGGAAGTCTTCACTGCGGTTAGACTTTCCTTTTTTAATTCAATAGTCTTCATTAAGAGCTAAAAAATTCCACAATTATTGCACCACCTTTTTGGAACTCTCTTTTGTTTTTACAAAGAGGCAACTTAAAATTCTTCTCCGACTTTTGATTTGTGGCTTATGTGAAGGAGCCACACCTCAAATTCTTTATTGATTCGAAAAAACAATGCTGAGATGTCCCCAATGATAAATATCTTGCATTGTTCTCACAGCACGTGTTGATATTTCAATAAATACCGAATTCGAATGTTAATACTTCACGGACATCAAAATAATCGAATATTACGATAACATAACATTTTATATGCATTTTGTGTGCGTTTTTCTCTTGAATCTGTTAAATTGTAGGTAGTATACATTCCTGATATTTTTACTGGAGAGGTCTAGGTAACTACTGCAAAATAGGGCCATAGTTAGTTCCTGCACTTAATATTTTGTAGAATTTACCCTAATAAGTGAAAATTAACACATCATCATCATCCATAGCCTGAACCCACTGCTGGGTATAGGCCTCTCTCTTCTTGTGCCAATCTCCACGGTCCTGTGCCAGCCTCATCCAGGATTTTCCCCAGATGGCAACTGTGTCTGCCCATCTCGCCGCCGGACGGCCCACATTACTTTTCCTTATTCTTAGACGCCATTCGGTGACAGCCTTAGTCCACCTCATCACCACGCCTTGCTAGGTGTCCTGCCCAACTCCATTTGAGTTTGAAAACCTTTGTACGTTTTTGGATTTCGACGTTAGGAACTCGATCTATCAGCTTTAAGCCGAGCATGGAACGCTCCATGGCTCTCTGTGCAACTCTAAGTCTGAACACAGCCTCCTGCGAGAGCGTCACATACATGGGTAAATTATAATATAACGGACATCAACGAAATTGCTCTACGGCTATAATAAACGTTATTAGTTAGGGAGTGGACTATAGATCATTGAACTTGTACATTTACCATTTACCTTTGTTTATACAAAACACATAATTTCTTTTTCTGCTACATGATTAAAATCAAGACTTCAATTTCGCAAAAACTTTTAACATCGGTCGAGTGTTTGTATAACCTCTAGCTCTGAAAATGATCTAGGATCATAGATAAGATAGTGCATTTTTTTTAGGATTAAAGCCTTTTAACCTGTTTGCCTTAACTCCACATTACCTGCTTTGTTCAAGCCGTTCCCGATCTGATTGAGCGGGTTCTGGTAGCTGACGGTCGCCGTGTTTCCGATCCAGGTCATCACCAGGACTAGGCCGCACAGAACTTTCCTTTGCCACATCTTTGTTGATCACTTGTTTATGCACTGTTTTCTAATAAGGTTTGCACACTATTGCTTGTCTATGGTGACTACCTAATAAATTAGTTCGTTCGTTAGACTCGCTTGCCTTAATGAGGTGACGTAGGTCTATAATGAGTGATTAAAGATTGAAAACTTGTTTCTAAGAGGGTATAATTACAGAGGACTGGCTCTTTTGTGGTCAAAGAATTAGCAAATTAGCATTGCCGTTCGATGTGGCAATGCTGCCAGTATTCTGGTACATTTTCGGATGAGTAGGAGGAGTACTTTGACACCAAGTGTCCTATTGTTTTCTATACCATATGCATAGTTTCTTTTTTTTTTAATTTTGTACGTTTTGTAAAAGTTATTTTATATTTTACTAGTGACATACGTTTACGAGATTCAGTTTAAATAAATAACTTTACCAAATAGTATATAAAGTTACAGTACACTCTAACACGGATTACTAAGGCATAAATGTTGCTACAAAAATATGCTCTTGGAATTTTGTCGGTAATTCGCTTATCTAACTAATGATCAAGAAGTATTAATTATACAGTATTTATGAAACAGTTTCCGGTAGTCTGGTATTTGGGTCTTCCATCATTTTTTATGGATGGCATAATGTTTACGTTATTTTATACAGTTTGAAGGATACACGCATGAGGTTGCATTCGATTAGATCATTTCCTATGCGGAAGGTGATTACCATATTCGTATCTTCCATTGCAAGCTGATTCATATTAATGGCATGGAGTGTATTTTCATTAGGGCGATACCTTGTTTATCCACGAGGCGTGTAATTTGAAAACACATTATAGTTTGTTTTTCTTGAGGAAGGGAAAAAGTGTTCGAATAATATTTGGTGATATTTTTATTCTGTGGCTCTTACAGTCCCAGTGCGGTAGGAACGATACAGGCTGACTATACTATATGCATGATTTTTTAGGAGCTATGAACATAATTGCAGTGTATTTTGCATCCAAAATGCTTTCCTCATCGTTTGTTGCATGTTAAGTAAACAAAAGAATCTAGATCGTTTCATTAGCTTTACTGAAGATTAAGTTATACGTAATTATGCTATCGATCAGCATCTGCACTTATTTCTTGCCTAACATTGTGCTCTTCACTAGTTTTGGTGCAGACAAGGAGATTCATTAATCCTAAACCTAGTCGAGGTTTTCTTTTTCATAACATATCATCACGCCTGTAATTCCAGAAGGGTTAGGTAGAGGTGTACCTAATAGTAATCCCAAATTTCGCCAATTATGTTTCAGTCTTATGTAATAGGAGACGAGCCTATTGCCATCAGCCGGGCACAAATCCAGACTCCGACGTTGTTGGTGTCTTTTTCGTAACTGTATAAAGGTTTCGATCAAACTAGTACGGACAGATTGTGGATATCTGACACTGTGGTTCTCCTACCAACTGCTAGGATCTCCTAAGTAAAGGCGCTGCCAAAGTGTAGAAAATGTCAAATATATCCTTCATTTTCATTTATTTACTGACACTCTGACATCGTGCAAATTAATTTTAGGGCCTGATTTATTTGGGATTGCGTGCAACATGCCGACGCCTCAGATTGTGAGTTAAGATGATAAATGACTCAAATCCGTTGGATGCAACATTAAATCAGGGTAATCTAACACATTCTCAAGTGTGCTAGTTCACGATATTTTCTTAGCATTGTGCAAGTCGAAAACATTGCAAGTTGTTTATGTAGTAACACAATTATGCGTATTATTATGTACTTATTTAAAATGATTTTTAAGCGTATTTCTTGTAATACAAGGACTTTATTGCAATCATCTCAAGGTATTGTAGACCCAGTTACTTTTTACAGTTGTTGATTTGTTAATTTGATCTTACTCAAGTAGGTTTCATATAAAAGTTTGGACTTTTCTTGTATTTTGAATAGTTAGTAGAGTTTTTCTCTATTCATTATGGTAAGGTTATAGGTACTTTTATCTTTTATGAAAATCATTTGTACTCTTTGCTACCTATCTTTGGCTGCAAAAACGACCATGAAGCTAAAGACATATCAATATTTATAATGATTGTTCATCCGCTATAAATAAACTGTTTTAATACTTCGAAGACGATAATTTTAATACCGGTAATATTAGTTTTATTTCTAATTCAGTGTTTGTTTAAATGTCACGCAACATTAACTGTGTCCGAGCTGTATATTATTTCATTTGGTTTCCTTAAACTTTGCATAATTTGTGTTGGTGCATGTTCTTTGTGTGCTATGACGCCTTTTAATATGCCTTATAATGATGAATGTGTAATCTTATTTCTTACTAATATTGTAAATGCGAAAGCTTTTGAGAATGGTTAGATGGATGGTTGTTACACTTTTACGCAAAAACTACCAAACGAATTTTAATATTTATTTACAGTCATATAGCTTATACATCAAAATAACACATTAATGCCATAATTTACACATACATACATACAGTATGTAATATTCGTAAGCTTTGGCAGGTGACAGTCAGCACGTGGTAAAGTATTCGTACCAGCTTATAGAATGTAAAACGTGTGACCTTAGCAAGTCAAAAGTGCACGCGAATATCACTTGCACAAGAGACAATAGCAAGCAAAAAAATGGCGAACACGGACGTAGAAATGTCACATTTCCAAAGGTTGATTGAGCCATAAACTCCACGCATTCTTTTTTTTTTGACGTTTGATATTTCGCATTCCTACAAGGATTATGAATTTATGTTCCTTGGTTATAAGTAGGTAGTTATTTAAATATTGAACAAAAACTAGTGGGCCATATAAAGTGTCTGATCTTGTATCTCATTATGCTGTTCGATCTTAATAGATTCAAATTACAATATCATATGTCATGCAAGTTTTCAAGACGAGAATAAATTGTCGCTTACTTTGTTTTACATGTTTGCTATTCTGGTAACTAACCGGTTTATATGCATATGCCACTGAAATCAAAAATAATATTAGGAGAACACGTCACTTTTATTAATTAAAACAACTTTTACAGACTGCGGTGTGTTTAATTTTATTGGATATTCAAGTAAATGTCAGATGGTGTACCTTCATAACTGTTGCTATAGCAAGAATGACTAAATAGTTTTAGCAGGTATATACGAGTACGTGGAATCTTTAATGATAGAACTTGCAGAAATACTAGAAACACCTTGATAACGTCCGTTTAACCTAAAGTAATTAATGACAGCCAAATATTTTTGATTCAAAATAAAACAGCAAACAATGTTCAAAAACAAAAGAAATCTTCCATTCAATACTTTGAGAATATTACGATCAAGATTACTTTTAATAATTCTGGGACCTCGAAACAGAACGAAAGTTTCGAAGTACGGAGTTCCTGTGACAGCCTCACTTTCCATCAATATTTCGCATAGGTAATTAAATGTAGCCTGTCCATCGATACCGGTGCAATATTGATTAAATTTCCGTCCTAACGTGTTTCGAATGAAGTTGCGAAATTCACGCGGTAATTTATCACCGGTGCCGCGGTGTCCGGCTAGATTTCATAGGATATCAGAATTCCCCCCCAACTCATCCGCAACCGGGGAGAAACTATGCAAACACTGATTTATTACACCATATTTATAGAAAAGGTAAATATTTTTAGCAAAAATACCATGTGATTCGATATTATTCCGCCAATTATGATTAATCGATTATAAAATTACTAAATTAATATAAAAACCATAAACATATGTCACCACTTAATTTTAAGGTCAAAATTAAATAATTGACGTTAAATACCCGCAACTTTTTGCGTACGCCATAAATATTTTAAAAGAAAATAGATGAAAATTTACGAGTTTTAAATTCCATTAATTTTTATGTAATGCTTACAAGAAGAAGAAAACAATCACGTTTTTGCACACACTGACACCTCATTGGCGAGCGAAGACTAAAAGTTACGAACGATTGAAGCTGTACGATTTATTATGCGCGGGCGCGTCGACGCATGCGCTCTGCACGGTCGTGCCGGTTGTACTGAACCAGCCAACAATGATAAACGCAAAGCCTTTATGCAACCTTCGGATTGAAAGCCGCATTTTTGTGGTCAACCGCGATCTAACGAAGATGGCGCAAACGATTCACCCGCAGCCGTGCAGCTACATTCCAAATGACCTTTCGAAGGTTTGTGTTTTTGAATGCTTATGTAACGCTCGCTGGTTAAGGTTGTTTTGTTGGGAAATATGTGTGAACTGTTAGAGAAGAATTGTTTTTGTGGAGATGCTAAATAGGTGCGGGGGTCGCATCTGTCACGTCAATTAAATTGGAATTTCTGTTAGATGTGGTTATAACAAAACATGTAAGCTTAAGGCTTTCTATTGTGAGTGTAAATACTCTTTTGTTGAGTGGAAAAGCTTTCGTCCTTGCTTGAAATACAGATGTAATTAGAGTTATTGATTTTTGAGGCATATTTTTTTCAAATGCATGCCGATATTTCGTCTCTTGAAACGATATCTAAAGCGATATACTGCATCGTAATTGAGCCTTTCTGCAGTAGGTTTTATTTTGAGAGCTATATCATTTTTACGATTCTAAACTAGTTTATTTTTAGAAGTATGGTTACTTCCGCTCTTCATTGAACTAGATCTGTTAGATAATACATTTTTCGTCTACTTAGTTGAAATTCGTTTTGATCTATAAAACACTGGAAGCTTTCAAAAAACAGGATCCCAATATGGGCACAACTTCCTTTTCCTTTCTTCGACAGTTGTTCAGTAAAAAACGACTATAAAAACTTTGGCCGCCATTAAAAATACGTCCAAAGAAACCTGCATTACGGTGTCGTTAACCGACAAAGGGCAAGGTCTAGACTAACGAATAAAGACCTAGACTTGGTGCGCCTACCTGAGAGGTTTTATCCACAGCTTTTTGTTACTTATTATGTGATCGAACGAATTAATCATTGTTCGGATCACAGAGCACAAAATCGCGACTACAGACGCCTTAACGAACAATAAACATACATAATGTCACGTTTGTAATTTGTCGAAGAGTTATGAAGCGGTGCATCTTTCACACCCTCACATTTTAAAGAGCCAGGATCACAAATCGTGACTCCGTGTACTGAGAAATTCTTGATGGAAAAAGTGTTAGTCTGATCTGGGAAACCAATCCTGGACCTCATGCTTGTTTGCTCCCGCTACAACAACAAGGCAGTCAATCATACGAACAATATTCGTGTCGGAAGCTGTCACAGGTCATTGTTAGAACTGTCACGGCCTCACGGGCCGTCAGGTGCTATGAGTAAACGGTCACGTTCACTGACACGCTTGTTTTATATGAAAAGTGATAAACAGTAGTTTTACAGTACATATAGGACCTATTGTAAGAGACTTGAGGGATCTCGTCAGGATTATGATGAAACTATTAGGATAAAATTACGATATATAGTTAAAAAAATATTGTTTGGTAGGTTTGGTACTTCATATTAAAGATTCACCACTTGACCTTCGGGGCCTGAAACTCTCATCGATTCCTATTCTAAATACGAATTATCCATCAACTTACTAAACCTTCGTGGAGGTCAGTTAAATTAAAAAAAAAAACGATAAATCATTTATGTTGGACGAAAACTGTTTTACATTTTGTACACCCACCAAACTGCGAAACACTTTGCAGGCGGGATTAGCGCTTGTCTTAATCATTTGGTTCACATGCAATCTTATGAAGAAAAAAATAGAGTGGGTACAAGACAAAGCCAACCAGAAAAAAAACTTGTCAGTACTGTCTGTATCGGCATCGGCAGCAGAGGCTTCTCCTTGCTCTGTGGTTCATATAACGTACACGGTGCCTTACAGACGGTTGAATAAACTATGTTCGAGCTGGTAAAGCCCATTAAATGTCGTTCCTGTCGTTTTTGAAGCTTGGAGGCGTGGATGTGAAATTAATCGTCGGCTTAATTTTAAATACCCTGTATTTATAGGCTGTTAACATATTATTCTTGTGGAAAAAAGTTGAAGATGGACATCTACATGATACCAGGTACAAGTAGAATAAAGTTAATGATGGCAAAAGGAACAGAGAAGCCAACACAAAACAAAGCTTACGGTGAAACCGAATAAGAAGAGTTTCCTGAGATGGAAATTGTTGAAGAAGGTCTTTGCCAAGAGGCGAAATGTTTAGAACTACTGACATGCTTGAAAACCCTGAGAGGAGGCCTCTGTCCCAGCTGTGGGAACATATAGGCTGATTATGATATGCTTATGCTTGTTGAATTGAATGTATTCTTTTAAAATATCACCGAACAAAAAAAAACTAAAATATGAATTGAACTTTTCGAGTTGGTACATGTTATAGCCCGTTCACACGACGACGTATCGTTTTTTTCGAGGTATAGTCTTTTTTCACGATCCGTCAATTTTTTTGACGGCAGCAGCGCTTTTTAAATGCTCGTGTTCACACGCATCACGAATCGTGAAAAATGACGGGAGCGTCTAAAATCACGTAACGTCTTTTAAAAATCAGGTACGTCAAAAAACACGGATCGCGATTTTTTTGTGACGGATTCGCCGATGCGGTTGCTCCCGAAAAATCACGGAATATATGTGAACACCAATTCGTTTTTTTTTGCCGAATCGTGTTAAAACACGATTCCGTATGCAATGTGTACGTCCATCCGTCATGACCTATCGTGTTTTATGATTATGACGCATCGTCAATGACGGAAGCCGTGTGAACGGGCTGTTAGGTTAGTACCTACTTGTGTACAAGTTTGTATTGAGCTAGTTTTAAGACTTAAAAAACTGTTAAAGTTTAGATTTTGCAAGCATCTGCATTCATTGAATACTTATTGAATGCAGTTTTGAAATGTACATATGCGACACTGACGTTTAAACCTGTTTGAAAAATACTCTTACAAATTGTCCTTTCTTAAATGTTGCAAGCCGACGTCAGAACGAAGTAAAGAAAACACAACCATATCGATGCTATAAGTTTTAAATTACATTCATAAAGCGGAGAGTTTCCGTGAAAAATCACGACTGTCATGTGGAGATGTCGCGGAAAGTGTCACGACACCGCGCTGCGTCACGTATCCTTTAACAATTTCTACGAACAAAACGTTTTATGTTTCCATTCGTCATCTTCATTGTCATAGAATTTTGGACTTATAGGATAAGACTATAGAAGTTAAAATGGCATTCTCTGTGATCGCAATAAGTTGTTTGATTATGAAGAGAATCCTCTTGGAACCACCCTTGCTTTAAAACGTGCACAGAACGGTGACTAATTCTTTGTCTGTCATTCGAGATTTGCACGTCTATGAATAATTTCACTGCTGATTGCTGCTCTAATGGGAGATTACAATTCAGGACTGCTATTGTCTTACTTTTGTGAGCAATAGAATACTAGCTTCAAAAAGACAGCAATTATATAAATAATAACGCTCCAACAACCGATTGCAAATGATAATCTAAAACTAAAAACAGCTGGTAAGCATATAGAGCAAATAATTATGTCGAACGAGGGGCGTTACTATGGTTTCATGGGGTGCATGGCAGCTGGCGTTTCCCACACAGCCAAATACCAACGTATGAAGCTTTAGGAACCTGTATGATAATGGAAAATAAAATGTAAAAAGCCAACGACTCGCAGTGTGCGGTGGATTGTCAGGTATGTGAATTTCAATCGAATAGGAACGTTTCGACCGGCGATCTACGTGCCCTTGACTTTTACAAGCAACCACAGATAATTACCACGCGAACTGTGTTCTTGTGTAAGATTTGTATGAAATTTTGGACTTGCGTGGAATCTTTTATTGTTATTTGATAGGCTGTTTTGCCGTTGAGCAAATTCAGCACTTGTTTTTTGATTTCACATCACAGAATATGTAACCAATGAGATTCGAATACTTTTAGTACTTTACGAAACCAATAACATAAATACCAATCTTAATTACATACTTTCAGCCAAGACTGATCTGCCAAAAAACAAACATTTTAATAAATCCGCACCCCTCTCCAAGGATAATTCGCGAGCATTTGGAAAAGTGCCAGAAAATTTCGTTCATTATTCATAATTTTTCAAAAGAGCCTGCCTGTTAGCTGGGCTGTTTAAATTTGTATGCGTCAGTCGTAGCACAAAAAGTATTTGGTCCCGGGCGGTTGAATAGGCAACCTGATATTGTGTGCACAATGCATGAAGCTGGGATCGGCCTTCGCAGGATGCCGACTAGTTCAAATGTCACACAGACTGGCCGGTCCGGATGAGGATCGGTAAATGTAAGTAGGTATAACTTAAGGCTTGTTCAGACGAGGGACTTTCGTCTGTGGAGGACAAAAATCCTTGAAACAACTGGTGAAATTTGGGTGCACTACAGGCACATACATACACCTTTGCCTAACCCTTCGTGGTATACAGGAGTGACGTTATTTTAATCATTGAAACGCAACAAATCTGCAGAAAAAAAGTCCCTCGCCTCTGCTGGCCTTTATAATGATAAACTGGAAAATAACTTCGAATATTCAGCGTTGACGTCATTTTCACAATAATATTTAAAGCAAGTATTCAAATTACATTTGGATTAGTCATTTTGTAAGTGGCGAATTAAAATATGGCAGACAATCAGACAGATATATTGCCAGGTCAGTCGAGTGAAATACCTCTATGTTACCTCTGATATCATCATCACTGATCATCAGACATATTTTATTAATTATAAAACTTATGTCAAGAAGGTGCGGTTTCATTTAAAGTTCAATTAAACTGATTTATGTCATGAAATGTCATACGTAATGTCAAAACTTTTTTAACATTTTTACAATAGTCTGTGTAGAAAATAAAAAGCTTAAAAGGCTTAGATCCTTAATGTTCAAATAGTTACAAAATGTACCTTTAAACTTCAAAAGACACGTGAAGGTATATTCAAAACTTGTATTACCATATAATTTTGTTGAATGCTTCATGAATATTTTATAACCTGCACCTCGATCGGAAGTAAATGCATGGATGCAGAGGAATGGTTCGATTTTAGTATGCGTCTCATAAACTAAAGCATTATTGATAGAGGTGTTCATGTATTAAACGTTTTGATATCGAATGTATTGTTGGTTGAATAAAGGGATAGTATCTCTCGCATTCACAATCTTCATCATTTTCCTGCCCTTACCCCAATTTCTTTATTTATCATATTTGGGGACAGCGCAGCATGCCTATAGTATTCGTCATCTCAGCAGTCAATTATTTTCTAGCCATATCGTCCGTTACAAAGTCCATCTATCGTTTTTTTGTTCTCCCCCTTTTTTTTTTTTCGGATGGGAAATCATCAAATGACTTCTCCCGCTCTGGGCTGAGCGGGAGGGAGTGTCAGACTTTTACTGACTAAAACCCACCCATGTTCCTTCATCGCCCTTTGTGTTCCGGGGCCGCGGTATCTCTTTCGAACAACCCGCAGCACCCGGCAGGCATCGGCCCTTGCGGGCTCCTTTCCTATGCTGACATCTCTTTTGCTCTTCCCCTACTCTTATAGCCTTTCACATCCATACTCAAAGTTTTTCTCCCGAAACTTTCCATCGGCTTTAGTAGAGCATTATTAATGTCAACTGTTACTACAATATCGAATTATTTAATCATATTCATTCGGGAAAAAACACAGCCTTGTAGCTTGAGCGGAAACAGCGTGGATCTTTGTATGTATCCATAAACAACATCATTGACAGCACAATGAAAGATTCAGAGCAACGTCGAGTCATTGTTGCTCCAAACATGACCGCATAAATAGTCAATTTCAATAAGCCATGGGGAAAATGCAGATGTTTTAATATGCGAAAGTGGCATTGTTCGGCGAAAGGAACAGGCAGTGAATGTTACCGATGTTAATAAGGCTGAAGACACATAGCTAGGAACTTCGCTTGGTGCCATGCGAATTATACGGATCAAACTGGTACTGATAAAGTGCGGACGCGGCTCTGAACATGGACACGGACAGTTACTTTAGAAAAGGATCAGCCAAAATAGTACAGCTAAGGACTGACAGGTACTTCGACGTATTATATATGAAAATCATGTTCGCTATGAGCATGTCATATAGCTTGTAGCGTGCAACATATCACTAAGCTATGCACCTTACTGTGTGGCTTCGACCCAAGATATGCAAGGATTGTCTTATTGCGCAATAAGACTAATAAGTATTGGCAAAATATTACTCGTAACAATATTTTGGGTACTGTCAATCAAGAATTGGAAAGGCCTTGTTTATTCATTGACTGTATCTGTTAGATAGTCAATGCAAATGTATAGTAAAGATAATATTCAAATAATTGCAGGAAATGCAGTATAAGTGTTGAAAGTAAATATTGAGCAGTGATAGTCTAGTGGTGTGACCGTTGGACTGCCAAGTCATAGGTCTCGAGTTCGAACCCAAGACACACACCTCTGATTTTTCGGAATTATGTGCGTATTGTACCTATAATTATCACTTGCTTCGGTGAAGGAAAACATCGTGAGGAAACCAGCATGCCTGAGGATATTTCTCGACGGCATGTAGAAGCCAAGTCAGAGGCCCTTGGGCGGCCTAAAAACTCTGACACCAGGTTAGGCACTAACCACACGATAAAGAAAGAAAGAAGTAAATATTGATTTGCGATAGTGTAAAAAATCGAGTGCAACAAAAAAGCCATGCAAGCACAGGGATGATTGATTAAGGGTGGATATCACGACTGAAGCTGAACGCAATCAGCACAATATCTAAACCACGTTCAAAAACAGTCAGTGCCATAATTTTTACGGAATATTGATACTGCCAGCTCTTAACCGCGATGTGGGTGTGCTGATTGCGTTTGTTTCAGTGGTGTAATTTGCTAAAAGAGAGGGAAAAACGAGTAGGAGTGTGAAGAAAGTGATAACTAAATTGTATCGCTTACGATTGTAACCACTCTGTTCCAAGTCCCCCTCAAACGGCGGGGTGGCATACTTTTTGCTCCGAGCTGTAACAAGATAAAAATGAAACTTAAGCGAGAGAAAACATCACGCCTGCATTCTCCGAAAGGCTAAGTAGGCATAGTACACCCACATTTCGCCAATGTTGTTATAAAAAGAATATCGAAACTGCGCCAGAGACCGACTGATCGGGTTAACCGGTTAGACCTATACGTTTGATTAACCATTATACGTGTTAACCCTTACAATAAATGGGTTAACCATTTAAATATTGCTGGTAAACCAGAATGAAAGACTGCTCCGTCACTTTCTTGCATATTTTTTTTTGCTGTGCATGAACCGTTTATTATAGACTGATTAATCCTATATATAATGCGGGTTAATCTTTACCTAAACACGTTTTGTACCTAACCCTTTTTTTTTTTTTTTTTCGGATGGGAAATCATCAAATGACTTCTCCCGCTCTGGGCTGAGCGGGAGGGTGTGTCAGACTTTTACTGACTAAAACCCACCCATGTTCCTTCATCGCCCTTTGTGTTCCGGGGCCGCGGTATCTCTTTCGAACAACCCGCAGCACCCGGCAGGCATCGGCCCTTGCGGGCCCCTTCCCTATGCTGACATCTCTTTGAGGCGCGCGTGGAACACGAACGCGCCTTGTACCTAACCCTAAAAAATAACCCGATTAAAATTCTAGGTATAAGGCCTTTTACTGTTTCTAGAAAAGTACGTTGTTCCACCTACAACAGTTAAATTGTTTTTCACTTTTACTCGCCAATGAATCGTTTTCAAAATTCTCTGAAACTGGAATTTTCTATCTTGCATACATTTTCCACTACTTATAGACACCTACGTAAAAAACCTTTTGATGCTGTAATTCGAAATACGTGGAACACCTACGCATGAAAATTATTTGTTTGTATTCTGGAAATATGAACACTGGATTCATTCATTTCTATATTGAATAAAGCCTGACCTTTTCAGATCAATTGATTTTCATTAATCAAGTGTTTCATGATTTTTATTGCAGATTTAACCTTTCGATATTGAAGCACTCCAAACGCCATTATTACGAGGAATTTGTTCTTACGTAACAGAACATAACAAGACGCCTGTAACTCCCGAAGAGTAAGGAGGCAGAGGTTTACACCCACATTTCGCTAGTTAAGTTTACGTCCTATACTATAGAAAGCGAGCCTATTGCCGTCAATCGGACACAAATCCAGACTCTGTGGCTGCTACTGAATAATTTCTGATAGAAAAATCCAATAACCCTTTGGACCTGGGAATCGAACTGGGAGTCGCGAATACGACCACTAGAGGGACGACGCAGTCCTCCACCACGGTGTTTCTATGTAAGTGCATATAATTAAAATCTCATTTCCAAAAGTTATTTTTTTAGCGTGTACCAAATGATTTTCGGCACGTAATGTATGAATTAGTATCGCAATAATTATGAAGTATTTATTTAAAGAGTGTGAAGATTATGGCATCATATAAGTATAGTTCAAGGTTCTAAGCGTTATGAGGTCAGGCAGAAACCGCAGGTTTTACAAAAGGTTGTGGGTAAAAACAACATATGGGTGCTAAGTTACGCGCTAAGTTATCCAGTCATCATAATTACCAGAAGTTCTCATTGTGTTGAAGCTTATCCGGGGCGCGTACTAAGAAGTAACCACTTCAACTACATAATCTGCCGGCATGCAGCAATGCTTTACTCAGAAACGGTAGAGAATGGAGTGCTAGTACCTGCAATACACTTAAGTACCTCTTGTATTGCTGATGGTATCCATAAGTGTCTGGGTCTGTAGCCACCGGTGCTATATTAAGTTCTAGATGCTTTCGGGAGAGTTTCCCAAATTAATGTCTGTGTTAGAATCCATCTTTAACTTCAGCAGGCTCCGGATTTTAAATATTGTGAGCGAAATATATGCGACACGCTGAGAATAATTGGCTTTACAAGCTAAACACTTTAGCAAGGCCTAGTTTGAGAAAGTGAACATAGGACGAATGTTATGTCCCTTTTATATAACAATAGTTCCTTCCTAGTGTTCCTACGCAGCAGTTATCGGCTTTCTAAGTGCTAACTAAGTTTGTAAGTGTAACAAGGCGTATAATGTTGCAATTTCTGCTCCATTTCGTTCGGGTGTTGTATCTCTGCATCTTGGCTGACGTGGCCATCGGCTATCGGCCTAGTCTAGTAGTCTGACAGACTGGATAAATGATGATAGTATTGGTTAGGTAATTGCCACAAAGCCTACTTGTCGTAATGTGCAAATATTTTACCAATTTTTTTTCCAATATTGCTAGGTAGCCTATTCAAAATTATTTCAGTCCACTTATGCGAAAACCACAGCACAACATCTTGCAAAATTCCTCAAAAGCAACCCGGAAAGGTGTGTGTGTTAAAATCTTAATAAAAAGAGTTTGTAAACTAACCGTCCTCATTAAATCGACATTTCCAGACCGCAAAAGTCACAACCTTTGCCTTTTCCTTTAAAAAAAAAAATTAAGACGAGCGATTGTTGACAGAAGAATAGAACGCGGTAAGTGATAATTTCGTAAGCTAAGCTGAGCTAGTAATGAGCGTTCATTCCTCGCACCACTTCGCTATAAACAGGGCTGAACTACGGGACACTACAGAAATGGGTCAGTGAGCTCTAACGAAGCTCCTTTTTGCACTTTTTCGCTACCGTCTTCTTTCAATGATGAGTGTAGAAAACTTAGCACGTTGATACGGCATCTTTAGGAAATGTAGGATGCGAGAATTGCTGGGCAATCATGAAGTTTTTGAGTGTACCATACCAAACAGAATTTTAAACTTATCGGTGTTGGTAGCTTAGTTGCGAACGTTGCGTGACTTGATTTCGTTATAAAATAAAGTCGATACTTCTGTAGACTGCAGTGGACTTTTAAAAGGGCTTTATTTTTATTTCTCAAAAAGGTTACATTTTTCGTTCACAAATATTATTAAGTGAGCGAAATGAATCTTTGAGTCTATACTGGGCCTACCATGACCTATCACGCAGTATTAATTTTATCTTACTTCAGAGTGTGAAAGGGATGACGCCAGACGTCCTGAGCTCCATCTCTTACATCATGTTTGGATGGTGATATACCTTACAGATGGTAGCTGTCTAGAGGCTGATCAAATTGATTTCTTTAATTATTTCGAAGAATCTTTTATTCGTTTCCGTCTTTGTTATAAAACGAACAGGTGTTAATTGCAATATTTAATTCAATTATCAAATTAATACGTGCTGTGACCTAGAGCGCTTCTCATCAGTTTTTATAGATTTAAAACGTGACTGAAATATTGCATTAATTTAGAATGGCTTCTGGAAATAAAGTGCTACTTCGTATGTCTAAATGCAGTAAGAGGTATTTTATAACTAGCTTTTGTCCGCGGCTGCACCCGCCTAGATACCGGAAATTATCTAATTGGAATCTACTACTGGCATGAAAAAATGTCCTATGTCCTCCCCTGGGTCATGTTTTACCTTGGCGACAAACAATGGGTTAAATTCAAAAGCGTGAAAAGGTAGCAGACAGACAGTGTGACTTTCGCATTTATTTATTAGTATGGATTTAGTCACACGATCATGATGACAGAGTATTTCTTGTTTTAAGTACAGTTTCGTCATCATATTCTATAGAATTAATTTCCACTTGAGTTGAGCATCAATTAAATTAATCAAATCAAGTAGGCATGCCTCTAAAAATTAAATATCAATGTTAAAACATCATTATCAGCCCTTGGAAGGTAAAGGCTACACTTCACATAGTGAATCTGATGGCCTAATCAATCAATCTTATCTCTGATTTACATATATATCTTACCTAACTGTAACCTTTGGTAGCTATGTGTTTGAGCCGTTTGGGGTTGAAACACTAGGGCCATGGGGTCCGAGTGCGCACCTAGTCTTTCGGGACATCACCAAGGTTGGTTGACTCTTCTCGTGACCAGAAGACTGGCCTATTTTTGGGTCAAAGAATCAGCATTGCCATTCAACGTGGCAATGCTGCCAGCCTTCTGGGCACAACTCCTGTTGACAGCGATGTGGACGAATTTTTTGACGCTCTTTAATGCTTTTCTTCTTTTATGTATGCATACATTTGTATTATTATTTTAAGTTACTTTAAGTAAATCATAACTTTAACACGTAACTTTATAGTACGCTTGGTTTTGCAACGGAAATCATCACCTTTTTATCATCAGCCTAGCCTCTTCCCAACTATGTTGGGGTCGGCTTAGAGTTTAGCTGGATGTAGCTAAGTAGCCGGAATTTTGCAGAAAGCGACTGCCTATCTGACCTCCACAACCTAACCTCCTAGTTAATGGTTCAGACTGGGAAGACTGGGAATTCCACTTAAAATAATCACTCTGTATAATAATCAGAGGTCGGAATTAGGTAGAGTTATTCAAGTACTTGCATCGAAATGTTGATATTAATATGGATCTTCCCGGGATTTATAATACAATCCCGTGTGACCAACAATATTACAAATAAATAATAATAAAAACCTCAGACATAGATAAGATAAGGATTTTTCTGCTCTTTAAAATTAATTTCGGGATTTGAGGCGTATCCACTTTATTCTTTCTCTGTATGAAATCAATGTAAGTACATAAATAACTCTACCTAATTCCGACCTCTGATAATAATACTTCTTGGTTAGAACGGTTGTCGGACTTTATGCCTTCTAACTACCGTAACGACTGTCAAATATCTACAAACGGCAGCCGGAACCAATGGCATAACGTACTTTCCGAAGAACGGAGCCACGGAGGGAACGATCTCATATTTTTTTAACCGACTTCAAAAAACGAGGAGATTCTATGTTCGCGTGTGCGTTTTTTTACGCGTCGATGATTTTCGTTCCAAACACCGGGTGTTAGCAACTCGCATTCAAATCCGCATGCGATTGTTTTCGGAAGCTATTAACTAACAGTGATTGTTATTTGGCGTACTAAAGACTGACGTGAAGGCAATAGCAGTAATTAATAACAAGAGTGGCAAGGGCACTGAAAGTCAGTGCCGAGGGTTCAAGTTTGTTGGTCTTACCAGGCCATTTTAGATAACTGTTACGCGTACAATTTGTGATGCTGCGTAAGTTTTATGTGAAAGAACTAAAGGTGAATGGGCACTTTCTATTAATCAAAACATACTTAGGTGCAGTAGAAACCCGTTCGGTTTTCAGTATTTTATAAAGATCTTAATGGTCCTTAGGAGAAATACTTTCTTTAAAAGTTTTTTAAAGACCAATTTCGATAATTGTTAAAAATAGTAAAATTGTTTCAGAGCCTATGATAGTTTTAAGATAAAGAAGACGGGAACAGTTAGGCACATACAAAAAAATTACAACACATTTTGCGATATTTATTCCCATGTTACAAGAGACTTTTTTCAGGCAAACAAAAACTGTTTACCTTCCTAGATCAGTCTCCATTTGTGAGTAAAATGAAAACGCCGTCAACGGCCATTTACGTCTAACAAATGTGATTGATGCGCGTTCACGATTCAAAATAAAAAACTTGGTGTATTTTGCTCTGTATACGGCGAGTGATGGTCAACTCGTGACCGATGCCGGATGATACGTCATATTGCTCCCAATCCCACGGACTCATTACCTAAAATTGTCTAGCTTGGAGACGGAACAGTCATGTGTATGTTTAATAAGAAGTATGGGCATAGTTAGAAAATTCAGAAACGATTTTATTTTGGACTATTCAAAATAATTTGGTCATAGAGAAGGGTCAGAAATTGCGTACAGTGCTACAAGGATATTATGGCGCTCGAATGACGTTGATAGGAGGCGCTATTTGAGAAATGTACAAAAAATCAAGATGGCGGCCTTAGTTCCGTCTTTGGCTAAGCCCTAAAAGAAGTTGTTTTGCTGTCACTCAAATCATCCATAAACACGGTCATACATGGCTAACCTTGTATTCTGTGGACATCCCATTACACTAAAAATGAGTTAATAAGATGTGAGGAGATTAGTTTCAAAACATTAGGTTATAAAATTAATTAACAACAGACTGACTTCACAAAATAATAGTTTACGTGAAGGTTAAGTATCTATTACTCAAAAATATAAACGAATGGAGATGCCGTTTGTAGGTGTAATCGGTAATAAATACGCAGTAACGATAAATTGATTGTTCGCACAAACTCATTTCAAAACAATTCAATTACTACACTAATCCCCATACAAGGACATATCTGACATCAGTTGGTAAATAAAATGCGTACTGACGTATAGGTGGACTACATAACAAGTAGATAATATAGAGTAGCAGTTAGAATGCCTGAAATTTCTTTTTTTTTTCATTGCTCACTGAAAAAGTATAACTTTATTGGTTTTCTACTTTAGCTATATCTAGGATCACATCTTATTCTGAAAATAAATGAATGAACATCTTGATAAATAAAAATACCCTGTTTTGTAAAAGTCGATTTGCCTCTCCAGACATTTGTTTCCTACATCGGTAACCGCATCGCTGTCAGTAATAGAGCTAGATTGGCGCGGTCTCGGAGATTATGACAAGATCACAGCCCCGAGCGCCATCTGCAGGATTCTCTCCGTGTCACCTTCCACAACAGTGCATTCACGTCGCAAAGGCTAGCTGAACCAGGCTTTGGCATTTTATGAATGCTACCTACAGCGGAATTATGCAGCTGGAATTTCTTACCGATTTAACACTTTGAGTCGTAGTTTTTAATTGAGTAGGTTGAGAGAATTGAGAGACTTACACGTCTAAAAATGTATGGTTACTTAATTTTAAACAGTGTTTTTATGGATAAACCTCTAAGTTTGCAAAGTGTACTTTGGTTTTGAGTTTTTTGCTAAGCATCTGCGGTGACACATCAGCTTTTTACTAATTTCTAGATATGGCCCGAAAATTGTTTCACATTCGATAATACCAGTTGCTTTTACCGAATTTCGCTATTCGGCCGAATTTCGGTTCATGGACCGAACATTCGGTTGAACAAATCTTTACTAATATGTAGAACAGACTAGTAGTAATATCCTGCAATTTGCCAACTCAACTCACTGCTAGTTAAAGAAATCAGAAGAAAATACTAAATTATATGTAATTCTTCTGTACATGTGTATATCACTGAACTGCTTCTAAACACTGGACCGATTTTGATGAAATTTTGCCATCCAAACACTCAAACAAAATTTCATCATCCATCCATCTAGGGATCTTTAATAATGATGTAAAAACGTGAACCTGTCGCCGTCTAAAGGCGCGCGATATTCGGCCAAACTTCGGCTTCGGCGCATGTTTCAACCGAATGTTCGGCCGAACTCGACATTCGGCAGAACCCGCATTCGGTCCATCTCTACTAATTTCCCGTACTGTTTGGCCTAGTGGTAAAAGTAAGTACCAAACTATTACGAAAGTCTAGTTCAAGCAAAAAAATAAATATAAGGAAAACCACAAAACGACCTCCGATATAAATACAGCAAAAGTAAACAAAGGTAAGTAGGTAAATAGTATCTAAATTCACGTTAAACGGTGCTCATGAAAGTGTTGAATTTCAGAATGTGTTTAAAAGTCTGAGCTTTTTATGACTCTAATTATTAACCACTACTAACTTAACAGCTATTTTCTATTTCGCGTTTATTTAATAAGGTTAAGAAATAAACAACTCGTATGATTAAAATAATTTTCGTTTAGTCTACATTTGACAGATTCTACTTTTGACATCATAATCTACTATTGACGGATTCTACGTATGACAGCTTCTACGTATGATTAGGCGTACCCTGCGCAACCCGGTCGACGGAGCCACGTGAAGTGGGTTCCTATTAATGGGTGGTTTAAAAAAAATAACCACGAAGGGGATTCTAACCTAACCTGTCCGAGTCGGGGTGTCTCAAGTCCCGAGCTCGCTTCGCTCGCTCTTGCATCCTATGTGTATTTAGTTCCGTGTATTTAGGTAGAAATAGCGCAATAATTTGCCCATTAAAATTTGGTGATCAATTTACAAAATGTTGCTTATTACAATTTAAAGTGACATGACTAAAATAGCTAGAACTATTGTAATTTCTGGTTTTAATTTTTTTGGTTTAGGTTTAATTTTTTTGCTGATTGGTATATAATATTTTAGGTAATAGAGGTTATGGTAACAAAGTTTTGTTGGTGGTCATTATATTTATCCCCTTTATAAAGTGGCCGTCAGTTAATAATATACCATAAACTGCGAGCTGTAAATCGAGTTGAGATTATCGCATGATTGCGTTATCTGTGGACGCTATGTTTGGCATCATGGAAATAAAGTTTCAAGTAGCGAGAGATGACAATTATTTAAATTTTGTGCAATTTGTTTATTGATGCATATTTTGTATGACTTGGTGAATGTTGGGTTCGATATGAAACCTATACCTAACCTAACCTATACCTTTAAAAAAATAATATATATATATAAGTAAATATATATATATATATATATATATTATGTATATATATATATTAGTAATTGATGCATCCAGGATAAGGCTGGCACAAGAACGTGAAGCTGGCCACAAGCAAAGAGAGGCCTATACCCAGCAGAGGGTGAAGTCGGGCTGTGGTTGATGCTGACGATGAATGGAGTTACCTGGACTCTAAAATGTAAAGGGTTTATTAATAAACGTTGCAGAAAACAGACATGTAACCGTCAAAAAATGTATGTTTAAGCTGACGTTAATCACCACAAAACTTTTAAAAATAAGTGAGTTAACCCTTACATGTACTACTATAAACCCTAGTATAAATATTCCATTAGAAAACGTCCACAAAATTATTTAATTAATCATTCATGAAACAGCGTCTGCTCTACTTTTTTGAAGCGGTTCACGCGTCTGTCCGTACGTGTCCTATTAAAATTACAATGCCTGGCTTAAAGATAGATGCCATATGAACTAACACAGGTAGGTGCATGTACATGTAGGTGGAGTGTCTGAGAACCATCCATAATACAACATACAAAAAGCTATATATCATACCTAAATTTTTTATTTAAATCTTAATATTAACTGACTGTAAAGTTTAGTTTTTACCATTGACATTTCACTTACAAGTACCATCAAATTATAACGAATTGGCACAGCCATAACTCTTTTAAACATGTGTTAGGTACCTGAGTGTACAATGATAGATCATTAGGAAAGTAATAGTTATTCCAACAGTCACCCGAAAATATCGCAAGTACTTCCAAGATGTGGAAATTTTAAATAGTTTCAGATATGAATGTTCACAGACGAAAGTAATCTTCTTTTTTCAGTTTGTCGTAAAATATATCGCAGATACAAATCTAAATATATAATATGTAGTTGTAGTTTTATCTGTAAGTTAAAGTACCGAAGGTGGTAACACCCATAAAATAAACCCTTCCTTTTCTATTGCGGCTTATTCTAAATTCTAATAATACTTTACTTTTTGTTAAGCTAAACCCAAAAAATCTAATAAAATAAAAACTTTGTTGATGACTATCATAAAGTTTTATTAATAGGTACTCGAATTATATCATAATAAGTGGAACCATACAATAAAACTATAACTTTTATGGTCCAAATTAGTTGCAATAAAATATGTTTTGATTTCTCTGTTATACGTTTTTTGGGAGAATAAGGTGAACTGAAATGTCAAGTGTATTTCTTGCTTAAAATAGGTAAACGTCTAGCACACCTAAGATATTTTATAGCCTGTAAGACGTGGAGGTTACGCCAAAGTTAAGTTACTGAACCAGGCAGGTATAGATTTTGAAAAAAATATGTGAATATTAATTTAGCAATTTACATAAATACTAACTTGAAGCTAATGCAAAATGATCAAAGTATTTAGTGTTACCGTGTAACATCGCCATTTTTTGTTGGTTTTTGCATTTTTATAAATGTCAAATTACCATTATGTTGGTATCAACGACCCTACAAGGTGACTGGTGAGATGTCGAATGTATATCCACTCTCATTTTCATACTAATGCCTTATTATAAGTGTATCATATTTTCTTTTACGGCTAGACGTTATAAAGCAAGATTCCTGTTTAAAGTGATGCTATTTTGCTTTGTTTTTTTGGCTTTTGTGCGTCGTTAAATTGTTTTATTGTGAGATCGATGACTCTTGGCCAGGCTAGACCAGTCATGTAGCCGCAGCACTGAACTCTTCAAGGAGAACTTGTGGGGTGATATACCGGACTGGTCATGATCAGATCGTTGGCAGGGGACTTAATAGGTTTAATCTGGATAATCGTATTTATTAAGGGAGGTCCGATCGTGGTCAAGATATCTTTACAACTTTTTATTGTAAAATAAATAATACAAGTAAGCAACGCGAAGTACATAAATCTGCCTGCTGAAAATATCAATACACTTACTATGTAATTTAACAAGGTTTAAAACCTATCTTCTCATTATCTTGATAACAGTGGAGTTAAATTAAAAGCTCCTAAAAATAAAAATACTTTTTCAAGAATGTAAGACTGTAAACTGGTTAAAATTAACAGATATGTGTGCGTATGCGATATACACGTTTGTTCGTTTTATTTTACATCTAATTTGATGTAAATGTCAGATCGCGACCTATAACCATGAACTCTTTCTTATATTCTGATAATCCGTTTGTAAAAAGAAATATAATGGAGGAGGCATCTCAATTGATTTTGTACATTTTTTATTCGTAAAAATTTTATATTCGCTTTTAAAATGTCAGACGTGCGGTTATTGTCTACTCGTTAAATTCCTTCTTTTTCCCCATCAAATGGATGATGCTGTTTTTATTTTTTGCTATTGTAATGTCTAGTCTAGATTAATCCATAAAACGTTAAGTTTAACATAATAATGTTGGTCGATATAATATTCGTTTTAGAAGTAGATAACAACGATAGTAAAAAGGAGGAGCGAGGAGCTCGTAGCTAAATAAGTTAAGAGCGTTTACGCCGTCCATGCGCTGTTTGACTCCAAAACAGTACTTTTCAAACCCTTTAATACCATCAACCCTTTATTTTACAAAAATGATAATTACTAATAACTTTAGGAAATTTCGTTGTCTCAATAGTTGGGGAGAAAAATATTTCAATTAATAGAGTATTGGTAAATTGTATCAAGATAACTCAACAGAGGTTTTCTTAATTTCCCTTTTAGCGTCAGTTTCGACGCTCTAATTATAGGAAACCACTGGCAAACCTAATTAGATTTTTTTTTTTACCTATTGCTAAGATCCTAAGGAATATAGTTGGAGAAGAAAATTTTTTGATTTAGGTTTCTTTATATAAGAAATTAAAGTTCAAACAATGTAAAATATTAAGGAATTAAAATGATTTTTTCACCGATATATCTTACTTGATTTAATATAATAATAGCATAATATAATAGAAGAACATATGCTTTAAAACATCCAATTTAAAATTTCAAATAATTTACAGTGATTATTTTTCTATAAATATTTGAAAACTACTATAAATCACTGCGCGCGAGCAATTTCAAATCAGACCGCCGCGAGGCTTTCTAGAGAGAGGACATGTCGCTCGGCGCTCTGCCTGACCCGAGTTGACCTTAGTCGTACTTGGAAGGATAGCGGACGTTTATAGTGTGATTAAAAAATCTTGGTACTTTGATGATTAAATTTTTTTATTATTATTTTTGATGACTGACAATATTTTTAGAGACAACCAATATCTACCCAATTTTTTTACATACGAATTTTATTTATTAAAACTTTTACTTATTTTTTTGTAAATAAGAACATAAATTGTTTTTAAAGTTAACGCCAACCTATTGTATTTCCCTCATAAGAGGTGTCACTAAGAGGAACATCGCGTCAGGTTAAAATATAATATAAAATAAACGTAAGTAAATCCGTATAAAGTGATTTATTTGAATAGAATAAGAAATATTTATTAATCAGTCACAAATCAATAATAATTAACGAAGTTCGGTTTCTTTCTAAAGTTTAGATCAACAAATTCATGTTTGAATAACTAAAAAACGACTTTAATATTAATCATAATTATAGCTATACTTGCAATATATTATTGAATACTTATTTTATGCACTCGTACTTTAGTAATCCGTGTACGTTCAAATTCAAATTCAAATTAAATTTTACTACAACAATTGCACTCGAACGGATCATAGTGGGTTAGTTTGACTATAGCGCGCGAGAGCGCGCCAGCGCTATACACACAGGCACGCGTGCTTCTGTGTGTGTAAAAATGCATTGAATTACCTAAACTTGACTTCGCGCGATAGACGTAAACGCTCTTAAGCCGCGCTTGCCTGAGTTGGTCCGTGGATGGGCGACCCATAAATACCGAGTATCCTCAGTGCCTCGGAAAGCACGTCAAGCCGTTGGTCCCGGCTGTCAATTGTGGATCTTTGACAGTCGTTACAGGTAGTTAGTGACCCGAAAGTCTGACAGCCAGTCTTACCAAGAGGTATCGTATTACCCAGTACTAACTGGGTTGTGGAGGTCCGATAGGCATTCGCTTCATGTAAAATACTGGTATTCAGCTGCATCCGGTTAGACTGGAAGCCGACCTCAACATAGTTGGGAAAAGGCTAGGCAGATGATAAACAACGATAGTAAAAAATACCGAATATTGTTTTTTGTTTCAGTACTTAGGTCTAAAACGAATTCTTTTCTTTTTAAAATTACTATCATCGTTATCTACTTGTAGAAGATGTAACTAACTTTTAGGTACTTTTGAAAGTAAGAGCTTTATGGATACGCATGATATTACCTATTAGAGTAGAGTCCTTAATCGGGAATTCGGCATTAGAGCATCATCACCAAAAGTTGAAAGATTTTGTAGTATAGAATTATATCTCCCCTTAGTAAACTTGTCTTGTTAAACTCCGAATTAAATGATACTACATCGATTCGCAATGTAAGACGTTTCAGAGCGCCGTGGTTCAAAGGCCAGTGCAGTCGACTCACGATCCGCCACCGCTTATTAACTGATTGCACCTTGAACTACAGAGTTAACTGACAATGAATATGGTAATTTGTGCACTATAATCATTTAATTATCTGTTAGACTGTAGAGTGGTATTTTGTATCACGGTTTATAAAAAAACCACGAATACAGCTGACACAAGGATCTTTTGTCGTGTGGCTTGTTTTTTCAATACAATTTCTTAAAAATGTTTACCTATCAAAGAGATACCTTCACCTACCAATGTCCATCAAACAACGTCAATGTCACTCAAGCGCCAAAAAGATCCATGTACAGCCATAGAGCGTTCATGTTGGAAATTGTACAAGTTTTTATTTACGAGATAGTAATAGCTGTTATCAGTGAAAAGATAAACTCTAGATTTCTTAATTTGCAACATACATACATACTTACCTACCTTTTGCCTTGAATGAGTAAATATCAAGAAAGAAAAAATTAATTGGTACAAACCAAGTAGGTACTGTAAAATTAACACGAACTAGCGAAAATTAGAGGTCGATTCATTGTTTTCGTCTTAGGAAACTATAGTCGTCTTTTGTTGACTTTTCACAATTAATCAACTCGTTCGCGGGTTAGCAATAGTCTCACGAGCGCATCGCAAATATTTGATCAAACTTTGACATAATGTTTGTCTTACCGTGGTATATGATTTGGGTCGCGGTGTCTTCGACATATTTGCGCACGCGTTGCGTTTTGTTTGCCGTATTGACAAATGTTTCACCAATCTACATGAAGTACGTATTACGGCTATTGGCACAGAGTTTGGACTAGTGGGGATATCAGCATCTTGTTTGGGTAGCATTGAAATTATCGTGATGACACTTGAAAAAATGACTAAACTCAAGTTGATTGGTCATAAGAATATGAATTCGATTGGTTTTCTAGGAATTGACAAAGAGGCGGTCTCTTGAAATCCTAAATACTGAAATTTTCGAAGTCTTCATCTTGAAGACCCTCAATGTTTGTTTTATGAAGGTTAGACCAAACGAAAATAGAAGCTAGTCGTGAATCTATCACTTAAATAACAACTGCTGAAGTGTACTAAACTTGAAACATGTATCAATATTGACATGCAGTTAAACGCCGAAATTGCAACGTAACATCAAACATCGACGACCATCAGTAGTAACAAGTTGGTGCTAAAAAGATAGAATGCAACTTGCATAATAATGCAATTCATTCAGAAACTATCGTCGTGGGTTTATAACAAGAAAATGCCAAATTCAATAGAGAGTCGTGATACCTGCCTTCTGTGTTGTAAATGGAATCGATCTGTTCGCTTTCAACGCTTTGTAGACTGTCGTCTTCTCTTAGTTCGTGGTCATCCGTTAATTCTTGACTGTCCATGTTGTCCTGGTTGTCTTGTTCCATGTCTTCCATATCTTCCATGTCTTCTTCGTCTATCTCTGGTTGACTCTTGTTCACAGGCGTTGGTATCTTCACCGGTAGGATATCGAGGATCGTAGGCGCCCTGGGCAGGCTACTCTTCAACCCCAGCTTCTTCTGTATAAACGCCTCCAGGATCTGCTGCGTGATCTTGTTCTGTCTTTCCAGTTCGTGTTGCATGTCTGCGGAGAAACGAGAATGCAGATAAAAATGACTGTTTTTTTTGCGCGAATTTCAGAAATCATTGTTCTTTAGCCAATATTTTGACAAACAATAGAATTGGACAGGGAAAGGATTTTAGTAAACGAATCGACGTCATTTTTATCTGGTTCTCCCTTCTCGGGGACCGAAAAATGGGATAGCAATACATATACTTAGTAACTTATAAATAGAAAATAGTCTGTAACTTATAATTAAGAGTAAAACAGATGGATACATAAAATAGGATTACAGGTAGGACATGAGATGAGGAATAGTTTCATTTTTTACACGAATAAAGACCGTAATGTCACTGTCATAATGTCATTTTATGAGTACTTCAACTATTAAATCTTTTCAATGGCTGGGTGTTGGCAAGTCAACATACATATCGATATTTCGCCTTTCTATTACAAATTAAATGATAGTTATATCCATTGAACACAGATACTTCATCACAAAAAACTTATTGTTCTCTCTTGATATCAATCTTTATTGCCATTAAAAGTGATTTCTTTTTGCTTTCACTCAACATTTCAATACTCTTCGATAGCATCGGACAACAATGCAAGATCAGAAACAAAGTGGTTACTACCCAAAGATTAAAATCGTCAGATTTGCCTTTAACGTACCAATGTCACAAAATATGGATGTGACATACAGATAAACAAACGGACAAGGTGAATCGATAAGGGTTCCTTTTTTTACCATTTCGTTACCGAACTCTAAAAATGAGCTCACATAATTACGCACATCTATTTTTTGGCGATTGGCCAAAATCGTACTAACGCTGTCATCTTGTTCAATTTCACAAAACAATTTTTTAAATGTTCACCAGCACTGCACACAGCGCCCGTCAATGTCATTCAGCCACCAAAAAATCTTGTAGTATTTTCGATGGCGTTTCCATGGTGTCAAAACGAAACAGAAACACGACCATTATTACTGACGCGGTAGAGCAAATCTATCAATATAAATCTTTGGCTACCGGTGCCTTAGTTAGAGCAAATCGAACTTCTTACTACGGATTCATTGTTAGAGCATCCATTACTAAGACAATGGGTATATTGGCCTGCCAATTGTTTTGCCAATGGTCTACAATGTACGGAAGCTCTTTTAGTACCACCCCGGCGATTGACCACTTTTCATCCTTATGCCCTAAGTCAGAAGGCCACTTTTCAATCGTCATCCGGTATTGTTCGTTATGATTAATGGGTACATTTGATTATAGGGCACGGAAATACAAAGGACATTGCTAATTGAAGATTAAAAATGTTGCACCTTCAATTGTTTTTGTTTTTTATGGGTCAAGGTTTAAAGGGTTATTAATGGACTATTGTTTTGAATTTGTTCTGCATGTGTTGAGGTCGGGCAATGATGATTTGTTGAAGGAAATGTACTGGACAATCTGTTTAGAAACTTATGCTTCACCTTGTCTCTAAATTTGTATGGAACTGGAAACCCCGAATATGTTTATGTATGTCTGTGATCATCATCTGCCTAGCCTTTTCCCAACCGTGCTGAAGCCGGCTTCCAGTCTAACCGGATGCAGGTCAGATGGTTATTAGACTTTCGGGCCACACCTGTAACGACTGTTAAAAACCTACAAATGGCAGCCGGGACCAACGGCTTAACGTGCTTTCCGAGGCATGGAAAAATTTCGATTGGTACTTAATGGGTGGTTACCCATCCACGGATTAACCTAGGCAAGCGCGGCTTAACTTAAAATCGACCCGACCGGCTGTTTTGTTTAGCAACGAGCTCCTTTTTAGTACCTGTCTGTAATAATAAAAAAAAAAACCAACCTATTATGAACTTTTGCTGGTAGATAGATACCTAGGTACATACTAAAGTATTATATTACTAAACAAATACAAACTAGAAAGCTAGAGGTGATGACGAAGGTCGCACCATTATTATTTTAACATACGTAGGTAAACATTTCTGGAACACTTAATTATGACCGAACGAAGGTTAAAACGATTCTATAAATACTTTTCTTTTTTGCCTATCGATACTGAAGCCAATAGAACCAACAAAAAATAAGAATAAAACCTAATTGTTGATAGAAAACGACAGTGGGTGTGTACCTGTCTGCTTACCACTTTCATTTTTAGTTGCAGTTACGATAAAAACTGAAGGAGGTATGTATGCACTGTGTACTTACCTATCAACTAGGTACCTAGCGGCTAGCCAAAGATGAGCCAGAGATCGTGTCATCTAAATAAATGATGTATCGGTGGCCTTATACAATTTTAATACCTACATGTACACATAAATTCACGCTTTATTTTAGTGGGGGTTAGCAGGAACCATAGATAGCCATCTGCCACGATCCTTACATAATTCCTTTGTTTCGTCCACCAAATAATAGTTAGATTCCTATATTGTTTATACTTATTGTGTTGAGTTTCCAACTCATCATCAACATCATGAAGAAATTAATAATAATGTATACTAATATTATTTTAATGTGAAAGTTTGGATGAATGGATGTTTGCTACTCAATCGCGCCAAAACGGCTGAAAGGATCTGGATGAAATTTGGCACAGAGATAGATTATAGTTTGTAATAGCACATTAGCTACTTTTCATCCCGGTAGGACGATCCCGTGGGTCAATTATCGAATTTTACGCGGGCGAAGCCGCTGGCATAAGCTAGTATTTTTAACCGACTTCAAAAGGAGGAGGTTCTCAATTCGTCGGAACCTTTTTTTAATGTATTTTCCCCGATTACTCGAAGATGGCTGGACCGATTTGGTTTTTTTTTTGTTTATAAGGTTATACTTCCCAGATGGTCCCATGATCATCAAGTCAGGATCTAATCATGGGATCCTGGAGAAATAGAGAGAACTCTTCAAATTTTATAGGCACACTTGAAGCGATTTGGGTAGTTTTGGAAGAGTTCTTTCTCGGAGTGGTCCATTTCAATTTTGGTAAAGATCTGATGAAGAACTTCGGAGATAGGCAACGGAATTTCTCAATAAATGATAGCAAATGGACTGGGATTGCTGAAATCTCATGTCTGTCTATTATTTACACCAGTTCATAACATAACATCGCGCCTGCATGCTCTGAGGCGGTACGCAGATGTGTTCAGTACACCCAAATTTCGACAGGTATGATGCTAAGTTCCATTGTAATGGGGATAAGCCTTGCCTATTACCTACCATGACATGTATTGTTATCAATGTAAAATAAATGCATGGCAAATACTTGTACAGGATATTACAATTAAAAATGGAAAAATAAAAAACTTTTTTGCAAAAAATAAAACCGACTTCAAGAACACAAAAAAGTGAAAAATAACTTCTGAAACTAAAGTTATTTTTCACTTTTTTGTGTTCTTGAAGTCGGTTTTATTTTTTGCAAAAAATTTTATTAAATTGAGACATATATCCATTTTTACTAGAGGTTAAGCAAGTTGCAGCTTTACTCATAATGATGAGTTGCTATTTCGAAAATTCTAAATATAATCTAAGATCTAAAATAAGAATAAAAATAATTATGTACAATTACAGGGCGTCAAAAAATTCATCCACATCGCTGTCAACAGAAAAAGTGTCCAGAAGGCTGGCAGCATTGCCACGTTGGATGGCAATGCTTCTTTGGCCAAAAAACATATAAACATAAAACATATTATGACATAGGTAATAGGTTATGTTATGTACGATGCACTCAGCGATTACTAGGCACTTTCACTAATCAGCTATATCCTCAAACGCAAAATATTATTTAAATACCATTCAGTTTATTTAACACTTCTTTGGAGCGAAATCTGCAACTTTTGACATACGAGTATCTCACTTAATAAGTAATTACAAGAATGATCCCCATCTTTAATTTAATGTCAGACATAATGGTTAGTAACAATTGGAACTTTTAAACTATGTTAGTAGGTGCAAAATATGCATAATGCATTCAAATGGCAGTATTGATTACCTATGCTTATTAGTGTCAATTTTAATTAAATTTTGATTATTTAATACTCCTTCCTACAACAGATTTTTTTTACGATGTAATAACAATTTGACGAAATACTTCCCAAATTGTATTACTTAGGTGGCTATTCCACTTAAAACTACCTATTAGATAACTAAGTATTCTGACTTAATTCATCTCAAGGTAGAGAGAGCCGTTAAAATCAATTAATAAAAGAATGTCATTAATTAAGTAAAGTTCAACCATCTCATCGATTTTGAGTATTTAACTATTTTAATGCGCATAATCGTGACTTTTTATTAAATTACAAAAAGAGCGTGATGCCTCTTTATTTATTATTTGTGTCATTTCTATATTTTCACTACAAAACAATAGTAAGTACCTTTAATAAATTATTTGATTTAGGGAGGTGGCTTTGGTTAAAAGAAATGTTTTGCTAAATAATCTATTAATTTGCTAAATAATCCATTTATTTTAATTGTTTTCCACATTCAATAAAAGTCGATAATTCATGTCAATTTTTTTTACCTAAAATTATAGTTGCCTCGAGTTATTTGTTTCTAAAAAGGCAATTTGGCAATTTAGTCTGAAATAAGTAAGTAATTACCAATACTATTTTGTTCTGTATGTTTGAAGTTTTAGTTTGTAAAGTTTGGACAAAGTATCGAGCTCCTAGGAGGTAAGTAATCAAGACACGTTCGCGATTCATCATTCTCCGTGCTTGTCTCCAGGGATACCTCCTCGATCCGAGTGTTATCTAGCCTGCCAATACGCTCTTTCCCCTGTGGGGGTGAACAGAACTGCTTCACTGTCAATTATTGCGATAATCCTTGATACTCGATGGTGAGGGAATATCGAGGGTATTTCAAAAATCTCTGAAAATGGTTTATTGTTTTGGCCATTTGCAAAATAGCGCAATGGGAAAAGTTCAGCTATACATACATATATCATATAGCTGAAGTTTTCCCGAAGGTTAAGTCGCTATTTAACTTGGTACGTATAATATAAATACTTTCCATACAGACAAATCAAACTGGTAATTCCATTAATCATCCAATTAATTAATATTTTTTTTTAAATATCAGAAGTATGTTTTATAGAATATTGGTGTTATCTAGAGATCGTAAATATGAGCATTCAATATTAATTCTAATTTATTAACATGTTTAACAAGAAAGTAGGTAGGCAGGCAATACACAATTTTTGTATCATAATATTATTACGCCATGACACCACTGCTTAAAATTAAGTAAGTACTTATACCTACTTATCTGAGGAATATCCAACACGATTTTACATTTATTTTAAAGTATTATTAAACTGCTGACATCGGCAGTCATAAATAAAACCACAAAAAGTCATGTAATGCTGGATATTATATTATGGAAGATGTTATAGGTATTTGGCAACATGCACGATGAATTTTTAAATATTACTCGTGAAGTTTTTACAAATACATGCTGGGATATTAAAAAAATGCGTAAAAAGGATACATGATAATTTTATTCATGAGGTGACGATGGCGTGTAAAGAGTAAAAAACAGGGACATAATATTGCAAGTATTCTCGCCGTCTACAAGGAAATTGTATTTTCATTACAAAAAGGATGATAATAACGATACCGAATTGAGACATTATTCGATTAATTAATCGAATAAATTTATTGAAAAATAAGCCGACCTTATTTTAAATGCGGAACATGTGAAGATCAACGCATGTAATTATTTTTTGAATGTCAATGAGAATGATTTGGGAAACGTTATTTTAATGATCAATTCGTTCATTGTAATGTGTTTTTTTATTGAGTAATTTAAAGTTTGTACATCTTCACTAATTGATAGGAATTTAATGAGCAATTGAATGTTGCAACAATATATTATAGGTTGAGGAACAACAATCTCACTTCAAGCATTTGCGTTGCTTAATGAGTAAATAGGAAAATACTAAGAACATGTATAGGGAAATGGGGACAAATGAATGCATTCCAAAATTCACTCTTCGGCGAAGACGGTTCTTTGAATGATACTCTTTAAAACACTTTAATTAATCACCGTGAAGGAATGATTGGCTACCAATGGAATTAACAAAACCACATGAACGCCCTATTTCATAGCAGTAATAGGTGGTCATATTTCGGTAAGGGTGTGGTAAAGAACATCAAACGAAACAACTTTCAATTGATAATATCAATGCCTACTCTACCTAAATGTATGTACCTATGGGATAGGTGATATTGTTTTCGCAATTAAAGGGGAAACGACATGGTAGCCCGCGAAATTCAAATTTTCTTACGTTCTTTTGCAATTTGCCGGCCAGACTGAGGTAGTATGTTGATTAAAATATAATTTGCGACCGGAACAAATATAGATTAATTATTTATAGAGTTATAATCATTAACAACATCAATACAACCCTCTAAGTTCGTATTACAAACCCGTTGAATGACTATTTTATGAAAAAGTCACTCAATGGGATTAAGAAAACTTGCATTTCGCAAGCTACCCTGGCATTCCCACCATAAGAAATTGGTGTACATGCTGTATAAGTCCCATTTAGGTGAGAGGATATAACTACACAAATACGTAGGCAACCGTTATCTGTGGGATAGAAGCATTAAAGTCCAGCTGACAGTCTGTTCATGTCAACTGATCGTAAATGATCGCAGTTGCACCCATTTCGCTACCTTATTACTCATCAACGCTCGCACGCAGTAATTAAGGTTGTTTGTCACTTGGCCACCATTTATTGACATTGTACAACCTATAAAGCAGGTCCTACGAAACGCTGAAAAACTTCACGAGATTATACACCTTGTTCATGAAACGTAAGGGCGAATTCCACGTGAGTTGAAATAGGAAGAGTAACCGATAGTAGTTGTTACGTAGTTAATGTCACTTTTATGACGAATGCTTTTAATAATGAAAGTTGATGTTCTAGAAACAGATAATAACTAATCATTACTTTTGTCATAAACGGGTAATAAAACTCAACAAGTGTATACGCTGGTTACGTCAAAAAATAATAAAGTTAATTGTAGTGATAATTAATCAATAACTATGTAAACGTTTGTAAAGTTAATTAAACTATTGATACATTTGAAAGGCATAGGAACATTAGTATAGTCTTGCTAGGTTATCAACCTTATTTGTTTTGCTAACAATTTTTTTTTAATAAATCGGGCAATGACATTGACTAATTCGAACTTTAGTTTTTTAAATTCCATAGAGACCAAATGTGTTATTAGTCCCGGTATTGATAACATGTTTGGGAATACCGTTTGGTGATAGATGGGTCATTGGCTTCACAAAGTTAGGTCAACGATCCGTACATTGACACCATGGGTAATTTATGCCAAAAGAAATGGCTAATTTGTTATCTATCATCCATGTTAGAAACCAGAAAAAAGAACCAAAAATATTATGTTATGCCCATTTATCTGATTTTAGATATTTTATGCTTTTTGTTAATCATGAATTATTAATTCGTAAGGATCAAAAACCCCAGGAGTCAACAACACCATAGCAGCACAGCGGTCTATTTCTATAAATTTTTAAACACCAATGTCACACGACCCTGACTTACAGCCTAATGAAAAAAAAAGCAATTTAAAAGCTTAACGCCTTTTAAAGTTCATCGCCTAATCTAATCATCGACAAGCAATCGAAATTCGAATAAGCTTTTGTCCCGTGATTTTTATTTTTTATCTGTGCTGCTGTCTTACGGCCAGTGTTGGTGTTGCTATACTAAATGTTTGTAATAAGCGCAACAGGATGTAGGTCAAGTGCATTTAGCCTAACTAATCGGCCTATTGTCTCGGAACTAAATGTATGTCGAGTCCAATTGCCGGAAGGTAAGCACGTAATCAATCAATTAATACGTAAGTTTGGCACGCTTCGCGGAAAATATGGCTTGTGGTGTCTGGTTGATTTTACTTAGTGAAATAAAGAGTAGGTAGGGACGAGAATCGAAGAGGTGTTGCTCTTTTTTGCAGTTTTAGCTTTGGTTGATGATGTCATAATAATTAAAACTCTTTGGTATTTATTGGACTAAGTATACCTACTTAAAATTAAATAGGATCACGGACTGAATTCGCCCCCGGCGACGTACTACCGGGATAAAATGAGGTATCCTAATATCCAAAGCAAAGTCAAGGTCTATCCGTATGCCAAGTTCCATCCAAATCTTAGTAACAGACAGCCAGAGAGAGTTACATTTATTGAATGGATGTTTTGTTTATACTAAATAAATAACTTGGCGGTACTTTCAAAGTGCACTTCTCAATGGGTTACGCAAAGCACCGTACTTCCCCAGTCATCGTAACTGGCGAACTTGAACTGTATCAGTCGTATCGCCAGTGTTAGATAACCGCATTCATCACGATTCACGCCATAGCTTCACCAGCGCATCGAAATGTGCAAGATAGAAACAAGACATTAAAACAGGGTTACCAGCGCAAAATTATAAATATTTTCAGGTTGATTACGATCATTGTTTCCGGAAAATCTGATATTGTTCCTATTTATTTGCTTCTGAAGTTTTATAAAAATATAGGTGCTACTTACTAATTAAGTCTTAAAAGTGCCTTAATTTTTACTTACTGAATAATGATTACGTACCTAAATCATTTTATAAGTATGTACCTAAGTTTCTCTACTACTTACCTAATTGAATAGTTTTCTCAAGCTACAACTAGATATTTATTTTCCTAAAGCAATTCTGAAATGACAAGAAAATGACAGTTCATGGAGTTTTCTTGAGTTCGTGTATAATATTTTTTCACCATGGTTCCCAAAACTAATCGCTCCATTAGGTCAATGACATGACACACGATACAGGGCGCGCCAAATTACGGTGACCAATTTATCATTTTATTTATACTGCTTTTACACCGAAACTTAGTTAGTCTGTTATTCTTCACGATCTATTTCTATTACGAGCAGTCGGGGAATTGGGGCTATTTTGGGCTATTTTCATTGTATGATCGCGATTAGACCAGACATTTCTAGAAACTGTTCTGAATGCACAAGTAGCTTTCACAGAAACGTAAATAAGAACCCTAATTCCGGAATCGTCTATTTTCAATATGCAATCGTGTTCACTTGTTCAATATAATATACAAATCATAACTTCAGAGGTAAGCAAAAACTACAAAACGGCACCTGCTACGAACCCTACATCAAAACAAAAAGAAAAATATTGCTGTAATAGTGAAGACTTAATCTCGCATCATCATCTGCCTAGCCTTTTCCCAACTGTGTAAGGTCGGCTTCCAGTCTAACCGGATGCAGCTGAATACCAGTAGTTTACATGGAGCGATTGCCCTCTGACCTCCACAAGTCCCAGTTAGTACTGGCTAATCCGATACTGATAAGACAGGTTGTCAGACTTTCGGGACACTAACTACCTGTAACGACTGTCAAAGATCTACAATAAGAAAGTATTCAGTAAGTTATCAGCAAATAAAAACTGCAATACTTAAAACTAACTTAGTCACACTGAGACTAAACTATCAAAGATAAAAAATTTTTGGAGTTAAGTGTCAACAATGATGACAGATAGATGATGATAAGCAAAACTTGTGCACAATGCAACTCTTATGGCCCTGGAAGACATCTTCATTGTTGTCGAAGTTTATCAACACTTAAGTAGACGTCCACTCAGAGATTGTAAACGTAAAGCCGCGTCGCCATTGTTAACTAAATTGACATCAATTTCGTTGCACCTTGGCCCACATTGAAGGTGTAAACCCATCCTAATTTGTGTCACCTTGTCGATAGCTTTGCTGTTTAGTCTGATGAAAGGATTCGTTTTACATTCTATTGTAGGTTTATAGTATTTTATATCATTAAGAAAAGGATTTATTTTATGCTTATTCTGTAATTTGATTTTTTAGATTTTGTCAACTAAGTGTTTGTATTACTATTGTGTAGCAGATATAACATAAGGCATGCGGCACGTTTGGCGCAGCGGCTGAGCGATTGGCTGCTGGGTAGCGTGTCGCGGGTTCGATTCCCGCACGGAACAAATATGACCTACAGGTTCCGGGTCTGGCTGATTGTGTTTGTGAGTGTAAATGTTTGTAAACGCACCCACGATAAAGAAGAAATTCTTAATTAAGGGCAACGTATAAAAAAAAATACAGTGAAATTAACACAATACATCGATATCAATATTACCGAAAATATAGAAGAAGAGGAAGTCACTAAGGCCAGTTGCAAAAGCGTTATGGTGTTCAAATATCCACGTGTGCAAAAGAACTCATCGTATTGGTCATGCGACGGTTATGATCATTTGCAAATGAGTTGATACAAATCGCAATTTTTGCGTAATGATAACTTAAGATAATTATCTAAAAGCTAGCCATTTTAGGCCATACCTCACCAATTACTCTTCTATCTATTTTAATATGAATATACAATTAAATATGACATTTGCTTAGTAACTATTTTACAAAATACAAAGACTGCTTATTGACCATCAATCAAAATTGACCTAGAGATTTGTCATCGAGACATTGAGGCTAGTAAATAGGTAGTACAAAACTGATTTATTCTTGCGAAAACAAAAAAATATTAGGTATGTACACTATATTTGGTTTCGGTCTCCTATGATTTATTATTTTATAACCAGCTGCATAACTTTCAAGATAATTTAATTCAATTAATGTTATCCATATTTCATTCATTCTCGAATCGATGACTCAGATTTTGTCCTACCAGTATGTAGAGTCTACATGCTGGTTGATAGAGCTGACTATGAAGTGACCTGAACAGCTCTACCGTTTGCTTCATTCAAGTCCTGGAGGGTCCAGTTAATTATGCACGACGCCAGGAGAGATTGCAAGAAAACGATAAAAACCAACACGAAAATGACAATGGTTCAGTTATCCTAAGAAAATAAAACAGTTTGTAGGTTTTTTTTTCAGTTATTATAAAAGCACATGTTTGCTGCTTTTTGGTAAAACGAACTAAGTTTCATCTAACATGAACAAATGTCAAGGTCTCTAAAACATTAGCTAATAGTTTATTGGAATTTTAGACATCATACGCAAAACTAAATAGTCGAAAATTGAAGGCAAACTACTCTATTACTTACAGTTTTGTGTGACCAATTTATAGCGCCTATTTAAATTAATTTAATGGCCAGGAATAGATTATCTTTTTTCCATGTTGCCGAAAATATCCTTTTATACAGGGTGTAAAAGAAAAAGCGGAATACCTCTTAGGTGGTGACTCAGCCCATCAAATTAAAATTTTGATCTCTTCATACATAATTGCGTCAGCCAATGCGATATTTTGTATGGGAAGTCCAATTTTTTTGGTTTTCACCCTGTATAAACCATACTAGTTTAATCTACGGCAGTGGAAGGTCAGGATTGCTTGAAAGAAAGCCGATGCCGAGCAGTAGACCTCTATTGGTTGACATGATGACGGTGATGACTGTAGATGATAAAAGATCAGAGTAAAATATTTAAAAAAAAAACTGTAAAATGTCACCCAGTTTTATAGAAAACCAGAATCCTTGAAAGTTCCTTTTATGAAGGAACATCCAAACTTGTAACTTGTTCACCTTTAGTATTACGACATACTTCGTTCCTCAGTCCTCCGATTATCTTTCCGGTTCTAATTCTAAATGCCATCGATGTTATCATAGTGTAAGCTGTCACTACTGTATTAATCAAAGAGCAAATTCTGAAGACCTTATCACAAGTGAATAAAGTTCACATTACTTGTATAGTTGAAACATGTTAAAAGCATGACTCATATAAACGGCAAATATATCCCAATATACCGACGACCTTAACACCTGATCAGTTAACTGTTCAATTCACGAAGCAGTTAACATTGTGTTAACTAAAATCATATCGGTTGATAATAAATGTATCTCATCAATTACTAATTTAAATGATAATTCGGCTGCGTGTGGCCTATATGGAGTTCGAATGGAAGTTCATTAGAATGCAATCAGCTCACGATAACATTATTAACGTTGGCTTGGCTGAAATTATGCCATATGCAGTCTAATCTAAACTAGATTTTATGGTTCGTTGAATATTCGATGATATAGAAACAGAATTAGTTGCTGTGAATTGAGTTATCAAAGAAATATTAGATAACTAATGACAATGACAAAGATAATGTTCTAGTAGAAGTTGTCAATACACATCAGTGCAATACGGAAATCGCCCTAAAGGATCGTCTTGTAATCTTGTGAGGTTCAAATATTTTTGAAGGGGCTCAGAAAAATCACTATGGTGGGGGAGGGGGGGGGATACAGTGACAATCACGTGTAGGTTTTCGTGCGACCAAAAAAAAAGGAAATGTGTGACGTATAAAATATTTTTTCCCATATCGAATTGAATTTAATTGTGTGACCACGTAAAAACACGTTTTATTTTTATTAAAACAACATTCTAAAACTTTCGGAACTTTTCGATAATAAAAAATACACAAGATGCTAGAAGGGGTTGTCAAAATCTCACGACGTTATCACCAAGGGGAGGGAGGGGTATAAAAGAAGGCCTCTAATTGCCAACTACGGTATAAATACGATGTCAATATCAAAGTAACCACTGATGTTAGGTTTACTGTTCAGTGCTGAATTCACATCCATAGTAGTTTCTATTGATGAGCAAAATAAGTTGTTGGAAAAAGTAATAGTCTCAGACGAAGATATCCCTGGCGATTTCTCTAACAGTAACTCATTGACGGTAGAAAATGCATTATTTAATCAGGGACACTCTTTAAAATCAACAGCTTGAAATAATAGATTGAAGTCGTGTGGAATGCGATGGGAACAATCGATAGCCCTTGTCATGAGTTACTCATGAACCAGTACCATGTTGTCAGTCAGACTAACAACTGGCGCCAATACTGATACAACACTAATTAATTGATCCTCAATTCCAGTAACAATTGTACAATTCATCTAAACCATTGCACTGTGAAGAAAACCATCGAGGGAAAACCAGAATGTCCTAAAAACAAAAAAAAAAACGAAAAGTGACACCCAACCCACACACAGTCGTGGTGGACTACGACCCTCTCACCGCGAGGATGAGACATGGACCGTAACTGTAGCAACATAAGGCAGATTATGCTATGCTATGCTACATAAATACCGTTTCTGAAAATTAATTTTCAAATAAAATACCCCATAGACGAGTTAGTAGCACTTTACAACCAAAATGCAACTGTAGAAGGACCTAAATGCATAAAATAGGTATTATGTGGGTAATAAGAGAGGAAATCCGGCCGGGTCGCGGGTAGCTTGCCCCCAATACGTTATCTCAGTCGGCCGTTGGCACGGAGCCAGTCAGGAATCTGCTGCCATTGTGTACTCTGTAATAATTATACGTTAAAATGCTACACCATGTAGAACTTAGAACAATAGATGTGGAAAGAGTAACGAACTCTGACTCAAAATAATTTATTTCGAATGAACCATTTACAGGTACATTTGAATTGTCAACGTCTTGGTCAGTCAGGAAGTTGAAGCTAGTTGCCGAAAGTTAAACTGACGGTAAAAAACCTGAACTGAAACGTACGAGTATTAGTAAATTAGGTATACGAAACTAATAATCAACTTAGATGCGGAGTGGCTCCAATGTCAAAAATATGTATGTCAACAAGACATTGAATAAAGCACATAATAGCAAGACGTAAATCCTGCTTGAATGTCTGGAATCTTTGGCAGAATTTCAAAAGGAGGATTTTTAGCATTATCAGATATTGCAAGAAGAGATACCTATTTCTTTTTACTACAGATCTCTATTCCTTTAAAAGTCTGAGTATTTCGGTTTGCCATATACCTACCTATTTCAAGATTAGATTTGTTTTAGGAGTGGAGCCGAATTACAATTCTCTGTGTTTTCGATAAATATGTAAATATTAGGGGTTAAAGTGAAATTGCCGCTTTATACTGCAAAATTAAAACTCGTTTTTTTCCAAGATGTAACATATTAATCAAAATATTTACCCTCATTATCTATACATTGCTGCCATCTAATCGGAAGTTCATTTATGCCTTTGCGATAGAACTCTGAGGATCTAGATTCGACAAACTGTGTGAAAGCATTTTGTAGTGCCTCCTGGGAAGATTTTTTTTTACCACGTAGAAAATTGTCCATATAACGAAAAAATGGTAGTCAGATGGAGCAAGGTCTGGCGAGTACGGAGGATGACGTATGGTTTTTAACTACAGCTCCTATAGAGTTACAACGGTGTCCCGTGCAGTGTGAGGTCTTGCATTATCATGGAGCAATAATGGTGAAGATCGATTTACGAGTCGTGGCTGTTTCACTACCAGTTTCGCCGTCATTGTTCGAAGTTCGGCACAGTAAACATATGCTGATATTGTTTGACCACACCTGAGAAAGCTATAGTAAACAACACTACGAAGAGACCACCAAACAGTTACCATTACCCTTTTTATTGGAAAGCTTTCCTTTAGGGCACTGTTGCGGCGTTTGACCGGGGTCAACCATTGCATTTTTCGTTTTACGGTTATCGTAAAAATCCACTCCATGTGGCGATAATATTCAAATTTTCCTTTTTCTGTATCGATTCAGCAAGGCAGCGAAAGTTTCAACCCGTGTTTCTTTCTGCAGATCAGTAAATCAGTCAATATTGTAGGTAAGGTAACGTTAAACCATGCTGCTAATTCCTGGGTAGTTTGACTTAGATCGGCTTCCACCATCTCCTTCAATTCAGCATTATTCACCTGTGTGGGCGGTCTTCGACGTGGTTCGTTCTTCAAGTCGAAGTTTCCTTTACGAAAGCGTTTATACCAAAAACGCACGGTGCGTTCATTAGCAGTCTCCTCTCCAAATACAGCATTTATATTGCGAGCCGTTTCTGCCGCGTTAGTTCCGCGTCAGAACTCGTACCTATTCAAAAATTACTCAGATTTTCGAAGTATCCATCTTTTCCGTCTAAGTGAATTAAAAAAAAACAATTGAAATTCGAAAATCGAATGTTGCACATTTTTTAAAAGAAAAATCTCATAGTTATAATGTAAAAAAAGTTTCACTCGAATATTTCACGCCAAGAAGGTTTAATATTAATTTAATGTTTCGGCAATTTCATACTTTAACCCCTATTATTTCAGATACATATATAATCAAAGGGGACTTTGATCCAGGTTGAATCTAAAATGGTAGTCCAAAGCCTAAATCTAGTAGAAATAGTGTTGATAGGCGGAGCGATGCGGCTGACGCGAGGCAGTGGACGCGTGAACGTGCACGTCACCACGCCAGGCCGCCCCCGACTTGCCGACGAGGGCGTAAAGCAATTTGCGCATTATTCCAATCTGGCCCGCTGCCAACCCCACTACGTGTCCTAACTTTTTACTATCCTACTATTTACCGTTTCGCGGATAACACAAGACAAGCTGCTGGTTTAAACGCATACTTCTGTCTTCTTACTTCCTTTTCACTTTCGAAGGAGTTCGTTTTATTTCTAAAGTGGCCTGGCCGTATTCTCTAAAAAAGTTAAAACGGCCTGTCACTTTGACATTATGGACAGGTCGTCGTATCTATTTATGAGTAAAAGAAAAAGACTAAAATTTTCATTCCGAGCAATGGATAAAAACTCAAGTACCGACAGCAATATATCACTGGATAGCTTAGAATCAAACGTTCCACGAAAACCATCTTTAAAAGTAAACTCGGAAGAAAATGTTGACACAATACTTGTGCCTTTTTATGAAAAAGACGTACTCATAAAAGTGCCAAAAGACAAACACCGAAAGCAAAATAATTCAGGTAACAAACAAGTTAATGAAAAAGTAAAGAAAGAACTGTTTCAATCTACCGGTTATCTGGTCAATAAAGAAAAAGACCGCAAGCCAAAACAGACCACGTACCTGGAGATGTTTCGCAAGCAGTTCGTGCCAAACCATGTAGAGCAAAAGAAGGATGGGAATGAAATAAGGTCAATATCACCAGAGTTTGGTGATACTGAAAGGGAAAGTATCGGCGAAGACGCTAATCATCCGGTGCCAGAGTTTTACAATACCGAGCCTTATAACGAAATGTATTATGAGAAACTTTTATGTCGTGATTTACAGCGCTATCTGGATAACTCGTATGAAGAAGATCACGAAGAGGAATTGCATTTAGAATTTACGGAAAATGTGACTCAGAAACCAGTTGAAATTCGTGATCCAAGCCCAGAAAATTTTAGGAGTATTTCAGAGGTAACAAATCCCCGACGCCATACCAGGCGAGCGACCGTAGAACCTATAATACAAACTGTCAAACTAGGTGGTCTGGGACCCGACATGGAACAGATCAAACCAAGACTAGAAAGAGCTAGAAGTTTACAAAGATATTCGGAAAAAGTAAGAATGGAAAACCGACTTAAGATTTATAAAAAAACATGTACAACAACAACAACACAAAACGACAAAAAAGTGGAACTAGGAACATCAGGTAAGCGAATCAGAGAACCCGTGAAGGAACCGTCCCACAGAGAACGCAAAGAAGCAGAACGTCCATCTTATTTGGTAAAAAAATCGACTAAAGAAAATATCATAAAATCTGTGTACAATCCGTATTTTAAATCAAAATCAGCTGATGTGCAGAGAACAAGAGAAAGAAACGCCGAGAAAGAACGTCAAAAACAAACAGCCTCTAAGAAGAAGGACATTGTAAATCAGAAGAAAGATAATGCAAGTCAGAAGACAGAGTCTAAACCAAAGGTTGAAACTATACCTGACGTTAAGTTGCAGATGAAGAAACCTAAGGAGAGGATAAAGTCTGGTGTCACAAACAGAGGTGTCAATACTGAATCGGAGACTGACGTGCCTCCAGTACAAATAAGTTTCATGGTTAACGTAGGTGGGATCCGTCAGACGAGCGCCCTAAAATCTCTAGAGGAGAAACATCGGATGTACCAAGAGCAAGTAAAAGGCTTCATGGAAAATAATAATAGCATGTAATTTGTCTACACATTAAATATTAACGGAACAATAACCATGTACAAGTTGTTGTATCTTTTGGTAATGGTAGACTTGTTTTTTTTTTATAAATATTTTAATAAACGTTAACATCTGTTACTTTTTGTCTTTTACTATCCTAACTTTAATAAGCTCGTATTTACTTGACAAACTGTTTAGGTATTTTCAAGAGGAATTGCAATTCTGTGTGAACTTTTTAAGTTTGTGAAAATTGGTGTAGGTACGAGTAGGTATTCGGTATTATATTCGAAGTTCATCTGTTCATATAATGAAGGCTTGAAGGTCTTCGTTTTATACATCGATATTTTACTAACCTTACTATAGATAGACTGATACTTATTATAATTTAATTTCTACTCTTGCATGTTAAATACCTGCCATATTATTATGCAAGGTGTTCTCATCATATTGACTAGTGGAATAGCGTTGTTCACACATTTGAGAACGGAGATTAGATCATGTTGGCGAGATTGACAGCTCGATTGACGTGTGGAGACAAGTGAAAGCATGCGCAGGCGCCGCCGAGACTCGCTGGGCTATTTCACCAAATAATTGATGTTAGTACTCTACTTTTTTTGTTTTGATGGCATGTTGGTAATTGTTGTACACATTACATCTAAAAATTTTGGTCTATACAAGTTTTAGAGATGTAGTTTAAGAACCGTTATTAAGAAAATCCTTGACTTTGGATTAATTGCTAACTGCATTTTAACATTTTAGCAAAATGTCAGTTGGAAAAACGTAAATATTCCTTTTAAACGTATATTATTATTTATTGTTTTTTTTTCAATGCCAGTCGATGCAGTTTTGTTTATCGATCAAATACTCTTCTGGACCAAGTATGAAATGAAATCTGCAAAAAACATCTGAGAACTTTGACTTTACTTGGGTCTGGACAGAACAAGAAGAGATACTTTCGTAACAAAACTTTATTCATTCGTTGAAAACCATTAGTCTCGCTCCACGGACGTCCCATCCCATCCCTTTATAGCCAAACATTAAACGTTATAATTGATATACCGGACGTAATACCAAGTGTATAAATCTTAGCCATCACTTCTAAATAATGCGTCAATGAATTCCGGTTAGTCAGAGAAAGTAGTCTGCGTACTTGAACGAAAACGACCGTGTCGGCAACATGAAGTGTATTACTTAAATTACCACACAAGTGCGTTATAGTATTACAAATGTTATGGCAAAGGTAGTTTTTTGTTTATGTTTCTGAGGTAAAGATAAGTTGTAAGCGCCTACTCAGTTATGGAGTGAGAGGTAAAGTGGTATGTTATTGATATTGAGTTAGTGCAGGCAAGTGTTGTACACCTGCGAATAGTAGGTATTAGGTCCATTAGATAATGAAAGGTATCTTATATAATCTATAAAAGATTATTATTCATCCAATTTCAACCAGTTCATGTCTCACGGCAACAGCCGCGATAATCTTTGAGAAATCTTATTCATTTTAAAGAACTTACATATCTTTTACTAGCCTATGCTCGCGGCTACGCCCGCGTGTAGTTCGGCAATAATCCCACGGGTTCGTACAGCCGGAATAAAAAGTATCCTTTGTGTTAATCCAGGTTATAAGCTATCTGTGAGCGAATTTTCATGTAAATCCGTTCACTACTGAATGGATTTCAATGAAATTTGGATTTTTGCGTGAAAGAGTAAAAAACAATCACCCATCCATACATCCTCACAAACTGTCACATTTATACTAGTTTAAGACAAGATTTCTATTTGATTATATTTCATATAGTTTCTAGTTCTCTACCACATAATATACATAGACTACAATTCCAACTGATTCTATTCAAGCAAAAGAAATGTCATTAACAGCAAAGCTTACCTTACACCTCGTCGTCCGATAAAACCAAAGAAATTACTTAAACCGATTGCTTCTGCAATCCTCTTTACCACCTTCAGGTCGGACTTAAAAAATCTAGGTCAAAAGACACTGGTCGGTGGCAACTTTTACCTGTCCTTCGTGACTTTGATACATTTCAGTACGTTTAATTTTAGCTTAAAAATGTCCCACATATTTAAATGCAAGTTTAAAAAGCAGTTGTGGGTCATTATCATTGCATTAACTGAATTCAATGTTGTTGATAAACGTTGTTGTTTTACGATTGTTTCGCATGCAATTAATTGTGAGCGCATAAATCGCGCATAACACTGAGTCATTACAGGTTCTAAATCAAGTCTCTTAAACTACCTCGGTAATGTTGTAGGGAACCGGGCAGTTACAAGCTTGTCTCAACGCAATATAGGTTACCGGCTTAGGCTCTGTATACAATATGGAGTAACATAACATAACATCACGCCTGTAATCCCTGAAGGGGTAGGCAGAGTTATAATAGTACACCCACATTTCGCCACATACAAGTGTAGTTTTGCATCCTCGTCAAAATTCATTAGGTTGTCATAGAAGACGTAAATATAATCAATATAAATTAAGGTACCTGGTCAATAATAATAAACATTGCTTTTTTTAGTTGTTTTAATTTGACACTATTTCAGAATGAAGCACTTCTCAAAAGAAGAGAATCACCCGTTTATAGACGTCTGCGTTTATTTGTGTGTATAAAAGCGCGGTTATATGGCTAGTATTAGACGGGAAGCGTTTTAATACGGGTGGTGTACACTTACCGATATTAAGAAAAAAATATAAAAAATTACCTACCCATTTTATTATTGATTCGGGTCGAGAATCATTAGCATAGTTACCTCCTTGAATTTGACGTGGATGCAAAACTACACCTTGTATATTACTTAAACTTAAAAGGGCCTATTGCCATCAACCGGGCACAAATCCATACTCCGTGGCTGCTACTGAGAAATTTCTGATGGAAAAACCCAATAAAAATTTGCCCGACCCGGGAATCGAACCCCATGCTCAGCAGTCGCGCTTGCGACAACTAGACTAACGAGACAGGCAGTATGCAGTAGGCAGTACAATATGGAGTGTTACGAAATATCAGATAAACAGACTATAAGCCAGAGAAACAATGAACATGAATTTCGTATCAGATGACAGTGCCTTAGAAGGCGTCCACCACGGAGACGGTCGTTGTCGAAATACACAAAATACGTAAATGTGTAACATCCCTTATGCAACGATCCCCCGTCGATACGGTTCTTGAGTTCGCCATTGTACAGGAAAAGTAGAGCATGCAGATAATAGGAAATTATGCTAATGTTTTATATTTTAATGCTTTAATATAAAATGGCCGCCGCGTTATGCAAACATCGTAATGCTTAGCTTAATTATCCACACATGCTTCGTTGACACTGCTAATTTAATTTATTTGGAGTGTTACCGTGTTTTATATTATGATAAAATGGGGATTCGACAGTGAAAGAAAATACATATGATAAGTACTCGTATTTGATTCGTAAAAGAATTTCTATAACACAAAACGTGAAACCTAACGAGCTCGGTAGGTATCTATCTTAGAATTCTTCTTAAAATAACATCACGCCTGTTATCCCCGAAGGGTTAGGCAGAGGTGTACCTAATAGTACACCCACATTTCGCCAGTTATATTTAAGTCCCATGTAATAGGGGGCGAGTTTATTGCCATCAATCGGGTAAAATCCAGGCTCCGTGACTGCTACTGAGAAATTCCTGATGGGAAAACCCAATAACACTTTGCCCGACCCGGGAATCGAAACCAGGACATCATTCTCAGCAGTCGCAATTTCTACCACTCGACCAACGAGTCAATATTCATAAAATAGATATATAATAAAATTACCAAATATATCACAATGAACATGTGATACAGTTGCCAAATATCATCCAACATTCATGAATATTCAATACTCGGACAACTACAGCTACGTCTGTTTCTGTTCGTGGTATTGTCAATTAGTCGCCTTTGACACTGTTGATAATGTTAGACCACACGAGGTTATATCTAAGACAAGAGCACGTTAGCTTTACTAGCAATCGTAATTCTCGTTGAATGGAGTGGAGGTAGATGCAGATAACTATATTCCATTAACATTATTCACTTGGCAAGCTATAGTTCCGAAGATTACCCCTACAACCAAACATACAAACCTCTTTATAATGTTAGTATACAACATTCACAGATAAATTCACACGTTTCCCAAAATCCGAATATCGACAACTATTACTTAGTAGTATACAGGGTGGCGCCGACAATACGACAATAAATTAAACTGCGTATACCTTATGATGTTCCCAGTCTTCGTACAAAAAATCATTCGAATATATCCAGTAGTTTAGCCACAGGACATTATTTTTCATATTCGGAATTTTATACATGATGTAGATAAATAGGCTAGCACTGACAGGTTAACGACCCCCGCATCGGTATAAACACTAACACAGTTGCCAACTCGCTTTTTCAAAAACTTTTGCCAAATTCGTTCCTTAAATGTTATTACCAGACGCAAATTAGTGCAAATTATACCTAAGGTTAGTAAACCAATATTTATAAATGGTGTTGTATTTCGTGAACAGTTTTATGCTATTTAGTTTGTTTGATTTTTTTTTTAATTTCCCTGCTATGATTTTTTTGATAATTTAAAAATATTCCTATGAACTAGTATAGTGTTTTCATTTATTGTCGTATTGTCGGCGCCATACTGTATACCAATATACCGGTAGGTGCTTTGGGATTGCAGTGACTGATCTAATTATAGAAACGGAAGTTAGTCCACTAATGCAGGACTGGAAAATCTTAAAATAGCTATTTATTAGCTATTGGCTATATCCCGCGGAAATTGTAAGGTGCACACTGCACAGTAACTACAACTCGATGCAATGCGGGAAATAGATCGTTATGGCGTGTGCAAGTGTGCTGCGATTGGTTCACCCGCTAACCCGTTTTTAGTTACGGAGTTACTGTTCAATACCTCATGTTTTATGGCTTGTAAGTAGTCGGATTTAGTGGAAAATTAGATTCCTTTCCAAAACCTAATATTTGGGTGGTAGATAGGTACCTGTCTAATGAAATATAACATAAGTACTACATTTGTATGTACATATCTGTTCATTTCAATTAAGTTAGTTTTTATAGTCTTTAAAAATGAGCGAAGGACTAAAAATTAAGACTGCCTTGTTTGAAATGGTTTTTTTTTATAATACAATACGCACCCTTAGGTAAGTCATTTGGGATAAGATTATATGATATATCCAACTGTGAACTGCGATATATTCAGTGAGTTGAAAGACTCAGTACTAAGTTATTCAAAGATTTGAGGCTGTAGATTCATAATTATCTCAGAAAACTTCATCAAAGAAATCTTTTCTTTCGATCTTAGAAATATTGTATCTAGAACGTAATTTTATTCAGACATGGGAAATTAAAAATTAATAATTATTTTATTGAAAGGTCAATGTCAAAGTTTGTGATTATGTGCGAATTGGTATTTGGATTATCAGAAAATGTCATTGAACTCTAACTTGGTAAAAATATTTAAATTAAATTAAACAGAATATCTATTTTCAGTGATCAGTGTCGTGAGTATGCGGGATTGGCAGTGAGTGTACCCTTCCCGAACCTGGAAATCCTGTCCACTATCCGTCTGTAACCTTAGGTCGCATGGTGCAGACACCCTGAACTTATTTATATATATATTTATTTATCACATACTAGGGATAAATTTAAAATAATAATACAAATATGTACAGATAAAAGAAGAAAAGTATTAAAGGGCGTCAAAAAATTCGTAGGAATATATAGCAATAGGAATAGTGCCCAGAAGGCTGGCAGCATTGCCACGTTGAATGACAATGCTGATTCTTTGACCCAAACTAGGTATATGATAGGTTAGGATTGTAGGGCATATAGGGCTTAGGGTCGTAGGGACTGTTAGGCTCGTTTTCATGTACAGTCATACCCTTAACAGTACTGCGGCCTTACGTGACGTTTGTTAAGGGTGGATGTACAATCTAAGTATTTTTACTTTAGATATAATAAAAAGTAACAATTTTAATAGGCCAAAGGTAAAAATGTTATGCAAAATTTTACTGAACCCGATTTCATATTCCATTTTTTTGTTTTACTTAATTGATATTTTATTCAATAACACAACGTTAATTAATATCATCAGTAAAACACGCTTTTACGTTATCACTATTTATTATAATGACGATTAAACAAAATGTCAACTAATACTTTAAATCCGGTTCATATTTCATTAACATACAAACAAAATATATACCTAACATATAAAACATCGTTAAAATGTTAACTTCGCGGAAACGACAACGTTAGCGTCATTATTATGAATATCCGTGGTATCGGTATTGGTACCGGTACCGAGCACGCAAAGAACAATGGCGATTTATTCATTCTCGTTTAAATCCAGTCCAATTTGACTCAACCGACTTCAGACGTTCTGAATTGCTGGAAAGTCATTACGTTGCCCCGAGCTGGATTCATATCTAGCCGTAACTAGACCAAACGATCAAAATGTTAGATGAAATAAAGTTGCAGACATGCTATTTTAGTGGTGACTGTGACTTGGCTATTCTAGATTAAATATTTACTGCAAAATTTTCATTTTTGCACGTCATGTGGCAAACATGTCTGTACCTAATAATTTTGTTACCATCTTGCATGCATGTGTTGTCTTGTATGTATGACACATGTTTTTAGCAAATAAATAATATCTTATCTTATCAAAAAAAAAAACAATATTTTATGTAAATAAATAAACACTACATTTTATTTGTACGTAGCTTCAAGAACTAATCTGAATTTGCTTGCACATATGTACTGAAAGAGTGGTATGTGGAATTGGAAAAACGTGGCGCTCGAAAATAAAAACCAAAATCTGCATCAAAACTCAATTATTGCGTCGCGTGAAAAACTGTGTGAATGTGTCACTATGAGAGTGGTTCCATTTGCAAAATCTGACAAAAATTTTTGCTTTATGGCTAGGCCAAAAACTTCTAGAATCGACTCCACATGAATTGAAACATGGAAATTCGTGAACTACTCTGTGTAGTACTGCATATTCAAGCCATTTTGATATCATATCATGAGACATTTTATCGATTTTCTAGAAACGTTCTAAATATAATTTAATTTAAAAAATATTTTAATTCAATCGGTGTGAACATTAATTTGCCATAACCTGTCGGTGTCAATTTTCCATAGGCCACAGGAGACAAGACGTTTATCTACCTCATTAATTTATTAATATCAACATACCTAAGTACCAGTTTTACTAACTGCTTAGAGTATTTTTAACTTAAGTACTTGCTGTAGAACTACATATTTGAGCACAGTTATAATTATGTTAATTTGTATGGTTGAATATATAACTTTTTCCGATGTATAAAATATAAAAATCCCTTCATAGATACAAAAGGACACTGATGATGTTATTCTAACATTAAATTAAAGAATCACATGGCTCTTTATGACGTAATTAATCGGACTAGGTTGTACTGATCAACAATCTTACGATTATAAATTATCTAAGTTATTTTTACAGCAAAAATCAGTGCAGCCCGTCAATTCACATAGGGCACACACATTAAATACGGAAAGCAATTAAATATGAAAATAATCATAATATAATTTAATTAAATGAATAGCTATATCTCATTTAAACTAAATTCGCATAAAATGTTCATGTAAAGTATGAAGCGCATTCAGTTGACAAACGCTTGTTTGTAACTTTGTTAGCACACGAAATTAGCACATTAATTCTAATATCTTTGCTAACTTCAAGATTTGTCATATACACACTGGCACATACACCAGCTACCACATGGTTTCACCAACCCAGGATTTAAACTGACCACCCTTTTCCCACAGTAAAACCCTCAATGCGCGGTAACTCAGTAAGTAAACGCAATTTTATGGAAACATCATCCTGCGACTGCCTTCTAGAAGCGATTGACAGGAATAGAACGAAGTTTTAAGTTCGTATAGCGTTAAGAGCGTGTATGCCATCCGGTATTTCATACAAATTATCAAATCCTTATTTTCCGAAACGACTTAACCGATTTTAATGAAACTTCACAAACATAAGCAAGATACATAGGTCTAAAAAGTTAGTAGAAAACATTTTCAAAATGTCTTATTCAAAAAAAGGTAATTGGAAATTTTTGTTTATATGGATTTTAAATCGGTCAAATTTAACTGTAACACAATTTTGTGAAAATGTTTTCTACTAACTTTTTAGACCTATGTATCTTGCTTATGGGTATGAAGTTTCATTAAAATCGGTTCAGTCATATTGAAAAATAAGGATTTGAAAATTTGTATGAAATGCTGTATGGCGTACACTCTCTTAAATGAGAAAAGAGAATGGAAGAACAAAAAAATGCTGCGCCCACCCCAAGTAACATTGGACAAGGACAGGAAGATGAAGGTGTAAGTGGGCCTAAGAACATGGCATCCGCCTTCCTGTCGATAACTTAAACAGTAGTACTATGCACCTGGACTTGAACGTAAAATGGACTTCACGATATTAAGTAATATCTCGTTATGCCGCAAGCATTACTTACCACAGATTACTGAAGTTAGGTGGCATTACGTAATTTCACTGCTAGCTAAGAAATAGAAAATGAATAGTAGCTTTGAAGCACAGTGGGTTGAGAAAAGTTGATATGAATTGCTGCAGGACTGATCGACTTTTCGAATGTACTTTGAGGTCCAAAGTACAGACACACCCAAGTCCACTACTGCCTAAAGACTGACTGAGTTTGGCAGTTATATTGGAAATATGACAGTTCATGGAAAACACTATCCTGTGATCCCATGTCAAAGTTATTAATTGGCTACCACTGTTTATTCATTTCATTGTTGATTTCCGGATTCGAAGTCATAAAAGTGTCACAATTATATATGAATTTCTGAGTATTTATTAAAATCTGTTGTTTTTTAGTATTCCGTTTAATTCACTATTTTGTAATTATACTTTATGGAGCAAACCAAATCGTTATTGGTCGTCAACACGGTTTTTCCAAAACAATATAAAAAAATGTATGAATGCAAAAACTTCAGTGTCTTGAATATCGGGACTTTATTTCCTCAATTCGGTACCGAGAGTGAATTACCTCATTGTAGAGGACATAAAGCCAGTAAGGCTCGTGAGAAAATACCGAATTTCAGAATAGATAGTAACAATTTAGAGAATGCCTTCGATTTATGTTCCGAAGATTGTGTTCTCCAAAGTGTTTGCTCCAGTTAGACTCTTACACAACTGTACGTCTGAATTTCTTCCTACCACACTAAAATGGTTCAGTTTACTTTATAACCATGTACGATATCCTACAGATTCCATTAGTTATTCGTAATAGTTTGCACGATCTGTCGGCTTATTACTGATAATAATTATTATGAGCGTCCTGTGTAGCTGTTAGCAGGTTATTTACTAATATTTATTTCGTGCTATTAAGTAGTACTATATTATCTGTGGTGGTACTAAGATTTAGCAAATGGTCGTCATTAAATGTAGTTTATTTTACATTCGTGATGAGTAGAGCTGTTTACTGTGGGACTAGAGGATGCCCTTTTACTTAATTCTGATTGGTTTATTGGGATAGAAGGCGGGAAACGATCTTTTGATCTCTATCCATATCCAGTGACACCTCGTTACAGAAGTTACGTTACGATTTAAATCATTAGATTACCTGACGGGGTCTAAAGATGGTCATATTTCTATTTCCTTTGAATAATATTGTCTCTTTCACTCAGACTCAGAATCATATCTATCGTGTCATGCGAAAATTGATCTTCAAAGTAAGCTTAATCATTCATCATCAATATCAGCCCGTAATCATTCACTACACAGTTATAAGCCTCCCCTTACAAATTAAGCTAACTTTTATCAGTGTCGACATTTTTCACGCGAGCTACATACCAATTAAGGTGGCAGCAAATCACGTAAGTATTATGACATGTCATAAAATCGCGCCTGTAATTCCCGCCGGGTTAGGCAGAGGTGTACCTATAGTACACCCACATTTCGCCAATTATATTTAAGTCCCATGTAATAGGGGACGAGCCTATTGCCACGTAAATATCATCTAATGAGTTAAAGAAATAATTGGATGGGTGAACGATTTCCGTAATTTACCAAAACGTTTGACATTCAAATTAATAATGTTACAAATCGAAACGTAAACTGTTCGTTTAGTTAACCGAAAATGGCTTCGTTATGAGCACCATCTTATTAAAATTAAAAGTCCATCTTAGTCTTTCTACAACATATTCGAAATCAATTGTTGTGCAAATGGCAATGGTGTGTGGAAATTAACAAATCAATCATCGAAACATGATTGGTTACTGATGATGATCTGGCATAATTGTGAATAACATACCTAAGAATTAATCAAGATTACTTCATACATTGAGAACATTTATTAGTCATAGAAATGATTTGAGAAATGACTATGTCGGTCACCATAAAAATGGTTGAACCACTTACTAACTAATTCTAGCACCAGTTCAAAAACTTCTACCGTTGCTTACTCGTAGGTTACGTCGGAATCGATCGCAAGCGCGACTACTGAGTCGCGACTACGAAGTCTAAACCTGTGCCCGGTTGATGACAATAGGTTCGCCCCTTATTACATGGGACTTTAACATAAATGAAAATGTGCGTGTACTCTTACGTACCTCTGCTTAACCCTTCGGGGATTACATGCGTGATGTTATTTATGAATCAAGTACATTGTATTAGCCACGTAGCAGTCTTGTAGAATGGACTTTAACTGTCATAGTAAATACATGCCTATTATTAAAAGACGAAAATTAGTATATTGTCTTCACTACAGCCAAAAATAAAAGCACCTAACTATGTAAGTGGCAATTTCACGTCTAGACCGCATAACACCGGTAATACCGCAACCGCACGACAAAGCTTGCGCACACAAATAAAAACCGGAATCGATAACAAATTGAAAATTGATGCACGAAATTGTAACGTAAACCGTTTAACCGTAGTTTCCACGCAACTGCATAATAATTTTACCGGCGGCACTTTCAATCAAAAAGCGAAAGTAAAGCTTGTGCTATGGATTTTAGGGTTTGAATTCGTTTGTATGCTGGTAGATAGTTGGTAGCGCCATTTTGCAAGGTCCACGTCACTGGCCAGTCATCGGGAACAGGTAACCAACGGTGTTATCTTCGGATGTATCGCACATTGGTTGTAACTTGTGTACTAGGAAACAGTGAATTGTATGTTGCATTAGTCTTCATAGGAGCTGTTACCAAATGCTTTATTATTTAAGTTTATGAATTTTAAGGCTTGTTTCATTGCCCAAAAACTCATTCTGCGATTAAGAATTGAAATAGTATTACTATGTAGTCAATATCAAATGCCTTATTATTATTAAACTAGCCGACCCGCGCAACTTCGTCTGCGTTACATTTTTGATTAATGCTCCGCTCCTATTGGTCGCAGCGTGATGTTATATAGCCTTCCTCGATAAATGGGCTATCCAACACTACAAGAATGTTTCAATTCGAACTAGTAGTTCCTGAGATTAGCGCGTTCGACCAAACAAAGACACTCTTCAACTTTTTAATATTAGAATAGATATGCCTACGTTGTCTCACTGCAAGGCAAAGAATTCCCTTTCCTCTATCCACTTTCACGATCTAACGCTATTTTAGGGATGCCTTTAAAATATGTACTTAGTCCAGCTCATCTCGCCATCTACTGCGGGTTCTGCTAGTTGGGGTTCACTGAGTGGTTACCAACAGTAACTCAGTAACTTAACCAATAAGTGACTCAACAGAAAGTGATGAAACAGGCCCTTAGCACTCTACTTAACCATTGCGAAAATATGTACTTATGTAATAAATGTAATGGCAGTTTCCCGTTAGTATTAAAGTTAGATTATGGAGAACATATCAATTTCGGCCGACTTTTGCAGGAAATCAAAAAGATTAAGGTTTATTACAGTAATACAGTATTGCATTCATAATCAGTAACTTATTACGGAAACATATATAGAGGTGTGAAACATAAGCCTCATTTCGTTGCGGATTTGAATAAAATTTAAAAGTAATCATTTTAATTATGAGAGCGACTCTAACTTATGCATAATTCGAATAATTGTACGGTATCTTTTGTAATAGCATTGTATGTATGTCTGCATCAAAGCATTTTAAGGATGGATTATATTTCGACACTTAGGTAAGTATGTCATTAGCGTTACTAACTCATAAACTCAAATACATACAGAAATCCTCAACACGTTGATAGACGTGACTCAAATTTGAAGAATTTCGTAGAAAATAATAGCTTTCTAAAAAAAAAATCTGCTTGTCAGCTGATTAAATCATCTACAAAAGTGCAAGGCCTACACGGTCGAATTACTGAATCATGGACTTTTCTTTTAATAGATAATCCAAGACTCTGCGGGCCATTTCCACTGTGTATCTCTTTGTATAGTTAAGTGTCCACATGCATTCTGTCTCCGTTCTAAATAATACCTATGTATCTTGCATTAATTTATTCAAGGAAACTAACAACGAGATCGAATCTCAACAGTCTAGTTGTTACCTTACGATAAATTAGAACTCCTGCAAGTACTTCCAGACTCGATATGAAAGTGGTCTAAGCTGAGATATGCTTAGAGTAAACTAATGGTCTATTAATTAATTATATTCAAACGTTTGTTTATGACGCTTTAAATTATTGTTAGTTTTGCCGGTTTCGTTAGTGGATAGGAATGTATTATCTAATTCGCGTTTCATGATGCATTTAATGGCATTTATTGCTTGTAGAAGTAGCTTTGTAGTTAGTTAGTCCATTTTATGACTAATTAACTAGGCATTTATAGGTTCTACTGTTATTTTAGGGGGTTTTATTCATTGGTATCCTTTATTCACAGGATTGTCTTAAACCCTTTTTAATTAAAAAAAAAAACAATTTAACTTTTCTCCCTCAACATTTTTAGCAAGTAGTTAAGTGTTTCGGCAATTATACTTACAAATGTTTCCTTGCTTGTGGCAGCGGGTCCATCTTGATCGGGCCACAGATCCCAACCACGAAGTGGGCTTCACTATAACTAGGTTATCTGTAGCTTACCAATTACCTTCCATCCATTCATTCAAAGTACATAGGTATAATATGTAATATAAATTATTTCACTCTGGAACTTACCTGTAACGAAAAACAAAAGAAGTATGAGTAAATGATCATCTGTTTATAACCGACTTCAAAAAAAGGAGGAGGTTCTCTATTCGGTTGTATTTTTTTTCTTTGTGTTTGTTACGTCATATCTTCGTCATTTATGAACCGATTTGAAAAAATCTTCTTTTATCTGAATGGATACACTTTTCGATTGGTCCCATAAAAATTTCATCAAAGTCGGTTCAACAGTTTGGTTTTTAAATTAAAATAGCTGAAAAAACTTCGTCATCCAAGTAAAAGAAATTGCGAAATTGATACTTGACATGGATTTGTGCGTGATGCGATAACTAAAAAGTCAATGAAACAAACAATAGTCACCGACTTCCGAAGGTAAAGTTATTTTCCACTTTTTTGTGTTTTTTTTGGAAGTCGGTTATATAATAAAAACTTTTTTGCAAAAAAAAACCGACTTCCAAAAAAAACACTAAAAAAGTGGAAAATAACTTTACTTTCGGAAGTCGGTGACTATTGTTTGTTTCATTGACTTTTTTGCCACCGACTTCCGAAAGTAAAGTTATTTTCCACTTTTTTAGTGTTTTTTTTGGAAGTCGGTTTTTTTTTGCAAAAAAGTTTTTATTTTACCCTTTTTAGTTATTGCATCACACACAAATCCTTGTCAAGTATCAATTTCGCAATTTCTTTTACTTGGATGACATTTTTTCCAGTTATTTTGATTTCAAAACCAAACTGCTGAACCGATTTTGATGAAATTTCTATGGGACCAATCGGGAAGTAAATCCATTCAGATAAAAGAAGAATTTTTCAAATCGGTTCATAAATGACGGAGATATGAGGTAACAAACACAAAAAAAAAAAAAAAACACAAAAAAAAAAACATACAACCGAATTGAGAACCTCCTCCTTTTTTGAAGTCGGTTAAAAACAAGACTTATTTGTTTACCAGGCGTGGGTGGGCGATGACAATTTGACACATAGCGAAGGATTTTAATAACCCTCGGTTAACTTAAGTAGGTATATTTAGGAGACCAGTTTTGCATTGCGAAAATATGACCTCAAAATTCATCAAACACATCGTAAAGCATAATATTGACAACAGTTTTTGAACAAGAGCTTGCAAAAATCGCAAACATCTGACTTTAGAATGAATATTCATGAACTTCAGACTTGCGAAATATAAGTCGCACGAGTATCTTCAATAATAGGTACTCAAACAGTCATGTTCATCTGTTTTAATGACCCAATAAATTGTTACAATACCATTGAACTTTAACATAATGAATGGGTTAAAGTTCCAATTGATCTGAATCTTCTCATCAAAATGCAGTTAAGATAGTATTTTTATTGATTTTAATTCTTTTAAACACTGTTTATAGGTGATCATGTTTCTAAAACATTGATTGCAGTGCTTTGAAATTCAATTTAAAGTAAATGGACGAGTAAATACAGATACTTATTCAAAATTAAAACAGATATTTCAAAATCCAAAAAAAAACATTTTTATTTAACTAAGTATAATTTGCAAAGTTGTCTAACCTTTAAAATTAAATAATTACGTATGCTCATCCAAAAATCGATAAATGATCATCATAACTTGTTTTATGGCTCGATTTGAAAAGAAATCGATATTTCTGCTGCGTCTGCGCCGGCTGGCAAAAAAACCCGATTAGTTCGAAGTACGAATACGGTTCGATTTTTCAAATATACATTTAAAGCAGTTTGCCCAAATCTGGTGATATCACCTATATTTGATTAAATGGATATTAATATGTAGAAATGTTGACACACCTTTTTAAGTTTAGCCCGCTGCAAAGGTAATTGGTATTGGTACTTGTTGGTAAGTAATGTTTTTTTATAAGTGGATTTAAAGACCTTAGAAAATAACCTATCACGATAAAATAACTCGGAATATACTTAAGAACAAAGTGCCCAAGACTTCATAGATATACCTGAATTACCTACATAGGTTTAACATCACAACTGTACCTAATCTCTGAAGGGTTAGGCAGAAGTGTACCTAATATTCTAATAGTACAGCCACATTGCGCCAGTCATGTTTTGGTCTCATGTAGCAACCATCAATCAGTCACAAATCCAGACTCCGTGGCTGCTACTGAAAATTTCCTGATGGAAAAACCGAATAACACTTAGCCCGACCTGGGAATAGAACCGAAGACCTCGTGCTCAGCAGTCGTGCAACAGTTAGTAGTTTTGATAAAACAGACCTGTTTTTAATGTGAATTTTGATAAGTTTCTACTAAAATACTTAGTTATTGATCTAGTTGTAGGTCATGCATTAATTAATGAGGGACAAACGAGAAAAAATAAATTTTCAAAGTCGTGTTAATATCAATACTGTCAACAGGGCTAAACCAGTAGTTTATATCAAATACTACAAGGCTACGGGGCATCCGCTACGTATAGGTAGATAATACTTCAAAGTAACGTTTGACTGTACCGTCAATCCACGATAGAATCTTAATATAGTTACTTTACTCTTTGATCTTAATGAACACATAACTATCAACCAAACAAACTAGGTACGTATTCTTGCCTTTTAGATCATAACTGAAATGAATTAACAAACACATTGCAAGCTAACAATCTTATGCGTTCCGTATAAGTTACATTTCAAGTTAAACGCGCGTGCGTTATGCGTTCTGTCGCAACTTAGCAAGCGCAAGTCGCAACTATCCGTACGTCTAGTTCATAGGCTGCACCACAGATAATCACCTACTTTTAAAAAGTAAAACAGTTACGTAATCGTCGAATGGTAACGCACTGTTTCCGACATTTATGTATAATACCTATTACTTAATTTTGTTATTCGTTGTTTTTACGATTTAAAACATAATGTAATAAGTATTTTGGTAATTATAAGTTATTTGTTTGTTAATTGTAGACGTTTACCAAGGCCACTTACTCGTACAGCGTACGCAGCTAACATAAATGCAACTGATTATGACTCCTCGGTCTAAACAATAAAATCTATGAGCACGTGTACCAGGTAAAGTCTACGTAGTTCTTGTAAAGAGTTCTTCTAAATAACAAATGTGTTGTAAAAATATATAATACAGACATCAACGACACAATTATTTAGTGCAAATACAACCAAAACGTAATTTGTCAATGCAATTTGTCAATTTTACTACCGTACATTTATGTATATGGCAGATAGTAGGTACATAAAATATTTTATATTTTATTGTGTACCGAATTACCACATTTATTATGACGGTAAAATGATCGTTAACGTAAAAGTACAAAAGCAATAAATCTCGATAATCACCGCCCTTTCGAGTATTAGCTAATAGTTTTAACTTTTAATTGTTGCATAAAAATATTCGATGTGTGTACACAATGCGGTTTGAAACCGACAAAAAGTATTATGAAAGATTATTTAACTTTCAAAATATATGTCAAGACTAATTGTTTAACGCCAATTTTGTACTTACATACTATAAGCGGATGGTAGGTAAGCTCGGCCATCAATCAAGCTGCACAAACCAGTTTATGCGGACCTCTCATTGTATTGAAAATCTATATAAAGCGAGGCCATATTATATATGTATAGCTTGATGTGCATATTGAGCATATTGATTTTAGTTATGAGGGACCACTAATAAGTTAAGATAGGCTAGTTTGATTGCAATTTAAGTGCAGTTTATTTGCTTCAGTTGCTATACAAAAAAAGACCATGTATCACTGTAACAACATTAACCGCAGTTAACTGAGCATAAATGATGTACTTATACAAATGTCAGCTGTACGTTTCACTAGTCTTTCTCATTTTCCTGTTAGCAAAAGACAGCAATCAAAACAACCTGTACACCTTTCTAATGACATATTACTACTCTAACCACAAATTATCCAAACCATTGTGATTGTCTATGCCACAGGTCTATACCATTCAATGGTCAAGAAGCCCACAGTCCACCACAATCGACCTTCACCCGCTGATCTTCCATTCATTATGAAAGATCGTCTGAGCGTAATAACACTAATAACAGTCGTCAATCATGCGCTACAACAGTTATATTGTAACATCTATATCTAGATTACATCTAGAATGCTAAGGACACCCGTTAATCAATTTAATTTGACTTTTCACGCTAACAAAGTAGGTTAATCGGCTGATTGTATCGGAAATCTTTCAGTTTGTTGTATTGAGATTTATGTGAGGTTGAAAGAAACTTGACTTAATCAACTATCGACTTGATATCAACTCAAAACCCGTAAAGGCTTTTATTCAGTAAGCAGATAATGAAACATATATTTTTTTAATATTTAATTGTTCAAGTCTGTCAGAAATGGCTGAAGTACATTCTGCAAATCGACGTAATTACGTAACTGTAATAAAAAACTGAGTTTATGTCTTTCTTTTATCTACATAAGTTATTTTGACCATAACACACAATGCTGTAACGCACTCAATGAGCGTTTTAAATGAGACATTAAATTCTCAATTAACGACAGAATGTCGTCACATTAATCATTAATCTACTTTATTTACTCATGTAGATAAGACATAAGTTGTAGTAATGACAGATTTTACAACTACCCTCATTTTATAAAGACAGTTATTACAAAAACTGTTAGTTCTTTACGATTTGCAATGGGCAGGAGTGCGGATGTTGCAAAATTGTATCAGTGCACGCAAAACAATTTACGTACAACGTGTGGTTTCTTCTCATATGTATTGAGAAAGGAAAATTAGAACGATGAAGCATTGGAAACCTAATTGAAAATATATTAAGAGGAATTTGTTGTCTATAGGATTACCTATAGACAATAAATTCCTCTTAATATTTTTTTTTTTGTATTAACTAATATTGTTATGAAGAGGTAAGTTGTTGTTGTTGTACTTAGTTGTTGTTAGTAAGTTAGGAAGTAATCTCCGAAACTCCTCATTCGATTTAAAAAATCTTTCACTGTGGTATAGAGCTACACTATTACCGAGTGCCATAGGATAATGTTTTTTCGACGCGGACTGATTCGCGGGCAGAACCTATTTATATCTAGTCAGAGTCGGAACATCTTCAAAATAATTGCTTGATTTGCACTTCCGCACCTGACAGTTTAATCTTTGAAACTCCATTTTTTAGCCACATCACCGCAGAAAAAACTCATCATTATCTGCGTAGCCTTTTTCCCAACTTTATTTGGGTCGGCTTCCAGTCTTACCTGATGCAGCTGAATACTAGTATTTTACATGAAGCGACTGCCTATCTGACCTCCAATATAGTTAATGTACATTTTATATGCAATATGTATTAAATATGTTATATCTTTTGAAAATAATGAATTACGAAATATCTCTGAAAAGACGTCCCATTCTTGACACCACTCTTTTCCAGCAGTATTGAAAACCAACGGTATTGAACAAGCCTTAAAAAAAAGAACCAGTAAATTATGAGGATAATTCTTACACATTACGCCACCACATTAACCCAGCCCCTCTATTAAGTTCATTACAAAGCTTCAAGTAGCACGCGAAGCCATCGTTTAGATGACGATACAAATTGCGATGAATTTCGACAAAAGTGTCGACATTTTTTTTGGCGTTCCTTAGACTCGGATAACTTAAAGGAAACAATTTTATTTTTCCGAGTGTTTAGTGCCTTACCTGGTGTCGAGTTTTATGCCGCCCATGGGCCTCTGACTTGGCTTTACATGCCGTCGAGAAATAAGTCTCTTGCATGCTGGTTTTGCTCACGATGTTTACCTTCACCGAAGCAAGTGATAATTGAACAGTACGCACTTGAATGGTGCGTGTCTTGGGTTCGAACTCGAGACCTATAACTTTGTAGTCCGACGGTCACACCACTAGGCTATCACTGCTATAAGGTAGTTCTTAGTAAGGAAACGATGAAGATATTCTTGTAAGATCTTGGAAAGAATTCTTGCTGTAGGGTTTTGTTTGCTAGTTTTGGAGAACCTGGCTGGAATCCAAAACCCTCAGAAGTTTGTTTGTCTGTGTCTTGTCAAGTTTTAAATGTCTAGCTAGAAGAAAAGATGCTACGCACGCAAATGCTTCTATTCATGATTAAGTACTCCAATTTGATTTATGTTTTCAAGCCTCAATCCTAACCTAGCTTTCTCTTCACTAATTTGTGGCCGGCTTTCAGTTTTATATGGAGCGCGGATTGCCTAACTGATCTCCCCAACTCCGTTGCTGGGTAAAACGATTATTAAACTTCCCTAGAAAGGTACCAAGAAGCTACACATCACAGATTCCTAGATAGTACCTCGTTAAAACCAAAATGAAACAAGTTGCAATACACAGAAAAAGTAAACATCAAGGTATTCACTATATATGACATCAGACCCAACGCGCTTGCTACGTTAAAACATACAAAATAAACCTGAAATCACCTTTTTATTCAGTGGCAGAAAACGCGGAACTACAGCGGAGTTGCTTTTATGAAATGTCAAAATAAATATTAATAACTAGCCTACAGTGGCGCTGCTGCCAGTTATTCTAATTTCCCGTGGGCACTTTAGTTTTTCATGTACATCTGTTAAAGTCTAGCGGGGAACTAGACGAGAGATGTTATTTGGCTTTTCGAGGTCCGTGGTTTTTAAAATAACTGGGTTATTTATGATTTAGCTGTGGAAAAGGATTTACTGTAGCTGTATTTTGTTTTGAGCAGACATTTTTAAATACGATACTGCCGATCCTCCCCTGACGACTTTACAGAACATCATGATTGATTTATTTCACTGACATACATTCCGGAACAAAATCGCTAATTGATGAACAACATGAAACAACGCGCACACTTTCAGGCATGAAAAGTAATTTACTTTAATTTATAATAATCTCAGCACGTGAAGAAGTGTGTACCATGTATTTCAAGAAAGAAGTTTCAATCGACAGATATATCATGGGTGAAGTCTTAGCATATCCGATGTCAAAATGCGGCAAGTAGAAGTACTGCATTGCCTGTTTCAAAGTGCCTCAAGCTCATCTAAAGCAGTCGTATGCTGGACATTACTTATTGTCAAACATACAAACGATACGACGCGTCTGTACTGCCTAATGTGTTTCTAACCATCATAAATGTATGAAATCGATATGATTCTGACACGACAAACCTTTAATTTCTGAATGGTGTATTCCAAAAATAAAACAAATGATGAAAAATCCTTTCTCTCGCCTCTAGCCCCTAAACTACCAGCTGTTAGCGCGATACCAAGTTATAATAATAGACCTATTACAATAATGAAACATACTTTCACAAGTGTAAAAAACCTAATGTAATTATTAACACCTCACGTTTATATGCTCTGAATATTTGATGTAAGAATAATTTTAGTATTCGTATGAAATATCGTTATGCAGTTATGAGATCGGAATCTTTAAACTGAAATAATTATACGTATACAGAGTATAAAAATATTTAAGTATTTTTTTAATTGCCACTTATTTTATTCATAAACTTATTTTTTTTTATGCTTTTGTAACGATTAGTCCATTTTTTTCTTCACGAAAGTTAAAAAGTTACGTTAGGATGTTGGTAGCGACATTAGTTATAGCTAATTTGGGACTGATTTCGAGGCTTAACTAGTGAAGTAATATTGATATCTTCATCAGGTTTCACTTCTACTCGTATTAGGAACTCATGTCGATACGAGAAGAACTAGGTACTACCATTTTTCAACCTTATAGCCTAAGTTATAAAGTTGAAAAGTGATAGACCATCCGCCAAATGTAAATAGTTTTATGAAGTCCTGAGTTCTATCCCTAAATCGTGCAAAGTGTTATTTGGTTTTTCGGCCAGGAATTGCTCGGTAGCATCCCGGATTCTTTATCCAGTTGCCGGCAATAGGCTCGGCCCCTATAACATGGGACTTAAACATAATGGCGACATTTGGGTATAGGGATTACAGACACGGTGTTATAAATTAGATAATAAATAATTTACAACTAACTACATAGAGCTCCATTAAAATTAAAACAACAACAAAACCACTATAAATTCAGGTTGACATGGTATACAAACATGTAGGTACATATATGAATACGGGAAAGTCTTATAGACCGCGCTGCACAATTTTACTCCCGTCGAAATTTTTATTTCTCCATTATCCTTTGTCCACACAGTTTCGCTCGTAGTAACAGGGAAAAAGAATTATAAAAGAGACAGAAACATGTTTATTGCGGAACCCCAGTTAACCCCGCGGCGATGTGAGATAACACAATGGCTTTTCTCGTAGATAATTCTGGAACACGGTTACAACTAAAGTTTTTGTTTCTAAGGTAGATCTGTTTGGTTGAGTTTACATGGGTATACTTTTTTGCCTTACAGACCATAATTATAATGTTAATTTGGATTTACTTTTCCAGTATTCCCAGTGATCTTCAACACTTTGCTATACATATAGGTTAGTTATTAAATGCAGGTTACAGAAGTTGCTCTCATCTCAAGAGTAAATTAGTGCCCTTAGCATAGCGTTTGAAGGATGCATTCAACTGGAACTGAAATCCTCGAGGCTTCCAAGAATTTCAGTATAATATCGCTTTACATATATGTACGTCTGCCATATCCAATAGGACAAGATAGTCAGTCCTGATTAATTTCCTTGCTAACTGTCAAATATATGCCGGCTTCGCACAATTGCCTCGCCAATTCGCCGGTGCAATGCTGATGCGTGTATTATATTATTAAACATATAAACCCTCCTCTTGAATCACTCTATCTATTAAATAAAACCGCATCAAAATACGTTGTGTAGTTTTAAAGATCTAAGCATACATAGGGACAGACAGACAGCGGGAAGCACCTTGTTTTATACTATATAGTGATATGCGTCCATATGTGAGAAGACGCTTACAACTTAAAGTAAAGCCCCGCAAATCAGTTGTATTGTCTTTTATTTACTCGCTATGTGCCCCTGTAATAATTCACCATGAACACACTGGACATAAACATTACTCTTACCGATTTATAACAACATAATCTTTGATTTGTGTTCGGTTCGCGTATTTTACGAAATATTGAGCTTTGTATATTGTAGCCACTCGACGAAATTAAAGAACGTCTCAATATAAAAGTAGGTATAACTCCTCGAGCTTACAGTGACAATGGAAATCAATAAATTTCGAAAAAACGAATCATAAATATAGGCCTTTAATGTTATCCAAGCTTTACTTACTTAGATGAGTACTTATTCCACTTTTATGACTCGCACCAATACTCTAACCTTAGAGACGGCTTAACTCTAAATGAACATAGAGGGTTGTATTCATGATTTTAATGATTATAAGTCTGTAAAGCCATATTTGTTCCGGTCGCAATATATTTTAATAAACATACAACCCGACAATGACTTGCAATTTGCAAAAAAAAAGTAAGAAAAATTGAATTTCGCGGGCTGCACTGGCGCTTTCATCATAAGTAGGTACTCGCAACTGAAGTGTAGACGTGAATATCCACATGTATGAACGTGGACGAGGTAACGTTCTGTAGATTCTGCCATACACCCATGGAAAGACGGCGTGAGTTTATGTATGCATGTAGTATATCATCAACCCAGGAATTTACCGACATTATTAAAAAGAGTCATCCTTACATAACAGTGTTTACTTCAGAACTTTTACGTCGTGACGAGGTGGGCGCCTCGCCTTGTAACGTGTCACTTTACGAATATTGGCTCAATCGGTCACGGACTCACCGCGGCCCGAGAAACGAGTCCGTGACACCGACCGTCAACACAACACGCATTGTATTAGGGCAAATCTATCTCTATACAAATAAATAAAATTGAAGCGTCTGTTAGTAATTTCAAAATACTTAACAGCTTTTTACTGAATGCATGTACATAATTATATGTATACAGTACGGTACGGTACGTAGGTATATGTCCATGTGTAACAAAAAGCTTTTTTTTTATTTTTGTCTGTCTGACTGTTTGTTCCGGCTAATCTCCGAAACGGCTCGACCGATTTTGACGGGACTTTTACCGGCCGATAGCTGATGTTATAAGGAGTTACTTATATTTTCGTAGCATTTCTTTTGAATAGAATCGATTCAAATTGTTCTAAAAATTTTACATTCTTATAATAATTTCACGTGGACGAAGGTCGCGTGCAACAACTAGTTACTCCAATAAAACTGAACTGAACCCGTTTAAGATCCGTCACAGTCAATATTCCATAACAATGATGGCACTAGCTGACAGCTTTTAAACGCGATTAAGATGCGCTGATCGTGTGTGAATTCGTCTTTCGATGTCAATGTTCTTCAATGAAGATTCTCACGTCACAAATGTGTGCACGGGAACGATGAGACATTATGAATAATACAGGTGACTAACTGTGAAAATAGTTGTTTTTCCGTAAAGAATCAATCGTAGATTTTATGGAAAAGAGCAAACAAAAATTTCTATGGTTCGCCTTTTATTGAGTTGGGACCTCATATACGATTTTGATTATGGTTATGGGAAAGGAATGCAGTTGTAGGGAAGTAACATGTAATGTGTGGGTGGTATTTAAGTTATCTTACATAAGTATCACTATTTATAGAAGGTGCAGCACTGTAGGCAATGTCGTGTTAAGGCCTAATGTTGCACCTTGTCAAATTTTGCATATACAAGACATAATGATAAAATGTTTATGTCTTGTTAGGGTTAAGCAGAGGTGGTACCTAATAGTTCACTCACACTTCGTCAGTTATGTTTAAGTCCCATGTAACAGGGGGCGACTCTATTGCCATCAACCGGGCACAAATCCAGACTCCGTGGCTGCTACTGAGAAATTCCTGATGGAAAAACCCATTAACACTTTTCCCGATTTGGGAATCGAACCTCATGCTCAACAGTCGCACTTGCGTCGACTAGACCAAAATGAGACACTCAAACATGACAAGACAGACAAGACATGAGAATTAGAAAACGCTCAGGTTATAGAAGTTCCTATTCTACAACATTAGTAGGTACCAGTAATTACTGGTTTCAGGTCAGGACACATCGAGGGGGAGTAATCAAACCAGTTTAGATTCCACTGCCATAAATTAAAAGCTGCTGTGATACGACGTCACTAATGACTTTCAATAAACAAGGTCGTCTCTTGTTTTAGAGGTCAAGAAGTCAATATAGTCCCATTTTAATGTGGCCGCGGCAAAATAAGACGAAACAAGTTATTTTGTTGATCATTTTCAAGCTTGGCGACATCTAATTACTTAAAAAGACTTTATATTTTTTATGCTTTTTAGTGTTTCGTAGCCAAATGACAAAAACTGACTAATTATTTTTATTAATTATTCTGACTGTTTTTTTTTTTACAAGAACATTGAGTCTTGCATCATGATTTTTATCAGATACGTACTTAATTTAATAATTAAGAAGTACCTTACCTACTTAAACATGTCGCATAAAAATTTAAAATTCAACTATCTAACTATATACGAGTATTGTTCTTGTCACCACTAATCATTAATTCGTTTTTTTAATTATCCTTTTTTAATAGAGCCGTGTTGTCTTACTTTGTTCTATCTGCCCAATGACAATAACGAATACAAAATTCTCAACTTTTCACAAAAACTAGCATTGTAATAATGTTTAATAAACAATGCGGCTTTTGAAGAATGTGGTAGGTCAGTAGCAGCACTTGCAGCTGCATATTATCGAAGGACGTCGTGTCATCTCATCGGAACAGGATAGTCCAGTTCACTGCAACTAGTTTATATCTTCAAAGTTAAATATACGCTGTAATAGGTTCTTAAGATGTACACAAACGTAAGGATATCCTAAATTGATTGCTGCTATTTTAGTTTTGCCGGTTTCGGTATAACACTGTATTAAATATACAACGAAAGCAATGTATTGGATTTTAGACTATGCTTCGCCGTAAAAATACGCTACGAACACTGATGCAAAGTGTATTCTACAATAAATCCGACACAGACATTATGCTACGAAAACTTAGTTACAAATACTCTCCTTGGGAAATAACACTCGGCTACGGAGTCTACGCGACAGAACGAAAATTAAGCGCTACAAAAAGTAACCAACGGAGATTACACTACAGAAGTTACGCTACGGAATGATACTGCTAACTCGCGTCTGCGGAAGCTACGCCATAAATATGACGCTACGAAAAGTTACCTACCAACTTTCGGCTTCTAAGACTGCTCTGCGCAGACTGCGGTACTTACTTATTCTTCTAAAATATGGTTTTGACATATACTCCTAAAGTCCATAGACAGCAAGGATAATATTAATCTTGCATACCGTATCTGTTACACATAATATCGCATACCGTGATCAAAGGTTAAACAGGGTGTTCCATGACAAACTACTATAATCTATACGAGGATATATGTATATAAATACTTTGCAGTACTAGGTAGTTTGTTGGAAGCAAGTGTTCTTGTAAATGTATTTATTTTGATGTACCTCGACTTATACATATAGCAACATGTATTCTGTTGCTGTAGTAGGTAACAAATCATTCTATAGAAATTGTGCTTTATCATCATTAGTAAGCGTGTTCCAACCACAGCTGAATATAGGTTTCCTCCCTTCTCTGCTATGCGTCCCTGGTCCACGCAAATCTCAACTAGGTCTTACCAGCGATTTTCTGAGTGTCATCTGCCGGTCTGGCTAGCCTTTTCCCAACGACTTTAGGGTCGGTTTCCAGTCTAACCGGATACAGCTTAACTTTCAAAACTCATTCGTTGTTTATAAAATACATTCGTTGTACTTAATAATAACAAAATAGATTCCCTTTAATCGATTCGATTCTGTCACCAGTCACGCGTGGGAACATCTACTCGTCAAAACAGTGTCCTGTCTTTTGTGCTGAGGATTTATGACATTGTAATTAGGTTGCTCATGTACTAATACTCATTATCCGAATACAATGATAATGATAGCAATTTTGCGGCGCGTCGCCTGCGCAGCGAGACCGCCATGATTAATTTTGAGCATCCACATTACAAATGATATTTAAAGTATATTGATATACGGTGTTTTTGATTGATTGTTTTTTATTAGACATGTAACGTACCTATAGCAATTTTTGTAATTTTGAATCCTTGACTTGCTGACATTATTTATTGTAAATGTTATTTTTTGTAGGCCTCAGCTTTTAATTCAATCTTCTTTTAAGAAAAGCAAAGTTTTAGAGAATATCTCCGATGAATTATTAATTATGTAAATTCTTAACATTTGTTTTAACACATTTTTACCGGTTAGTCGAAATTAATTTGATAATATTTCTTATTATTCTATTTATTAAGAATAGTACCAAAGTTTATAGAAGATATGATTATGGAATCTTAATTAATAGGAGAATTTATCAACTATTTAAGAACCAACCAATACAACCACAAAACACCATCTATATTTAGTTCAGTTATTTTATGGCTGTTTTAAGTACACACATCAAAAGTGTCTAGGGATCAAGCATTTTTATGCGGATTTCTTGAGATTGAGATGTGGCTTTGTAATAAATTTATGATTTTATAAATTTATATGGATCCTTTTTGGTGCATTTCATAATTTGAATCAGGAACTCTCAATCAAATTCGAGTAAAAGATGAAAATAAGCTGTCAATATTTTCCCTATAAAAACATACAACGCATTGAAGACATTATTAGTGCTACTGTTTCCCTACTACTGATTAAAACCAACGTTATTATGGAGCGGCGACGTCATTTAAGCAGGGAAGAAATGCTCAGAGCCGTGGGAATGATAGAAGCTGGTTCCCGGCAACGTACTGTGGCTTTAGCTCTGAATACAAGTCAGAGTGTTATCAGTCGACTTTGGACACGTTACCGAAGCACTGGTACCGTGGCTGAGCGCCATGGAGGACGGTATCGCTGCACCACACGGAGACAAGACCGATACATTCAAATCTTAACTCGAAGAGCTCCAACAATAACCGCCATGATGTTAGCCGTGAGGCTTCATCACTCTTCAGGGAACTTAATTAGCGACCAAACAGTCAGAAACCGCTTGCATGAAGTGAACCTTCATTCCCGAAGACCGTTACGGGTACCACCTATAGCAATGCACAATCGTAGGATTCGATATCAATGGGCTCTTGAACACAGAAATTGGGCAGAAGAACAATGGCGTTTCGTGTGCTTTTCTGATGAGTCTCGTTTTGGTATGAGACCGGATACAAGACGTATACGACACTGGAGAACCCCTGGACGCCAACAGCGATTAAAATCCTGCCAGGAAGTCCATCCTTATAGTGGTGGAACCATCATGGTATGGGCGGGTATTTGGATCGGCGGAAGAACTGAGTTGATTTGGATCAGAGGCAACCTCAACGCTCAAATTTATGCTGAGACGATTGTATCAGACGTCATCGTTCCTCTACAAGTGCAAATCGGTCCCTTATTTCAGTTAATGCATGATAATGCACGACCGCACACCGCAAGAGTTGTAAGACAGACTCTCGCCGCAGCTAACATCAATGTCCTGCCCTGGCCTGCTCAGTCGCCAGACTTGAACCCGATTGAGCATGCATGGGATATGCTACAGAGAAGAGCTCTGCCGAATATGGAGGGTATCCAGTCGCAAGAAGACCTTTTTTTGTTGTTGCAACGAACATGGGCGGCCATTCCACAGCGTGATTTGGATGAACTCATTTTGAGTATGCCAAACCGATGTTCTTGTGTTGTTAGTGTTCGCGGTAGAAACACGGATTATTAATTGTTTAAGTTACCCAATAAAATTTTAAAGAAAACTGTTATTTCAGTCTTTTTTTCGAACTTTAATGTTAGTGGTTCAAATGTCAAAAATCCCTTTATTAGGAAAATGGCAAATTTCTTTATTAATGCAAAGGTGACTTGGTTTATCGTCACTGTGACAAACGAAAACACTTTATTTGATGAATCCTTAAAGAAAATTTTAATTAATATCAATCAGGAGAAAAGTTATTGGAAAAATATATGTTGATCCCTAGATACTTTTGATGTGTGTATTTATGGCGTGTAATAAACACACCCTTGTGTGCTCTGAATAAAGATCACATATGTAAGTACACATCGGATCACATCACACCATCGACATCGGATCGTCGGATATCGGTGAAGGAAAACATCGTGAGGAAACCTGGACTTATAATATAAGTCTGAAATCGCCAACCCGTCTTGAGCAAGCGTGGTCATCAAATGCTCGTGCCTTCTCTGTATGAGAAGAGGCCTTTGCCCAGCAGTGGGACAGTTACAGGCTGGTATTATTTATTATTTATGTAAGTACACAATTAGATTTCAATGTAGAAAAAAAAAAACGTTATGGTATGTGATCGTGTAGGTAATGTCGTGACTTGTTTATTTATTAACCTCTCGAAAATTTATATTTCGTTAAGACGACGGAATATGAATATTGAGAAAATGTTTAGGTATAGACAATACTATTTAATTACTTACATTGTATTTTTAGATGAATCTTTGTAATATTTGACCCCTAATATTGTTTTAAGGTTGTGATATTTTGAGCTTAGGAATTATTGTTTTTCACTTTGTTTTTTTTTTACCTAATGACGTCTTACCAAGGGGTATCGTATTAACCAGTACTAACTGGGTTGCGGTGGTCAGTCAGTCAGGCAGTCGCTCCATGTAAAATACTGGTATTCAGCTGGATCCGGTTAGACTGGAAGCCGACCCCAACATAGTTGGGAAAAGGCTAGGCAGATGATGGTGTTTTACCAAATGACGTAGAATTTAACGATGCTATTTTTATAGTCGTTATTTATTTTTGTGACGAGTTAGAGCCAAACCTGTAGTTGTTGACGTATGTACCTTCAAAGTAATTATAAATTAATCTGGATTTGATCCATCAAACGAGGTTTTCACAGTTTGCTATATTAAGATGGGTTAAACTTCAAACATGAGTCGTAACTAAAGCTTTTATAACTACCACATCCGTGTACAAAACTGGTAAGTCTCGTCCCGGCCATGTGGGTCATTTTTTTTTATCGTAGACGTGGTTTCTTTACAGGTTTCTGGTGTCATGAGTTACCCCGGTCTTCACGAATTTTTACGAAGGCTTCTTTCATTGTGGTAGTAGGGCTAGGAATGCATGCGAACTTGAGTGCACGGTGTGGAAATACATATGGACCATTTACTACCAGTAAGTTCACGCACAAAGTAAAGGCTTTGATGAAGAGTGTGATGATCTTGCACGTTGACCACTAGGAACCTCCGATCCGAGCTTTGACTGTTTTCTTCATCAAAATCATCATTTTCCTGTCAATATCTCAATTTATTTTCCTTCATCGAAATATTTTAATTAATATAAGCAAAGTTATTCAACTATCAAAACGAAACTAAAATGTCAATTCTAGTCGAAGTGAGCAGTTGAAGGATGTTATAAATTCCTTCTAAGCTCATAAAACTGAACCAAAGCTTCAGAGGATGACTCAAGCACTTGCTCACGCGCATACTTGCATAAAATTAGTGCGTAATAATTAATAGACTCAATATTAGGCAAGTGTCATACTAGTAGGTATGTATTATGCTATGATAGGTACCTAGGAACCGCAATCGGCCTACACATATGCAGATTTTAAATCATTGCGAAGGAACCATTTCAATTTAAATTAAAAGATAAATATGAATTAAAAGTCAACAAGCAATGTTTTCATAGCCTACTATAAACAAATTGTCTATCAAAATAAATAATTATCTGCGGCCGAAAAATCTCGCAACACATTCAAGTACCCACATAGGCATTGACAGAAAGCTGAAATACTAAGAATTGGATATAAGATGGTACTTGCCGTCGAACAAATAAATTAAGGTCAACGCACACGTGTAGGCACTGCGACGGATCAGCTTCACCTCAACTCGAGACGTTCACCATTTTTTTTTTCATGAATTTTCAAACTGCAACGCACATTTATGGATACCGTAACGGCATCGCCTCTGATCGGGATCAGCTAGTAGATTAATTAGTGGTTTGCTATAAACTATTTTATATTATTTATATTATATTTTAGCTTAAAATATATTATTGACACTAAAAGTGCATCTATTTCTCATCATCATCGTTCTCCTGCCCTTATTCCAATTTATTTGGGGTCGGCGCAGCCTGTCTTCTTCTTCCATACTTCTCTATTACTTCTCATCTCATCAGACACCTCCTTTCTTGCCATATCAGCCTTCACACAGTCCATCCAACTTATTAAGGGTCGGCACAGCCTGTCTTCTTCTTCCATACTTCTTTATTACTTCTCATCTCATCAGACACCTCCTTTCTTGCCATATCAGCCTCCACAAAGTTCATCCAACGTTTCTTTGGTCTTCCTCTACTCTTATACCCATTAGCCAAGCTATAAATGTATAACGAAATTTAATATAATCTAATGATGTTGTGGCACTGGTGGCACATAATCTGGAATTTCTATTGAAGTCCATGGCAGTGAGAAGGTTAAAATATGTTTTTATTGTTTCAGTCTACACAATGGGTGAACTAAAAATGACTGGAAATGCATCTATCTCAGCCTACATAAAATGTCGAAGCTTAAGGAAACACACGCACTTGCCGTGTATCCATTTTAGCAAAGTCGTAGTGTATTTTATGTTTCAATAAAATGTGTCAGTTATGTATTCATTTTTTCGCTGAAGACAAAAAAAAAATACAGACAGAATACCCACCCATATTTCGAGATTAAATCTTCTGACTCTCTTATAGCAAGCTAGATAGTTAGATACCTACCTACGTCAAGCAATAAATAGGTAGGTTTATTATACCTCTTCATATATTATATTGAATTCTAGTTTTATCACTTATTCCAATACCGAAATGATTTAGTGAGTTTCCAACATAATATTGAACACTTCAATAACTTTTTTCAGTACAATTTTTTCAATAGACTGATGTAGCGTGATTGAGCACTCTGTAAGTTGTAGCCATTGTAGGTAACCGGTACAAAAAGTTATAAAATAATTACGCTGTTCATGCGATTATTATGGCTTCGATAAAATAATTTAAACTTGCAAATCATAGATCTTCGATTTTAACTTAGCGCACCTAAATAATAATACATTTTTGCACCAAAATGACCCATCACAATGTGATTACAAGCTGGTCCGCCGGTTTTTTGTCAATTTTCCTCCAAAAGACACAAACGCGCTCTCTCTTTGTATTATGTGTTGTTAGGTTCTTTGTGCAATTTACACTTCGCGTTTCATTTTTTTATTACCTTAATTTATGTAGCTACCTATGTTCACTTCTTCTTTTATTGCTAGTTTTACATACCTACAACACAACCTGTTTTTGTCTAAAACCATCATCGTCGCCAGGACTTTGAGCCTTTAATTATCAAAATTTAAAATGCAAATAACGGAACTGGACGTAATCATATTATAGCTTCGTATCAGGTGGTCAAACAGTCAATAGCTTGCTTCCGAAAGAGAAATCACACCCACAGTTGTGTCATGAAAAGTAAAAGTGGTGCTCGCTTTGCGATGCGGACCACTGTCAATCCGAAATGCTTTATTATACATTCTTATGTATAATCATGGTTCTTACCTTACGTAATAAGTACAGATAACTTGTTCCAATAACTCCGCTTGTAGTGATCAAGGTTTTTACTCTAAATTCTTCATTATTTTTATTGTATTATGTTTAAAACTGGTTGTTTGCGCTAAGTAGGGCGTTATTATTTTTAATTTTCGGAATAAGTGAACTATTGAAGGACTTTTTGGTATTTAAAGTTATATTTACGATCGATTAGTGTTCTGCATAATTAAATTGCCTCTGTTAACAGTATTAATTAACTTTGATAGGCTGAACGAATAAACACATTCTGATATGCGAACCTTACAGTAAACGTTCGAATTATAATGATGAAAAAGTTGGTTTAAAAGTTAAGAAAACACTTATTCAGTTAATATTATCATTAAAAGAACCTACCTAAGGTTCTTATAATGATTCTTGTTAAAAGACCCATAAAACTTGTTTTTATAATAACATAATTCTTAATCTAATGTACTTATTCGGTGATTTTATCTACATATTATAAATGGTATTCGTTTACCTCTATCGCTTAATTCAGAAATCTTTAAATAACTTATCGACGAAAATGGACACTTATTGTATTGTATCGTTTAAATAAAATATATGGTCACTTACTGGCTCTACTAATTATTAGTATTTTTAATTAGTACAGACTGAATCTTATCATGGAAATTAAATTAAAAAGACTAATTCATCATTACTTACAAACTTTAGTTGAGTAATTTATTCACAATCAAATCAAATAGCATACCTATACTTAGTACATAACGATATTTTGGCGAACCAAAATTGACTTAACAAGGTTGGGCCACAATTTAGCATCCTCAATAACATTCAGTTGCTTTCAAAGATGGCTTAAAGCTCCAAAAAACCTAATAAAAAATATGATAAAATAACTGGATTAAAATTTTTGACAAAATGGTAGGCTATTTTTTGGCGGTCATCGTCCGTTCTTGAGTGGTCAGCGAATTATTAACGATTGACATTATGACGTTTCCTTGTTTTGACCAACTTTAAAACAAGATGCTCCGACAAATTGTTATTCATTATTGCTAAAACATGCAGCAAATGTAGGTAAACCTACATGAGAATTATGCACGTAAAATACGCCTGAATTTTATGATAGACTGCCTCTTTGTAACTAGGCCATTTCACCGAGAGTTTACTAGAAGATTTCAGTTTTAATTAGGCTTTTACTCACCAACATCTCTTCTTTGAGCGTTCGCCAGAAACACCAGCGACAAAAGTAGCACGATGGGCACGTTATTACCGAAAAAGTAATTCATTTTTAATTGTAATTAAAAAAAACTAATATTAATTAACGGAAAACACTAGAATATATTTGAATTGAAACAAAGTAATTTGGTATTTTCCTTGCCAAGTTGAACATTTACGGACGCGAGATGTTTTTCGCGCGGATTACGAGTTTTGTCGGACGCGGAGGTGGGAGCGCGTGCGGCTGGGCCTTTAGAGACTACACTGAGTGGAGGCTGCGTCGGCGCAGGTGTATAGAGAAAGAAGAACGCATGTTCATCGTAGATCGTCGGACCGGTCGATGGCATGGGGACCGCCCGCTGTCTGCTATCATACGATAAACAAGTGATTACAAACGTTTAGATATTTGCGGTATGTAGACGCGCTGTAGATCGAGCGCGTAGAAATTGGAGCGCTTTTTCGCTTTAGTTAATTTTTTTATGCGCAACAGCATAGGGCAATGCGAATACGAAATATAAATACCTGTAGCTCTCGTATCTACAAAAAAACATGGGTAGGTAGATACTTAGAACCTATGTCCAAAATAAGTGTCAGAGCACTAGGTATTACAATTTAAATATTTGGTTTCATCATGTAACTAGGTATAACAGAATAAAAAAAATTGTTAGGTGTTAAATCTTTCGAAATATTTAAATTGTAGTCATAAAGCCAGAGATTGGTTAGATGCTCATCATTATTACATTTATCTGCATAAAGACCTGCTTATTTAAAATTGTTGACTACAAATGCATCTTAATAGGTGCTTATACATAGATTAAGATGCATTTGTAGTCAAGAATCTCAATCAATATACCTAACTTTTATTACCATTATGTACCTATACCAATTCAGCAGGCTCTCTGAAATAGGGACACATAGAGGGCCTTCTGAATGTAATTTGTGGGTAGGCAGAGGGCAAAGGAGGTTTCCTATTGCCATTTAGTGAAAAAAGATTTGCCGGACTTGATATTGAAACCGTAGACACAGCAGATCACGACAACTTTACTACTTAAGTGGTCGAAAGGGTATTTAGGCAATGAGCTCATTCCGTTCTATTCATTTCATAGCATAGGAGAACCTAGGCTACAGTCTAACATCAAGCGAAGCGAAGTGGTCTCGAAAATTGTAGCACCTCACGTTCTGCACCTAGATGCGAATGAATTCGTGGTCAAATACAGGTGTGGTTTAGTATTTGACCAAAACAGGATTTTCAGCCGAAACCGAAACTGAAACCGAACCTTAGGCTTAGGTCCTGGTCCCAGTTTCGGCCGAAACCGAAACTTAACCGTCGAAAACCATCAAACAAGAAAACTTTCCCTACGGAAAATGAGATGAAAAGAAAAATGGACTCTTCATACTAATTGCGTCAGCCGATGCCATGATATTTTGTATGGGGAGACCAGATTTAATTTTTTCGACCCATGTTACTCAGGAAAAGTTGTCCAGTTTCGTTGTCTAAATCACCACCAGGTATTATGCTTTGATTATATAATGTCTAGATAGAGCGTCGCCCTACAATCGTATCAAAGAAAACGAGTCAACATTTTCAAGTATGTGTGCGTGCAGGCGTCGTTTTACACTATGCGTCTATGTCTTTGTGTGCGTAAATAATGATACCAGCTACTACAATTCTCCCATAAATCACATAAAAAAATAGACTTATTAAATAAGATAAGTTTTAGGTGTATGACACGATCTGCACTGATTGGCGGGCAAGCACTTGTGAACCAATAGTTGGTTGACACTTTTTGACACGTTTGCGCGCACTTGACGCTCCATCTAGACATTATATAACCAAAGGTATTATGCTTATTTTGTTACACCCTGGTTATGTTTTTTCTTTGGTCTGTTGATAAATATCGAACCTATTTTTACACATATTAAACTTTATTTAATAAACTAACTATATTCATTATTACAATTAAAACGATTAAATACACTAACTTATCTAAACTATAAATGGGCATCAAAAAACTCCTCAATGCTGATAGCTGGTAATGTACCTAAGAGACTGGCGGCGTTGCAACGTTGTATGGCAACACTTACTGGCCAAGATAATAGCCAGCCCTTGGGTCACGTGAAGCGTCAACAAGGCATTTACAAATTTCTTTAAAAACGCTGTGAGCACTTGGACCCCACGGCCTCAGAGTTTCAAACCAAACGGCCTGAAACTTTAGTTTCCACAAAGGTTACTTTACGCTGCTTGAGGTTCTTCGCAGCCGCAGCGGCAGTGCCAGCAAAACAAGAGCTTGCAAAGCTGGAAATAAAATAAAAAAAGATAAAAACATTTAAATATCAAGAATGGCAACGAACTCAGCTGGCGATTACGAGTAACGAACTTACCCGAAGTTTGCCGAACGACGCACGACGATTCACGTGTATCAAGTTTCGGCGAAAACCTTCGGACGGTCACAAGTGCCGTTAGTTGGGTACTAACCACCGGGACATAGCACAATGTTTCAAACCGGAACTATCAATAAAAATATGTATGTGTACCTATTTATCATGATTGAAGCCATTGGTTTATGTTTCGGTAGCTAGAACATCGCGTAAATAGATCTACTTCATGAAATTAATTTAGGTAGACACAAAATTAGATCGAGCTCATGGCTCAATAACAGCAGCACTGGTCGATCTCCAAGGGTAAGCCGTACTTGCCGAGGTTGGTCCGTAGAAGGGTGACCATTACATACCGAGTTTCCTCCGTGCTGCTCCTCCCGGTTGTCAATTGTAGATCTTAAACAGTCGTTACAAGTAGTCAGAAGCCGAAAGTCTGACAACCAGTCTTACCAAGGGGTATTGTATTACCCAGATAATGGGTTGTGGAGGTCAGATAGGCAGTCGCTTCATGTAAAATACTGTTATACAGCTGCAACCAGACTGGAAGCCGACCCCAACATAGTTTGGGAAAAGGCTAGGCTGATGAGGTAGATACAAAAATAAATTGAGCTAGATTTGGTCATCATAAGTGATGTTCTCGGGTTATTTGAAGCACTTCAAAACTATCTTGTTCCAAATTAAGGGGAAAATATCGATGCCAGATAAATCCACTATTCCAGCGACCAGTACCTAAGGCCAGTGTTGTCAGTTGTCAATTTTTTTGAACTTGGGGATTTTCCGAATTGAGGCATCCGATTCACCCGAATATGAAAACAGAGAATCAATGAAAATCAAATATCTTTTGTCCTAAAAATATTTTTTTTCAATCGTATCTTAGAATATCCAGCTTGAAATGGAACGCAGTCAAAGACAAGCATTTTTTTTTTCGAGTCAATCGATCTCATCTCAAATCAATATGGCGCTAGTAAACGTCAAATGAAGTGTGTGGTTATGGTCCGTGGCGTTTGTTTAATAATTTCCTAAACCATGTCTGGGTTTACGGAAAACACGTTAGTTCGTAAGCTACAAGAATTGAATTCGAGTCAGCAAAGCATCCAAACGCTTTCTTTGTGGCTGATCCATCACAGAAAACACCATGCCGTAGTTGTAAAAACCTGGTTCAAAGAAATACTAAAAGGTAACCAATATTATTTTTTCCTACTATTGTATGTGCTAATAATGTCTAAATGAACAGTTCAATACTTATTTCTCGTAAGAATACTGAGAGAGAAGATGTTTTCGTTTCAGCAATGGCTACTACGGATATTATTTGGTCGACAAAATGTCTTACTTTGTTTGTTTTAATTTTGCGTGCATATTAAATTCTTTTAGTTAGAAATTATTTGGAGGATGCTAAACAGTGTTTTAAAAGAAAAATTGCCATTTTCCGACATCACAAGGAATAAGCAACATGAAAGAAAAAACACCCACTTATCACTTGTATGATTGATAACAAAATGGACATAATATATTAATTAGCATTTGAGTTTCTAGTCTATCAATCCATTTTGCAGTAGATAGAGCATTTGTTTATAATTCCAAATGAAACTAAAATATCTGATAAAAATGCATAGGTTTAAGGATTGAATGCTGCAAACACATTTATTTTTGCTGTTCATTTTATACATTAATCTGTGAAGAAATTCCGACTGAAAGTCATAAATTAGTCTTTTTTTCAAATGAAATAAAAAACGTTTCTTGATGTAAAACAACCAAAGAATTCATCTGCTACTTGTGGATACGCTGCTCTTGTTGCTTCCAAGGCACATTGTTGACCACATCTTAAACTGGAAAGATTTTTTATTTGTCAAGCTACACCCACTTGTTGAAAAGAATGCTTTGCCCTGCTGTGGCTATGTGGTAATAGGTTGTAATTTATCCATGCCTATTTGACTGGCTGATTTCTTGGAATCCGGCACATTTTTATTTTTAGTCTTATTCATGTTAAATTATTGTCCCTACATTATTCTTGGGGACTTTATTTATTTTAAATAGGTACGCCAACAGTACATACATTTTACATTCAACAATAAAAGTACATAATATAAGTAGGTTAGGGTTCTCAGGTAGGTACCACTTACAGGCATACAACATTCTCTTAAGTAAATTCATTTCATTTCATTCATTTAAGAGAATGAAAACCCTGAAAATTCTGTATTGCGCTTACGTCCGCAGTCACCTCGAGTATGGTAGTCAAATTTGGAATCCAAATTATGCAGTGCATTCGGAGAGATTGGAACGAATACAAAGGAAATTCACGAGATACTTAGGTTATAAATTTAAAATCCCTTATCTGTGTTACAAGGAACGATGCGTTCGATTCCACTTACTTCCACTTGTAACTCGGAGAAATATATCTGATATACGGTTCCTTGTGAAAATAGCACAATCAAGAATTGGGTGTCCTGAACTTCTTTCCAAACTGTCCCTGAATGTTCCAACTCGGCATTCTCGCTTGAGAAATCTTCTTCGTGCTCCTTACGCTCGCACAGTTTACCGTAGCAATTCTTTTTTGCTTCGCTCTATTAAAGCATTTAACCACATTGTAATGAACGAACACCCCTCAATTGATTTGTTTGTAAGCACCTTAGCAAGTATTAGTACTACGTTGTCTAAAAGCTATGTTGTATAAGATGAATTTGAATAGTAGTTTGACCTGCATGACTTTGTTTTTATATTTTATAATTTTAATACTAAATTTAGTCCTATTCTTTGTTATTACATTATGCTTAGTTTTTGTTATTTTGCTTAGTTATTAGTTTGTGCAACAATAGTTTATTGCTAACTGCGGAGGCTTGTAAATGGTTTTTCGTAGATTGCCTCAATATATATATTTTTTGTATTGTTAGCTGTAAGCCCCCTAAACATAATAAAATAAAATAAAGCTATATTTATTTATTTACAATAAGCACACCAACAACACTGTCACTTACAATTCAAATAAACTAACATCTAAAATCGCATTTCAGTAACCATGCAAATAACAGGTATTATGCATGACATTGACATGATGAATATTAGAGACCAGGGGAAAAAAATTAAAAGTGTTTCCAGTAGACCAGAACACTACAAAAACAAAACAATTTGAGCTATATAGACATACATTGTTCGCACTGTTAATATAGGGAACGTCGGTATGAAGTGAAACTCATAGAGAAAACATCGATAGGGTAATCCGTCAAGTTGGACCTTTCATTAGATAGCCTTGCCATATATGTTAAGAGGCTATTATAGGTTTAAGGTGGATGTAGGCCATTGAAATATGCGATGATGTCGCTTGCTACGTTGGCTAGCCCTAAAGTTAAAATAGTTAACCAATTGTGCATCTATCATACCATTTATAATTTTGTGTAGCATAAGTAAGTCAGAATGGATCCGTCTATCTTATAAGCTAATCATGTTTTAGTGCCTTAACCCAGTGAATCCAGATGAAATCAAAAATTATAATCCTTCGAAAAAAACGCCACAGCAGAGCTGTTACAAAATTTTAAAGGGTGAATAAACAAGTCTCTTGGTATTTCAACACGTAAGGAGCAGGGCGTCCTAAGAAGAAACTTACCGTTTTTCCCGTTAATAAATGACTTTTCCCGTGTGCACCAATAAATCCAAAGTAGGTGACAATCACACTAGAGAATGGTACATTGAAATTCTGAAACATCAATTTGACTTAAAACACAAACCCAAAATGATGACCACATATTGGTCTGGTAGAAACAAATCTTACCGAAGAAATTAAAGATCCCTCCTTCAGAACACCTCGTCCTGGGTGGTTAAGGCAGCAATTATGGCATTTGGCCTAAAATATCCGAGATTATAACGGATTTGTAAAATTAAATTGGAGTGTTATGCTACCATGACGAAAAAAGGTCAAAAATGTGAAACGTCAAAAATGACAGTTGCCGAACAAAACCATCGCAGATAATAAATGACAGCATAAAAATCGTTCCGAAATCGACTTGTACCTGAAAAGCATGTAACGATTTTAAAAACTCGTTACATATTATTCATTTGAACAAACCCGGTGATGTTTAGGAAGTATCTTAACGCTAAGCACTTAGTCACTAATTCCTAGAAAGGGATCATAAGATTCAAGCAAGTTAACACTAGGATGATTAAAATCCTCAAGAAACAAAGTAGTGCAATCCGTATAATGCAAACAAATTTCTTTAGCCCTGGCCAAAAATTGGACAAAGATATGGCAAGGTATATTAGGCGGTAAATACACAACACAAATATTTATACAGACGCCACCAGCACTTATACCTAACCACATATCCTCAACGGAGGTTTGCCACTCAGATTGATTAACAAAATTACATTTATTACTAATAGCTACCAATAACCCACCACCATAACTTTTAAAGTACAGATCTATAAACTGTGCACTACGGTCACGGCATATCTTTGATCAAAGTATTCAGAGGATAAGAACGACTCATCTAACCACGTTTCTGTAAGACATATAAAAGTCAGAACTTAAAATTGACATTAGAATTTCATGTGACTTCGTTTTCATGCCTCTCACATTCTGATAAAAAATGAAAATACTATCAATTAGACTAAATAAAAAGTAAACATGACAACTAGAAACTATACTAATAATAATACAATTTTTTCTAAACTCTGCTCATCCTTAATCAGAATAGTACCCGAATTTTCCCTTTTACATTCGTAGCAAACCCAAACAAACTTGTAGGATTATTCTTTGGCTTTAAGACGTGCAGCAGCGTGTAAAGATTTATATGTCGAAGAATGGTGCTCGGATACATAAAGTGGCTGCCCTCCTTGCTACCGCCATAACACAACAATAGCCTAGTGTTCAATTTTTCCTTAGAGTGAGATTTATTGTATCTAGTTATTGCAAAATAAAACTCTTCGCGACATCTAGGACTACATACGCAGCTTCACTATTACAAAGCATATCATTGTAAAGTTATAAAAATAAAATGTAACATAAAATAGAAAACCAAACTTACTTACGGTGACAATCACTATACTTTGGGACTTACAATTAGAAATACAATTGAGGGCATGCACTATACCAGTTTTGTCATAGTAATCAAAAATGGCACATCTGTGGAAAACAAATTAAAGAAAATAACCTTGATTGAACAGAATAGGTGTATTTGGTAAGGCAATTTTTTTCCACTTACCCTATCCTCAGATGAAACTTTTTTATTTTCTAATGATGTGTAAAAATTTACTATGTTATATTCTTTATTGAGTTTTTTCTTAACAGCCAAAAACAGCAAGCAGCTCACATTCATGTACCTTGCTAATGACGTAATACAGAATAGTAAAAGGAAAGGTCCGGAGTACTGGAAGGAGTTTGGAGAGGTACTCGTGGAGTCATACAAGCACATGGCTAAGACTGGAATAAATGCTAAGACTAAACAGTCCCTGCACAGAATACTCACTATCTGGGAAGAAAGGGGGGTGTATGACTCTCAGAAGATACAGGAGTTTAAGGAGGCTGGTGAGTTTCTTTTTCTGTATCATAATCTCCCTAACCATCAGAAGCCGAAAGTCTGACATCCAGTCTTACCAAGGGGTACCGTATTACCCAGTTACTGGGTTGTGGAGGTCAGATAGGCAGTTACTTCATATAAAATACTGATACTCAGCTGTCAATAAAACATACAGAGTCAATGCAAAGATTTCTCTTTGTGGTTATTGTATTAATCCTGTACTGAGTTTACGTTACAAATAGATAGAAAATCTCTGTTATGTCTCTACTAAATATGTCTGTATTCGATTTCTGACGTTTTTTTGTATTCCAACCTGGGTTGGTCCCATAGAAGTTTTTATCAGTATTCGCAACAGGATCGATTGGCACGAAAAATATATATACAGTTTTTCCAATATCTGACTTATTCAGTACTCAGCAAGCATATTACAAGTTGGGCGATTATATCGCTGATAATAATGCTTGGCTCAATGCGGGTCCTGCTCCACAAGGACAGGGGCGTATAAATTGATAGCATTAAATAGTATTGTTGGGGCTGCTGAAGATTGTTGAGATTGTTCAACTGTCTTTGCATTGTATAAATTCAATCTTTTTAGTATTATATAGTCGCATAGCCTATATTGTGTGAGTACTATGTACTAGAAAGCTATCATTCACAGGAAACCTACTTTTTTTTTCTCGACTTGAATGTGCCCTGGCGGTTGAGAGTATGTCATGCTCACTCAAATGTCTCGCTGATGGTGGCGTGTGTGTCGGGTCATTTAGTTCCCTTCAAAATGGTTGAGTTGAATGATGGCTGATCCATGCGTCATGTTCGTGAACGGGCGCTGTCAGTTGTGACTGGTCATCTCTTAGTTGCCACGGTTTATTTGAACTAATTATTTTGTTTTTTAATTGCCTTTTTTTTGTACTGTAGACACTTTTAACTTGCACATCTTGCTACATCGTTCTCACATAATGTACCATCTCTACACGAATGATGTATCCAAGATTTTTGTAAAAACATTATGATTTAAAAGAGTGTCCATGGAGTTTCTTTCCCATTCTTCTCCATAGAGATCTACGCTTTGGAATGGGCAACTACAGTACTTTCACAGTTATTATATTTTGTGAGTGGGACTGTAGCTTCATTTTTTATTGCTGTCTTTGTTTCGACAGTTCAAAAGTGCCTGTAATTGGCCTACTTGAAATAAATGCTTTGATTTTGATTTTGACTCCAACCTTGGTACACAACAAAAAAAATGTGTAAAATGGCCATTTTTTTCCTACTTGTAAATTTTTAGGAATTTAAAAATTTCACAAAAAATTATGGATATTCTCCTAAGACCAGTTTCGTGTAGTTCCATCGGTTAAGGTAGTTCCTCTTACGGCCCCGCTAAAAGTTTCCACCCTGTATAGCTCACGCTTTGGAGTTCATGATTGTGTAACAGGCAATATATAAGTAATTTTGTGTGTGCCCTTGTTTTTGTCAATACAAGCTTTCACAAAAAAATAACAGTAGTTCATATTCAGAATTTGCTTAACATTCCAGTGGATCCCAACGACGCTATTCCTCCAAAAATAGAGAGCAAGAAGCGCAAGTCGGTGGACGTTGAGGTGATCATGGAGCCGGTTCCGGAGAAGAAGGTGAAGATCGAGGCGCGCACGAAGCAGGAGCGCCGACGCAGCGAGACCAAGGAGGTGGACGGTCACCTGGAGACGCACACCACGCTCAGCCCCAAGACGCCGCCTGGCGACCCGCCAGAGCCTGAGGAACTTATCAAAGTAATCACTTTATTATTGTTCTTGTTACCTAAATATTTGTTACTCAATTAACTTTAATAAAGGAATAGGAAGTAATAATTTATGATAATCAGGATATGGTTTATCAGGGTAATAACAAGGTTATTTTTATTTGCAGGCACTGCTCGAGTTAGAGGCCAGTGCATCCAGCGACGAAGCAGCCCGAGAGAGGATCGCGTCACTCCCGCCAGAGGTGTCCGAAGTGCAATTATTGGCTAAGTTACAAGGTAAAATGACACCCTATCATCACATCAACTATGTACTTGATATCGTAGAGAAAGCAAAAAGGCTACGGCGTACTTTGAACGCATATAGAAATATTCAAGCATGTACATGTCAGCAAAGAAATAACAGTGAATCTCATGAATAAATTCGCTCTAAACCTGTTGTGATTTGGATGCTGGATAGACGCCGCTTTGTGGCCTAGTCTGTGGAAAAATGTAAAAGCTTTCCACTTTAATTTACGAAAAAAAAAAATACTCGCTTTTCACACATTCAGGCTACGTAGCCTGAACGTGTGAAAACCGACTATGTACTTATCCTATTATTCACGACGTATCTCGAAACTATTGATAAATGGCTCTTGTTTTATTTAATAATAATATCATTAAAAGCTTTATTGTTCAAGGGAACATTACACAAGCTGAATATCTTGACATTGACTTTAAAAATAATTCTGGCTTCATATAAACTTTTCCTAAAATTTGATTTTCATAGTTTTTGCTATCGAGATCATGTTGTGCAATTATTTTGTATACTGTAGTCTCAGCCTAAGTTAATTTATATCTTATTTATAAACAAGAAAGAGAAACTATTGATTTCAGAATATTATGTTACATTCATAAATTTCCTAAACACTGTGTTTATATGTGATTCTAGTAGATAAACATTATTGTAACATCATACTATATTATGCTAATAAAGAATATTGCTGATATGCTCTGTGTATTTCACTTATACTCTGATATGCCCAAATTGGTTAGGTAACTTGCAAATGTTGGCAAAGATATCAAATGAAATTTGTGAAAATACTTTGTTTTCTTACGACTTCTTTGAATGTTTTCCCAAAATATGCTTCATGCAAATGTATGCTTTATGAAAGAGGAATTTTGTGTTAAAAATATACTCACCCCTGTGTGACGATAACACAGATAGCTTGTACTACAGTCAATGCTGTCAAACCTATTACTGAATTTAAATTGGAAAGAAACAATTACTTTATAATTTTGACAACAAACAATAATTATGTAAATAACACTCAAAACCAAATTTCAAGAAGTTAATAAACCCTGAACTTAATATACACTTCTGGACACATCTATTGGCCCACCTATTAGCTAAAATTTTATATTAGGTCGAGCAAAAAGTTTTTATGCAGTTTTGAACCTGGCACATTCACAATTTCATTCAATAGTCTTCTTTTGAATTTCGAACACAGAATTTAAAGAAACAAAAGACAATTTGGAGCCTGTTTGTTGATATCAAACAATCGAATACTAAGAAAACTTGGTTTTATTGGTTTACTTGGATTTAATTCTTGAAAAAGTGATTGATATCTTTGGTTTTGCAAGAAACATTACTTATTCTTAACATTAAGGTGAGGTTCTATCAATAATCTATGGATACTTCACCTGAAGTCGCCGCCCAAGCTGTGGCACTTATTCAGGCCGGACACAGCCAAAGAAACGTGAGTGCTCAACTTAATTTAAGTCTATCTGCGGTCCGAAATGTTTATCGGAGGTACCTAGAGACTGGCGGCTTTGTTCGTCGCCAAGGAAGGCCACGATCTCGGGTCACAACTGAAAGGCAGGATCGATTCATCGTGACGACCAGCTTGAGAAATCGTCACCTTACCTCCATTGAGATACAAAACCAACTTCGCGACTTCCACGGAGTATCTGTGAGCGCTCGAACTGTTCTGAGAAGGTTAAAAGAACGCGATATGGTACCACACAAGCCAGCTAATGGGCCCAAACTAACGCGAGCCCACCGAACAGCGCGCCTTCATTTCGCACTCAGTCATTTAAATTGGACACAGCAAGATTGGAGCCGTGTACTCTTTTCTGATGAGTCTAAAATTGTGTTACATGGCAATGATGGAAGGAAGAAGGTCTACCGACGTAAGGGAGAGCGTTTCGCACAATGCTGCTTTGAAGAGAGGGTTGCTTATGGCGGTGGCTCATGGACTGTCTGGGGCGGTATATCCGCGAGCGGCAAAACTCAACTTGAGGTTGTTACAGGACCACGGCTGCCAACATTAAATGCTGAAAGATATATTCGTGAGTGCTTAGAACCTCACGTGATACCATACGCGGACTATGTGGGCTCAAATTTCCTTTTTATGCATGATAATGCAAGAGCCCATGCGGCCGGCATCGTCAGGGAATATCTTCGGGATGTGAACATCACAGTTATGGACTGGCCAGCCAGAAGCCCAGACATGAACCCCATTGAGCACATGTGGGACGAGCTAAAAAGACGTGTTAGGGCTCGTCAGCCAATTGCCCAGACGATGCAGGAGTTGAAAACTGCCATAGAAGAGGAATGGGAGATGATCCCTCAAAATTTCATAGAGCGGTTGATAAACTCTATGGCTAATCGTATGAGAGCTGTGGTAGATGCCCATGGAGGCAACACGCGTTATTAAATTAAACCTTTATTTGATAAAACATGTTTTTTATTCAAAAATCAATTGCCTTTAACAAGGCGCATATCCGGCCACTGTTATCGGTATCGCCAAACCTGGCAAACCTAAGGCGGAGCCTTCGAGCTACCGTCCCATCAGTCTCCTGAATGCCCTCGGCAAAATCTACGAGAGGCTTATTTATAAGCGTCTCAAAGATTATGCCGAGGCTAAGAGCCTCATTCCGAACGAGCAATTCGGCTTCAGGACCGAACACTCGTGCGTACAACAGGTCCACCGTATCGTTGAGCACGTGAGCGCTGGTTTCCAGCGTGGTTCGATAACGGGCGTGTTGTTCTTCGACATAGCGAAAGCGTTCGACAAAGTCTGGCACAACGGCTTAATATACAAGCTGTACCAACTGGGAGTGCCGGACCGTCTCGTGCTCATCTTGCGAGACTTTTTGTCCAATCGCACCTTCCGCTATCGCGTCGGAGGAGCTCTCTCCTCCCCTCATCCGATTCGTGCCGGAGTCCCTCAGGGCTCGGTCATCTCCCCTCTCATTTTTACGTTGTTCACCAGCGATATCCCTAAGAGAAAAAAGGCTCAGTTAGCCCTGTTCGCGGACGACACGGCCATTTATTATACTGGTCGTTGTCAGAACGTTATCGCCAAAACGCTCCAAACCTCAGCCAACGTCCTCGGCGCTTGGTTCAGGAAGTGGAGGATCGAGGTTAACCCCGATAAGAGTCAGGCGGTTCTTTTCTCTAAACCGCGTATCAATCCCCCCAGCCCCCGTCCGATCACTATGTACGGCAAGCCTATCCCTTGGGAGAAGCAAGCCAAATACTTAGGAGTCATACTTGACCAACACCTGTCTTTCGGGGCACATACCAAAGCAGCTCGCGACCGAGCTGCCTTCGCTATGAGTAGGCTTCATTTTATGGTAGCGGCTAAGAGCAAGTTGTCACTTAAGTGCAAGTTGCGTCTCTATACCGCAGTGATCCGTCCCATCATGTCGTACGCTTGTGTTGTGTTCGCACATACCAAGCCCCGCTATATTCACAGGATGCAGACGCTCCAAAACCGATACTTACGTAGGGTCACGGGTGCCCCCTTTTACGTACGTAACGAACGTCTCCACGTAGACCTTGGGATGCCCACCTTATTGCAGTTCATGAAACGCCTCACCAAGCGTTTCTTCGATCGTGCAATAAAACACCGAAATCCCCTGATCGCATCGGCCGCCCGATACGACCCCTCGCGTATCAGTCAGGTTCGCCGACCATGGCACACACTCCTTACACCCGACGACGCTATCACTCTCCTCCAGGAGAGCCGTAGGGAAACTAGTACGCTCAAGCGTAAACCCCGATCCAAACCACCGTCTTTCCGCCCTCGCCGTCGAGGTCCGTCGCGACGTCCCGGTAATTGCCCTCCCCGACCCTTGCTCGAGCCAGCCAGCGATGCTGTGCCAGTAGTTTTAAACCAGCCCCTAATTAATACCACTCAGATCCAGCCTGTCCCCTTGCTGCCCTCCCCCAGCGACGCCCTAAGCCGAGGTCCGAGCCCCACAGGGGGTGCCCTTAGCGTGTAGTCGCTTAGTTTGTAAGTTTTTTGCCCTGGCTGGAGGCCTTAAATTCAAGGCATCCACAGGATAGTCCGGTTGAGCAGACGACAACCTCCTAGGTTGAACTGCGAAATGCCATACACAAAAAAAAAAAATTCAAATCAGTCCGCCACGAGGCTTTCTAGAGAGAGGACACGTCGCTCGGCGCTCTGACTGACCTGAGTTGACCTTAGTCGTACTTAGAAGGATAGCGGACGTTTATAGTGTGATTAAAAATCTTGGTACCTTGATGATTAAATTTTTTTATTATTATTTTTGATGACTGACAATATTTTTAGTGACAACAAATATTTACCCTATTATTGACCTACGAATTTTATTTATGAAAACTTTTACTTATTTTTTTTTTTTTTTTTGTAAATAAGAACATAAATTGTTTTTAAACTTAACGCCAACCTATTGTATTTCCCTCATAAGAGGTGTCACTAAGAGGAACATCACGTCAGGTTAAAATATAATGTAAAATAAACATAAGTAAATCCGTATAAAGTGATTTATTTGAATAGAATAAGAAAAATTTATTAATCAATCACAAATCAATAATAATTAACGAAGTTCGGTTTCTTTCTAAAGCTTAGATCAACAAATTCATGTTTGAATAACTAAAAAACGACTTTAATATTAATCATAATTATAGCTATACTTGCAATATATTATTAAATACTTATTTTATGCACTCGTAGTTTCGTAATTCGTGTACGTTCAAATTCAAATTAAATTTTACTACAACAATTGCACTCGACGGATCATAGTGGGTTAGTTTGACTATAGCGCAAGAGAACGCGCCAGCGCTATGCACACAGGCACGCGCACTTCTGTGTGCGTAAAAAATGCATTGAATTACCTAAACTTGACTTCGCGCAATAGACGTAAACGCTCTTAATGTGGCGACATCTAATTACTTAAAAAAGACTTTATATTTTTTATGCTTTTTAGTGTTTCGTAGCCAAATGACAAAAACTGACTAATTATTTTTATTAATTATTTAATTATTCTGACTGTTTTTTTTTACAAGAACATTGAGTCTTTCATCATGATTTTTATCAGATACATACTTAATTTAATACTTAAGAAGTACCTTACCTACTCGTACTTAAACATGTCGCATAAAAAATAATTGAAAATTCACCCATCTAACTATATACGAGTATTGTTCTTGTCACCACTAATCATTAATTCGTTTTTTTAATTATTATTTTTTAATAGAGCCGTGTTGTCTTACTTTGTTTTATCTGCCCAATAACAATAACGAATACAAAATTCACAACTTTTCACAAAAACTAGAATTGTAATAATGTTTAATAATAAATAATGCATCTTTTAAAAAATGTGGTAGGTCAGTAGCAGCTCTTGCAGCTGCATATTATCGAAGGACGTCGTGTCATCTCATCGGAACAGGATAGTCCAGTTCACTGCAACTAGTTTATATCTTCAAAGTTAAATATACGCTGTAATAGGTTCTTAAGATGTACACAAACGTAAGGATATCCTAAATTGATTGCTACTATTTTAGTTTTGCCGGTTTCGGTATAACACTGTATTAAATATACAACGAAAGCAATGTATTGGATTTCAGACTATGCTTCGCCGTAAAAATACGCTAAGAACACTGATACAAAGTGTATGCTACAATAAATCCGACACAGACATTATGCTACGAAAACTTAGTTACAAATACTCTCCTTGGGAAATAACACTCGGCTACGGAGTCTACGCGACAGAACGAAAATTAAGCGCTACAAAAAGTAACCAACGGAGATTACACTACAGAAGTTACGCTACGGAATGATACTGCTAACTCGCGTCTGCGGAAGCTACGCCATAAATATGACGCTACGAAAAGTTACCTACCAACTTTCGGCTTCTAAGACTGCTCTGCGCAGACTGCGGCACTTACTTATTCTTCTAAAATATGGTTTTGACATATACTCCTAAAGTCCATAGACAGCAAGGATAATATTAATCTTGCATACCGTATCTGTTACACATAATATCGCAAACCGTGATCAAAGGTTAAACAGGGTGTTCCATGACAAACTACTATAATCTATACGAGGATATGTATATAAATACTTTGCAGTTCTAGGTAGTTTGTTGGAAGCAAGCGTTCTTGTAAATGTATTTATTTTGATGCACCTCGACTTACATATATTGCAACCTGTATTCTGTTGCTGTGTTCTATAGAAATTGTGCTTTATTAGTAAGCGTGTTCCAATCACAGCTGAATATAGGCTTCTCTGCTATGCTTCCTGGTCCACGCAAATCTCAACTAGGTCTTACCCGCGATTTTCTGAGTGTCATCTGCCCGTCTGCTACAACTTACAGAGTGCTCAATCACGCTACGTCAGTTTAGTGAAAAAATTGTACTGAAAAAAGTTATCGAAGTGTTCAATATTATGTTGGGAACTCACAATATCATTTTGGTATTGGAAAAAGTGATAAAACTAGAATTCAATATATCAGAAGAGGTATAATAAACCTACCTATTTATTGCTTGACGTAGGTAGGTATCTAAGTATCTAGCTTGCTATAAGAGAGTCAGTAGATTCAATCTAGAAATATAGCTGGGTATTCTGTCTGTATTTTTTTTTGTCTTCAGCGATAAAATAAATACAAAACTGACATATTTTATTGAAACATAAAATACACTACGACTTTGCTAAAAATGGATGCACGACAAGTGCGTGTGTTTCCTAAAGCTTCGAAATTTTATGTAGGCTGAGATAGATGAATTTCCAGTCATTTTTAGTTCACCCATTGTGTAGACTAAAACAAAAAAACATATTTTAACCTTCTCACTGCCATGGACTTCAATAGAAATTCCAGATTATGTGCCACCAACACACACAACACCATTAGATTATATTAAATTTCGTTATACATTTATAGCTTGGCTAATGGGTATAAGAGTAGAGGAAGACCAAAGAAACGTTGGATGGGCAGTGTGAAGGCTGATATGGCAAGAAAGGAGGTGTCTGATGAGATGACAAGTAATAGAGAAGTATGGAAGAAGACAGGCTGCGCCGACCCCAAATAAATTGGTCTAAGGGCAGGAGAACGATGAAGATGAGAAATAGATGCACTTTTAGTGATAATAAAATATTTTAAGCTAAAATATAATAAAATAGTTTATAGCAAACCACTAAATCTACTAGCTGATCCCGATCAGAGGCGAAGCCGTTACGGTATCCATAAATATGCGTTGCAGTTTGAAAATACATGAAAAAAAAAATGGTGGACGTCTCGAGATAAGGTGAAGCTGATCCGTCGCAGTGCTTACACGTGTGGGTTGACCTTAATTTATTTGTTCAACGGCAAGTACCATCTTATCCAATTCTTAGTATTTCAGCTTTCTGTCAATGCCCATGTGAGTGCTTGAATGGGTTGCGAGATTTTTCGGCCGCAGATTATTATATAAAGGCAATTTTTTTATAGTAGGCTATGAAAACATTGCTCCTTGTTGACTTTTAATTCAAATTTATCTTTTAATTTAAATTGAAATGGTTCCTTCGCAATCATTTAAAATCTGCATATGTGTAGGCCGATTGCGGTTCCTAGGTATGTACCTATCATAGAATAATACATACCTACTAGTATGACACTTGCCTAATATTGAGTCAATTAATTATTACGCACTAATTTTATGCAAGTATGCGCGTGAGCAAGTGCTTGAGTCATCCTCTGAAGCTTTGGTTCAGTTTTATGAGCTTAGAAGGAATTTATAACATCCTTCAACTGCTCACTTCGACTAGAATTGACATTTTTGTTTCGTTTTGATGGTTGAATAACTTTGCTTAAATTAATGAAAATATTTCGATGAAGGAAAATAAATTGAGATATTGGCAGGAAAATGATGATTTTGATGAAGAAAACAGTCAAAGCTCATAGAATTGGAAGTTCCTAGTGGTCAACGTGCAAGATTATCACACTCTTCATCATAGCATTTAATTTTACTTTGTGCGTGAACTTACTGGTAGTAAATGGTCAATATGTATTTACACACCGTGCACTCAAGTTCACATGCATTCCTAGCCCTACTACCTACCACAAGGAAAGACGCCTTCGTAAAAATTCGTGAAGACCGGGGCAACTCGTGACACCTGAAACCTGTAAAGAAACCCCGTCTGCGGTAAAAATGGCCCACATGGCCGGGACGAGACTTACAAGTTTTGTACACGGATGTGGTAGTTATAAGCTTTAGTTACAACTCATGTTTGAAGTTTAACCCATCTTATTATAGAAAACTGTGAAAACCCCGTTTGATGGATCAAATCCAGATTAATTTATAATTATTTTGAAGGTACGTCGACAACTACAGGTTTGGCTCTAACTCGTCGCAAAAATAAATAATGACTATAAAAATAGCATCGTTAAATTCTACGTCATTTGGTAAAACATCATCATCTGCCTAGCCTTTTCCCAACTATGTTGGGGTCGGCTTCCAGTCTAACCGGATCCAGCTGAATACCAGTATTTTACATGGAGCGACTGCCTGACTGACTGGACTGACCACCACAACCCAGTTAGTACTGTTTAATACGATACCCCTTGGTAAGACGTCATTAGGTAAAAAAAATTATAAATAAAAACCAAAATGAAAAACAATAATTCCTGAGCTCAAAATATCACAACCTTAAAACAATATTAGGGGTCAAATATTATAAAGATTCATCTAAAAATACTATGTAAGTAATTAAATAGTATTGTCTATACCTAAACATTTTCTCAATATTCATATTCCGTCGTCATAACAAAATATTAATTTAACGACCGTTTCGAGAGGTTAATAAATAAACAACTCACGACATTACACGATACGACCATAACGTATTATTATTATTTTTTTATTCTAAATTGAAATCTAATTGTGTACTTACATATCGTTTGTTTGCAACATTATTGACATAGCTCGAAATGAATAACAATAATGACATGATTCAGATAACGAAACTGGAGAACTTTTCCTGAGGAACAAGGGTCGAAAAAATGTATACTGGTGTTCCCATACAAAATATTGCATCTGCTGACGCAATTAGTATGCAGAGTCCTTTTTTTTCATCTCATTTTCCGTAGGGAAAGTTTTCTTGTTTGATGGTTTTCGACGGTTAAGTTTCGGTTTCGGCCGAACCTGGGACCAGGACCTAAGCCTAAGGTTCGGTTTCAGTTTCGGTTTCGGCTGAAAATCCTGTTTTGGTCAAATACTAAACCACACATGTATTTAACCACGAATTCATTCGCATCTAGGTGCAGAACGTGAGGTGCTACAATTTTCGAGACCACTTCGCTTCGCTTGATGTTAGACTGTAGCCTAGGTTCTCCTATGCTATGAAATGAATATAACGGAATGAGCTCATTACCTAAAGACCCTTTCGGCCACTTCGGTTTCAATATCAAGTCCGGCAAATCTTTTTTCACTTAATGGCAATAGGAAACCTCCTTTGCCCTCTGCCTACCCACAAATTATATTCAGAAGGCCCTCTATGTGTCCCTATTTCAGAGAGCCTGCTGAATTGGTATAGGTACATAATGGTACTAAAAGTTAGGTATATTGATTGAGATTCTTGACTACAAATGCATCTTAATCTATGTATAAGCATAGTATTAAGATGCATTTGTAGTCAAGAATTTGAAATAAGCAGGTCTTTATGCAGATAAATGTAATAATGATGAGCATCTAACAAATCTCTGGCTTTATGACTACAATTTAAATATTTCGAAAGATTTAACACCTAACAATTTTTTTATTCTGTTATACCTAGTTACATGATGAAACCAAACGTTATTTGAAGCACTTCAAAACTCTCTTGTTCCAAATTAAGGGGAAAATATCGATGCCAGATAAATCCACTATTCCAGCGACCAGTACCTAAGGACAGTGTTGTCAGTTGACAATTTTTTAGAACTTGGGGATTTTCCGAATTGAGGCATCCGATTCACCCGAATATGAAAACAGAGAATCAATGAAAATCAAATATCTTTTGTCCTAAAAATATTTTTTTAGGGTTCCGTACCTCAAAAGGAAAAAACGGAACCCTTATAAGATCACTTTGTTGTCCGTCCGTCCGTCCGTCTGTCAAGACCGTTTTTCTCAGGAACGCGTGGAGGTATCAAACTGAAATTTCTATATGATACTTAGTTCTACTGTCCCTGGAAGCTGTAGAAAAATCAACCTTCTAAGTCAACGCAATCAAAAGATACCTACAGCCACTTAGGCCGCAAATTTCCGCAAATTTTCGAAACTCGCACGGGAATCAAAACCTACAGGGTACTTCCCGTGAACTTAGAATCTTGAAATTTTGTACGAAGTCACGTCTTATAGTACAGATATAGGAAAAATTACGAAAACCGTAAATTTTTAGTTTCGTCATATAAAAAAAAGTTATATACCCACAGGTTTGTACGGAACCCTCGGTGCGCGAGTCCAACTCGCACTTGGCCGGTTTTTTTCAATCGTATCTTAGAATATCCAGCTTGAAATGGAACGCAGTCAAACACAAGCATTTTTTTTTCGAGTCAATCGATCTCATATTCTCATCTCAAATCAATATGGCGCTAGTAAACGTCAAATGAAGTGTGTGGTTGTGGTCCGTGGCGTTTATTTAATATTTTCCTAAACCATGTCTGGGTTTACGGAAAACGCGTTAGTTCGTAAGCTACAAGAATTGAATTCGAGTCAGCAAAGCATCGAAACGCTTTCTTTGTGGCTGATCCATCACAGAAAACACCATGCCGTAGTTGTAAAAACCTGGTTCAAAGAAATACTAAAAGGTAACCAATATTATTTTTTCCTACTATTGTATGTGCTAATAATGTCTAAATTAACAGTTCAATACTTATTTCTCGTAAGAATACTGAGAGAGAAGATGTTTTCGTTTCAGCAATGGCTCCTACGGATATTATTTGGTCGACAAAATGTCTTACTTTGTTTGTTTTAATTTTGCGTGCATATTAAATTCTTTTAGTTAGAAATTATTTGGAGGATGCTAAACAGTGTTTTAAAAGAAAAATAGCCATTTTCCGACATCACAAGGAATAAGCAACATGAAAAAACACCCACTTATCACTTGTATGATTGATAACAAAATGGACATATATTAATTAGCATTTGAGTTTCTAGTCTATCAATCCATCTTGCAGTAGATAGAGCATTTGTTTATAATTCCAAATGAAACTAAAATATCTGGTAAAAATGCATAGGTATAAGGATTGAATGCTGCAAACACATTTATTTTTGCTGTTCATTTTATACATTAATCTGTGAAGAAATTCCGACTGAAAGTAATAAATTGGTCTTTTTTTCAAATGAAATAAAAAAGGTTTCTTGATGTAAAACAACCAAAGAATTCATCTGCTACTTGTGGATACGCTGCTCTTGTTGCTTCCAAGGCACATTGTTGACCACATCTTAAACTGGAAAGATTTTTTATTTGTCAAGCTACACCCACTTGTTGAAAAGAATGCTTTGCCCTGCTGTGGCTATGTGGTAATAGGTTGTAATTTATCCATGCCTATTTGACTGGCTGATTTCTTGGAATCCGGCAAATTTTTAGTCTTATTCATGTTAAATTTTTGTCCCTACATTATTCTTGGGGACTTTATTTATTTTAAATAGGTACGCCAACAGTACATGGGTGGTTATCTGAAATGTGGTTAACTTCTGACGTAATTTTGAAATTGGTGTTTTTAGTTAAAAATCAGAACAGTTTATATTCTATGCTGTGGGTATAACATCTACTTTGCTGCATCTAAAAGGGCCAGTCACTTTACTTGATAGCTTTAGAGAAATTTATGATTTTTTAAATCAGTGTTCTTGGGACTGACGAGACGTGATAGGAACTGACGCCAAACACGGTTGTTATGTCAAATCACATACTCGTATTTATTGCAAAATCAACTGAAACAACAGATTATCTCTTAAGTTCACAAATTCTATGAACTCAATCACAGGATTTATTTTATTAATTATGCGCATGAAAATAATGTATCAATATTTCTTAACAATCAAATTGTTCTTTGAGTTTAATACTTTCAAACTAATAGTCTTTAAGTAATTAACAATAATTTTAAATAATCAGCCTTCTAAAGTTATAAGTAACCAAATTACAATTTTAACACAATATTCAGACTTTCATTAATTATTATAAGATCACAAATATTTCAAACTTAAACTACCTAGTACCTCATATTTATTTTTATCACTATTTGTTTCACTTCTCGTAAACATTAAGGGGTTTTTTAAATTTGTAATATACTGTATTTCTCTTGACGATTAGATTAGGAACTGGCAGTTTTTCTATAACGCCTTCGTAAGGCACGTCAGCGATATAATTATCATTTATTTTAAATTCTGTGCCATCTTCATTGCAAACTTTAAGGAATGTAACTGTCAGCTCTTCATCTTCATCATCATATTTTGAGCAAATTGTGGCGTATCGGTATTCTTTTCCCCTCATTATTAACTTTACTAGAACATAATCTCCACTGCCATAGCTCGTTTTAGACTTTTCTTGCGCAATGTGGCTCATACTTGCTAACGGCATATCATCTTCAGAATCCGTGAAAATATCTGAAACTTGAAGCCGCTGTATATTGGTTTGGTACTTTATAGTCCCCAAGTTATAATGATTACAACCAACATTATCACAAAAGCAACTTAGTGACTTCAAGACAAGTTTATTAGGGTTATAAATATGACCCGAGACTTGATGCACTAAGAGAGTTCCTTTAAACGGTTTCTGCTCTTTCTCATGTTCCTTGACCATTTTGTTAACTTTTTCTATGTCAACATCTTCGATAACAGAGATCTGTATATTTGGACACCTTTCTCGAAGCACAGCTACAAAGTCGTACAAGTTTGTAATGTCACCTCTCTCAAGTTTTTTCTTTAAATTTTCAATGACTTAGTCCTTCCTCTTCAGTATACTATTTCTTTTTTTCCGTTGAACTATACTCCTCCTTCTAGCTTCAGCTGCTCTTTCATTATTTAATAAAGGAACCTCAGGAATAATTTCATCTTCCGATGATGGTGACGTATTTTGGTCCACTTATTTATCTGTATTTTCACGAATCTTTGTTTTTTTTCTATAATCATATGAATAGGCTACCCAGTTATTTCTTGCCTTTCTGTGCTCACGCGGAGTCATGTCTTTTACACATTTCCGCTGTCCTTTTTCCTTTTTCTTTAGATATTTTAGTCGTTCCTTTTCTTTGTACTCGGCCAGCAAAACAGGGTAATTTTTAATTTTTCCAATCGCCTCTTTGCCTGTTCAGACTTTTTTTTGCAATTTCCTCTTTAGACAATGTTTTTTTCTTTCTAGGCGCCATATTCTACAACAAATACATTGGTATTATGTTTAAAACCACGCATCACACAGTATGACCATCAGTCCCTAGATGTGGCGTCAGGCCCTAGTCACTATTACGACTAGGGCCTGACGGAACGAAACAAAATCAAATGAAACCTATTAGGTATTTAAAATCAAAACCAATAGGCGGTCAAAATAACAAGGCAGACCAAACTCATATTTACAATAAGTAATGAGATCAATTAGTAATTAACTATCTTGAAAACGACTTACCTAGGGCCTGAGAGTTTGACTGGCACAGCACGTGTTTCCGCAGCAAAGTCGGCGACCGCATTAATAACAAAATGGCTGCTGCTGCTTGGGTCGTGTTTGCAACTAACTTCACACCGATGCTATCGTATTGAATGAGTTACTCGTATGAAAAAGCCATATGCTTGGATGCCGCGTTTTTTTGAATTTCGTAAAAGACTAGGGCCTGATATTTTTTATCGCTTACACTTTTTGACTTTAAATAATGTGATGAAACATATTGTTTTTATAAATTAAATCGTAATGACAATGTTGGTAATGTAATAGTAAACGAATTTAAATAGAGTTTGATCAAATTATTCTTATAGAATTATAATTACAGTGAAATGAATACTAAATTCGGGAGATCTTACATGGCTAGGGCCTGATATTTGGAGTAAGAAATGTAAATTTTTAGAAATAAAGAATATTACGATATATATCAAAATGAATGACCGAACTAAATGGACTTTATAACATCGCTTAGTAGTTTCAAATATTGGATATTTTTTTATAATATTGTGAAAATTGATACTAACACCAAGTTAACCAAATTTCAGATAACCACCCACACATACATTTTACATTCAACAATAAAAGTACATAATATAAGTAGGTTAGGGTTCTCTTATTCTGTTTTGAGTAGTATATATGCTCACGTAAGGATAGGGATGTATGAAAGAGCACACCTAGATGGATGACCGATACTCTGCTCAGTAATCCATCTATATGATAATCAAATTTAATGTTATTCACTTTATTCATGAATGTAATAGTCTGGCATTTTTTGACATTGAGCGTCATTCTGTTGCTGTTCAACACCATTGTTGAAGGACATCAAGACCTCTGTCAAGCTGTCAAATATTATAATTTAAATTAGAAATCAAAATTTTAGTAAGGGCTAATTCGAAGGGCGGATGATGCACATCTAGTTTACTGACCGGGGGGTGCACAAGAAACAGAAAGACTGGAGTTCTCATCCGCTAAGATGAGGTCTAAGAAATTATTATTTTCATTGCAAATATGTATTTGTAACCTTGTGTGTGAGTGTGTACGTGTGTAGACCCTGCGGGCTACATCCAATGTAAGGAATCATACAAGAGCAAAAATAGATGTGTGTTATAATTTCGGGCGCCGTGGAGAACACTGCATTTAAAAAAATACTTTCCAGATAGAACGCATCGAAGAGTCAGACCTTTAATCTGCCGGGGGTGACTAAACTAGGATAATAGAAACAATGGAAATACCTTTGTTAATACCTCGTTTATTTTGTCAGTAGCTTCCTTATTTTACTTTAAATATTAAATTACTGTTTTCATATTTATTTTTAATTTGAGATTATTATTGCATCTTTTTGTAAAGAAAGTAAATTAAGTTCGAGCCCTGGTGAGATTAATTGACGTGTCTAAGTAATAGACTGAATTTTCGCTACTAGGCCTTTGCTTGGCGTCGATTGATCTCACCGGTAGCGGGTGAATTTAATCGGCGTGTCTAGGTAATTGGCTCAAATATAAGAGCATTGTATGTTAACAAAATAATGTAGAAATATTATCTGGTTACTTCATAGATGTCTGGCCTTTAAATATAAAATGTTAAATTAGACCTCAAGATTTCGGCGTCGAAGGTGAGAGAATCCAGATGAAATCAAAAATTATAATCCTTCGAAAAAAACGCCACAGCAGAGCTGTTACAAAATTTTAAAGGGTGAATAAACAAGTCTCTTGGTATTTCAACACGTAAGGAGCAGGGCGTCCTAAGAAGAAACTTACCGTTTTTCCCGTTAATAAATGACTTTTCCCGTGTGCACCAATAAATCCAAAGTAGGTGACAATCACACTAGAGAATGGTACATTGAAATTCTGAAACATCAATTTGACTTAAAACACAAACCCAAAATGATGACCACATATTGGTCTGGTAGAAACAAATCTTACCGAAGAAATTAAAGATCCCTCCTTCAGAACACCTCGTCCTGGGTGGTTAAGGCAGCAATTATGGCATTTGGCCTAAAATATCCGAGATTATAACGGATTTGTAAAATTAAATTGGAGTGTTATGCTACCATGACGAAAAAAGGTCAAAAATGTGAAACGTCAAAAATGACAGTTGCCGAACAAAACCATCGCAGATAATAAATGACAGCATAAAAATCGTTCCGAAATCGACTTGTACCTGAAAAGCATGTAACGATTTTAAAAACTCGTTACATATTATTCATTTGAACAAACCCGGTGATGTTTAGGAAGTATCTTAACGCTAAGCACTTAGTCACTAATTCCTAGAAAGGGATCATAAGATTCAAGCAAGTTAACACTAGGATGATTAAAATCCTCAAGAAACAAAGTAGTGCAATCCGTATAATGCAAACAAATTTCTTTAGCCCTGGCCAAAAATTGGACAAAGATATGGCAAGGTATATTAGGCGGTAAATACACAACACAAATATTTACACAGACGCCACCAGCACTTATACCTAACCACATATCCTCAACGGAGGTTTGCCACTCAGATTGATTAACAAAATTACATTTATTACTAATAGCTACCAATAACCCACCACCATAACTTTTAAAGTACAGATCTATAAACTGTGCACTACGGTCACGGCATATCTTTGATCAAAGTATTCAGAGGATAAGAACGACTCATCTAACCACGTTTCTGTAAGACATATAAAAGTCAGAACTTAAAATTGACATTAGAATTTCATGTGACTTCGTTTTCATGCCTCTCACATTCTGATAAAAAATGAAAATACTATCAATTAGACTAAATAAAAAGTAAACATGACAACTAGAAACTATACTAATAATAATACAATTTTTTCTAAACTCTGCTCATCCTTAATCAGAATAGTACCCGAATTTTCCCTTTTACATTCGTAGCAAACCCAAACAAACTTGTAGGATTATTCTTTGGCTTTAAGACGTGCAGCAGCGTGTAAAGATTTATATGTCGAAGAATGGTGCTCGGATACATAAAGTGGCTGCCCTCCTTGCTACCGCCATAACACAACAATAGCCTAGTGTTCAATTTTTCCTTAGAGTGAGATTTATTGTATCTAGTTATTGCAGAATAAAACTCTTCGCGACATCTAGGACTACATACGCAGCTTCACTATTACAAAGCATATCATTGTAAAGTTATAAAAATAAAATGTAACATAAAATAGAAAACCAAACTTACTTACGGTGACAATCACTATACTTTGGGACTTACAATTAGAAATACAATTGAGGGCATGCACTATACCAGTTTTGTCATAGTAATCAAAAATGGCACATCTGTGGAAAACAAATTAAAGAAAATAACCTTGATTGAACAGAATAGGTGTATTTGGTAAGGCTATTTTTTTCCACTTACCCTATCCTCAGATGAAACTTTTTTATTTTCTAATGATGTGTAAAAATTTACTATGTTATATTCTTTATTGAGTTTTTTCTTAACAGCCAAAAACAGCAAGCAGCTCACATTCATGTACCTTGCTAATGACGTAATACAGAATAGTAAAAAGAAAGGTCCGGAGTACGGGAAGGAGTTTGGAGAGGTACTCGTGGAGTCATACAAGCACATGGCTAAGACTGGAATAAATGCTAAGACTAAACAGTCCCTGCACAGAATACTCACTATCTGGGAAGAAAGGGGGGTGTATGACTCTCAGAAGATACAGGAGTTTAAGGAGGCTGGTGAGTTTCTTTTTCTGTATCATAATCTCCCTAACAATCAGAAGCCGAAAGTCTGACATCCAGTCTTACCAAGGGGTACCGTATTACCCAGTTACTGGGTTGTGGAGGTCAGATAGGCAGTTACTTCATATAAAATACTGATACTCAGCTGTCAATAAAACATACAGAGTCAATGCAAAGATTTCTCTTTGTGGTTATTGTATTAATCCTGTACTGAGTTTACGTTACAAATAGATAGAAAATCTCTGTTATGTCTCTACTAAATATGTCTGTATTCGATTTCTGACGTTTTTTTGTATTCCAACCTGGGTTGGTCCCATAGAAGTTTTTATCAGTATTCGCAACAGGATCGATTGGCACGAAAAATATATATAGTTTTTCCAATATCTGACTTATTCAGTACTCAGCAAGCATATTACAAGTTGGGCGATTATATTGCTGATAATAATGCTTGGCTCAATGCTGGTCCTGCTCCACAAGGACAGGGGCGCATAAATTGATAGCATTAAATAGTATTGTTGGGGCTGCTGAAGATTGTTGAGATTGTTCAACTGTCTTTGCATTGTATAAATTCAATCTTTTTAGTATTATATAGTCGCATAGCCTATATTGTGTGAGTACTATGTACTAGAAAGCTATCATTCACAGGAAACCTACTTTTTTTTTCTCGACTTGAATGTGCCCTGGCGGTTGAGAGTATGTCATGCTCACTCAAATGTCTCGCTGATGGTGGCGTGTGTGTCGGGTCATTTAGTTCCCTTCAAAATGGTTGAGTTGAATGATGGCTGATCCATGCGTCATGTTCGTGAACGGGCGCTGTCAGTTGTGACTGGTCATCTCTTAGTTGACACTTTTAACTTGCACATCTTGCTACATCGTTCTCACATAATGTACCATCTCTACACGAATGATGTATCCAAGATTTTTGTAAAAACATTATGATTTAAAAGAGTGTCCATGGAGTTTCTTTCCCATTCTTCTCCATAGAGATCTACGCTTTGGAATGGGCAACTACAGTACTTTCACAGTTATTATATTTTGTGAGTGGGACTGTAGCTTCATTTTTTATTGCTGTCTTTGTTTCGACAGTTCAAAAGTGCCTGTAATTGGCCTACTTGAAATAAATGCTTTGATTTTGATTTTGACTCCAACCTTGGTACACAACAAAAAAAATGTGTAAAATGGCCATTTTTTTCCTACTTGTAAATTTTTAGGAATTTAAAAATTTCACAAAAAATTATGGATATTCTCCTAAGACCAGTTTCGTGTAGTTCCATCGGTTAAGGTAGTTCCTCTTACGGCCCCGCTAAAAGTTTCCACCCTGTATAGCTCATGCTTTGGAGTTCATGATTGTGTAACAGGCAATATATAAGTAATTTTGTGTGTGCCCTTGTTTTTGTCAATACAAGCTTTCACAAAAAAATAACAGTAGTTCATATTCAGAATTTGCTTAACATTCCAGTGGATCCCAACGACGCTATTCCTCCAAAAATAGAGAGCAAGAAGCGCAAGTCGGTGGACGTTGAGGTGATCATGGAGCCGGTTCCGGAGAAGAAGGTGAAGATCGAGGCGCGCGCGAAGCAGGAGCGCCGACGCAGCGAGACCAAGGAGGTGGACGGTCACCTGGAGACGCACACCACGCTCAGCCCCAAGACGCCGCCTGGCGACCCACCAGAGCCTGAGAAACTTATCAAAGTAATCACTTTATTATTGTTCTTGTTACCTAAATATTTGTTACTCAATTAACTTTAATAAAGAAATAGGAAGTAATAATTTATGATAATCAGGATATGGTTTATCAGGGTAATAACAAGGTCATTTTTATTTGCAGGCATTGCTCGAGTTAGAGGCCAGTGCATCCAGCGACGAAGCAGCCCGAGAGAGGATCGCGTCACTCCCGCCAGAGGTGTCCGAAGTGCAATTATTGGCTAAGTTACAAGGTAAAATGACACCCTATCATCACATCAACTATGTACTTGATATCGTAGAGAAAGCAAAAAGGCTACGGCGTACTTTGAACGCATATAGAAATATTCAAGCATGTACATGTCAGCAAAGAAATAACAGTGAATCTCATGAATAAATTCGCTCTAAACCTGTTGTGATTTGGATGCTGGATAGACGCCGCTTTGTGGCCTAGTCTGTGGAAAAATGTAAAAGCTTTCCACTTTAATTTACGAAAAAAAAATACTCGCTTTTCACACATTCAGGCTACGTAGCCTGAACGTGTGAAAACCGACTATGTACTTATCCTATTATTCACGACGTATCTCGAAACTATTGATAAATGGCTCTTGTTTTATTTAATAATAATATCATTAAAAGCTTTATTGTTCAAGGGAACATTACACAAGCTGAATATCTTGACATTGACTTTAAAAATAATTCTGGCTTCATATAAACTTTTCCTAAAATTTGATTTTCATGGTTTTTGCTATCGAGATCATGTTGTGCAATTATTTTGTATACTGTAGTCTCAGCCTAAGTTAATTTATATCTTATTTATAAACAAGAAAGAGAAACTATTGATTTCAGAATATTATGTTACATTCATAAATTTCCTAAACACTGTGTTTATATGTGATTCTAGTAGATAAACATTATTGTAACATCATACTATATTATGCTAATAAAGAATATTGCTGATATGCTCTGTGTATTTCACTTATACTCTGATATGCCCAAATTGGTTAGGTAACTTGCAAATGTTGGCAAAGATATCAAATGAAATTTGTGAAAATACTTTGTTTTCTTACGACTTCTTTGAATGTTTTCCCAAAATATGCTTCATGCAAATGTATGCTTTATGAAAGAGGAATTTTGTGTTAAAAATATACTCACCCCTGTGTGACGATAACACAGATAGCTTGTACTACAGTCAATGCTGTCAAACCTATTACTGAATTTAAATTGGAAAGAAACAATTACTTTATAATTTTGACAACAAACAATAATTATGTAAATAACACTCAAAACCAAATTTCAAGAAGTTAATAAACCCTGAACTTAATATACACTTCTGGACACATCTATTGGCCCACCTATTAGCTAAAATTTTATATTAGGTCGAGCAAAAAGTTTTTATGCAGTTTTGAACCTGGCACATTCACAATTTCATTCAATAGTCTTCTTTTGAATTTCGAACACAGAATTTAAAGAAACAAAAGACAATTTGGAGCCTGTTTGTTGATATCAAACAATCGAATACTAAGAAAACTTGGTTTTATTGGTTTACTTGGATTTAATTCTTGAAAAAGTGATTGATATCTTTGGTTTTGCAAGAAACATTACTTATTCTTAACATTAAGGTGAGGTTCTATCAATAATCTATGGATACTTCACCTGAAGTCGCCGCCCAAGCTGTGGCACTTATTCAGGCCGGACACAGCCAAAGAAACGTGAGTGCTCAACTTAATTTAAGTCTATCTGCGGTCCGAAATGTTTATCGGAGGTACCTAGAGACTGGCGGCTTTGTTCGTCGCCAAGGAAGGCCACGATCTCGGGTCACAACTGAAAGGCAGGATCGATTCATCGTGACGACCAGCTTGAGAAATCGTCACCTTACCTCCATTGAGATACAAAACCAACTTCGCGACTTCCACGGAGTATCTGTGAGCGCTCGAACTGTTCTGAGAAGGTTAAAAGAACGCGATATGGTACCACACAAGCCAGCTAATGGGCCCAAACTAACGCGAGCCCACCGAACAGCGCGCCTTCATTTCGCACTCAGTCATTTAAATTGGACACAGCAAGATTGGAGCCGTGTACTCTTTTCTGATGAGTCTAAAATTGTGTTACATGGCAATGATGGAAGGAAGAAGGTCTACCGACGTAAGGGAGAGCGTTTCGCACAATGCTGCTTTGAAGAGAGGGTTGCTTATGGCGGTGGCTCATGGACTGTCTGGGGCGGTATATCCGCGAGCGGCAAAACTCAACTTGAGGTTGTTACAGGACCACGGCTGCCAACATTAAATGCTGAAAGATATATTCGTGAGTGCTTAGAACCTCACGTGATACCATACGCGGACTATGTGGGCTCAAATTTCCTTTTTATGCATGATAATGCAAGAGCCCATGCGGCCGGCATCGTCAGGGAATATCTTCGGGATGTGAACATCACAGTTATGGACTGGCCAGCCAGAAGCCCAGACATGAACCCCATTGAGCACATGTGGGACGAGCTAAAAAGACGTGTTAGGGCTCGTCAGCCAATTGCCCAGACGATGCAGGAGTTGAAAACTGCCATAGAAGAGGAATGGGAGATGATCCCTCAAAATTTCATAGAGCGGTTGATAAACTCTATGGCTAATCGTATGAGAGCTGTGGTAGATGCCCATGGAGGCAACACGCGTTATTAAATTAAACCTTTATTTGATAAAACATGTTTTTTATTCAAAAATCAATTGCCTTTAACAAGGCGCATATCCGGCCACTGTTATCGGTATCGCCAAACCTGGCAAACCTAAGGCGGAGCCTTCGAGCTACCGTCCCATCAGTCTCCTGAATGCCCTCGGCAAAATCTACGAGAGGCTTATTTATAAGCGTCTCAAAGATTATGCCGAGGCTAAGAGCCTCATTCCGAACGAGCAATTCGGCTTCAGGACCGAACACTCGTGCGTACAACAGGTCCACCGTATCGTTGAGCACGTGAGCGCTGGTTTCCAGCGTGGTTCGATAACGGGCGTGTTGTTCTTCGACATAGCGAAAGCGTTCGACAAAGTCTGGCACAACGGCTTAATATACAAGCTGTACCAACTGGGAGTGCCGGACCGTCTCGTGCTCATCTTGCGAGACTTTTTGTCCAATCGCACCTTCCGCTATCGCGTCGGAGGAGCTCTCTCCTCCCCTCATCCGATTCGTGCCGGAGTCCCTCAGGGCTCGGTCATCTCCCCTCTCATTTTTACGTTGTTCACCAGCGATATCCCTAAGAGAAAAAAGGCTCAGTTAGCCCTGTTCGCGGACGACACGGCCATTTATTATACTGGTCGTTGTCAGAACGTTATCGCCAAAACGCTCCAAACCTCAGCCAACGTCCTCGGCGCTTGGTTCAGGAAGTGGAGGATCGAGGTTAACCCCGATAAGAGTCAGGCGGTTCTTTTCTCTAAACCGCGTATCAATCCCCCCAGCCCCCGTCCGATCACTATGTACGGCAAGCCTATCCCTTGGGAGAAGCAAGCCAAATACTTAGGAGTCATACTTGACCAACACCTGTCTTTCGGGGCACATACCAAAGCAGCTCGCGACCGAGCTGCCTTCGCTATGAGTAGGCTTCATTTTATGGTAGCGGCTAAGAGCAAGTTGTCACTTAAGTGCAAGTTGCGTCTCTATACCGCAGTGATCCGTCCCATCATGTCGTACGCTTGTGTTGTGTTCGCACATACCAAGCCCCGCTATATTCACAGGATGCAGACGCTCCAAAACCGATACTTACGTAGGGTCACGGGTGCCCCCTTTTACGTACGTAACGAACGTCTCCACGTAGACCTTGGGATGCCCACCTTATTGCAGTTCATGAAACGCCTCACCAAGCGTTTCTTCGATCGTGCAATAAAACACCGAAATCCCCTGATCGCATCGGCCGCCCGATACGACCCCTCGCGTATCAGTCAGGTTCGCCGACCATGGCACACACTCCTTACACCCGACGACGCTATCACTCTCCTCCAGGAGAGCCGTAGGGAAACTAGTACGCTCAAGCGTAAACCCCGATCCAAACCACCGTCTTTCCGCCCTCGCCGTCGAGGTCCGTCGCGACGTCCCGGTAATTGCCCTCCCCGACCCTTGCTCGAGCCAGCCAGCGATGCTGTGCCAGTAGTTTTAAACCAGCCCCTAATTAATACCACTCAGATCCAGCCTGTCCCCTTGCTGCCCTCCCCCAGCGACGCCCTAAGCCGAGGTCCGAGCCCCACAGGGGGTGCCCTTAGCGTGTAGTCGCTTAGTTTGTAAGTTTTTTGCCCTGGCTGGAGGCCTTAAATTCAAGGCATCCACAGGATAGTCCGGTTGAGCAGACGACAACCTCCTAGGTTGAACTGCGAAATGCCATACACAAAAAAAAAAAATTCAAATCAGTCCGCCACGAGGCTTTCTAGAGAGAGGACACGTCGCTCGGCGCTCTGACTGACCTGAGTTGACCTTAGTCGTACTTAGAAGGATAGCGGACGTTTATAGTGTGATTAAAAATCTTGGTACCTTGATGATTAAATTTTTTTATTATTATTTTTGATGACTGACAATATTTTTAGTGACAACAAATATTTACCCTATTATTGACCTACGAATTTTATTTATGAAAACTTTTACTTATTTTTTTTTTTTTTTTTGTAAATAAGAACATAAATTGTTTTTAAACTTAACGCCAACCTATTGTATTTCCCTCATAAGAGGTGTCACTAAGAGGAACATCACGTCAGGTTAAAATATAATGTAAAATAAACATAAGTAAATCCGTATAAAGTGATTTATTTGAATAGAATAAGAAAAATTTATTAATCAATCACAAATCAATAATAATTAACGAAGTTCGGTTTCTTTCTAAAGCTTAGATCAACAAATTCATGTTTGAATAACTAAAAAACGACTTTAATATTAATCATAATTATAGCTATACTTGCAATATATTATTAAATACTTATTTTATGCACTCGTAGTTTCGTAATTCGTGTACGTTCAAATTCAAATTAAATTTTACTACAACAATTGCACTCGACGGATCATAGTGGGTTAGTTTGACTATAGCGCAAGAGAACGCGCCAGCGCTATGCACACAGGCACGCGCACTTCTGTGTGCGTAAAAAATGCATTGAATTACCTAAACTTGACTTCGCGCAATAGACGTAAACGCTCTTAATGTGGCGACATCTAATTACTTAAAAAAGACTTTATATTTTTTATGCTTTTTAGTGTTTCGTAGCCAAATGACAAAAACTGACTAATTATTTTTATTAATTATTTAATTATTCTGACTGTTTTTTTTTACAAGAACATTGAGTCTTTCATCATGATTTTTATCAGATACATACTTAATTTAATACTTAAGAAGTACCTTACCTACTCGTACTTAAACATGTCGCATAAAAAATAATTGAAAATTCACCCATCTAACTATATACGAGTATTGTTCTTGTCACCACTAATCATTAATTCGTTTTTTTAATTATTATTTTTTAATAGAGCCGTGTTGTCTTACTTTGTTTTATCTGCCCAATAACAATAACGAATACAAAATTCACAACTTTTCACAAAAACTAGAATTGTAATAATGTTTAATAATAAATAATGCATCTTTTAAAAAATGTGGTAGGTCAGTAGCAGCTCTTGCAGCTGCATATTATCGAAGGACGTCGTGTCATCTCATCGGAACAGGATAGTCCAGTTCACTGCAACTAGTTTATATCTTCAAAGTTAAATATACGCTGTAATAGGTTCTTAAGATGTACACAAACGTAAGGATATCCTAAATTGATTGCTACTATTTTAGTTTTGCCGGTTTCGGTATAACACTGTATTAAATATACAACGAAAGCAATGTATTGGATTTCAGACTATGCTTCGCCGTAAAAATACGCTAAGAACACTGATACAAAGTGTATGCTACAATAAATCCGACACAGACATTATGCTACGAAAACTTAGTTACAAATACTCTCCTTGGGAAATAACACTCGGCTACGGAGTCTACGCGACAGAACGAAAATTAAGCGCTACAAAAAGTAACCAACGGAGATTACACTACAGAAGTTACGCTACGGAATGATACTGCTAACTCGCGTCTGCGGAAGCTACGCCATAAATATGACGCTACGAAAAGTTACCTACCAACTTTCGGCTTCTAAGACTGCTCTGCGCAGACTGCGGCACTTACTTATTCTTCTAAAATATGGTTTTGACATATACTCCTAAAGTCCATAGACAGCAAGGATAATATTAATCTTGCATACCGTATCTGTTACACATAATATCGCAAACCGTGATCAAAGGTTAAACAGGGTGTTCCATGACAAACTACTATAATCTATACGAGGATATGTATATAAATACTTTGCAGTTCTAGGTAGTTTGTTGGAAGCAAGCGTTCTTGTAAATGTATTTATTTTGATGCACCTCGACTTACATATATTGCAACCTGTATTCTGTTGCTGTGTTCTATAGAAATTGTGCTTTATTAGTAAGCGTGTTCCAATCACAGCTGAATATAGGCTTCTCTGCTATGCTTCCTGGTCCACGCAAATCTCAACTAGGTCTTACCCGCGATTTTCTGAGTGTCATCTGCCCGTCTGCTACAACTTACAGAGTGCTCAATCACGCTACGTCAGTTTAGTGAAAAAATTGTACTGAAAAAAGTTATCGAAGTGTTCAATATTATGTTGGGAACTCACAATATCATTTTGGTATTGGAAAAAGTGATAAAACTAGAATTCAATATATCAGAAGAGGTATAATAAACCTACCTATTTATTGCTTGACGTAGGTAGGTATCTAAGTATCTAGCTTGCTATAAGAGAGTCAGTAGATTCAATCTAGAAATATAGCTGGGTATTCTGTCTGTATTTTTTTTTGTCTTCAGCGATAAAATAAATACAAAACTGACATATTTTATTGAAACATAAAATACACTACGACTTTGCTAAAAATGGATGCACGACAAGTGCGTGTGTTTCCTAAAGCTTCGAAATTTTATGTAGGCTGAGATAGATGAATTTCCAGTCATTTTTAGTTCACCCATTGTGTAGACTAAAACAAAAAAACATATTTTAACCTTCTCACTGCCATGGACTTCAATAGAAATTCCAGATTATGTGCCACCAACACACACAACACCATTAGATTATATTAAATTTCGTTATACATTTATAGCTTGGCTAATGGGTATAAGAGTAGAGGAAGACCAAAGAAACGTTGGATGGGCAGTGTGAAGGCTGATATGGCAAGAAAGGAGGTGTCTGATGAGATGACAAGTAATAGAGAAGTATGGAAGAAGACAGGCTGCGCCGACCCCAAATAAATTGGTCTAAGGGCAGGAGAACGATGAAGATGAGAAATAGATGCACTTTTAGTGATAATAAAATATTTTAAGCTAAAATATAATAAAATAGTTTATAGCAAACCACTAAATCTACTAGCTGATCCCGATCAGAGGCGAAGCCGTTACGGTATCCATAAATATGCGTTGCAGTTTGAAAATACATGAAAAAAAAAATGGTGGACGTCTCGAGATAAGGTGAAGCTGATCCGTCGCAGTGCTTACACGTGTGGGTTGACCTTAATTTATTTGTTCAACGGCAAGTACCATCTTATCCAATTCTTAGTATTTCAGCTTTCTGTCAATGCCCATGTGAGTGCTTGAATGGGTTGCGAGATTTTTCGGCCGCAGATTATTATATAAAGGCAATTTTTTTATAGTAGGCTATGAAAACATTGCTCCTTGTTGACTTTTAATTCAAATTTATCTTTTAATTTAAATTGAAATGGTTCCTTCGCAATCATTTAAAATCTGCATATGTGTAGGCCGATTGCGGTTCCTAGGTATGTACCTATCATAGAATAATACATACCTACTAGTATGACACTTGCCTAATATTGAGTCAATTAATTATTACGCACTAATTTTATGCAAGTATGCGCGTGAGCAAGTGCTTGAGTCATCCTCTGAAGCTTTGGTTCAGTTTTATGAGCTTAGAAGGAATTTATAACATCCTTCAACTGCTCACTTCGACTAGAATTGACATTTTTGTTTCGTTTTGATGGTTGAATAACTTTGCTTAAATTAATGAAAATATTTCGATGAAGGAAAATAAATTGAGATATTGGCAGGAAAATGATGATTTTGATGAAGAAAACAGTCAAAGCTCATAGAATTGGAAGTTCCTAGTGGTCAACGTGCAAGATTATCACACTCTTCATCATAGCATTTACTTTGTGCGTGAACTTATTGGTAGTAAATGGTCAATATGTATTTCCACACCGTGCACTCAAGTTCACATGCATTCCTAGCCCTACTACCTACCACAAGGAAAGACGCCTTCGTAAAAATTCGTGAAGACCGGGGCAACTCGTGACACCTGAAACCTGTAAAGAAACCCCGTCTGCGGTAAAAATGGCCCACATGGCCGGGACGAGACTTACAAGTTTTGTACACGGATGTGGTAGTTATAAGCTTTAGTTACAACTCATGTTTGAAGTTTAACCCATCTTATTATAGAAAACTGTGAAAACCCCGTTTGATGGATCAAATCCAGATTAATTTATAATTATTTTGAAGGTACGTCGACAACTACAGGTTTGGCTCTAACTCGTCGCAAAAATAAATAATGACTATAAAAATAGCATCGTTAAATTCTACGTCATTTGGTAAAACATCATCATCTGCCTAGCCTTTTCCCAACTATGTTGGGGTCGGCTTCCAGTCTAACCGGATCCAGCTGAATACCAGTATTTTACATGGAGCGACTGCCTGACTGACTGGACTGACCACCACAACCCAGTTAGTACTGTTTAATACTGTTACGTCGTACGTACGAGATCTTTCGAGAAAGGACGTGATTCAGTGTGTTTGCGCTAAAAACTTCGAGAAGCGTGCCATTATTATTAGTTCAAAGTTAAGTAGGTAACTACTTATAAAAAATATTAGGAATTGTCATTGTAATTTCGACCGTACGCCGAGGGCATAAAGTACCTACTTCTTTATTCGGTACAAGTAGGTTATTATTTTTTTGCCTACTACTTGGTAATGTTTTTTTGTTGATGTTTTTATCGAACCGTTCTACACATCGCCGGAATGTTCGTGAATAATGGGGTAGTATAAAAAGCACAAGCGCCGACACACGAGGGGTCTTTCGCAACTACACATAGGCAGGCTGCGTTTTAACGCGCCTGTCACTGGCCGTGCCTACAACGGCAACCACAAGGAGGTGCCCGTAGTTACGGGCACCATATCGATCCCGCGGGAAAGGGACGTTGTCCACACCCCGCCAGCCGCGCCTCCATGCGGGGGCGTAGCGACCACCACCGAAAAACACGAGGGGTAGTCTGATTCAGGCGATACAACGGAGCGAATCGAAGTGAACTAGAAGTGCGATATCTAAGCGAATAGTGATCAGTAGTGTACTTGTGATTAAGATTTAAGTGTTTTGTGTTTAATAAAGTTATTAAATTGTCTGATTGGTAGTAATTAATTTATCCCATACCCAGCTCGTAACAATTTGGTGTCAGAAGTGAGGGATAAATTATGCCAATTCTACCGAAGGACGACACGGACGGTATCCGTACCAGGAGTCAGCGACAGCAGGACATGGACCAAAGGCGGTTTGGAGATTCCCCAACACAGACACCGGGTGGTGTCCAGCCTACGTCAGTGCCAGTCGCTGGCCCATCCGCAGTTCCTACAGCATCAATGGCGCCAGACTTGTCAGCTTTAATGGCGTTGCTACAGGAGCAGGCTCGCCGGTTGGAAGAGCAGTTGCAGCGAGACAAAGAGGAGCAGGCTCGCCGTCAAGAGGAGCAGGCTCGCCGTCAAGAGGAGCAGGTTCGCCGGTTGGAAGAGCAGTTGCAGCGAGACAAAGAGGAGCAAGTCCGCCGCCAAGAGGAGCAGGTCCGCCGCCAAGACGAGCAGATGCTCCTCATAAAGGATCTTCATGCAACTTTTGGCAAAGACCTAAAGGTGATGAAGGATCAGGTACAGCAGCACGAGAATCGCCTCTCAGAAGCCGAAGTTCAGATCGCTGGGGTGAAGAAGGCTTTGGGGGAACTGAAGACTGGAGACTTGACTGTAGCTTCAGTAGTTGCTGCACCTTCAGCGCGGGGCTTTAAGGTGCCTCCATTCGATGGCACATCTTCGTGGTCGGCTTATAAAATTCAATTTGAGGCCGTTTTAAAGGCGAATGGATGGACAAAACCGCAAGCCATGACCGCGCTCACCTTGGCCCTCCGAGACCAGGCCCTTAATATTCTTGAGGCGCTCGGCAAGAATGTAACCTACGAGCAGCTGCTGGAGGCGTTAGAGTCCAGATACGGTGACGCGCACCTGGAGCACGTATTTCGTGCTAAGTTGAAAGATCGTGTTCAACGTAGTGACGAGAATCTACAGCAGTGGGCCCTCGAAGTTGAAAAGCTGGTTCGGAAAGCATACCAGTCTGCCCCTGCACTTATCGATGGGAATCTGGTACAAGCGTTCGTTGATGGAATACGCGACCTAGAAGTTAGAGCCGCTGTGAGACTTGGGCATCATGAGGCGCTGAAAGACGCCTTGGCCCATGCCTTAGAAGTAGAGGCAGTGAGGCAGGACCACCGAACGCACCGCGTCAGAGAGGTTGTAGCATCTCCTGTACGCGACCGGCCGCAAGGGTACAGTCTTAGGTGCTACACTGGTAGAGAAAGGGATCATCTTTGGTCTAGCAGTCCAAAGCAAGTTGTGGCATCACCTGTACGCCAGCTTCCGCAACGGTACAGCCCTAGGTGCTACACTTGTGGAGAAAGGGGTCATCTTCGGTCAAACTGTAAAAACCGAAGCACAATGAGAGAAGGTCAACCCCATGAGGGAAAAGCGGCTGAAATGCCATGCATGACTGCCCAGCAACAGTGGAGAACTCACGTTAAGACAGACGCCTTGTCAAGAAGACCTTGTCCTGAAGACTGTAAGCACTGTGCCAGGCAAGAGACTAAGGAAGTAGTGTCCGTGAGGATGCTTAGAACAGATCTCAGCGATGAATGGAAGGAAACCCTACAGCAGGCTCAGCAAAATGACTCGGACATCAAACCGATCTTCGAGTGGATCAAAGCTGGTGCTCCTAAACCTAAGTGGAGTGATGTGGCTGCGATGAGTTCCATCACGAAGAGTTATTGGGCGCAATGGAACAGCTTGGTGATCCAAGATGGAGTCTTGTGCCGTAAATGGGAAAACGCTCGAGGGGACAGCTGTCATCTACAAATGGTTGTCCCTAAAGCTAAGGTACCAGATGTTCTACGGCTCTACCATGATGGATGTTCAGGAGGACATATGGGGGTAAAAAGGACTCTACTAAAAATTCGAGAACGCTTTTACTGGATCCACTGTCGAGATGATGTGGAGGACTGGTGTCGCAAATGTACCAGTTGTGCGGCCGTGAAAGGACCCCACACACGCAGCCGAGGTGCATTAAAAGTGTACAACGTTGGAGCCCCTTGGGAACGGATAGCACTAGACGTTGCGGGACCATTTCCAGAAAGTGAGAGCGGAAACAAGTACTTCCTGGTGGTCATGGATTACTTCACAAAGTGGCCAGAAGTCTTCGCCATTCCTAATCAAGAGGCTACAACTGTCGCAGATAAATTAGTTCAGGAAGTTTTCTGTCGTTTTGGAGTACCCTTAGAAATACACAGCGATCAAGGAAGGAATTTTGAATCGCAAGTATTTCAGGAAACTTGTCGATTGATGGGTACCTACAAAACCAGAACCACCTCTTACCACCCACAATCTGATGGAATGGTGGAACGATTCAACCAAACGTTGGAAAGATATCTGGCAAAAGTCGTGGAAAGCAGGCAAAGGGATTGGGACAAGCACATACAGCCGTTTCTACTGTCCTTCCGCAGCGCAGTCCACGAAAGTACGACTGTGACGCCAGCATTCGCGAACTTTGGAAGGGAATTACGGTTGCCTGCAGATTTAATCACTGGAACTTCCCCTGATGCTCCACGTAGTGTAACAGATTACGCACATGATTTGCGTAACAAGTTGAATGATGTTTATGAGCATATCCGACAATCCGGCCAACAGATGTCTGAGAAGATGAAGACCCGTTATGACCGCAAGGCAAACAGTAGGGCTTTCGACGAGGGTTCACTGGTGTGGTTACATAACCCAGTGCGGAGCAAGGGGAGGTCTCCGAAATTGCAAGCAAAATGGGATGGACCATACCGAGTCGTGACTAGGATCAACGATGTCACCTACCGAATACAGAAGGGTCTACGAGGCGCGCCTAAGATTGTTCATGTAGACCGATTGGCCCGATACTACGGGGCTAATGATGCTCGGGACGAGCATGTCTAAGGAGGGGGCAGTGTTACGTCGTACGTACGAGATCTTTCGAGAAAGGACGTGATTCAGTGTGTTTGCGCTAAAAACTTCGAGAAGCGTGCCATTATTATTAGTTCAAAGTTAAGTAGGTAACTACTTATAAAAAATATTAGGAATTGTCATTGTAATTTCGACCGTACGCCGAGGGCATAAAGTACCTACTTCTTTATTCGGTACAAGTAGGTTATTATTTTTTTGCCTACTACTTGGTAATGTTTTTTTGTTGATGTTTTTATCGAACCGTTCTACACATCGCCGAAATGTTCGTGAATAATGGGGTAGTATAAAAAGCACAAGCGCCGACACACGAGGGGTAGTCTGATTCAGGCGATACAACGGAGCGAATCGAAGTGAACTAGAAGTGCGATATCTAAGCGAATAGTGATCAGTAGTGTACTTGTGATTAAGATTTAAATGTTTTGTGTTTAATAAAGTTATTAAATTGTCTGATTGGTAGTAATTAATTTATCCCATACCCAGCTCGTAACAATACGATACCCCTTGGTAAGACGTCATTAGGTAAAAAAAATTATAAATAAAAACCAAAATGAAAAACAATAATTCCTGAGCTCAAAATATCACAACCTTAAAACAATATTAGGGGTCAAATATTATAAAGATTCCTCTAAAAATACTATGTAAGTAATTAAATAGTATTGTCTATACCTAAACATTTTCTCAATATTCATATTCCGTCGTCATAACAAAATATTAATTTAACGACCGTTTCGAGAGGTTAATAAATAAAAATAAACAACTCACGACATTACACGATACGACCATAACGTATTATTTTTTTTTTTTATTCTAAATTGAAATCTAATATTATTGTGTACTTACATATCGTTTGTTTGCAACATTATTGACATAGCTCGAAATGAATAACAATAATGACATGATTCAGATAACGAAACTGGAGAACTTTTCCTGAGGAACAAGGGTCGAAAAAATTTATACTGGTGTTCCCATACAAAATATTGCATCTGCTGACGCAATTAGTATGCAGAGTCCTTTTTTTTCATCTCATTTTCCGTAGGGAAAGTTTTCTTGTTTGATGGTTTTCGACGGTTAAGTTTCGGTTTCGGCCGAAACTGGGACCAGGACCTAAGCCTAAGGTTCGGTTTCAGTTTCGGTTTCGGCTGAAAATCCTGTTTTGGTCAAATACTAAACCACACATGTATTTAACCACGAATTCATTCGCATCTAGGTGCACAACGTGAGGTGCTACAATTTTCGAGACCACTTCGCTTCGCTTGATGTTAGACTGTAGCCTAGGTTCTCCTATGCTATGAAATGAATATAACGGAATGAGCTCATTACCTAAAGACCCTTTCGGCCACTTCGGTTTCAATATCAAGTCCGGCAAATCTTTTTTCACTTAATGGCAATAGGAAACCTCCTTTGCCCTCTGCCTACCCACAAATTACATTCAGAAGGCCCTCTATGTGTCCCTATTTCAGAGAGCCTGCTGAATTGGTATAGGTACATAATGGTACTAAAAGTTAGGTATATTGATTGAGATTCTTGACTACAAATGCATCTTAATCTATGTATAAGCATAGTATTAAGATGCATTTGTAGTCAAGAATTTGAAATAAGCAGGTCTTTATGCAGATAAATGTAATAATGATGAGCATCTAACAAATCTCTGGCTTTATGACTACAATTTAAATATTTCGAAAGATTTAACACCTAACAATTTTTTTATTCTGTTATACCTAGTTACATGATGAAACCAAACGTTATTTGAAGCACTTCAAAACTCTCTTGTTCCAAATTAAGGGGAAAATATCGATGCCAGATAAATCCACTATTCCAGCGACCAGTACGTAAGGCCAGTGTTGTCAGTTGACAATTTTTTAGAACTTGGGGATTTTCCGAATTGAGGCATCCGATTCACCCGAATATGAAAACAGAGAATCAATGAAAATCAAATATCTTTTGTCCTAAAAATATTTTTTTTCAATCGTATCTTAGAATATCCAGCTTGAAATGGAACGCAGTCAAAGACAAGCATTTTTTTTTCGAGTCAATCGATCTCATATTCTCATCTCAAATCAATATGGCGCTAGTAAACGTCAAATGAAGTGTGTGGTTGTGGTCCGTGGCGTTTATTTAATATTTTCCTAAACCATGTCTGGGTTTACGGAAAACGCGTTAGTTCGTAAGCTACAAGAATTGAATTCGAGTCAGCAAAGCATCCAAACGCTTTCTTTGTGGCTGATCCATCACAGAAAACACCATGCCGTAGTTGTAAAAACCTGGTTCAAAGAAATACTAAAAGGTAACCAATATTATTTTTTCCTACTATTGTATGTGCTAATAATGTCTAAATTAACAGTTCAATACTTATTTCTCGTAAGAATACTGAGAGAGAAGATGTTTTCGTTTCAGCAATGGCTCCTACGGATATTATTTGGTCGACAAAATGTCTTACTTTGTTTGTTTTAATTTTGCGTGCATATTAAATTCTTTTAGTTAGAAATTATTTGGAGGATGCTAAACAGTGTTTTAAAAGAAAAATATCCATTTTCCGACATCACAAGGAATAAGCAACATGAAACAAAAAACACCCACTTATCACTTGTATGATTGATAACAAAATGGACATATATTAATTAGCATTTGAGTTTCTAGTCTATCAATCCATCTTGCAGTAGATAGAGCATTTGTTTATAATTCCAAATGAAACTAAAATATCTGGTAAAAATGCATAGGTATAAGGATTGAATGCTGCAAACACATTTATTTTTGCTGTTCATTTTATACATTAATCTGTGAAGAAATTCCGACTGAAAGTCATAAATTGGTATTTTTTTCAAATGAAATAAAAAACGTTTCTTGATGTAAAACAACCAAAGAATTCATCTGCTACTTGTGGATACGCTGCACTTGTTGCTTCCAAGGCACATTGTTGACCACATCTTAAACTGGAAAGATTTTTATTTGTAGAGCTACACCCACTTGTTAAAAAGAATGCTTTGCCCTGCTGTGGCTATGTGGTAATAGGTTGCAATTTATCCATGCCTATTTGACTGGCTGATTTCTTGGAATCCGGCACATTTTTATTTTTAGTCTTATTCATGTTAAATTATTGTCCCTACATTATTCTTGGGGACTTTATTTATTTTAAATAGGTACGCCAACAGCAAAATTCAACAATAAAAATACATAATATAAGTAGGTTAGGGTTCTCAGGTAGGTACCACTTACAGGCATACAACATTCTCTTAAGTAAAATAAAGCTATATTTATTTATTTACAATAAGCACACCAACAACACTGTCACTTACAATTCAAATAAACTAACATCTAAAATCGGCATTTCAGTAACCATGCAAATAACAGGTATTATGCATGACATTGACATGACGAATATTAGAGACCAGGGGAAAAAAATTCTAAGTGTTTCCAGTAGACCAGAACACTACAAAAACAAAACAATTTGAGCTATATAGACATACATTGTTTGTGCTGTTTATATGTATAGGGAACGTCGGTATTGTAACAATACCCAGGGGTGTGTGGGATCAAGTGTAAGATCCAATGTAAGAAATCATACAAGAGCAAAAAAAGAATGTGTGTGCGTGTGTGTTCTCCTATTAAAAATAAAAAAAAGATGTATGTGTAACAATAAAAGAATTTCGGGTGCCGTGGAAACGCACACTACATTAAAAAAATACTTGCCAGATAGAACAATTCGAAGAGTCAGACTTTTAATCTGCTGGGGGTGACTAAACTAGGATAATAGAAACAATGGAAATACCTTTGTTAATACCTTATTTAATATGTCAGTAGCTTCCTTTCTACTTTAAATATTAAATTACTAATTTGAGGTTATCATTATTGTTGCATCTTTATGTGAAGAAAGTAAATTAAGTTTGGGCCAGATGTCTGGCTAAAAAAATGTTAAATTAGACCTCAAGATTTCGGCGTCGAAGATGAGAGAATCCAGAATCCATGAAATGGAAAATTATAATCAAACTAAAGAAAAAAAAACGCCACAGCAGGGCTGTAACAAAATTTTAAAGGGTTAATACACAAGTCCATTAGAATTTCAACACGTGGGGAGCATGGCGTCCTAAGAAGGAACTTACCGTTTTTTCCGTTAATAAATGACTTTTCCCGTGTGCACCGATATATCCAAAGTAGGTGACAATCACACTAGAGCATCGTCCAATATTGAAACTCTGAAACATCAATTTGACTTAAAACACGAACCAACCTAAAATGATGACCACATATTGGTCTGGTAGAAACAAATCTTACCAAAGAAATTAAGGATCCCTCCTTACGAACACCTCGTCCTGGGTGTTTAAGGCAGCGATTATGGCATCATTTGGCCCAAAAATATCCGTGATTATACCGGATTTGTAAAATTAAATTGGCGAGCTAAATGCCGCGATGACGAAAACAGATCGTAAAGTGAAACGTCAAAAAATGACAGTTGCCGAACCAAACCAATGCCAATAAAAGACAGTATAAAAATCGTTCCGAAATCGACTAAAATGTGAAAAGCATGTAACGGTTTAAAAAAACACGTTACAGTATGAAGTGAAACTCATAGAGAAAACATTGATAGGGTAATCCGTCAAGTTGGACCTTTCATTATATAGCCTTGCCATACATGTTAAGGGGCTATTTTAGGTGGTATTTAAAGTGGATGTAGGTAATTGAAAAATGCGATGATGTCGCTTGCTACGTTGGCTAGTCCTAAGGTTAAAACAGTTAACCATTGCAACCATGCATATCATACTATTTATAATTTTGTGTAGCATAAGTAAGTCAGAATGGATCCGTCAATTTTTCAAGCTAATCATCTTATAGTGCCTTAACCTATCATTGTAATCAGGTATAGCTTTTCGGATCCCATTCTTCATACATAGATACCTAACAAAACGGGCCTGAACAGATTCAACATTATTAGTATAACTTGAGTAATAGGGAGACCAAATACTGGAACAATAATCCAAGGTGATCCTCACTAGTGCGTTATAGAGTAGAATTATGCTACTATAATTATGGAAAGGTTTTGAAATGCGTATAATAAACCCAAGCATTATTTTAGCCTTAGCAACTATATTATCTATATGCTCACGGAAAGATAGGGATGTAGCAAAGAGTACACCTAGATCACTGATGACCGACCGATACTCTGCTCAGTACTGATCCATCTATATGATAATCAAATTTAATATTATTCACTTTATTCATGAATGTAATAGTCTGGCATTTTTTGACATTGAGCGTCATTCTGTTGCTGTTCAACACCATTGTTGAAGGATATCAAGATCTCTTTGAAGCTTCATACAATCACTCAAGTCCGATATCCTGCAGTATATTTTTAAATCATCAGTGTAGGCTAAACAATTGCAATTTATTAAATCTAAAAGACCATTCAAAAATACCAAAAAAAAGCAAAAGACCCAACTTCGAGCCCTGTGGAACACCAGAGCTAGGAGAAAAAGGTACAGATTCATATCCCGCCAAAGTTACTATTTGAGAATGATTAATTAAATAACTCTCGAACCACCGCAGCTGAGAGCCATGAATGCCAGCGCAATTCAACTTCACGCAGATCACGAACACATGCCTCATAGTCCATTTTAATGAAAATATATTTAGGCTGTAAAATATTATCATTTAAATTAGAAATCAAAATTTTTGTAAGGGCTAATAATTCTAGCGGCGGATGATGCACATCTAGTTTACTGACGGGGGGTGCACAAGAAACAGAAAGACTGGAGTTCTCATCCACTAAGATGAGGTCTAAGAAATTATTATTTTCATTGCAAATACACTCTTTTGCAAAAAAAAACGGGCACCTAAGGAAAGAACAATGGCAGTATTTGGTCTGGACTTTTTTTTGGCGTCCATAGATTTCATAAATATGAACCAAATTTAATTAATTTTCTACGATTTTTCAGTTATTCACTCCTTCTCGTTAAGGCCGGAGTTATTTTATGTTTTTAAAAGCTTATCAAATGATTTTCGAATTAGGTACATTCGAAATGTTACCATTAGAATAGTGATGTGAGTACAAATAGTATGAGTGCAATTTATCTGTATCAATAATTAATCGAATGATCGATATAATATATCGACCGATCGATCGACCCATGTAGAGTTGGTTTTATTTGTAACATAATTATTGAAATCCTCTATTCTTTCGTCTTTAATCAACTGATATCTTTGAAGAAATACTTCTACTTTTAATTCCAATTAATAATGGCTAAAACTATCACAGGATAGTTTCAGTGTTGTATCGATTCTTAAGAAAACGGAATCGAAACGTGCAGCACTACTTTTGTCTTTGACAGTGACAATACATGTTGTCTGTGGTTGTCTGTCTTGACAAGTCAAGTCAAGACGTTACAGAATCCTTCCGCGTTTTTCATCTCGGTTGTGTTTTGTGTTTATATTCGGCCTTCTATTTATTTTTACCCGACCTGGACTGTTTGTGTACTGATTGATACTGCCTGTGTGACTAGTGCGTGCCCTTAGGACTCCGATATTGCTTTTGCGTGACCTTAAGCTAATCTTACTGTGCTCCGATTGTGCCCAGTGAATTGGATTTTTGTTGTAAACCCGGAACTGTAGGCTACTGTAGGCTGCTGCTCACACACTATGACCTTAGTGTGGTATCTAGGATGGGCCAGACATCAAGAACATATCTCAGCACCAGCAGGTTTTCTTGATGAGATAATAATACGAGATGAGGATGAGCAATAAAATAAATATGTTTAACAAAATGTGTTTTTCATTTGTCCTAACATTAGGTGTTATAAGTATTCTAACCGTCAGTTTTAGTGTCTACGGGGCAAGTGCATTTTTTTAAATTACGCGCCCAGCTTTCTTAAACATACAATTGAGTACTACTCTTCACAGCGGGTTAGAATTTATTTGGGTTTTTCTCATTTTATCCGTAAATACTGTTATCCTCACTTAGACCACACCACCATTTATCCATTTCTTTATGATTTAATTTCAATCTGCGATGTTTTATAGATAATTGTTGTTTAGCGTTCATTCATAACCTAAAAATTCAAACACCGAAATCTTTTTTTTCTGGCTTTCCCAAATGAAAATAGTGTCATTTATAGATTCTGGAGCTAACGCCAAATCTTTCAATATATTTTTCATTACGGGACGCTTCAATTTGATCCCAGACAATTCTTAGTATGGAGACCTGCCATTGTTCTTTACGTTCTAAGGTCGATTTTAGTTAATTAAATGAAATTTATTTATTTGACGTAGTCTGTATACTTATAATCGTGTAAATTAATGCGCGTGAAGTGAATTCGGGCAATTAAAAGAAAAAAAACGATGGATTCTTTAAAACCGATGTACAGGCCCAAACAATAAGAAGTGGTCGGCAATAAAGACGAAGTTTTTTTTTTTTAGTTAAATAAAGTTACAAATGTAAAAACCTAATAACGAGTGTGACCTCCTCTTGTCAAAATCACAGCTTGAATGCTTCTGGGCATGCTTTCCACGATGTTTTTAATAACGTTTTGAGGAATACGTTCCCACTCTTCTGCAATGACACTTTTTAGCTCCCTGATGTTTTGTGGAGCAGGTTGCACTGATCTTACCCGTCTCTTTAGAACATCTCAGACATGCTCAATTGGATTGAGGTCAGGACTTCGAGCTGGCCAATCTAAACGACGAATTCCAACTTCTTGCATGTACGCTTCCACGTCGCCAGAACGGTGCGGGCGAGCATTGTCGTCCATAAAAATGGAATCTTCCCCAAGTGCAGTCAATGTGGGTTGTGCATATGGAATTAGGACTTCCATTATGTACCGGTGTGCATTTAATGTTCCATTTTCTATGAAAACTAACTCCGTACGCTCCGTCGAATTAATTGCTGCCCAAAACATAACGGAGCCTCCGCCATAAGGAGTGATTTCTTCGAAACACTCTTCCGCATAGCGTTCCCGTGGTCTTCGCAGGACTCGCCGGCGTCAGTCCTCTCCACACAAAGAGATTCTAGCTTCATCAGAAAATAATACTTTATTCCAGTCCTCCAGAGTCCATGAAGCAAAGTTCCGAGCAAACTGAAGTCGAGCAACACGGTGCTCACGGAGTAATTTAGGGCCCCGAGCTGGGCGGTAACTCCTGATATTGGCAACCAAAAGCCTCCTCCTGACCGTCCACAAGCTAACTTCTACTCCTCCTACTTCTACAAGGCTCTTCTTCAGGTCCACACTTGACGCCTTACGATTCCGCAACGCCTGACTCACCAAAAAGCGGTCATCTCTTGGTTCTGTGCATCGTTTTCTTCCCGAACAGGGTCTTCTTTTGACCGAACCGGTCTCTTGATACCGTTGCCAAGTCCTCTGGACAGTTGAACGACTCACATTTAGCCACTGAGACACGTAAGTTTGCGAACAACCTTCTTCAAGTAGGGCTATAATTTTACCGGCCCTTATCGCTTTATCACTCATATCAAAAAGTGGTATTTAATGTAAAAGAAAGATTAAATCGTTTCAGCAATTCGCGCCATTAGTAAAGCAATTTTAGAATAATCCACAATAATCATTATTTTTCTTTTATTAATTTCAAATTTTAAATTTGGAACGTAAAGAATCATGCCAGGATGCTTCAAATAACATGCCAATACATCGTCAAATTAATAAAACCTATTTCTTGTTCTTCTTCATTGAAGTAGAGAAAAAAATCTAAAGTGCCCGTTTTTTTGCAAAAGAGGATATTATTCATTTGAACAAACCCGGTGATGTTTAGGAAGTATCTTAACGCTAAGCACTTAGTCACTAATTCCTAGAAAGGGATCATTAGATTCAAGCAAGTTAATACTAGGATGATTAAAATCCCCAAGAATCAAAGTAGTGCAATCCGTATAACGCAAACAAATTTCTTCAGCCCTGGCCAAAAATTGGACAAAGATATGGCAAGGTATATTAGGCGGTAAATACACAACACAAATATTCATACAGACGCCACCAGCACTTATACATTACCACATATCGTCAACGGAGGTTTGCCACTTAGATTTATTAACAAAATTACATGTATTACTAATAGCTACCAATAACCTACCATCATAACTTTTAGAGTACAGATCTATAAACTGTGCGCTACGGTCACGGCGTACAACAGTATATCTTTGATCAAAGTATTCAGATGATAAGAACAACTCATCTAACCACGTTTCTGTAAGACATTCAGAACTTAAAATTGACATTAGAATTTCATGTGACTTCGTTTTCATGCCTCTTACATTCTGATAAAAAATGGAAATACTATCAATTAGACTAAATAAAAAGTAAACATGACAAGTAGAAACTATACTAATAATAATACATTTTTTTCGAAACTCTGCTCATGCTTAATCAGAATAGTACCCGAATTTTCCCTTTTACATTCGTAGCGAACCCAGACAAACTTATAGGATTATTCTTTGGCTTTAAGACGTGCAGCAGCGTGTAAAGATTTATATGTCGAAGAAAGGTGTTCGGATACATAAAGTGGCTGCCCTCCTTGCTACCGCCATAACACAACAATAGACTAGTGTTCAATTTTTCCTCAGAGTGAGATTTATTGTATCTAGTTATTGCAGAATAAAACTCTTCGCGACATCTAGAACTACGCAGCTTCAGTATTACAAAGCATATATAAATTAAAAAAAAAAGTAAAGTAAAGTTATAAAAATAAAATGTAACATAAAATAGAAAACAAAACTTACTGACTGTGACAATCACTATAGTTTGGGACCACGGAGTAAATACAAAGAGGAGATGGTCTATTTAGATTTCCTTAGGAAACAACGCGTGACACTTTGCGGGGTGAGGGGGAAAGAAGTGGGCGCGATCTAGCAAGATCCCGCCCACTTCTCTATTTTCCATCTACCGGTCAATAGCAAAACTATTCGCTCGTTCTGTCGATTTTGTTTTGTAGTTACGTAACTATCTCACACTAGATGTCACTAAGTGCAAGATGCAACAGGGTCGTACTCAGAATTTTCGTACCGGGGAGTACTGTTTTATTTTAAATTAATTTTGCGAACCAGATTTTTCTCTTATACAACATTATTTTTTGTTTACACTAAACCCGAAAAGGGGTCATTGTAGTCATCATTTTGAACAACTTTTTCTATGGGACCAACCTTGAAATCGCGAAAAAAAAATCAGCTATTCCCTACATTTTGACGAGTTATGCAAACATAAATGTAGGGAACAGCTGATTTTTTTTTCGAGAAAAAGATGATTACAATGACCCCTTTTCAGGTTTAGTGTAAATCAACAATAATGTTGTATATTTAAATGACTTATTTTGTTAAAAAGACTTATCAAGATGGTTTACAAAGCCAGTATGTTTGTAATCCATTGCTGTCTTAGATTATCTTCGGATGGAAATCTAAAACCTATATCATTTAAAATTTAACTAACTTAATTTTAATTTCAGTAAAAAATTGATTTCTAATTACGGCCCTGTCTTTTTGTTGTTCATAGTTGACGATAGATGGCGGCCTGTTTACAAAATGATATGAAAACTACAAAAATATCATTTTGGCCATTAAAGGGTCTTTAGGAATGAATGTTGAACAAATTTCAGCATTAATGTTATTAAAATATGTTAGTTCTGAGGTCTACATACCTAAATATTTTTAGTTTCCATGACACCAAGTGTCGCCATCTAGTGTCGGGTAGAATTATGTTTGTAAACGCCGACGCTAGGAGATTTTTCTAGAACTATTTTAATAAATTACGCATAAAATTACTTACAAATGAAATGGGATGCCATCCATAGCATCAGAACGTCTATCCGAGTAAATTTTACAAGACAAAACACAACACTTCATTCTTTTTTTCGTCTAGCGCGAACAATGCTGTAAAATAGGAACGTTCACAAAGTTGTGCACAGGACGAACGCCAACAATACACTGACTAAGGCCACGCCCACATGATAACGTCAGGACCTAGTTGAGAATCACAGTGCACAGTTGCTTAGGCCATCTCCTCTTTGTATTTACTCCGTGTTTGGGACTTACAATTAGAAATACATACAATTGAAGGCATGTACTATACCAGTTTTGTCATAGTAATCAAAAATGGCACATCTGTGGAAAACAAATTAAAGAAAAACCTTGATTGAAAAACCTTGATTGAACAGAATAGGTGTATTTGGTAAGGCAAATTTTTTCCCCCTACCTTATACTCAGATGAACCTTTTTTATTTTCTAATAATGTGTAAAAAATTACTATGTTGTATTCTTTACGGAGTTTTTTCTTAACAGCCAAAGACAGCAAGCAGCTCACATTCATGTACCTTGCTAATGACGTAATACAGAATAGTAAAAAGAAAGGTCCGGAGTACGGGAAGGAGTTTGGAGAGGTACTTGTGGAGTCATACAAGCACATGGCTAAGACTGGAATAAATGCTAAGACTAAACAGTCGCTGCACAGAATACTCACTATCTGGGAAGAAAGGGGGGTGTATGACTCTCAGAAGATTCAGGAGTTTAAGGAGGCTGGTGAGTTTCTTTTTCTGTATCATAATCTCCCTAACCATCAGAAGCCGAAAGTCTCACATCCAGTCTTACCAAGGGGTATCGTATTACCCAGTTACTGGGTTGTGGAGGTCAGATAGGCAGTTACTTCATATAAAATACTGATACTCAGCTGTCAATAAAACATACAGAGTCAATGCAAAGATTTCTCTTTGTGGTTATTGTATTAATCCTGTACTGAGTTTACGTTACAAATAGATAGAAAATCTCTGTTATGTCTCTACTAAATATGTCTGTATTCGATTTCTGACGTTTTTTTGTATTCCAACCTGGGTTGGTCCCATAGAAGTTTTTATCAGTATTCGCAACAGGATCGATTGGCACGAAAAAAATATTTGTGTAAAATTTTCATACAAAATGTATGGGAATAGTTTTTCCAATATCTGACATATTCAGTACTCCAACCTTGGTTGGTCTGGTACACAACAAAAAAAAAATGTGTAAAATGCCCATCTTTTCCTACTTGTAAATTTTTAGGAATTTAAAAATTTCACAAAAAATTATGGATAGTCTCCTAAGACCAGTTTCGTGTAGTTGCATCGGTTAAGGTAGTTCCTCTTAATGCCCCGCTGAAAGTTTCCACCCTGTATATCTCATGCTTTGGAGTTCATGAGTGTGTAACAGGCAATACATGTATAAGTAATTTTGTGTGTGCCCTTGTTTTTGTCAATACAAGCTTTCACAAAAAAAAATAACAGTAGTTCATATTCAGAATTTACTTAACATTCCAGTGGATCCCAACGACGCTATTCCTCCAAAGAAAGAGAGCAAGAAGCGCAAGTCGGTGGACGTTGAGGTGATCATGGAGCCGGTTCCGGAGAAGAAGGTGAAGATCGAGGCGCGCGCGAAGCAGGAGCGCCGACGCAGCGAGACCAAGGAGGTGGACGGTCACCTGGAGACGCACACCACGCTCAGCCCCAAGACGCCGCCTGGCGACCCACCAGAGCCTGAGGAACTTATCAAAGTAATTACTTTATTATTGTTCTTGTTACCTAAATATTTGTTACTCAATTAACTTTAATAAAGGAATAGGAAGTAATAATTTATGATAATCAGGATATGGTTTATCAGGGTAATAACAAGGTCATTTTTATTTGCAGGCACTGCTCGAGTTAGAGGCCAGTGCATCCAGCGACGAAGCAGTCCGAGAGAGGATCGCGTCACTCCCGCCAGAGGTGTCCGAAGTGCTATTATTGGCTAAGTTAGAAGGTAAAATGACACCCTATCATCGCATCAACTATGTACTTGATATCATAGAGAAAGCAAAAAGGCTACGGCGTACTTTGATAGCATATAGAAATATTCAAGCATGTACATGTCAGCAAAGAAATAACAGTGAATCTCATGAATAAATTCGCTCTAAACCTGTTGTGATTTGGATGCTGGATAGACGCCGCTTTGTGGCCTAGTCTGTGGAAAAATGTAAAAGCTTTCCACTTTAATTTACGAAAAAAAAATACTCGCTTTTCACACGTTCAGGTTATGTAGCCTGAACGTGTGAAAACCGACTATGTACTTATCCTATTATTCACAACGTTTCTCGAAACTATTAATAAATGGCTCTTATTTTATTTAATAATAATATCATTAAAAGCTTTATTGTTCAAGGGAACATTACACAAGCTGAATATCTTGACATTGACTTTAAAAATAATTCTGGCTTCATATAAACTTTTCCTAAAATTTGATTTTCATAGTTTTTGCTATCGAGATCATGTTGTGCAATTATTTTGTATACTGTAGTCTCAGCCTAAGTTAATTTATATCTTATTTATAAACAAGAAAGAGAAACTATTGATTTCAGAATATTATGTTACATTCATAAATTTCCTAAACACTGTGTTTATATGTGATTCTAGTAGATAAACATTATTGTAACATCATACTATATTATGCTAATAAAGAATATTGCTGATATGCTCTGTGTATTTCACTTATACTCTGATATGCCCAAATTGGTTAGGTAACTTGCAAATGTTGGCAAAGATATCATATGAATTATCTATCAAATGAAATTTGTGAAAATACTTTGTTTTCTTACGACTTCTTTGAATGTTTTCCCAAAATATGCTTCATGCAAATGTATGCTTTATGAAAGAGGAATTTTGTGTTAAAAATATACTCACCCCTGTGTGACGATAACACAGATAGCTTGTACCACAGTCAATGCTGTCAAAACCTATTACTGAATTTAAATTGGAAAGAAACAATTACTTTATAATTTTGACAACAAACAATTATGTAAATAACACTCAAAACCAAATTTCAAGAAGTTAATAAACCCTGAACTTAATACTATTATATACTTAATACGAATTATATTTGACAACGACCGACTATGTCGTAAACGACAGTTCGAATGCCATCGCAACAGAAATTATTTAAGGTCCTTTTCTGCACTTTTATTATAAATACCAGTCAAAACTCAACGGGACTCTGAAGTAAATAGTTGAGGAAGTTGCAAAGAATGCAAATCATTTAAGATTCTGGATTGAAACATAGATTTCCTTTCCTACACTTAGATACATGTAGTACCGTCTACGAGTAGCTAATGGTACCATCTTCTTGTAGACAAGGAGTCGGCGCTTAGCCTAAGTGCTGTGGTGAACTCTGCCGCGGAGCTACTGGCTGAATACAACCTGAGGCTGAGCGAGGAGCTGGAGAAGAGGCGCAGGGCGGCCGGCATGATGCGGGACTACATGCAGGCGCAACTGGACCTCTTCAAGCAGGCGGAGAGTAGGCTAGAGGTAACTAACTACCCTGCTAATAATAACTCTGGTCAGCTGAATAGCGCTGGGTGTCTTTCACATACTGCCACTCTTAACCTACGTCATACGACTTTTGGACAAAAGCCTCTTCCCATGACTTGTAATTCTTTCGATCCAGAACTAATGTGGATCTCTTGCCTGACGATGACCACTGGTCTAAGATAATATATTTAGACCGTGTTAAGAACATCGACTCAAGTGACAAAATCTATAAAAAAAATAGACTTTGAACGCTAGTCGCAAAACTCTAACTCTGATTTTCATAAAACTGTAGGTTGACGTTGTTTCGTAAAGCGGTTCCTTTATGTATAAACATGAAGCTAGCATGCATATGCATGCATTAGCTATGTTGTCATGCTATGATAACATAGCTAATGTCCTACTAAATTATGACCTCTGGCTTATGAACCATCGTTTACATTGATCCATGCCTACCTAAAAGGCTACCAATTCATAATCGAACTCATTTTCCCGTTCCAGGAATACAACATAAAACTGCAAAAGATTTACGCGGTGAAAGCGGAACTGAAGTCCCACATAGAGAACCTACCGGACGTGTCGCGTCTGCCGGATGTGACCGGCGGGCTCGCGCCGCTGCCCTCCGCTGGGGATCTCTTCAGCATTTGAGTGTGTAGCTGGGATGCGGCATTGCACCTCACAACTAACGAAATGCACTTAGACTTACACTGACACGTATTTTGTTTTTAAATACATAGTGAGGTAAACTGTTTCTTTAGATAGTGGCCACATTTATCGGCCTGAGGCAGTTTATACGAAGCTTTTTGTCCATGCAATAAAAGCTAATAGACATAGTCAGACAGTATCGAGTCACGTCGTCCGAGACGAAATGAGAAGCAAATTCCTAACGTCTCTTACACTTTTATTGTATGGATGTAAAGGCCAACGGCTAAGCGATTCCTCATATTATTAACCGATTTCTTATCTATAAGTGTCCTAACTCTAATGAAGCAGGCTAACACTTTCGCTGCCAAGTTCAAATAATCCATTTTTTACTAGTATGCGCGACATCTACACTGCCCAACTAAGCGCAAAAGCGGTATCTCAATGAAAGCGAGTTTCGAGATAATTGAAGTTATGTAAAAATTGTTTTAAGGTAAAACGGGTAGGGAAATCTTACTTAAGGCTTTTTTCATGTTTTGAACAAGATATCGCTAAAAGGCTTAGTTCGTTAGATGCGTATTTTTAAAGCTATCCGATGTCATAGAAATCAACTTTACGTTATTTTTTGAGATACCGCTTTTGCGCTTATTAGGGCAGTAAAGCTACGTACCTAAAGCGACGACTCGGGAGGCGGGTTGTGCGCACGCGAACGAATTATTGTTCGACCCATTTGCTGGGTGCTTAGCACCGAAAGTGTTAAATGAGAAGAAAAGTGCTACTTTCGTTTCTTTTAAATTTAATCCTACGAAGTAGCTACGACAACTAAGAAAAACAGAAAGCTATTCCCCTTTTAAATCTCTGTTGTGTATGAAGTAGTAAGTTATATGGGGGTCTCAAACCCAGGAAGTATTATGTAGGCAATAATTATCGAATTTGCTCAATGTGAGATACATATGTATGGTGTGGAAACAAGTCATGGTATTGTATTTAGTGAATGGAGAAGTTACAATGATGTTTATAAACGATGTTGATTTAACTAAATGGAATTAAAATAAGGATCTAGAAAATCGGTATAAAAACAATTTAATTCACCAATAAATTACTGAGAAATGATTATTAAAGTCGAACTAAATAAATAAAAAATTGACACACACAGTATTGGGCGTTTTTTTCTTGAAATCCGTCTTATGTTAGTACTGAAATAGAAGGAATTTAACTTTCCAAGTACCTACTTATCTAGCTTGTCTTGGGTTTGTTTCGGTAGCCACATATCAAGAATAAATAACGTAACGAGGTAAAGTGTAAAGTAACGTCGCTTTACCTCGAGCAACTTTAAATTCTCGTAACTTTTTCATTTCTAGAGAATAATGATTTATTTACGTTTTTGTTTCTTTTTATTTTCAAATCATCAAACTTAATTTAAAAAATGGGAACTTCTCCATTGTGTAAAGAATACCATTTGCTAACTTCTTCATACTCGAGGATGTGTCAAAATGATAAAAGATACCTACAGTCCTTTAGGTTCATAGGTTTCAAGTTCGAACCCAAGACACGCGTCTAATTTTTCGGATTCATGTGCTTATTGTATAATTATCACTTTCTTCGGTAAAGGATAACATCGTGACGAAACCAAACCAGCATGCCTGAGAGATATTTCTCGACGGCATGTAAAGCTAAATCCGAGGTCCCTGGGCGGCATAAAAACTCTGACACCAAGTTAGGCACTAACCAAACGATAAAGACAGACTGCTTCATACTCAAAATGATAAAAGATACCTATAGACCTTTAGGTCTCATTATTTGAATAAAATTGCATGCATGACGTTTCACACATCTTAGCAGAGATTGGATGTGGAGATAGCTGTACTAGGAGAAATTTATAGGGGAGAATATTCTCGTTCCAAAGCATATTATTATGTCAAGCAGTGAACTGCAATAGGTTGAGTTAATTGAAAAATTATGCGACAACAAGATTTTATTGTAAGGAGCGCTCACTCCTCCTCCCTTTGGTTAAATGTCGAGAGATTTGGCTCCGTCACCAATATTATTGTTTTGGATTTAGCCATATTTTAGTAGAGATACATGTTTACTAAATTAAACCTAGTTTTCTCTTCTTTCTTTGCTGAGACCCCCTCTCTCCCTCGTGAGATTCGGCTCGACCACTTCCCCCCCTTAAACGCCTCACGTAATTAATTGACGACCCCTTACACCGGCCCCAGAAGTTAAAACTTTATTGTGTTAAATAAGACACATTTTTACGGTCAAGTCTAAGTGCATTTCAGAGTAAGAGCAACTATTATGTTCGGTTCGGATTCCGAGTAGCTGACGCATCGGTTGTGTAAGTTATTTTGCAACATTAGCAAACGAGGCCCAACACCCACTCTTGTAGCAGTATTACTTTATTCTTACTTCAGTGTGCGAAAGAGATGGAGCTAGACAGCCATCTCTTTCCCACACTAAAGTCTACCGTAATACTGCTTTATGAGATGGTGATTCAGTCCCTGAAACATAGTGAGATATAGTCGTTGCATATCACGAGCGCGCATAACGTGACTTTTGACATTGACGTAAGGTTCAAATTGCAATGGTTGACGCGTGTTCGTGAAATTCAACCTCTATACTGAAGTGTATGGTTTTGTGTTTACCCTATAATTTTGTGCAATGACCGGCCAATCTAGATAACTATTATTTTTCGATGATTAACAATATTATGCTTGACGGAATTTTCATTGTTTTTTTTTTAATTTTTTTAATTTTGTAAAAAAAAGACAAATCGTAAATGTACTGATTTTAAATAGGTAGAATACCAGAAATATATATATTCTCTAGCGTTATTACCTACTTGAATTGTACATGAGGAAATTGACATTGGTTACATTTTATTAGATAATCCAAGAATATATTTGTCTTAACATCGAGGAAGAAACATTGTGAACCTCCCAAAACCCCAATTTTAAATTGCCCCCACGGAGTAAATACAAAGAGGAGATGGCCTAAGCAACTGTGCACTGTGATTCTCAACTAGGCCCTGACGTTATCATGTGGGCGTGGCCTTAGTCAGTGTATTGTTGGCGTTCGTCCTGTACACAACTTTGTGAACGTTTCTATTTTACAGCATTGTTCGCGCTAGACGAAAAAAAGAATGAAGTGTTGTGTTTTGTCTTGTAAAAATTACTCGGATAGACGTTCTGATGCTATGGATGGCATCCCATTTCATTTGTAAGTAATTTTATGCGTAATTTATTAAAATAGTTCTAGAAAAATCTCCTAGCGTCGGCGTTTACAAACATAATTCTACCCGACACTAGATGGCGACACTTGGTGTCAAATCAAATCAAATCAAAATCAAATCAAATCATTTATTTGTTAGAACATGGTCGGTATGTATATAACATGGTCTTGAGTTTATATTGATTGTGTCATCATATTCTACCACATGGGCGTACAAATGTTAATTAATATTGGTGATCAATTATATAAAATAAAATAATAATGTTTTTAATAATTATAGCTAAACTTCAAAACGGAATGTTAGTTACAAATGAAAAAAAATATAAATAATAATTGAATTAAATTAATATGTCAGTGTCATTTAAATAATCATTCAAATTATAATAGCATTTATAACATAAAAAATCTTTAAATTGCTTCTTAAATCTAGCCAAATCTAACTCTCTAATGGATTTACTAATTTTATTATAAATTTGCGGGGCTCTGCAGAATATGCTTTTACGCATAAGAGCTGTCTTGGCTCTGCGTCCGCGTAGCATGTCATTTCGCCTGTTACGTTGTACAGTATCAGATAGATAGGAAAACAAATTTGGATTTAATCTTACAAATAAGGCAGTTTCATATATATACAAAGCTGGTAGTGTCAGGATTTTATGCTTCTTGAAATATGGTACACAACTGACCGTCACCCGAAGCCCAAACATAGATCTTATGCAGCGCTTTTGCGCTTTAAACGCGGCTTCTCTATTTGTAGAGTTACCCCAAAATATGATGCCATATCTTAACACAGATGCCACAAGACCATGATAGGCTGTGAGTAGTGCATCCGTGTTAACAATTGGGGCAAGTTTATATAGGGCATAGGATGAGCAACTTATTTTTTTGCATAATGTATCGATATGATTCTTCCAGTTAAGCTGTCTATCTATTATAAGTCCTAGGAATTTCGCACTGTCTACGTCATTAATAACGTTGTTTTGGAATGTCACCTCCATATTTGTACTAGGTTTTCTATGACCAAAGTGCATAATTTGAGTTTTACCTAGATTAATTTTTAAGTTGTTATTGTTAAGCCAAGCGATTATTGCGATTAACACTTCATTTACATCAGCTTCGTATTGGTCAGGTTTATTACTAGCTACAGTTATCGTGCTATCATCAGCAAATAGGGTTATAGGGTAATTTATGGCTTTGGGCAAGTCATTAATATAGATTAAAAAAAGTAAGGGACCCAGAACACTGCCCTGTGGTACGCCAAAGTAAACAGTACGTTCTTTGGATAGGTATGTAACTACTTCTTTCGTCTTTAAATTTAAGTCTGTTATGGCAGATTTTTGTTTTCTATTTGAGAGATAAGTCATTAATAAATCCAGGATATTACCTCTTATACCATAGGAGTATAGTTTCTTTTTTAGGATATTATGGTCAACATGGTCAAAAGCTTGTGTCATGTCACAGTATATAGCACAAACAGGTCTCTTATTATCAATATTGTGTCGTGGAAACTAAAAATATTTAGGTATGTAGACCTCAGAACTAACATATTTTAATAACATTAATGCTGAAATTTGTTCAACATTCATTCCTAAAGACCCTTTAATGGCCAAAATGTTATTTTTGTAGTTTTCATATCATTTTGTAAACAGGCCGCCATCTATCGTCAACTATGAACAACAAAAAGACAGGGCCGTAATTAGAAATCAATTTTTTACTGAAATTAAAATTAAGTTAGTTAAATTTTAAATGATATAGGTTTTAGATTTCCATCCGAAGATAATCTAAGACAGCAATGGATTACAAACATACTGGCTTTGTAAACCATCTTGATAAGTCTTTTTAACAAAATAAGTCATTTAAATATACAACATTATTCTTGATTTACACTAAACCTGAAAAGGGGTCACTGTACTCATCTTTTTCTCGAAAAAAAAATCAGCTGTTCCCTACATTTATGTTCGCATAACTCGTCAAAATGTAGGGAACAGCTGATTTTTTTTTCGCGATTTCAAGGTTGGTCCCATAGAAAAAGTTGTTCAAAATGATGACTACAATGACCCCTTTTCGGGTTTAGTGTAAACAAAAAATTATGTTGTATAAGAGAAAATTAATTTAAAATAAAACAGTACTCCCCGGTACGAAAATTCTGAGTACGACCCTGTTGCATCCTGCACTTAGTGACATCTAGTGTGAGATAGTTACGTAACTACAAAACAAAATCGACAGAACGAGCGAATAGTTTTGCTATTGACCGGTAGATGGAAAATAGAGAAGTGGGCGGGATCTTGCTAGATCCCGCCCACTTCTTTCCCCCTCACCCCGCAAAGTGTCACGCGTTGTTTCCTAAGGAAATCTAAATAGACCATCTCCTCTTTGTATTTACTCCGTGATTGCCCCATAAACCTAATAAATTCAGAGAGACTATTATCTAATATGTCACTACCTTCTTTGAAGTTTAGGTAAATGTACTCCAACTATTCCGATCTCTGAAAAGGTAAATAATACTTAATGCATTATCAATATCATACACTTCTTATAATTTAATTATAATCGAAGTTTGCCTTATTTTTCGCAAATAATCGCCTTATCATTCGCTAACATACAACATATTCGTATGTTATTGAATATAAATAATCAATTAGATATAAATGTGTAATATAAAATGATTTAACTTATGAGAAGATCTATAAACTTGACTTCAAAGACGGGTTTCAGACAAGCGTTTTTATCGGCGCGTTCAAGCTCGTATCGGCTTACACGCGCGCCATACTTTGCGCTACAAACCGAACGCGCATACATGAGCCTATTCCGGTGTGTTCGCTCGTTGGGTCGGTGGGTTCAGGCAATAGCAGTATTCCGACAAATCGCGTCAACGCTCGTATGTGTGGCGCGTTTGGCAAAAAGCGCGCGCTTCCAAAAACGGACATATACGTGCCGAAAATACGCCAATTTGTCTCTCCTTCGATACTTTGTCTCTTTCATTCTGGCGATGTCTTTTTAATCAGCAACATTAAAATGGTTAACCTTAATATAATAAGGGTTAACCCGTATAATGGTCAATCAAATGTATGGGTAGACCTTTTAACCCGATTATTCGGTCCCTACATGAAAACAACTACGTTTTATTTTTCTACCATCGTAAAATTCCTATCGATAACCCTCCGGCCTTAAAAGAATCGATATTCAAATAACAAAATTGGCACTGCAACAAAACATTTTAGTCATGTGTCCTGCATCATTATAAAAATAAACTTAAAAGAGACTTTAGTTTATATATAGAACTTTTGTGACTCGAAATTAGAGAACTCACATTTTAGTTACGCCAAGCCAAACATTGAGCCGCGTAGTGTATCGAATGTCTAATTTTATTCCTTTGCTATGTTTGAATTTGTAAGATTTAGCCTAAGTCCATATTTATATTTCCTACTTGCTCCTTATCACAAACACTAAGCGACATCTTAATGAATCCCTAAATAATAGCGTTTGTAGTATTTTCCACGTTCGGCACAGCGCTGATAGTAGAAATTCCAACAAGTATTTATCGCCAGTAAGTACATGTCGCTTACTGTTCGGCTCCTATGTCCACATTTCCACTTTCATAATTATAATCATACTGATTGTCTACAGTGCAATAATATTAAATACGTGTCTAAGATACAAGGTGGTAACTTAAGAAGCTATCAGTAGTTGTATGTTTTTCTAAAAAGAGGTAGGATCTGCAGTCGAAAGCAGAAAAGGTATGCGCTCCGGTAAGTTAAGTAGTTGTTTTAACAGCTCTATAGGTCTCATCATTGCGCATTCGTATTTCGTAGACGATAATTACCGACGCGCATACTTTTTGGAACATCTGTATCAACCCTTACTGCACTCTCATTCATTATCACCTTGTATACTATCGATAGAATAGGTTCTACATTGTGTCTGTCATATATTTATCTCTGATGGATAAATCTTATCATATTCCTCTATTTTATAATACTCCTGTCCGCGCTGATTTCGCTGTCCTCCGCAAATATTATTAAATTATTTATTAGTTAGTAATCAATATTGACTGTATTATTTTGGTTTACATGTACGCAAGTATCAATGAATTGATTAAAGTACTAGCAATAATATGATTTGCTTAGGAAAATGTTTATTTATTAGGTACTTGTAGATACGCAATGTAATTTTTCAATGACTAGCCAAAAGATTATTTCAATGTTTCCAGAAACGATGAATAAAAAAATAATGATTTTTCACTTCCTCGAAATCTCGCAATTTCATACTCGTGGTTTGTTTTTACAAGAGTTTTGGCCATAGATAACTATAAACTAAGTCTAACGTGGTTCAATTCCTAATGTTGTTTTTTAATCTCAGCAAAGAGGCGTAAGATATTTTGTCTGGTCATTGAAAATATCGTTTTAAAAAACTATGTTTATTTTATTGTTGAGTGCTTTTGGTTGTTCTATTTCACGTAAAATTGTGATTATTTTATCAACTTCGGTTATGTATTCAAGGTTTAATCACGTTTGTAAACCAAATGGTAGCGTAATTTGGTGCGTTTTGTTAATTTGTTAGCTACAGCGAATCCCCTATGTATAGCTAGATATTATAGACTTAAATGAAGTATAGAATTTGTTATATTAACAATCATGTTCTTTTATTGTTACAATCCCCTCAATCAAGCCCATTTAGTATGAAAACCAACTTCGAAAGGCAAAGATTTCAACCGTTAGGGTCAGTTCAGACAAAAATGTAAAATGCCCGAGCAATTTAATGGCTGCATTGGAAATAGGACCGTATTACCAAAGTGTCCGCGTCGATATTCATAAAAAAATCCAATTTAAGTCATGGGAGTACAGACCTTCAATACATTTAATTTTTCCTTTCTGTGGCCCTAATTTGGTGGCGCAAAAAAGTGTTAAGACTGAGAAGTAAGCTCGCACATCCCGCATGCAACGTTAGATACGAATTTCAGTATGCGTGAGCGACACAATACTATTCAATGTCTAAAAACAAATCTTTGGTCTGCATACCTATATTATATTAGAAACCTCCTTGGATTTCGATTGGTTTAAAAATAAATACTCCTTGATGACTACTTTGGTATAATAAGCGTAGTGTTATAAACATAAAATAACTAAAGCAAATGCCATTTTAGCGCTCCTTCTATGCTTTTAGTTATTATTCTAAGGTTTTATACACTTTGATGACTACGAAAAAGTCAAATTCAGTCAATGTCAGTAACTTGATGTATATTTTGACACATGTTTATATCCATGGCATCAGAAATATTTTCGAAAAATATTAATTAAGTATTTAGAGATAATTTCGTTTTGAAAATGAGTGAAAGCGTGGTAAGGACATACCTATTAGTAAATATTAATTCATAAATAAAAAGTTAAGATAGTAAAACTGTTTCTATTTATTTCAGAGTACTCGTTCTAAAAGTTTGAGCGAGACAATCGACTCAGAATCTACTGAAAGTCCACTGGTAATGTTTGATTTAAATACTTTTCTGGTTGCTTATACGCATTGCTTCTTTGAGTAAAAGAGAACCATGGGTATCTTCATATCTGTGGAAAGCATAATTTTAAGATTTGTCGGAAATATTAACGCAAAACAGGCAGGAATGGCATATGCATGGAAAGTATATGATCACAGCTGTAAGTTCCACGGAATCTTCGTCTTCAGCTCAGTGCTGACCATCAAATCTTTCTGTCAGCAAACTGTAAATGAGAGGGATTAACAATGTAGGTATTTGTGTCGTAGGAAACGTGTAACTGGCAACATTCCATAGAGAAAGGTGAAGCATGTTGCCAGCAACTTGTGTCCGGCCGAAGGTCGATTTTTGGCCGAAGCCCAACCTTCAGTCGAAGCTGAAGGTTTAATGGAGACACCATGTTCCCATACTAACCATTTCAACCGATTTGAATCTATCCCCACCCACCCAGGTATACGACCGCTGGACGAATAACATAACCTATCGCCAACTGGTCTTATCATCCTGCATCGGGATCTTCCAAGTTTGGTGGCACCCGTACCTCCACGACTTCCGGAGGCTGCTGCCGTTCCTGTTCCTGTACAATGTGTTCAGCATAGTGATCGGATATCCCGTGTTTTATCTAGAGCTCGCTATGGGGGTTATTACGAGGAAGGGAGTACTGAATTGCTGGGATTTGGCGCCTATGGCTAGAGGTAAGAAAAATAAAGAATGAGTTAGTGTTTAACTTTTTTTGTCGCATGTTTCCTACTTGCCCTGATAAGCTTGTTTAGATGTTAAAACTTGTCCAGAAAATGCCACTAGGTATTTGCGTGAAATCCGCCTTTTGACGCGAGTACGTTACTAAGATACTAGGGGCTGGGACTACCACATTAATCATTACTGCATCTACTGCACGCGCGTCCAGATACTCGAGGCACCTTCTTTGCTTTCAGTAGGTGTGTCTGAACTTTTATTAATGTATAGGTAGTAAATGTGCTTATTAACTATTAATGCCGGATCCATATCCTACGAATAAATGCATTTGTCTTCAAACATTTTAATTGAGCGTGTAATCGACTCTTTATCGGTAAGATCTTAGTTCAAATTCAACCTGCACCATTGTAATTGTATCTACATCATGCATCACTGTGCACCTTGAATCTTTTCAGGTATGGGTTTCGCGATGCTATCGACATGTGTGTTCAGCGCACTAGCTGCGGGCACGGTGGGCGCGTGGTGCCTGGCGCTGATGGTGCACTCCTTCCATATCTTTCTGCCGTGGCTGCATTGCGCGGCGGCTGCGAAGCCGCCCTGCGCAGCCAGGCATCGACCGCTGCCTGTTGGAAGCGAGACTCCGCCGCAGTCGTTCTTTTTGTTAGTCTGTCTGTACTAACTGACTAGACTTCTACTGTGACAAATTCAAATTCGACGGAATAGACGCAACCGAGCAAGAGGATACACCCGACGCATCTTTCGTAGATGTGCCGTGGCTGCTCTGTGCGGCAGCTGCGAAGCCTCCAGCCAAACATCGACCACAGCCGGTTATGAGCAACTATTGCCATGTCGTTTTTTAAAGCATTTTTGTATAATTCTCAGAGGAACAGGCTTTTTCTTGGATAGAATCATTGGCTTCATTGGACTAGTGTAATTGGGTTTTGTCAGGAATTTCGTAGTAGCAGCAAGGAGTCTAGAATTGACCCTGATTGATGGTAACATAAACCACACTTAAACATAACTGACGTAATGTGGGTACATACTTAGGTGACAAACTTTCGGAGATTACAGACGTAATATTATGTTATAAATTATTGGGCAAACATTTTTGTTTACCTCTACTGCGGTAAAAATGGTATTTTAATATAAAGAGGGTTTGAGCCGTCAGACACTTCAGAATACTTCGAGGACGGAGGACCAGTAAGTACATACCTATAGGCTCAACTGCGAAATTTAAAAAAAACAGATGAATATTCGTACTACCACCTAGAATCTAGAAAAAGTAGGTAGTTACACGGCTTTTGAATATTGGTAGTTGCCTATGTCCTTCTTACCCCTTATATAATTAGAAGTTTCAGCTGATAAAGCGTTGTTCCAGTAACTTCGTGTTGGATCTGAAGCGGGATGGTATGGCGGGCGGACTTGGCAACGTGGTGTGGGAGTTGACGGCCTACTATGTCATATGCTGGGTGATCATATACTTCATAGTCATCAAACGAATATACAGCTACTCGAAAGTAAGAATTGACCTTGACTATCTGATTTTATCTTTTAGGGCCTTTATCTATTCCACATCTGGAAATCGACTGCTGTGAGGGAAGGTAGGTACATCATTGCAGTGCGAGTTCAAAAAAGATCATTTTTTAAATGAGTCGACTTGTTTCAAGATTTAAAATCGATGGTCAAACGGTGCAGTTGACAACCGGCATTTCCTAGAACCAAAAAATCGAAGTCGTGTGACATCCACGATCCCACACCGGGACCGCGCCGTGAACTCGATAAAGTCGATTACAGCCTACTCCCTCTCATACAGTGAAGGCGTATATCCCACCACTGGGAACATTTAAGGCTGATCATGCTGGTCTACATCTACTAAAGTTGTTACGTTCCTGTTCAGCTGGTGTTGTTCAAAGACGTGTTGACGTATTTGGTGCTGATATGCGCGGCGGTGGGAGCGCTACAGCTGAAGGGCGCAAATCGCATGTTCAATGACTGTGATTGGACCGTGCTGCTTGAGAGTTTACAGGTGAGGGTTTTTGTTTTTGATAATAGTTGATTAATATCATAAAAGATCTACTCACAGTGACAAGCACTTCATGGGATCAGCAGCACCACCAACTCGAGCCGTTGACGGGACTATTTGTATGAAACTACATAGGTACTGTAACGCACACTTTATTATCACCGTAACGGCATCGCCTCAGATCGGTATTAGTTGCAGATCCGGCGCAGGGCTTACCTATAAGTTTGCTCAGCTTTAAAAGAGAACTGTTTTGTCCATGTCTATCTGGGATGGTGGTGTTTTTATCGTTTTATAATAAAAATAACGTCTCAAAAGCTAGAGTTATAAAATGTCGCTAGAAAGAAATTCATAATAGCGACACCCCCACTTCTCGACCTGGGGCGCGAACCCACCATTCACACAGTGCTGCGATCACTGGACCAAACAAATAATTATTTTCCCTTAGATGTGGCGTGAGGCCATGGAATACGCTTTGATCGAGATGACAGTGTGTCAAGGATCCTTAGTCATGCTCGGCTCCTACTGCCCCAAGTCTCAACACAAACTGGGTACCACCGCGATGCTTGCCTTCGCTGTGTCTAAGTCTACAACGATGACTACCGCACTGGCTCTAGGGGCCACACACGGAGCGCTCTATAAGGACTATGAGAATACTACCAGTATTTGGCCAGGTACAGGAGGATTTTAGCTTTTGTGGTTTCGTTTGATTTTTGCAGTAGGTAAATAATAAGTTGTTGATAGTCTGAATACCTAAGCAGGGTAGAGGGCTGGGAACCTCGACTAGATGTCTTCGATTTTAAAGGACATGCTGGTTTCCTACCAATGTTTACCTTCGCCGTTTTGAGAGCAGTCGTGATGAAATAAATGACACTACGTTGCTTGCCTGAGTTGGAACTCACGAGCTACGAGCGCCACGCGTCGTAAGGCCCCTACCGCTATCACTGAGCCAACCATAGATTTCCTATGGGGCCACCACTGCAGTTTAAATAGTGTCTCTTATTTTTATGGCATGAGGTATTACATAGTTATAGTTAAGAGAATTGTACTTTAGTCTTAGGATGTGTATGATGCTGATGTGTATATAAAAGTCTACTAGGTAGAATGTCGCAACTCCTTTGTTAATCACAGTCCACTGCTGGACGTAGGCCTCTTCAAAGTTACGTCACAACTCCCTGTTCTCCGCTTTCCGCATCCCATCTGACCCAGCCACTTTTTAGGTTTCGTTGCTGTTGAGTGTTAATTTACGTATGAATGAGTGTTAAAAATATTGTTATTATATTGTTTGGTGCTACGGAACCCTGTGCGTGCGAGTCAGACTCGCACTTGCTCCTATAAAAATGCTTCAACTAAATTGATAAGTTGCTAACATTATTTTTACGACTCTTGCAGGATCGTCCGCATCAATGATCCTATGGTCTGACTTGGTAGCTCGGATACCTGGCAGTCAGTTCTGGTCTACTCTTATATTCTTTACACTCTTCGTTTCATCACTTACAACAACGGTAAGTAAGCAAAAGGTTACACACAGTGTGTGTAACCTTTTGAACGATGTAGGTATGTATGAGGAAGACTTGCAGTGAATTCAACAGACAGATAAAAAAAGGTATAGGAACTCTTGGTACAGTAGTTGAGCTACTAACTGATGAGCTACACGTGGACATGACAAAGAAGTTACCTAAAGTTAACTAAACAATATTACTTTTGGCTTTTGCCCAGTAGGGCCAGCTACTGAAGCCACGGCGATCAACGTGGCTTCAGTAGCGGTCGTTATGATGTCAAATGTGCAGGAGTAGGGACACTGGACACCCTGACAAGTGGTCCATCTTTTGGTCAGGAGAACCACACTCGCACTGAGTCCTTAGTCCGGAGTGTCGGAAGGATCTATAATCCTCCATTTTCTACAGCTTGCAGACAGTGATTCCGGGTCTGACGGTTTTCGTAGGCGTGTAAGATGCGATCTACGAATAAAGATTTATAGAGCTTTCGTAGGAAATTAATTTCTTCTTTGTTCTTTGCAGGCGCTATTAGTACAAACAGTTATGTCGTCATTCACCGGGAAATCAATCAGAAAAATAAGTTGGGCATTCCTCATATTAATATGTACACTGTTCTGTCTGATTGGAGTTCTAACTCTCTGCACACAAGTAAGAGTGTATGCCACCTTATTCGCTTAGTTTTTATAAAATATAGGAAAAAAAGATGAATCTCCGATCAGAGCTCTGCCACATCGAAACCGCTATCACTGACTTTGAACAGGTAAGAATCGCACAAATGGCAGGTCAAGAAATGGGACAACTTTTGTGTAGCTCCGCAGCCACACAGACCACCGGACTACGTTGTAACCGCAGCGGCCCACCTGGTTTCGTAGTCGGTTTACACATTTCCAGGTGGCCCGCTGGGAGCTTTGCGTTGGGGCGACTAAATAAGAATATATTCCCGCGACGCCAGAGCGGATAATTCGACAATTGAAATAAATTGATTGCGAGTCTCCCTACAATGCTTTTAATAGGTTATGCAATGCGTTATGCTATACTAATTTCAGTCCTATGCAAAAGTTACTAAAGATTGATTTCAACCGATAGACAATGCTGACAATATTAATGTGATATTCAAGTGTATGCAGTCCGTTCTGTTATTCCTCAGGCATGCTACACGTAGGCTGATATTCGATTCGGCAGAATTTATTGAACAACAAAGCCACAACTATGGTCGACGCCAGATAAACGTGCAATAACGGTCATTGACCCACGTACCTACATTTATTGGCATAACTCCGAAACGGATATAATGACATAAAGCTGTCCTGAATCGACATCTATCGTGATCCTTTCCTTTTTTATTAATGAAAAACGATTCATAGTTTATTGTCCGCGTACCGCAAATAATTTATCTGGCGCCTACCATAGTAAATATTTGGCTAGTGCCGAGCGGAAACTACCATCGCTTGTTCAATTTTGGGTTGGCTCGGCACAATTCGGCCTTAGCCAAGGGGCTAACGTAGGTGTGTTAATTTTTTCCCTTTATCTGGCCGGCTGTGGCTGTGCAGTCATGTTGGCCTGAAATGTGTGTGTGGCACCCTATGCATGAAGTAAAAGCCTTGAACTACCTTTTCACTATTCCAGAGTGGTTTATACATAATGAACTTCCTGATGAACTGGCCGGCATCGAAACTCCGCGTGCCGATAGCAGCGGTGATGGCCACGGTCGTCACCTATGTGTACGGACAGACTATGTTCTGCGAAGACGTGTTCTTCGCTATCGGAGAGTATCCTAGCGTGTTTATGAGGGTGTGTTGGGCGATCTCGCCTGCTATCATGATGGTAAGTAGAATGGATAAAATAACGTGGAGGTTTTCAAGTCACAAGTATATGTAGTTGCATAGGTCCCGTTTCCAGAAATGTTAGCATCAAAGGGGTTTTAGATCTGGTTTCCACCAAAGCGGACACGAGCGGAGCGAAGACGTCCAGAAATCGAACAATCACATTGGTCCAACCCAGATCGCGTTTTCTTGCACGCCTCAGCAGCGCTCCGCTCGAATCTGTTTTGCTGGATACGCCTGGCTCTTTTCCACCAGTCAGCTCTTGAGTTTTGGTGTGGCCTTTCATGAGTAGGTTCTTGTAATCCGACACACAACCCTTTCTTTTGAAAAGAATACCCTTGGAGGATTGATCGTCCTTAGCAGATAGAGCATTTAGTACTTCCCACGAACTTTGTTTGGCAGAGTATATTCGCGGTAGGCGCGGCCAGCACGTGGACTGCGAGTGAGGCGCTGGCGGGCTGGCTGCTAGTGGGCATGGCCATGCTGCCTATCGCAGTCGTCATGCTCGTCTACGGGATCTTCAAGTGCAGAGTCAGAGTAAGTCATGTGCGGGCGTTAGAGTTGTGCCACATCTACCAGCACGGAATCGTATTTTTTTCCCTGCCTGCTATCCTTTTCTGTCGCTCAGAACGTCATTTGCTAGATAAGGTTCAACACTTTTCTTCAAACGCACAGAATTACACCATGACATGACTTTTGAAATAACGTGTTTGTTTTTGCTTTCAGAATATTGTTCGAGAAGGAAAATAGTTGTTTTAAATAAAATCATTGTTTATAATTTGTGTTGTTTGTCACTTGAATGATAAAATGAAACATTGAAATCAGAATGACATCTTATTTTATTCACAAAATTTTTCATAACACCAATTTGTTACCAAAATAAAGGATTATTTTATAATTAGTCATACACACATATCCACATAACAACTTAGAAAGCTGATCATAATAAATAATGCACGATGTTTAAATATTGGTATTTTTTTTTGTCTTTTTAAAGAACATTATCTATTATGACCAGCAGGAGTATTTTTTACACAATATTTAATTCAGTTGTTGGTTAAATAAAAAAAGTTAAATCAGCTTCGCTTGATTGGGGAAAAAACACTCCTTCTATTAATACAGCCTTGGATCTTATTTCTAAAATTAACCGTAACTTAAATAATGAACTTCTCATATAAAAATAATAATGATAAGCATTACTACACAAATCTTTTTTTAAAGTTTACAATCTAAGTAGATAGACCGCCAAGTGTTCATTGTAAAGTACTGTTACTATCATATTGTTTGTTTAGACTATTGTTGTGTTCAAAATAAGAATTTAAAGCAGTAAATAATTTATGTAATGGTAACAATATTATATTTTTCCAATAAATACGGGGTGGAATCCCGACACCGATTTCCGTTTTCGCGTCGGTGTCCCTTTCACCCCGTATAATATGAATTGCACCAAAAGATGAAATCTGATGGGGACTAGATGAGTAGTTTGAAAACGAAATAACACATGTTTACAATAATATATGAGGATGTTTATAACAAAAAATATTTGGCTTCAATAAAATTTTGAATAATCACATCAAAATTTCTCGAATTTACTCATCAATAGAAACTAATTACCACTCTGGGACAGGCCAGTATTGCCTGGATCAAACACGTAAAGCTGAAAACATGAGATTACAATAGTAACACAAAAGGAATACAACTGGTATGTGTTATGATAATTTAAATAGACATGCAAGAATCACTTATATTAAATTCTTATGACCTCGGCCAGCCGTAATAGACTTGTTTCATCAATCTATTTATTATTCTATTTTACAAATAATTTGATTTTAGGATTATTTTTGACGGCATACACGTGACTACTGGATATAACATTAGAAATTCTAGGCTTGTAGTTGGTTTTTATGGAAGGAAAATTTTCGCATTCTCAAAGTTAAAAAAAGTTGGGTCCATTTCATGGTTCAGAAATTTTATCGTTAAAAACAAGAAAACACATCATAATATTTACAGATCATTTTATGATAAAATAATTTAATATTTTAGCGTGTTAAAATTACCGTTTATTGTGTACCTGATATTTTTTATAATTTTCAATGTTTGGACAGTAACATAAATCTTTTTGTATGAAATTCTGAACACGCGAAAATGAACACGTGAAATACGCTCAAACAGTCCATGTGGTCAACAGACTATCTCCAAACAATGGTTTCTGCTACTTATTCAGAGAGCGGATCATTATATACATAACATTTATACTTCAATATTTTAGACGCTAACCTATGATTGAACACTAAAATAAGCTCTCTATTGATGAAGCGTTTATGACTGAGGAAACTATACACAAGTCTTAAATCATATGAGAAAAGATTTATTATTACTGTCACACACACACATTATTATATATGAATGTATACCAGCATAGTCGTGTTGTGTTAAATGAACCCAGTTCACCCCATTGTAGCCTGTGGAAGTGTTAAAAGTTACCATACTAATATTTAAAAGGTTATTGGCGTTTTGGCTTGTTGCATTTCGAGAACAAAGAAAAACATAATATAAGCTGCTCTCTGCTGTAAATAAAACTAGTTAAAAAGTAGTTCGATTTCACTCACAACTATTTTGATCTGATATTAAATTACAAACTATTACCAGGAACATTCACTAATTGATTAAACTTTTCAAACTAATATAAAAGATGCAACAATTTTACATTCTATCATCTATACTGATTAGTATAATATCATAGTAATGATGTAAATAGTTAGCGATTTCTGTGATTGATGTAAAGATTTAGATAAACAAAATGAACAGGTGGCTACTGGCGTTTGGCACACTAACCAATAACTATGTCACAGCCAACTACGTGTTCCAGTAACTAGAGAAGCGCTTGCTACAGTACATGCGCTACGTCATGATCGTGCATCAATATCGATCGTTTGTCTAACATGTCGTACTGTTTATGCAATAAACCTGAATCCATTATGTGTTCAACTGAGATGCGACGTTTTCTTATACATGAAGTTTCTCCATTTAGATTAAGATATAATTCAATAAATACGCAACACAGACACTTAACTAAAAGGCAGCGTTCGTTACTATAAAATCTTACTAGCTACGTGTGCTCGTGTTCACATCCTAATAAAAACATAAATAACAGACATTCGGGGACCCTGCGCTCAGTCTTACGCATAAAGATTCCGCCACATTCACTGGAGGACATTGCTAGTACGTGCCGTTTTACGTAAGGCTTTTCTGTAATGCATGTCGTAATATTACAAGCCTTTTAGTATGTTACAGGTTTCACTAGCTAATGGCTAAATTAATATCTAACAAAAACTCTACAATGATGCCTCCAACATAAACTTCCCAAGTGTCAATGTACTGTCGTAACATTATTTCTATTTTGCACCTAAATGAACAAAACCTTAACTGAAGCAAACAAACACAGAAACAAGCAGAATTTCAGCAATACTTCACACTCGATAAATAAATATTGCTAAAACGAGAGGAACAGATTTTTTAAAACTAATAGACAATAATATTAACTTGTGCAAGAAAAAAATGCTGTGGGTTTGTAGACCAGCGATGACGCGGGCCATTGAGATGGGCTACTGATTATTTTATCAGAAATAGATGAATAAATTCGTGTTATTCTTATTGAACATTTAATGTAATCGTTATGTACAATTGCAAGCAGCTGCATCAATATCATTTTATAATTCGTGCCATGTGCTTATACGCGATAAATTACAATAGGACAGTCGTGCGAATGGATTCGAATGGTTGCGATAATAGTTAGGTACTTACATGCACTAACTTTGCCATTTCACAACACTAGTCGTGTGACGGTCGTATGAAGTATATTTACTTAGTCATCCAAACATTTAATAAGTTAACTGCTATCTCTATTCATTGATATTTCAAGATTTATTGATATTTTTGCAAAATATCAAGTTTTTGAAGGCACAACCAATCATAAAGACGAGAGCATATTTTGACTAGTTAATATTTGCTACAAGAGATTATTCAGGAACAATTAAATGTTTATGAAGCATTGCTCCTAATATTGTTAAGTAAAAAGTGATAGGAACTGGTGCATTTTAAATATAGGAACAATTGAAGCAGATGAAATGTCTAAAATGTTCACTGGCCTATTTGCTGCGTTACTGCTGCTGCATCGATAACATTCTCACGACTGTCCCCCGCACATAGCTTACCGCTCGACGTAATACCGTCGTTAGCAGTATTCGCGTCAACTACCTTCAGTAACTGCTAACTACACTAATATCTACCCACATTCCAAAATAAACGAATTAACAACAACCAAGTTATACATATAAAAAGCTTAGCAAGTTAGTATATAACTCTGTTTTAGAAACTATCATATAAAACTAAACCTATTTCGTTTTCATTATAGTAATAGTTAAATTGACTAATTATAAGATTAAATACTCCTTCATTATAATTTGGACACAACTGAAGTGCATTTTAAGATATCATTTTAACGCCTAAATAGTGTTGGCTTCTTTATTATGATTTTCATAACACTAAGTAGAAAAGCTAGAATAGCAGCAATTTCAAATAATATCCATACTTTTTGGTCAATTTCGTAATATTAGCATTCAAATACCTAATAAGGCATGATGTATTGCCTTCATCATTTTTTAAAGGAAATTTACATCCGAACTCGTAATAATTCCCAAACAACAACAATATGAGTGAGATCAAAATGGTTCATTATCAATTTACAATAATAAATGGATAGTGTAGCTATTAATTAAATTGTAATATCAAACTAGCTAGTCAACTCTTAAGCAATTCTTTTTATTAACATACAAAAATCAATTCAGATATTAAATACTAGTGGACACTAACATAATCATAGCACTTGTGCTATCTCACGCACTTTCCGAGTCAATTGAGTCACATTTTGAATGTTAGTATTGATAAAACAACTAATAAGTAAATTTTAACATATCCAACAGTCAGCTAGTTTGATTGCCAAATAAGACTGGCACCCGGACAATGCGCCAGGGATAACAGAGTTAAACCATTTAGTTGGTTGTCATGAATGCCATCCTTATCCCGATAAATTTCAAACAGAATAAAAATAGACCTCAATGAATTTGAATAATATTAAAAACAGACATTCCCCACAACATACCAACGGCGAGATAATAATATAATCTATTTATATTTAACACTTATATTGTTATAACAATATCTATACAATAGTGTGTACAAGTAAACAATCTGCTGTAATCGTCCTCAAGCACTCCATTATCACAAGAATCATAGGGCACATATCACTCACTGCCGTAGTCAGTCCGTCTAAGCACCGATACCATTAACATTGCCAGCGTTAATCCACGACCCCTTAATTTATCGCTTAACGCTAAACTAATATAATTCAAGTTACATATTTTTCCTTTGTGTACACCTTGGCCAGTCACAAAATACCAGCATCTACACTTATAAATACGAATGTATTCTTTTCAATAGGCATACTGGTATACTTGGGACTAATATCACACCATTTAACGGCTTTGTACTATCTAACAGCTGATTACATCACTTTAGCGTTCGACAGTTTCGAACTGAATAGAAATAATATGTATCATGAATTCAGTAGTAGATATCCTACAATGTTTTTTTTACATTTTTTATAATTTAAAAACACCACAATTCCATATTGTCGAGGAGAAAAATTACAAATAGACACGAACAGAGGAGGCACATTTAATGTCGCGAAAGTAGCGTTGATTCTGACCGATCGGAAACATGCTTCCGAAGACACCTCCGCGCTCGAATCTGGGCCTCCTCTCTCAGGACGTACTAAATACTATTTACACCAACCATGGTCGTAAACTATTTAAATTAATTTTACAATCGTTCACCGCGCTTCGCGTTCGAAGTCTCGGCTATAATACAGCGCCACAACACGGACCGTTTTCGACGAACGGAACCTCAATTTTGTACTTTTAAACGACAAAAATAAGTCACACTCAGATTTAGTCGGGGCCCTTGAGCGTCGACAACATCCACCGCGAGAAGTGCACGGGACACAAGTACACGCGCACCTCGGCCGCGCGGCCATCGTACGGCGCCGGCGTCTCCAGCGCCACGTGCAGCGCGCGCCGCAGTAGCAAGCGGTGCGGGCCCGCGCCGCCCGCGCACACGGACGTGCACAGGCCGGCGCGCGCGCATGGCACGCGCGACACGTGCAGCTGCACGTCCACGCAAGGCACGCGCGGCACGTGCACGCGCGGCACGTGCACGCAAGGCAGCGCCCGCGGCGCCGGCGAGGCTCACTCGGGCTTGGCGGGCGCGCGGTGCGGCGGCAGCGTGTCGTGACGCCGGTACATGAGCAGGTAGGGCATGCGCGGCGGCTTGGGCTTCAGCACGGCCGCGTCGCTCACCTGCGTCACCGTGGAGTCGTCGTACCTGAAAAAAGAATCGCGTCGTGTCAATAGACTAACGTCGTCGTCTGGGCTCGCAACAATGTCGACAGTTTACTCAGTAAAGTTTGTCCACACTTGCCGTGATTTTGATCACGATTGGAGACGAAAAATAATGTCATCATAGTGGGATCGACATGGAATACAATCACAATTTCATACGCGAGTATCTCACCTTATCCAGCCAACTTGTCCGTGGAACGTGTCGGTGAGGTAGTGTCCCTTTACCGCCTCTACTCCCTCGTGGTACACCACAGCGAACAACTTGTACACGCGTTGCTTCGACGTGTACTTCAGCTTAGAAGACATTATTTCTGCAACAGGAACAGTAATAATGACATTATTAATCTGTTATTAAGTAACAGATTACACATATTTACAAAATTAATTATTTTGGCTTCACTCAGTTATTGTTTACCACAAGACGTATGAGACATAATAATGTCGTTCAGAGACGAAAAATAAGTACATCATAGAAATGTTAGAGCCTACTAACAACAAGCCCCACAACTTAGGTATTGCAGGTAAAAACATCAAGACTAATACATACTTGGATCAATTTTTAAATCAATCGGGAAGTCAATATTCTTGACGATCTTGGCGGTGTGTCCGTCGGCGTCGAGTTGGAAGCACTTGAGGTGCAGCAGCAACACCACGGGCAACTGTTCCAGCGACAGTTGCTGCCACGCGTCGCTCACGCCTTCGAGGGTATCCTTACCGGCTAGCAACTCCAACGCGTCTTTCACACTGTTCGCACGCTGAAATTGTATTTTTAAGACGATTTTAGTGATATATTGTGAGGATTTTGAATAGTTGCATTTCTTGTGTAATTTGCTCAGCCAATGTTGTCAACATTGAAGTGATTTTTACCACTCTCGGAGACGAAAAATAAGGTACCATCATTGTAATTTTTTTTTAAACTAATAATTTGAGTTACTGTGCTCATTACTTTTGAAAGTTGTATTTTACATTTTTTTTTGTTCCAGGACTTGCACATTTCCTCTTGATTAAAGTATATTAATTTCATTCTATCTGATAGCCAATCGTTAGGACTGACCTCGATGTCAAGCTGTAGCGTGAAGAAGGGCTGCACGGCGTCGGTGACGTCGTGGTGCGCGGCACGGTGCAGGCGCAGGCGCGTGCGGCCGCGGAAGATGTCGGCCACGGGCGTGCGGCGCGCGGCCCAGCGCCTCTCCACGGCGCCGCGGTTGCGCGGGCCCATCACCTTCCACTCGTCGTCCTCCGCCGCCAGCTCGGCCGGCGTGGGCGCGGCCGCCGCGCGGGCCTCTTCCGGCTCCACCAGCTTTATCAGCTGGAAATAACATACATAATAATTATCAGACCTGCATTCCTCGAAGGGTTATGTGGAACAGTGCACGTGTCGACAGCATCGCCTGGGCTCGCAACAATGTCGACAGTTTACTCAGTAAAATTTGTCCACACTTGCCGTGATTTTTATCACGATTGGAGACGAAAAATAATGACATCATAGTAGTATTACTGGAAATAACATTCATAACATCATGTCAGCTGCAAGTATATGTACATAAATCATATTTATTTCTGTAAATTGGTTTTAAAAACACTTTTACACAAATTGGTTATGTTGTACAGAGTGATTCTTTTAAGTTGGATAACAGGGGGGAATCAAGCAACAGCGTTTTTTTTTTTTTTAGAAAAGCTGATCTAGAAGTTCAACCAGAACCAGGCCCGGCGCACTCGAAGCTACAAGCACGTGACTGTCCCGTCTGGACGGACTAATTCAGTGGGGTTGCCGCACGCCGCCCGCGATTTACGCGCACCGCAGAGTCGGGCATCGGTCGGTGATTATTCTTATTTATGTCACCCGTATCTATGTACTTAGTTAGAATATTAATTTTCTAAACAAAGTCGGGTTTGTTACACCACTTATAACTCGAGATCTGCTGTACCAATTTTCATGGTTATTGATTTGTCTCCGCCTAGAATAGCAGAATAAATCAAAAAATCGACGAATAAAAAAAAAACAATGAAAAATCGACGAATAAAAAATTTATGAAAGAATCATTGTCCCGAAATGGTCCTTGGTTTCGTACCTGTCAAACATTTTATGTACATCCTGTGGTAGTAGGTGTGGAAAAGTGCATTGTAATGCTTGATGGTACAGCTAGTTATTATTATAGTATATTATAGTACATTGAGGTACTCTCAAGTTCTATTTTCATAGTCAGGTTTATTTGAATTGTATTTGAGTTTTTTTTTGTTGGTGGGTATAGTTCTGTTCAAACGTTATGGCGGCTCGGAAGATAGCTGCGAGTGACGGTCAGAGCAGGTTTAACGGTTCAAGCTATTTTACGGCTCGGAACATTTAACGTAAAGCTGAGCAGAACACAATTTTAGGTATCAGCGGGGCGCAGAGGACACATCATCTTGACTGTATAATACGCAGACTGTCACTCGCAGCTAACTTCCGAGCCGCCATAAAGTTTGAACAGACCTATAGTGGTTTACTACTATAACTAAACATTATGGAGTAAGATTTTGACAACAGGGTACTTGTACATACTTTTTTATTGGCCCAATTACGTAGGTACTTCTTCGACCTCAGTCGGTACTATCGGTTTCCTTTTAAGGTGAATGCGTAGTGGTAGCCCGTAGGTATTATAGTTTGCACTAAACAAGGTAGTTGAGAACCAACACTATAATTTTTGGGTGTTGGCTCCTGGACGATCTTGTTCACATCGTATGTCATTCCAGATTTGATATGTATGTACCTTGTACCTACCTAAACACTTAAAAGAAGTTTCATAGACAATGTAGGTGCACACTAACGTACGCTGAATGCCTATATTCCTAGGTTAAAGTACCTACCCATACAGACATTGTAAAATATAACAGTTTTCTGATCTACATACTACTAAGTAAGCACCGAACCTAGGTTTATTTGAAACGTAATTGGCTTACAAAAGTACAGTACCTATTAAGCGTATAACTGGTGATTAAATATTCAGATTTATTATTATTTAAGAAGGTATAAGGGTTTTGCGATAGAAAGAGATGCAACTTGTTGGTCAGGGATGGCGAACCACTGGCACGCGACACAATATTTTGGGCACGCCACCGATTTGAACTATATTTTCATCTACCTATGCCCTGCAAGTCATTATTTTCAGATATGATTAACATTATAAGACTCGCTTAGAAACCGTTTGGCAAATGACTCCAGTTCAGCATGGCAAACATTCCACTAAAAGTAACCTCTTACAACCCTAATTTAAGTTATTTGTTATCTAATCTGCAACACAGAAGACACTTAATGTTAAGTACTTAAAGGACCATGCGTCAGATTGGGCTCAGTATCCAACAGAGTTGTGGCATATGCCATTGTAAAGGATTTTGTACGTACTTAAATTGTTACTATCGGCACCACCTTCAATTCCATTACAGAAAAAAGATATGCACATAACTATGTTTTGTAGAAAATGACAATTGGTAGTCTTATAACTGTTATTGTAACAATAAATTCATACTCAAAACTTTAGAGTAGCAAGCGCATCTATTGTTTACCATTACTTTAAGAGTCTAAAGTAATGGTAAACAATAGATGCGCTTGCGCCCGTGTGATCAAGATTCAAGATTCCATCGCTCGTGTCTAACAGGTAGACGCACAGTAGAAAGATGTGCACATACCATTTCAATAATATGGTTTCTAGGGTTAGGCAGGCACATAGAATTTAATCCACCGGCAGGTCATCTAAACGATATTATTATTGATATTGATTGAAATGTTAGTAAAAATATTTTTAACTGATAAAAGCTGTTTTATTTTTTTATGTATTTTTTGCACATGGAATTAAAACTAGTATAAGATGTCAAATAGCAAAAAATACAATGTCATAACAGCATTACTTTCCAGAAATATAGCTTATTTATGGTAGGAGAAAAATATTTATAGCAAAATAACCCCATGGATTCTTCACTAAAATGAGTTAATATCTTTAGATTTAGTGTCGTACAAGTATATTCTAAGTGATCTCATCTCTGTTGGTGGGTGAGCCCAGACTTCATACATTTATGCCCATGGTCCTTTGAGTTAGACGTATAACTGAAACCTTTATTACTGTACAGTGCAAAATGTATTTTTTGGTAGTAAAAAGTTTTGAGTCGCTATTTTGCCAATAATCACTAAGTCAAAATTATTTGACGGCACATTTCCATAGCATCGAAACATTTATTTAGAAAAATGGCAGGTTGATTCATAAAGGTTCGCTACCCCTGTTGCAGGTGAAATATAACTGTAGGTAATTTAGCGCTGTGCGGCCTGAATTGCACTTAATTGTATCGTGGCAAAAGTTGCTATTTATTTAATCGACTTTGCGGAGAGAATCTTCAGTACTTATACTTTTATATATTCTGTGCCAGAAACTTTAAATTACCTATTTGGCGCAGCCGTAAAACACACAATTTTATTTTTATTTTTTGTTAAGATCTAAGTTTTTTTGCCATGTGCCAAATAAACATGATAATTTTCTCTCTTTCTTCAATCAATCAAAGAAATTAATCTTAAAATTTTACACCAATATACATATAAATAGCGCAGTATAGGCTAACCCCCAAGAAATTCGCCACAACTGGGTTCTAGTGGACTCACCTCAAGCATCTCATCATTGAGTGAGTTGAGCAGACAGCCGAGGAACTCCTCGGCGTCCTCCTGGCGTCCCTCCTGCGAGCCGGGGAAGGGCCTGAGCGCGCGCAGCACGCGCTGGCCCGCGCCGCCCTCCAGCGGCGGCCCGGCCGGCACGGCGGGCACGGCGGCCGTGCTAGCGCCTGTCGCGCCGCGAGGGGTCCGCGCTACTGGCGCTAACGGGCTGAACTCGTAGCACAACTCCACCCTGGATATAACAGACGTTTATTAATTATCAGCCTTTAAACATGCTTGTGCAAGGAGTATCTTGCCAGCCCAGCGTTAAGAAACTATGCATTGATCGCAACGAGCGAATAGCTTGAACACATGAATATAAACTGGTGTTTTGGATGAGCGTGCCAAAATGAAAAAAAAAAAAAAAAAAGAATTATGTTCACACAAGAAACTAATGCACAGTAGTGTACTGTGTTAGCTCAATGGGTATATTTTTGAGCACATATAATTATCATAGCCTACACCAAAAGGAGATGTATCATTTTTGGCCATGAGATGTACATTTATCAAAAAATGGGAAAAAATCCCACGAATTGAGGAAAAATATTCGTGATAACGTGACATTTAGTAAGATTCGTATCTAGTATCAATACTCCGTTATAGTAACTCCTATATTCATTGATTGATACAACCCTAGCAATGGCAGCCATTTTATGTTCCTTAATGAGTTGTGGGTATTTTTTGTTGGTATTTCCAGGCCATATGAATAATGCGGCGCTTCTAAATTTTCTACCTCAATGGGTAAATGTCATTATCTACATACAACCTGTCATAACTGTCACGATAAAAGATTTTTTTTTTATTATGTGCATAAAAAACACTTTATTATAAGGAAAAAAAAATACTTTATTCTATTCAGGGGTTAGTTTCCCATTTTTCTTAAAAAGTACAGGTTATGGCCGGAGTCCCATACAAAAAAGATACATCTCCTTTACATCAATAAATTATTTGATTGTTATGCTTACAAGGAATCAATGACAGGCGTGCTAGACTTGCCGCGACGCGTCTGATACGGCAGTGCCTTCAGCATGTTGTAGAATGGCGGGCAGGCGATCAGCGCCTGTAGGATCGCGTTCACGTAGCAATAGTTGGAGCGATTGGTGAGTCCGCGAGGCAGCAGCGATACGGGACGGTTGTCCAGCTGGTACTTTGACAAGAATTCTGTATAACAATCAAAAACAAATTAACCTATTGTGTCAATAATTCTCCAATTTTGTGCAATATACGGTTAATGTGCAATTAAATAACTTATTTACCGTTTGCATATCTGTAAAAGTTGAATCACCAAATGAACTCACCTCCCATCCTGTACGAATTGGGATCATCGCTGAAGGGCGAGGGCTGCACGGGCACGGCGGGGCTGGGCTCCTTGCTGACGGGCACCTCGCGCGGCTCGAGCGCCGGCGCAGTGCGCGCGCCGCCGGCTGTCGCGTTCACCGAAGTCTTCTCCGAGTACGACAAGGCGGGCGGCGCAGTCATGCGCGGCACTGGGGAACTCTTGTCAACAGTCGTCACCTGCGACGGCGACGCGTCGAAGGGCGGCACCTTGGCAACCGGCTTTTGGACGTTGGGAGGTACGGGAGGCGCCATCGTCGTCGGGCTAGGCGGCTCCTCGGGCGCGGCCGCCACGGGAGCGGGTACGGGCACTGGCATGGGAGCGGGCGCGGCCACACCTACGCTAGTCTTGTTGGAGAACAGGCTGGCCCACGATTTGCCGGGCGCGGGCTGCGGCTGCGGCAGCACGGGCGGCGGCGCAGGCTCACCACGGTTGCGCGGCGTGGGGGGCGGGGGGAAGTCCGACGCGGTAGGTGCGGGCGGCGGGGGCTGCGGGACGGGCGGCGGCGAGGGCGCGGCGGCTCCCTTGCGCGAGTGACCGAACGGCGCCTTGTTCGTCACGATGAGCGGTGGCCCGGCCGCGTGCAGTGTGATGGAGATCGGCATCGGTGCCTTGCTCGGCGGCAGCGGAGGTTCGCGTTTGACATGTTCGACTGCGGGTGCGCTCCTATCAGAGATGTCATTGTTTTCGTTGGACGGTGAGCGGTTAGTAGGTCCGTCACGCTTTTGTCTGCTGCCGAAAGGCGCTTTAGGTGTAGACGCGGCTTGTTGCACTGGGACTACAGTTTGCGGAACGACAGGTTTAGCTGGCTGTTTGCCGCCTGAGAATGGCGCTGCGGGCCCCTTAGCCGGTTTTGGAATCGTTGGCTGAATCTTATTTGTAGGGATCTGATTGGTAGGGGGTGCGGATGACGGAGGGAATGATTTATTTGCGGGAGATTGCGCAGCAATTGGCGCTTCGGGTTTCGACTCTGTAGTGTTCCACGACGTCTTAGGGGCCTCAGTCTTCGGTGTAGTTGCAATTTTTTCGACTGGTGAAAGCTTCGCTGGGGCGGTATCAGGCATTCGGTCTGACTGTTTTGGACTGCCAGGACCCTTTCCGATTTTAAGGTCCTTCATAGGCAGCGATTCCACGGATCCAGCCGACGCTGAAGCGGTGGGCGGCGGAGGCATGGGTTTTTGTTCTAGACTCTTGTCTTGTGGTGTGTAGGTTTTGTTCTGATTCTGCCCCTGCACGAAGTTCTTGGCGTGGACGTTAAACTGGTGCGGCGTGGTGTGCGACGCCGGCGGCGGCGGCTGCGGCTGCATGGGCACGGGCGGCGCATGAGGCGGTGGCGGCATGTACATGGGCGGCATGTATTCCACGCCGCCCTCTACGGGCGGGCCGTAGGGCGGCGCGGCGTAGTGCGCGCTAGCGTAGTACGCGTCCACGGCCTCCTGCTCCATGACGACCTCTTGAGGGTATTCATCGGGGCCCTTGTCGGGTTCGCCCTCTACAGGCATAGGGTAGTCGGGGTAGTAGGGCGGGTAGGCGTAGGGCCCGTACACGAGCGGCTGGTACACGGGCAGGTGGTAGAGTGGCGCGCCCTGCGCCTGCGCGGCGGGGTAGTACTGTGGGTACTGCACGTAGTAGGGCGGCGGCTGGGGAGGCGAGGCGGGGCGCTTGCCGCGCCTCTCACGGCGCTGTGTGCGAGCCGCGCGCTCGGCCGGCGCGGGCGCGTACTGCGGCTGTGGCTGGTAGTACTGCCCCATGTAACCGTGCACATTGACGTTGGCCGTGACCTGGCTCACGTACACGTTGGGCGGCGCCACGGGCCACTGGTGGTGGTGCGGCGGCGGGTAGGCGGGCGGCGGCTGCGCGTAGGGCGGCGGAGGGGCGGCGCGCGCCGGCGAGTGGGGCGCCATCTCGCACTCGCCGCCCGACAGGCTGTCCACGCTGCTCGACACGGTCCCGACGCCCGCCGTGCTCGATGAACACGATGACGGATCTATAGCCGCCACAGTCCAAGTTATTAAGGCTGCTAATTATACTACTTTTGCTCTACTTTAATAAAATAATCAGTCAATTAAAATAACTGAATAAAAATACAAGTGCAGTCTTTACCTATAATAGGTTCGTTCCAGCCACCGGCGAGTGCGTTCGCCGAGATGTCAGGTATCCGGTCGTAAAGGGCGCAATGCAGTCTGTTCAATTCCGCTTCCTTCACATCAGATAAGTCTAGGAATTCATAGTCCTGAAACATGCCATAGCAATTAATATAGACCATGAATTGTTCCCATGCCATTCACATAATAAATACAAAATTAACAACTACATATTAAAAAGTAAAGGTAGGTCACTTTCCATACTAAGTAGGCCGTGCTGAAGAACTTCTATTCCGTCGCCATGTCACCATTTTATTCTATACAATAAAACTCGGTTTTCACATTTCATTGTGACCAAACCATTCCAGATCCAGGAGATCTGAAATTACTTCACCTCAGTTAGCATTTTCAGCAAAATGCCGAAAATTAATATCAAAATTGTGCTTTATCATGTCAATATATTTTGAAGTGTTTGTTGGTTTACACTAACATAAAACATTAATGTTTTACAATGAGTACATAATAGTGATTATTTAATGCTAATTATTCAACTTAACTTGTAGTAACCAACCAATAAACCATATATTTTATAGAAGGAAGCACGGAGCGACGTAAAAATGGCTTCCACTACGTGTACATACTAGAACATCAAGAATTTGTCACTTTTATTGTTCAATGCATTAGGTCAAGAAAAAGGGTAGGTAGTATAGTGGTGAATAGTAGTGCAACACCAAAAACAAACCTTTAAATTCAGAATCTTAGATATCTTTAGAAAAAATTCAATTTCATATTATACATGACCAAGATTATATTTATTTTTTCTTGGATATGTATGGTCACTATAAAATAAACTTAATGTGTTATCTAGAGTAAATGGGAACATGACCAATTTTCTAAAATTCTGAATCCAAGTATAGTATGGATAGAGACCTTCAAGTATTTATGCTGTTATCACATTTTTTTTTATAAAGGGTGTGGAAATACCTAAATGGACCCTTAACGAAGCCAAAGCACACTTGATCTCGTCATAGCGATCATTTTTTGATCTGGACCATACCTCGGAACCTTCTAGTTACGGAGATATTGGAGGTCAAAGTTCTAACTTTCTCTCAAGTTTTGTTTTGAATACTAGTTTTAAGCTTATAACTTTACCTTAAACCTCCATGACCCGTTTACTATTCAATGCATCCATCAGTCAATGTTTGATGGATGCATTGCAATACAGAATGCTTGGTTGACGGCTTCGTGAAGGCTCCTTTTTACACCTTGTATGTTAGTGTTTACGGGAAACCACATATTATTGAAAGATGTATGTTCAGGATCAGATTGGAAACAGGCATTTACAGCAAGATACTCAGACAGTTAAGCGCTCGACAGGGCTGGCGTTGACGAAGCGAGAGCGAAGAAAAATACATACGCGATTGTTACTGTCCTTTATATACATAATGTTACTTTTGGCGTACGTACGAACGGGCTCTTTTTTAAAGCGATGTTTTTTTTTTCCACACAAAGTATTTTAAGTCTTGTAGTAGATCCAAGCATTGAGAATCCAATAGGGTGTATCTCTAGCGCGCTAAAAACGCGCACTCAAAAGCGCTCGTGCCGACGACGTGGGCCGATGGTTTAATAAAAGTGGCAATCTATCAATGAAAAATGTACTTTAGTCAACCTAAGAAAATGATACAACCAATAGATTGCCATTTTCAATAAGTCAATTGAATGTTTCTGCCTATTGCAGCAGTCTTCATTTGATCTAAACCTTATTATTTCATTGTCAATACTTGTCCTAACAGTACTACAGCTTAAAGAATTGTTGTTTCATCAATTCAACACAAATGGTTCCAATTTCCAACATTTGAGTTCTCATATCCATTATTCAATTGCCAACAATGGCGTCGTGACGACTACGTACCCACCAGGTCAAGATCTTTATTATAAGGAGAAGAAACTACCATTGTAAAATACAAACTCACAACTTTAAATGTATTATATGCTGACAGCTAATAAAGTGATTTGATTCAAGGCATTTAGTGTAGGGGGTGCACAAGCCACTTTTTTCATGCACAGACATTTTGTTAATTTAATAGCTACTTTTTGTATGTCCCATTTTGTGTAGGTTTAAATATTGTTTTGGATACTTGCGCCCTAGTACCGAGAGCTCTCTGCATATCCCGCAAAACGGCGCCTCGAAACTAGTTCATAGCCATTTGCTATCCCATCGTCCCACAATAATACAACATCAATTAAAGGGCATGCTTGCGATTTAGAAAGTAACAGGTGGTATACAAGTTCGGGTCGGCCAGATTCGACACACGCCGGGCGGTAAAACAGAATGTATATTTTACTTCCCAGCCACACCAAACTAACTTCATGGGTAAAGTTGCATAAATAGCCTTGTCAGTATCATCCATGTAGTTAACATGCAACCTAATTAGGGCTTCAAATTGACAATGGTCAGAAACGTAAAAAAATATTAAATTATGACTTTTGTTGTTTTACAATGTAGGCTATAGACAAAGTTATCATGAAAAGTATTGAATAATTCGTTTGGGAGGCAATTGCATAATATTTTGCTAAATTAAGTAATGAAAAGAAAATGCATGAACATGATGAAGCCATGATTGACTATGTGGACTACAATTAATTGTCATGCTTGCTTAACTACTAAATTAGTTCAGAAATCATGATTACATTCAACTCATTAATAACCATTCTACAGTAGCATACATTCTGCAAATGAGTTGCTCTCCATCAACAATAGAACATGCATATACAAGAAATTGAAAAATGAGTTTTCATATTAAAGTACATTTGTTTCCTTAAGTTTTACAACATTGTCTATGTCTTTTTATATGCATTCAGTAGTTTAAAGTTGTATTTAGTGATAAAACAATTGCTGTTTACCGCGTGACATAGCAATGTTGCAAACTGTATGAGAATAACATTTAATCTTTTGCGCAGTCTTATGTAAGAGCATAATAACGTAGCATAATGCCCTAAACAGATATTTACTGGTCTTGCTCATATTCAATTTGTAGAACCATAAAACAATAAAAACATAATAAATATTGTCACATAAAATGTCTTACTTATAACATGCATGTTTTAAATATGAACCTTAAGTTATAAACGCAACACATTATTTCAATAATTACTGAGTTCACTACTATAGCTTTCATTGTACCAATTGTACAATCAACAATGCACATTTGCAACACTTGAAATACAAAAATTGCCTCTCTACTAGGACACAATAGACATGTCAAATTATTTTCACTACTGTGAGTTTGACTGTGCTATTATTGCCTGTGTGATAAACATTTTTACATACTTACAACAGAAATCTCAAGAAAGCACTTGAAATGAGTATTTAAACAGAAGTCATTCTTAATTTTTGTAGAAGTGGTTCAAGAATTTTGTTGATAAGTGTTAAAACAACAATATTTAACAAAAATATTAATAAAATCAAGATAAGAATAAATTATGAATGTTCTAAATTGCCCACACTTTGTCTTGTTTTACAAAAATAAATATTTTGGCAAGTTTTGCATGAGACTGCTTGCTAACTTTCATGTTTGGAATTGATGATTTAAGTAAATGGGTTATGCTAATTTGGTAAATTAATCTTACAAAATTCCATAGCACTATTTGAAATGAGGAATGGAATTCAACCATGGCATACAATAACGAAGCGTGGGAACCTTTTCAACAAACCTTTATTGAGAATACTCACTGTTTTACTACATCTATAACACACACACTCTAAAACCTCAATATTAAACCAATACAATACAAATTGTGTTTAGACAGTCTAAAACAAATATTTTGTCAGGTAAGAATTTCATGATTGAACTGTAGACATTCATATCATTCATAGGATAAGTAACTATTATACTATATTCAATTTCACATGAAACAGACTTATTTAAATGCACAGACAAATACAGGTTTCGGGCTTTAATTGGTTTTACTTGGCTAATTAACACAAGTAGTTCTGTCAGTGGTAGTTCACAACAAGTAAATTATTGGACAAGTTTACCTGATAGTACAATACAAAGTCAAGAGTTACATTCTGAAGAAACTAATTGCATCAACTTGATTGGGTACCAGACATTTTTTTAAAAGAAAATGTAACCTTGAGTTTCGCTGCGGAATGTACAGAAATGACAACCCGTTTGAACGTTGGACTTCACTACGGCTTGTCAAATTTATAGGTTATAATTTTCGGGATTTAAGTCATATATTGTACAGAAGCTCATCTAATCAAACATTATGTATATCGAATACTACACGATTTTCTACCATGCAAAGATTATAATATGCCATAGCTTCCGTACCGACTAAACAACAACAAATCCATAGCACATGTGGTTCTTCAAGTCATAAAAATAATGAAATGCAAAAGTGAAAATGACATACCTATTACTGAACCAATTACTGTCGAATTGACTTCCATTGGAATTCCTTTCGACTAAAGCATTATTTTCAGCGTTTAATTTTCTCTTGTATTAACGCAAAGCTGCGAAATATGCGGAACATTTGGAGGACTATAAGATGGCGTAACAACGCTCAGTTGCCGGGTGCCATCCGAGTATTGACAAATCAACATATTGGCGATTCTCATTGCGTAAACACGAAACTGGACACTTTCTATATATCAAAAACTAATGGCACTTACCTCCCACGTGCATACAATGTCTGGAAAGAGATATTTTTTCTAATGTAATGGCCAGTTTCAATATCACCAAAACAAGAAACAAAAGCCAAACAAATGTTTATGTAAAAGTACTGCAAATATGATATCCTTACCGTTTTCATCAAATCCATGGCCTTTTAAAGAACACCATCACGAAATTTAACACCGTCAATATTATTTAGACAGAAGCGGCGTTGAAGAAAAATATCTTAAAACGGGATCAACGTCGAGGCCATGCACTCTCCCAACACTTAACAGGATGTGACAAAACGCGCGCCATTTTTAACTGGCCCTTTGGTAGCCAATAGGATTTCAGGATCTAAACCATAAACTATAACCAGAGACAAAAACTGATGAGTCCGTAGTGTTGTCGCACTTGTTCGGATGTGCGCCATTGTAAATCACAGACAATAGTGATTTTCAATGTCCACAGTAATTTCATAGAGCAAAATCAAGATAAAGTATTAAAAACTAAAAAGGAATGCTCGGCTGGGGAATCAAATGAAAGACGATAAATATTTTTTCCCCGCACCAGCAAGAGTCATCGACTTTGTGCGCTGAAAATAATTACATTCTTTCCGCGTTTTGATGTGTCGTCAAATAAACCCCACAAAGTAACTCTGTGTTACTCTGTGGTGTCACATGGCACACAGAGGCGCCAAATACAAAACCCCTGAATCGCTATCGCTAGCCTCGTTTGTATTTTTCTGACCAAATAAATGTACCTATAAGAATTCAACATTTTGCAAATTCAACATTGTAGTCCGGAATGGATTAATACAATCATGACGTTGTTACAATGTACACTAATGTAAAGTAAAATTTATTTGAATAGATTGTTGGTACCTACATAAAATGAGGTGTAACAATATAATGTGTGAGCCTTGTAAAATCTACCATAAATTAGGCATGCAAACATTAACCAATAATTGTTAACTAAATTGCAGAAAAATTCAATTTAATGGTTTACAGTTAAAATCAATAGTTGGCTTAGTACATTCATAATGTAAAGTATATGAATTTTATACAAACAAACGTCTCCTTGACGGGGAGGACTATTAGTAAACATTAGCAAATGTATTTTGGAAAAATATCATGGCGGTGTTACTTCGGATTTTAGCCACGGGCCAAAAGATTCTTGTCCGGTTTATTATAACTACGTACTATCGGTATGTGCCCGACCCAGTTCTCGAAAATGGCAATATTACACTGTATTGGGATCAATCCATCATCACTGACAGGACTATTGTGGCCAACAAGCCTAATATAGTGGTGGTGGACCGATCTCAGCGGCGCGCAATGATTGTTGACATAACGGTTCCGCATGACAAGAACCTCATGAAAGCCGAGAAAGATAAGCAAATCAAGTATCTTGACTTAACTCGCCAGGTTGTCGACATGTTGGATGTGAACTCAGCGATCATTGTTCCGATAGTCGTTTCAGCTAATGGCTTAATTGCCTAGAGCCTCGACCAATATCTGAGAAGGCTCTCGTTAGGCAGCTGGATCATGGGCTTGATTCAGAGAGCGGTGCTCCTGAACACGGCTCGTATTGTTAGGAGGTTCCTTTCCTCTGGAGCCCTGACCGCCGCGCCGGTAGCTTGGACCCTGTTCCCGTACTACTTGTATATTTCAAAATGTTTTTTTTTTTATACTGATGATGACCAGTTTCGAAAAAGAATAGTGTTACTTTTTTCTTTTAGCCTCAGATACAGTGATCAGTGGGTAAAAACATTAATTAATTTTTTGATGGAAACGGATCACGTTATCAGTGGATACAAGTTACCGTGATCCGTGGCTAATTCAGTCTCAAACCGTGATCGGTGGAGACAAACCCAAAGACGTTGCATTGACATTAGCATCCGCACTATACAGTATGTTTCAGAAAAGTGTGGTCATATTTTTGAGGGGCTGCTAGGTAGATAGAGACTTCAAAAAAGTATTTGCTGTCCATATAATCTAACAGGTATTGTTCTGTAGGTCAGCTGTTTTTTTTTTAAATTCAATTGAAATTTCGGTGATGGGCCTATGGAGAAAAGTGTTCAGTTTGAAGGTCTGTGACACATTCTAAAACACGACCACAACTTTCATATACACCATAACCATTTTTTATCAATAAGCACGTAATTTCAACTAAGCTGGTATTGAAAATATATGACGAAAAGTAAAACTACACACTTATTTTGCCTATCGTGACGTCACAGTAGAAAGAGTCTGCTCTGGTGTTGGATTATTTGTATCGATGCTCACATGGGTGTAATCATCAGCTTTTGATCGTATGATGAAGGGGAGACTAAATGGGATCCGATATCATACACCTGCGATATTATTTCTGATTATGTGAGAACGATGAGCCTTTGAACTTGACTCATTATAAAAATTACAAAAAAAAAAACGTAATAGGTACCTATATTAAATTAAGTGAGGTGCGTAAAACACGCAACCACCGCGGCACTGTGCGTGTAAAAACGGGGAAAGAAGTACATGAGGATAGTTTGTAGGTGCTACATTCTGCCTACACCCGTAGGATAAAAGCGTGAGCTTAAGTATGCACCTATGAATTTTTTCATATCTGTTATATTTAGGATAATTAAACGGGACACTTACCTATCGAAAATTTTTAGTTAAGTAAGTTCATGCCTGCTGTGTCTATCGCATCTTGGTGTGTATTGTATTATTAGATTAAAAAGTGAAAAATTGTAGATAGACCAATAAATAAATAAATAATATCGATACCAATAAAATTCTTAAAAAATCCGCACTACACTCGCCACGAAACGTCTCAATCGTAGGCCATTGTGTACGTGATTCGGCCACGTCGTCCCACGTTCCACCTGACTGCGGCGAAATAAACTGTTTCTATTAGCGACACTCTAATCTCTACAAATATTGGACTGTTTGCTTTCGCCTAATTCAAATGTTACGTGACACATTAGGCTTATTATTGTCTTGTAATAATTTCTACATAATGCATCATCATGGCTGGTTGGTATAGGGTAGGTATGTGAGTACTACTATATTATGTGTTCAGCTAATTATCTAACTTCTAGAGATACCTATTTGCCTGACATTTGACTGATAATGGTAATTCAAGCGCCAAGTCCATCAAAGCTAACCACCACACCGACTTTTTATCTTTTTAACCGACTTCAAAAAAAGGAGGAGGTTCTCAATTCGGTTGTATGTTTTTTTTTTTTTTTTTTTTTTTGTGTTTGTTACCGCATATCTCCGTCATTTATGAACCGATTTGAAAAATTCTTCTTTTATCTGAATGGATTTACTTCCCGATTGGTCCCATAGAAATTTCATCAAAATCGGTTAAGCAGTTTGGTTTTGAAATCAAAATAACTGGAAAAAATGTCATCCAAGTACAAGAAATTGCGAAATTGATACTTGACAAGGATTTGCGTGTGATACGATAACTAAAAAGGGTAAAATAAAAACTTTTTTGCAAAAAAAAACCGACTTCCAAAAAAAACACGAAAAAAGTGGAAAATAACTTTACTTTCGGAAGTCGGTGGCAAAAAAGTCAATGAAACAAACAATAGTCACCTACTTCCGAAAGTAAAGTTATTTTCCACTTTTTTCGTGTTTTTTTTGGAAGTCGGTTTTTTTTTGCAAAAAAGTTTTTTTCTCTTGTCATCTTTGTACTTACTGTGTTTCTAAAACTACCCACTGTTGTTAAAAGTGTTATTTCTGCACTATCATTATAATTTTATTGTTGTTATAATTTAGTTTTTTGCATGCTGTGTCTATCGCATCATATTGTACACTATGCTTGTATCATATTGCTTGTATTATTAGGATAAACAGTGTAACAATTGTAGATAGGCCAATAAATAAATAAATAAATAAATAGCGCTGAAAGTTGAAAATCGAACAGTGCGCTTTAGGCATTAGCTAGGAGTTGTCTAGTATTAGTGAAATCAGGAATAAGCACACAATCATGAGTTAACTAACTTCACACTAGGTTGCACATTGGGGCCCAGTTGATTTCACTTATACCCATTTTATTTGACTAGACGTCTTGAGTAGGTAGCCTGAAGCCAATTCTCTATCTATTTGATTCAGTATTTACCCTGTTGGATAAATATTTCCATACAGACAAACTATACTATAGACTTACATAGTATTTTAATGAATACAGAGAAATTGTATCATTTTATCTCTATCTAGAATTTTCCAAAACTCAGATAAAATCCTACACTTTTCGAAATGGAAGGAATGATGTAAAATGAGCCTTAGGTACTACAAAATAGATATATACAATACTTTTAGTAAGCATTATTTTTCTTTGCATATTTTCGCAGATGCTCGATTTGTTTATGGCGGCTGATTTTTATCTATAGGTAGGTATATTTTATAACAATATGTAAATATGCATTGGGGTATTTGGTCAGCCAATACTCTAGAGTTTCTAGACTAATTTATTTAACACCTAATTGTGTTGCTGCGTGTGTACTTACAATAGTATGTATATAGTATCTAAGTACAGCATTAACATAATAATTAATTTAGTCTGGGACTCTAGACTAATTTATTACCTAATAAGGACCCTATAATCAACAATATTGTACTGACGCCGATAGCAAGTTCAATGCAATAATTATTAAAGGTTTATTTAATTTAGGATTATCGGTTAAATGTTGATTTACTTTTTTACGGCTAATCTCAAATCCTATCTGTCAGATTGGCTTATAATTGATTTTGATGTAATAGTTATTTAATCAGCTTTCAGAATATTACTAAAACATTGAGAAGAGAAGAGTATAATAAGGTAGTTTTTAAAAGCATAATTGACCCACTGTATACCCAAGGTGGTGAACAATGAACCCCTCCCTGGTTGACAATGGGTCTAGAGATTTTTATGGATAATTAAAGACATATTTTAGTAATGAAATTCAATATTTATAAGAAAATAAAAATAAAATCGACATTATGTCGTATCTTAAAATTTAAAAACAAAATCGAAAATCCATCAATTGTGTTTGCGTATCAGTTCAGCTCTAAATATTTTTCAGTCGCTATAATTTGGTGTAGGCAGTCAAGATTTTCTTTTCCATATATCTGTTTATAGAGTGAAAAAGGCAATGTAGTGCTTTCTTCTCAGCTTTCCTAATGCTTTGCCTGGCGTTTTTTGGCATGCTGTTTTCATCTCATCCTCACAGCTATGAATAAGAATAAGAAATTTTATTTGCTCAAACATGCAGAATTAAAATAATACATGCATGCAAGATCTTAAATAACATTGGCTCACGACATGCCTGCCATTTCTCATGGCGTGCAAATATCTTTAAGGTACAAACATTATTATTAAATCAATGATTTTTAAATTTTACACTTATAAATTAAATAACAGTCACAGTTAAACAAATTTCAAATTTTCAGTCATTTACATTATCCAATTATTTATTTTCCTTGTTCAATATACAATTATCACAATGAAAATTACCTATTAATAACCTTATTAATTATTATCCTTTATTTATTTTTCTCACTTATTTTTATATTTTTAAATATTCTTGTACAAAATTAGTATAAAAAAACATTTAAAAATATATAAAATAGTAGTCCACCAGCACCGGGAACAGGGTCCGAGCTACCGGTGGTCAGGGCTCTTGAGAGAGGAACCTCCTAACAATACGCGCCGTGTCCAGAAGTACTGCTTTCTGTATCAAGCCCTTGATCCAGCTGCCAAGCGAGAGCCTCTTCAGATGTCGGTCGAGGCTCTTGGCTATTAAACCATTGGCCGATACGACTATCGGCACAATGACTGCCGTATTCACGTCCCACATGTCGACAACCTCGCGAGCAAGATCTAGATACTTGAATTGCTTATCTTTTTAATTATTTATTATTATGAGTACCTATTTTTATTATCATTTCATTTCTCCCACTTGTAATAAAATAATTATATTTTATTAATGGAATATATTAAATTCTAGCAGAACCATGCACAATTACAAATAGGTTTTACAACAAATACGCAGTGTAAGTTTTTAAACTGACATGGTTACTAACATTACTATATATTAGCACGTAAAACGGGATATTTACCATGTTTACTATTAAAATACGCAGTGAATCCCGACTCACTGTATACACAGAGAGAGACAGACCACAGGATTTTAAAAACAAATTAGAAACAATATATTTAGAACAAATAGCAAGTCAATTACTTATGTGTGACCGTCGGACTGCCAAATCATAGCTCTCGAGTTCGAATCCAAGACCTGACCTCTGATTTTTCGTATTCGGTGAAGGAAAACATCGTGAAGAAACCAAGCCAGCATGCCTTAGAGATTTTCTCGACGCCAAGAAAGAGGCCCATGGGCGGCATAAAAATTCCGACACCAGGCACTAACCAGCCAATGCCAGCCAGCTGAAAACCAAAAAAAAAGATTAATGCAGCGTACCAACAAAGCCACGGTATTATTATTATTATTACAATTTTATCAATTTCTATTGTAAATATTGTAATTTAGCAATTATAAACAAAACATCAAGTCACATTTCAAAATTATTTGGCAGCGGCTCAGCAAAATCGGCGACGCACCTTGTCAGGTGAGCGCAGCCACGCGGGAATAGGACGAGATGGGATTGTGCGCGAGGTGGGGGGGGGGCGTATGTGTTCGTACAAACGGCCGCACTACGTACATTGGTTTTATCTGTATATGCGATACCCACTGTACGCAACTGACCAACCGTTTACCCGGGTCAGTTTTATAGGAAAATCCGAAATAGAAGCAAAGCAAGTCGTAGTCAAAGTCACTCAATATAATAGAAATCTAAGCATTTGTATTCTGGCATAGGCTATTATTTCATTGAATGACAATAGCCTCTAGAATTTTAAAGGTTTGGTCAGTGCCTCGGCGGACTTAGACAATACTACCCTGATTTGATAATAAGCGAAATGGGTTCGTGAACAAATAACAAATATTCGGAAAAACTATCGTGTTGATAATGAAATAGGTCAATAATCGTTTTATTTGTCTGACATTCTTTCCCAGATTATTTGTTTTTGCCATGCAAACATCTTTAATACCTCTTGTTATGCAAAATTTCTTATCATCTTTGATTACCGTCACGGTTAGTCAGTGACCCCAAAGTCTGACAAACAGCAGCAGTCTCATAGGCTGTGGAAGTCAGATGGCAGTTGTTCGATGCAAAATACTGGTATTCATCTGCATCCGGTTAGACTGGAAGTCGACTAAGTTGGGAAAAGGCTAGGCATATGGATTGATAAATTATATTAGGTTAGCACTAGATTCTGCCTTCACCTTTGTCTGTGTCGTACTTAGGATTATAGAAAACCTTTTGCCTGTAGTTTTACCTTTTATCTTCCCACATGACACAATTTCATTCAAATTTGAATTGTTTACGACGATTGAGTAACGATAAAATAAATAAATAAATTGGTTTTGATAGCTGGAAGTTTCAAGTTTATTTATTATTAAATTTCTACGAAACCGGGAGCATATTTTGTTATTGTTTTATGTTTTGGGGAAGTAAACAACCCGACATCGGCCCACGTACCTTCCTACATAAAGATAGCTACCGTTTTATTATTCCGACCCAGTCTGTCCCGTGCTGTTCTCTCTCAGCGAAGCCCTAAGCCGAGGCTCGTACCCACAGGTGCCCCTAACGCATGGTCGCTTATATTCTAAGTTTTCATACCTTTGTGTGGAGGCCTTACAATCAAGTCACCCACAGGATACTCCGGTGACGCCGAAGACAACCTCCTAGATTTAGATGCAATTATATAAACCATATGTCCCATGTTACAAGTGACGAGCCTATTGCCACCAACCGGGTACAAATCTAGACTCCAAGCCTGTTATCGAGAAATTCCTGGTAGAAAAACCCAATAACATTTTGGGAACGAACGAACGCGGGAGCTCATGCTTAGCAGTAGCGCTTTTGGACATTAACCCGAAGAGGCAGTCTGCGAAGTTTCCGAGTCGAGGCAGTCAGACATGACAGAATATTATGTTTAGTTCTAAACACTTTTTGTGATTTGTAGTGCTAGTGGACCTAACTAAAGGGTGTAAATAGACCCTCAACGAGGTCAAAATGCACTTGATCTCCCCGTCACTGTAATATTTTTTTGTTACTTGTTAATACTGCTTTTTTATATTACAACTTTACTTTAAATACCTCCACGACCCCGGCGTACTATTCAATACATCAATCAGCACAATGTTTTGAGTGCGTTACATTGACTCCTACCGTAAAACGTAAGTATGATTTCGTTTCCCTGCAATAATTTTTACTTAGGGTTACTTAGTTTGATGTACAGAATGCTTGGATGACAGCTTCGTGGAGGGTCCGTTTACACCTTGTATAACAACCCTCCTGTGTATAAAAATCTAGAAACATAGAACAGAAGGAAACACTATATGAATGTTTGATGTATACCAGCCGTATCTACGGCTGGCTGGTATATAACAGACCGCTTTTAGCATACCTCTTGTTTCACATTACAGCTTTTCATTTCCCATATTGTGGAGTGACTGCAGTGCATAGACAATTTTTATTTGCTACACAATGCAAACTCGCGTTCGCGATATATTCCATAACAAACTTTCAATGGAAAGTGCATGTAATTTAGTTCTTTTGACTTGAGGCAGGCCAACTTACATCTTGTGTCCTTCTCATATGGTTAAGTTTTCAATACAAGCGTTGGTTCAGTTGGTCTTTTTGGTTTCCAGTATGGCGGGAGTTAGTGATGCGACAAAAGTGAAATTTTCAATTGGAATGGTCCAATGCTCTTATTTTGCGCAATACAGGCATAAAGCACATGAGTTATAGTACGCTTGTAATCATAAATAAAAACAATTAAAATATTTATATTCCAATATTAATAAAAATTAATGAAGCCAATGTTCCGTCATTTTTGTTTCCGTAAAACAATGGAAGATGATGCTTAATTCTAGAGCGTTCATGAATAAAAACATGTACATTAAATAAAGCATTATTTATAATGTTACTTTGTATCTAACAGCTTTATTTTTAAGCTGCACAAAACACCTTCTCCGGCCCGTATTAACCAAAATATTTTACCAATATTTAACCAAAATATTTTAGCCGATAAGTAAAGACAAAGTAAAAACGAAGACGAAGTATTTGCAGTATAATACTAACTTGGAATGGTAGCGATTGAGTTATGAATAGAATAAAAGACTTACCTCGTTGGTGTAGTGGCCGCAAGCGCGATTGCTGAGCATGACGCCCTAAATGACTTCTCCCGCTCTGGGCTGAGCGGGAGGGAGTGTCAGACTTTTACTGACTAAAACCCACCCATGTTCCTTCATCGCCCTTTGTGTTCCGGGGCCGCGGTATCTCTTTCGAACAACCCGCAGCACCCGGCAGGCATCGGCCCTTGCGGGCCCCTTCCCTATGCTGACATCTCTTTGAGGCGCGCGTGGAACACGAACGCGCCGTCGACACGGCCTGTCGTCCTAAGACGGAGGGACGGCGAGCTAGCCCTTAGCTCACCGTCCACAGGCCCGCGTCTACGGTGGCCGGGGGCCACCACGTGGCCCCCGACGCCCGGTGCATCTCCCGCGGCGGCTGGGACGTGAGGAGGAACGCTCTCTCTCACGTTCCGCCTCCTCCTTTGCTAGCATGACTGCTTCGCAAAAGGGAGCATGACGCCCTGGGTTCGCTTCCCGGGTCAGGCAAATTATATTATTGGATTTTTTAATTTGTCAGTAGCAGCCACGGAGTTTGGATTTATGCCAATATCCTCGCCCCCTATTACATGGGACTTACAAACATACTGGCAAAATGTGGGTTGTACTTTTAGGTACACATCTGCCTAACCTTCGGGGATTACAGACGTTATGTTATGTTGTAATAGACTTTCGTAGTCACATCTTGCATACTTGTCAATATGTGAACATCACTAGTATCAAGCTTTGGGATTTCAATAACATTTCTAGTTATTGTATTTATGTCACGCTTGGCTTTTCGATGCTCATAATACTCGATTATTGTTTGTTCACGAACATTTCACTAGAAAACTCGAATTGAAAGAAATTCATGTTTTGTATACCAAAAAGGCAAGTCATTTTGTCGTTGGTATGATAACATGATGAGTGCCTACTGTTAAATTTATATAAATTAGTAAGGATATTTATCATAACTGGTATCTCTTACCTACCGAGATTGACGGTATCAGGACACTAGCGCGAAAGACACTTCCGCGAAAAAGACATTTGCGTGCATAGACACTTGCGCGACTGTTTACACCTTCGCTAGCCCCTAAACTATACATCTAAATGACATCGTTTCACCAAAAAAACATTTCTAGAAGAAGAAGAAGAAAGAAAGAAGAAGATTAACCCACACTCTATATTTGCAGTCACTTGTGATAGAGTAAATAAAAACTTAAGTCTTAAACGGGCCAGCTCTTTACAAGAAGCTGAACTTTTACTGTAGGTACGGTACTTAACACAGGTTGTTTGTTTGCAACAATAATGACATAACTCGAAAAATAAGAAATATAGGACAGCTTTTTTGTAAGTTCTAAAAATGTTTTCAGTATATTGCCAATATTTTTTTTGCATAGAGAAACTTTTTATCAAAAGTTTAAAGGTTTATTTTACGTATTTCGTTACTTAATTTAATACTTGCTTTCCTTTATTTTATATTCAACTACAAACAACATCGAAAAATCTAAATTTTTGAGTAATGTCATCCTTGTCGCAAACCAGCGGTGTCAATTTCAACGTTGGCATTTTCAACATTAGCTCCTCAAATTAATATTCTTCACAATTAACGAGTAAGTAAACACCGGTAAGAGACAAACAATTTGTAATTGTTTCATTTCATACGAAAATGTGCACCCGCTCATCTAATTAGAAAATGTACTCGCGAAGGTTTTGTTAGGCAAAACCAATCTGTCATGGTGTGAGCAATGTGTTATCCATCAATGGAGACAAGGGGACAATTAAACGTCAGGATGTGAGTATGGGACCAGTAATCAATTACCCGACATATACCAAACATTAAGAGAGGGAATTCTGGGAGATACGCGATCTATGCTCTCTGGAAATGTCTAGGTGACGACATGACTGATATCTTAGGGTGGTATCATACCGTGATAGAACATAAACGCATATACAAAGTCGCACTTTTCCCTGGTTGGCAGAAACTCCAGATCACAACCAGCTACAATCTTAGCACTCTCCTTTTGTTTCATTTATGTTCAAACATTTTGTAATCCACGCATGCGGTTGCGAGTACTACGGCACCTGCTTGCCGAAAAATTCACTGAAGTTTCTCATTTGTAGCATTAGATTTGTTTTTCGAGCCACGAGTGAATAAGGTGATTCTAGACAAAATAGTAAAGGATAAGTAAAGGTGAATGTTACACGATTCCGTATGCAATGTGAACGTCCACCCGTCATGACGTATCGCGTGTTATCACGGATCGTCAATGACGGAAGCCGTGTGAATGAGCCCTTACTATATAACAGCTCAAATAACAGCTAACCTAGCAAACAGAATAAACATACAAAAAATCAATCAGCTCTTTCGAAAGCGCTACATAACAAAACTTCTTCCGGCCTCCCCTCTCCATGGTGGCGATTAAAAGGACTTATAATTTTTTTGCACAAATTTTTAGCTTTTGACCGGCTTCACTTATGTAAAACTTCACCCTTCGTAAATCGTAACTCACAACAAAATTAGAAGTCAATCGTAGGGTACTCTGAACGTGGGCCCCGGGGGATGTTGCAACACGTATTTTTCAAAACTTTTCCTTAATCCCTGAAGTAACTAAATTATGAAATTAAAAAAGAAACATGCGAAGGGGCCACGTGATTGAGACCATGAAAAAATGATTTCAAGGCTAATAAGTGGTCATAAGGCGTTGCGTAAGAGTGTTATATTATTGAAGTACATGTTTAATTGAAGGGATTCTAGTACTGACGAAAGGATGTCGTGGTGTTGGTCAGATATTCTTCGTCAGATTCATCATCTACAGCCCACAGCAGTCCACTGCTGGACATAGGCCTCTTCAATCGCACGCCACTCAACTCAATTTTCGGCAACTCTCATTAGATTGGTCACTTTAAATTTCAAACTTCGTTATGGGCCAATATTATGCAAATTGTCGTCGGTACGAGCAAACTCACATCATCATCATCTTCCAGCCCTTGTCTTCTGTTACTGGGAGTCGGTGCAACACGTTTTTTCTTCCATTCTCCTGTGTCAACCGTTACGCTATCATTTACTCCTTTTTCAGAATACTTATGACTTTTTTAATGTTACAGCACCATGCTAAGATAAGGGCCTTTTGGACACGTACAGGACCAGTTTAGTTAGTTTTATTTTAATTTGTTCTTAAGTTCACTTTTTTTAAAATCTTGTTTTATTGTCGAGTTACCATTTTGTTTTGTCCAGTGCGAGACTAATAAATACTTTTTCTTTCTTTTATTTCGTATCATTCCTCACACAATCCAGCCATCGAGCAAACTCAGATCAACAAATAAGTTAAATATTCTGTAGCAAAAATTACATTGTGTAAAATATCCTTTTATAAATAAGCTAGCATATTATGGACAATTTCAGGCTGTATACCACACAAAACCGATGTTCATTAAACGGGTATTATCAACCGAAGTGATTAATGACAATACTTAAGTCAACTTCTGGTGGTTTTCATATTACTTATTCAAAGCATACCATTAAAGGTCACCAACGGCAATATTTAAAGTAAGAGGTAAAGGTATTAGGAGTTAAAGTATGAAATTACCGATTTATACTGCAAGATTCAAACTCGTTTTTTTCCCCAAGATGTAACATATTTATTTAATCAAAATATTTACCCTCATTATCTATACATTACTGCCGGAATCGGAAGCTCATTTATGCTTTAGCGATGGAACTCTGGGGATCTAGATTCGACAAACTGTGTGAAAGTATTTTGTACTGCCTCCTGGGAAGAAATTTTTTTACCAAGTAGAAAATGGTCCAAATCACGAAAAAAATGGTAGTCAGTTGGAGCAAGGTCTGGCGAGTACGGAGGATGACGTATGGTTTCTAACTGCAGCTCCTGTAGAATTATAACGGTGTCCTGTGCAGTGTAAGGTCTGGCGTTTTCATGGAGAATTAATAATGGTGAAGATCGATTCACGGGTCGGGGCTGTTTCACTGCCAGCTTCGCCATCTTAACTATCTTTTAGGTATAGAAGATATAAAGTTAGTACCTAAGTCAATTGAAAGTTATTTAATCTACGACATATTGTTTACTTTTCCTGATTTTACAGAATTTTAGAAAAAGACGCAATCTTATTTGAACTTAGAATTCTTGTACACTCACTGAACAAATAAATTGTTTTCAATATACTATTGCAAAAATAATAAACTCACTTTAACAGAAAACCGCAGCACTTCATTTCCTTTTACAGATGTTATTAAACGACAGTACCATAATCAATAATACATCCATGCTCCAAGACGTGAGGGGTACACGTGTTTATAATAATATTGTAAATGAGAAACTCCGCTCATCTGTCTGTTACCTTTTCACATCTCAATGATCGAACAGATCTGGATGTTTTGGTACACGGATAGACCATGATCTGGTTCATGATGTTTTTTTTTAAACATTTCCCTCCAGTACGAATTTCATTGGTGCGTTTGCAAACATTTTAACTCACATGCACTAACAGCCAGACCACGGAACAACTACCTGTAGGTTAGGGGCCGTCCTTTAATCACGTGAGTTTTTTTAAGCTACTTTTTCTCCCCCCTTGGTAATACGTCGTAACGTTTACGGCTACCCCTCCTCTCCCCTCCCTGTATCACGTGTATTTTTATTATTGAAAAGACATAGTTTCAAAATCGATTTTAACAAAATAAAAAAATTGAAAAAACAGATATTTTAGAAAAAAAAACCGATTGCTCGGGGTATTTAGACCAAAATGGTATGGTGGTGGTTCAATAATGGTAAAAATACTTTAAACTTCGCACAATAAATTCATATTCTTCGCCTTACGAAAAAAATACACGTCACTGTCACATTATACCCTCCCCCCAATCGTGATTAATCGTGATTTTTAACCCCCTCCCACCTGTTCAAACCACACGTGATTAAAGGACGACCCTTTATACAAATATTAGCGCAGCAGTCAAGCGCTCAGCCACTGTAGCAGCCGTGCTGTCGACATTGGATAGACACCAATTATCCTCGTAGACGTAGTATGTTTTCGTGTTATAATTTCTGAATTCAACGCTAGCGTTACCGCGGGAAAAGCTAGTAAAGAATAATAATAACAACGACACATTTAACTGACAGTATTATTTCCTGGAAGCAAATAAAATATTAACCGCGCAGAACGTAAGCAAAGTGAGAATTCCCTTATTGGGAATAAGACATAATGGTGCAAGTAGGAAGAGGGTGATATGGCACAAGCGTTCCCTGGCCACCCGAGAGAAATCAGAGATAAGTCTACCCACATTGGGACATGGGACGGAATAAATGTTAGGCTGTCTGTACATTCACGATTAGTCGCACGACTTTTTCCCTTGGACAATTGTTTTATTGTGTTTCACATGACATATCTGAAGGGTTAGGAATTTGAAACGAATATTTTGTAAGGTGGTAATGTTTCTATTTTAGCAGTCAATCTAAGGAAGACATATTGAAAATGAAAGTATTTGATTGTTTACGAGATTCTGTGGAAATATTCAGTATTGGAATTTCATTGTGAAGAATGCTAATGACTAGAATCACAATCACACATCAAACAGCTGATATCAGAAAACTGCCCTTGAATTTTATTATTTTATTCTTCAGTACTAACTGGCCCAACAATAACCCTAAAAAAACCGAAATAACTTTACTGTACCGCCTGTCAGTACGGACTGACAGAACGGACTGACAGAACGGACTGTCAGTACGGACTGTCAATACGGACTGTCAGTACGGACTGTCAGTACGGACTGACAGAACGGCCTGTCAGTACGACTGTCGGTACCACCTGTCGTTTCAGCCTGTCAGTACGGACTGACAGAAGGGACTGTCAGTACGAACTGACAGAAGGGACTGTCAGTACGGACTGACAATACGGACTGTCAATACGGACTGACAGAACGGACTGTCAGTACCGACTTTCAATACGGACTGACAGTCCGTACTGACAGAACGGACTGTCGGTACCGCCTGTCGGACTGTCAGTACGGACTGTCAGTACGGACTGACAGAACGGACTGTCAGTACGGACTTTCAATACGGACTGTCAGTACAGACTGACAGAACGGATTGTCGGTACAGCCTGACAGAACGGACTGACAGAACGGATTGTCGGTACAGCCTGACAGAACGGACTGTCAATATGGACTGTCAGTACGGACTGTCAATAAGGCCTGTCGGTACAGACTGTCAATACGGACTGACAGAACGGACTGTCGGTACCGCTTGTCGGACTGTCAGTACGGACTGTCAGTACGGACTGTCAGTACGGACTTTCAATACGGACTGTCAGTACAGACTGACAGAACGGATTGTCGGTACAGCCTGACAGAACGGACTGACAGAACGGATTGTCGGTACAGCCTGACAGAACGGACTGTCAATATGGACTGTCAGTACGGACTGTCAATAAGGCCTGTCGGTACAGACTGTCAATACGGACTGACAGAACGGACTGTCGGTACCGCTTGTCGGACTGTCAGTACGGACTGACAGAACGGACTGTCAGTACGGTTTTCAATACGGACTGACAGAACGGACTGTCGGTACCGTTTGTCGGACTGTCAGTACGGACTGACAGAACGGACTGTCAGTACGGTTTTCAATACGGACTGTCAGTACAGACTGACAGAACGGATTGTCGGTACAGCCTGACAGAACGGACTGTCAATATGGACTGTCAGTACGGACTGTCAATAAGGCCTGTCGGTACAGACTGTCAATACGGACTGACAGAACGGACTGTCAGTACGGGCTGTCAATACGGACTGTCATTACGGACTGACAGAACGGACTGTCAGTACAGCCTGACAGAACGGACTGTCAGTACGGACTGACAGAACGGACTGACAGAACGGACTGTCAGTACCGCCTGTCGGTACAGCCTGACAGAACGGACTGTCAGTATGGACTGACAGAACGGACTGTCAGTACGGACTGTCAATATGGACTGTCAGTACGGACTGTCAATAAGGCCTGTCGGTACAGACTGTCAATACGGACTGACAGTAAGGCCTTTCAGTACAGCCTGACAGAACGGACTATCAGTACGGACTGACAGAACGGACTGTCAGTACGGACTGTCAATACGGACTGACAGAACGGACTGTCAGTACGACTGTCGGTACAGACTGTCAGTTCGGACTGACAAAACAGACTGTCAGTACGACGGTCGGTACAGCCTGACAGAACGGACTGTCAGTACTTCCTGTCGTTTCCGCCTCTCAGTACGGACTGTCAATAAGGCCTGTCAGTACGGACTGACAGAACGGACTGTCAGTACCACCTGTCGGTACAGTTTGTCGGTACGGACTGTCAATACGGACTGTCAGTACCGCCGGTCAGTTCCGCCTGTCAGTACCGCATGTCAGTACCGCATGTCAGTACCGCCTGTCAGTTCTGCCTGTCGGTACCGCTTGTCAGTAAGGCCTGTCAATACGGCCTGTCAGTACCGCCGGTCAGTACCGACTTTCATACCGCCTATCAGTACCGCCGGTCAATACCGCCTGGCTCATGCTAAGCTAATGCTTAAGCAGGTTTTTGTTGTGTATTTACGGTTCAAGTTTCCCCCTTAGGCCTTATGGAACATTAAATCAATACTCGTGGAGGTTTTAAGTTTTTAATGGTGGTGGTGGGGGTGGTTTTTCCTTTCATACTTTAAGCTATAGTTTTAAGCCACCTGATGGCCCCGAAAATTTCGTATGTATTTTGTTATAGGATGAATATGCTTTCCGTGAGGTCTGACAGGGGAGACTGGAAGAAGAAAACGTGTTGCGCCGACCCCAAGTAGAATGGGGCAAGGGCAGGAAGATGATGAAGAAATATGATTTCCATTTCTTCATTGGTGTTAAGGCTGGCATGTCAATTTAATTTTAATTGTATATTCAAAAACAAGAATTATGTTCGGTGAGTGATTGGGTAGTACATATGATTTTGTGTGGGCATTCAACGACAAATAAGTGGAGCATGATGTGCTCACCTTTAAGAGATCGGTACACTGTACACTCTATATTTTGATGTATCTCGTATCTTGTTGGTGAGATAAATAGATAAAATTGGACGACACAGACCGCACATACCTCTCCATAATAGCTGGTGGTCTTGCAAAGTGGAAATTAACCTTTTGAACACTATTGTCGCCTATACGTGACAAGCAACCAAGTGCCCTGTACGCCAACGACACAAATATGTGACAAAAAACGCGATGCAGTATAACACGAAATAAACAATTAAATCATTACTTTTGTGTGTTTTTATTTGTATACCTTAAATATTTAAGCTCTTGTCTTGTCTCTTTCATAATATTGTTTTTCGATAAAGTTTAAGAATCCCTATTCTTTTTGAAGATATTTATTTTGTACGCGGTGAAATTGTGGCTTGGCGTGGAGGGCACGCGCGTGCATTTATGTTCTGGCGTTAGAAAGGTTAAGGGCATTCAAGCGCCAAAACGGAGGCCAAAGCGGTGACGGAAAACATCGTGAGTAAACCAAAAATCCAGAACAAAAAATTCGAAGACATGTGACATCTACCAGCCCGCACTAGCCACGCGTGGTGGATCACAGCCCACTCCCTTTCATAGACTGGATGTCTGTGTACCAGCTGTGGGGACATCATACGCTGATTATGCTTTGCTATGCTCGGCTGCGTGCGGCGCAGTGTGATGCCATGGACTACCGATGGTGTGTTGAAAACTGCTTGATACCGGTATTTAAATAGTCTTCTAGTTGTTGTTTCGCCGATACCATTATTTAATTTATTTTCATAATACACACTACATAATATTATCATATCTTACACAATATTTTTAACCGACTTCAAAAAAAGGAGGAGGTTCTCAATTCGGTTGTATGTTTTTTTTTTTTTGTGTTTGTTACCTCATATCTCCGTCATTTATGAACAGATTTGGAAAATTCTTCTTTTATCTGAATGGATATACTTTCCGATTGGTCCCATAGAAATTTCATCAAAATCAGTTCAGCAGTTTGGTTTTGAAATCAAAATAGCTGGAAAAAATGTCATCCAAGTAAAAGAAATTGCGAAATTGATACTTGACAAGGATTTGTGTGTGATACTATAACTAAAAAGGGTAAAATAAAAACTTTTTTGCAAAATGGAAAAAAAACCGACTCCCAAAAAAAAAACACTAAAAACTTTTTTGCAAAAAAAACCGACTTCCAAAAAAACACTAAAAAAGTTGAAAATAACTTTACTTTCGGAAGTCGGTGACTATTGTTTGTTTCATTGACTTTTTTGCCACCGACTTCCGAAAGTAAAGTTATTTTCAACTTTTTTAGTGTTTTTTTGGAAGTCGGTTTTTTTTGCAAAAAAGTTTTTATTTTACCCTTTTTAGTTATCGCATCACACACCACAAATCCTTGTCAAGTATCAATTTCGCAATTTCTTTTACTTGGATGACATATTTTTTGCAGCTATTTTGATTTCAAAACGAAACTGCTAAACCGATTTCGATGAAATTTCTATGGGACCAATCGGAAATTAGATCCATTCAGATAAAAGATTTTTCAAATCGGTTCATAAATGACGAAGATATGAGGTAACAAACACAAAAAAAAAACATACAACCGAATTGAGAACCTCCTCCTTTTTTTGAAGTCGGTTAAAAAAAAGTTCGACTGAATATTTTCCAAGATATAAGTGAAATGAAAAAGCATACAAAAAATTGCCAATGAGAAGTTTCGAATCATGCCTACATCTGTTACTCGTAGATTATATAAGATTCTAGGGCATAAAAATATAATATCTAATATTATATTTTTATGCTTATTTAATCGTGTGTTGATTTTATTACAACCTAGATCTACTAAATAACTAACCGAGGACTGTGATTAGATCATTTTATTAACTATTAGTTAACTATATCTATGTAATACGAGTAGCAGAGACATTTCAATAGCGATTAAGAGAACCTCTTCATTTGGTATATGGAGTGATAAGCAAATGGAGTGCTCAGACGTGTATCGTCAGTGGATCCCAGTGTGATTCAATTTACGAGGTGAATGAAAGAAATATCATTAGACGCGGTCGATGGCGTTGCGTGCTCAGTCATTGTCAATGCCACAAGGTGTAAATAAATATTTAGAATGCGAATTGTCAATCTCATGTGTCTACCTGACATCTTTACTCGCATTTCTCGATGGTCAGAGATTGCCTAATCTATAACAATCGAGACAAAAAGAAATATAGTCTTTTAGACTTGAACATTATTACTATTTCAATTCTGATACACGAACTTGCGGAAGGCACCTATCTTTTTTTAGAACGTTCTTATACCATTTGCTAACTACTCTGTGGATACAGTGGATAGTTACTATGCGTCACTGATCACTTATTCGCACTTATGTAATGAGCTCGCTTCTACGAGATTCTAACCGACCATTGTGCAATCGAACGAGGTTTTTTTTATAGATTGTTAAGAAAATGTCTAAAAAGTTATTTCATCATCATCTTCCAACCTTTGTCCTATGTTATTTGGGTTCGGCAAAAGTTGTTTGATGGTATAAAAATATTTTTTGAACTCTAAGACAAATCCAATAAAGTGATTGATCAAAGTGAATCTGAGCCCTTGAAAATTGCTACGCTCCGTGTCGTAGCTTCGTAGATGCAGTAAATGCTACGCCGTAGCCAGTGCTACGATAGCGTAGCGCCTGCGAAAACTGTCATAAATGATAAATTCCAGTGTGATTTAATTTAAATTGTTATGAGTTTTTAAGTGTTCGCAGGACTCGATTAGACACATACTGATTTTTGAAGCAAAACAAATAGCGAACAAGAACTATGGATTTAACTTGAGGAAAATGACATTGAGTATGAATGGGAATGGCTAAAAGAGTAGGCAAAGGCCAAAAACGATAACTGGACTGTGTGAAAGATGATAATGGCTGGAAAGAGGGTGCTTACCAAAGTGGTGATAATATAAAAAAAAAGTATACAAGAAGAAAAAGGCTGCGCCGACCCCTAAATGAATGGGAAAAGGGCAGGAGAATGGTGATTTGGAATTTGGAAGAACTGACAGCTTAAATCTTATCTTATTTCCATGTGTTCTTCATTTTTTAGCCCACAAATTATCCATCACCTTATTAGGTATTAGTCGCACATGTGTAGATAGCCTAAAGCTAAATATGTCAGTACCCAGTAAGGCGGTTACCACACTGTCGACCGGGCGACACCTGCTCCCGGCGATGTTGACCTTAACATCGTTAGTTCAGACTTACGTGTTCTAACAGGAACCAATTTTTTAGTTGCCCCTTTTCAAAACTCTCGTATAGTTCTTATTTTTTTAATTGGTCTCAGTTTTAAGCCAATATGGGGTTCTTTTTGTCGACAAGGAAAGAAGCCTCTACCTCTACCCTGGTATAGTCAAGTAAAAGGAATTAATTTATTTTATGTAATTACTTTTGCAATCATTTTTATGCAATAGACAAGAATTTGAACAAAGTAAGAACCGTACCAAAGCTAATAGGTAATTCTAGCTTTTGACAGTTCTAACTTCAAGCAATTACTAAACTACAGAATAAAAATCGTATTTTAAATAATTGTTTTTATCCAAGTTATCACTTTGATTTTTTATACATACGTAAGAATCGTCGTTTTTTCATCAGTTACATCATTCCTGTAATCGCTAAAAGGTTAGGCAGAAGTCTACCTGCGTGTCACCGGTTTTTTGTTTAATTTCCATGTAATAGGGGTCTTTGGCAGGTACCGGGCAAAAATCCAGCTCCCGGACTAACTGCGAACATTCGGAATTCTTGAAATTATCTCCAAGTGTCATCATGAAATCATCCCCCGATTGACCGTGACCTTTTGTTAATGGAAGACAGTTACGACAGGTCGAAACTGTTCAGTCCCGGAACTCGGATTAGTTATCTCTATAAAAGTAAAATAAATCGCAAAATATTTAAAAAAATATTAATTTAAATCGCTGTACTGATTGACTAACTATTATTATGATTGACAAACATGTTGCTATTCTGACAATTTTCGCTGATTGACATACGTATGGTGGATCCACACTGCCGGCGGCTTGACCACAAGCAAAGCCGCCAAAAAGCCGCCGGCATGTGCCGCCGGCAGACGCGGCAAGCACGGCTGTGGATTGTACAACTCATATTTCAGTATTGTTTTGGTTGATGCGAATTGTAACTTTTTATACGTAGATATCGGTTGCCAAGGGTTCATATCTGATGGTGGAGTTCTACGTAACACTAGTTTGTATCAAATGATACAAGATGAATCTGCACACTTACCACAACTACAAACATTAGAAGGAAGAAATACGCCAGTGCCTCTTTGTTTCATTGGTGATGACGCATTCCACATCAAAGAATACGAAACAACACCACTCTCAACGAAAACCGTGATCGAACTGTTGCCGCTGCTGCCGGCGGCAGCCCGGCGGGAAGTATGGAAGAAGAAGACAGGCTGCGCCGACCCCAAATAAATTGGGATGAGGGCAGGAAAATAGTGATAATAATAACGCATGTGTTCGCGGCTGTTGCTAACCAACCTCTTGTCTTCATTCTTAAGTCACCCTTTATCACACCCACGGGTTTAAAGCTTTTCTTTCTCGGGAACAAAGGACAAAGTACCTATTTACAATATATCAAAGCCACTTAGAGTATGAAAAAATATCAACTTATGGTCACTTTCCTGGAAGGTACAAATAAAATTCGACGTTACACTCATTGGAATAGGCACTATAATTTATCTGTTATGAGAACAGCTTTTTTCGTAGTATGAAATGTTCTACTTCTTGGAGGGTCCTAAATGGATATATAGAAACCTATCTAGGTACCTGGATAGCTACCTGCTCTCTTGATGCTTGAAAGAACACTACCGATGTTGCCACTATAAGCAATAAGCAGCTGATAAGCAGTGATAGCCTAGTGGTGTGACCGTTGGACTGCCAAGTCATAGGTCTCGAGTTCGAACCCAGGACTCGCACCTCTAATTTTTCGGAATCATGTGCGTATTGAATAATTATCACTTGCTTCGGTGAAGGAAAACATCGTGAGGAAACCAGCATACCTGAGAGTTATTTCTCGACGTTATGTAAAGCCAAGTCAGAGGCCCATGGGCGGCATAAAAACTCTGACACCAGGTTAGGCACTAACCACACGTTAAAGAAAGAAAGATGCCACTTTAATTATGATGCTTTTAAATCTAGACTAGCCGTTGACGCAGGAAACCTTTTTAAAGTGGTTATGTGTATGTGCAAATACAGGTCCAATTTTCCCCTCCTTACTCGCATTATCCATAAGGACAGCAACTGACGAGACCAGAGAGAGAACGCTGAACCATCGGCTTAACTTGGTTTCCAAGCACGGGAGCATTATGCCGCCTATTTCTAAACTATAAGCTCTTAGTGGATAAACCCACTTCTTTGGAACAGCCTGAGAATAGAACCCGGGACCTCGTACTCAGCGGTGGCGCTTGAAATCAAGACGCAGCCAATTGAAGTATCATCAACACAGAAAGAAAAACTAGTACAATGTTAGCCAATCAGCAAGGCACTGCTCAGGTAGCACTGGTCATACATTTATTTATGTTTCGTGTACGCCATTTCAGTTTTGCAAAGTTTAGAATAGTCCCATCGGACCTAAATGGATGTCCACAGATAAAAGTTGATAGTCTTTTTTTTATGCTACGTTTCCAAATAGAAGAAAAATACAGGGTATTGTCGGGTTGCCTTTGTGGCTCGGTTAGAGTAGGCAAACTAGGAAAAACCGAGGATATTTTTACGGTTTTGAGGAATAAATTAAATAAATATTTCCTTATTAAAACGGTGGTGAATTGTATTTATTGACGAAAAAAATAGGTCCTCAAGTTGACGTGTATACTTAGTATCTAAATATAAATAAAAGAAAACATTACATTTCTAACTTATAAGTATTTTTTTTATTAAACTGCGTCATTCTGTAAGATCAGAACGTCCGCTGGACTACCCACCCTAGAGTGATAAAAAAGCCCACAGAGTGTTAAAAATACAACAGATGCCAATGTTCTAAGCTCTCTTTATGACCAATTATACGTCCTAAAATTCTCAACAAAGTAACAGTGTGCATAAAGAGTAAATTCAGAATAAAGATCCTTCAAGTCAAAACCGATTAGGTACCTATTAAAAAAAAAAACATCATTCTGAAATAAATAGACGGTAGAAGTCGCACCTAAAATCTTGAAAGCAGAAATTACTATTCTTTATAATTGGATATCTTAATTCAATACTTATTTTATAAACAAGTCAGCATCTTCTAACATGTGATAATTATAAACTTTGATGCACAAATAACTAAAAAGCAGAACAAATCAAAAAGCAAGAAATTTAATAACACGTGTCTACCTTCTTTCACTCAAAGGGATTCGCAGAATGTGATCTTTGAATAAACTTTTATTTGGATCCATTTAATTTCATTGTTTCGTCGAATTTAACGGCCTAAGTGACATGATCGGATAAACAATGCTCTCCAATCTAATTTTGTCGCTAATCAAATAAATAAAAAAATTCTTACGAACTTTAAATCTTAACAATAATCGGATTTATTTTGGTGCCAAAACTTCTTCAAAAGATCTTTTTAGTTTAACAAAGAATGGTCAACGGATTTTGCGATAAAAACAGACAAATTGAAGAAAAACAGACATTTAAATTTTTACTTAACTTACCTGTTGAAATTTAACGTTGATTTATAATAAAACTTATTTAGTTAAACAATAGATTTAATTACGAATCAATTCTTATTGTTGTCCATGTAATAATTTTCATGGTAGCATACCGTAGGCCGGGGCCTACGCACGCCTACGCTGGGCGCGGCGTAGCAGCGTAGCACCAACCGCTACGCTTTTGGCCTAACCCCTAGTTGGTCTGGGGTATATAACCGGGAGGTGCGAGGTTCCGTGGCCATTTGTGTACAACGTTCCCAGCGCGCAACACGCGCACTGCTCACTCGTCAGTGTTACAGTGCACTACTCGAACAGTTTCGGACAACATAAACTTGGAGGTAAGTTTTTTTTGTGGCTGTAAAAAGTTTCTTAGTACACATTTAGGTTCGGTTTAGTGATGATTTTGTGTAAGTTGATATTTTGAAGGAATTTCCTAAGTCATTTTTATTTATCGGTGTCTTTACTTCACGAAAATGCCAGGGAAAAACGTTGGTATTTTTCCAACCCGTAAAAAAAATTGTCAATCTTGTTTTATATGAAAAAATAGTTACAGTAGAGCCAATTATTTGCAAGTTATTTTAAATAAAATAGTGAGACACAAAAGGCATAACAAGAAAATCCAGAAATTTCAACAAAATAACACGTTTCATTTTCCTAACATACATAGAACGTTCAATTCATTCTATATACGAGTATTTACATTAAATCTTTAAAAATGCTCGTAGCAATAATCGAACGATCAAGTGGCAAGTTATTTATAAGTAATTGTCTATGGTTAATGCGGTGCAGGGATGCTTACTGACCTATGTGACACGATCTACATAGCCCGATAGCTCATATAAAATAAAAGCGATTAATGAGTATAAAACTACTACTTACACTTTACGTACTTTCATTTAATTTATTTAGACTTTATAGTCTGCAGTAAGAAAAAGCAAAAAACGAAAAAAAAAATTACACACATTTGACTTCATGAATTTAAAAAAAAGTCCGTTCACCGATAGCATTATCTTGGTTTCAATCAATAAAATGTACACAAGGAAAAGGTCTCCATGCTTGTAACAAAAAAAAAAACACTTTTGACCTAAAAAATTCGGTCAACAATTACTTTACTTTGGTTTTAATTTATACGCCATCAAAACATTATCACAAGTACCTACCTGTGGAAAAAAGATAAAAGTAATCCAGACTAAAATATTTACTAATATTATTAAATTAAAAACCCAGGATTAAATTGAGTCCCAAGACATCAATACTTTAGGAACTAATTAATCTAATAATCACCGTGACCTAAGCTAGGCTTTTGCCTTCAAATAAATAAAGAACGGTAAACAAGTAGGTAACGGTAAGCATAAAGAATAGCGTTGTTTGTCCGGAAATTAGAAAATCTATAGTAAACTTAATTTCTTTAATAAAGAAACAACGCTAACATTATTAAATATCTGATATCCATTACAAATTAAAAAAAAGATGATCGGCAAAATTAATAAATCTTTATTTTGTGTACAGTAAAATAATTATAATATTTATGATAACAACCTTCCTTCGATATTTTTTACGTCGAGACGCCAAATGCCTACATCATTATTGAAATTTTACTTCGCACATTATGCCTATACTGATATTTTCCTTAAAAAACATCTATACTTTTGCAGGATCTGGGAATCAACCCAAAGCCCTCACGCTCGCCTTTAATGCTTGCAAATAATGACTTGTAACCTAATTCTGACAACACATCCTCGAACTGAGAATCAAACTTAATACCTCACGTTCAGCCACTGTGCTTGCAACTTATAAGTTGTACACATAAGTTAGCATGAGCATTTTACTTATATACTTTGGTTTCATTGGCAAGAAGCTTGCAGTTTGAGAAGTATATACATATATACTTATGAATAATAAAAATTTTACTGTAGAACCATAATCTGCCTCTTTCTGCCCAACTATGATGGGGTCGGCTTGGCTTCCAGTCTTACTGGATGCAGCTAAATTCCTTATGCTTTACTTTTACTGTAGAACTAACTCCGAAATATCTATATCGTATAATAGAGAAATGCAATGCTACTTAACTTAAAGAAAACGTTTGAAACGGATTTTTTTAGGGTTCTTTAATGAAACAAACCTACCTCACAATTTCATTAAGTTCGTCCATTTGTTAGGTAATAAATGGACGAATTTAATGAAATTGTAATTTTATTTGATAATTTTATTCAGAGACTATTAGAACTATAGCGTTCAAAGGTGGTTATTATTTTAAACCTAGTAATATATATAGCAGAGTTTTTACAGAGGAGCTCATGGCTAAATAGTTTGCCTTGATACAGTAACAGTTAACGTTTGCTAACAGCTTGTTTTTATTATATACGAGTAATATAGTAATCTGTGGAAAATGTTGTGGGTAGTATATTCGTTAAGTTTTATTTTAAGGCAGAATTGTTTATGCTTAATATACTATTGTTTGTTTTCCCAAATGTAATAAATAAATAAATAATAACAGTCAGTCAACAGTGGATGGTTGACCGCCTGTGTCCTCCGTAAGCCGTGCCTCGGAAAGCACGTAAAGCCGTTGGTCCCAGCTGTCATTTGTAGATCTTTGACAGTCGTTACAGGTAGTTAGTGGCCTGAAAGTCTGACTTACCAAGGGGTATCGTATTACCCAGTACTAACTGGGTTGTGGAGGTCAGATAGGCAGTCGCTCCATGTAAAATACTGGTATTCAGCTGCATCCGGTTAGACTGAAAGCCGACCCAACAGAGTTGGGAAAAGGCTTGGCAGATGATGACATAGCAGAGTTTTTTCATCAGCATCTGGTTAGACTGGAAACAGACTCCAACGTAGGAAAAGGCTAGGCAGATGGTGATGAATTTCATCACCATCTCTCGCTTTACATTTAAAGCGGAGATGAAGTAACATAATATACTTACTATCGAGTAGGAGAATCGCAAATTCTCAGAAGCATTAGCTAGATGAACCCCCTCTTAATCAGAACTAAGAACATAGTGAAACACGTTCAAATGGCTCGAAGGCATCCGCTGCTAGGTTTATAACTGTAGAATTCGGATCTCACGATCAAAGGATTGCTCTTTAAACGTTGTCTGTTTAACTGCCAGTTGGTAAACTGTTGAGAGAGTGTTTCTTTTGTGAATTGTATTCGTAATTAACTGGTGCTTTATTAAAAATCGTCGACAAAATTGTCGATGACCGGTTGATTGTGTTCTTTTTTAATTCTGGGAAGTGATTGTCTCTTTTTTTCGTTTAGTGGCCAAAAATGGCGAATAAGAATGTTCTTTCTGCTGCCTAACCCTTCTGGCTTACAAGTGTAATGTTAGGTTGTTCGTTAAATACGGTTATCCATATTCAATATCTAATCACGGCTTAACCACCGTTTGGTCGTTTTAGGATTGTTTATTTTGTGAAGCAATACTTCGCAATCTAATGATGTCACTGATGTGCATGCAATAATATCGAAATTTCTGTGCTAAATCTAAGTTAGATATTGATGTTTCATACACTTTACCTTTCCGGAATAAATTCTCTAAATAATAGTGAAAACCGCATCAACATCCAATGTGTTAAGAACTAAACGTTCACATAGACAAACAGGAAAACTATAGTATTTACGGTAAATAGACAATAATAAATACTAGGGCTAAAAAAAGCCAGCTAACCTTTTGATAAAAAACAGACAGAAGGAAAATATAGGTAATAAACTGTTACGGTCATATTTTCTGGCAAAACATACGATAAAATACCATTACAATAAAAACAGAAAACAATAAAAGTCCACAGAGGCGGGCATTAAAGTTTTTAAAAATAAATGAAAAAGGTATTATAAGTGACAGAAATCCCGACCGTCGGTCGTCGCTGTCATGAAGAATTCACGAGTAAAAAAACATGGGGACAACTGTACCTTACAATAATAATAGAATAAGCCTGAATCGAGGTAAACATTTTAGGATAATCCAAGGATTCCGCTTTGGATGGAGAATATAGCATGACTTTCTGGCAAAGATTTCATATTTTAATGCTGTTGAGTTTATTTTTCTGTTATTTTCAGTTCGGCTTAGAAACTACTGAAATAGAATAAAAAGTATTATTTTAAAATGCATTCAAATATCTAATCGGGGCCCGGCATTTGCTTGAGCCGATGCTGACATAAGAGCCCCATTATTCCGGAATTGTATAAAAATGTAATAAAATAAAACTTTCTTCTCAGCCTGAAGACTTTCAAAGCAATGTAAAAATAAAGAAGTTATTCAAATAATCTTAAGTATACCGATTTTTATAAATCTAAAACTTTTTGGAACTTGAGTGATAAAAAAACATATAATGCATGGCCAGTTAGCATCAAAAAATTCAAGTGTCAGCCATTTGTGAAAAAAAGAAATAAACCTTTAATGTTTTTTTTTAGCTAAAGGCTTCGTTTATTTTTTACGCCATTGAGGCCAGTGGTTACGGTACATATACAAAAGAGGATGAATTTAATACTAAAATTAATTAAAAAGTATGAATTAAACCCAGCAAGCTATTTAATTAGCAGATAAGTCATTATAGTCTTTGTGAATTCCATTATGTTTCTAGCTCAATAATATCGAGTTAGATAACACACTGTCAAGTTCATTGTTTAAGTTTGCAAAGCGAACAAGAACTGCATACGAAGAAAGAAGCGAGTTTAAAAGACAAGCGAGAATTGAGACTCGTTTCGACAAGACTTCGGGATTGCTCGTAGGTTTATCTAAACGGGATTTAATGTTTGAATCTATTAACATAAAATACTGTTTTTGACAGTAATATTGGTTACTTTCGGAATTGTAGCCGTTTTTTTTAACCAAAAAACTTGGCATAAAATATTAGAAATATTTGAAAATAGAATCCAATTCACTTCAAAACACTAATGAACCAAAAAGCAGAATTATTTGTAATTTATTACTAGTAAATAATTGACAAAAGGATTATTTTTATTGTTACACTTTATTCAATTTCCTCGATGGAAAATAAGAGGTTTTTTATTGAGTTACCTAGTAACCCAATCAGTAATAAATTGTTTTGTCAGAATAACGAAAAATATTTGGGTTGATATGAAATGATATTATTGCTTCGATAGAAAACATTTTTTAGGTATCTTTCTACATAGTGAAACATTCTCAAAGCATTGTTTTTGGCGCACATTTTATAGAAGATTCCCGGGGTTTTTGAAATGTCACCGACCGAACAAAGTGAAAAATCGAGTGGTACTTAGAGCTCACATCCGCACTAGAACAGGGTACTCAAACTTCAAACATTAACGAAACGATATAACCTTCGCCAGTCTGTGGATGTCACTGCTGGTTTCTCTGTTCCCTGATCATATAATCTGGATCTAGTCATTAAAAAAATCCGTAAAAAAAAAACAAATGTATTCCAGTTAGCATAAAGGATACAATTTTTATTTGGAAATGTTTCACCTTCTCGCGTGTAAAAAAGTTACGGTGTGTTTATTCAATTATAATATTCGAATGTTTCGATAGTTTACAACTTCATGTTAAAATTCTTTCAGAATTATGCTTTTTTACTAAAAACACTGGCCGGTTGTTAAAAAAATATCTCGATTGACCATCAGATCAAAAAAAAAATAAAGTAATCTTTTTTTTAAATAAACATAATATAGGCGTTCTCTATATTTTTCTTATATTATGGCCAGTAACTAGATGATAACAATTATTTATTTGTTATACAAACTTCTTTGTAAAAGTGGACTTATAGGTACATTGATCAGCAATTTATCCTTAGGCAGAAAAAGCATTCTAATAAAAAAATGCAACACAAAACGGTGGATTGAAAAAGAACATCCCCATCGTAAACTAATACGCCTCTCCGGCTGTATCAAAGCTTCCATGTACTCTAAACTTATTACCTTCGCCAAATGACTGCATAAAGCTTGTACGGTGTGCTACGGGCTCCAAAGCCTTAATGGCGTACTGTATAGCTCAAATAACTTTATTAATCTCCTTCCAAACGAACATGGCGACATGTCCCTATAATAGACGCGTACCTTAGCTGTCATTCGCAATAAAAAAACGTTATAAAAAGGTTTCTGAAATTCGTAGGGACTGCCATTAAGTGCTTCATCCCTTCTCCAACCATGCCTTTAAGGTGTACACAATAATACAAGGTGGTTCCCTCATAGATGGCCATTTATAGATGGAAAGTGAAATTATAATTCGGAGGCGTTTTCATCCGGTGAAGAGTTTTTTGAAAGCAACTCTTCTAAAGTGCGTACTTGAACTGTTAAAGTATTTCAAAGTTTTACCTCTCAAATGGTAGATAAGGCAATTTAGATTACTATAGAAGATAAGAACGTAGTTAGTACAAAGATATGTAGTTTTCCGTAGAAAGTATAATAGTAACATTTTAGATAAGAGAAAATTTCTTTTATGAAACAAAAAGTGCGATCAAATAAACTCATTTAAAACATTCATTCACGTTCTTAGAATATTATTACGCAGTAAATTACTCGAAATTATATTTACAGCTTTCTAAAGCTAACAGATTAAACCCGAAACTATAGAAAATTATGAAATTTTTTTTTTTCAAAAATTCTTCCTGTTGTCCGCTGCAACCCGAGACCGTAAGTGTATGAATATTTTATAATGACGCCAAAAATAAAGTACTTTTTGTTATCCCATGCCTATTACCGGAAACATATTTTCCTGTAAGTAATTAAATATTAAAATTCGTTGTGTCATAATATGTGCACACAACTGAATGAACCGCTTCTGAAGCTGTCAGTTTCTATAAGGCATTTGTGTCATAGCGAGTGCGAGTAACCGTTGACCCACTTGGTATGGAAAATGTTGATAATGCCGCTTCTAGTAGCCGCCGTCGAGGAGTCTTCACGCTCTGTGGTACCCATTCAAAACGTAAATAACTAGGTCTTTTCTCCACTTAACCCGGCGGTACTCGCTAGGTGTTTACATGCACGAATACTCGCTACCGGGTAAAAAATACCACATAATTTAAATGACATTATCTTGGAAAATAAGTTTGCATTACAGACTTTAATGGTGTATTTAGTTTATCAATACTAATGTCTAATAAATAAAAGAAAATTAAAAGTTTGAATTATTATTTATTTCAAATTATAGCTTATCCTAAAAAAAATACAAAATTTAACAAAAATTCTTCATAGTCTTAGAAAAATCAACAAAAAAAATTTTTTTCTTAGGTATCACGTAAAATTGAGATCAAAAATGATAAATCGACCTTATACTCTACCAAAACAACAAAAAATAAAATACTGTTAACATTAAATGAACATCGAGAAAATAATCGTCAAACATTATGTTTCAAAAAACTTGTACCTAATCTATCTATTTTGCTTTGACATAACATAGTGGCTATACAGACGTCGGAACCACTTCCATCTTTTTCCTAGAGATCTTTTGTGTTCAGGTGACCACTTCGCAATCTTCCGCAGAAATAAAGTAATCCAAAAAGAGCTCTAAGTTCAACGATATCTGTTCTTTTACAATCGCGTTCTCTTGAGAATTTAGACTTTAGCTCTTCTATATAAATGTTAGTATACTGGACTATCTTTAGTAAACACGTTTCCGGAAAAATAAGATTCCAGGCTTCTAACATAGACGAACAAGATCTGCCTTCGCCAATCGGTCCCGGCAAATGATATATAATGTTATGGGATCTTGTTCGTACACGTCGCGGCGGGTCACGAACTTGACAGCGAGTTCTTTTGTCTTTTCCAGTAAAACGACCTCGCCTCAAGTACTTAAGGTACATCCTCTAAATATTCTTCATCTTCAGTATTCTCAATATGTAAATTCGAAGGAAAACTCTCTTCCGACACTGAAGACCCATCTGAATCACTTGCTTCTTGCTCTGTTCCGCTTTCATGATCACTATGCTCCTCAAAATCTTCTATTTCTGACACATTTTCTTCTTCACTATCTTCTTGTTCTAGACATTCTTCTATAATTTGATCCGTCACTAGGGAACTCATCATGAAACAGCTCTAAAACAAAATAAAATAACCAATAACATAAAAAAAAATGTAACAAGAACCGTCGCTACCGGGTATTTTTCACCCATACTCACTTTACACGTCCGTTGTCGCCAAGCGCCGCGCGCGAACTGGCCGCCCGGTGTCACACGTGCTTGTTAACTATTGGCCAGAAGGTACTTAAAGTCGTGAGTTGCCACAATGTTTAGTAATAAAAATATCACGTGATTTAGGTACTCTGTGGTATTTTTTACCCAGTAGCGAGTGCCGCCGGGTTAATACATATTCGGATGATTATAAAGAATTTCCGTTAATCTGGTGCACTACTGTGTAAGTAAAGGAAAATACGGCAAAGGAAAATTGTTTGAATAATAAATTTAATTGCATGACATGAGATAGTAATACATTTGATATGGGGAAGCCGTGTGTGGGATGTAAGTTTTATAAAAAAACTCTCTTGAGCAAGTTTTGTGATGAGTCAATAAATTGTGCTTTTAGTATATATCATATTTTTCCTTTAATACTAATAATATAAGACCTTATGTATTATAATAGGAATATTCCCAGAAACTCTGATAAAGCACGTTGAGACATTGGTCCCGGCTGTCATTTGTAGATCTTTGACAATCGTTACAGGTAGTCAGTGGCCTGAAAGTCTGACCACTAGTATTACCAAGGGGTATCGTATTACCCAGTACTAACTCAGTTTTGGAGGTCAGATAGGCAGTCGCTTCATGTAGAATTCTGGTATTCAGCTGCATCCAGTTAGACTGGAAGCCGACCCCAACATAGTTGGGAAAAGGCTAGGTAGATAGTAGTAGTGATTCCTGAAAACTTAGATTTTTAGGTATAAATAGACAGGTATAACCTGCTTGTTTTATACCCACGCTAGATGAAGGTAGTAGGTAATATATTATGTTTGTATAGGTAATATATTTTAGGTAGATAATATATTAAATGGTTTGAAAATCAGTAAGTTGACTGTTTAATAATGCCTAAATCGTAAAGTGGACGGAACGATACGAGTGTGGAAGGATCGTAAAAAGTGAAAAAGTAACAAACAGACAGACTTAGGCACTTTCTCATTCTAAAATGGATTAATTGTGATTGACAATAAAACGATGGAGGTGTGGATTGACGGTTAAAAAACACACGCGTGTAAATACATATTGGAGTACCTATTCTCATGTCAAATACAACTGACACATATTTGGGTGCGAAACAGGCTATTTCCACCGCTGCCGAGCACAAATGTTATTTGCATCCTGATGTCAGGTTCGCGTTGCGGTGCATATCATCATAAACTCGCCTGAATTAACGGATGCAAAATAAACAAAAGCTGTTTATTTTTAAACAGATTTCGCGTGGACCAAACAAAGATCGGTATTGAAAAGGCCCTGTTGTATCACAGTTGTATTAATTAGTTTTTATTTAACGTATCATTTTGATTGTATGGTTGTATAAATTATCTACTTTTTATAACAAAATAATCACGCTCATAAAGACTATTTGCAACAAACAATGGTCCTTATATACTGAACAGTTTTCAGAAATAGAACGAGTCGTTCGTATAAGACCCATTTTCTTTTTGTTATTTTACATTTCTTTTGGCACATCTGCTGATAAAAAATAAGTCAGAATTAAAATGGTCTGTCTATGATGTTAACAATTTAGCAGTTAGCTTCAAAGGCCGTATGAGGAAATACGAGGAGGAGTACTTACTTAAAAAAAAAGTAACCCCAGACACAACGTGACGATTTATTAGCGAGAACAATGACTGACAAGTAACTGACAATTGTTGATTCTGTCAAAACACACTGTAGACATACTAAACGCTTTGAAATGAATACCTTTTATCCAAGTTTTGAGGAATAGACTAACTTTCAAGAATAGGTCTGGTTCGCCTTAGTTCACGCATGCAGACGCTAGAATCAGAAACTCTACAAGGTTTTAATTAATATAAGCCTTTGTTTATTTAAAAATATTTCATCCCTTGCAAGTTGATCGTAATTAAATTCATTTCAAAAGAAAAATTGTTGGTTAATTTTTTATGCTGCTGCAAATAGGTAGATAAGTACCTACTGTTTTTTAAATATTTTTTCCGATGAAGGAAATTGTTTTATCTAAACAGTTTTCTCAGCTGAATCTGTTGTTTTAATTATTATTTGAAAACTGCATGAAATGGAATGCTTGGTAGGTAAAATATAGGTAACTTTCTTAGTTTTTGACTTTCAGTTTGCGTCGATCGCCATGTTATTTCAGTTAAAAGTATAATTTCAAACGAAAACACTAAATAAATGATGTCTCAATCCGAGATACTTATTTCATAAAATATTCAAATGGGTTTGAGTTTTTACTTTATTTGTATTCGTAGAATTAGGTAAAAATTATAAGTCTTATAAAACAATATGGAAAAATAGAGGTTACGATACGATGCACTATAATATATACGATTCGGTACGTAGCATGGAAGTAATAAGTACTTATTTACTTTGGCAAAAAAAAAACCTCTCAGATTGTTTGTGGTTCATTTGAAAAATTAAGCTATAACAGCTTTATTTTTCCTGTTTTTTGTTCAAAACAGACTGTGCTCGGAAGGAAAAACGAAAGAAAAAATTTTTTTTTGCTCCAATGAAGGGTAAGCGGTATATTATTAGAGATTTTACTGTAGCTACCTATTTGTAGGATTGTGTGAGAGTTGTACCTATTCACTTGATGCTTTTCCGGAGGCCTCCAATTTCCTAAGTCGGCTGTCCTTTCGTGTTTGTCTATTGTTAGAAATATAAAAAAAAACCGTTTAAAAGGCAATGCGTGTTATGGCTGACATAATAGAGACCCTTAAGCTTGGGAAGTTATTGTACAAGTTTCAACTTTGGCACTGGCCGGCGACGGTGAAAAATGACACAATAGCCCCGTATCGGTCAGCCGTAAGGGTCAGGGGTCGCCAGGACCTCGTATTTCATACAATATGAATTGTAAAGGTATATTGTATGACTCTGTTAGTCCTTTCTTCGGATATAGTCGACAATTACTACCAAGATTTTTAGTTCAATTCATGCCCGCTTACTTAACCCTGGGTAGGGCAAAATATTTCGTATCAAAACAATAACAAAGCGAATTCGTAACCTTATGAAAGGTGTAAGTTCGGTCCCCATAAATAACACTAATTTGACAGTTCGTCTCCCCCTGTTCCACGACAAAAACTTTCTTAAAATAAACGCCGAACTGCCAAATAATCAATTTAGATCACGAAACAAATAATGGCGAACTCCATCAAAAATTGCAGGCTCAGCTTTCAACCGTGTATATTGTTTGGAGGCGAGAGATTTCAATTTACTGAGGAATGACACGGCGTTTGCGCACAAATGAACGGCAAGCTTCATCGCTCATTATCCTTTAATGAAGAGACTTGTACGTTTGACACCTTAAAGGTTGTGGTTCTATCGAATATCATTAAAGCTCTGCGGTTGGGACGCGAGATCAATCATGGAATAATCATTGATTAACAGCGTTTAATGTTTAGTTGCTGTAATTTTGAGTAAGCGGTTTATCGGAAGATATCTTAGTTTAATCCTGAAATGTTATATATTGTATATGTTGTTGAAATACTTGTCTCTTCATTATATAAGTATACCTACCTACAATATAGATTCAAGTGAACTTAGCACTTACTAATACTGTTTAATTTTGTAGAAATTAATTTTAAACATACTCAAAACGACGAAAATAAGAAAAAACACAATTTCAGTAAGAACGCAAAGTTGTTAAAACTAAGCAAATGCGAGAACTAAACTTGAATTGTTTCACTTGCATCCTTTCTAACAACTCCACCAACACAACATATGTACAAACTTACTTAAAGTCCATGTTCAAACCATGAATTACGATCTCGGATATCCAAAATATCATGGTTAATCCTTTTAAATACGGCCTAGTCTCGGTTGCTGTGAGGAGCCTAATCTCAAAGCTCAGATGTAAATAAGTACATGAGAGTTGAGGATTTCAGCGGATTACATGCTCTGGTCATTTGGGCCACACAAAATGGTGTTATCTATTAACTTGTGACATAAGTTTAATGTCCCTAAACAGATTAAGAATTTTGATCATAATTTATTAGTTACCCTTGTCACTTGTGTTTATACTAGCCTATCTTTATAGAAGCAAATAGTACAGCCTTCGGCCTATAATATTCCCACTCCATGTAAGAGGCAATGGGACATAATACTATCACGTTAGCGAAGTGCGCGTTGGTGGATATCATAAATGTCTTCGTTTTGGTTCTAAAGACACGAGTAATAAAATTATTAGCACAAAGTGTCTCTCTGGGTTAGGACCTGGACTAGTGTTGTTGTCGTTTCCAATGGAAAAGGCCATGATACACATATGAACGTTAATGTTTTTATTTGGTACCATACCTGTGGTTACATAAAACCATTTGCAAACATTTTGAGATATATTGACATATTCTTTTTTGGCATGGGGAGGGATAATTCTATCCACAGGCCACGAAAAGGGTAAAGCATTATCCTCGTATTTGCACATGAATTTACACGACAATGTAGTTTACACTTTCTATAACGAGAATATCTTCGGTCAATTCACTAAAGTTGATGCTAACGTAATATTGGTGTAAGAAAATGTTTGTTCAAACAGTTTATGATTGAATTACTTGAAGATTCAGAGCCGCAAAGGTTTAATTGAATGCCTTAATTAGTCAAAGGAAAACCGTAGATTGGAGCAAGTTTGGTCAAAGGAATGTGGGCCTTATAGCATTCCGTTTATTTCAGCAACCACTGAGTGGTCGGTTGCATGCTTGTTCGCTGTTATCTTGTAAACAAACTCGCTTCTAGTTCCGTGAGCAACTTAATCGTTGTCAAGTTAGATGTCGGCGCGTTTAAATCGAAAAGTTAACTTTGTGTTGGTTAGTTTTGCTACAGAATTGAGATAGCGTCTCGGCGGTTAATAGTGAGGAAAATTATGTTGAAAGAATGTTTATCTTCACTTTGAAATTTAGGTCAGCGCATTTTATTACTATTTATAAAAATCGTGATTGTTGAACAAGCTTCTGTAATATAGCTGTCCGTAATTCATACTCCATAAACCATACAAATATTATTTACTACTCTGCATGTCGGTTTGTTACCTTTTCACATCCCTATGACCAAACAAATTTCGATGAATTTTTCACCAAGGTTGACCATCTCCTGGGTTGGGTAAGTGATTATTTTCATTTTCGGTAGATAGTACAGGAAGTACATTCCTGATAATTTGCGACATCGCTGTGGGCAAAGCCAGGGACGAAAGCTAGTCCTAATAAACTAAATACCTACTAGTACTAAGGAAATTGGAATTTAGATTAATAGATAGTAAACAAGCCGGCAATCAAAATTCCTGAACCTATTTTTGTTTTACGGCCCAAATAAGCTTGTTCTTATGTCCCTGAATCATATTACTGGGTATTTTCGAAATTAAATTCCTAGTATTGTCGCATCAATTTATTCGTGTAAATGGTATTAGAGCTTAACGGCCTAATTCGTAATGGAGCTGATTTCCTAGCTAATCGAAATGGACACAAAGCTGGCTTATCAATCGGGTTGTACCTACATCAGGATCAAGTTTAGTAATTGACAACATCTACAAGGATTTTCTTTTCAGATAAAAAGGTGAAAATTATTGTAATAGAGCCACAGTAATGCCAACCTTACACGCTATTACCTAGTAAATATAATACTCTGCTCTCAAAAGTGTGTAGGAAAACTTCTAAAAATATAATGACATCCGCCTGCCCACACTGGACACACATGGTGGCTTCTTATAGCCCAGTCCCTCTCACAAAGTCGGAAGCCTCTGGCGTGTGTCGTATCAATTGAAAAAATATATGGGCTGATTATACAATAAAACTGTGGTTAACTGAACATGTCAACCGAACCACTAATTTAGTAACTACAGTTCTCTATCTCCCATAGACTACGACATAAGCAATAAATTTCGTAAATAGGTAGGCGATAGCAATTACTTACTAAGTACACTAAAATTAATAGATTAAGCACATTAGTTGAGGAAGGTTGTCAAGATTGTTGTTCATACTGATGGCATATGGCACGCTTTACCGACTGGATTTCACAACTACCTACGCTCTGACAAGTCTGCCTACGCGATAGTCAATCAAAGATGACATAGCTTAAAGGTTAGATAATCAATTTAGATATGGATCTACTGAAATTGAAAATAATGTTTGTAATGTTGGATGTGTCATTGTTTAACTTTAAAGTGAAATCATCATGTCATCATCTGCCTAGCCTTTTCCCAACTGAATACCATTATTTTACAAGGAGCGTCTCCCTATCTGACTTCCACAACACAGATAATATTGGGTAAAACGATACCCTTTAGTAAAATTGGTTGTCAGACTTTCAGGCCACTACCTGTAACGACTGTCAAATATCTACAAGTGCTTTCCGAGCCACGGAGGAAACTCGGTACGTAATGGGTGGTCACCCATCCACGGACCAAGCTCGGCGCAAACTGTTATTATTTAGCCACGAGCTCCTCCTTAACTTTAAAGAAAAATAATATGAATTTTAATTTAATATTTGGTTCCACGCTAATTTTATGAAAAATGATTGTCAAAGTGACTTCTATTCTTTGCTTGTGGGTTCTTTTTTTTTTTGCTTTTTTTGTTTTCCAAGTCGTAAGTAGATCCGTAAAGCTTTTCAAACACATCATCGTATCAACAGAAATGAGTACGAATGTGTAAGTTTACTTAGAAAATATCGAGATTATGCCACTTGAACTGCCAAGGGAGTCGCTTTAGCTATTTGTTCTGTTTTAGCTCGGAAGCGAATGTAAGAGGTACGTAGTTTAGGACACATTTGAAAAAGATAATGCAGTAGATAGGAAATGGTTGAAATCCCGCCGAGGTTTCTAAGTTATTACATAAAAACTTTTTTGCAAAAAAAAATCGACTTCCAAAAAAAACACTAAAAAAGTGGAAAATAACTTTACTTTGACTTTTTGCCACCGACTTCCGAAAGTAAAGTTATTTTCCACTTTTTCAGTGTTTTTTTTGGAAGTCGGTTTTTTTTTTGCAAAAAAGTTTTTATTTTACCCTTTTTAGTTATCGTATCACACACAAATCCTTGTTAAGTATCAATTTCGCAATTTCTTTTACTTGGATGACATTTTTTCCAGTTATTTTGATTTAAAAACCAAACTGCTGAACCGATTTTGATGAAATTTCTATGGGACCAATCGGAAAGTAAATCCATTCAGATAAAAGAAGAATTTTTCAAATCGGTTCATAAATGACGGAGATATGCGGTAACAATCACAAAAAAAAAAACATACAACCGAATTGAGAACCTCCTCCTTTTTTTGAAGTCGGTTAAAAACGGTAAATGGTGGCAATGTCACCATCTACAGAAGCATTTAGTGCTACGGTGGCCTCCAGGGTTGTACCTCAAAATGCGCTTTTGGTAAAACTAACCTAACTAAAGCAAGGCGCCACCGATCGGGTCCAAAATTATCCTATCCTATATTAAATTATCTTTATTATATTATACTATCTGTCACGCTGGAACCAACCATATAAATTCCCATGGTTAATATTGGTTGGGTAATTTCTTAGATTAGCGTGTACGAACAATGAAAATAGTAAGTAACACGTGACCTTCCCCTGCTTCGTATGGCGGTTCACAAGTAACCTATCATTCGAGCGGGAAACAAATATAAATAATAAAAAACTTTTTTGCAAAAAAAAAACCGACTTCCAAAAAAAACACTAAAAAAGTGGAAAATAACTTTACTTTCGGAAGTCGGTGACTATTGTTTGTTTCATTGACTTTTTTGCCACCGACTTCCGAAAGTAAAGTTATTTTCCACTTTTTTAGTGTTTTTTTTGGAAGTCGGTTTTTTTTTTGCAAAAAAGTTTTTATTTTACCCTTTTTAGTTATCGTATCACACACAAATCCTTGTCAAGTATCAATTTCGCAATTTCTTTTACTTGGCATATTGTTTCCAGCTATTTTGATTTCAAAACCAAACTACTGAACCGATTTCGATGAAATTTCTATGGGACCAATCGGGAACTAGATTCATTCAGATAAAAGAAGAATTTTTCAAATCGGTTCATAAATGACGAAGATATGAGGTAACAAACACAAAAATTTCCAGCTATTTTGATTTCAAAACCAAACTGCTGAACCGATTTTGATGAAATTTCTATGGGACCAATCGGGAAGTAGATCCATTCAGATAAAAGAAGAATTTTTCAAATCGGTTCATAAATGACGGAGATATGAGGTAACAAACACAAAAAAAAAAAAAAAAAAAAAAAAAAAAAACATACAACCGAATTGAGAACCTCCTCCTTTTTTAGAAGTCGGTTAAAAAAGACTTTAATTCGGCTAAGTAACATCCGTATGGGTTAGTAAACAAAAAGATAACTTATACCTATGTCAGTAAAACTTACTTAACTATAAACATTAACAATAAAAACGTTTTTGCAAAAAAATAACCGACTTCCAAAAAAAACAAAAAAAAGTGGAAAATAACTTTACTTTCGGAAGTCGGTGCCAAAAAAAGTCAATTTGACAAACAATAGTCACCAAGTCTGTGACTATTGTTATATAATTATATGTATATAGTTATTGTCCACATTTTTTGTGTTTTTTTGGAAGTCGGTTATTTTTTGCAAAAATGTGTTTATTTTTACTCTTTTTAGTTATCGCATCACACACAAATCCTTGTCAAGTATCAATTTCGCAATTTCTCTTACTTGGATGACATATCTGTTCCAGCTTTTTTGATTTAAAAACCAAACTGCTATACCGATTTGATGAAATTTCTATGGGACCAATCGGGAAGTAGATCCATTCAGATAAAAGAAGAATTTTTCAAATCGGTTTATAAATGACGGAGATATGAGGTAACAAACACAAAAAAAACATACATCCGAATTGAGAACCTCCTCCTTTTTTTGAAGTCGGTTAAAAATGAACTCTAAACTTAATTACATAATTATATTTATTCACAATCAATTCCTCGGGGCAATAGAAGTCGCACCCCGTTTTTTTCTAGGTGTATAAATTTGCGGCTCTTTCTAATTATATTAATGAATTATATTGTATTTATATTTCTTTTGGGAATACAGACGGGTAATGGCGCGAAAATTTTGCGAACCACTTCATATGATTAGAATTTTCTTCGATAAATCAAGGAAAAGTAGATTGCTTTGACCTTTAATGTCCAGTGTTAATACCGGAAATCGAATGACTGCTATTGTATAACTCCGGTTATAAAAAAAGTATTTTTGATAGACACGTATTTTAATTTCAAAGGCTTTTGATCACATTATTGTTTTTGTCACGCATGGAAAAATTGTTGCAAAATCCTCCTGTCTTATTAGACAGGAGGAAATTCATCGCTTTGTCAGTGTGTCCTTTACGAAAGTATGTAAAAATATTTTACGCCAACACACAGACTTTGATCGCCGATTCGTCCTAGCTTTGTCAAATTATTATGTCATAGTGAGATTTTGACATCGCCAGCAAATCGCCGGCGCATAAAGTCACTGCGGCGCATAAATCACATCATGATCGCCTCTTACTCGACGGTAGGAATCATCTTACGTCGCATGTACGAACATATTTTTAACAACTGCTAATCGGAGGTGAGGCAAACGGGCCCGTATGAGAAATTTAATAATAACATGTCTCCGACTAAGCTTAAATAAGCAATAGCTATTGAATTATTTTCAAATTATTATTAAAATATTACTTTTCTATTTGAATCTAATTTTGTTTTTTTTTTTGCACGGAACCCTAATCCTTTTTCTAAAATAAAATTTACTCCTTATAATATCAGCTATCAGCCAGTAAATATCCCATCAACATCGTTCAAGCCAAGACAGACAGACAGACAATTTTTCTTTTGTTATAAGTACCGTACATACTTTCATATACATTCAGTAAGCAGTTATTTTGAAATTAAAAACAGACACTTCAATTTTATTTATTTGTCTAAAATATGTAGGTATAGATATGTATATACATTTATAAACTACCCGCAGGCACAGTTAGTTCTAATCTATGCGGCACCCACGCGTGACTAGCTTTTTCTAGCTAGATTTTTCTTCATAGAAATCCACTTGGGACTTAGTCTCCCATAGTAAAGAAAAGAGTAGAGAGTGGGGAGTAGTAGTTCCATAGTATTTAGTATTCTAAATTTATTTTAAAATGAAGACGTCCATTAGTTGAGATTTCAGGATACTAATCCTTACATAATAGAAATTAAAGTTGCTTTTTTCTTTGTGACCATGTTGTTCTTCTACATGATTGACTTGCGGTTTCATTGACATTTATAGAGAGTTTTATAAATAAATAATCCTCTGCTCGCTAACATAAAATATTTTATAATTCTTTAGACGATTATTATTTAAAAAGTTGTCTGTATGTTTTTCCATGACAAAAAATAATAGCATTCGTTTATTTATGAAATAAACATTGAATAAACATTTTTTTCATTTTTTTATTTTAATTTTAATTTTTTCTCGACGGCATGTAAAGCCAAGTCAGAGGCCCACGGGCGGCATGAAACTCTGACACCAGGTTAGGAACTAACCACACGATAAAGAAGAAGATTTATGAAATATTTCGGAGATTCCAGTAATGTATTTGATTCGTCTCGTCGTTTCTATAAATGTTCTTATTGAAAGCTGATGTCATTTAGTTGAGTATATCTTTTAATTCATGAGACATTTGGATTGCGAAGAGACTTCTTACACTCGTATTCTTGCCCCGATTTGATAGAAAACGTGCTCTGTTTATTATATCTTATATCTGTCGACAAAGTATCTTTCTTTACGTTAAGTTATACTTTTAAACTACAATATGATACTAGATATTTATTGAATGCGAGGAAGGAATGATTGTTTATATAAAATATATCAATGACAAAAAACTAATTGTCACGCTGTTATGGCAGTCTGTAACGTCGACAACGTTACTCAAACAACTCAACGTTATCACTGTCTCAAATGATAAAATTTTCGCATCGACTTGAGAATCTTCTCCTTTTTTCGTCTGTTAAAAAATATGGCAACATCAACCCGAGGTTTAATCGTTACAATTGAGAGGAAACTTTATAGCGCCATCACCAAGAAATTTTCTATGATGTGATTACGTCAAACATCAAAACTTGACATAATTTCAGTTGAAACGGAGCTTTGACTTGCCAGATACAAAAAAAGAAACAATTCAATTTTACTTAAGAGAGGTGGGGGCAAATAGATGTACCAATTCAATGAATTTCGAGACGAAACGACGCAAACAAAATCGTGATCTTCTTGCAATAGCCAACTAGTTGTTGTCGGCACAACATTTAATGCTCTTAAAGCAGCACAGATATAGGACCACATACATTCGTTCACATTTGCGATAGCTTCTTTATATTAAGTGTTTTGAATATCTAACACAACAATGGCATACGAGTACATACATATGGCAAGAAAGGGGGTGTCTGATGAGATTACGAGTAATAGAGAAGTATGGAAGAAGAAGACATGCTGCGCCGACCCTAAATGGAGAATGATGATGACAATACCTAACAAAACCCCCTTTTTTCTCAATGGGATCATATTCAACCTGTTTTCCAGATCCTGACATAAATATCAGAAGCAATAACCAAGGGACCTTATTATTCAGTTATCCCCTCCAGATAATCAGGGGCGATCACGAAATATCTCATACCTTCACTGATTGAATTCTATTTATGACCGTAAATCGTTTAAATTTTGCACACTCGGACGGAGTGCGATTCAATAAGATTCGAATGTAATATTTGACCCTTCGACTTTTATTTCTATCTTGTCCGTTTTATTATAAGCTGAATGATGTGGTTTAAGGCATGTGGGTGTCTAAGCATTTGAATTGCATACCTTTTGACAAATAGTTTGGGATTTACTTTGCTCTGTTCAGTTTGGTTCGGATTACACCTAGTTACGTGTGAAACTTTGCTTTGAAAATGGGGAACGCTACAGAAGATATTTGAAGAGGTTAAAATATGTATATTTTTACTGATAATATTAAAAGTCCGCTTTCATAGAAAATCATCATCATCGTTATCTGCCCAACTATGTTGGGGTTGGCTTCCAGTCCAGCCGGATGCAACTAAATGCGAGCAACTACCTATCTGACCTTCACAACCCAGTTGGTACCTACTGGGTAACATCCCTTGGTGGGACTGATTTCAGATTTTCGGACCGCTGACTACCTGTAGATAACGATTGTCAAAGATCTACAAATGACAGTCGGGACCAATGGCTTTACGTGCTTTCCGAGGCACGAAGGAAACTCGGTATGTAATGTGTGGTCACCCATCCGTGGACCAACCTAGGCAAGCGCGGCTTAACCTAAAGATCGCCCCGAGCGGCTGTTATTATTTAGCCACGAGCTCCTCAATAGAAAATATTCTGTCAAATTATAATTTTTCTATGACTTATTTCATAACGTTGGAAGGTAAAGATCTCTACAAGATTAATACAAAAAATGAATTATGTAACATTCGTTCCAATGAATAAAAGGTTCATGAGATCGAACGAAGGTTCTTGTGTAAAATGTCGCCATTTTATGGTATCGCAAAACCTCAGTATTTCATTGTGGAGATGACTTATTTTTACGGCCATCTTTAAATGAGATCGTGTGGTGTAGGACAAAAATATATGCTTGTTGTCTCGACTCAAAATAAAATTGTACGCAAATAAATGGATTTAAACGTGTTCCTGTAATGTGATACGGTGTTCTGTCAGTCAAAGGGGAATTTCGTAGAAGCCGAAATAAAAAAAAATGATGTAAAGATTTTATTAAAATACTAGCGGGCCGCTTTTGCTCCACACGGTTTTATAATTTGGCAAAACATCTACTTTTCTTTAATATATGCAAGTTTGTGCTGTGAGAAAAAAAGATAAATAAAATTTTTAAACGATTATTAAATATTTGCAGTTTTAATCGTCGTTTAGAAAATTTTAAAGAAAATAGAAGATAGAAGTATAGATAAAAGCTCGATTTTGTTTTTTAAAATAGGCCACTGTTAGCTCTGTCTCTCTCTCTCTCGAAGTAAAATATTAAATTTTATGAAATTTTAATAGATGCTTAGTAAATTTTTTAACACCCGTTTATTATGTTACTACAATTTAGTTTTACATTAATAAATCTGTCTATTATGTTGAAATACTTGTCATGAATTAAAAATTAAATCAAGTTCGAAATAGATAAGACAAAGAAAATTAGTCTTGATGGTTGAACCCTAATCTACTTAAATATTTAGCACTATTTAGCACTTTTGCTGAATTTCAAATTCGAGATCTTTTTTCGAATGATTCTTTTTGAAGCGGTGTGACCTATTAAGACAATACCGTCTTCGGGGAACAATTTATTAAGCTGCTTCAGGATGATAAATCCACAAAAAAACGCTACTTTTATCAAACTGTTATTAACTTGAGAAGTTGTACCTATTTAAAAATTACACTGAAAGCCGACCCCAACATAGTTGGGAAAAGGCTAGGCAGATGATGATAAAGTTGTACCTAAAAACAGGGAACAAATTGGAATTTAATTTAGCGGTGCTATATAATTGTTTCGTTCGGCATACTCGGACAACCAACCACCTGAAGCGATTGGCTTACTAATCTTGTCTTCGCTGAATTATGTTTGGGTCCGGTTTGCACAACACTAGCTAAGCCGAACGGTTTTCTCCCGAACGCATATAGCTACGCACAAGAGTATTCAATTTTGCTACCCAGCTATATAATCTTCTCGTCTCGAACACATGTGTAACTCCCTAATTTTTCTCCTTAATTTTTAACCCGTCACAACCACAAACTAATAAAACATAATAATTAACACTATGTATAATAACTTTTCTAATTAACAAGTACAGCACATGTTTCAAACAGGGAGTTGTCTGTTAGTTGTCAATTTTCGGGACACGGTAGCATGCGCATACTTGTCAAAAACACAGCGGAATGTCCCATGTGGCCCAGTTCGGGTAATTATAAGTATATTTACGTAATCAATTTTCGTTTACTGACAAAATATTTAGGTCTGACGGTTTTAGTGTAATTGGTAATGTTTCATGGGGTAGTTGTTATTTAATTAAAAGTTAAGCTTCATCAATGATATATAATGATATGGGTATCTTCACCCTACCCATACTTTTAGGTATGGCTAGGGTGAAGATAGTGTAGGGTGGTTAAAAAAGGAACTTTTTGTGATCGTTTTTTTATCCACCAGTCACAGAGTTTTTCTCTCAAATCAATGTAATCAATGTAGTTGCAGCCCTACTACTGCAACAGTGCGGCATGCTTGTATTTGGAAAGACAGGATTAATAAATTGCAGATTTGTGTTGCATTTTACTCTGTGATATCGAATAGAATATTATGGCCAACGAAAGCCACCAAGTAGATATAGTATGGCCAATTTAAGTCACACTAAGTATGCCACATTAGAAGGAAGTGAGTGAGCTAGTCTGGACATCGCTGGCGATGTCGTAACAACCTATTCTCATACAGAATCTACGTCGTTGTTCCGTAATATGGCTTCAGTTGTGGATGGACAACACAAGGAAAAGATAATACTGAAGTAAACACGCATCTGTTAAGTACTGGATATCTTGTAATATTCACTTTTCATTAATTATGGCTAATATCATTTTAATTTCACTTCTTTTTCTTCTTTCTTTATCGTCAGAGTTTTTATGCCACCCATGGGCCTCTGACTTTACATGCCGTCGAGAAATACCTCTTAGGCATGGTGGTTTCGTCATGATGTTTTCCTTCACCGAAGCAAGTGATAATTATACAATACGCACATGAATCCGAAAAATTAGAAGTGCGTGTCTTGGGTTCGAACTTGAGACCTGTGACTTGGTAGTCCGACGGTCACACCACTAGACTATCACTGCTTAATTTTAATTTCACTTATAGCATGCATACGGTTGGTGAAAAGTTCGGTTTTCTTGTGCGTTGTCTGTGTTATTCATACCTACCTGTATAACAGTCGGCAGTCACTTTCTAAAACACGAATGCTCAAGTACTTACCCAAAATTGACCAGTTCCTACAGAAATTCGTGTGAGTAAGTCTTAAGCGCTTAGGTACTTAAGTAAGTAAAAACACAAATGTTTATAAAAATCTTCTGAGGGGATTTCTTCTTAAGATTTCCTCTTCATTGGTTCCATAATCATTCTTAAAATATTGTAAACAGTAAAGAGATTCCTGCTGACTATTCTTTTGTAAGTAAAAGGTAGATATTTTTGGGACTGCAGTGTCCCAGATGAGTTTAGTTTAACGACAACGTTTTATATTCTAAAATAAATAAGGGACACTTTAAATAAAGACCCTCCTCAGTTATTAATACGAGATATTTTAATTTTGTTTCAATTAAAAACTAATTGAAATTGAATATTGAAAAGACACTATTTCATAACTACGATTTATTAAAACATTTAAGAAAGACGATTTTATTTGGCCAAACAGTGTTATCGATGCGCATAACCATAAATATTCACGAATAAGGCATACAACTTTTTAATTGCGTACCGAAGACCAAAGAGTACTAAATCAAACCTTTAACGGCAAAAAAAAGATTTGCCCACGAAAAAATATTGTTATTTCCCCTGTTGACCGACAATTTTCTAACGTTTATCTCGTAATTGGCAGGGAAGAAAAATAAAATGGTGCTGCCTATTCCCAACTGGACTCAGGGAAACAATTTGTTACCGGAAATTCTCTTCATTTGTTCTAAAAACCTCTTGGGGTGTTCACTGACCATTTAATTGGGGTTATACAATGTGGTTTTAATTGACCACCACACCTACATTTATGAATGTAAAATTGTTTTTGCCACGAATGAAACACAACTCGAACACTGAAAAGCTTCACACTACTTACTATTAGTAAAACTGGCTTTTGTCCACGGTTTCATCTGCTTGAAGGTTGAAAATTATTCCACGGAGATTTACCACCGGTATAGAAAGTAGACGTTCTTTCTTCTAACCCAGACCAGATTATTTAAAGGTATGACCGACAGTCAGACGAGAGTTACTTTCGCATTTAAATCATTGTGTGGATCTAGGTTTATGTATGGTTTATTTTCAGCACATGTAGCCTGACGAACGTAGAAACTGGTTTTGTCGACGGAAAAATAGACGAAATGACAGATTGTAGAAAGATTTATATTGTCTATTTGTCAATTTGACGGATAGACAATAGAAATCTTTGTACAATATATGCTACACGCGTGCAGAGGGTCTGAAAATTAAACGCAAGCATTTGTTTTCCAGCAGATTGGACATTCTTTACGGTACTTATTAAACGTAATGCCTGTATTTAAACATGATTATTCACTCAAAATAAATGTGGTTTCCCAGCAATAATTTTTACGTGGAGTTACTTTATTTGATGTGCAGAATGCTTAGTTGACAATCGTAAAGCCAAAAAGTCGAAGACTGACTGACCCTCACTGGGCCGGTGCACGGTGTGGTGTATTACGGCCAACTTTTTCTCACGAAGGCTCGTAATAAACGTATATGCTATATGACATCAGTGAGCACGTTTTGTTTCATATGGAAGAGGTTTGTTTTTGGAAACGCGTTTCAAATTGTATGAATTAAACCTTCTCTAACCTTAATATGCTGTGACAAAATTTTATTCTCTTCATTTTCAGAACTTCTCTTTTAAAGTCTCAACTTATCTCCCACGTAACTAGAACAAGAGTTTTTCACGACAGCTATGGTCAGTGGAAATACAACGAATGAACAATTACATTCAATTGTAGCTACAAGTAGCTTTGACTGTGTTCCAATTCGGTTGCTACGTAATCGTGAATCAATTTAGTTTCCGAGTCCTTTTGTATGTAGAATAAGTCTATCTTATTTCGTTTTATTGTAATTTCGCAGGAGCGAACACAATATTGAAATTTTACCTATCTGGAAAAAATATAATATCTTTATTTCCTTGTAGAAGTATTGTTTTTATCAAATAGATTTATATTTTGACTGTTTAGCAAAGTTTCAGATCAAGTTAGCTCAAGATAAGCCAGTACCACTTATTTTAGCCGTGTTATAAAATATAAAATCTACACTTTCAAAATACCTCAAGAATATACTAGACTGTTACCCCTTCTTCCTCATAAACTTCGATCTCTTCTAGTACAATTCCCAGAATGTTAAACAGCTTTGTGTTATTATATGGTTGTTTTTCTTTAGAACTTTTTAATTGGGGAAAATAAAACTTTGTAGCTTGAATCGTTTTAATTTCTTTTTTGAGTCTTTTAACTTTCGACGCTTTTCTTCTTGTGATATCGTTCGCCTAATAGCTTGCGTTTTTTAAATACTCTTTTACGGGTTTTGGATCTACAAGAAATTAAGAAATTCGAGTTATTTTAAAACCTTGTCTCGCTGTTCCAGCCATAGCTTTTTTACCAGGCGAGATTCCAAGTGGTCCAGACGTTAGAAAGCCCTGGAAAGCGACTTCGTCTAATTGATAAAGGTTCCGAAGGGGATCGCCACCGTTAACCGCAATGCAACTCCCATAGACCATAGTGACACTACTGATTTCTATGTAACTAACCGTGTAAACGCTTCCGTAGACGGCAAAATCAAATTAAAAACACATTATATCACGCCTGTAATCCCCAAAGGGTTAGGCAGAGGTGTACCTAATACTATACGCAAACGCCAGAAAAAAAAAAACGTTTTATTTTCAGACTGCATGGTCCATATGGTGTTAGTATAAACACATTGAATTGTCGCTTGCTGCCGTTTGCCATAGAGTTATAGAGACATAGAAACCAATTGTGTCCTAGCGATACCGACCTTTGTGATTTGGCGGCTTTTTCCTGTTGGACTGTTCTCTTTCGGTTGACTTGGTCGTGTACCTTAAGATACTTCGCCTCCTCAAACTGTATTGGCTTATATCATTCATCCAAGGGCTTTCCTGTCTATTGGTAACGAGTTTACCACTTTAAAAAACCTACAGGTGAATTCCGATCTTCGATGGCCAGGTCGTTCTTTTGTCGTTTTTTTTTTTAAATAATTTTATACAATGTTGACTTTTTACGCAAAACTTTTATATGAAAGAAGTCTTACTTAAACCAGGGCAACAGACTACTAGTTCTAGGTCTTGTTTTATTAATCAGAAATCAACATAATTCGTTGATAGGTCACGAAGGAGTTCATTAGTCTGTAATTTGCGGCAGCTTGCGGGACACGGGGCGATAAAATCCGTATCACTGATCAATTAGAGCCGTATCTACGATGTATCGATGTTGTTACAATGCACAAGGGTTTAATGTGCTGTTGTTACCGTCTGAGAACTGGCATTTTATATTTAAACACCTTATTTTTGCCCCCAATTAAATGGGGACCTGATCTTTTAGCCGACTGCTTATAAAGAGCAGGTTATGTATTGAGATGGCACTATTTTCTTTTGGACTTGTTCTTGTGCGTAGTACTCACAACTAGTGTGTGCGAATGACCAGATTTAAGAACGTGGGGCAAAAGGTGTAGGTATGTTAGGAACGTAGACTAGTTTCTGCCTACGCCTTTGGGGAAAAAAGCGTGAAATATACAGGTATCTGTCATGTATTAACTTTACCAAAGATAATTATACGTCATACTAATTAAGATATTATATAAATATAATATATTTTACTGTAAGAGAATTCCCATTTATTTTTGAAAAAAGATGAGTTTGAATGAGTTAAAGTTTGTTCATTAAAAAAAGAATGCACGTTCTGTATTGGGGTATCTACTGTTGATTAAGGAATTGTGATTGCTTTCATTTTTTTTTCCGTTCCCGAAAGATTGCCTCCTCTCTATTTTGACATTAAAACCTTTATAATAGGTGCTACCATGTTCACTGCCGGTCGACCACTTAGCGTGCAAAATTGATAGTCCATTTACTGTGCACTGTGCAGGTGTACACCTGCACAGGAATAGGAAATAGTTTAATTAAGTAATTGATGTGTAACTTGTTTTGTTTAAGTACTAACAATTTACTAACACCTTTTCATTTTTATTTTTGTGTGGTCTACTAACAACCCTACTAACGCCTTCTTTGTATAAATTTTTGCTCTGTGTTGTGTTTATGGACTGTTGTGTAAAATAAAGATAAATTAAATTATATCCTTAGTAATGAGTTTGAAAAGTGGTCGTCCTTCAGTGAGCGCGATAGTACATCCTTATTTTCTGCTAGCTTCTGTCCGCGATTTGGCCTGCTTGTAGTTTCTTGTTTTAACTTAAAACATGTCCCATGGCACTCTATCTATCAGTGAAAGTTTTTTTTTGAAATCCTATGAATAGTTTGCCTCTTTATAATAGTATAGACATGACTGACATTAAACAACAACCATAATTCTTTTCACATCAAAGCAACAACAAGACATTGTCCTCAGTCAGGGTGAACTATAAATGTATAACTACAGCACAAAGGGTTAAACGTTCCGCTGCATATAATGCAATTTACTTCCGGATGTACCGTTAGATTAGCTCCGGATTAGGGCTTCTGCGCTCCATGCCGGTGACACGGCAAAGTCCGGTGAACAAACTAGTATTGTTTGGGAAATTTATGTACAGTATATAAGTAACATAACTTAAACACACGATGCTGTCTGATTGGTTTGTACTGTGAGATTAGGTACGTAATTAGAGACTAATCTGTACGTGTATTGGTGCTGATGTTCCTTATAATCGGACCAGTTCAGAATGTCTGTAATTCAGGTAGGTAGGTATTTGTGTGGGCAGGGAAACGCAAATTCATGACATTTACGATCATGCTTCAAAGGTTCACTCACAGGATTCTGAAATCGGAAAATATAATAAAATCACTTTATCAAATTTTGCGAAGTTGAGTAGAAGAATCGGCTGTTAAATCAGCGTTTCATCCAATTCGGATTCGCTATTATATGCATGCGTATCTCATATTATTCTTAGGTACACAAGGATAGAAGGAAAGATAAATACTTAGCTTCTAATTACTTTTGGAAAGTATGTTTATCACTATTTGCCATAGGACTAGCCTAGCCTATACAAATGTGGTTGTTCCTAAAGTAAACAACCAATGTTAATCTCAAAATATATTTTCAATATTGTGTACTCTGCAAGTAACTCGTGGCTAAATAATAACAGCCGCTCGGTTCAATCTTCAGGTTAAGCCGCGCTTACCTAGGTTGGTCTGTGGATGGGTTACCACCCATTACCGAGTTTCCTCCGTGCCTCGGAAAGCACGCTAAGCCGTTGGACCCGGCTGTCATTTGTAGATCTTTGACAATCGTTACAGATAGTCAGTGGCCCGAAAGTCTGACAACCAGTCCTACCAAGGGGTATCGTATTTACCCAGTACTAAATGAGTTGTGGAGGTCTGATAGGCAGTCGCTCCATGTAAAATACTAGTATTCAGCTGCATCCGGTTAGATTGGAATCCGACCCCAACATATTTGAAAAAGGTAGATGATGACTTAAAAAAGCGTTAGTCTGCATTGGATGGTGATGATGCAATCTGCAGGTCTCTCATTAACGATTACTTTTCGTCTGTTGCTGCTGAACACTCACAATACTTAAATTAGCATTTCGCAGCATTATGCTGCATTCATGCCATTGTCATGCTCAACCGTTTGTACTCGGCTAATTGACGTTTAGCGTTGTTTTGCTTTTGCCACACTGTTTTAGGTTTGTTGCCTGATTTTGTACTTAGTGTTTTTTAGTTCCATTATTTTCAGACATGAAATTTTGGTCTGTCTAATGAAATTAGGTTTTTTTTTGTAGTAGAAATTTGGGACATCTCAATTCGTTTAATCTTTTAACAGGAGTACAAAATATTCTTTGTTTTACCACTTAATTGAAATGCCGCCATTTTTGTTTACTCAACCCTGTCTACCGAACAAAGTCCGATGACACTTTGTCTGTAGATCTTAATTAAGTATCAAGACACACAATAAAGTAGGGTTGAACATCTATATAACTTACTGAAAGTGTCATAAAGAGCTAATTTTACAGTTTGGCTCACTGTCTTTTTACAGTAATTTTCCAGCTCTTAAATTGGCCAACTTGAGGTTTGTGCTGCCATACGAGGTTAGATGATTCCCCTCTAGAATAGGAAGATTATTCAGGTTAGCCAACTTAACAGTTAACGGTAAAACGATTGCAAAAGGACTACCCAACTACGTATTGTTTTGTCTATGGTAAGATGAAAGGATGGCCCAATGTGATCCAGTATGGCCCACTTTAGGTTGTCGATAGTGGCCTAGTGAGATGGCGGTCCGCATTCGTTCGGAAACCAATTGGCTTTAGAACGCAACTATTCCATTATCCTGCACTATGATACTTACTGGAAATTTTGCACCTCTGAGTAACAGTCAATATTGAAATTCCAAGCGTAAAATCGTTGAAAACACAGATGTAAAACGATTAAAACACAAATTTTCACAGAAACGACGTCAAACAGATTATATTTCAGGTTAAATCAGGCAATTAGGAGTTCACTGCGGGATAGTCAATTTGTCGTGGCTGCAGTATGAAATCTATACTAATATTATAAAGCTAAAGAGTTTGTTTGTTTGTTTGGTTGAACGCGCTAATCTCAGGAACTACTTTTTCGAATTGAAAAATCCTTTTAGTGTTGGATAGCCTATTTATCGAGGAAGGTTATAGGCTATAAAACATCACGTTGTGACCAATAGGAGCGGAGCATTAATAACAATATTACGCAGACGAAGTTGCGCCAATCAGCTAGTTATAATAATAGCTCAAAACAGGCTTGTCAAATAAATTGGTGATTGTTGAAAGTCGGTATCTCTCTCTTGAAAAACATGACCGTACGAAAAAAAGGTTTCGTATACCCGGATGTTTTCTTGTTACTATAGGACAGAAAACGAACCTCCTTTTTTAAAATCCGGTTAACGTTCTCGTATGTAACATGATAGTGTAATGCAAACTCGTAGTGGATAGTTACATCCTAGTGCCTTAGTACCTATTGGGTAGGTAACAGGAATCCATTACCATCAGTCATGTTTTACGGCTTTTGAGTGAGTAGTGAAGGCTTTCATGGTCGGATGACACGTTAGTTCTTCAGTAGATAAAGTATGAAGTAACCAGAATAATGTCCCATTTCCGTTTTTAACATTCAGTAGTATGTAGTATAAAAAATGTACTTTGATAGCCATAATCACAGTCATGATAATTATCAGCAGTACTGTGTAACATTCATGACGGCTTTTATTACTAAAAAATTAACATATTGCATCTCCTGAATGTCTTATTTTATTATTGTAATAATATTATGCACACGTAAATATATGGAGGTTTATCTGACCCAATAATATAATATCTACCTTTGTAAACACGATACGATATGCATACACTGACCGACCCAGGTGCGTTCGAACTTGCAACTGGCGTTCGTAAATGATCAGTGTATGAATAATAAATAATTGGATAATGTAAATGACTGAAAATTTGACATTTCTTCAACTGTGACTGTTATTTAATGTATAAGTGTAAAATTTAAAAATCATTGATTTAATAATAATGTTTGTACCTTAAAGATATTTGCACGCCATGAGAAATGGCAGGCATGTCGTGACCCAATATTTTAATTCTGTATGTATACACAAATTTGAGCAAATAAAATTTCTTATTCTTATGAACGAGGACTAGACGGAAGTAGAACATACCTTATTCTGCATAACCACATCGGGAAAATCGGCGTATGTATGTATGCTATAAAAAAACGATACAGTCACAACGAAAAGTCTTTCTGGTCTTACCTTCACAAAAACTTCCTTCTACAAACGCTAACCCCACTCTCTCTTTGTCCTCAGCAATGAATTTCTCAATGCACCTGGTAGTAGCAGTGGCGGCGGCAGCATGCCTCTGCGTAGTCGCCGCGGCGCCCGAGGGCCGACTCACGCGCACCAAGCAGCAGCGCCCGACCCGTGGCTTCAAGAACGTCGAGATGATGACTGCCAGGGGATTCGGCAAGCGTGACAGGCCACACACTAGGGCCGAGCGTGAGTTTTATTGCTAAGATTGACGCACAGTTCTGGGTCTTCGTTTCCTGGGCTAGCCAAGCTCAGTGTACAATTCAATGCTTGCTGGAGACCAAAGATGGCTCAGTAGCCCCGTGAGTTTATGCTCAGGCAGGCGTGTTACTTTGTGTATTTACTGCGTCACCACTGCTCTCAAAACGGCGAAGGTAAACACACGGAGGAAACTTATCATGTCCCAGAACCAAAAATCGAAGACATGTAACATCTACCAGTAATTCCGCCCTCTTACTCTTAAAGAGACGTGGCTTGTATTCCACCAGTGAGAACAGTATCGGGTGATTATGCTCCGAAAAAACTTTGATCTGAGGGCAGCAGAGGTTATTCAAATATTCACGCAATATGTTTTGCGTCTCTGGTACATTGAGGCTGGACCACCCAGAAGACCAAGATCCCGAAATGTGTGGTTCGAATTTCAACTTGTAGACGTTTTACTAAATATATTTTGTTTTTCAATTTTAGCCCGGTGTCCGCGACATCCAATTACAACTTTTTGTAAAGTTATCAATCGTTTAAAGTTAAGAGACATCGAGTTTTGTATCAATTTGTTTTGGATGTCGTGAAACTGGTCTTAAGCCCATTAACTTTTTTTTTGTCACTTTTGATCTTTCATTGTTCAAGTAGTTTTTCCCTCTCACTTTTTTCTGATTCACCGTCACGCTCGCCAATAGATAGAGCACAATAAACACTTTTTTGAACCCCTTACCAGTCTGGATCTTGTTTAGTATTTTATGACATGTATAATGCACCTTTTATTCCAGATTTCTGTAAATAGATCTCCTTTTGGTAGGTAAATGTTTGGTATCTTCAATTTGAAAAAATTTAATGGCTTTTATACACTTCCTACTCTTATAACTATACATATGTATAACTTTGTAGAAAGTAGTCTCGCCAGATTTTTTTTCCATTAGCTCTAAACCTAAGCCTTTTCAAAATTGACACTTAAAAGTCGTCCCGGCCTTTTTTCGTCCCTATTAAGTAAAAAATAATGTATTGGTATTAGACGTAAGTTAAAGAAATTCCACTTGTTGAATTACATAGGTATAATCCATACTTATTCGTCCTTTTCCGTCAAGTTATTAGTTAATGTGAAATGTATAGAAGTACACATACACACATACTCATATTTACCGAGTAAAACGTAGATATCAATCCTGTTTAAAAGATTAATGAAGTTCCCATCGTTACCAGCTGTGTCATTTGAGTAAGTAATGGAAAAATAGTGGATATTTTAGTTGGTTTCTTTGTATGTTTCCTTATTACCCTAATTTAGACCGTAACCTATTTGTGTACTGTTCATTTTAACCGGTATCGAGAATGTAACTTACTGATTATAATCCACATCATTTATGTACATATCGTCACCCTCCCCGCTAACTGTCGTATCCCACAAACTGACGTATCTACACTGACATTATATACGGGTTCATAACTTTGTTTCGAAAAAGTTCTCTCTAGTCGTCGTATCTGTATCGTTTATAGTTTAGAAGATAGTCAAGTATTTTGTTTAGCGTATGTGCAAAAGGAGGGAAAAAATATTCTCACTACCTGTCGTATGAACATACTACAGTTAGTAAGATTTTATTGTTTTCGTCTCGATGCAAAATGGCTGAAGTATGTACATAGGGCACTTAGCTAGAATTTTTTTCAACAATGTTTACAATATTTGTTTGCATTTACGTCGTTTAGAGATCAAAGCTTTTTTACTAATATGAAGCTTATTGCCATATCATTAAGTCACACTGCGGTATGCACGGGGGTAGGGTGCGGGCGGTTAGTCATTGAATGAGCAGTAAATCATATCTATTCAGTTGACCAATTCTTCGTAGAGTGATACTTAGGTCGCGTCTCTGCGATCGCGGGCTGCATCGACGCCGCATAGAGAAAGACAGGATTTTGTTCGTAAGTACCGATTATATTATTTCATTTTGCACGTCGGCGTCGTTATTTTTACACGCCGTGTTCGCAATTATAATTTTGAGTTGTCCATTTTCGCGTGCAAAAAACAATGCCGTGAAATTACATGTCGTCTGTTAGAATCCTAAAGCTGATAATTTTGCCTCTAAACCCTTTTTAGCTCTATCCAAAGTCGAAACTAACAATTTTTTTTAAACTGGGTATTTCTTTTTGCTTCAGATTATTACTAAGTGGAATAATGCGACTCAAATCCGAAATGGACGTTATCGTAAAGTGGAGAGATGGCTCAAAAAATTGTGTACTAATAGAAGATTTGAAATGTCTTCGCAAAGGAGAGAGAGTAAACTGCGTTGGTTACAAGGTAAAAATGTGTTACAGTAAAAAATGGTACTATGGCGAGGTAATAATGACAGAGCGGGATATCCAAACAGAATCGAAAAATAATAAGTATATCGAATGCGAAGACTCATCAGATGACGAACCTCTAATAAATATTGTCAAGAACGACAAACCAATGGCTGTGGAGAATGAGGAAAAAGATCCTTATTGTGATATTGACTTAGAAGATCCACACGATCCTGACTATGTCATAGAACCCAAAAGACAGAGAAGAACCATGTGTTTGCAAGACTTACCATGTGAACCAGATTTAGCTAGTGTCTCTGACTTAACAAAAAAATCCGTAGATTGTCAACGTGGACAACATTGCGAAGTTATTGGATGCTCTTCTGAAGTATTTAGCTCTTGCCATAGGTGCTTTATGCTGGGACCATTTCATCAATGATTTGTCTTGTGAACAGCATTTTGAATTAATGCCACAGAGATCCACACATTTAAAACTACTTAACAAAGACCACGAGCACAAAACCAATTCAATACATAATTCAGGAGAATTACAAATCAACGGCTTGTCATCAGAACCACACGCCCAAGATAACCATTCTATGCATACTTTAGAAAATTTACAAATCTATGACTTGCCATCTGAAACACTAACGCAAAAACAACTCTGTGAAGCTGCTGGGTGCAATACAGAGGTTAATAGTTCCTGTTTTAGGTGCAGAATTCTAGTGTGCTGGGATAACTTTAGTGATGTTAACTGTGAAAACCATCATCAGTTACTATCGCCTAGTATATTACCACCAATAGATGATTGTGTTATTTCCAGCAATACTCAGGTCCGAAAAGACGATGAGGGCCGATGCTTGAACTGGACAGAAATGATGGAATTTTCTGTCAAGAAAACTGAACCCGAAAAGATTTTTTTTAAGAATAGCCACGGAGAAGCGATTCCACGCTCTCTTTCTCTTAGGAGACAGGTCTCTGTTTTCTTGACAGAGGAAATAAGACTTCATAATCCAACACCCCCAAAATTTCGGTGGAAAAATATAATGACTTGTTGTCACTAACAACAGGGGCCACCCCAGTCATGAAGTTGCCGGAGCATGTGGCATTTTTATACGTCACTTTCTCACTAATTACTAATGTCATGATACCTTTTTCATTACTTTACTGTTGATTTTACTAGATGATTGTCTATAGAATTTTGCCGCTTTAATCCTAGATAAAGCAAGTCCAATTAAAGATTAATATTTTTGCAAAGACTGTGATTGTGATATTAAAGTAACTAAGAGTTAGTTGTTATGAACAAACTCAAAATGTATACCTGCCTAGCATTAAGTACATTATTATAAGCACAAGTATAAGCTTCATGTATTAAATAATATTAAATTTATTTGAAAGAAGGTTAAGTCTCAATTCATCTCATGAGTTAGGTATAGTTTTTAATACATAAAGTACACAGCTAAATTGCCAAAAATGTTAAAACATTATTTTTTGTAACTTCCTAAACGTAACTTGTAATTTTTTAAGCTTACGAACGAAATTTTTATTACTTTTAATAAATTTATAAGATATTAATAGAGTTTTATTTATATTTTTATACCAAACAATCACGTCGTAACAGACACAAGTTGAAAAACAAAGTTCTCACAGAGTGACGTATCTGCTTCAAATGAATATAAATAAATAAATAGATACCTTAGGGCTTTAAGGCCACTACTAACTTAAAGAGTAAGCCAAGAGCAATATAAAAAAGTAATTAATGCTTAAATAAAGCCACAGCCAACGCAACTACAGTAACATGAATGTAGCGTCCGACCGAAAAACTGTTGCCCTGAAAAATGATGAATTGCTAGATAAGACAGTTAGCGCGGAGGGTGACGATATGTTTGTTGTTTAAAAAACACATTATTATTCTCCCCATTTTTCTATTTCCTCCCAAACTTTTACCAGGATAACATATCCATCAGCAAGTGTTGTATACTAATAATGTTATGACGCATTTTATGAAGTAATTACGAACATTTAGAGCCGAGTGATGTATGTGAGTTCGAACACAATGGGCATCCATCTTCCTAGCCCGCCAACTTATAAGTTGCGCTCGTTGATCGCTAATGGAGCGCATAATAATATATTATATTAGGAACAAACCCCCTTCTACCTTTAATATCAGCCTTTATTGATATTCAAATAACCCCACAATAGTAAGACAAGTTTCCTTAACTTCTCACTCCTCATTGTTCAATATGTAAAGTTCCTCTTGGTATTCTATCGTAATATTTGCGATTACCATAATCTTTTGACGATGAAATTGTGCCTTTCAATCGTACAATACATGTTGTTATTATTTATTATCGAAGGGTAAATAAGTTTAAATTTGTGGGCCGGTAGACCCTTTTGACAAAAGTTAAGGTAACGAAGCTAAGAATGGTAACATTATTCCTGAAGGGGACGTAGAGCATCAAGCGCCGACCACCCGCTCGCACCGCGGCACGCCCACATTTAAGAGTCCCACTGTTGGGATCGCAAGAGATTTCGGTAAAAGAGCTCCCGAATTTGAAGGCGAAGGTACAACAACGAACCTGATTAAGTTACCGGCCTCGCATCACTGTGAATGGCAAAATTACGTCGAAGCCGACGGTATGCCGGACCGTGTACCTAACTGACTTAAACACAGTCCAACCGTGTAAGGAAATAAAAGCTAAAACCCATTTGGGAATGGTCCGCGAAGCCTTTGGACAGGCCTTTTCCGAAGTGACGCTTTGCAGGTGTTTGTGAGAGGATATAAACCTTGTTACTGCTCAATATTACGTACTCGTAGGTTCTACGGTGAACCCACTCCATAACTCCTTTACTCAAAGAGGAGTCACGAATAGTATTTCGTGTTGGATCGCGCACAAATAAAGTGCATTTTCAATCATAAAGCGAGATCTGCATACAATAACACATTTTCGGAATTTTTCGTTTCTCTTTGAATAAAGGTGCAAGTTTTCAACTTTAGATGAATGTTCTAACAAAAAGAATCTCAAATGGTACTAAAACATCAAAGTTGAAAACTTTCTATGGTTCTTTTGTGACTGCAGACTGTTGCCTGTCGAGCTTGTTCCATCCAAACAAAAGGAATTCTGCACCACGTCGACTGGTGTCAGACTTTTGTTCTGTATTTGCTTTTTACTGGTTATACACACACACATACTAACATTGTCTTACTCCCAATCATACGTCAGCAGACCAGGACGGCTACGAACACACTCACAGGAGGTTTAACCCCAAGAGCAACCTCTTGATCGCCCACGACTTTGGAAAAAGGGGTGGTAATGATGACGTTAACGATGAAGGTAAAATATGACGACACTCTCTCAATGCAACGCTAAAAGAGCTTCACAGGCTTTCAATAAAAGAAAAACGTAATATTATTGTGGATATCGAAAAAAGAAAGGATTTTGTACATAAATAGACGCTTGCAATAAATAAAAAGATTACGCTTCTTATCGCTTTCAATCGGAGATCTAAAATAATTGATCACCATGACTTGGAATTTCAACAGAGGAAGAAATTAGAGTGACCAGGGGCACTTTTAGGCCCAACTCAAACGTACTTATCGCGAGGGGATATGGGAAAAGGGCCCCTATGCCAAAGAACGATCGAGGTATTAGTCCAGATAATCTCTGAGTCAATATTAAAGAAATCACACACTATCGGTGACTTTTGGGTGTCGTCCGTGGGAAACCGGCATAAAGCCGCAAAAATGTTATTTATACGACAAATATTCGTATCGACCGAATTAAAGCCTCAGGGAACGGGCCACACGGCGTACTGGGCCAACATAAACATGCCATACTCGCTTATTAAAACATGCAAACTTTGACACGAGTGAAAACATTGAAATAAACAACACACACTGGAGCTTCTGTTCGCTTTATTTGGACGATCTAGGGATGTATCATGTGGATTTGTGAGCGCTAAAATACGGCATTGTTACGGATAACAAGTGCGGTCGGTTTTTTTCAGAATTTCTATTTTTGTCGACCTTATTTGAGAAACCGAAACTATTGGGACAAAAATGTGTTCTCTATTCATGGTGTCCGTCAATGCTGTATTTATGTGCGTGTGTGGCGCTGATAGGGACACGAATGCTTGTGTCCTGTCTTATTTCTGGATAGAAAAATGAGAGGTCTCATTTGGTGAGATTTACTCTCTGCTTCGTGTTTGTGAGCTTTTATTGTGACTGTCCTGAGGGCGTTAGTGTTGCTTATTACGTCATGTGTTTTGTGCGGTAATAGGGAGCAACAGGTATTTGCTCTCTCTTCATATAATGATGTAATTACTGGACAGTTTTGTTGACGAAACTTGTTATGTGCTTGAGTGTATTCTCGTGATGTAACATACAGGATATTATGTAATTACGACTACTGAAACTTCGTGTATGAATACGAGCTGGGATATTGTCAGCAATCGAATGAAATATTGACAGATTTCGATTGTTTTTGCTTGTGAAAGTGTTGATGTTGCAAATATTTCTTTCGGGATATTAATATGGTGTTGTTTTCAGCAGTGTACGGTCTGGACAACTTCTGGGAGATGTTGGAAGCTGCCCCTGAAAGGGAAGGACAGGAATCTACTGACGAGAAGACTTTGGAAAGGTATACTTAATCTCAGTTTTTTATGGCTAAGAGAATGGCTTGATACGACAAACTTTACTTCGAGAATTGCAAATGTTTATCACTTTCGAGTTTTTAGGCAAGTTCCAACGAATTTTACTTTTTCTTTTAAAAATGATAACATTAATTCATAAAAACATGTGGCATTAAAAGTTTAAACGTTTTTTTCCAATATTTTACTGTCGACAAACACGCTATAGTTTCAATTTTTATCACAATATACATCTAATTAATTGCAGTATTTAACTTATATTAACTTGTCAGTACAGTAAAATAAAAGTCCGTATAAATTCACTACCTAGTTTCATAATAATATACAGAATATCGAACAACGTAAATAAACTGAGTAATCTATGTCATCGGGATTCTATTATCCAAATATTTATGGTGTAGAAAGAATTGGTAGAACTAACAAGATCTCATACGAGACTCGGACCAAAATGTACGAAATAATAAATACGAGTTATTGATAACAACGGACGCCATGTTTCATCCAGTTATGTGTTAACGTAATACTTACTCTACTTAATTCATATGATTGTATGATAAACATCTACTTATTTTGCAAATATGAGTTCAGTGCATTGCAACATAGTAAAAATTATCGATTTAGTAATTTTTTACCATTTTGCATGGGCATGTAAAAATTATAGTCGGAACTGATCTAAACTAAATTTACAATATAAACATAAAAACAAAACTAAATTATACTGTAAGGAAGACTAATAAACGATAATTTGAAAATATTAGATAGTAGAAACGCATCAGTTATTTGCTACTTGGATTTTAGGTTTTCAGCTACCGTCTTTATAAAATTTTAATTGCCTCGCTACCGGAACATAAAGCCAATTTAAAGTATTTTCGTAACTCTAAAATATTATGTCTCTTTCAAAAAGTTTTAATTTTTTATTGATACTCTATACTAATATTATAAAAGTAACTCTGCGAAGGTATCTCTGTCATTCTGTTACATTTTCGCGTCTAAACCACTAAACTGATCGTTGTCCGAGAGATAACCTGAGACCTAGATTAAGATTTAGGCACGATAGGCATTTCATCCTACATATTTGCATTCTTCTTCAACTTTTGGCCACCCGAAGCTGAGTTTAGATCTCTTCCAATTTCTCCATTTTTATTCATTTGCACTAAAATACAAAATATACGCAGCCGAAGCCACTGGGAACAGCTAGTGTCATTTAAAGAACGAGTGGAAATAGGACTGGAACCATATCGAGTTCTATTTATATTAAACAAAAAGAGGTTTCGTATTAACACGGTGTCGTGCTGAAAGAAAATGTGTAGGCAATATAAGAGAAGGTAGAAATTGGAAGCTAGGTTCGAGTTGCTATTAGGAATTCGCTATCTCTTCAGGTGGCAACTTGGCGAGCTAGTAAGTGGTATTAGAACCAAGTTTGTACGTGTGCCAGGGAAATTGTTAAAAGCTTTGTCTGTTTGTTCTTTTGATTATTCTGAAAAAGACTTGGTTTTGTGGTTAAAATTATGTTGCGTAGCACAAATAACGACTTATAATGTCTTAAATAGTATTCTAAAAAATGTTTTATGGTTTAACTCCAACCAATACAGTATTCAATAGGTATATTTTTCGTGTGAAAAATTTTGCATTCGAGAACTACATATTTAGTCAAGAATGCGCTAGAAATCTGCATATAACTCACTAGAAATAAATTTGGTTAAAACAATAGGTACTAGACGTCAAAATACCTTGATATTAGTCAAATTCAGTTCCCATTCCATATGGCAACATTTTCCGCTGTACACGCAATTTACTACGAAGCCTAACCAATCCGGAATTTATTACCGATGGCAACATCGATTAATTGTCCCGAAAACCAATTATGAAACTACGAAATTAGCATTAGTGATTCGAAATTAATTTCTATCACTATAAATGCTATTTGAATATTCCTAGTTATTGGTACATTGGCTTTTAAATCCGTATAGAACGTAGTTCGGGCGGGAATTTCGATAAAAAATTTGAAAAGAGATTATAGTATGAAAACTGTCAGATTTAAATAAATATTCATGCTTTTGGTCTAGAATAACAACACCTTACTTTCCAGTTTGTTATTTTTAGAGTATCTCCAACGTTGCATCATATTTTATATGTCAAGTCAACGTGTTATTTTTGTTTTGTAAACAATATCGTGTTTACCTTTATTTTAGAGAAACCTTTACCTTTGTTTACCTTTTGTGGGTCACGGTGTTTTACGCTAATGCCACCTTCACGTTGACTTTATATTTGACAACATTTTCATTGATAAAAAATGAATTAAACTAAAAAAAAAAGATAATTGTTTTTTAGCAAGAAATGCTTGTTTTAAGAACTATAACTATAGAAATAGAGAGGGCGTACCTACAGAAAAATATCACATATTATTATATACTTGTATTTACTGGAGTTTAGATGAATCTGAATTAAACGCTCTGAGTTCTAGTAATTTTAAGAATCAAATAAAACCTGTATAGTGTAGGTTTTCAGAAATCAAACGAACTCACAAAGACGCAAATGAAATATTTTTCTCCTTTTTAAATCTGTAGTGTTATCGGTTTTTAGAGGGTTTCATATTCAATGGTTATTTGAGGAAATACACACATCAAAAGTATCTAGGGATCAACATATATTTTTGCAATAACTTTTCTCCTGATTGATATTAATTAAAATTTTCTTTAAGGATTCATCAAATAAAGTGTTTTCGTTTGTCACAGTAACGATAAACCAAGTCACCTTTGCATTAATAAAGAAATTTGCCATTTTCCTAATAAAGGGATTTTTGACATTTGAACCACTAACATTAAAGTTCGAAAAAAAGACTGAAATAACAGTTTTCTTTAAAATTTTATTGGGTAACTTAAACAATTAATAATCCGTGTTTCTACCGCGAACACTAACAACACATGAACATCGGTTTGGCATACTCAAAATGAGTTCATCCAAATCACGCTGTGGAATGGCCGCCCATGTTCGTTGCAACAACAAAAAAAGGTCTTCTTGCGACTGGATACCCTCCATATTCGGCAGAGCTCTTCTCTGTAGCATATCCCATGCATGCTCAATCGGGTTCAAGTCTGGCGACTGAGCAGGCCAGGGCAGGACATTGATGTTAGCTGCAGCGAGAGTCTGTCTTACAACTCTTGCGATGTGCGGTCGTGCATTATCATGCATTAACTGAAATAAGGGACCGATTTGCACTTGTAGAGGAACGATGACGTCTGATACAATCGTCTCAGCATAAATTTGAGCGTTGAGGTTGCCTCTGATCCAAATCAACTCAGTTCCTCCGCCGATCCAAATACCCGCCCATACCATGATGGTTCCACCACTATAAGGATGGACTTCGTGGCAGGATTTTAATCGCTGTTGGCGTCCAGGGGTTCTCCAGTGTCGTATACGTCTTGTATCCGGTCTCATACCAAAACGAGACTCATCAGAAAAGCACACGAAACGCCATTGTTCTTCTGCCCAATTTCTGTGTTCAAGAGCCCATTGATATCGAATCCTACGATTGTGCATTGCTATAGGTGGTACCCGTAGCGGTCTTCGGGAATGAAGGTTCACTTCATGCAAGCGGTTTCTGACTGTTTGGTCGCTAATTAAGTTCCCTGAAGAGTGATGAAGCCTCACGGCTAACATCATGGCGGTTATTGTTGGAGCTCTTCGAGTTAAGATTTGAATGTATCGGTCTTGTCTCCGTGTGGTGCAGCGATACCGTCCTCCATGGCGCTCAGCCACGGTACCAGTGCTTCGGTAACGTGTCCAAAGTCGACTGATAACACTCTGACTTGTATTCAGAGCTAAAGCCACAGTACGTTGCCGGGAACCAGCTTCCATCATTCCCACGGCTCTGAGCATTTCTTCCCTGCTTAAATGACGTCGCCGCTCCATAATAACGTTGGTTTTAATCAGTAGTAGGGAAACAGTAGCACTAATAATGTCTTCAATGCGTTGTATGTTTTTATAGGGAAAATATTGACAGCTTATTTTCATCTTTTACTCGAATTTGATTGAGAGTTCCTGATTCAAATTATGAAATGCACCAAAAAGGATCCATATAAATTTATAAAATCATAAATTTATTACAAAGCCACATCTCAATCTCAAGAAATCCGCATAAAAATGCTTGATCCCTAGACACTTTTGATGTGTGTAGTTGAAGTACTACACTGAACATTGAAATTCAACATCGTTTTGGTAGCGTAGATTGAATTGCCATCTTGAAGATTCGAATTGAAGTGAACCACTACTACTGAAGTACTATTAAAAAAATCGTTTTCAGAATCAAGTTCAGTCAAACCGATTCGGACGAATTGCGGACGCAGCTCCGAACCAGACTCCGGGAGATATTGCACTGAAGTATACCGTGATGGAGTCTGGTTTAACCGGAACTTTAGTAGTAGGAACTGCTACGTTGGTCAAGTGGTCGCAAGCGCGGGTACTCAGCATGAGGTTCTGGTTCGATTCCCAGTTGGGATAAGTGTTATTGGGTTTTTCATCAGGAATTTCAGTAGCAGTCTGGATTTGTACCCGGTTGCTGACAGTACTCTCGCCCCCTACTACATGGGACTTCAATAGAACTGGCGAAATCTGGGTGTACTATTAGGTTCACCTCTACCTAACCCTGCAGGGATTACAGGCGTGATGTTTTGTAGGAAGAGGTCACAGGACAAGAATACTGATAGTTTATTACTTATCTCCGGGACAGGGGCAGTGGTAAAAGTGGTAACCTAATAAAACGGCAGGCGGAGTTATAAATAAATAATAGGAATGATAATCTCGTTCAATCCGTTGTGGGCTCCAGAATTTAATTTACCTGACAATATTTGCACACCGAATTGTGTTGAAATAAGCCATTTACATTGAGATCAAGGCAAACAAGTGGTCTAATCGGTAAAATAACGGAATTCTATGGACCGTACAGAGCTTCTTAAGCCTTTTTAATAAAAGGTAAACCCATTTATATACCTAGTAACTCTTATTAATTTTTAAGAAGTTGATGAAAACAAAAATGAAACCAAAAAAACCTTCAAAGTTCTATTGTGTGGGTTTAGACAGGGATGTTCAGAGCCCTAAGAAGTTTGATAATGTGTATCGAAAACGGCAGTATTTATAGTACATGTATAGTTTGGCAGTTTTTTACAACATTTCTCTAGTACCTATATGAAAATTAAATAATACATATCTAGCCACTCCAAAAATGAGTAATTACCGACCAGATAATGAATAATAAATAACATAATTATTGGGAAGCACACAAGTTGTTCGTGTCATAAGATAATTTTCAGTTTATTGTACTTAATTTATTATCGACATAATTAAACAGTGCGGACGGTATTTATTAGTTTTACGTCTTGTCTCGTATTGCTATAAATATACAGAAAATATCACGCCTTTAATCGTTTGGGGTTAGTAGTGGTGTTAAATACACCCACATTTCGCCAGTTTTGCTTGAATCCCTTGAACAGCTTAAGACAGTAGATAGGAACTACTCTGGAAAAACCTGTATCCAGCATCAGCCTGTTTCAATCTGATGTACCTCTTCTTCATCGTGTGGTTAGTGCCTAACCTGGTGTCAGAGTTTTTATGCCGCCCATGGGCCTCTGACTTGGCTTTACATGCCGTCGAGAAATATCTCTCAGGCATGCTGGTTTCCTTACGATGTTTTCCTTCACCGAAGCAAGTGATAATTATAGAATACGCACATGATTTCGAAAAATCAGAGATGCGTGTCTTGGGTTCGAACTCGAGACCTATGACTTGGCAGTCCAACTGTGACATCGCTAGGCTATCACTGCTTAATCTGATCATGATGACTTGTGAAGCCTATTTAAATGTATCCTTACTCGCAACTGTTTACATTCTAGAGATACATGTTGATGATCCCTGTTCGATTCCCCGTAGGGATATTAGTAATCCCTAACTAGAACCTCGCAGTATTGGGCCTGTGGTTAGGAGACAGGACCGAGAACGCTTCGCCGACATTCCCTGTAGTCTGATTTGTGGTAGTTTCCTGTATGTGGAGAAATGTAAAGGGATTGTGGCGCCTTTTAGCTTGAAAGAGCATAATATATATTGCATTTCTAGCTATTGAGCTGCAGTATTGAATTGGTATTGTTTTAATATTTTTAAATAATGTTTATATGTTAGCTATTTAATATGTTACCAGTTTCTTTCTACGATTTTGCCATCTATAGAGGGTGCATAAAAGATAAGTGGTCCGCCATATTTGTGAGTCCGCCGTATTGAATTTAGAATGAAATCACTTAGCTAATCATGCATTGTCATCCAAACTGAACGTGTATGCAAAATTTCAGCTCAATCGGTTGGGGATAACTGTTTTAAAATTCAGTTGCAAGATTCGACCTAAATAAACATACATAAAAACTTTGCAAGTAAAATAAAAACTTGTAGTAAATGCCATGTGGCACTTGGTAATAGTGTCTCTTTCTATTATATATTTTTTAACACTTGTGAGTAGTTTCTGCGGTTACCTCATACATGCAAACATAAAAAACTTTAAATCTTTAACCTTTCAAGATAGAATTTAGCGATAAATTAAAACTAAACGCGATCGTATCTAGAACTTAATTTCAAATAGCCCCAAGAGTCACGTTAAATATAGACCTTTCTCAAAAATATCAAAAGGTCTTCCAACTTTCTCAGAAAAAGTGCAATAAAAGTTAGTCTGGTAGTCACCCTGGTCAGAGACGCAAAGTTTTGCCTCTTAACTTCAAAAGGTGAGGTTAGTTAAAGTCCGGGGAGGAACGAGGGGGGTGGGATCTGTTTGTACCCCACAAACAGATCGGTTCCAGTCTAAGGCCGCTATTCCGTTTCATAGATAAAGCTTGGCATTTAGCAGATCCGATCTACAATCTGAGACACTTTTCTATTATTCCTCGATGAGCCAGCGCCCTAGTTGCTTTTAAAAGACCGTTATTACCGAAGTATTGACGATATTTATAGATTGAACAATCATTATAATAACACTTTAATAACAAATTAAACCACTTGAATATTATTGGTATTTTTTTCCTTGGTGCAGTTGTGGTTATTTCAATTCGTGAAATAGTCCAAAAATAACGCAATATATTATGTAATCATATTAAAACATAAATGTCGTTAATGGTACGTGTTCTTAAAATAAAATTAATCGATAAAATTTAATCGAACTAATAACTTCATTTACTTAAATGTGAATTTATAATAATATGTTATTATACGGTATGCATTCCTTTACGATCGGGATTAGGTATTTCCATTTATTCGGTGTGCTACGAGCGTAGCAGCTACGCGCTACAGAGCGTACCTGCTACGCGCTACAGATCGTAGACAGGTCCACAAACCGTAGCAATCGCTACGAGATGCAAATTCCCATACTAAGTATCAAAAAACATGCAGTTATCAAGTTGATTTTGATCCCTTAGATGATTGATTTATAGCTTCTTAGGATAATCTTAGAGGGCTTATAAAGGGCCTCATTATAAAATACCATCGGCATTCCTCAGTTCACATATTTTTAACTTTTTTTCTTATTTTCTGTTTTACATTAAATGTAATGTACAAGCTCCTCCTATAAGGATGCAACTTAACATACGGCTCAATGATAATAAATCGTCTTTGAACATTATTCCCCTAAATAATGTTCAAAGACGATTTATTGTCTACGATCGAAAACGTTACCTCAAAATAGCCGTGTCATCCGTTTCTTTGGTAAAATGAAGTTTGTTTTTACTTGTGTGTAAAATAGACTTTTTCAACCGCCATGAATGGAAGTAAGTGTCATGCAAGCTTATATTGATATGGAAACTACGTCATTTCTCAAGACAGAATGTTTTGTTCCTAGTAAACGGTATTAAACTGATCCCTATTACAGGGAATATAGGTACTCGTATAATACTACAAATTGACACCATAGCGTTTAATCGCAAGTTCAAAGCTCTTTTGAATTTATCATTACTTTACGTGTTCATGCTAGACTTATTGGTTATCCCACAAAATATCATTGTAAGCCATTATGGAGATTTTTGCCTTCTCGTTCAATATACGTACCTATAGGCATAATTATTATAATAACGTGTAAATTTAATGATATTTTTTTCCTTGAACAGCATTCCCCTGGATTGGTTTGTAAACGAGATGCTGAACAATCCTGACTTCGCGCGATCTGTGGTTCGCAAGTTCATCGACCTCAATCAGGTAACTATAGCTCATCATCCCACCCCCACACCCACCCAACACCATCACCATCATCATCACATCACCATCATCATCTCACCTTTTAACTCTTGATCACAATAATTATCAGTCTACAATAATCCCAGACAGGCCTTCTTATTGTGAGGAATCAGTGCAAGTTGGTGGATGCCACGTGTCTTTGGATAGCTCAGAGCTTTAAAAGATTTTTATTAATTTTTTATTTTTTCTCCCACAAAGTACAATTAAAAGCTTAAGAGTTTTGAGTCTTCATCAACTTATTCCTAAAATAATGTCATTGTAAACCAAAATTTGTCTCAACACTTTTTATTATTGTGTTTGATCTTAGTCTAATGTTGCTGCACAGGACTATCTTCCAGACAACATAACATAACATCACGACTGTAATCCCCGAAGGTTTAGGCAGAGCTGTACTAACCAATATAGTACACCCACATTTCGCCATTTTTGTTTAAGTCCCATGTAATAGGGGCGAGCGCATTGACGTCAACCGGGCACAAATCCAGATTCCGTGCTTGCTATTGAAAAATTCGTGGTGGATAAAGCCAATAGTTGGCCCCACTCGGGAATCAAACCCAGGAATTCGTGTAGACTGTAGTTAACAAAATTTATTTGCATGGCCCACTCGCACTGGCAACAGTTTTCATTCTAACTACTCAACATTATCCAACACGTTTCCAAATCCATACAATAGAAATTAATGTGCTACTGTCAACTTGCTCAGACGGCTAGGCCAGATTATAAGTATGTTTTTATAGACATGTAGACAGAGTAGTAAAACATTATCTTTATTATACAGAACAAACATAAGTGTAACCGTAGTTATTACACTGTGTCATTTTGATCGTCACTTGACGGCGACGACGCTATTTTCTAAAAAATAAAACTTGTCAAAATTGACATTTCATTAACTAAAACTAGAGATTTTTTTTTAATAGTACGTTTGCTATTTTTGAAATTTATCAACAGTATTTTGTCACCTGAAACAGCTGCACAAATGTTTTACCGACATCGCCGTCTTCGAGCGACAAAAATCGTTTTATCATTCTACCTACATTATTATTGAAGATGGTCGATATAAATAGCGGCTCGTATAGTAAACCTTTTAACCGCTGTCTTCTCTTAATAAAACACTCATTTTGCCCACAATTTCGCGAGCTTTTATAAGGAAGGCATAAATTATGAATATTCGAGGGTGTTACAAAATGTAATGAAGAATATTTCATGGAAATGTGTGACGATATAATTTACCGCAAAGATATGAATTGGGTTGATATTTCAATGAATTTGGCGTCTATTATTCTGAGTTAGGGCCTAAATGTGAAGTAAAGGAAACATATCTTTGAAGACTAAAATATGTCAAGATACTGTATTTAAAAACATTTTTCATTTTTACAAAAAAAATATAACGTACATATCAATTGGATGTTACTTTCAAAGCGGTTCTTTTTTAAATCATCAAGAGAATTGTTATAATTTTTACGGTAGGTGTCTCAAACATTTTTGAGTAATCGCTGATTGAATTTCACTTTGTCATAGTTTTGAACATCTTTGGACCAAATACCATGAGACTGAATCACACTTAGTTACCAAAACTTAAGTCATCTAAGTAATTTAACACATCTAACTTCGTAAGGTGAAATTATTATGCACGGCGAGGTTTCCGAAGTAAATAAGTCTGTGGGAAGCGGCTTACTATCGGCTTATATGTATAAAGTGCAGTATTCCTAGGTAAGTACTTAGTGCCGGCCTAAAATCCTAGAACTAACTAACAAACGAACTAACTACGTTCTATGTAAATGTAGGGAATGTAGTTACTGTGTGGTTTCGGCCACTATGGGCTTTCGTGAGGAGGTCGAATGTCGGCTTTGAAATCGAATTGGGCGAGTGGACCGTGCCATTTTACCGTGTACCTGCACTGTCATGTCAACTAGTTAAAGCTACATGGAGACCGGTTTCCTGTCATACCTTTTTCCTTAGAGAACGTTTTAATTATGGTTTATTACGAAATTAATAATACTAGGTCCTTACAACACCAAAATCTCACCTGAAAGTTCTGTTAGTTAACAAATGAACACTTTACTAGAAGTTTCCCTTTAATAATATTTAATTTTATGTATTACCCCAAAGGTTTTAATTAACAATGTAATTGGAAACTTGGCCGGTTACGAAATTGTTTGATTTCGACATACCTGCAAATTCGTGTAGGTACTTAAAATTGTTCAAGTATACTTGCGCAACCTGTTGACAACTTTAACGACTTGCTGAATTTGTGTGTTACTTCATTTTCTTTGGGATTTTTTATCCATTTGGTTCTAGAGAGAGGGCAATACAATTCGAACAAGTTTTAACTGTAATCTTTGTCCACAGGACGGCATGCTATCATCGGAGGAACTACTAAGGAACGTCGTATAAACACATATTTAGTTAACTAATAACCGGAGAGCCCTATTATTTGGAGTCTATTACTGCATGCAACATATTTATATATTAATTATATAATATATTACGTATACTTTGTATAGTCTATTTATTATCGTTCAGTTACAGAACTTGTAACGTTACTGTGATATCAAATTATTACCCTTGCAATTCAAAAATTGAAAAAAAAATACTATTTCAGTTCTTCTGAAGATAATTTTAAGAACGATATTGTTGTTCGGATTTTACGATTGTTGTAAATAATTTAAATTATAGTGTCGATGGCATAAGAATTGTCTGTCCATAGAGATACTCTTTATATCTAAAAATGTAGATTAATATTCGTTATTGTAACTGAAACATTTCCTGTCTTTTGTGTGCCGTTCAGAAATGATGCATACATGTGTTGATACAGTTGTTTACTTCTAGCGTTGTCTTGGTTTACACGTTGCTTGAGACGATCTGTCAGGTATTATGATAAAATAGTTTGACTTCCACCAAGTCTACATTTGGAATTAATAAATTATCTTAAATAAATTGAACAGTAACCACGATTTTGCGAGATCAGAGTAATGTAAGAGGGACAAGACTAAAATGTATTTTAATGTTAGACATTATTTAACTCTCCGGATACATGTTTCAATATCGTCTCGTTTTTAATGTGATTTTTAATTTATATAAGGGGAAAGACAAATGTAACGATCTATTAATGTATGTTCTACGATAACTTAGGCTGGGTCACACCATATCCTATTCATGTCAATTTCATAGATGAAATTATAGGAAGAGTTAGTGGAGTCTATCCTTTACTAGTCACTCTACATACATACATGTAATTTATATTGTAATGGATATAATAAAAATATTTTTAGGCGGTGAAATATTCGAAAACTGAATGTTTGGATACCCACCATTTGATTAGTTCGTTGTTAATTACCCATGTCGACGTTATGGATGAAATAAAATAAATATATCGGGTATCGAAAATTATGTGTTTTTTTTATTTCAGAATCCCTAATCCCGACAAAAAAATAAGCAAACATTAAAATTAGTTTAGCTCAGTCAACTTATTAAAGATATGACTAAAGGATTAACATGACATAACATGACTTATAGTACACCCACATTTCGCCAGTTATGTTTAAGTCCCATGTAATGGAAAAAAGCTGGCGAGCCTATTGCTATCAATCGGGCACAAATCCAGGCTCCGTGGCTGCTACTGAGATATTCCTGATGGAAAAACCCAATAAAACTTTGCCCGACCAGGCAATCGAACCCAGGACCTCGTGTTCTTTAATCGCGCTTACGACCACTATACCAAAATGATTAATAGATACAATTAAACGAAGTACTTATAATAGAGCATAATTATTTGTTAACTCTACCTACATAGTTGCATAATATTAGAAGTCAGTACAACCCTACCTCATACACTCTAGGCAAGGAACAACAAAACAAATGCGTTTTTACATTTAAAATATACAAAAGTTCTAACTTTGTGCGTGGGTGAAGCCGGAGGTTAGCTTCATAACTAGCTTTTTCCTGCGGCTACGATTCAAAAACTACGATTTATGTTAGGCATATTTTTGGAAAATACGTTTATATGTGCCTATTTGGGGAATGTTCTACCTCTGTTAACTTTCAGCCATAAAAATAAATACACAGACTAATCGATGAGAAAGGCAGAGGCAAGGCAAGCCAGATATGAGTGGCAACGCCGAGAGAGGACTCCATACACTGACCTTATTGGTGAGGTTCTTCAGAAAGGTCAGGTGCGTAGTACTCGCAACCGGGTGCGTGTATGACCAGATGTATGAACGTGGACGAGGCTAAAAGAGTGTATAAGGATCGTAGCTGGTTTCGTTCTACAGTTTCTGCCTACCCAAATGTCCTTTCTTTGGTATTGTTCGTCGTGTCGTTGAGCTCCTTGGGTTATGAGCAGTGATCGGAGTAGCTAGATTGATTTTTGGTACTTGTATCATAAATGCACACAGAAAGAATAGCATGGATAAGCCATTTTTCCGGAAAGTAATTCCGGTATTTCCGGATTCAATTAAATATTGTTAATGTTGGTAGTGATATTATTACTACACAATTCAAAACTTAAAGGAAGGTATCAAAACTAAATTAATTTATTATTTATCTGTTGAATAAATAAATAGTGAAAAATCTAAGTCCGTATATTCGAGCCAAATCGTGGTTTTGAGCAGATTCCAGAAGTCAGTATGTACACAAGCCAGGGTCATGTAACGTTTTCACAACACAGTAACAAACAAAGAAGCGCACTCTACGAGCTGAAGTAAACGAGTGAGCTACCTGGCATGTCGGCGGCGGGCGTACGCATTGTTTTGATAACCGGTTAGTGCTTGACCCATGATTCTATGTTCTGATTGGTCGTTGGGTTGCGTCAAATCGTGACTGTGTGCCGTTAAAAAAAATATGAAGAATATAAAATTGCTCATTTTAATACAATTCCTACCTAAGTTCCGGTTTTTTTTTAATAATCAACCAACTCCGGAGGAATGTCCATATTAATATATACGTTTCAGATCAATGACCCCAATTCAATCTACCTACTCCGATCACTGGTTATGAGTCGAGCTACACGATCACTGACAAATGCTTGCACTGACTGGACAGTTCCACTCAAATTTGTGTGATTCTTTCATCAAAAGACCACCTCAGACACAAATCTGCATGGTGTTCATATGATTTGACCAATGTCTGGACTGTAAAAGAGACAGTGACCTCTGAATTTGTTTCGGCTGTTTCTTCTCAGAGTAATCAGATACGAAACACCGGCCCCATCTAGCTTTAAAACATAACATGATGTGGCGTGTAAATTTTTTTTTAAAAACCAATTTGCAGAAATAAATATGATTTATGATTTACCCCCATGGGAAAAAGCGTGAATTTATGTACGTATCGATGAGAAACTCTTCTTTTTAGCAGTTAACTAACCCCTCTACAAGGTTTAACATAAGAACTTTTGTTCTATGCCTTTTGGAGATTCATTATTTTTTTTTGTATCACCATTCACGCTGATCAGCCGATCGCCTTCTTTTTTCTTAGAGAAAGTCCTGCATATTTGCGAATTTTAGAACTCGTTGAACAAAAGAGGTTCAGTTTCATGGTCCGAGGCACCTCACCAGAGCTGGTGCGTTTATCATATTACACCTTGTATAACTCTGCATATCAACACGTTTGGGTACCTTGAAAGGGTGAGGAACTACAATTTTTATTCGGACTATAGATAAAAAGTGTCCCTGTTTCATACTTTAACACTACTTTTACAAATGTCTCGTAATATAACCACACATCGACATTTATGAGTTGACGTTCAATATCATTGAAAGTACGAAAGTTAATTAACATTATACGTTGTAGGTCCCATGGCCTTGTTAAAGCTCCCTAAACATTAATTTAATAAACACCATTTGGACCTCATTATGAAATGGCCGAAATATTTTTGTTTAATTTATCCAATTGGAGACAGTTAAAGTAAGTAAATACAAACATGTACTTTTATTAATTACGTTTTACCCAGTAACTGGGTGTTAGTGTTGTTCAATAACACCAAGACTCACAGAAAATGTCTCGAGAAGGTTCCCCGCAGTTGACTTTATACAGAGAACCGAGCACCTTATAGGAGCAAAATAATTGAAAATTTATATATTTTCAGTATCTAAAACGATTCTGATAGCAATCTAATTTTCAATTCGTATGAATTTTGAAAGGGTTATTGCATGTATTCGTCATATTATTCTACACTCTGTGAGCGAATAATTGTGTTTGGATATTTTGGCTCAAATTGCTGACTAGATTATATAGGAAAAAAAACATCTTTGCTTTAGGTATGAAAAAAAAAAACATCCACTACCGAAGTCATATTCTTTTCCTTAGCCCGAAATAATACAAAAATACTTTTGTTTTAGTTTTTTTTTTAACGCTATACTAATGAGAAACTACTCCTGACTGTTCTCAAAGGGTTTTCTTAAAAATCAAAAGAAACTTCCGCTATTCTGTGAAAGAAAGTTAATCAACACTTTCCAGGCCACGCCAATCTTGATAGTGAAGTTGAAGGAAAGATTGTTATAGTTCTATGCTTCTAATAAAAATAAACCGTCGCGTATAAATTAAAGTGTTCCAGTTATTTGGGAACACAACAAATATTTGGTCCTGTATTTGAATTTGGGAATTTAAATGAGGTATATACCGAAACTCAGGTGGTTTCATGAACTGTTTAAGTGAGAAATCGTAGAGACAAAGCTAGCTATTCCGAAAAATGATTATGATTAAACTTTACTTACTCGTTTTACTATCAATTCTACTCGTTGAGTTAATAAATCAAAATAGTTTTTGATGCAAGGCAAAGCTACAATGAGGCTATACGAAGAACCTAAGCCAGTCAGTATATGTTTACTGTGTAAAACATGTTTATTATTGTCGTATATTGTTTTTTTTTGTGAATGTATGTATGTGTTCAATGTATGATTTTTCCTATGTAATAAAAACTACATTATTGAGATTGTGATATTAATGTGTAGGTAATGTGTACGTACAATATTGAAGTGTATGGAGAAATCGGTGAATTAAACGACGTCCGGTTTAATATTTCTATATTATGAAAGTTTCTACACTTCCTTTTATTACAATAACTTAAGACGACGGAGGACAATTTACTTGACATGTATAAAATAGGTCTAGGTCTATGAAGTAAGTCTAGATTTAGTAGCGAGTTCGAGTGCGTACTGATCAAGAGGCCCGAACGAGTACTAGCTAAGATGACAATGCTAAATTGCTTTATAGCAAGTCATATGCTCCGACGGAGGCCGAGTCTAGCCGAGCGCACCCGAAGTTGCGTTCGGAAAGGTGGCGACCAGCATATTATAATGTTTGATTATATTTTGTACAGTGTAAATATTTATTAATATTGGTAGATTTGTAAATAGGTTTTTTATGTGATATAAGTATAGCGATTAAATAAATGTGTAGATATATTTCTGTCAATAAATGTAAGTTTTTATCCAAAGACAATGATCGTGTTTTGTGTTTGATGTCTATGGTAATTTGACATTAGTTCGTATTTGACAGGTCTGTGTAACGGGTGAATAACATGTACTGTGAAGTGTTTACAATTATTATGATTTTAAGTTTAAAATTAACATTTAAATGCCGGTGTAGCAATGACCGCTACACTACTCCCCCCTTGAGACCGTAGCTACGGGCGATAGTAGTCCGGGAAACGAACAGTGCGGCCGGAGCGTGTTTTTTTCTCAACGGCGACGGTGGGTAGCGGAGCTGTGTTTGCGACCGTTGTTGCACCGGGGGGACTGCAGTCTGCGTTGTTGAGGTAAGCGGGTTTCAACCGATCTATGGTTACTGTGGTTTCCCTTCCGTTTACCTCAATACGGTACGTTTTGTCGCCTCTTTGCAGGACTCTGTAGGGCCCGGTGTACGGCGGGTCTAGTGGCCGGCGCACGGCGTCATGTCGCAAGAATACGTGACACGCAGTTGCCAAGCTGTCGGGAATGTAGAACGGCTTATTGCCGTGTCGACTCGCCGGTTCTGGAGATAGCTTCGTCATGTGATGCCGGAGCCTTGACGCGAAGTCGGTGTAGTCGACTGAGCTGGTGAGTGTGGGGGCGATGAACTCGCCTGGGAGCCTTAGGGGCTCGCCGTAGACGAGCTCTGCTGACGATGCTTTGATGTCTTCCTTCCAGGCGCTGCGGATGCCGAGAAGCACCAGGGGTAGTGCCTCGGACCAGTTGGTATTGGTATGGCACCGGATGGCCGCCTTCAGCTGGCGGTGTAGGCGTTCCACCATGCCGTTGCAGGCAGGGTGGTACGCCGTGGTTGGCCGGTGCTGGCTACCGAGGGTAGCTGCGATGGTGTGGAACAGCTTGCTCTCAAACTGTTTGCCCCTGTCGGTAGTGATGCGATGGGGGCAGCCGAAGCGGGACACCCAGCCAGTGATGAAGGCGCGGGTGCATGTCTCCGCTGTGATGTCTTCGATGGGGTATGCCTCTGGCCAGCGTGTAAAACGGTCAATCACTGTAAGTATGTACCTGTAATTAGATGAGACGGTCAGTGGCCCTACTATGTCCATGTGGACATGGGAAAAACGTTGTGATGGGACAGGGAAGGCAGAGGTGGGACTGGATGTGTGCCGCGTGATTTTGTTCTTCTGGCACTCAACGCACTCTCTGGTCCAGGCCTTGCAGTCCTTCTTCAGACCAGGCCAAACAAAACGCGTGGAAATTAGTTTGACCGTGGCCTGTCTGCCGGGGTGACTCAGCTGGTGAAGTTTCCGGAACACCTGCCTCCTAAAAGGTTCTGTAACATAAGGACGGGTGTTACCGGTGGAGACATCGCAGTAAAGTTCTGTGCATGTGTCTGCGAAGTGCACTTTATGCAGATTGAGTGACGTGCTGTTGTTGTTTAACAGCCCCTGCAGCTCGAGGTCTTTATTTTGTGAGTGTGCAAGTGCTGCGTAATTACACGCCGGTACTGCCACTGACTCCACACGTGACAGCGCGTCTGCTACAACATTGTCCCTGCCTGCTACAAACCGGATATCTGTGGTGAATTGAGCAATGTAATCTAAGTACCGGTATTGCCTCGGTGAACAATTGTCACGGTTGTGTGCAAACGCATATGACAGGGGTTTGTGATCCGTGTAAATGGTGAAGTGCCTTCCTTCAACCATGTGCCGAAAGTACCTTACTGCGTCGTAGATGGCTAAGAGCTCCCTGTCATACGGGCTGTACTTCTTCTGTGACGCTGACAGACGCCTGGAGAAAAATGCTAGCGGGTTCCATGTGTCACCTGCCTTCTGCTGTAATACTGCGCCCATTGAGGTGTCTGAAGCGTCTGTGAATATCGCTAGCTCGGCGTTGAGTTCTGGGTGAGCAAGCAGAGCTGCCCTAGACAAGCTACCCTTACAAGCGTTAAAAGCGTCTAGCATTTCTTGCGAGAGAGTAATAGCTTGTGTTCCCTTTGTTTTAGGCCCTGCCAGAACGATGTTGAGAGGCGATTGCAAGCGAGCGGCATCCGGAACGAAACGGCGGTAAAAGTTAAACATACCCAGGAAGCGACGCATCTCCTTGACGGTCTTGGGAGCTGGGAAGTCCTGAATTGCCTGCACCTTCTCTGGCAGCGGGCGAACACCTACTGCAGATACTTCGTGTCCTAGGAAAGTGATGGTAGTACGGCCAAACTCACACTTTGCCGAGTTAATAATAATTCCATACTGGGATAGCCGCTTCAGGAGCTGATGTAGGTGTTCGGTGTGCTGGGCTGCTGTCTCTGAGAACAGAAGAATGTCATCTAAATAGCAGTAGCAGAATGGCAGACCACGTAGCACCTCATCCATGAACCGTTGGAACGTTTGCGCGGCATTCCTTAGGCCAAAGGTCATGAATGGAAATTCGAATAGTCCGAATGGTGTGGTGATTGCTGTCTTGTGGATGTCAGCTGACTGGACTGGTATTTGATTGTATGCCTTAATGAGGTCAATTTTGCTGTATATTTTACTGCCAGCCAGCTGATGTGAGAAGTCCTGTATGTGCGGGATAGGGTATCTATCTGGAACAGTGCGGGCATTGAGTGCCCTGTAGTCACCGCATGGCCGCCAGCTGTTGTCCTTCTTAGGAGCGAGGTGGAGAGGGGACGACCACGAACTCTCTGACGGCCGTGCCGTGCCATTAGCCAGCATAGCCTCAAACTCCTTCTGCGCAACTTTTAGCTTGTCTGGGGCAAGACGGCGAGGTCGGCCGGTGATGGGCGGACCAGGTGTGGTGCGAATGTGATGCACGGTACCATGACTAACCTGTCTCTGTGTTCCCGCAGGCCGCGTGACTTCCGGGTACTGGCGAAGTACCTCGTGGTACTCCGTGTTGCCTCCTACGGACTTCACTGAGGCGATTACTGCTGCTGATCCGGCCGCAGACGACGCTGGCGAAGACAGCTGGGTCAGCCCATCAATAAGCTGGTAATTTTTAAGGTCGATAAGGATGTTGTAGTGTGCCAAGAAGTCGGCGCCTATGATAGCCTTGGTGACGTCAGCGACCACGAACTTCCACGTGTACGCGCGGCGAAGCCCTAAATTCAAGTGGAGCTCCACCCAACCGTACGTGTCGATGGCAGTCCCGTTTGCCGCGTACAACTGGTAGGCCGTCCTGCTGCGCCGCTGTCGTAGTGCTGCACGTGGGAACACGCAGAGATCGGACCCTGTGTCGACTAAAAACGTGGTTTTAGAGTCGCGATCTGTCACGAATAGGCGGCGTGGTTTGCTAGGGCAGCCATTTGCCGCTATTTCCGGCTGCCGGCGGCGTTTCCCGCGTACGTACATGGCGACTTGCACCGCGTGGCCCTGTCACCGAAATTGTTATGGTACCAGCAGTGAGCATCGTTCCACGTGCTGCTGGAGCGCGAGCGACTGCGGCGTCGGCCTGGGGTCGGCTCTCTGCCACCATGCCGGTACCTTTCTGTAGGGCGCGAACGATGGTGTACCTGACCTTGCCTCTGTAGAGCCGCTACTTGAAGAGTCAACTCTGCTATGCACTGTTTCAGCTCCGTCATGTCACTGCTGGTGCTCGTGCTCGCCACGGCGAGAGGTGTCGTGAGCGCTGGGGCGGGCGTTGGCGCGATCTCGTGCACGCGGTCGGCCAAATCTGCGACAGACTGAAGCGGGAGATTAGGTTGGGAAGCTATTACCGTCTGTATGTTTGTCGGCAATCTGCTCGCCCACAACGTGGCCAGAAATGTGTCTGGGACATGCGGTCCAGCCAAAGTCTGCAGGTGGCGCAAGAATTGCGATGGCTTCCGGTCGCCGAGCTCCTCTTGAGTGAGGATTTGCTGAACCCTTTTTTCACGTGAGTCGGATAGCCGACGTATGAGCTCAGCCTTCAGCTTGGCGTATTTGTCCTGTGCAGGTGGGTTCTCTATGATGTCCCGAGCTTCTACCATGTAGCGATGGTCTAGCTGACCCACGACTGTGTAAAATTTAGTGGTGTCGGCAGTAATGCCGGCTATCGTAAACTGACCTTCTATTTGGGCAAACCAAAGTGTCGGCTCCTCAGGCCAAAATGGCGGCAACTTCACGCCGACTCTGCACACGTCTTGCTTGTCCTCTGCTGCGCCTGCCCCTGTTCCGGTAGACATCTTGGATACACGTGGCCTCTGTGCTCCTTGTCGGGGTCACCAATGAAGTGTATGGAGAAATCGGTGAATTAAACGACGTCCGGTTTAATATTTCTATATTATGAAAGTTTCTACACTTCCTTTTATTACAATAACTTAAGACGACGGAGGACAATTTACTTGACATGTATAAAATAGGTCTAGGTCTATGAAGTAAGTCTAGATTTAGTAGCGAGTTCGAGTGCGTACTGATCAAGAGGCCCGAACGAGTACTAGCTAAGATGACAATGCTAAATTGCTTTATAGCAAGTCATATGCTCCGACGGAGGCCGAGTCTAGCCGAGCGCACCCGAAGTTGCGTTCGGAAAGGTGGCGACCAGCATATTATAATGTTTGATTATATTTTGTACAGTGTAAATATTTATTAATATTGGTAGATTTGTAAATAGGTTTTTTATGTGATATAAGTATAGCGATTAAATAAATGTGTAGATATATTTCTGTCAATAAATGTAAGTTTTTATCCAAAGACAATGATCGTGTTTTGTGTTTGATGTCTATGGTAATTTGACATTAGTTCGTATTTGACAGGTCTGTGTAACGGGTGAATAACATGTACTGTGAAGTGTTTACAATTATTATGATTTTAAGTTTAAAATTAACATTTAAATGCCGGTGTAGCAATGACCGCTACAATATTATTCTAAAAGATAGGAAAAAGTTTGCCTTGCAGCGGTACAAAACTAGCTTTTAAATACTAAAATAAAAACTATCTTAATTAGTGTGAGCACTTGAGGCAAAAAATGTGTTTACGTAGTTCACAAATACAAAAATAAAAGGAGATCGCCATAGTGTCGCCGCTCGGTGAAATTCAAAGTTAATAAAAAAACAGATGAGATTTAGTTGCAGTAATTAAACCTCCTCGCATTTGCCTTGCTTCGCGTTGTATCGTGTTAATTGCACTCAAACCCAACTTCTTTTAATTGCTGCACTTATTTGCTACGTTCACAAAACAAGAAATCGCACCTAAAAAATCTTTGATTTTAAGTGATCTACGTATACAAGGTGTAAACGGACCCTTCAAAAAGCCGTCAACCAAGCATTCTGTACATCAAACTAAGTAACTACGCAAAAATTATTGCTGGGAAACGACTTCCTTTTTTCGGGTGAAAAATCACGTTTTACTTAATGTAACGCACTCAAAATATTGTGTAAGGGTGCTTTTACACCCACTATAAACTGCAGACGGGTGAAAATGGTTAAACATAACTTCCTCCTAGAGCTCAGTCAAAATCCACCTTAAATACTGAAAATAGTTCATTTATAGTAGTATAGTTTTAGCGTTTTCTCGTCAACTTGGCTATCAAGTTTTTATGCTGAATATGCTTGCTGAAAAACCCTCTGAGCTGACCCATAACAAAACTAATAAAAAAAATATTCTGAGATTAATATTCCATACATCTCCAATACAAACAGGAACTATCGAATATTATGAAACAAGTCACATAATCCATCGAAATTAATTCCACTTGCAGTGCCCACATACAAACAATAATGAAGGCTGGTCTAGCTTGCGAGGTTCCGGGTTCTCGGCAAGTTTGGGCAACTTGCGCAAGTAACTAAATTAGGTGTGCCTCTATCAGGTGCGGGCTTAACTATAACTGAATTTTGGACCGCAAACTATGGGACATAATATGATTGGCCGTTGGGTATATCACATTAGAATACATTATTATTTAGACACTGTTTTAATTTTTCACGGTTTATATCGAAACTTACACTGTCACTTAAGGGATATCTCCCGTGATTATTAAATTATTATTTAATTAAAACAATTGGTTTGTCATGTGGCTCTAGACTGAAAATTCATGAGCTAATCTTAGGCGAAAATAGCCTTTAATGTACCTTGTTTTCGGACACAGGGTTCGTCTCTGTGTGAAGAAGCAGGCCGAAATCCACTACTCGGGCCCAGTACAGGAGCTGGATACCACGAATGTTTCTAAGTCATGCCAATTTCCACGGATGTTTTCTTTCAATCCTAACAGCACATAATTTACACGAGTTTAGAGTAAAGTGCCTGTTTGGAGTCAAACCTGCGAACTACTACGTATACAGGTAAAAGGACACTACTGTGTCGTGTCGCGTCAGAAGCATATCGGTTTCATACATTTATTATGGTTAGAAATACATTATTACAGTGTGTTGTGTCGTGGCACGACACAGTAGTGTGATTCTACCCTAAGTTCCACCACCGCTCTCAAAAGTTAAATAGAAAACCATCTAATTTTAATCAAGAATGTTAAGGTGTTTAAACGCAACCCCTAAAGAAACAAAAAACAAAAATGTAGTACAACACTACTATGTCAAAGTAACTCTTCTCTTTAACCCCATCACCCCCTAGAACCAATTTTAGTTTAATGTATGTCTTATTTTTAATTTATCTTATGTTAAATTTTTATGTAATTTTGTTTTATTGTTAATTTTAATCATTTTGTTTTGTCCTGTGCGAGACAAATACATGCATTTTCATTCTTTCATCTCAATTCACAACATAAAGTAAGCGTATACCACACAACCTTCTTTCCACAGTAAGAGTACTTATGAATCTCGTTCTCGCATCCCACCGTCTGCGGCAACACAGTACATGGGTACACTGTAGAGCTAGCATTAGTGGCGTGTCATCATTATTTCGTAAGTCATTAAACTGAGGTTGCTAGACCGCATATAAACACATGCAAAATCATAAAACCACTGCATAGGCAAAGGACAGTAATAAAACTATTAAAATTTTAAGGTTCTTTTTACGATGGCAGAGTGTTATGCGGAAATAGTGGTTGTAAATTATTTTGTAGGTTATTCTGGTTTTCGCAACTGTGTTTATTATTGTGTGGGCGTAAATAATTGGGCAGATGACATTGCTGCCATCGCGGGAATATCCTTGATGAGGCTGGCACAAGAACATGGAGCTTGGCACACGCAAAGAGAGGGTTATACCCAGCAGTGGGTGAAGTCGGGCTGTGAATGATGATAACGATGAAATAGTCGGATGAATTGAACCTTCATTACTTTCTTGTCATAGTATAGTAGTCAGAAGCCTGACAACCGGTCTTACCAAGGAGCATCTTATTACACAGTAACTGGTTGTGTAATAAGATGCTCCATTTCTACTAGTTATAGCTGTATCTGGTTAGACTGGGAGCCAACCCCAGCATAGTTGGGAAAAGCCATGGGAAAGCGTTTCACAGACTTAAACATAACATGGACAGTGCATTTTCACATAACGTGTCTAATAAAGACTTTTACTGGGTTCCCTATCCATTTGCATAAAATTTTAAGACATAATATAACATGGCATACTTTTGTTTATCCTAATGATATTTACGCATAACATTATTTACGCATATCAGCTTACTCATATTTTTTTAAGCTTATTTTGGCTAACCATAATAATGTTTTAGCATAACACTCAAAAGCATAAATTTATGTACGCATAAAAAACATAATTTTTATAGGCATAAAAAATACGCATAAAAATTAACTCCTAAAATGTGAGACACTAATACGCATTTTTTACACAACTTTTTTGATATATTAAATAATTCATTTGGCAAAATTACGTTTAACGTAAATACCATTATATATATCATACATTTTCAATTACCAGTCACAAAGCGATCACGAGGGGTACGTTAATATCTAAAACTAAAAATTTAACATACCTAAGGGCTGACTTACCGAATGGTTCAAATATCAATATTTTATAATAAAGCGTAGTCGACGTAACTCCTTTTCGCGGGGCTCCTATTTCTGTTCTCAGGGTTTAAAGTATCCTAACACGAAGGAGATGGCGGGGTCTTAGTTCATTCGCTTCGCTCGCTCACTAAACCCCGCCATCCCCTTCGACCCTAACCTGTCCGAGTCGGGGGTGCCCCAAGTCCCGAGCTCCCTCTGCTCGCTCATAAATCCTAATTTTTTGTTGTTTTATTATAACCCTTGAGTGACTTAAATTTTTAGGAAATTGCGTAATAATGCAATTATTAAAACGTTTTTATTTCAAACGTTGATTTACGAAATTACTTGAATTTATAACGAATTTTTTGGCAAGTAAAAATTTATCGGGTAAATACACACATCAAAAGTATCTAGGGATCAACATATATTTTTGCAATAACTTTTCTCCTGATTGATATTAATTAAAATTTTCTTTAAGGATTCATCAAATAAAGTGTTTTCGTTTGTCACAGTAACGATAAACCAAGTCACCTTTGCATTAATAAAGAAATTTGCCATTTTCCTAATAAAGGGATTTTTGACATTTGAACCACTAACATTAAAGTTCGAAAAAAAGACTGAAATAACAGTTTTCTTTAAAATTTTATTGGGTAACTTAAACAATTAATAATCCGTGTTTCTACCGCGAACACTAACAACACAAGAACATCGGTTTGGCATACTCAAAATGAGTTCATCCAAATCACGCTGTGGAATGGCCGCCCATGTTCGTTGCAACAACAAAAAAAGGTCTTCTTGCGACTGGATACCCTCCATATTCGGCAGAGCTCTTCTCTGTAGCATATCCCATGCATGCTCAATCGGGTTCAAGTCTGGCGACTGAGCAGGCCAGGGCAGGACATTGATGTTAGCTGCGGCGAGAGTCTGTCTTACAACTCTTGCGGTGTGCGGTCGTGCATTATCATGCATTAACTGAAATAAGGGACCGATTTGCACTTGTAGAGGAACGATGACGTCTGATACAATCGTCTCAGCATAAATTTGAGCGTTGAGGTTGCCTCTGATCCAAATCAACTCAGTTCTTCCGCCGATCCAAATACCCGCCCATACCATGATGGTTCCACCACTATAAGGATGGACTTCCTGGCAGGATTTTAATCGCTGTTGGCGTCCAGGGGTTCTCCAGTGTCGTATACGTCTTGTATCCGGTCTCATACCAAAACGAGACTCATCAGAAAAGCACACGAAACGCCATTGTTCTTCTGCCCAATTTCTGTGTTCAAGAGCCCATTGATATCGAATCCTACGATTGTGCATTGCTATAGGTGGTACCCGTAGCGGTCTTCGGGAATGAAGGTTCACTTCATGCAAGCGGTTTCTGACTGTTTGGTCGCTAATTAAGTTCCCTGAAGAGTGATGAAGCCTCACGGCTAACATCATGGCGGTTATTGTTGGAGCTCTTCGAGTTAAGATTTGAATGTATCGGTCTTGTCTCCGTGTGGTGCAGCGATACCGTCCTCCATGGCGCTCAGCCACGGTACCAGTGCTTCGGTAACGTGTCCAAAGTCGACTGATAACACTCTGACTTGTATTCAGAGCTAAAGCCACAGTACGTTGCCGGGAACCAGCTTCTATCATTCCCACGGCTCTGAGCATTTCTTCCCTGCTTAAATGACGTCGCCGCTCCATAATAACGTTGGTTTTAATCAGTAGTAGGGAAACAGTAGCACTAATAATGTCTTCAATGCGTTGTATGTTTTTATAGGGAAAATATTGACAGCTTATTTTCATTTTTTACTCGAATTTGATTGAGAGTTCCTGATTCAAATTATGAAATGCACCAAAAAGGATCCATATAAATTTATAAAATCATAAATTTATTACAAAGCCACATCTCAATCTCAAGAAATCCGCATAAAAATGCTTGATCCCTAGACACTTTTGATGTGTGTATTTGCCAGGTTTGGCAAATAATTTTAGTAAGCTGACGAACTTACCAATTATGTTTTTGACAACCGTTGCTTGTCAAATGAAAATTTGTAAATTAATTTTCAGTGAAATGACCAAAATAAATCTTTTGCATGAAAATTAAAAAAGAAATACATGAAAATAACTTAAATTTGTTTCCGTTATTCCTATTATTTTTATGCCTTATGCTCATTAGGCCTATTAACATTATGCGAATTAAAATTATGCCAAAACAAATTAGCCTACAAGATAATTAAGCCAACATAAACTGTATGCCAAAAACAGTTATGGCAAAGTATTATTATGCCAAAAAATATGCCAAAATAGTTATGCCAAAGTATATTAGAAAAAAAAAACATTATGCGAAAAGAAGGGATCCCCTTTTACTAGATAGTTTAGAGTTAGCTTCATAAAACAAGTTTTCCGTACCAAAATGAATTCACACTACTTACTCACTCGTTTGAAAATGTTAAAATAAAGTTATTGGGTTAATAGGTCACGCATCGATATCGGTTCTTGTCTTAGGCACCGTCCACGACCCCAGGTGATGTGAGCTACTTCAAGCGAAACGCTCGCGCGGCTTCATGCCATATCACGACCCGTCAGTGGCGACGGTGACTTATTAGCCCGTGGTCGCTAGTCGCACGCGGTCTGAATTTGTGGCTGCAAAGCTGTTAGCATCCACCCAGTAGATCCACATAGCTACATTTGATCCACTGACGTGCCAAACAGCACGGTTGAGTTGAGCTGTATGTCGTGGGTTTGATCCTCGTACGGTACTTTAATATTTGTATGGCCTACAGACAGTTGTACTGGGTCTAGCTGTTTGTGTATGCGAGTTTAAATTCTGTAAACGCACCCACGATACAGGAAAAATTCCAAGAGTGGGTTGTTCCGTTAAAAAAAAATCTTTGTCACCTTTTTTTTGCGCGAGTAAAACGCGTCAAACTTATTCACTAATCGCGTTGCAGTGACTCCTGGCATGCTGTAAATAATTTCACTTATTTCTTTTCTTCACAGCCGCCGTCACAAGTCAGTAGGTTGTGGCAAATTTGTTACTATCGCTTTAATAGAATATTGTCATTTTCCCTCAGGTGAATTTGACACACATGTGTAAATCATCCTAATTTAGAAAGTGATAAAGTTCAAATAAGGTGGAAAATGCGACTATGAAATTCAGCTTACATTGCAATAATAACCACGCAGCGGTTACCAATCCAGCTGGCAAGTATGTGATTGAGCTGAAACATAATTGTGGCTATAAAGTAACAAGATTATTACAAGCATTTTTTGTTTGGCATAAATTTGAGGGTTGGTGTCATGATAATATTCTCCTCCTGTTTCTTGACCTTGTTCAATTATTTGGCGTTTCTCCTTGTTGGACTTCTTGACTTAATTCTATTCCGCGCGGTAGCGGAACAGATATATATACGTATTCAAAGGCATAATAACAATAGGTTCACCGTATTATCACCATGTTTCGAGTTTTTGTTATAAACTATTAGAATAGATTTTAAACCTATGGCTCCGTAGGCGTATGTACCATTTAGTGTAGTGACTACCCATAACTTACTGCGGTAAAGGTCATGGGACTCCCACGTACACGGAACATCTTTTTTCGAAGCAATTGATTCAGAACCTAAATCAAAAAAGTAATAATTTAGGGCATGAAAAATCATCAATAATAAAATTCTATAAATATAGCTGAAATTAAAAGAATACTTAAAAATCCACGCGGCATTGACATGCAGCGTTTGCTACACCACACGCTACGAGCTACGGCGTAGCACATACTGTGCTACGCAGGTGTGGTCTACGACCCATATGGGAACCAAGAATGTTGTTGAATGATGTCGATTTCTTGTGTGTTTATCTATCAATGACCTAACTCTATCTGATTGCACCTTTATATATACATATTAATTTGATACCGCCGAATGACACCCTTATTGACCGATGCAGTGGTGTGGGAGTGGTAAATTGATGTTATTTTAACATGAAAAACGAAGTAAGTGGGACTGAAATACTGTTTATTTTCCGGCACAGATATGTAATAAATTTTCAAAGGTGCGTCAATATTAAATTGAGTTAAGTTGCTACCTCAAGCTTTTCTCGGTGTAGGAATAACACAATTATTGGTTTGCTCGAAGTCAGTAAAATTCACTGAAATATGTACTATCTTCATCGTGAAATTATTAATTAAGTTATCAGCCAATCTGAGCTTTAGAATTTCTTCGGCTACAGTTACATTCTATTAGCATTTATTAACATTTTTGATATAGTTTTCGAAAGCCCGGGGTGCCTTTGAAACTTTAACTGAAAGTTAGTTATAGTTTCTTTGAGGAGTCGAAATCTAGAAATGAAAGGGTTTAGTAATGTGCTTAAAAAATCTAATCTTCAATATTACAGGCAAACTCAAAGCATTTATTTCAAATAGACCCTTGACAGGCACGTGTCCAGCCTCAGGCATAATAACTGTCAATGGACTGCAGTCACCCATTTCAAAAATGTAGATCTCATGGAGAAGAATGGGCAAGAAACTCCATCATGGACACTCTTTTCAAATCAAGTTAAATATTACATAGTCTTGGGTACAATCTTGTTGCTTCTTTACGTGAGCACAGTGTAGAAAGAGAAACAAAACCCGGCCAAGTGCGATTCGGACTCGCGCACTGAGGGTTCCGTACAAACGCAGTAAGTTTAAAATTATTAAAAATATTTTTATTATATGATGTAACAAAAAAATTACGTTTTTCGCAATTTTACCTTTATCTGTGCTATAAGACGTTGCTTCGTACCAAATTTCAAGATTCTAAGTTCAAGGGAAGTACCCTGTAGGTTTTGATTCCCTTGCGAGTGTCGAAAATTTGCGGAAATTTGCGGCATAAACGGCTGTATCTTTTGATTGCGTTGGCTTAGAAGTTTAGTTTTAGTTTTTTCATAGCTTCAAGGGAGAGTAGACTTGAGTATTTGATTTAAATTCCAGCTTGATACCTCCACGCGTTTCTGAGAAAAAGGGTCTTGACACAGACGGACGGACGGACGGACAACAAAGTGATCCTATAAGGGTTCCGTTTTTTCCTTTTGAGGTACGGAACCCTAAAAAAGACAATTAAAATAGTTAGTAATGCACCATGTGTCTGCAATTATAATACAACTGACAAGACACAGCAATACTGATTAACAATGGAAATTGGTATTGTGGAATACTTCTCTACCTATAATTACTGATTACCTGTGATGGGCTGATGGCGTTCTTTACATCATCATCAGCCTAGCCTTTTCCCAATTATGTTGGGGTCGGCTTCCAGTCTAACCGGATGCAGCTGAATACCAGTATTTTACTTGGAGCGACTGGCTATTATTATTATAAGCCTGTGTTGTTCCAGTGCAGGGCAAATACCTCCCTTCCCTCCTTCCACTTTTCGCGATTTAGTGCGATTGCAGGCCAATGCTTTGGGAAGGAGTCCAACTCATCCCACCATCATAAAGAATATGGTTTTCATAATTTAACAAGCATGCCTACCACACACCTATTTCATTGTTTGAGTTTGGCCAACCAAGTCTTACTATCCAAATCAAATAATTACTTTGTACCTACGTCACAAAGTTTTAGAAATCTATTTTTAACATAAACTTATTCGGTAAAGGAAAACTATTCCTTTCAGTGGTATGTATCAAGTAAATATAAAAATAGCCTTTCACTCACATTACGACCAATTTCCTGTTTCTATTCAAGCAGCAAAAATTGTGTAAACTAAATTAACTTAACCATTTTACTTTATCATTAATTTTCAACCTTATTTTCCAGGAAAAACCTTTGACTATTTACCGGTTTTTTTTATAGGGTCAAAGTAAAAACGTTTAATCTGTCCAAAACAGGGTTAGAAATAGTAACTTTATTAACTTGTCACTTATTTCTGTTATTTGTCAAAGTCAAAAAACCCTGATTTCTGATAGGTCGTGTGCGTAGTACTCACAAATTGGCGTGAGTGCATGACCACATTGTGGATGTGGAAAAAGGAGGATGTAAGGTTTGTAGTAGATGATGTTCTGGGGTGTCTACTTACCCTCATTGAAAATATGAGTGATTTTATGTATGAACTAGTTTCCGCCTGCGGCCTTTGACCACGTATTTTTTTATTTATTTAATGAACAATGTACACAAGCATAGAGTTACAGCTGGGTTTAAAACTAGACACAATTATCTTTATAAATTATAGTTACATATTGTTCTGCTGTTTGAGTTATTATACTGTATATTTTTATTAAAATGTGGTCAGTCCTGACCGATTAGTGCGCCGCGTAATGTTAGTCGATGTTACCATTCCGCATGACGAGAACCTCGTGAAAGCTGAGAAAGAGAAACAAATAAAATATCTCGACTTGGCACACGAGGTTGTGGAAATGTGGAATGTGAGCTCGGCTATCATTGTGCCGATTGTCGTGACGGCCAATGGCCTTATGGCCAAGAGCCTCCACGAACATCTTTTGAGGCTCTCTTTAGGCGGTTTGATCAAGGCCTGATTCAGAAGGCAGTACTCCTCGATACGGCTCGCATTGTGAGGAGGTTCCTGTCTCTGGAGCCCTAACCGCCGGTAGCTTGGATCCTGCTCCCGATACCGGCGGACAACAATTTTTTTATATTTTTAAATGTTTTTTACGTCTTTTTTTAAGAAATATTTTTAAATGTAAAAAATGAGATGATAAATGAATAAAGGAGATTATAATAATATTCTTTAAAACACCTCCCCCCGGTGTTGAATTTCGTTAACTTACTTTTGTTTTATGTTACATAAAATACATTTACCGGTATTTTTTTTAGTAAATGAACTTTTATTTCGGTTTCAAGTAATTAAAATGTTTTAATATACTCACAGTTAGTCTAGCTGAGGCTTTATATCCCTACATTGAATACTGTCCCACTGCTGGGAAAAGGCCTGCCCAATTCCTTCCATGAACTTTTTTCCTTTTCTCTACCTACTCTTTTGTCTTTTTGTAACTTAACATTCCAAAAAGTGTATGAAACCGTAAGACTAGGGTGGCTATTTGTCTCACAGAAACAAAGTAATCTTTCAGAGAGCTAAAAGGTGCCAAATCCTCGCAATTTGTGGGATTTAGTCGAACGTGTCATAACGAGTTGTCGCTGTCCTGTGGTCCTGATTCCCGACTACAAACGTCAAAGGAATTGTAACCTTTAACTACAATTTTGAACTTTAAATATTGCGGAATCTTAAAAGGATTAGTCCTTTGACATCGTCCTCTAGACCTAGGCAATTTGTTGAAGGTGGTCGTGGGTGATGGTTCATAAGTAAGTATAGTCGACCCCGTAATTGGCTTATCACCCTAAGATTGAATGTCACATGCACATCATAAAACGACTAATGTTCCTGGTCATTGATGAAGTTTTTGACAAACCCACAGACTCTGTGGGTAGGGAAATGGTCTTATTAAAATAAATCTAATCGATTTTTAACCGACTTCAAAAAAAGGAGGAGGTTCTCAATTCGGTTGTATGGTTTTTTTTTTGTGTTTGTTACCTCTTATCTCCGTCATTTATGAACCGGTTTGAAAAATTCTTCTTTTGTCTGAATGGATCTACTTCTCGATTGGTCCCATAGAAATTTCATCAAAATCGGTTCAGCAGTTTGGTTTTGAAATCAAAATAACTGGAAAAAATGTCATCCAAGTAAAAGAAATTGCGAAATTGATACTTGACAAGGATTTGTGTGTGATACGATAACTAAAAAGGGTAAAATAAAAACTTTTTTGCAAAAAAAAACCGACTTCCAAAAAAAACACTAAAAAAGTGGAAAATAACTTTACTTTCGGAAGTCGGTGGCAAAAAAGTCAATGAAACAAACAATAGTCACCGACTTCCGAAAGTAAAGTTATTTTCCACTTTTTTAGTGTTTTTTTTTGGAAGTCGGTTTTTCCTTAACGATATTTAAATACTGATTAATCATCAATATAATCATATTATTACTACCTACTAGAAAATAATCTAGCAAAATACTTAATTTAAGTGTAAGTATGTATAAACAGTTTCATACTGTTTTCAATATGAAACTTAAATTAAATTCAACACTAATACTAAGTTTGTTAGAATTCTCCAAATACTAACGTAGCTTATAAAATATTCCTTGATAAAAATGACTACCTTTTTCCGTTACTAAATTACTAGCATTACCTACGCATCCCACTACACGGCAGGTCTGTGTATTATTATTAATTTCGTAATGTTAGTAATTTATAAAAAAAAACATTTCGCAGTACTACAAAGCTAATTTAATTTACTACTTTGATAAAAAATATTCAGATTCATAATAAAGCTCGCTTTTATTTAATCATAACCTAATGTGATTTTGGTGTGAAAATTCTAGTATTTCAAAAATTCGGAAAATCACTTTTGCTTTAGTAGCCAGACCAAGAAAATTTATATTCGGACTAACTAGGCACGGTTCTAGGATATTTTTTTTTTAAATAAATTTATGTATTTCAATCAAAAATAGTATTACTTGATTAAAACGCAAACTTTACCCCTATTAATTCCCCCAGTCCGATTGCACCGAATCGCAAATCCTTAATGAAAGATTAACCGTCCACATTAAAATCAACCGTCGATTGGAGATTGTTCGGTTGCACCACAATGATTAACTTCAGCAATTGCAGGCACTGATTAGAGGTCTGCTGTCTAGCTTCCCTGGTTCCCCTCTTATTTGACTCTGACCGCATAATCAGTCCTTCTTCGTTGACAGTTAGTCTGCCACGTCCGGACTTTGATGTGGTAACATAACTTTAGTTTGTCACTGGTGTGTTGTTAGTTTCAAGTTCTCGTTGCCAAGCGAATCGCTCACTAGAATGAAATGATTTTCCCCTGTAATTGGACAGATTGGGTTCGCTTTTCGTATGCAATCTGATTCGGATGAGATCTTGATTTGTTTTAGTGCTGACACGAACGTCTGTTTAATTGCAGCATATTAATCACCAAACAATTCATAACCAATTTAAACTTCGTTTAAGGATTACCTAAGATTAGAACTATTGTCAACAATTAGTGAAAAGAAAACATTAGAAATACTTAAATATTTAAAAATCATTATTAATTGTCTTTGTTTGTACAATGAAGATTCAGTTACGTTACACATCACTATAAATACTTTAAATGTTTTCAGCCTGTTATTTCCGGTTTCAAATTTAGTATTTCTCGTAAATCGGAGGCGTTTGAAACACAATCAGTTAAGTGATTCGGCAGCAGGAGCTAATTGTGTATCAATGTCATGATGAACAGTTTCTCAGAATTGTGAAGCTAGAAGCCAAATACAAGAATAGAAAGAAACTTTATTCTCTTTGAATTAAAATTGCATGTAGTGTAATGTAATATAGACCTCGTTGGGGTAATGGTCGCTAACGCTACCCCTGAGCAGGGAGCTCCTGTGCGACTGCTGAGTCGGACAAAGTGTTATTGGATTTTACACCTGGAATTAGTAATTATCAGCTGTGATTCTGGATTAGCTCTGCCAAATCCTCGGGGCCAGGCAGGCGATGCTATGCAACGTTATAACGTAAGAATTTTCGAATAAAAAGTCCATGAATAAAGATACAAGTGTTTTCAATTTCACCACAAGTTTTTATTACGTTAAGGTTTAATGTTGTAGTAGTCTTCGCAAAAAAAAAACTACAAAAAAAAAACACCTACGCTTTCTAAGATACTGGACCTCGGATATTTATGCCCGATACCTAATAATATTTCTCCAGTGTCATATTTCCTTCCACACACATATCTGAACAGCCTCACATTTATATTTATCTTTCAGCAATAACGACGAACCAAAAGGTCGCCTCGATACATTGGTTGATAACAAATAAACTGAGGATCAACGTCGCCACCTTAATTATGGGAGACCTTTACGATCTCATAATGAGAATTACGACGATGCTTACCTGGCCTATTTGACGGTAAATTATACTTTTTATGTAGAAGACCATGACTGTATTAATATTATGAGTTGCGCAGTTACGGGGGATATTATGTTGCACCATGAGAATGTTGTGATGGTTTGTGAGGTAAAAAGATATCCTAGTCATTAATTAATTTTCTCAATTCGTTCGCATTTTTTTTTGTGTTTGTTACCTCATATCTTTGTCATTTATGAACCGATTTGAAAAATTATTCATTTATCTGAAATTATTTACTTCCCGATTGGTCCCATAGAAATTTCATCAAAATCGGTTTAGTAGTTTGGTTTTTAAATCAAAATAGTCGGAAAAAATATGTCATCTAAGTTAAATATAATTGCAAAATTGACACTTGACATGGATTTGTGTGTGATACGATAACTAAAAAGGGTAAAATAAAAACTTTTTTGCAAAAAAAAAAAAACACCGGTCACCGGTCGGTTCGGCTATTTTTTATTAACTATTCATTGCATCATTTTGCATGTTGTTGGGACAACTTGTATGTTTGACTGTTTTGAGGGGTCTGGCGCTGTATACCGAGATACATGGACTTGTCCTAGTTCGGCTACAGATGCTCCAATGGAAAGTTAAGAGTGTGGTTAAATAAATACTAACAAAGTATTAAATATTAAGTAATCGCTTCTAAATCACGAGATCATGATTTCAAACCTAGAAAAAGTGAAATTAGGTAGGCAAGTCAACGATAACGTCGACATCTGATGAAAAAGTTAAAAAAAATATTGGATTGATGCCTTTGAGCCTAACATGTACACCATACAAATTACAGGTATTACCAAATAAGACTTATAAATAGGGTGTCACAATGGGCGGCCTTAGCGCTAAAAGCGATCTTTTCAAGACAAGCTTTAGATGGATTTAAGCAAGGAGAAAAGACAATAATATTGATGTTAATTAAAGAGCAAGAAGAGAGAGAGATGGTGATTAAGTGTACTTTAGTAGAGAAAAAAAGTAACTACCATTAAATTGAGAGACAATCCTAAGTATTTATGTGTCACAGAATTAAATGATTCTCGAAAGTTTAGGTACTCCGTATTTTGTGATTGAACCATTCTTCATACAAAAATATGACTCCTATACAAGATGTAGTGTTGCATCCTCGTCAAATTCAAGGAGGTAACTATGCTAATGATTCTCGACCCGAATCAATAATAAAATGGGTAAGTCATTTTTTTTTAATGTTGTAAATCGGTAAGTGTACACCATCCGTATTATAACGCGGCCCGTTTAATACTGGCTCTATAAGCGCGCTTTCACACACAAAAACAAACGCAGACGTTTGTTCGACAGACGGGTGATTCTCCTCTTTTGAGAAGGGCTTCATTCTGAAATAGTGTCAAATTAAAACAACAAAAAAAGCAACGTTTATTATTATTGACCAGATATCGTAATTTATATTGATTATTCATCAATTATTATTTATTTCTTGTGTATTTTGTAATGAAATTTAATATGGCTATAAGTAAATGTAATTTTCATCCCACCATCTCGGAAAGAGTATTTTTAATCTTCAATATCTGAGTGGAAAAGCCGTTTTTATTCTCTAGAGGATAAAGTAAATTGAATTTAGAACATCGTGTGCACTAAGTTTGTGAATTAAAAAAAACATTAAACCTATTTACTGCTACCTCTATGGTGCCGAATATATCATACAACTTTTTTTTAATTTGTTAAAAACTCAGACTCGGAACCTTCTTGGTGTTCTTTTTTCAATTTGCTTTGTACGCGGTTCTTTACGCGGCATTTTTTCACGTCATTGTTAAACCTTATATTAAAAACAAGAAACTTGAAAACAAATGAAAAAACTAAAATGAGTGATTCTAGCGACGAGTTAGTTTGCTTGACGCCAACAGAATTGACTGAAACTGTTAATAATGCGCAAATGAGCTTTCTCCCTCAACAATCACGCGAGAAGTATTTAAAACAGTACGATATGTTCAACACGTGGTGGCGACTAGCAAAAGGAGCCAAAACTTTCTCAGAAAACGTTTTGCTGGCATATTTTATAGAATTATCCGAGAACAAGAAAGCAAGCACTCTATGGAGTACGTATTCGATGCTAAAAGCAACAATAAAGATGAAAAAAGACAAACATATCGATACCTATCCTAAATTAGTGGCATTTTTAAAAAGAGCCTCATCTGGTCATCAACCAAAAAAATCGAAGGTTTTCACAGTATCTGATATTGAAAAGTTTCTTAACGAAGCACCCGATTCCGTATATTTGGCGGCAAAAGTAAGTCAGTTGCACATTCAGTATCTACTTAAGTATATTAATCTCAATTAAATAGTATACTTAGTAGATGTTGATAGGCATAATTATGCGTTCATATCAATTTTATTCATTTATCTACTACAATACTCTTTACGTTACAGGTTGTTCTTATTATTGGAATAAACGGAGCATGTCGAACTAATGAACTAACACAACTTAATGTCAAAAACATTGAGAAACATTCAGATGCCTTACTATTAATTAATTTACCTAATACAAAGACAAAAAGAGACCGCAACTTCGTCATTCGCAAGGAATACGTAACGATTGTTGAGAAATATCAAGCCTTACGCCCGCCTAACACTCCAATCAATCGATTTTTTCTACAGTATCGCAATGGAAAGTGTGTTAGACAGCCTATGGGTACTAATAAAATTGGCAGTATCCCACGAGAAATAGCAACATTTCTTGAACTTCCAGAACCCCTGTTGTACACGGGTCATTGTTTCCGACGAACTTCAGCCACACTTTTGGCTGATTCCGGAGCTGATCTCCTGTCCCTTAAGCGCCACGGAGGCTGGAAGTCCAATGCAGTTGTAGAGGGATACATAGAGGATTCCATCCAAAATAAGTCTAAAATATGTGAAGGCATCGTAGGAGCCATTACACTGAAAGAGCCTCAATCGGATCCTTGGACTGGCCCTTCTACATCAAAAATAAGCCGTTATGAAACACCTAACCATCTCCCTCTCTCTCCAACATTCACGCCAAGGGAATCCGATGAATCGGTACAACTATTAAGTATGACAGATAGTTTACCGAAAAACAGTACACAAGTGACTAACACCAATATTACAGTACCAAACAAAAATATTACACTCAATTTAAATAACTGTAGCAACGTTACTTTAAAATTTTCTTAATTATACCTTAGTATTATTTTGTTATAATTTAAAGATTATTCTGTAATACTTACCTGTCATAATGTAGTAATTAATACCTAAACTGAAATAAAAGTGTACCTATCTTGTGATTATAAACGTTTTTTTTTTGCATTTAGTCATTTCCTCGCTGAGGTGGAATGAAAAGTTACGTGTTGCACTCGAGTGCAAAGATTTTTCACCTCGTGCTCTTTTGATTCCCTCGCTAACGCTCAGGATTCTAATTTTGAATCACTCGCTGCGCTCGTGATTCAATTTTAGAATCCTTCGCTTGCTCGGTCATCAAAATTGAACACGCGGTTAAAAAGCAACTTTGCACTCTTGTATAACAAATAACTATTTTATACCTACAAAATTTGTACGCCGTTATTGGCAAAACATGGACGCTCACAACATATTAATTTAATACCTCTGATTAGTCAGTTTTTGTAAACGCATGATTGACAAATAAATTATCTTTCTTTCTTTCTTATTTACGTCTTCTATGACAACCTCCTGAATTTTGACGAGGATGCAAAACTACACCTTGTATGTTACTAATTAAAAACATCAGCCAAAAAAAAACTAATGTGAGGCTAACACTATAATAAACGTCCCTCTATTTAACCCAAACCCTTCAGTGATCACAAGGGTGGGATCACATTAAGGAATTACACGTTAAAACCCGTTCAAACGTGGGCGTCCAAAAATAGGGTAAGCACATACCGCAGTTATAAGTCAACGGCACTCATTAGGTTAGGACAAAATTCCTATTATGTGTAAGTTACTCTTCGCCCTCAAAACTATCGTAGCCAGATAACGGTCCATGTCAGACGCAGGTGTTGAAAAAAGGGTCACAACTCATGATTTACCCATGTAAGTAGATAATTTACTTATAATGTGGGTAGACCACCTGCTGTTAAAACATGGTGGCTTTTAGATACATTGTTGTGCAGATTCTCTTAGTTTTAATAGAAAAACAAATAGGATTAGTAGTTTGTAGGTTTTATTACATCAGTTTAGTGGGAAGTTGGCGGAAAATTGTTTATTACCTTGTTAGTTGTTGGCTCGTGTTGGCAGCAAGCAGAAATGTGTTGATAGCCTTTGCTGGGAGTGCAACAAGATAAGTAAGTTAGATATATAGATATTTTTCTATATTTATGATGTACCTAATTACCAGTTATTCGTATTCGTAAATGTTGCAGGAGCTAGTACTGTCTTAGTTTAATCTGAGATGCCGAAATTTATGAAATACTACCTCTTCGACCACGACTTCGTCCGTAAAAATTGTGATAGCTCGGCTAATTTAGCACCCACGAATAATGTAGGTTTCTACCAGTGAATTTTTTTTAGAATTGGATTAGCAGTTCCGAAGTTTACCCTCTACATACAAACTTACAAACAAATTTTACCAGTTCATAATATTAGTATAGTTATAGAAGTATAGATTTGGATAGGATTGCCCTTAAATGCCATCTGAATATCCTTAAGAAATATTATTGATCCTATCATACTCGGATGGTAAATGGTGGCGAAAATCAGTGTATAAGAAAGAAAAAAAACAGTTTTCGAACAAGAATTCATTCCACTTTTCGGGTGACAACCCTAATTTTGAACAATACTGTACATAAATACATAAGAAATCCGATGAAACAGATTACTACAATATTCCGACGCTAGCCAGCGTTATCGGAATCAGAAACCTTTATTCAATTTCCGATTTATCACGGTACCTAAACGTAAAGGCAAAAGATTTACCTTTACGAAAAATGGTGACGAAATACTTGTGAAGTTTCACAAGTTTTTGTTACGCCCATGTTCATCGGCAATTTTCTATTGGTCGACGAATGGTTTCTGAAGCCTTAAAAATGTGGAATTTTTTAACTAAAGTAATAAGTTGCAAAATTTTACGATGCTTACACGTGTAACGATTAACCAAAGGTTTTTTCATTATAGGCCCCAGTACGAAAACGTCGTAACCGTAATGTTTTGTAAGTAAGACATTGTTTATTTAGGAGGTAACAACAGACTCCCAAAATACAGTCAATCTTTGCCTAGATTGGGGTTCTAAGGTCTCAACTAAATTTCTACCCATTGATTAAAATACATAACAATTTTGCACTCAAGATTTTGATCACGTATTTACTACCTATTATTCTAGTTTGTTTAGCTGTTTTACTGTGTATTTTGAAGTTATTGGATCAATAAACATTTATATATTTTAGAAAATGAAATTCTAAAGATTTTGTACCCCTTCTACAGCATTTTGTGTCAAATCTTAGCGATAAGGGAAACTAACGAAATATCATGAATGTTTTAGGCTAGGCCAACTTTATTTTGAAATCTGAAAAAGTTGTAAAATTTTTAGCCGCGTTAGGTTTCGAGCACTTGCATGAGTGGACCAACGTTTGAAAGGATTTAAAGCTGCTCCATGAGCGATTCAAACGTTCCTAAACTCGGGTGCAGGCCAGCGGTCCTTCAAAACATTTAGCACCTCTCTCAGGACGTCCTTTATCAAAATGGAACGGGTTGGTTTAGATTCAGCGCTAAAGTTATTTAGTGTTTTGTGGTGCATTCGGGTCTTTATGTCTTACTGCCTTTACCAGTCTTGCCAAGCGGTATTTTATTGCCCAGTAAGTAGTGTAATTGGGTATACAGCTACATCCGGGTGGTAGTCTATCCGGCTTCGGTTTTGGCTTTGGGTTTGGTTTTGGCTGCGCAACAGAAGCCAACCCCAACATAGGGAAAAGATCAATTAAACATTCCGTTTTCTCTCTACGACGATTGTTTGGCAAAACCATCTTTTTTTGCGATTGTGTATAAGAAATGGTTTAGGAGAATTTTCGCACAAAATATAGTTTAGATTGTCTGGTTACCAAACCTGTTTTACCAAAAAAAAAAACAAGTATTTTAATTCAAAACAGTTGCCAGCATTTTAATTAATCCAAATTACGATCAGAGACTAATCTATTTTAAAGATCTTGTCCATAGATTTCCTCGAAATAATGTCCACGCAAAATGGAAGGCTTTAATTAATTCCTTGGTAATGACCCTCGGGATTATGTGGGACATAATGAACGGACTCTTTATGTACACAGATGTAATTACATAGCTCATAATGACATGTACACTTAATAAATGAATGTTAGCACTAAACTTGTCTTAATTAGCAGGTTAGTTTATTTTTAGGTAATTTTGTAATGTAAATACGCGGGATTTTATTAATATAATAATATATGATAATTCAGTTGTTTATTTTCGTCAATTCATGACTAGTTCGACGAAAAAAATCAACTGAATTTATAGAGTCCTTCTGATTAAATTCCATTTGTATGGCGGCCAGTTTCAGCGGATCAAGCCAGGACGCGGTATATGGTATTATAGTGCACAAGTGTGTCCAATCACAGTTGCACTACCTTGCTTCACTCTCATATTTTATATCTGATGTGATGGCAAACCGCTAAGGCCGGAGAGAGATCAGGCTCAGAATCAATATCAACAACACAATATCACATAGAACTTCCAAACTTGCTTAGTAAGAAATTCCTAACACAATAACACTTTGCCCGACCTGGTAATCGAATCCAATACTTCATAGCAGTCGATGTTGCAGCCACGATACAAAAGGGGTAAATAGTAACTGTATTAATAACTCATTCTACCTCACGAAAGACACCCAGTTTACTTAAAAGAAATTATTTAGTTCATTCATGGTCAAGGATACGGATGCTTTTGATTAAATAGGTACGGTGATGTAATAGTTATTTGTTATACAAGAGTGCAAAGTTGCTTTTTAACCGCGTGTTCAATTTTGATGACCGAGCAAGCGAAGGATTCTAAAATTGAATCACGAGCGCAGCGAGTGATTCAAAATTAGAATCCTGAGCGTTAGCGAGGGAATCAAAAGAGCACGAGGTGAAAAATCTTTGCACTCGAGTGCAACACGTAACTTTTCATTCCACCTCAGCGAGGAAATGACTAAATGCAAAAAAAAAACGTTTATAATCACAAGATAGGTACACTTTTATTTCAGTTTAGGTATTAATTACTACATTATGACAGGTAAGTATTACAGAATAATCTTTAAATTATAACAAAATAATACTAAGGTATAATTAAGAAAATTTTAAAGTAACGTTGCTACAGTTATTTAAATTGAGTGTAATATTTTTGTTTGGTACTGTAATATTGGTGTTAGTCACTTGTGTACTGTTTTTCGGTAAACTATCTGTCATACTTAATAGTTGTACCGATTCATCGGATTCCCTTGGCGTGAATGTTGGAGAGAGAGGGAGATGGTTAGGTGTTTCATAACGGCTTATTTTTGATGTAGAAGGGCCAGTCCAAGGATCCGATTGAGGCTCTTTCAGTGTAATGGCTCCTACGATGCCTTCACATATTTTAGACTTATTTTGGATGGAATCCTCTATGTATCCCTCTACAACTGCATTGGACTTCCAGCCTCCGTGGCGCTTAAGGGACAGGAGATCAGCTCCGGAATCAGCCAAAAGTGTGGCTGAAGTTCGTCGGAAACAATGACCCGTGTACAACAGGGGTTCTGGAAGTTCAAGAAATGTTGCTATTTCTCGTGGGATACTGCCAATTTTATTAGTACCCATAGGCTGTCTAACACACTTTCCATTACGATACTGTAGAAAAAATCGATTGATTGGAGTGTTAGGCGGGCGTAAGGCTTGATATTTCTCAACAATCGTTACGTATTCCTTGCGAATGACGAAGTTGCGGTCTCTTTTTGTCTTTGTATTAGGTAAATTAATTAATAGTAAGTCATCTGAATGTTTCTCAATGTTTTTGACATTAAGTTGTGTTAGTTCATTAGTTCGACATGCTCCGTTTATTCCAATAATAAGAACAACCTGTAACGTAAAGAGTATTGTAGTAGATAAATGAATAAAATTGATATGAACGCATAATTATGCCTATCAACATCTACTAAGTATACTATTTAATTGAGATTAATATACTTAAGTAGATACTGAATGTGCAACTGACTTACTTTTGCCGCCAAATATACGGAATCGGGTGCTTCGTTAAGAAACTTTTCAATATCAGATACTGTGAAAACCTTCGATTTTTTTGGTTGATGACCAGATGAGGCTCTTTTTAAAAATGCCACTAATTTAGGATAGGTATCGATATGTTTGTCTTTTTTCATCTTTATTGTTGCTTTTAGCATCGAATACGTACTCCATAGAGTGCTTGCTTTCTTGTTCTCGGATAATTCTATAAAATATGCCAGCAAAACGTTTTCTGAGAAAGTTTTGGCTCCTTTTGCTAGTCGCCACGTGTTGAACATATCGTACTGTTTTAAATACTTCTCGCGTGATTGTTGAGGGAGAAAGCTCATTTGCGCATTATTAACAGTTTCAGTCAATTCTGTTGGCGTCAAGCAAACTAACTCGTCGCTAGAATCACTCATTTTAGTTTTTTCATTTGTTTTCAAGTTTCTTGTTTTTAATATAAGGTTTAACAATGACGTGAAAAAATGCCGCGTAAAGAACCGCGTACAAAGCAAATTGAAAAAAGAACACCAAGAAGGTTCCGAGTCTGAGTTTTTAACAAATTAAAAAAAAGTTGTATGATATATTCGGCACCATAGAGGTAGCAGTAAATAGGTTTAATGTTTTTTTTAATTCACAAACTTAGTGCACACGATGTTCTAAATTCAATTTACTTTATCCTCTAGAGAATAAAAACGGCTTTTCCACTCAGATATTGAAGATTAAAAATACTCTTTCCGAGATGGTGGGATGAAAAAATATTTTGAGCTCGCTGGCATCCTAAAATTCAGGAAGAAGTTAGAATATTCAAACTACGGAAATGCTAGATTCAATTTTATAACAATTTACGGAAGAAAGTAGTCCACTCACGTACGTCGTCGGTACGTCCATTATGAATTAATGAGTATAAAACTGCACGATAAAGTATGTATCAAGTGCAAACCTACATACTTTGCTTCCTTTATTTTTATAAGCGCTCGTTTCGACACACGAAAATTGCGCGGAATCCGCGCGCTTATCTTTGAATGCATATGGCGGTCTTCATGTGTACAAAAACCGCGCTGAAACCGCAACTGAAATGAAACCTCATGCAACAACTAAAATGTTCCTACTTATTGTAACGACCAATACGTTTATAACATAACATAACATCAAGCCTGTAATTTGCCCGACCGCCGAGAATGTAACCCAGTTCCTCATGTTCAGCAGTCGCGATTGCGAACACACCAACAAGGCAGTCGAATTTATATTAAGCATTTTATTGCAAGACATGATTGGCTACATTATGAAGATAAGAAACCTCATGTCATAGCAGCCATTTGTTTTCAAACAGTTGATAGGACGCACAATCTCTGTATTCCTCTAGCTTCCTAGAAAATTGAACGGGAATACGTGTTTACATGTTGTGCAAGCATTTGTAATATTTTCGTTCCGCAGTTATTTTAGTTTTAGACGTCCAATATTGAGGTAGTATTTGTATTCCTTTTATAAAGACAGGATTTTTTATTTAACTCGCAATATTTCAAGGAAGTACGTATGTTTGTTTAGGTCAAATCTTGCAATACCTTACAACAGATTTTAAAACAGCTATCTCCAACCGATTGAGCTGAAATTTTGCATACACGTTTAGTTTGGATGACAATGCATGGTTAGCTAAGTGACGTCATTTTAAATCCAATATGGCGGAACCCTAAAGATGGCGTATCAATTAAAAGGGGTGGAGGAGAAAACTAAAAAAAAATACAATTAAATAACAAGCATTTATACAATGTAAGAAATTGATGGGTTTGGTTGAATTTAAAGTTTTATTCTTCTTTTTAGAACAATTAAATAAAACCTTTTTTTTTAAACTTGTTAAAAATTTTGCAACCGATTCTAAATGATAATCAGCATCAGTCAGGTTTGATAGTTACAGCAGTTTGTTTTATTGTAAGCAAGTATGGTGACTATGTCAATACATATAGCCATGCCAGGTGATAGCGGGTCTGAATTTCTGGGATACAAATTTTAAGTATCGCCCATCGTGGAGGCATTTTTTAACCTTATGTCCTCTTTAACGGTCTGTAAATACTTAAGGAGCGCCACATGAACATTTTTCAGGTATCAGCATTAAGTCTTCTATAAGTTCAATATCCTGTGATATGAGCTCCTGGGTTCGATTCCCAAGTCAGTCAAAGTGTTTTTGGGTTTCTAAGCCAGTTCTAAAATTGTGCCCGGTTATAGGTTCACCACCTATTATTACATGGGACTTAAACAATACATCACTATTAAAATGAGCTTGTACTAAAAGTACCTCACCTCTGCCTAACCTATCTGATATTAGGCCTGATGTTTAATATGAATAAAATCAAAGAGGTGAATCAGTGGAGCAAAGATAACATCTTTCATTAATAAGTAAGTGGTTCTTTGTTATGTGCTCGCCATTAATCATTAATTAATCGCCAACAGACTGAGTAACGTGAGAAAGTTCTGGAGAGAGCACGCACTAGGAAATTAAACGGTGGCTTCAAAATTAGGTATCGATATTGAACATGATGACGGGTTAGGCAGACATGTACCTAATCGTACACTTACATTTCGCCAGTTATGTTTTGAGGCACATGTTATAGGGGGCGAGCCTATTGCCATCAACCGGGCACAAATCCAGACTCCGTGGCTGCTACTGAGAATTTCCTGATGGAAAAACCCAATAACACTTGGCCCGACCCGGGAATCGAACCCAGGACTTCATGCTTAGCGCATTCGACCAACGAAGAAATCAGTAACAGACAAACTTCTGCCTAACTCTTCGTGGATTTCAGGCAGGCGTGATTTAAGGTTATATTATGTTAAGTGTACCTACATTTTATCAGAATCAGTACTTTATTTGCTTTTAAGAATATCGAGAAACAACGCAAAACAAAGCCTACGTCAAAATGATAACGGATCTCATTATGAGACGTATAAAAGAGTTTTCTAAAACCAATTTGCAGAAATAAATATGATTTGTGATTTATTTGAAGTCGTTTTAAATCTCGAACAGTTTTGCAATGCTGTAATGCTTTGGGCGTATTATGTCCAATTCGCAAAATGTCCAGTGTGCTCAAAATATCCAATTCTCACAACGTCCAATTCGCAATTGAATAAAAAAAAACTAGGAAGTTGGTTACTACTGACAATTGGACGGACATGTCTAGTTAGGTGAAGTGAGAGAAAATCTGGCTATGGGCTAACAAGCAATTACCAGTAGGACAGTACTCTTTCGACAGTATTTACGCTTAAAAAAAACTCGAACCTTACATTATAAGACACTGCCCATCTGCCCGTTACTGAGCTTATAACTCTGATATTGAGGTCTTCGGAAGATTCCATTAACAATGTGTTACTTTTAACTTGAAAACTTTATTAAAAAAAAGCTCCCAAACTGAGGTCTTGCCAGAGTCAGTCGTGAAACGATTTTGATGTTTCCAAAAAAACTGAATGTGTCTCGAGATTCAAGGATTGTATTTCGCAGATTTTTTTTTTTTTTATTAACGTTATATTTATTTTTGTTTTAATACCTTTATTATATAATCTTTACTAATATTATAAAGCTGAAGAGTTTGTTAGTTTGGTTGAACGCGCTAATCTCAGGAACAACTAGTTCAAATTGAAAAAATCTTTTAGTGTTGGATAGCCCATTTATTACGCTGCGAGCAATAGGAGTAAAGTTCAGTCAAAAATGTTACGCAGACGAAGTTGCGCGGGTCACTAGTGTTGAATAAAGCAAGACGAAGAGACAAGATTAGAGGCTTAAATTTATTAGCAACCAATTCAGCGGGTTTTATGTCTAGTGCGTTCAATGTTTTAGACTTGAATTAGTAATGCAGTTTTGTTCATGTTTCTTAGAGTAACAATTATTAAACGTTATTCAATCACTTTTCGTTAGTCTTTCACAGTTTTCAGATGAAAATTGTAATTAAACACGTAAGAAAATTTTAATTAAAACATGTTTGTATTTTAAAAGTAATTATACTTGGGATGTTGAGTTTTCGTTCCTATTATTAATAGTTTAGTACCTGGGCGATCCTGCTCGGGAGAAAAGAGAGAAAACGAATTTTCCCAGATACGATTCCCAGCTAGATCGATTCATCGCCTGCGTAAACGCTCATATTGCAACTTTCATCGTAAGAACTGGCGAAATGTGGGTGTACTATTACGTACACCTCTGCCTAACTCTTCAGAGATAACAGGCCTGATGTTATGTTATAAAGGTCAAAGTCACACACACACATCTCCACACATTTTTTTAATACAAGGTTTAGATGTTGTAACTTGACTTAAAATATGTACTTCCATAACCCTTGTACTATTCAATTTGGCATCCAAAAGCACATTGTCTCGAGTGCGTAATTATTGAGTGATATCGTAAAACGACATTTGTGAAACACCAAAAAAAAGTCGTTTCCATATTTTTTTTTTCGTAATTGAACTTAGTTAGATGTTCATAAATTCTCGGTTGACGGCTCTGTGAAGGGTCCGTTCACATACTCCAATATACATATTCAAAAATAAATAAATAAATATCGCTGGACATTACACACAGCGCCATCTAGTGCCACACTAAGCAACGAGGCTTGTGTCGTGGACACCAGATAGTTGATATACTACATAGATACTTTTTGTTTGTAAATACATACTTATTATACATATAAACATCCATGACTCGGAAACAAATGTCCATGCTTATCACACAAACACTTGCTCCTACCGGGATTCGAACCCGGAACCCTATGAACGTAAGGCAGCCTCACTACCGCTGCGCCATTCGGGTCGTCAATAAAATGAATGAATGAAATATAAATATACATATTCAAAAATGAATCAAATATTATATTTTTATTTATTATATATTATTGGCAATAGGCTCGCCCCTATTACATTGGACTTAAACATAACTGGCGAAATGTGGGTGTACTATAATTAGATACACCTCTCTTTAACCCTTCAGAGATTACAGCCGTGATGTTTTGTGTATAATTATCATATTTTTCCGCACAAGTACTCTCGGATTAACCTTTAACCGACCACAATGTACGAACTTCGCAGAACTTCCTACGCTAAGCAAAAGTTTACGAATAATATAACAATATTCACCGATCTATCTACTAGTTACAGGTAGGCCAGATTTGGGTATTATTATTGTTGTTATATTAAAAGGAGATTCTTAGAAATCAGCACAGATTAACAATATTTGGAAACCCATGTTACTACAGTGTTGTGAATGAGAAAGTTTGTGAGGATGTATGAGTATGTATAGATGTTTGTTACTCTTTCACACAGGTACACCGATTGTTTTTATCCAGGATAACATATAAAAAAATTGTATATACAAGGTGTAGTTTTGCAACCTCGTCAAATTCAAGGACCCTAACTATGCTAATGATTCTCGACCCGAATCAATAATAAAATGGGTCGGTAATTTTTCATATTTTTAATATCGGAAATCGGTAAGTGTACTCCACCCGTATTAAAACGCGGCCCGTCTAATACTAGCCCTATAAACGCGCTTTCACACACACAAACAAACGCAGACGTTTATTCGATAAACGGGTGCTTCTCCTCTTTTAAGAAGGGCTTCATTCTGAAATAGTGTCAAATTAAGACAACTAAAAAAAGAACTTTTATTATTATTGACCAGGTACCGTAATTTATATTGATTATTTACGTCTTCTATGACAACCTCCTGAATTTTGACGAGGATGCAAAACTACATCTTGTATAGGATACTTTTACCCCGATACAGGCGAAGACAGAGGCATAAGTAATTTAAGTATATTTCCTCAAAACTCAAAAGGCCATCTCAGACACTAATCTGCATGGTCCAAATATGACCTGACTAAGATATGTCTGGACTTTAAAAGAGACTTTGAGCTCTAAGGGACCTCTAAGTTAGTTTCGGTGTAACTGCTCAGAATAGGCGAATAGGAAACACAGACCTCATCCAGTTCAGCACGAAAATCTGTTTTCCCAAATCCTGGTAAACTTTGACGTTGTCCCGTAAATCTGTCTTCAAACACAAAAAAAAAACTTAGAACTCCCATTTAACACTATAAATGGCACAAATAAACACCAATTTAATAGTATTCCCGGCAAAAGAGAAGTCGTGTAGGGTGACCGTAAGATCGGAACTATTTGAGAAAAGAGTGGCGTTCCGTGTCGCGACTCCTCTAATATATGGGTGTCCATGAGGCGTTGAGATAGATGAACCACACATTTTTGTCAATTGTGGGAAAAGGGGAAAATGTTGGGATAAGTATTAAGTTACCAATAGTTTACATTCTGAATATACGTAACACGTGGATTTTATAAGAATAAGATTAATATATTTAAAAAACTTGTATGATGTGACTACTTTACCTACCTTTACCCCCTTTTTTACCTTTTTCCTTTAACTTACTTGTAAAGATTTACTGAAATAAATACATTTTTACTTTTTTTTTTTTTTTACTTTAGCTGGCATTTAATAAAGAATTTTAATAAAAATTATCATAAAATCACATCACACCTATAATTCGCAAAGGGTTAGCCAGAGATGTACCTAATAGTACATAGTCCACATGAAATGAAATAATGTTTATTTACAAATGGGTTTTTACAAACACTTTTACACGTCTTCTTTTTTAAAACTAGATGAGGCCGGTTTTTCGTATCTGACTACTCTGAGAAGAAGCAGCCGAAACAAACTCAGAGGTCATAGTCACTTTTCCTTTTCCAGAAATAATCTAGGTCAACTCACATGAGGACTATGCAGATGAGTATCTGAGATGGTCTTTTGAAGAAATAACCACACAGATTTGAGTGGACCTTTCCAGCCAGTGCAAGCATTTGTCAGTTATCTTGTAGCTCGACTCATAACTCAAGACGCTTAACGAAACGACGAACAATACCATAAAAAGGACAGTGCTTGAATATGGCTCGGAAGTTTAATATAAAAACGTATACATTGGCATCTAAACGTACCCCCTATTTTTTTGAGCCTCGTTGCAGGAACAACAAATTTGAGTTTGCTCCTCGTATTCTGCCCTACTAAGCGCAAAAGCGGTATCTCAAAAAATCGTAAAGTTGATTTTTATGCCATCGGATAGCTTTAAAAAATACGCATGTAATGAACTATGATTTTTAGCGCTATCTTGTTCAAAACATATGAAAAAAACCGTAAGAAATAAGGTAAAATTGAGATAGAGAAATCTTTCTTAAGGTTTTTTTCATATGTTTTGAACAAGATAGCGCTAAAAATCATAGTTCATTACATGCGTATTTTTTAAAGCTATCCGATGGCATAAAAATCAACTTTACGATTTTTTGAGATACCGCTTTTGCGCTTAGTAGGCAGTATTTATGTTTTCGTATTTCTGACGAGTTTAGCGATTTAACGGGAATATCCGCAAAGAAATTTTCAATAGCGGAAGTGACTTGTGAGTCTGAATTTAAAATGTTATCGCCGATAGCAAGGCTGTAGTCACTATTTCGGTTGCAAGACCTTCCCGTTTCGCTATTAATGATATTCCATGTCGTTTTAATTACATTACTACTGTTTTTAATTTTTGAATTCAAATAACGTGACTTTGCTATGACAAAACAAACTTTTTAAAATTATTTAGAATAATTCTTTACATATAAATTAAATTCTATACTTTTTATAAAATTCCGCTTTTCATACAGCTCATAAATTCGTTTTCTACTCTTATGAATACCAATGGTGGCCCAGTCATTGAAAGAAGCGTTATTAACCGAGATTGGCTTAAGAACTTTCTTCGTGGTATTAAATTGTGTGCAATACATACAGAAAAAATCGTTATATTGTTGATTGGGGTCAACAATAATTGACAATAGTGATAATTTTGACAAAAGTTTAGTTTTGAAAGTTTCCAGGCGACTTTTAGTTTTTGGGTTAACAATGACATTCTTTTTAAATACTTTCTTATTTACAGTTGAAATTGTGATAAATTGCCGATAGTGATCTGAATCTATTATGTTAATAATTGCTTTGTGGGTTGGTGTAACATCTGTATAAATATTATCTAGGCTAGTGGCACTAGTCGGGGTTATTCTAGTGGGCTCCACAAATTAGTTTTCAAGGTTATGTCAGTTATGTTTTAATTCTCCTGTAATAGTGACCAGCCTATTGCCATCAACCTGGCACAAATCCAGACTCTGTGGCTGCTACTGAGTAATTTTTGATGGAAATAACAATTTGCCCGAACCGGGAATCGAACCCAGTAGCCCATGCTCAGCAGGCGCGCTTACAACCACTACACCACAGAGGCAGTCAGAGTTATCACGTTTCCACATACACGCTTGCTTACATAAGTTTGTTTGACTATTTAGCGCAGCCGTGTTATTATTATTTTTTCTGTTTTGAAGTATTATGTAACTATGTTCTATTATTTTAATTTTTGTTGTGTACACATATTTTCCGTCTTTTTTTATTTTCACGAAATACAATAGTAAAATCGCCTGCTACGTACCAAATCCGACCATATCATAGACAAAAAGAGCCTAGAAAGAATGAATTGGTACTGATTATGACGTACTAGCTTATGCTAGCGGCTTCGCTCGCGTGGTGTTCGATAGTTGACCCACAGGATCGTCCTACCGGAATGTAAAGTAGCCTATGTGCTATTCCAAACTATAATCTATCTCTGTGCCAAATTTCATTCCGATCCGTTCAGCCGTTCTGGCGTGATTGAGTAACAAACAATAAATATCCATCCATCCAAACTTTCGCATTTATAATATTAGTATAGATATAGATTATATTCAGTCTAGCACAAACACAAATGTTTCCCTAGCTAGACAAATAATTAAGTGCTAGCTGAATTCTAATTAGGTGGTAAACATAATTTGTACGTTTTAAAGTGTTAAAACACGTTGTTAATTAAAATGCCCTCATAATCAGGGAGTTAATGAGAGTAAGCGAAGATGTATGTATGTATGTGTCGCTTATGTCTGGATTTAATCAAATATTTACACACACAACGAATTATGAGCTCATGACAAATATATTTTGCTTACGTTTGAAACTTTTGATGCTGTGAGTTGCAAAGTCTCTGGGTATCGTAAAGTACTATGATGAGTACTGAGATCAATTCCTAGATCGGACAAACTGTTATTGGGCTTTCCCATCAGGGATTTCTCAGTAGCAGCCATGGAGTCTGGATTTATTATTTATTTATTTATGTACACACAAAACACATTACAGGAAAAATACATAAAGACAAAAAACGTTTTTGCAAAAAAAATAAATTTTATTTTACCGTTTTTAGTTATCGCATCACACACAAATTTTTGTCAAGTATCAATTTCGCAATTTCTTTTACTTGGATGACATATTTTTTACAGCTATTTTGATTTAAAAGCCAAACTGCTGAACCGATTTTGATGAAATTTCTATGGGACCAATTGGGAAGCAGATCCATTCAGATAAAAGAAGAATTTTTCAAATCGGTTCATAAATGACGAAGATATGAGGTAACAAACACATAAAAAAAAACATGCAAACGAATTGAGAACCTCCTCCTTTTTTTGAAGTCGGTTAAAAAGAGCACAAAGGTACCACTTATTTCATTTAGAAATCTATTCCAGCGGACCCGCGAGAGGATAGATATAAAAGAAACGTAGACACAGTGTGTAAGAAGAATAAATTAACTACAAAACTTTTTTGCAAAAAAAAACCGACTTCCAAAAAAACACTAAAAAAGTGGGAAATAACTTTACTTTCGGAAGTCGGTGACTATTGTTTGTTTCATTGACGTTTTTGCCACCGACTTCCGAAAGTAAAGTTATTTCCCACTTTTTTAGTGTTTTTTTGGAAGTCGGTTTTTTTTTGCAAAAAAGTTTTTATTTTACCCTTTTTAGTTATCGCATCACACACAAATCCTTGTCAAGTATCAATTTCGCTATTTCTTTTACTTGGATGACATATTGTTTCCAGCTATTTTGATTTCAAAACCAAACTACTCAACCGATTTCGATGAAATTTCTATGGGACCAATCGGGAAGTAGATCCATTCAGATAAAAGAAGAATTTTTCAAATCGGTTCATAAATGACGAAGATATGAGGTAACAAACACAAAAATTTCCAGCTATTTTGATTTCAAAACCAAACTGCTGAACCGATTTTGATGAAATTTCTATGGGACCAATCGGGAAGTAGATCCATTCAGATAAAAGAAGAATTTTTCAAATCGGTTCATAAATGACGGAGATATGAGGTAACAAACACAAAAAAAAAAAAAAAAAAACATACAACCGAATTGAGAACCTCCTCCTTTTTTAGAAGTCGGTTAAAAATTAATAACTTAAACAATCATAATTAAAGAGATAGTAAACACTTACGCTTATTTATATATATATATATATTTATTTATTTTATTATAATATAATATATAACTACTATACTTGTCTTGATTTATGTCTGGTTGGCAATAAGATCGCCCCCTATTACATGGGACTTAGACATAACTGGCGAAATGTGGGCGTACTATTAAGTACAACTATGCCTGATAATAAAATAAAAAATCAGTAAAAGCACCACCTCAAAATTCGCCAATACAACAGCTAGCTGGTACAGTCAAAACTAAAAACAAGAAAAAACTTACTATTAGGTACCAACTTACAAATTCAGTACAGGATTCAACAAGGTGTCGTTAAACAATCTTACTTACTTCTAAGTTGAAAATAAGTTCCTTAATCCTCATTAATTTTCGAGTTCAATCACTTAATCAATGTCAAATTCTATGTCGCTTTGTAATTATATATTCTATCCTCTCAATACTAGCTGAACTTGATAATTTAGGTAAGTACGAACTAAGTTAACTTCATCATTTATTTACTACTTAGCCATTAAACTTAACTTCACTAGCATCCTAGGGGAACTACTTCATACATAATACATACTTAATAAGGTAATAAAGACCATGACCATCCGGTTCATATGTGTGGTTGAGTTGAAAGAATCCTCTCAAGCGTTGTCTACGAATCAAGAGCGCACGCAAAATACAGGCTCAGTCAAAATTCCGAAAATGTACAGATTTTTTTTGTCTACGTTAAACACAAAAAAAAACTGACTTCCAAAAAAAAACACAAAAAAAGTGGAAAATAACTTTACTTTCGGAAGTCGGTGACTGTTGTTTGTTTCATTGACTTTTTTGCCACCGACTTCCGAAAGTAAAGTTATTTTCCACTTTTTTTTAGCGTTTTTTTGGGAAGTCGGTTTTTTTTTGCAAAAAAAGTTTTTATTTTACATACAAATCCTTGCCAAGTATCAATTTTGCAATTTCTTTTACTTGGATGACATTTTTTCCAGCTATTTTGATTTCAAAACCAAACCGCTGAACCGATTTTGATGAAATTTCTATGGGACCAATCGGGAAGTAGATCCATTCAGATAAAAGAAAAAGAATTTTTCAAATCGGTTCATAAATGACGGAGATATGAGGTAACAAACACAAAAAAAAAAACATACAACCGAATTGAGAACCTCCTTCTTTTTTTGAAGTCGGTTAAAAACTATGTAGTATTGCTCTGGATTTACGTTATTTACCCCGCATATCATTTAGTACAAGTTGTGGTACTTGTTTTCAAAAAGACTTGTCAAAAACATAACATAACATCACGCTTGCAATCCCCGAAGGGTTAGTTAGAGGCGTACCTGATAGTACACCCACATTTCGCCAGTTATGTTCAAGTCCCATTATTAACAGTGGGCGAGCCTATTGCCATCAACCGGGCACAAATCCAGACTCCGTGGCTGCTACTGAGAAATTTCTGATGGAAAATCCCAATAACACTTTGCCCGACCTGGATATCGAACCCTCACCTCCTGCTCAGCATCACTAGACCAACGAAGCTGTGTTTTGTCAAAAACATGTAGGGAGATAGGTACTATACACGTCATGTATTGAAGTTGACTTGACATGACATACATGTCTTGTTTACTATTTAAACAAAGATCCCTACTCACCTATACTTATCTTTTTGACAAGTTTTCTAACTAAAAGCTGTAATTACAACTACTCCTCTTAAGAACTTGTTCCTCGTTTTTTCCTTGATAATCTTTATACCATATTTAATGTATAAAGATTATCAAGACAGAAATTGTTTCTACCTATGTCCGTTATAGACTTAGAAACCATCTAACCGATGTGGAACCGAAGGCAATAATGCGAAGATAGTTTTAGACACTAATACAATGGATTAGGCAAATTCGGTCCATTCATTCATGTATTTTTTTTCCAGTATTTTGAAAAGTAGTAGGTAGTGGGTAGGTAGTGGCGTCGGGGGCCACGTGGTGGCTCCCGGCCACCGTAGACGCGGGCCTGTGGACGGTGAGCTATGGGCTAGCTCGCCGTCCCTCCGTCTTAGGACGACAGGCGGTGTCGACGGCGCGTTAGTGTTCCACGCGCGCCTCAAAGAGATGTCAGCATGGGGAAGGGGCCCGCAAGGGCCGATGCCTGCCGGGTGCTGCGGGTTGTTCGAAAGAGATATCGCGGCCCCGGAACACAAAGGGCGATGAAGGAACATGGGTGGGTTTTAGTCAGTATAAGTCTGACACTCCCTCCCGCTCAGCCCAGAGCGGGAGAAGTCATTTGATGATTTCCCATCCGGAAAAAAAAGTGGGTAGGTAGCCAATAAAAAAAAGGTAGTACTAGGTAGGAAAAAGTGCATTGCAACGCATGGTACAGCTAGTAGTACATAAAATATGAAGAATAATATTTCAAACTTGGTGTAAACGCGGGGGCGTTTATCATAAATGGATCAGTCTAACTTTGAACTAAAAGGATCTAAGTTAAACTAGAGTGAAGCTGCATTTAAATGAGAATCGGTTCGAAGAAACGACCGGAAACTGAACTAAAACACACATTAATTGAATAGTTTAACGTTCGTTCGTTTGTTCATACTATGTATAAAGTAAATACGTATTTGTTCCGTGTTTAATTTTGTTTAGCTCCTCGGAAAATTAGATAATTTAGTACTCTTTTGTTTCGAAATTGCGGTGAGGCATTACCTTAAGTAGAATCAAGTCATGGGCACGTGATTAACGGGGTAGGTTCTGTACTTTTAACCAGTTCGTTTGTCGCACCGGGTACTGACCCACTGAAGGTACTGTATGTCACGAACGCTGATTACAAGCTTTTATTTAGTTTCACTTGTCCCGTTGTCTGTCTGTAATCATATCTTGCAAGTTAAATTTGACACACTTCCCAGTTTCCAATTGAGCTGAAATTTTGCACGCATATGTATATCGCGTGACATTGCCATATTATGATATGGAGCTGATTTGATGAGCTGGAAGGTGGCCATAGGAACTCTGTAATGAAACGATGCAACCCCACCGAGTTTGGACTCGTTTGATTTGTCTTAACGAGTATTTTGTTTTTAGATGGTATTCAGGGTCTGATGAATGAGCTGGAAGGTGGCCATTCAACGTGTTACATTTTGGCGGCAAGAGAAATAAATGAGTAACAGGCTTTTATTTAAAAAAATGGGATATAATTTACCTATATAACTTACTTTTTACTTATCAGAATTTAATTATTAACTTTTTAGTTCTTTTTATTAACAAGTAATAGAAGCGTGTTTAAAAAACAACTTTATTTTTATATGTATGTTGAATACTCGCAGCAAAGAATAAGTATTATTGAAAACGGCCTATGGACCAACACGTGTGCTTTTACTATCAATTATATATAGCAAGTGATAGAGTGGTGTCACCAAAGAGTAGAACACTTTTACCAAACGGAAAAGAGTGCCGACTCGCACAATCATTAGATTGCTAAAATTGAATGATGACGACATCTATTATCCTGTACCAACAACACTACGTACTCGTAGGGTTCCTAATCCCTAAATAAATGTAGCTATATGATTTCGGTTGGACTCGGGCACTTGAGACACTAAATAAAATAAAACAAATAAAATAAGTAGGTACATTGTCATATATTTCAGTCTTGTTTGTTTTTCATTTCGTCATTGCCATCATATGACATTTTACCGGATAAAACTCGGGTAATAGGTACACAACACTGTATAGAAAAATGGTAACGATATTTTGCTTAAATATTATTTTTCCGACATCAGACAAGATGTTTGACATTAATGTTTCTTTTCGTTTTCGTTCAGGAATGTTTTACATTATTAAAATATCGTTTATAACTTTAAGAATTAACTTAAGAAATGATGCTTCAATAATTATCATAAAACTGGACCATTAACTTTTTATTTTTAGATTATTTTAGCGGTTCTTTCGAAAAGTATCGATCAAAGAGTTGATTACTTATACCTGCATCGATACCTGCCGTGTAGTGAGGTTTATGAAGACCTTTTAGCTGCAAAACTTTTTGGTACAAAATTCAAGATGTCGCCACGTTCTCACAATAATTGCTTATAACAACTTATTGCTTATTGGGTATCACATCTTTTTTCTCAATCATATCCCGTAACGCCATATTTGTTTACAAAAAGTCAGCACTTACAGCGATATAATTATGGGTAAGACTTTTTTGCTGAACACAGATGTATGTAGCAATAAAGCGGCCAAAACCGCCGTGTGAATAAAGTTATGCTAAAATACCTTCCCTGACGTTTCACGTTGTTGACACTAGCTTGACAGTTGTCAGTTGATGAATTGACACACTCGTTTATCGATTGTGAACGTCGAGCATACAGGTAAAAAATATTTTTTATTTACGATAAATACGTAATAGCTTATTTTTATTAAGTCTTATTTTTGATCTATTAGATATAAAATTTCGATGAAAATTGTGAAATAACTAAAATAAAAATCGTAGTTCCTAACAACGTGTCGATCGATTAATGCTATGCTTTAGGTATATCCTCAAAATCCGAAAGTATTTTGGACAGTCCGTTAATCCGTTCATTTAACTTGATTTAAATGTAGTGATCGTTTAGATCACGGGCGGTAATTTTACACGACTGTTGCTTCTTATGCGAACGGTGTATGGCTGGTGAACCGTAACGCTACGATAACGAATTTTGACTGTACCTACCTCTAGCTTCTAGCGTTTAGTTTTACTATTACAAAAAAAAAATGTGATGCAAACTCTGTAAGGCCGGTTTTGTGACTTCCAAAAAAAATACACATGCAAAAATAAACTTTTACTACTTTTTACGCTCCCAATATTGTAAAAGGAGACCTGAATTGCTGCTTTTCATTGTGTGCGCATATTTTACCCGGGTCACAGGGGATGCGAGTCGCGATTTTAACTATAACGGTTCAGTGACCATCAGAAGCAATATAACGGGTACACGTTCGTACAGCTGTAGGCTGAATCACAATATAAATATGGACGGTATGGAAACTACCTACAAACACTCGAAACGGCACACTCACACAAACATGCGCAACGACGAGACTCATAAGTGACTGGCGCGGTGCTTTCAGTATTGAGTGACGCGTCAAGACGAGTGGTCACGTTTAAGTTAATCTCCGCGATCTTTTTAAAAATGCCACGAACGTATTGCGTAGTATACGGCTGTTTGAACTCGGCTTCATCAAAACTGGAGCTATTGTATTTTAAACTTCCTGCTGATTTTAAAAGGTAAGAATGATTTATTGTTATAATAGTTATCGAATTATAAGTCCGTGTGATCGATCATAATGAATTCGTGAACTTATTTGTAAATCCAGAATGCGGCGGTTTGGACAGTATCTAAAGCTGATAAATATAATAAAATAGGACAGTATTTTTTTAGTAAGTAAGCTGTTGTTTACCTTCCTCCTGAGTTGTAAAAGCGGCCAACAGTTTGAACTTTTTGTTTATTAAACCGATTGCTACACCTACAAAACTTGTAAAAGGTTACGCCGTAATGACAAAGTTAAAGATCTATAGTTCTACAAGTTGTGCGTTAATATTAAATTGTTTTCCGTGTTTTAACTATCGTCTGTAGCTGAGATTAAGCGACGCCATGAGATTACCTATTTATATTGTATTTGTAAGCTAGTTATTTAAAATGGATTGATTGATCGCTACAGAACAAAAATGTAAAAAAAAAACAATATCAAAAACATTGAATATCAAAAGTTACAACCCTATTGCTTCAATTGACCGTAGGTAATTATATCCTCAACTAGACTTAGTTTCCATACTGTCCATATTTATACTGTGGATGAATATACGGAAGTATTTGGCTTTAATCCGCCGCATACATGTGTATGTGTTGTTTGTTTTACGCGGCGCGTTTGTGCGTATCGCGGATTTAGAGGCCCCAAATTGGTTTCTATAGTGTTTGGTAAATGAGGCTGTGTTACTTGTGGTTTTGTGTTTGTTTAGAGTGATGAGTTTTTTGGTTGCAACACATGCTAGCTAATGTTATAAATAAACGAAAGACCTATGTCCTAAGTACCTATGTCTGTCGTCTAAGCCTGTATTTCGAAAAAAAATGGACACACAGACGCGAAAGACGACCATAACTTGGGCTAGGATATTGGATAATTCTTTTATTCCTATAGTACTTTTCACTGATAATATTTACGATATCAGGTGCAAAAGTTCACTTAAAAAAATAACGTCTATTAAAAATGATTTAATGGATGATATTTTTTTAAGTGAACTTTTCACCGCCGTACACGCTTGTCAGCAGTTTCTTTTATATGAAGACGATAATATTTGCCGTGATTTCAGACTTTTAACGAAAAAAGAGTTATTTGAGTTTTTAATCACCCCAATCAACCACCATAGTGGGTTCGTTTCCCGGGGTTAACGCAACAATTCATTATAAATTGTCTCATTTATTAGTCAAGGCTTGATAGGTTCAAGGACACTAGCACTCTCATTTCGATACACACTTTCTATCACAATCCTAAATATTTTGGAAGAAATTAGTTATCCATTGCTTCATAAAATATGTTTGCAAAAATCGACTGACATACAGCTTAAATGAACGCAATGAAAGTTGTTGAATTGTCAAAATGATAGGTATTGCTAATCGAGTTGGTACCTTGTCTGTGGTATAATAACCTCATTTTCAAGCGCAGATGGGCCTACCCATTTCGAAAGTTCACAGACACGACAACAGCACAAGAATGTATTAAGTAATTTTGGACAAAAGTGAAGTGGCAAAATACATAGTTAGAACCTTGCTTGGAAACACCCACTTAAATCTATCGCTATTTGCCAATATCACTCGTAATACTAGATAATACTTAAGCAAGGATCAGAGGTTAGATGTTCAAAACTTTAATAAAGGTAGAACAGAGGTATCACCTTACAAAGTAACACCGAAGTATGGCGAAACAAGAACTTTCCACGGCACGTTTCGAACTATCGCTTGCGAAAATCTTTCTTTTGGGAGATTTTGAGCTCTTTTCTTTTAGAAAATAAAGTTTAAATTACAATTTTACGAATGATTTGAAACTCATATTGTTCTCGTTTGAATTGGTGTAAAGTACGTGATGAGTTTTCGTATTCACACGTGATTAAATTATGTTCCTTGTGATTTCGTTGATATTAACCCCTGTGCTATTTAGTTTTTTTTATTATTTCACAAAAAAAAGTCGTTCCGCGGCAATATTTTTTGTTTTGGGTTACTTAGTTAGATGTACAGAATGCTTGGTTGACGGCTTCGTGAAGAGTCCGATTAAACCTTGTATTATGCTGATGTGCAATCTAGACCTCATTCTCTAGAAGCTGCAACCCTGATTATCGAAGCTATCGTGTCTTCAAATTCTAATATGTATTTAAGAAAACAGACCATCAGATCCGCATGAGATATGATCACATATTAAAAAGCATTCATCACGTTTATTAAATCGGTTCCGTATTTCAACGACGAATAGTTACCGTTTTTATTTTCCTATCATGATGGAATTTCATTTGAGATATCTCTTTGCCATATTGATTTTTCACGGATATCAATTGAAAAGAAATAAGTTATTGCTTCTTGGATTTTGATTTGGATTATTAGGCATATTGTAATGACCGGCAGTACGAATATGTCTACTCAAAAATTTAATTGTGTAAATGTTTTGCTTAAATAGTTTGATTTAAGTGAATGTGGCTTCAAACAAAAATGAACGTACAATGGAGTGAACCCATTCACTCGAAATCACATAGAAGAATAGATAACCAATCCTGAGTTCCTTTCCTGATAACTGGTAACGTAATGTATGAATGTGCTAGTCTACTGATACAAGTCAAATCAGTCCATCCTAAGTCAGATTATGTCCGACATCTTCGACAGAGAACACGCACACTCGCAACCAGTTCCCACGACACGAGCGACGCTCCAATAATTTTAACAACTAGCGCTACATTTGATGGCTACAAGATGGACGCAATCTCAACAGCTGTCGTATGTCTCTCTTAGGTAAAGTCTGTTCTTCTTGCACTCTCATAGTTGGTAAACAATTATGGGCCACTTTCTGAGATACTTGCACTTATTTGATAACAAAAAGAAAGTGGAAGTGGGCGGGCCATATAGGCCGTAGACTGGATGGAAGATGGAGGCAGAAATGCTAGTGCTGCCGAACGTGGGAAAACGACCGACTAGGTGGACAGATGATCTCATTAAAGTGGCCGGAAAAAAAAATGGATGGCCATGACACAAAACTGACAAAAGTGGAGAGATTTGGAAGGGACCTACACTCAGCATTGGGTGGCAAAAGGTTGAAGAAGAAGATGTATTCCTGCAAACAATGGCCCAGCTGCCATCTTGCACTGCATGACCTGTCAAATGACCGTATAACTGCTGTTTTGGATTAAACACATTTAAACTTTTGCCGTCGATACGGTGAGAAGTAGAACTAAAATAATGGATTCTGATAAAATTTATGGGAAATGATTAATTAAAAGGACCGGTTTTTGTGTTCCCAATCCCCATCCCATATTTTTTTCCTCTGTTAATATACTCGTACCTTACTGAAAGTATACTTAGTGTATACGTAGAGTACACGCCGATTTTCACACCGTGTTTGTTTAGTAACTAAGAAATACAAGGTTGAACACACTATAATTAGGTTGGTGTAATACGCTTAATATTTGACGCACTCCAGTGGTTCGATTGTCGCATGCCGAGTCGATTAGTGTATCGAGATGTGAGTTATTGGCTTGAAGTCACGTTATGTCTTGAGTGCGTAACTGGCCTTAGCTCAGTGATAAACGGACATCGGAATAAGTAGATTTTATTTGCCTAAACTTCAAGGAAGTTAGTACCTACCATGAGGAAAATACCTCCCTATAAAATCCCGGAATTATACTTATTTTCCGAAATAAAACTTTTAAATTAGAGTGTGGTTCATACACATGTTACTTACTTCCTTGAAGTTAAGGCAAATAAAGTCTACCCATTCCGATCTCTGGTTATAAAGCTTAATAAGCTTTAAGCATAATATGCTTAGTGTATAAAAGGTCTATGACCTCTGAGTTTGTTTCGGCTGTTTCTTCTCAGAGTAGTCAGATACCAAACACCGGCCTCATCTAGTTTTAAAAAAGAAGACGTGTAAAAGTGTTTGTAAAAACCTATTTGCAAAATAAACATCATTTGTCTTTTATCATTTCTTAACATTTCTTTTTTGGTGCAAAATTTTCGTCAACTGTATAGGTACTTAGTTTCAACATTATTTCAAATACTTATGTACTTTTACATTAATTATACTGAAATTTTCACACCTGCTATAAGTATATTTTTCATGGCAAAAAACTTTTGCAGCAGTCGGAAACACATGCAGAAAAAAAACAAATTAATTCTACGTACGCCAAAAATGTTCGAGCCCTTTGAAGCTAAGTAGAAACGAGCAGGTAACAAAGGACTAAGAGATCGAGTACATTCAACAAAAGAAAAAAATGAGTGAAAGAAAATAAAAAAATAAAAATTAATAGAACTCTTTCGATGTAAAATTTTACGCGCCAAAAATCAAGTTCTTTTTCACGTTTTATTGTGTCACACTAAAAATCCGGTGAAACCTGAATTTTTGTCATGACAATAACGAAAGTTAACTTAATTTATTATTTTGGAAGCTTCGTGAAATAAGCAACAGAGAAAAGGGTAGTTTCTGGAAAGCTATACCTGTTGCTAAAAATTTTAAACAGAAGTTTCGGAAACATACATTTTCATTTTGTTTTACAGAACTGCTAAAATTACAGTAGGTTTTTTTTGGAATTTTCCCTGCTACTTTTACACGAAGTTTAGAAATAATAGGGAAAGAGTGGAGTTGCCGTAGGCGCAATAGAATTTTCAAGTGGTCTCAAAGTAGTATAAAATTGGGCTCTTTTAATAATAAATCTGAAATAGCCTCGACCAATACCTGAGGAGGCTCTCGTTAGGCAGCTGGATCAAGGGCTTGATTCAGAAAGCGGTACTCCTGGACACGGCTCGTATTGTTAGGAGGTTCCTCTCTCTGGAGCCCTGAGCGCCGGTAGCTTGGACCCTGTTCCCGATACCGGTGGGCTACTATTTTTATATTTTTAAATGTTTTTTTTTAATTTATTTTTTGTAATAAATATTTAAAAATGTAACAATAAGAAGAAAAAATGAATAAAGAAAAAAATCTGATATCAGTTATTCGCTATCATTCGTTGTATGTATCTAACACTATTTACTCTGAGTTTGATGTACATTTAAGTGGAAGCAACATTTTACACCGGTCTTCCAAACTCGTCACGAGCACTAATATTAAATCATCACCTTCCTGCCCTCGTCTCATCTACTTGGTGTCGTTCACACGTTTTGTTCTTCCATTCTCTCTCCCCTGTCACGGCATCAGTCATAATATTAAATACACTTAGCAAAATTCAAAAGCGATTTTCTCGTGAAATAACTGTTTCCATTTTGAGTTAAGACCTATTTCATAATAGTATGGCTTCCAAAATATTATGATCGAGAAAACGTAAAACGTTAAACAATATTGTAAGAGGAAAACTCTTTTAAAAATTGCCTCGCGGCTAAATATTAGTGCTCTTGACTAGTCTGCCTATCGCTTTAGTTTAAAATAGGCGTGATGTTATATTTAGGCCTACATTGCGACCACTCATTTACCAGTATTCAGAAGTGAGCGTTCACATGGTACCTAATGAAAATTACATAGTTTTCGAACTAATTATAGTAACCAATGTTACTCCACTCTTTCGAAACATTGTTATTGGCTCGAAAACGGTTCGCAAAAGAATAAACACAATCACGGTAACGTGATGATGCAGCTATGGGTAATGATTGAATCAGTATGAATAAGGCCTACTTGCACCACAACTTCGCTAAACATATTTAAATCATATGAGTCTATATTTCAGTTCGCTCAACAATCATTTGGAGACCATAACATCAAATAAAAACATTATTGTGGCAGGCGACATAAACATTAATATCATACCTAAACTGATTGAGCAGTCCCATGAACTGAAAAATAGAATGAACTACCTTAATATGTTATCTTTACACGGTATCCTTCCAGGGCATCTGTTGCCAACGAGAGACAAATCATGCCTGGACCACTTCATGCTTAAAGTTAATAAGAAAAAGTTTTCATCCACTATTGCTATTCTTAAAACCACAGTAACTGACCATTTCACAACCCTTCTAGTATTATCTAAGCAAAAATACTTACAAAATGTTCGTAAAACTAAGACATTTGTTGACTTTGAACAGGCCCTACATTATCTAAAAGAAAAGAACTTGAGTGAATTACTTTTCTGTGATGACCCTAATTCTCTGTGTACTCTGTTGATACAAACTCTAGCTGCCTCCATTAAATTAAATACAATCACATTAAGGATCCCTAGCAAAAAACGCATTTTAAAACCTTGGATTACCAATGGCATTTTGCGCTGTATACTAAATCGAAATAGACTCCAAAATAAACTTCGTCAAGATGAAACCAATGAAATTCTAAGAATAACATACAGGCGTTACAGAAACTACTGTAACAATTTGATTAAAAAACTAAAAAGACAATATGAAAGGAATCTGCTATCTAAATCAGTTAATAACAATAAATTACTGTGGAAGAATATAAAAACTATTACCTACTCACAGAAAACAAATAATTATGATGCAGAATTGTTAAAATTTCAGCCAACCCCGTCTGATTCAGTAAATTTTATTAACAATTATTTTTCTAAAATTGGTCATGACCTGGCTCAGCAAATCCCACCTACAACCGACACTTACTCCCTCGGTCAGAGCAGTAACGCATCTAATTTAGTAAATTCTTTTGTGCTTCTTGAAACTGACGCTGACGAAGTTTATAGAATATTAATTAACCTAAAAGCTGACAGTGCCCCTGGCTGGGACAACATATCTACGAAATTTTTAAAGTTTTTAGGCATGGAAGCCGTCCCTATCATAGCCCACCTTGCGAACCTCTGCTTTAAAACTGGCATCTTCCCTGCCCCGTTAAAAATAGCCATTATTACTCCTGTGCACAAGGGTGGGGGTAGAGACGATATTAATAATTATAGACCAATTTCTGTCCTTAGTAGTATATCCAAAATTATTGAAAAATTAATAAATGTCAGGCTTCTTAATTACTTAAACAAATTCAATATAATTTCCGACTCACAATTTGGTTTTCGTCACTGTATTTCCACTGAGGACGCCGTCATATCACTAACTTCATTAGTATCTAATCATCTTGACAATGGGGATAAGTGCCTAACTGTCTTTTTAGACCTTAAAAAGGCATTTGATACCGTCTCTACGCCTATCCTCGTAAACAAATTGGAAAAAATAGGTATTAGAGATATCGCACTTGATTTGTTCAAGAACTATCTTTCAAATAGGAAGCAGAGTGTCAAAGTTGGGCAATATATAAGTGATGTCACAGATGTATCATACGGCGTCCCCCAAGGAAGTGTATTAGGTCCAACGCTCTTCTTGGTATATATAAACGACCTGTGTAACATGAAAATTCCTAATGCCAAAGTCCTGTCGTACGCCGATGATACAGCTGTCATCTTCTGTGGTAAGACATGGCACAATGTGCAGCTAAGTGCTGAAACAGGAATGTCCCAGGTTGCGTATTGGCTCAATGCTAATGTTCTCACATTAAATACCTCCAAAACAAATTTTATAAGTTTCAGCATCTGCAATCGTACTCAACCAACCGGCGATTTTCGAATCATTATACACACTTGTGATGGTACTAATGTTGATAATTGTAACTGTTCTAGTATTGGCAAAGTTTCTAGCACAAAATATTTAGGGGTTATGCTGGATCAGAGTTTGTGCTGGTACCCCCATCTTGAGCAAGTTGCCAATAGAGTCCGCAAGCTAAATTGGATTTTTAAGACTCTGCGTCACGTGCTGCCTAGGTCTATACAGAGTAGCAGTAAGCCTGTTAGAAATATGCTCACACAAATATATATTTCTCTTGCGCAATCAATATTGATATACTGTATTCCTATTTGGGGTGGGGCAGCAAAATCTAAATTCATCCAATTGGAGCGAGCACAACGAGCCCTGCTCAAAATAATGTATTTTAAAAAAAGGAGATATTCTACAGAGAACCTCTATAAACTTAGTGATGTATTGTCAGTTAGGAAATTATACATTACTCAAATAATTTAAAAAAAGCACAAAACCTTACCTTACAATGCGGATATACACTCTAGAAGAAGAAAACACGATATAGTCCAAATACCTAAAACTAAGACCAAATTCGGATCTATGCAATTTAGTAAACGTTCAGCTCAATTATATAACAAAATAAATAAAGAAATTTTCGTATATGCAAAATCTTATCATATATGTAAAGAAATGTTGATCGACTGGATAAAACCACTGACATATGAAAATACTGAAGCTCTCCTACAAAACGTTACTTAACACAAGTATACTACCCCCTCACACACACAGAGACTCTCATACCTACACGTACATTCACACACCCATACACATACAACCACACATCCACAACACTCATGTACACTCAACAACACATCCACACTCATGCACACGCACACACACGTTCACATAATTATATTTTGTTTTATTACCCATGTACTGTTTTTATTGTGTTTAAAGTAAGTACTTACTGTTGTGAAGGAGCGGAGTCTTTTAATACAGGCATTATTTGCTTAAATGAAGACCCCAAACCCAATACTATTTGTGTAAAACTTCTGGACACAATAAACGTTATATTATTATTATTATTATTATTTGTGAGTGGAAACGCTGGGAGGGGTCGCTCTAGAAGGACATAATTATTTATGTGTATAACAGTTACTTGCTGCACTTACAGTTTGCACCAAAGCGCATTGAGCATACCTATTCGAAATTTTCTTCAGAAAGGTCAGGTTCCACCGCGCTCACAGACGGCCAACCACTTTACAACCTTAATACTCAGGACATAATGGTGAATAGTGCTCGACGTCAGTGAGCGTGGTAGTACATAGTACGCGCAACCAGGCGTCCGTGTGTGTACGTGGACATAGCTCAAGGATTCTGTAAGGAACGTATCAGGTGCATCCTGATGCTTTTGGGAAAAAAAATAATGACAAAGCATTTAGCAAATTTTCATGTGCTAAAGGACGTTTAGTTTACAGGTACCACGAGGTAAATGGTCTTAATGCCACTGGTTCCTGAGTGGATAATGTAGTACACGGAGTAATCGATATCTTAGTTGTTTCGCCCAACTCCACCCAAAACAGGAACAGGAAGTCAAAGCCTCTCGAAATACGGAAATTGCTTGCACAAGTTTAGTACCTAACCTATCCTTATATACTTTCTATCAAAACTTTACTCTGAAACAAACATTACCTATTTGATTTTTCATTAGGTGGAAATATAAGTAGGTAAGTTATATGGCTACGCAGGGAAATTCCGTATGTTAGGTACGTAGGTTTATTTACAAAACAAATTCCCTACTAATTTCGCGTAACCATATGCGGCAACGCCAGTTAGAAGTCGCCTGTTTGTTTTGTAAACAATAAAAACGGATATGGTTAGGTAGATAGATAGTTAGATAAGTTTAATATCCTCGTTTAGCCAAAATACACTACTGGATATCCCCCTCCCTATTATCGCCTTTGCCCATTTCATACACAGTTTATCCTGTGTTTGGCAGCTTCATCTGCAAAGACACAAAAGTAGCTTAAGTAATATTAGCTACTGAACAAAGGGATCCGCACCATTGTCTCAAAAAAATATGTACTTTTAGACCCCCAATGAAAGTAGACCAACTCAACCCACGCAAGTCTAGAATACCCTAGGTAAACAAGTCACTATGGAATAGAAACTGCACTTGCATTGAAGTCACTATATTCGATGCTGACGCATTGAAAAATAAATAAATCGAAAATAATTTTGTAGTACCTCGCTCTCTTTCTAAACCAGTTCTATTATTAAGTTCACTTGATGCACTTTACAACACAACCAGGGAATATACCTCCCATTCTTCCCCAGCAAGTTGGCACACTTGTGTGATAAAGAGGACTGTTTAGTATTCTAACGTCCACTTTGTCCCACCTGCACCAGTGGGACAACTTGGTGTAACAAAGTGGCATAATCTCTGATTTCGTTGTAGACAGAATGGACAATCTCTCTTAAATTAAATCAGTACCATTATCTCTAGTGAGCATTTTTCTGTAGGTATCAACCTCCAGTGGTCCACATGGAAGCCTTGAGCCGTCTGCGGACCTAAGAGGGAAGATGTTACCCCAACCTCGTGAAGTGGGGCTACCTCGACGAATCAACGGCGGGTCGTGGGTGTCGAGCTGTGTCACAAACTGCGCTCCACGTCATATCCCGCCCACTGCATTGCTGCACAAGAAGATTATCTATGTTAATTATGACACCTTTAGGTATCATTTCAATAAAAATAAACCTGCCCCCGTATAACCAACGCTTCGATTCGATTTCGATTTCGGAAAGTCGTATGTCTATGTCGCTCCTTTTCGTAATGCCAAAAAAAGACAGACACACGTCTTTCCGAAATCGATATCGAATCGAAGCGTCGTAAATACGGGTGCAGGTAAAATCTAATCCCACGCAACTGAAGAATACACTAGGTAAACAAGTCACCATGTTAAAGCAAAGGAGACAGGCCAGTACACTGAAGACACGTCTCAGAGTGCTCTCGAGAAATTTTGACGCCCACAGGGTTAGTTTTGTCCTAGGACATTAAAGGTGGGACAGTAACGAACCTAGTGGCTATGTAGGTCATGTCGCGTGTTACAAGTGTAGCAGAGGTGTTTTCACACGTGTAACTAACACGTATTTTGCTTGTACTGCGTTTCAAATCCTATACTATTTAATATTTGTATTAACATGTGTATACATATATTTGTAATCACGTTCTTGAAAACGGCTCTAACGATTTAGGTGAAAGTTGCAATATACCAGGGGGCGAAACATCGAGCTAGCTAGGTCTCATATCTAGGAAAAATAGTTTTCTCTATTTTCACCCGAACAGAGCTAGGTCGCCAAGGTTCTGTTACTAACTAAATGTAGGTTTTCGTAAAATTACATAAAATCGAATAATGCCATCATCACAAGTACACAATGCGTAGCGTTTTTTATCGTTTCCCCTCCACACTTTTGTCTACTTTATGTATTCGTTTTTACCATTTTTTTTAACGTTATACAAGGTGTAGTTTTGCATTCTTGTCAAAATTCAGGAGGTTGTCATAGAAGACGTAAATAATCAATATAAATTACGGTACCTGGTGAATAATAATATACCTTGCTTTTTTTAGGTATTTTAATTTGACACTATTTCAGAAAGAAGCTTTAAACATTACACTTTTCAACTTATTTTTAACCGACTTCAAAAAAAGGAGGAGGTTCTTCTTTTATCTGAATGGATCTACTTCCCGATTGGTCCCATAGAAATTTCATCAAAATTGGTTCAGCAGTTTGGTTTTTAAATCAAAATCGCTGGAAAAAATATGTCATCCAAGTAAAAGAAATTGCGAAATTGATACTTGACAAGGATTTGTGTGTGATGCGATAGCTAAGAAGGGTAAAATAAAAACGTTTTTGCAAAAAAATAATCAAAAGAAGAATTTTTCAAATCGGTTCATAAATGACGAAGATATGAGGTAACAAACACAAAAAAAATACAATCGAATTGAGAACCTCCTTTTTTTGAAGTCGGTTTAAAAATACAAAAAAAAACGTTTTTGCAAAAAAATAACCGACTTCTATAAAAAAAAAAAACAAAAAAATGTGGAAAATAACTTTAGTTTCGGAAGTCGGTGACTATTATTTGTTTCATTGACTTTTTTGGCACCGACTTCCGAAAGTAATGTTATTTTCCACTTTTTTGTGTTTTTTTTTGGAAGTCGGTTATTTTTTTTCTTATACTATGTCTTGTTGTCAATAAGTTACACTGAAATACAAATAAAAAAAGCATACAAAAAAAATATGTAGATACTTCGATTTTTTTTTACTTTGCGTATGTATATTATTTTCGAACTATAAATAGAATAAAAATATGTACAAGTTTCAAAATAGGAGAAGAATTAGAAGGCGTCAAAAAATTTGTCCGCATCGCTGCCAACATTAGAATTGCCCAGATTGCCATGTTGGATTTTTTTTTTTTAAGTAAAAAGAATATTAAATTAGTCTTGTTTTACATAGTCATAAAATTCGAACTCGATTCGTATAATTTCCATAGACCAGTTCAGTTTCATTGTAAAGGTAAAAAAAATCTTAACGTTTTAATTAAAGTAAATTGCTAGAACGACAACTTACCGGATTAACCTGAAAAGCTTTTAACATCTTTTATTTATTTCTAATTCTAAACTCACAAATCTTTGTACCTCACCTTTGTTCTTGTCCTGCTTTTCGCTTTTTATCGGAAAAAGTAAGGAAAATTAAGATATTTCTAGACCTTTTTTTCTAATTTATTTTTATGATTAGCCTTATTCAGTCAGGTTAAGCCGCGCTTGCCTGGGTTGTTCCGTGGATGGGTGACCACCCATACATACCGAGTTTCCTCAGAGTACCGAGTTAGTCCGGGCTGTCACTTGTAGATCTTTGACAGTCGTTACAGGTAGTCAGTGACCGGAAAGTCTGCCAACCAGTCTTATCACGGGGTATCGTATTACCCAGTACTAACTGGGTTGTGGAGGTCAGATAGGCAGTCGCTCCATGTAAAATACTGGTATTCAGCTGCATCCGGTTACACTGGAAGCCGACCCCAACATAGTTGGGTAAAGGCTTAGCAGATGATGATGATCAGCCTTATTATTCAAATTATCCTGGAGTAGACACTGATATTACTTAAATTAGTTTGTTCATAGAAATTACAAATCTTTTCACCCCATATTTCCGCCCACTAGACTTCTCCATAGGAAATAGTCCAATTATAACCGCGCACGTAGCTTGCGACGTTCTATGAGTATTCGGTTTATGTTTCACATCAAGCGCACCGAGAGCGCTTAAGAACAAATAAACCGAATTATCAAAACGATGCAATCAAATGGTGCAAGCGAATCTTCACAATGCTGATCTCTCCTTCACCAACTTGACGTTCAGAATACACAACAAACCAACCTCTCGAATCAAGGCCAAAGTGTCAGAAGGTAAAATATAAACTCGAACAACCAGCACAGTGGTCCGCCTACACTGATTCGCGACAAATACGGCACAAATAACTGGCAGGTAATGGACTTGTGGCTTTGTTCCGAGACAATGAGTCTTGTTCTTTGTTCCCCGTGTCTGTCCCCCTATGCACTTACTATGTATTCCCTGTTGTTTTCCCAGCTATATTGATATTTCTTGCGCATTGAAAAATTAAATAGGTGAGTGGAAAATGATGGGCGTTATTGTGTTGGGTTAGACTTTGGTGATGTCATAGTCGGTTTCTGGCAGAGACTACACTAGTTTTATGTACAGTGACACGAGGAAGTTTTAGCGCGTGATCAATCCGTTGGGTTGGGTTTTCAATCCATTTCACAAAACAATAAACATAAGTGTTTACCAAAAGCGTCCCCCAGTCAGTGTAATTTTATCTCCAAAAGATCAATGAAACATTATATAAATGACATGTTTGCAATCAATTTGACATCATCTTGTTGGAGTTTTGACCTTTAGACACAAAAGAACATGATCGTTGATCAAGGGACCGAACACCCTTGATCAATAAAAGCATGTTTTTTTGGGCCCTTTAAGTGCATTAACTTAAATTGAGGCGTATTTTTGTGTTTTTATGTGTGTGATCAGTAAAGAAATCTGATTGGAGAAAAATGATTTTTCAATACTTACACTTCCTCGCAAACTGGCTCTTATAAGTAAATAAATATATACATATAATTAAATTGTAAAAGGCTGATGTCTGTACATTGAAGATATTAAAAAAAAATGGGGTCTCTATTAGAACAACAGAAGCCAAAACAATAGTTTTTAGAATTTTTGTCTGTCTGACAGTCTTTCTGTCTGTATGTTTATACGCGCATCACGCAAAAACTACTGCATGGATTCGAACGCAGTTTTCCCCGCTCTACTGCTAGATGCCTAACCTAAAATATAATCTAGATTTTACTACAGAAATGATCTTTTTTATTATTGTAAGTCCCACACGTACGAAGTCGCGGGCAAAGGCTAATAAATAAATAAAATTATTTTATTTTGGACAACTAAGAGATCCATAAATTGTTAGTAACAGGTTTGCACTTAAACACCATTGTTAGTAACTTAACTAAAGACGAATTAATGAGAGGACCACCCATCAACTAAAACAAAGAAATACTAGGGTATAAGTCTTCTCACAAATTGCCTTACTATGTTGGAGGAAGCATCGGCCGCCACGGCCTTCAGGACACTCTTCTTATGACACTAAGTTAAGTTCAAATTTCAGTGTATTCACACTCGTGTGTTTTTTTTCTTTTATTTCTACCTGTGTTTTATTTTCACAGATTACTTTAAACTAAGTCCAACGTGGTCCAATTCCTACAGTTGGCGGTGATTGTTTTTTTTGTGGGCCTAAATATTATATGAATTTTTAAATTGTGTTTCTAAATAGAATGTCATAGATAAACATTAATTTATAAAATGATTTACTTTTATGAACAATATTTTTCTTCTCGAAATTATAAACATTAGTATTTCGTATTTTTTTAAATAAGGATGTTTTGTGGCTTCATACCTTTGCTTCTCCTCCACCAACCTGTGAAGGCAAAGCGCGGAAGAAAAAATAGCAATTTAAAGCATAGATTTCTAATTATAGATGACAAAAATACTTTTCGTTCTATTATTTAATTTATTTGTATTAAAAAACGTCGTTTGATACTCACGGACATTTGTCATTGCAGTTCTCGGCTCTAGAACCGCCTCGGCTGCAATGACAGTTTGCCCACTTGTATCAAAATGTACCATTTTCGTATTCAGCCATTTCCGGACTAATATGACGTTATGACTCATATGAAACTAAAAAGCGCACGTTAGCTAAAAAGTGAATATAAAATATAACAATAATTGAATTCGGAATGGAGAACTCTGACAGAAGACAGAAATATTTCATTATTACGAGTCTATTTCGAAATCACATTCAGCATTTCATTTCAAATATTGCTTTAGAAACTCAAGAAAAGTTGCAACAGAAGGAATCCTTTGAAGTCTCTTCATGACTTTCTACCTATTACCAATAAGAATGCAACGGTAAGTTAAAGTAATAGAAAAATAAAACATAAGTAATCAATTCAGGAAAAAAACGAGCTCAATAAGAGCTTAAGTGTTACATAAGGAAATAAAACAGTACACACCCATCGACCCAAGAAACACATTGTTTCACAAATAAATTAAAAGAAAGACAATGACGAATGATTGATGTTAACAAAAAAAAAAAGCTAATTAAGAAATGTGTTGGTACCTACTGGTTCTTAAATTAATTTATTTATGATACAGAATTTCAGAATTTCAGCATCGATGGGCGAAATCTGAAAGTATCTACTACCAATGATTAGATATTTAGTTGTTTTATTTTACGCTAAGTAGGCTTGCGTTTGGCCGCAACTAGGGTGGGGCACGCTTGCTTAAAAGAAACCGATTGACTCGAACTTTGAAGAGATCCAGATTATAATGATGGGGCAACAGAAAAGCCGGCAATGAATTCCACAGACTGACGGTTCGCACAATAAATGTGGAAGCAAAGCGCTTTGGGTCCGTGGGACTTCAACCAAAAAAAAGAGGTTAGGCAGATGACTCTCCGAAATAAACCGGCTGGCAACTTAGCGGCGATGTTTAAGTAAAAGATATAAGCGAAGTCAACGCGCATCGATTAAAAGTTTTCATAATTTCCAAAGAAATTCAAACAGAGTACATTATGCACTACTGATCACGAAAAAATATTTGGAGCCAACATCGTCAACTTATAAAATCGCATTAGGTACTCGAACATAAATAACTTCACCGACTTTTTTCAACTTGTATTAATTAAGCTAAAAAGTTTAACAGCCTTTGTTTAAAACCACTTCTGTCCATGTAATTCCAATATGTGCAAAATAGGACGCAGTTTTTCAAACCTCCTACACACATTGTAACTTTTCAGTTACGCTGGAAAGTATAAATGACTCCTCTCAATAGGTAGCAACATTTAGACCGCAGTGTAAAATAAAAAGATTTATATTCAGTACCGGAAAATAACCGGCAAAAAGTGTGTATCGGACCATGTACAGCGAAGGCTTCCATACATAAATGAGTTGCTGTTGGTGTTTAAGAAGGATGCATTCTGAAAATTTACAATGTCTGAAATATCTGAGAAATATTATATATTTTGATGATTTAATTAATATTATTGAATGAAATTATGAAATATTGCTTGCTCTATGTTGCACTAAAATATTGATTAAGTATTCCAATAACAACACTGGATAAAGTTGTTGTATCCGATTTAATAAGTATAAAAACATTTGTAAGTTTTCCAAGTCTTTTTTATACACCTACAACTAAATAATCAGTGCAATCATTTTAGTCATTGCCATTCACATTCAATATTTTATTATTTTAATATTACTTTATGAAAATGGAATAATTTTTATTTAGTTATATTAAATAAATTCATCATAACAGGGATTTACATATTTGACCGATATTATTATATCGCTACGTTCCTGTCTCCTGCCCACAGCACTGAAAAGCTAACTGGAAACTTTTAACTCTATTCCTGGTTGACTTGGTGCCGACTAAGTGCCGTGCTTGGCCGACGCAGAGGACGCTTGAAAAGTGATTTGCCCGGATACGGATCGGCCTGAGAACCCGTTTTCTCAGAGACAGTGGGATGAGCCGCTCTGCAGGTTGGTATGGAATAACCTTATCAATACGTCCACCAATATACGATGATTTGATTTTACTTCATCATTGTTCAGCAGTGCAAAAAATACATCTCTACCGTTCCAATTTTCTTCCATAAAAGTTTCGAGTAAAATGGCTGTTTGCCATCAGGGCAGACAAACAGACGGACTCCTGCGATATTAAGGATTCCGTTTTTTGACATTTGGCTAGGAAGCCCTAAAAATGAACCTTTTCCATTAACATTACTAAACTAACTAAAAATTTTATTTTCCTTAATATTTTTAACTTTCATTGCATCTATCCTGCGGGAAGCAATGCTTTCTGCATTTTGTCTAAAATAACTTCCTCCAAGGCAACGTACACAAATTAAATTATTAAAACTACGTTTACTAAATAGAGAATTCATGTTACTCTAAAAGGTTTGGGAATCCCCCAAATGCAGGGGAGCTCGGTGTTGTCATAAGTAACACGTGTCACTGGATGTACTTTATTGATTTAATGAACATTGGAATTTTCCGGAAATGTTATTTAGTACAAAAATAGTGATCCGACAATTCTTCGCACGGTTTTTACGACTTGAAAATTGAGATTTCTTTATTACTGTTACTGTTCGCCTGTATCATCCCACGGCTGGGCAAAGGCCTCTCCCTATGACTTCCAAATTCTTCGATCCAGGGCCACTGTGGACCACTACTTTATTACAGGTAAGATTAATATATTACACAATGTTAGTGTAGAAAAACTTAATATTAGTGTAGGTACAGATAGTTCAGTAGTAGAAATTAAGTATAGTCTTTTAATAGTTTTACAATAAATTGGATAAAAACTAGGATATGACATAAATGAGATTAAAGTCGCAAAAAAAATTCTTAAAGTCATGTAGCGACCTGCCCGATCTAGGTTTATTTAAACCTGTGTTTCAGGCCATCTCTCTCCTGCGGAAGTTTTTAAAGAGGACAATCATTTGAGTTCATGCAATAAACATACATTACATACCGCATCAATATCTATTCTGTTGAAAAACAACAGCGACAGAGATAATTAATGTCTGTCTGAAAAGTGACTTTAATAATAAATAATAATAATAATTTTAATAATTTATTTATTTGTACACACAATGAAAAAGAAAAAACTTACATAACACACAGTGAATATAGATGTACAGGATATTAAATGCGAAATTCTGCCTCCTAAACTAGGCCAAAAGCCTGTGTTTTAGGAGCAAATATTCCTTCGTACTTTATAACGTACATACATAACATCACGCCTGTAATCTTCGGTAAGGGTTAGGCAGAATTGTACCTAATAGTACACCCACATTCGCCAGTTATGTTTTAAGTCCCATGTCGTAGGGGGCAAACCTATTACCATCACCGGGCACAAATCCAAACTTCGTGGCAAATTCTTGATGCAAAACCCCAATAATAATTTGCCCGACCCGGGTATCAAACCCAGGGCCACATGCTCAGCAGTCGCACTCGCGACCACTCGACCGACGAGGCAGTCAAATAAATATACAGTTATGTTCCTCCGCCTGTTTGATAAGCAGCATAACAAAATAAACCAAAACGCTTAATTTCCACGAAAACAGTCAACACATTTTTACTTACCAAAGAGAAATCCGGAAACATTTTTCCACAAATATTTACATTGCTCATTACACAGTTTTGTATACTTACAAAGAGGCAAATTAATTACAGTCTTCTTTAACTAAATGTAAATATATTGACCGAGATAGAGATATAACTCAGAAAGTAAGAATGATTCGTTATTTATGCAACGAGCGAGTTGTCATCAAGTAAATTTACAAATGACTTGAGGCCATGGGTTGGTTCAAATTTTATGTATACCTAAATACTTGGTGGCGTGTCTTAAAGATCATTCTACCCGATTTAAATGTAAATTGTTTGAAAGAAAACTTTAAAGTAAATAAAAGTGGTCGAGTTTTGACCAAAGGTTCGGCGCCCCGATGATATTTTGTGCTGTTTATGTATGTATACTCGAGATTGTTCTTTGTTTTTATCAAATGTTATATCTTTAGCCCGTTGCACTTATGTCTTATCTTTGGTGGCGCCGTAAAATTATATATTGTGTAGTATGTATAGGACATTAGTCATTTATTCTGAACAAAAATACATTTGTGTTGAATAGGTAGGTACAGCATTAATACAATAATAATAATCAATAAAAGTTACAATCAATAATATAGATGAAATGTCAAAAATAAAATAAGTAATATCAAAAATTCAGTTAAAAAAAAAACACAATTAGCCTAGTTAAAAAAAAAAAACAAACATTCAACTTAATCAACAAAATAACATGACAGCATTGTTATAGGGTACATTTTTTTTAATAAGAGAAATTAATTATCAAAATAGCTTTTATACCATTTGTTTTCTGTGTATATTAGTGTATATGTCCTTTTAAATAAATCTATCTTAAAGTGCTTACGGTAACATAGTTTGGAAATGCGAAAACCCTAACCCAATTTATTCTTTGTCATTTTCCAAAAACATTTATTGCTAACTCATGTTGGCAGTGACACCTGCACCTACATAAACAAAACAGTCGAGCTCTTTTAATTAGTGCAAATGTAATAAGTATATTAATTAATCTTTAGCCAACAGGTTTGTAAGATATGACCGATAAGGTTAGGAGACCTAATACACTGGCAGTAATTATTGCTTTATATTTTTTAAGTAAAATTTGAAATGTGACAAAATATTGATCGATTCACATTTTGTCAGTCATAAAACGTATAGCCCGACGCTATTGCCAAATCATTTACCGGGCACAAAGCCAGACACTTTGCCAATCCGAAAATCGAGGACCTCGAGTTTGGCTGTCATGGTCGCAACCACTAACTCAGCGACACTGTCGATAAATTAACTGTAGGTGGATACACCTACAGGAAATTTATGTATACCTACGTAAATTTTAGGATACTGCAGAATATGTACCACCAATGCTGGGTTTTCCCATGATAATCAAAGCATAATGTTCTGTTGGTATATTTTACTAACGATTTTCAACGATCCACGATCATATCTGCCAAAAACCTGACATTTACTTAATTTTCCATTCGTTAGGAATAAAAAGAGATGCCTGCAAAAGTGAAAAATATGTAAATTGATCGTCTGATGCCAAATTGGTATAATTTGTATGTTTAAATAGCACATCGTTGAAACGTTCAGACAAGCTGTAATTTAAATAATTAAAGAGCTACTAAACATTAAAATGGAATAAATACTCGTTAGTACATGTGCTTGCTTTTAAACGGTAATTACGTTTTTATTCGTTCTCATACATACTGCAAAAAGTTGCGAGTTTTAAAGATACTTATATTATTTATAGTCAGCATGAATTATGTTCATTGTTATAATCAAATAAATAGTTAATTAAAAGACCAATAAGCGCGTTTATAAACTTAATTTGACCACTACTCTTATCCTTCTTTGCTTTGTCTACAGATATATATTGGAAGTATTAATTTGCCTACCGGTTCTGCATGATAATTATAACCATAGTCCCTCAGGCTTGCAAAGGCTATTTGTATGCAAAATACAACAATTCGACAATCCCTAGGGAAGTTCTGTATGTAGTATTATTTAGACAATTACGGTTTCGTAGAAAGTAGCTATACACACATTGTTTGCATATTAGCATTAGTATTTTAAATAACCAGCAACCGAACTTTATTGCCTGTTTTTTGTGAATACTAAGCTATAGTAAGCGCCAGATAAACGTGGAATAAAGTTCATTGCCCTTTTCTTAATTTCTCTGCGTAGGTACGCGGACAATAAATTATGAATTGTTTTTCATTACTAAAAAAATGAAAGGATCACGATGGACGTCGATTCAGGACAGCTTTGTGTCATTATTATTGTTTTCGGAATTAAGTATTTCAATAAATGTACGTATGTGGGTCAATGACCGTTATTCCACGTTTATCTGGCGCTTACTATACACCTAAATTGCTCCATATGCAATGTTGAATTTATCAACTCGAACCGAGCCGCTGTTAGAGATTGCTTGCCTTTGAAAAAGTTGGAAGCTGTTGAGTGCACGGCACGGTTGGCGCAGTCGCTGAGCGATTGGCTGCCGCGCTGCGTGTCGCGGTTTCGGACGCACACGCATCAAATATTTGTATGACCTACAGGCAGTTCCGGGTTCAGCTGTTTGTGTATGTGAGTTTAAATGTTTGTAAACGCACCCATGATACAGGAGAAATTCCTAGTGTGGAGCAAAGTTTAAAAAAAAAAGTGCTACGCCGTAGCATTGACCGCCGCCGTAGCAAATTTTTCGTAGCAATGACCTAAATGCATATTATGACGTGGGTACAGACAGAGAGATGTTGCGTTCCATAATTATTACCAAGATAGGATATTTTTTATGACTACACACGGTGTAAAAGTCATCGTAACACTTTTTAGTGCACTTTTGTATCGAACAGTTTTTTTAATCACCAATAAGTTACAACCGTGTTGGTTTTTTGACCGTATTATTCACTAAAAGGAAACCAAAAGTAGACGAATCAATAAACTCCTCCTTTTGAAAGTCGGTTAAATTAAGCCTTCAAAGTTAGAATTACTCTTTTATGGCATCTAACTCAACAGAACGTAATGGAAAGCATTGTGCCCGTCCTCAATGATGAAGGTAGTAACAAATAGAAACACGTAGTAACGTATCTTCACGCTCTATTTCCTTCAGCGGAGCGGCAGCGCTGCTAGTTGTATAAACATATGTTGCATCGCCAGTTGTAGTGCACTTATCAAAGAACGTATACAGGGTGGTTGGGACTCTGACGCAAAAATGGTTACCACGTATTCAGTACAACATTCTGAACCAACCCCCCCTCCCCCTCATATAGCCTTGCCTATGCCTTGTGGCATTAATTCCGCCTATGTACCACTATTGTACATGAAGTTTAAATAAATAAATAAATATAGAAATTATTGGCAGGTATTCCGCGAAATCAGTCTATTCGAATTTATTTTTTGGTTATAAGTGACGTATCTGGCATATGAACTGCTAATGTTCACAAACATCTGCCTTGCAAGTGAGCTTGAGCATTTCTCTCTTCTTAGGATCAACTTCCCCAAAAAGCTCATTAGAGTGGGTACTTTCAGAAGACTTATCCACTGTCCTCTTTGGTCTAAGACAATGCCAAAGTTAATAAGTCCCATGTGTGTGTAATTTCAATAGCACTGTTACTCTTTAAACACAAGCAACGCTTCTTAGCATGTGAAAATGAATTCGACGAAAGTAATACTTTAGAACAGCAATTTTTTTTGGTGTTCCGTCGCTTCCGCGGACAAGTTCAACATAGTTTGAAGTCTTGTTTATTAACACAAGTTTTTGGTATTTACTTTATATATTTTAGTTTATAAGGTATATATCTATGGGCCATCGTAGCTTGAAATAAATGATGTTATGTTACGTTATATTATTACATTTTGACGTGTAGGTATTGCAGTTTTAGAGGGAAAAGCTGTTTTTTTTTTATTTCCGACTAAAAATCGATGTATATGTACATGCATATACAACGTGGCGCCGACAATACGACAATAAATGAAAACAAGGGTAATACTAGTTCATAGTAATATTTTTAAACTATCAAAAAAAATTTTTTTTTCAAACTAAATAGAATAAAACTGTTATCGAAATACAACACCATTTATAAATATTGGTTTACTAACCTTAGGTATATAATATACACTAATTCGCGTCTCGATATAACATTTAAGAAACGAATTTACCTAAGGTTTTTGAAATAGCGAGATGGCAACGTGTGTTTAGTGTTCATACCGATGCGGGGGTCGTTAACCTGTCCGTGCTAGCCTATTAATCTACATCATGTAGAAAATTCCGAATATGAAAAATAATGTCTTGTGACTAAACTACTGGATATATTCGAATGATTTTTTGTACGCAGACTGGGAACGTCATGAGGTATACGCAGTTTAATTTTTTGTCGTATTGTCGGCGCCACCCTGTATATAGAAACCGTTTTAGCTTCGGTGTCACTTCTACCCGGTATAAATAGCGCAGTATTGATTTAGTTTAACGTATCAAGAAACAACCATAGTAGTGTTTAATAAAAAAATATGTAGTTCCGATTCAAATGGATTAGCTGTTTTGTAAATATTGTTTTATCAAAAACGATAGAGTAGTCAAATGGCAGAAAAATCCGCTCAGTTACACACTCACTCCTAAAATTTACAGAACTCGCGTTTCTTTTTTTTGCCTTTTTATTGCCTTGGGCTAGTGGTCGCAAGCGCAACTGCCGGGTTCGATTCCCAGAACGGGCAAGTGTTATGGGGCTTTTCCATCAGGAATTTCTCAGTAGCAGCCACGGAGTCTGGATTTGTGTCCGGTTGATGGCAATAGGCTCGCCCTCTATTACATTGGACTTAAACATAACTGGCGAAATGCCTAACTCTTTGGAGACAAAGCGTGATGCAAATTAATATCAATTCTAGTTAACCACATTCTTAAAACCCACTATCATTATTACAACAGACTACAATAATAATTAAATAGCTCAAGACATTTCTACAAGGTCCCTAACAGTAATAGCGTCGAAATCACACATATTTAGGCGCCATTCAAGCGGCAAGCGTATACATCAAACAACAGATGCTTCTGAAGTGCGGCCGAATACTTGCATGACTGATAGAGTTTACCTTTCAACCTTTAAGAGTTGAAAAATAACTACAGGTACGGTCGAACAAGCTAATTGGTATGCAGTTAAAAATATTCATCTATCTTTATTATACTTTACAATTAGCTTGTACGACCGTACAATCACGAGCACCAATATGTATACACTTAGCTAAATTCAAAAGCGATTACCTCATAGAATACCGATTGGAACTTTAAGATAATACGTATTTCATTATAGTAGGGGTTGCAAAATACTACTTTCATAACTACTTTAAATTACAAGCAATACAATAAGAAAAAAGATCCAAAGAATCAGCATTGTCACCTAACGTGGTAACGCTGCCAGCCTTCTGGGAACTTTAGTTCTTTTTTGCTTTCGAATGAATGAAATAAAAACAATTCATTCATCCTGTATAAGTGGCTACGTGCATACTGCATACTTAACTAGTGCTGATGACTGTACATCATATATTTATATAAACACACGCAATTTTCTCAGCCAGGAACTACCGAATGCCACCTACCATGATCCTTACATATTTCTTTTGCTTCGTCCACGTTCATACATGCACACCGATTGCGATTATACCTAAAGTCAAGTTTTAAGTATAGGAGGGTGGGTGCTGTTGGTAAATATTTGTGTTCGTGTAAGTGTACTTAAGATTTTCTTTTGTGGATGGCATCTTGCAGGTCAACCTAGAGGTTGTCGTCTGCTTAACTAAACTATCTTCTGGGTGCCTTGAGTGTAAGGCCTCCAGCCAGGGGCAACGGGGGTAAGTTCGAGCGTAGGACATTTTATGGTCTGCCAGCCTTACCTACTGGTGTCTCTGGCCCATGTCTAATATATAATATTAATATATTAACTAATATATATATAATACTTTTTCTTTCTTTCTTTTTTATATCTTTTGTTAAGACTCACGTTATTATAGCCAAACATAGTATGAAATAAGTCATTAAAATGGTTTTACACAGTTTAGGTACGGACACAGTTTTATGTAATGACCTCCGGGATATTTTTTAATGCGACATAGTTAAAAATGATTATTGTCGTTAGGTGTTTCGAGTCCTATTTAATATATGGCTGTCGGAGTTGGGTGTAAAAATCAAGAGTTCCAATTCCAAAAGAACTATGCAACACTTTAACTGGATATTGTTGCCAAAAGTCACTTACATAACATAACATCACGCCTGTAATTTTATTTATTTTATTAAAACAAGCAAAAAAAAGTGTACAAAGCGGACTTGGGCATTTTCTATTAATCAAGCTTAGGTTAATGTAGAGACTATTCTTAGTAGGTGCAAACACAGAAAATAAACTAGAAAATATTTATAACTAAAATATAAGAATAAATACATATTTTTAAATATATAAAGTTATGAGAGATAAACAAGAAAAATTACAACGACTTAATTCGGAGACAAATCTGACAACTTTTTGTGTATGTGTTCTCGAGCTTTCACGTTAAATGTGAACCGACTGGTTACCGTCCTGATATTCTGTGGGAGCGCATTCCAAAGGAAGACTGCCTGGACAAAGAAAGAAGATTTTATAAAACTAGAGCGATGAGAAGGACATCGTAGAAGACGATTCCCGCAGGCTTGGGCAGAGGTGTACCTAATAGTACACCCACAATTCGGCAGTTTATGTTCAAGTCCCATATAATAGGAGGAGAGCCTATTGCCATCAACTGGGCACAAATCCAGACTCCAAGGCTGCTACTGAGAAATTTCTGATGGAAAAACCCAATAAAAATTTACCTAACCCGGCAATTGAACTTGAGACCTTCATGCTCAGCAGTTGCGATTGCGGCAACTAAACTAACGAGGCAGTCAGTTAATTACATAGAAAATTTTAATTCGGTTGGCTTTTGTAAGCAAAAAAGTTGGAAATAAACCTTTCGCGGATGGCTCTTGTGAAATTCTTTAACCCGTGAACCGTGGTTAGTCTCATTATCTTAGTAAGATCAAGCATTTGGCTTACGACCTACACGCTACACGAATTCGATGCTTTTGCTGAAAATGGCCTCTACGGTTCTTAGTAATGGACTAACAATCGGGCAATAATCCTCTAACTCGACTATTGAATTTAACAGTAAATTCACTATTTTCTAGAATCGTTTTAATTGAAAATCCTAATCCTTTCGGAGTTTTCATATGGATTTAAAGTTGAAATATTTCGATGTAGGTAACATTTTCTCAGTGTAAAATATGTTATTATGAGGGAATGAAAACTAAAATTTTATTTATGTTTTAATTATTGCAATTCTTTTCTAACGATTGGTTACAGTCCCTACCTATTTATTGGTTTATTGTGAGTCGTATGACGACGTATTATTACACAATTTTGAACAGCTATCATCAAGTTGTATTTACAAACCTGAAAGTAAATATGGTATACCTACATAAAGCTTTGATTATTAAATAATCCATTGTGAGGGTTCCGTAGTCCATTAAAGTTTCACCATGTCTGTTTGTCTGTCTGTCTGTCAGCGGCTTAGCTTAGAAACTCATCATCATTCTCCTGCCCTTATCCCAATTTATTTGGGGTCGGCTCAGCATGTCTTCTTCTTCCATACTTGTGTATTAGTCGTCATCTCATCAGACGACTCCTTTCTTGCCATATCATGCTTCACACAATCCGTTCATAGTTTGTTCTGGTCTTCCTCTAGTTTAATAGCCACCCACATTCATATTTAAAACTTTCGTCAGCACATTTCCTTCATTCTTAGATGCTTAGCTCAGATACTCTTCGAAGAACAGCTGAAAAAATTTACGAATTATAGGATGTGTCACCATCATGATCACATCATTGCTCGAATAAGCAACTGAAAGAAGGGCAGTTTTAGTGCTACAGTGGTTAATTCAGGCTATTTCAGATCCTCCAATAGAGTGTAAGTTATTAACTGCACAAGCTGTCTTACATTCACTTCCTACTTCACGGTAGGGTTGTTAAAGGTATTTTATTCAAGGGGAAATTAACTTGATTTACTCTGCAAATGGACATTACTTACAAACTGTAAATAGACTTAAAATAATAATAGAAACATGTACAAGTAAAAAAAGGACAAGGATTAAACGCGTCAAAAAATTCGTCTACATCGCTGTCAACTGGAAAAGTACCCAGAGGGCTGGCAGCATTGCCACGTTGGATGGCAATGCTGCATAAACGGCGATAGAGAAATGTGATTTTATTTTGGAACAAAACATTTAAGATTAGATAAGAAGATAGAATTAGGTAAGGACCTAACAAAACGATATTGAGCTTGCTTGCTTAAATGAGTTCATTCTTGCAGGGGTAAACCAGCTTTGAAAAAGAATGATTTCGATTCGATTTAGATCAATTTCACGAATCAATTATTGAAAAGAACGAACATTTCGCACGGAAATACGTCTTTTAACGGTTTTAAGTAGTTTATTTTGACTTAAAAAAGTAGGCATTAAGTAAGTAGACAGATACCTATAACCGAGTTGCTATCGAACGGAAAAAATTGATTTCAAAATCTCTAATCAGTGCTCGGATGCATGGATGGTGCATGGATGGATTATCATATTTTTGATACAGCTGATTATCTCTGTGTTGATAAGCGGTTGATATTTTAATGGAAATCTTTTCCTATCATACTGTCGTGTAGGGCATTTAGGAAGCAACAATATTATCATAAAATCTGCTTCAGTAGTTCGATAATACCGATAATGTTATGGGAATCTAAAAGTTTTTAATGTTGCCCATCGTTCTCCGAAAGGTTCGAAGTTTGGGATCACACTTAGTAAAAACATTGAGCATTTAACCTCAAAATAAAAAAAAACTGGAGAACCATCGAAAAATCTAAACAAGACATTTTCAAGGGGTAACACAATAAACGCAAACCTGTCGCGTGGCGTCTCGGACCATGAAACTGAACAACTATTGTCCTTCGATTGATGAAATTCGCAAAATAAATATCTTTCTAATACGCGATCAGCTGGTCAACATGTATGGGAAAGCTAAAAAAAGTCGTGAATTTCCAAAAGCCATAGAACAAAAGTGATTCAGTTTCATGGTCTGAGTCACCACACGAGAGGTCTTGGGTTTATTTTGTTCCACCCAACATCTACATGCAAGGTGGAACAGAATAAACACTAGACCTCTCAAAGGCGCGAGTTTATATGAACTCGCGCCTTTTTGGCCATGAGGGTAGCCAGAAACTGAAGTACGAAACTTGCAAAGCTCCTTACATGTCCGCCCACGTTCATACACGCCGGTTGCTAGTACCAAGCACCTCACCGAAAATCACCAATAAGGTTAGCGTTCAAGAACAAGATAAAGGTAAAACGTTTAATTTTACAGCTACACGTATAAAGTGTGTAAATTGATCCTTTTCAACGCTTGTTTATTGAAAATTTAACTCGTGTAGGTAGTCCTAGAATAGATCTGATTGATCAGATTCTAGTTACAGTTGTGAAACTAATAGTTTGTTTATATTTTTGTCATGTGAACGATGTCTAATGACGAATGAGTGCTTTAGAGTAATGTCTAATTATAAAATCGTAACCTGTTTCATAGTATAACATACTAAACTTTGTTATCTATACTTAATACTATAAAGAGGAAAGATTTGATTGTTCGTTTGTTTGTTTGCATTGAATAGGCTCCGAAACTACAAGACCGATTGGAAAAATTCTTTCACCGTTGGGAAGCTACACTATCTACAAGTGACATAATTAAGCTATATTATATTTTCAAAAAAAATTGGGATCCTTACTAAAACTCCAATAATGTAAACCAAGGTGTAAAAAAAATACCTTACATCGCGTGCGCTGCTAAAATTATTGATCATAGAACAAAATAATGTATAACGACTTTGCAGAACACATCATTATCTACAAAAAGTGTCGCAACAGCATATGTCTAACTTTTATGTATATGTCACAATAATTGTTTTTTTTATTTTTTTAAATTAATTGAACTGCCGCCGCTAGAAAAGGCTCTTTATTTGTACCTTGGTAGTAATTCTTATCAAAATAAATTACTTCATACTCAAGACTGTTTCAATACCTTTATATAACTTTTTGAATAATTCAATTCGGACATTCCATTCGAAAGACATCACGAGTTCAAATGTAAGTATTAGAAAAAATTGCGTGGTCGCCGCTCACTCCGCTTGGCTTACTATGCGATTTAAGGCGTTACTGAGGTACGGGAGGGGAGTCAATGTTAAGAAATTCGGCTCCCTACGCAGCGGTCGAAAAATTATTAAAATTATTAAATAAATAGGTTTAATGGCTTTTGTTTGTAGTTATGATCTTTTTACAAACATTAGAAATAAAAATAAAATAAACGAATATAAAAAATAACAAAAAAATATAAATAAAAAATAATAACAAAAAAAAAAAAAAAAAAAATTCAAAAGTTTCCTTATAGTGTACTCTCTTTAGTAACCCGGCGCAAAAAGAAGGGTGTCTGTGTGAGTGTATATGTGTTAAAATTTATAATTTCTATCTATCGTCCTATCCCGTCCTATCCCGTCCTAACCCGTCCTATCCCGTCCTATCCCGTCCTATCCCGTCCTATCCCGTCCTATCCCGTCCTATCCCGTCCTATCCCGTCCTATCCCGTCCTATCCCGTCCTATCCCGTCCTATCCCGTCCTATCCCGTCCTATCCCGTCCTATCCCGTCCTATCCCGTCCTATCCCGTCCTATCCCGTCCTATCCCGTCCTATCCCGTCCTATCCCGTCCTATCCCGTCCTATCCCGTCCTATCCCGTCCTATCCCGTCCTATCCCGTCCTATCCCGTCCTATCCCGTCCTATCCCGTCCTATCCCGTCCTATCCCGTCCTATCCCGTCCTATCCCGTCCTATCCCGTCCTATCCCGTCCTATCCCGTCCTATCCCGTCCTATCCCGTCCTATCCCGTCCTATCCCGTCCTATCCCGTCCTATCCCGTCCTATCCCGTCCTATCCCGTCCAAAATTCCCGTCCCTACATTTTAAACAATTTTAATAGAGATGACCCTGGAAACCCGAAAAAAATCTGATGTTCCCTACATTCTGACGAGTAGTGCAAAAATAGGAGAATAGGGTACATGAGGTCATCACTTTTGGAACAGCATATTTTTGTTTAGATAGGATATACAGTCAAGCAAGCTAATTGGTATGCGGCTAATTACCTTTTAAGCATCTGTTGATATGCTTAAAAAGTTATGGCGCAAATAGTAAAAATGATTGATGTTGCCAGTGTACTAGAACGATGAAAATTTTTAACTGCATACCAATTAGCTTGTTCGACTGTACGATGGATGGATTTTCATCAGGAATTTCTCGGTACACGGAGAATGGGTTTGAGCCCGGTTGATGTTTTAGGAGTATGAAGAGCAGGATCCTCCGACCAGACGGTTGTTGTGTCTGGTGGGTTACTGCCCGACAGATGTTGTCGGGTTCTTCTATATAGTCTCAAGTCGCGGATAACTTTAACTGCGCTATGTAGGAATTTGTGTGTGTTAGTTCTTCATTTTTGTCATAGATGGCGCTATAGTACTTTTTATTCTATGTAGTGCCGCTACAATGGCAATAAGCTCGCTCCCTATTACATGGGTGTTAAATCATAACTGGCGAAATTTGGGTGTACTATTAGAAGCACCTCTGCTTATCCCTTCGGGGATTACAGGTGTGATGTTATGTAATGTAATATTCAATAGGTAAGGCACTATTCTGAATTAATAATCGACTTGATGCTGATTCTGCAACTTTTGGTTTTTTTTTTATTACCCATTTCTGTCCCACTGCCGGGCAAAGGCCTCCCCCATTCCTTTCCAATTCTCCCGGTGTTTTGCCTTCTCTGGCCATTCATTTAACCAACTGATTTTAACCAAACTGATTCATTTAACCAACTATGTATACGGGGTGGAAGGGTTTTCGCATCGAAGTCCCTTCCACCCCGTATTTCAACTTATAAAATAATTCTTGGTGCTGTGACAGCCCTTCTCCACATTATTGCAGGTTGGTGGTCCTTTAAAGCACGTGATGTCGATAGAAACAAATGGCTCAATTAAACGACGCTTGTCGACACCACGTGGACTTAACTTTTTATTCTTTTAACACAATATATCAGAGGGTTTACAACACACGTGGCTTAAATAAATAAAGAAAACATTCATTGCCTTCTGTTCATCATTAACATCCACAGCTTGACTTTCTGCTAGGCTCACCCTATTACATAGGACTCAAACTGGCGACTGCGTGTAGGTACTATACCTACATCTTTGCCTAACCCTTCGAGGTTTATGTGCAGGCGTGATGTCATGTTTTGTTAAGACACGAAGGTATTGTTTTTAACCGGTAACAATCGATTATTTTTAGAAATCTTGTCTCTTATCGTTGTCACACTTACTTATCACAAATGAAAGTGCACGTGAAACAGTTGCCAAGTATATAATATGTTTTATGTAAAATACATGTAAAGATGACAGTAGATTCAGATGAATCTCGAAATGTATTATCTGTCATCGGTCGTACGATCTCTGCTAAGTCTTAGAATTTGACGCACTAGAACTGATAACCTATTATGCAATAACCTTTAATATGTAATTTTTAAGTAAGGTACACGTTAAACGAATTATTTTATTTAGTGTAACTTTTAATCATAACTGAAAGTCCGACACTAACACCCTAAAACATTAAGCGTGCAATCTAGCACAAAGGTTCCGTATAAAACTGAAGTGCGCAATGCGACCTCTTAAGGGGTTAAAACGGGGATGAAATGCCAACGAGACATACAGCTCTTAATATTTAGAATCCTCCAGAAATCATTTTAATGTATTTGGTTTCGTCTACCAATCATTAATGTCGTTACTTTTTTCCTCTACGTGTATTTGTTATCAATCCTTCCTATGCGATTACACAACAAACTGCAAGATTCCAGTAGCAAAGATACATAAGTATTTAAGTCAGAATCGCTACTGATAGACACCTACATCTCTGGGAATAAATCCTCTGTCATATTGTAATAACACCAGACACTTATCGCTTCCTGTCAGACAAACTTAATCCAAGATATTTGACACAATGGAACTCATGTGACGTCACAGATTGTGACGAACTTCGCATAAAAGTACTTGGTGATTCCCGGTGAAAATTGTTCTTTGCCAAAAGGCGACTTAGACCTTTTCAGACGATTTTCGAATATCGGCGGCGGTATTATAAATACGAACGGTATTCCGCAAGATATTTGTTTGAATAGTGAAAATAACGTAGTTTTCTTTATATGTAGCGTCGAGCGGTAGCAAATATTACCTTTATCTGAAAGATTATTAGGTGTATTTTCAAAAGGATTAGCCCTAAACAGTACTTACACCTATCGTCATATTGTTCGTTATCTATGAATGAACTACAATCGTCGAAAATTTTTGGGGCCTATTTAATAAAAACCGACAGGGGCCAGAAGTAAGCTAATGACTAAAACTTTGTTTTGACCATTAGGTACTAATCTGTGGCACTGTTAATTGTTCTTGTGATAGGTCCCTGGGAGTCATAAAAATACTACAGGATTGGAGACCTCTATCTTTATCTTTTGTCTGCAAAACAAACTGAAATCTGGTTTTAAAAATTAAAAAAAAAAACTATAGTTTAATTAAAGCTATTAGTACTTAATTTGAACAGCACAGTTGAATGTCTAAGCAGTCGTGGAGCGGCTTGTGGGCGCCACGGCAATCTAATTAGATGATTTGACACAGAATAGTGACGAATGGAGTGCACAAGTGTGTAGATTTTAAGACTACCCTCTCCATGTCTTGGAAATATAATAATTCTCGTTACAGCTAGTCAGAATGGTATCGTGTTACCCAGCTACTAGGCTTTGGCGGTCAGATACGCAGTAGCTTCATGTTATCTGGTTAGACTTGAAGCCGTCGACAACGTACTCAGGAAACGGATAGGCAGATACTGATGATGATAACGTAAACCTAGATTAAGTTGAAAGCATACGTTCCATGATCTTGGTCCACGTATTGCATTTTTGATAGAGTAGATAATATACTTATTCGAAATTTTATTCGAAACGCAGGTGGTTTTCGTGTTACAGGTTGTACCTATTTCTCTTAGGACTTCGTGCCGATTCTAAAATACATAGTAATATTATAGATGCGAAAGTAACTATAAGTGATTACTATTGGCTGTACAGATTTTGGAAAAAAAAAGGAGACGTTGACCTGAATTAGAACATAAGATACTCTATGCCAGGCAAGTCGGAACTCTAGCTTTCATATTGTCACTCCATTTGCTCCAGACTCCGAGTCCCTATTACCTCAAGCGTTTACGAGCGACTAACGGCGCGCAGCAAGCGTCGACTGCATATTGATACTGCCTTCTAAGTGAATTGAACATAACAGGATGCGAATATTCAGTGCACTTGAATGTCGCCGATTAGTTTAGGATTTCAGGTTTTATGACAGAAATGTGGAAACCCATTACATACCGAGCTTTCTCCGTGCCTCAAAAAGCACGTTAAGCCGTTGATCCCAGCTGTCAATTGTAGATCTTTGACAGTCGTTACAGGTAGTCAGTGGCCCGAAAGTCTGACCACCAATCTTACCAAGGGGGCAGATGATGATGACGGATGAAATTTGATTCTGTTCTTAATTAATGAAAGTCTTTAAAAATAATAATGAAATTCAAATCAAATCTATTTATGTGATTTAGATGTAATTGACTTTTGAATAGGTGTGCCCATAGAAGGGTTAATTTAATCTTAAATGGTACACACGTACTACAAAGAGAAATGAGCCTTGCATTAGGACAGTAAAAGGTTGATATTGTCATTACACATGTACTAGGAAATTGTACCTCTTCAAAAGTATTTTTTTTAAGTTGACAAATTACTAGGCACTGTGTTTATAGAATGAGCCTAAAATAACTTCAAAAATAAAGCTGGTCGGCACAGATATTTGAATATTCTCTTGTTTTAAAATTGCATTTTTATCTTGAACTGCGGACGTTTCTTTTTTAATCTCTTTTTTACGCAAAGGATATCCAAACGGCCCATTATGATGGCCGGTGAATTTAATTTCGTTTCATTTTATTCGCTCCCGTTGACTTTTTTTTTAAATTAAAGAGTCCAAGTTTCAATTAGTGCACGATCAAAAATACTTTTTTGGTGTAAAATGTAAATAACACTTGGATTCAAAAGGTTTTAAATGTTAGGTAAGTCAACGCAGTCATTTGTAATCGCAATTTAAAATTAGAATCAATTTACTGGGACTTCTGCTTCTTTATGAACAGTGTAAATAAAATCGAACCTTTTTTGAAAACTTGCATTTCAGAATCCTTAAAGAACTACACACTTGCATCAGTAAATATTTAAAAAAACCCTTGCAAACCTGATTTAATTTTTGTTTTTTTTTTTTTCTCAGCCTCCTGCCTTCCGCTAGCTCAAAAGATGGCGACGCGACGCCTTTAGGTGAAAAAAAAAACAGTTCCAATTTTGGAAATCCCGAGTTATCTAATAAGACCAACACTGAACCTGTGTTTCTGATTGCAAAATGTTTGTAACGATCTCAGTATTTAAAAATTGACATATGGATGTCGAGCTCACCACCATAATCTGATAAGAATCCATACCCTTGTTTTCTAGCATAATGCTAACACTTTCCATACAAATACCATTCACGCTAAGAACCTTATCTTGTCCTGTCCGTTACTTCGCCATATCGATCAGACGTCGAAGGCGTTCACAAGTTTATCAGTTGTCTCAAAGGGTGTCGATGACAAAGAAAAACTAAGTTCTGCTGCATCTAGCGCGAACAGTCAGGCGGTGGGAGTTGGGAAACGTTTATTAAATACCTTTTTGAAAGTTATCTTGCTAAGGTACAGTCGAATGATCCTAAAAGAAGGTGTAACAAAAACTGTACAGTTGGTATATTAAAAACTGTAACGAAACTAGCATAAACCTTTTGACCGCCACGGTCGGCTATAGCCGACAAATGAGAAAGTGCCCAACATGCCACCGTCAGCTACAGCCGACAAGAAAACGACATTTTTCAAGTAGTTTTCATCTGTCGGCTATAGCCGACCGTGGCGGTCAAAAGGTTAAAGTCATAACCATTAGGTAACTGTTTTGGGTTGAGAAACGCTTTTTGCAGTTGCGGTTACAACAGGGTATATTATATTTCAATAGGTACAAAAAAAAATGTGCATGCGATAAAATTGTGATGATTCCTAATAAAAAATCTGAATATATGTAATGCTTTCTATATTAAATAGAGAACTTGGAAACTCAAGTGTTTGTTCTTCCGAAAAACCTTCTATTTAACCCCGAGTAATGGCCTAGCCGCCTACATGTCAAAGTTAAAAATCATACTAAACGAAGACCAAGGAAGTTCATCTACAGTGATCTTAGGGCAGCACAAACAACAAACTTCAAAGGGCCGACTGGGCAAACAATAGTTATTCACAAAATAAACCGATAGTACTTGCCCTTTGGTTAATTTGATTCGACTCATTTCACAGATCCTTAGTTATCTTCTATATTTATATATTTTATAGCGTTGGTACAATTATGTTCTTCAGAAATATAGAAACGGTTGGTTTGAAACTTTTTCTATGAAGCTAATCAGCATTCATTTTATATTTGACTCATTTTATACGCCCTAAATTTTAAAATAGTATGCAATATAACACTCTAATTTATAAGCTATTTAATAATTTGTGGCTACCCTGGCCTTTGCTTGTGAATTCAACGTGGAAATGCTGCGAGACTTCTGTAGGTACACTTTTTCTATTGACAGCGATATAGACGAATTTTTGACGACCTGTAGGTAATCCTTTTTCCATTTTGATACTTATTTATACTGCATATTTTTATTATTATTTTAGATTATTATTTCCTTTATTTATTTCCTTTACACATTTAGTTTTACATTTTTAAATGTTTCTTAATAAAACATACAAAAAAAAAACATTTAAAAAAATGAAAAAATACTAACCCACCGGTACCGGGAGGAGAGGAACCTCCTAACAATACGAACCGTGTCCAGGAGAACCGCTTTCTGAATGAAGCCCTTGATCCAGCTGCCTTACGAGAGCCTCCTCAGGTATTGGTCGACGCTCTTGGCAATTAAGCCATTGGCTGAAACGACTATCGGCACAATGATGGCTGAGTTTACATTCCACATGTCAACAACCTCGCGAGCTAAGTCAAGATTTGCTTATCTTTCTCGGCTTTCACGAGGTTCTCGTCATGCGGAACCGTTGTGTCAACAATCATTACGCGCCGCTTGTCAGGCTTGTTGGCCGTAATCCTGTCAGTGATGATGAATTTATCCCAATACAGTGTGATATTGCCATTTTCGAGAACTGGGTCGGGCACATACCTATAGTACGGCACTTCTGATTCTACAAAGTTGTACTTTAGAGCAAGTTACTGATGGATAATCCTAGATACAAGGTTGTGTCTATGCAAGTATTCTCCGTTAGCTAGACGAGAACACCCAGAGATAATGCGACGGATTGATTCGCCCGGACGGTGGTATGCCCGACATATGTCAACCGTGCCCTCATTCACAATAAATCTCCGGGAACTACCGGAGATTTATTCGTCATCATAACTTCATCCATAATTGCACAGACAAAACCTTCGCTTTCTCCGAAGAGGCCCCCGGAACGTAGCCAGACTACGGACGCTGATAGGTCAACATCGGGCCCGTGCAGGACCCGGAAAAAGCGTCCTTGGAGCTCCTTACTCTGCCATACCTCCCTACGGTCGTTAGTGTCAAGTACTACAGATTTGCGCCACTTCTCTTTAGCCAAGGAGAGCGGGGTGAGGCCCATGTCCACTGCAACCACATCTCGATGCATCCCCACTTCGGATTCTAGGAAAAATTCCCTGAGACTGCATATCTCGCGATTGTGGACAGTCTTAGCGTTTAATAAGCATCGACCTCCGCACCCCCGCGGGATATACAGTCTCATAACCGAAGAGTGTGGGTGATTAATTATTATACAATAATCTTACTTAATAAAAAATGTCTAATGCAGTTGACGGCTGGACATAGGTATCTCCGAAGGTCCGTCACAATACTCTTTCGTCAGCCAGTCTATCCCAGCCATTTTATAAAATACGTCGGTCCATCTAGATAGGGGAAGTCAATTTTCAAATGCAAAAAATTTTCTATATTTTTATTACCTACTCTAAAAAAATCTTGAGCATTGAAGTGTTTTTGTTGGAAAAGTTAAAATAAGAATGAAGTACGGTACGTTAAGGACTTGGGACGCATAATTAACACAAACGAAGAGTTCTCAAGTAAAATTTATAGGATTTGAAATAATTTCGAAGGTGTAGGTAGGCACCTTTTCTACCGGTATTAAGTAAACGACGATGGAAATATACTGTTTTCTCACAAACTTGGTAAAATACTTAAATCTTGGTCTTAAAGGTGACTTTGAAGTTTAAATCATGTTCTGCTAGGTACCTACTGAAGGGGATAAGTTTGATTTACAAATAAATTAGAAACATGCTGTAACTGCTCCTTTCGTATCAGCACAAACTATATTTATTAAAATATCTCCTTATGTATCTCTGTATGTCTCTCCCAGTTACCCCATATATGTATAGACATACACACATCGTCACACACATTTACAGACAGACACCCACACCGTACAGGTACCCGCACGCACACAGACACACACTAAACATTTTAATGCCGATTAATTTAAGTCACTCTCTGCTTGTCTTATAATTTTTTTGTGTGCTTCGTAATTGCCGTAATGTTTAGAATCATAATTTTATGTCTATGTACTGTCAGCTGTGAAGATATCTTTCTTAAAATAAACAAATATGTAAAAGTATTAGACTTTCAGGATATTTTGATGCACCTCAAACTACGTTATTACTTGCTTCCAACAGTTTAGGCTGCGCTGTGTTGTGTGCCAGTGAATTACTGTTAGAAAGTTGATCTTGAGTACGACTGACGAGCGCCGACTGAAGGCAGCCACACTTCCACAAAGCCCGACTTCACCCACTGCTGGGCATCTCTCTGCTTGTGCCAAACTCAACCTCATCCAGGATGTTCCCGGGATGGCAATAATGTCGTGCTCATCTCGCCAAACAAATTGTAGAATTATTTGAAATCAACTTATTGCTAAATGTCTAATTTTAGCTTATGAAAAACGAACCAATTAGTCATTCATTTGTTTAAAGGGTCAAGTAAAAAACTAAAACTTTAGTTAAATTCATAATAACACATGACAACTCGCCTTTATTCACAAAATGCACAAAAGGATTGACAGAGGTGTGTTGTTCAATTAAGATCTTATAATCTACAACCCCACCGGTCCATTTCCCATCACTGCACTTGCCTCAACAATGTGTCTATAAGCCACATCGAAGCGCTGTGGATAGGTCATGTATGTGCTGTGACGTCAGAGCTACTTGTCTATAATTAAACTATTACACCCACACATGCATGTATAAAACTCTGTGTTGACATTAGTTGAGATGGAGAAAAGTGGGACCTACTAACTTACTACATACTCGTATAGTTATGTACTCTCGTATAGTATGGAGTTCACTACAGTGTATAGTAACGTGATACCGTGTAAATTGGTTAATATGGTATGCCATATGCTGATTATGATCAGCATATAATGTTCCCAGCGGTGGGAAACCAGGACTCGTCGCTATGAGAGGAAATGTGCTATAGTTTACCACGTGACCCCAGTGCGGGATGGTAGATGTCAGGTCATCGTTTTTATTTTAAGACATCCCGGTTAACTCTCGATGTTTTCCTTCACCGTTAACATAGTATTATACTTTAATTATTGTGATGTGATAGAAAAATAAATATCATATTTTACTCATTTAATTTGACTTTCTTTAATTAAAATGCACTGCTTAGGTCTGATTTTACGAAAGTCACAAATCTTTTTTTTGCTGAATTCTGAATGAAGTCGATGTATCAGCTATTGTATGGAAAATCTATCAAAAATAAAATTCTGAATTTGTTGTCGCTCTCAAAAATTATATTCAAAACTGTGGCTAGCGAAGTAGCTAAGTTTATAAAAGCAAATCCATCACTAATGCTCAATGAGTGTATTACGGCTGCACCACAGTAATGAACTTCCTTCGCAATGAAATAATTAATCAAATACAACCTTACCATTAATATAACATTAAAAATCATTAGTCAAATATACGTGTGTGTGAATTGTCAGACTTCTAATCTCCTCGCTGAAATCCGACAGTGGTATCACGAAGTAATAATTATAGTTCCAGAAGGTCAGTTCAAAACAAATCAAACAAATGCCAGCCGGGAGAGCACTTGCATTAACTATCAAGTATACGTCATGTGAGTTTGTCTCTCTGAAACTACAGGCACGATGCGTGGTGTAAACTTAACGTAAATATAATATGTTGAACATAAATCGTATCTAAGTGTGCGTGCATGATCATTTTATGGAGCCTTCGTTTTGACCTTCTCAACTAGTCTGCTTAATGGTATTATTCTGAGCTCATCTCACGTCTGGCGTGGGGTGAGAGGATGTTACTACAGATCATATATTCTGACTGTCTGGGATGTTTTTTTTTTTTTATAAAAAACTTTGGCCCACACTAGGAATTTCTCCTGTATCGTGGGTGCGTTTACAAACATTTAAACTCACATACACAAACAACCAGACCCGGAACAACTATCTGTAGGCCATACAAATATTTGTTCCGTGCGGGGATCGAACCCGCGACACGCAGCGCAGCAGTCAATCGCTCAGCCACTGCGCCAACCGTGCCGCCACAACTTTGCTTAGATGTTAGCTGCATAAGATCAACTATATTGTATTCCGTGCGATTCGAAGAGTAAGGATGGGGTACATCGTACGGACATGGTTCCCAGATTTGAATAATAAGTACTTATTATGTTATGGGTCTGAACTGCCCCGTTGGTCGAGTGGTCGTAAGCGCGATTGCTGAGTATGAAGTCCTGGGTTCGATTCCCGGGACGGGCAAAGTGTTATTTGTAGCAGCCACGGAGTCTGGAATAGTGCCCGGTTACTGGCAATAGGCTCGCCCCCTATTACATGGGACTTAAACATCATCTTCCTGCCCTTGTCCCATTCTACAGGTCGGCGCAACACGCTTTCTTCTTCCATTCTCCCCTGTCAACCGTCACGGCATCATTTACTCCTTTCTCTTTTTTATGATTCCTCACACAATAGAGTCAACTTTTCCTCTCCCTCTCCATCCATCAACATTTATATCCATCACTATTTTAGTAACATGCGTTTCCTCCCTCCTCATTACATGTCCATACCAAGACAGACGACTTCCTTTCATTTTTTCTGTAACAGGCGCCACTTTCAAACTTCCTGTAATATACTCATTCCTTACTTTATCCATTCTCGTCACTCCACACATCCATCTCAACATTCTCATCTCCGCTACATGCAATCGTTTTTCATCCCTCTTCTTCAAAGCCCAGCATTCTGATCCATACAGTACGACAGGCCTAATCACGGACTTATATTATCCCCTTTAACTTGAGGGGCATCCGTGGGTCGTAAGTTGTTCCAATGACCTGTCGCCATTTTATCCATCCTGTTACGTTCCGGTCTACTTCGCCATCCCCTTGGACAAGCGACCCGAGGTACCAGAAGTCGGAGCAGATCGGTATGGGCGTTCCGGCAAGAGTGATAGACACAGGACTGGAGAGACCGCCGAAAACGCAAAATAAGTATTTCGTTTTGTTTCTTCTCAATATCAGGCCAACATTCTCCAGTCTTAGGCTCCACACCTCCAATCTGCTCTGGACTTCTGGGCCGCTCTCGGCAAACAGCATACACCAGGAAACGTCTTCCTGGATGTCCGACGTGAGAGTGTCCATTATCACCAGAAAGAGGTAAGGGCTGATAGCCGACCCTTGGTGCAAGCCGACCGCCACATTGCAGCTGCCGGTAGTGCCCGCTGTAGACCGTACTTGGGTACTGCATCGACTGTACATCGCACGGATCAACTGCACTTACTTCCTAGGCACGCTCAGTAGCCATGCTTACGACTCTAAACCAAGGAGTTAGAAAAAAGCCTTAACAACAAAAAAATCGCACACGTCACCCAACAACGTGCAGTACAGACCAATAAATAAAAAAAACAAAAGGCCATCGAAACAAAAACAAGTACAAAATATCTTGTAATCAATCGCAAAATATTACTGAAAGAAAAACGATTAAAGTTTCACATGAAACTTATAGTACTAAAATAAATAACAAACTCGATTGGTCGACGAACAAGTTTCCATACAATTTTCGATTTGCTTTTGTATGGCTGCCAAGGCGTAGCTACTAACATTGTGAGTTTTCTAGTTTGTTTTTACTACACAAACTTCATGAATTTCTCAGTAATAATGAAGTAAGTTTTAAAATGTCTGTGTAATTTCTAATGGAACTTTAATTAATTTATGAAGGAGAGTTTTTGTAGGTGCACAATGTTCGGCCATGCCTTGGGTTCGATTCTAACTCGTTACTTTATTGAGGGGATTCTACCCGTTATATTACTTTACTGAAGTTTACTCTATGGGGAATTCCACTCCTAGTACAAAAATATACATAGGCTTAGTTGCAGGATGGACAGGTATAGCAATATCACGAATTGATAGCAAAACAAAACAGTCTTCAAAATACATTTAGAAAAATGGGCCAAGCAACGTCGCGGGTAACGTTTATAGGTAATTTATAAAAATAAAAGCTCTACCCTCTGTATTTCTTAAGAGGACATAGAAAATCAGTTAGGGTTGAACTCTTGCACAACTGCGCAATCAGGCAAGAATTGTTTTTCAAATTTTTACGATCCATAACATACGCAAATTATTTTCCTTACAAACAAGTTTAAGTTTTTATTTTTATTTCTACGGTTTTTTCCTATAATTGTGAAATTAATACTTGTTATAGTAGCGGTTAAAGTATGAAATTGCCGATTTATAGTGCAAAATTAAAACTTGTTTTCTTCCAAGATGTAACATATATTATTAGTCAAAATATTTACCCTGATTATCTATACATTGCTGCCATCTAATCGGAAGTTCATTTATGCCTTTGCGATAGAACTCTGGGGATCTAGATTTGACAAACTGTGTGAAAGCATTTTGTACTGCTTTGCAATTTTTTTTACTACGTAGATAATTGTCCAAATCACGAAAAAAATGGTAGTCAGTTGGAGCAAGGTCTGGAGAGTACGGAGGATGACGTATGGTTTCTAACTGCAGCTCCTGTAGAGTTACAACGGTGTCCCATGCAGTGTGAGGTCTTGCGTTATCTTGGAGCAACAATGGTGAAGATAGATTCACGAGTCGGGGCTGTTTTACTGCCAGTTTTGCCATCATTGTTCGAAGTTCGGCACAGAAAACATCTGATGATATTGCTTGACCAGACCTGAGAAAGCTATAATGAATATCACCATGAAGAGACCACCAATCAGTTACCATTACCATTTTAATAGTAAGCTTACTGGGCACTGTTGCTGCGTTTGACCTGGGGTCAACCATTTCATTTTTCGCTTACGGCTATCGTAAAGAATCCACTTTTCGTCACATGTCACAATTCGATCCAATATTCCTTCATTTCTGTACCGATTCAACAAGGCAGCCCAAGTTTCAACACGCGTTTCTTTCTGCAGATCAGTCAAATCATGAGGCACCAATTTTTCATATTTTTTATCTTATTGATTTGATGCAAATGAGTCGATATTGTAGGTAAAGTAACGGAAGCTTCCATTACGAATTTAAACCATAAACGCAGGGTGCGTTCATTAGCAGTGTCCTCTCCAAACGCAGCATTGATATTGCGAGCCGTTTCTGCCACGTGAGTTGCGCGTCGGAACTCGTATTCAAAAATTACTCTGATTTTCGAAGTATCCATCTTTTCCGTCTAAGCTGAATAAAAAAAACAATTGAATTTCGAAAATCGAATGTTGCACATTTTTTTTTAAAGAAAAATCTCTTAAGTATAATGTAAAAAAGTTTCATTCGAATATCTCACACCATGAAGGTTTAATGTCAATTCAAAGTATTACTATAAAACGGCAATTTTATACTTTAACCCCTATTATTATGAGTAGTTACCATCTTCGTGGTTATTTAGAAATACCAATACTCTTAATTGTACTAGAAAAGACATTTGCATCGATGCCTGCTTTCATTTATACGAATACTAAACGGGCACAAGTAGTTGTTAGATTTTCTGCGCTTCACTCAGTAGGGAAAATTGAAATTTAATTATATTAAGGCACAAGTCTAATAAATCTAAATTCCTGGAGAAGTTCGTTCAGAAATCAAGAACGCGTCCAGAAATGAGCCTAATTTATTACAGTTGCGTCTAGACGCAACACGACGTTTCTAGAAACACGTAAAATTCAGTCAAACATATATTAAAACTTGAACGTCTCAAGTTGAGACTTGTATGAATTTCTGAACTAAATCAAAAAGGTTGGCAATCCTGGCTCCTTGCCTTCAAAGGCGTTTTTCTTGGAATCATCTTATTCTTGACGCCGTAAATTAAAACTTGCTGCGGCGTAGGCGAGACGGGATTCCAAGAATAGTTCCTGGGTTATAGTAAGTGTAAATAATTCGAGTGCACTACGTAAGGTCGACAAACCGACTATTTATTATTGACGAACGACGCATCAGTTAAATAGATTCTTAACTGAGACAAACCTTATACAAGATGTTGTTTTGCATCTTCGTCAAAATTCAAGAAGTTGTCATAGAAGACGAAAATAATTAATATAAATTACGGTACCTGGTCAAAATAATAATAAATCTTCGAATAATTGTCGGATAAATGAACGTTGGTTTTTTTAGTAAGTTCTTTCAATTTGACACTATTACAGAATGAAACCCTTCTCAAAAGAGGAGAATCATCCGTTTATCGAATAAACGTCTGCGTTTGTTTGTGTGTGAAAGCGCGGTTATAGGGCTAGTATTAGGCGGGCCACGTTTTAATACAGGTGGTGTACACTTACCGATTGCCGATATTAAAAGAAAAATATAAAAAATTACCTACCCATTTTATTATTGATTCGGGTCGAGAATCATTAGCATAGTTACCTCCTTGAATTTGACGCAACACCACATCTTGTAGAAACAAAACCCATGTAAAAACTTACTAAGTTTCCTAAATAAATGCTTAGGTTAAAGACATTCAAATATTTTTGTCCTGCTCTTTCGAGTTTTTGCAAAGTCATTTTGAAAATACCAGCCATATTAATAGGACATTCCACATTTTACAAGTTACTTATAAACATACGTAACATTTTTTCGTCAGCTTCGAGTATTAAAAAAAAACCCATTTGATTAATAGCTGTTTCCTAAATATTGATATAGTAAGTTAATTAGTCATCATTCTCCTGCCCTAATCCCAAGTTATTTGGGGTCGGCGCAGTATGTCTTCTTCTTCCATACTCTCTTCTTCTTCTCTATTACTCGTCATCTCAGCAGTTACTTTCTTTCTAGTCATATCATCCTTCACACAGTCCATCCATCGTTTCTTTGGTCTTCCTCTACCTTTACACCCATCCACATTCATACTCAAAATTTCCTCATTCCTCCGCATCACGTGCCCAAGTAAGTAAAGTAATCGATGATAAATAACAGTTCAGTGTTCAGAATAGAGCTCGTGGGTGTATCGCTTTTCGTATTGACATTTTATTTGACGTGAACATAAGATGACTTGGGTTCAGCCTCTGGAGCATTATTGGCAGATATATCTCATGAATTAATGGCTTCCCGACGGCGATTTGTGACAACAGAAACCTTTGATAAACTAGAGATCAGTTGAGAGGTCTTGAGTATCTATTTCAGATGTGGTTGGGTCCATTAGTTAAGCAATAATAATGATTTTTCTTTCGTGCCTCGGAAAGCACGTGAAGCCGCCCGCCTGTCATTTGTAGATCTTTAACAGTTGTTACAGGTAGTCAGTGGCCTGAAAGTCTGACAACCAGTCTAACCAAGAAGTATCGTAAGGCAGTCGCTTCATGTAAAATACTGGTAACCAGCTGCATCCGGTTCAACTGGAAGCCGGCCCCAACATAATTGGGAAAAGTTTATGCAGATGATTATTGTTTTTTTTTTATTAACTGAGTCGGGCGTCGTATTAGCAATCAATAAAATTGTTTCTGTTAAACCCATCCTGGAACGACGTTAAATCAAACGAACGTACGTTTGATTTAAGTGAGTTAGTTTTCACGTTAAAATATGTTTAACTTACGAGTTTACGAATGAAGGTTACTTTTAGGTAAATAAGGCAGCGGTGTACCTATTCAATATTATCATACACCCACATTTCTCCAGTTTAGCTATTTTGTTATGCAATCTGACACTAACATACATCGTCCGATGATGGAAAGACTATGACGACCATAAGGCAATTGAACACCATCGTAGAAACAACGCAACCCATCTCTATAAACTGCTTTATCTATACAAATAAATAAAATCTATGTATCTGTTTGTAAATACCAGATTTTTCCTGTCTCTCTTTAAAATTGAAGTTACTGTTTGTAACCTCTGAAACGCTGTACCGATGTTGACGGGACTTTTACTGGCAGATAGATGATAAGGAGTAAGTAGTTAGGCTACTTTCATTCTCGAAATAAAAAAGTCGAGTAATTAAACAAGTATTTTCTATTTAATTGCAGGCGGACGTAGTCGCAGGTGCCAGCTAGTCCAGTAATAAATTGAACTAAGCTTGAAATTGAGCAAAGTTTCACAATGCCAATTACTAGATCGTTCTCAGAATCAGCTAAAGTATTAAATTAATATGTACATTAGTTGAACTGTTATCTTAGTTAATGGAGAGTCTCTACGACTTTATCAAAACTGAATCTTATTCCATTGCTTGATCCATAACATAACATCAAGCCTGTAATCCCCGAAGGGTTAGGCAGAGGTGTATCTAATAGTACACACACATTTAGTTTTCAGGCCCATGTAATAAGGGCGAGCCTATTGCCATCAACCGGCCACAAATCCAGGCTCCGTGACTGCTACTTTTTTTTTTTTTTTTTAAAGAAACCCAGACCAGACCAGACCAACAAGGCAATCAGTAATAATAAAAATGTGAAATTAATTCTGTCTGTCGCTGTTACCTTTGGGTGGATTTCTCAATGTGGCACACAGGTATACCATGACCTGGGTTTAAGACCTTTGTATCCCGGTAGCATATGCGAAGCTCGTGGCGTGATAAAAACAGCCGCTCGAGTCGATCTTAAGGTTAAGCCGCGCCTGCCTAGGTTGGTCCGTGATGGGTGACCACCCATTACATACCAAGTTTCCTCCGCAACTCGGAAAGTACGGGCTGTCTGTTGTAGATCTTTGACAGTCATTACAGGTAGTCAGTGGCCCGAAAGCCCGATAACCAGTCTTTCCAAGGGGTACCGTATTACCCAGTACTAACACGGTTGTGGAGGTCAGATAGGCAGTCGTTCCTTGTAAAATACTGGTATTCAGCTGCATCCGGTTAGACTGGAAGCCAACCCCATGTGGCGTAGTGTTTATGGTAGTTGTGAGTACAAGGAGTGGGGAAAAAGCTAGGCAGATCATGTATGAGCGTAGGACACTTTCTATCCAGGTAGGTTGCCGTTGGATAATATCCGAACTCCACGTGAGAGAAGCCGCGGGCGATAAGCTAGTTCTAAATACAATAGGCTGAAGTGATTAATTATGTATGTATGTACCTACGGCCTACGGGTATCTATTTCAGATAGTCTTCTGTAGATAAAGAATATGCTTTTACGCAAACAATTACTAACATGGAAAACACGAATAGATATTTTGATTTTTTTCTGATACAAGGAATAAACCCAACTAGTATGAAAGAACAACTAAAATAAATCTTGTTATATATCAACAAGATACTATATCATTTTAAATTTTAAATGTTATGAAAATGCTGTATGTTTATTATTGAATAGTTATTATCCCTGGCTTCTCTCGCGTGTTCAGTCACTCACAAAAACAGTCGGAAAAAATAATTGATATACTACCTAGGTACATCAATTTACCATTTCAAAGAATGATGATGTGGTTTGAATGTACAGACAATTTAAGTTAATAGTAGCTAAATATGAAGATAATTGTGCTGACTTTACAAACTTAATCAACGCAAACTATTTTGAAATTATTCTATATCTACACATATTATATAATAAAATTGTAACAAGCCGATTTCTGGACATTGAAGATAGGAAAGAAAAAAAATTATGGGGGTCTTTATTAGAGCAACAGAATTCAAAACAACAGTTTTTAGAATTTTTGTCTTTCTGTCTGTCTTTCTGTCTGTATGTTTGTACGCGCATCACGCAAAAACTACTGCATGGATTTGATGCGTCATGTTCGTGAACGGGCGCTGTCAGTTGTGACTGGTCATCTCGCAGCTGCCATGGATTATTGTATTTTTGAATTGTTAATTTTATCTTTTTATTCTGGACGCTCTTACTCGCACGTCTTTCTACATCGTTCTCACATGTATGTTTAATCTCGACATGAATGATGTAACCGAGACTTTGTAACAACAATGATTTAAAAGAGTGTCCATGGAGTTTCTTGCCCATTCTTCTCCATAGAGATCTACGCTTTCGAATGGGCAACTACAGTACTTTCACAAGTTATTATGCCCTGTGACTGGGACTGTAGCTTAGTTTGTTTTTTGTGTTTTGACATTCAAAAGTGCCTGTAATGGTCTAATTGAAATAAATGCTTTGAGTTTGAGTTTGAGTTTGAACGCAGTTTTCACCGCTCTACTGTCTAAATGCCTAACTTAAAATATAGGCTACATTTTACCACAGACATCTTTCTTTTTTTTATTCTACGTGCCACACGTACGAAGTCGCGTGCAAAGGCTAGTAATAAATATTAAAAGAAAACATGTTGCATCCCGTGTTATGCGCACTAATGGACTGTCAGACAAGGGAACAATGTCTTGTTCAATCTTGACTTCACTTCTTGAAAATATCACACTATTGCGTCGTTTGGACCGTTATTATCAAACATGAAAATGTATAAGAATTCACGTTGAAAAGGTCGCGCTGAAGAGGCGACACGTCTGCCATATAAACTGCGAAGAAAACGGCTATGATTGTTAAGCATGCCATCTGAAACGGTCCTCTCTCAAATCTTTTCTTGACCACGTAAAACCTATATTTGTGTGTATAGTAAGTAGGTAGTGTCTTATTTATGAGTAGTCGCTTACTTTTCGTACCTACACAAACTTAATAAAAAAAATCTCAACAGCTGGGCAGCTGAGTTATTTTTCAATAATAATATTTTTTTATATTGTTTATGTTATATACATTGTATAGATTTAGGAGTTTAATCAATTAAAATTTACGACTACATACGACAGTATGTGCGAGCGTAGTTCATTCACGGAAAATCTTAACACCGTGATTCGGAAACTGGCGTTAAATGCACAACGCCGTCTATCGAACACGGAGTTAAACTGCTAAAATATAATGCATGGAAGCAATCGAACAATCATTCTATATTATGTAGATTTTCAAAGCAGCGCCATATAGAGTACCTTTTAATATCATAACTTTTTAAAAAACTCGGGCAGTCGATTTAAAAGTGATCTTGTGAGCACATTTATTCATTAGTACCATTTTGGTTCAATAGATGTCGTTGCATGTATCTTAAGTAATGATGATTATTGCTTCTTGAACACTTTTTTTTTTTTATTTATTTATTATAAGGACTTTTACACATTGTGCATACCAGTCCCATTATACCCTAACCACATCTGACTGCCAATAGCTTATACTAAAAATGTAAATATTAAAATTTACTTCGATGCCATTAATTCAAACAGGCATTTTGCTAATTTAGAATTGGGTTGACTAAGAATCACATTGAATGTGCCAACATCCAGTCTGTTTAATTCAAAGGCATTTGCTAGATATGTTCTCCCAGACTCAAATCGAACACATTCCAGCAATAATTGATATAGATCCTCAAAGACGCCACAATCTTCACAGTTTGGTGAGTCAGTCTTCCTCATCATAAAATTAAGTAATGATGATTATTGCTTCTTGAACACTTTAAATGCATATATCTTTTGATTAAGAGCACGGAAGGCAATGAAAAAAACTAATATCTTCTAAGCTACGCACAATACTTGTGCATTGAAACTAACCACATTTGGTTTTGTAATTTTAACGTGATACTTAAACAAACAAACATAGCCGTAGACACACAGACTGCAGACATACAGACAAAAAGAAAAACTGCCAAAAATTTAAAAAATAGTAAAAATAAAAAAATAGTAGGGGTGTTAAAAGATAACAAACAGAACCCCTGTTTGTTATCTTTTAACACCCCTACTATTTTTTTTTCTAAATATTTTCAATGTACAGAAACGCCACGTCTACAGATTTATTATATCTAAGGAATACATATAGGTAGATCTTGCATGCATGTACTCATATTATTTTAATTCTGTATGTATACACATGTTTGAGCAAATAAAACATGCTTCAAAGCATGAAATTTTGCTCAAGAGTAAGATACTTACTCAACGGAGAAAATTTTGAAAATTCACACTAACGGGGTCATTACATTATCTAAAGCTGCATCGCCCAGTCCCAATCGATCCTGTAGTTCAGCAACTGAAAAGAATATGAATATCTACTAAACATTTTGAATACTAAACAAGCAAATGACAATATAAACGCTAAACGAAATAATACATACTTTGAGCTTCCAAGTTAGCATTGATGCGTTCCAATTCTGAGATGTCCTAAGGTTTCTTTCTTGGCGCTCTTTGAATGCGATTGATCACCGCCGCCAGAATTTCAGCATTTGTAAGTAAAGGAACTAAAGTTTGTATGGAAGTTTAATTCTTGCGAAGGGGAAATGCCATCCGGATCACGGCTTGTTAGGAAACACAAAATCTCTTCATAGAGATGTTCCGCTGTCATAACTGGAGAACTACTGACCCGATTTACGTGATTTCAGATTATTTTAAATATTTACCTTTCTTTCTTTTTCTTTTTTTTAAAACGTTGCCCCGCACTAGGAATTTCTCCCGTACGCGCCCACGAGCGCCTCAACACAAACATCCAGACCCGGAACAATTATATTTAGGCCATACTAATATTGGTTCCGTGCGAGGATCGAACCCGCGACAAGCAGCGCAGCGGTCAATGGCTCAGCTTTTTTGCCGTCAATCTTGAATGACCTACTTAACATACGTAGGTATCGTACTTTACTCACAGGGATACAAGACTGGGCAAAGCCAGGTTACACTACAGCTATTGTTAAAAATGCTAGGTCACCTCGTGCAAAATTTCCATGACGTTGAAAATAAAGATATAAGCACTCACGATAACAGAGATTAGTAAGATATTTTGCCAACAATATTTTTCAATGGAAAGGCCCCTTAGGTCACACGTACTGGACCTACCTCTTAGGTATCAAAGATATGGTTAATGATAGCTTGTTAAGTAAAAAGAAGTTTTAAGATTCATCCAACTTCTGTTTAAAGAAGTTGATAAAAGGATGGTCAGTGGTTGGGTCCTCAAATTACACTTTTAATACTTAACCTTTTGCAGAGGTGTACCAACCTATAGTTTTTTTTTTTATATACTAAATAGGCTTTCGTTTGGCCGCAACTCGCCTGATGTGAGGCGATGATGCGGCTTAGGGTGAAGCACGCGCGCCCAGAAGAAACCAATTTACTCGACCTTTGAAGAGGTCCAGATTATAAATGTGTAATATTTGTATAGTTGTGTGTAAATAGAGTATAAGGTACAATAGGGTTGACGTATCCGTGTGGATAAAAACCCCTAATTAATAAAGAATAACAAAATAACAACCGGAAAACAGAGAAGTTGGCAGTGAATTCCACAGACTGACGGTTCGCTCAATAAATGTGGAAGCAATGCGCTTTGTTCGGATCCGTGAGACTTCAACTATTTAACGGTGACGCTTAGCTGTATCTGTGCTCGTCATATGATAGAATGGCGATGGGGGAAGTAAATTGTGTAATTCCAAAGCACACTCTACGAAATGTAACCGATAAAAAACCGATAGGCTGGCAACTTTGCGGCGATGTTTAAAGCACCTAGGTACCTACATTTTGCTAGTTATGACTGCAACCACTAACTGCTGTTGTGCTGTAACTGCTGTTAGGTGCAACCAGGCACAAATCCAGATAGTGGTTTGCGAAATGCCTAATGAAAAACCGGTCAAGTGCGAGTTGGACTCGCGCACCGAGGGTTCCGTACAAACCTGTGGGTATATAACTTTTTTTTATATGACGAAACTAAAAATTTACGGTTTTCGTAATTTTTCCTATATCTGTACTATAAGACGTGACTTCGTACAAAATTTCAAGATTCTAAGTTCACGGGAAGTACCCTGTAGGTTTTGATTCCCGTGCGAGTTTCGAAAATTTGCGGAAATTTGCGGCCTAAGTGGCTGTATCTTTTGATTGCGTTGACTTAGAAGGTTGATTTTTCTACAGCTTCCAGGGACAGTAGAACTAAGTATCATATAGAAATTTCAGTTTGATACCTCCACGCGTTCCTGAGAAAAACGGTCTTGACAGACGGACGGACGAACGGACAACAAAGTGATCTTATAAGGGTTCCGTTTTTTCCTTTTGAGGTACGGAACCCTAAAAAACTGCAAATATTTTGCCAGAGTGTATTATATTTTATCAAGTAACTATTACCGATTACATCTTTGAATTTGCGAATATGCTCAGTTAAGTCCCGTGCCCTTTCAAGTTTCGAGGGTTACCCCACGAAACGACACCATCACAAAGAAGTACCACCATACTCAGTGAATTAGCTTCAATGGCTTTTAAAGATGGCGGCGGGGAACCGCCCTATACCCTTTTGTCATAAAAGTGTATTGGGTGTTCAATAAATTAACTAACCTGTAACTGATACAGTAAGCTATTCATTCTTTTCCTTGTGACTACTGATCATAATAAATCTTCAATCCAAATCAAAGAAACGGAGGCAAATTGCCTTCAAATGATCGTGTTTGCATTCGCGTGCCAGTGCCTGAAGGTCATGCGGACATCACACATCTTACACTCGGCTAGATTTCAGATAATGTTGACGCACCAACTTGTAAGAGTGGCGTTTCACTGTTGCGATTTGATCGGATTACAATATGCGACTACTACTTTATAACATGGGCTCGCCCCCTATGACATGGAACTTAAACATAGCTCGCAAAATGTGGGTGTACAATTAGGAACACCTCTGACTAACCATTCGGAGATAGCAGGCGTGATGTTATGTTATGTTATTTTATAAAAATCGTAAATTCTGTCCTACATTCATGGCACACAACGTAAAACATAAACCACTGAGTCTAGAAGCATGAAATTTTGCACCCTAGGAGAGAATTACTAAGGGAGGATTTGATATAATGCAGCCTGAATGGTATAGGAGATGAAAGTTTATATAGAAGTTCGGTATGTGTCGATGGGAAATCCTATACACGACTTGTACTCGTGTTGGTGAGAAATCTAGTCCAAAATGTTTTCATTATTTCTATAAAAGAATTTTTCTGTAGAATCTAGTTGAAAGAGTAACAAACATCCATCTGTAAATGTTGTGAAAATTTATAGATGGATGTTTGTTACTCTTTCAAGCAAATACTACTAAACGGATTTGGACGAAATTCGGTACACTGATAGTTTATGACCTGGATTAACACATGGGATACTTTTATCCCGGTAGTATGATCTCGTGGGACAATTACCAAACTCCACGCGGGGGAAGCCATTAGCTAGTTATTTATAAAACTATCTAGAACACGAGTCTGAAAGAGAATTCCTCTGGAAAAATCGTTGACTAAATCGCGGAAGATGACCGATAGTCTGTACGATTGAAAAAAAAAAACAAAATGGGATAGTTTTGTAATTACGTATATATTTTGAACTCTATAAAAACTCTTCTTCCGGCCATTAAAAACGTGTTTGATAACACATTCTCAATCATAATAACTGCGAGTGCGGGCATCTCGTAAATATTCAGTGTTCCTCGCCAGTTTACAAAATAATACTGTTCACGGTTCAAAGGCGCTGATGGGGCGAAACAAGAAAATGAAAAGATAATATGGAGTTTATTAGTTTCCTCGCATGTTGGTAGAGAAAAATATTGGTTATCCAACATCAACATCAACAACTACCTTCTTGTGGCCCTTTTTGTTATGAAAAATGTGTACGTAGGTACTTACTTTCTCTCCGTTTTAAAACTAAGTGATTAACACGGAGTAAATACAAAGAGGAGATGGTCTATTTAGATTTCCTTAGGAAACAACGCGTGACACTTTGCGGGGTGAGGGGGAAAGAAGTGGGCGGGATCTAGGAAGATCCCGCCCACTTCTCTATTTTCCATCTACCGGTCAATAGCAAAACTATTCGCTCGTTCTGTCGATTTTGTTTTGTAGTTACGTAACTATCTCACACTAGATGTCACTAAGTGCAGGATGCAACAGGGTCGTACTCAGAATTTTCGTACCAGTACTGTTTTATTTTAAATTAATTTTGCGAACCATCTTGATGCGTATTTTTTTAATTTAAATTGTGATTTTATTGTGAAAAAAAAAAGGTTTCTGATGAATGACGAATGAAGATTATTAGATTTTCTCTTATACAACATTTTTTTTTTTTTACACTAAACCCGAAAAGGGGTCATTGTAGTCATCATTTTGAACAACTTTTTATAAGGGACCAACCTTGAAATCGCGAAAAAAAAATCAACTGTTCCCTACATTTTGACGAGTTATGCGAACATAAATGTAGGGAACAGCTGATTTTTTTTTTCGAGAAAAAGATGAGTACAATGACCCCTTTTCAGGTTTAGTGTAAATCAAGAATAATGTTGTATATTTAAATGACTTATTTTGTTAAAAAGACTTATCAAGATGGTTTACAAAGCCAGTATGTTTGTAATCCATTGCTGTCTTAGATTATCTTCGGATGGAAATCTAAAACCTATATCATTTAAAATTTAACTAACTTAATTTTAATTTCAGTAAAATAATTGATTTCTAATTACGGCCCTGTCTTTTTGTTGTTTATGTTTGTCATAGTTGACGATAGATGGCGGCCTGTTTACAAAATGATATGAAAACTACAACAATATCAGTAAAGGGTCTTTAGGAATGAATGTTGAACAAATTTCAGCATTAATGTTATTAAAATATGTTAGTTCTGAGGTCTACATACTTAAATATTTTTAGTTTCCATGACACCAAGTGTCGCCATCTAGTGTCGGGTAGAATTATGTTTGTAAACGCCGACGCTAGGAGATTTTTCTAGAACTATTTTAATAAATTACGCATAAAATTACTTACAAATGAAATGTGATGCCATCCATAGCATCAGAACGTCTATCCGAGTAATTTTTACAAGACAAAACACAACACTTCATTCTTTTTTTCGTCTAGCGCGAACAATGCTGTAAAATGGGAACGTTCACAAAGTTGTGCACAGGACGAACGCCAACAATACACTGACTAAGGCCACGCCCACATGATAACGTCAGGGCCTAGTTGAGAATCACAGTGCACAGTTGCTTAGGCCATCTCCTCTTTGTATTTACTCCGTGGTGATTAATAAATTGCTATATCGAGATTGGTTGGTCGTTGGTTTTGTAGTTGCAAGCGCTCCTGTTGTACGTGGGGTCCTTGGCTCGATACCCGGGTCGGACAAATTGTTACTGGGTTATTACGGTGGCAGCCCGGAGTTTGGAAGTTGGTGGTAAGTATGATGCCCTGGTGCACCAGATAATATTTAAGCCATTTTAAAACATGTCAAAACATCGAGATGTCTTTGTTATTGTGTTAACTTATGGTACAATTTAAGTACATAGGTAAACCTTCCGAGATCTAAGCGACCACATGTCATAAGTCATAATCAGTGATCGGAATAGGTAGAGGTAATGTACCTAAAGTTCAAGGAACAGAAACGAAAAGTGGAGACATCCTTACGACATTTTTTTTAGGAATATTATTAAGTACAACTAAAATTAATAAAGTAAAACCACTATAGAATTCATTTACTGTTTCTGTTTAAAAAAAGTGATCGATTTTTATTGTTTAAAAATAAAGGTATCTTCGTTTGAACGCCGTAAGTAAGTGCGGAAGCTAATTTAATTTTCATGCCAGCTTCTTTACCTGTAATAGAAAACGTATCTATTGGCTTTTTGAGAACGTTCTCCTTGTTGTCGAAGTCGGTTAAAAAGGAAAAATAATGTATTCAATTAGTTTACTGTACTGATTAATAAATAACATTATTATTAAATGAACTTAACTGATTTCGAGACATTTCCGAGTTTCAGAAAAAAAAATTGTCGCAAGGAACCCACATTTCGTTTCTGTTCCCTGAACTTTAAGTGCTTTAGCTCTACCTATTCCGATCACTGGTCATAACAAACACAAATTGGTTTTAATCTACACCTGCCCGTCTTCCGTAATAGACTACTTTTCTAGCCAAAGGTGTCTCTTTTACATAGTTCATCAACATTTTCTTAGGTCTTACCCCACACTTGTGCTACTTCTTTATCGTGTGGTTAGTGCCTAACCTGGTGTCAGAGTTTTTGTGCTTAATACATTGTTAGCATTAATAAGCTAGTTATGGATAGACTGCACCCGTCTGCTCTAGATTAAGCTAATATACATATTATATGGCTCATTCTAGCAACTAGATATCGTTTGCAAGCTGAATGAGCCATGTACGCATTGGAAGACAGAATAAAAGTCGCCTCCAAATGGGCTATGCGTTTTTTTATATTTTTTTGTATCCTCAGTAACAATTCTGAGTATTGAAGTTTAGTAGTATTAGAGAGATTTCTAATGTTCCAAAACTTAAAAGAGCTACCCCATCGGACAGCCTATTTTAATATCATGAATATCTTTGCATTATTTCACTATTTCAAAAGACAACGTTTATTTAGTCGTCAGTCGTCGCTACAGCATCCTGGCTTTACCGCGGATAACACTTTGATGGACGATATCTCTCGTCTATATCTCACAGTATCGGCAGACGTTATCACAGCCGCTGATATGCTCTCGATAAAATTGAAGGCTTTAGCCAGTTTATCTTACTTTTGTACCGGATCGCAACAGTAGCAAGACAGTGCGATCAAAATGAACAGTAAGTTGGTTTTAATATATTCTGTTTCTGTGAATTTGAATGAATTTCAATGTTGATTCTTTATTTATTAGATTAAAATCGAATTAGTATATATTTGCCAAAAATAAGAGTACCTTCTAGAACTTCCACTTCGACATGTTACGTAAGTTCAAAACAAGTTAACTTTTCATTACTCATTACACTATTTTACAATAAGTTAATTCATGTTTATTTACAACAGTAGTCACATTTTCAATAGCGATGATTTGTGATGATGTTATCCACTCTTGCAAAAAAATTAAAAACCTATAAGGTTATTTTTTCAAATTAGCCGATACTGTCCCACTGCTGGGAAAAGGTCTCCCCCAATTCCTTCTTATTTTATTATTTTTTATATAACATCATGAATTCGTAACATTATTAACAGTGTAGGTATCTATTTTCATAGTTGTGGAAATATGACGAAGTTATCATTTGGTGAAAATTAAAGTGACTTACTTGGAATAACCTAGGAACTCGCTTCATTGTTTTTAGAACAACTCTGAATTAATATCTTCCTAATATTGGGTGGATATTGTTTGATAACGAGTTGAATAAAACTAATTTTACATTCAAATTCAAACGGAAATCCACTTAGATTGCTTCTCCATCTTGACGCGAGCAAAGTTAGCTAAGATCTTGGTATGTAGATTGTAGATAGCTGAAATTGGCAAGTCTTCAGTGATAACTGATAACATATTCGACTGTTGTATGGCATACAGATACAGGATAGTTCATGGAATTGTGTAAATAATTGAAGACGACACTAGACCAGAACAGGAAATTTCTTCATTAAAAACAAATTGAAACTGCATGAATTGATTAAACAAGCTTACTGTTTTTAAGTCGTTTCGTAGTGGTCGACGTGACTTGACCAGTCGCGGGTCGTCGGTTCGAACACAAACTGGCACTTTACTTTGTTTAGGTAAATTATTTGATTCATTAACCACTGCCCTAAAAACGTTGAAAGAAAACATTAAGAAACCGACATCCCTCAGAACCAAAAATTGAAGACGCACTTGGCCCACGTGGTAGCATACCCCCTCCCTCTTTCAGAGAGGGAATGATTAAATGATGTTTATTTTACAAATAGGTTTTTACAAGCACTTTTCCACGTATTTTTTTTTCAACCTGACGGCGCCGGTGTTTCGTACCTGACTACTGTGAGAAGGAACAGCCGAAACAAACTCAGAGTTATAAACTGAATATGCTTATGCTATTGTAAAAAAAAAAAAATTAACGGTCCAAATTCAGTACGACACTCGTGAAATCCCTGTTGCTAAGGAAATCACGAGATCGTCTATACATACATACGTTCGCCGCTTTTGAAAACAGAAGTCAAAAGGTTAGAAAACCTCTTAACTGATTGCCTTAATTCTTATTCTTCCAGCAGCCCTCTGGCTTTTATGTTGCGCGGCGGCCGTGGCCAGCTGCTCGGGGCTCTCAATCCCCTTGAGACAGAACCCGGAGACTCTGTGCCGTGGCCAGGAGAACTTCCTGAGGATCGCTAGCGTTGAGTCCTGCTTCCACTACTACCAGTGCTATGCTGGCAACTCCTACCTCATGCAGTGCCCTGAAGGGACCTGGTTTAATGAGCCGGAGCAGGTGAGAGCAATCGTGTTTTGTATTTTTCTTTTTGACTAAGTTAGAGTAGTAGAGTAGTTTGATGGATATAATTAGGCAGCAATGGTTTCCCAGTATTTCGTGCCTTGGAAAGCACATTAAGCCGTTGGTCCCGGCTGTCATTTGTAGATCTTTGACAGTCGTTACAGTTAGTCAGTAGCCCGAAAATCTGATAACCAGTCTTACCAAGGTGCACCGTATAACCCAGTAGGTACTAACTGGGTTGGTGGTATTCAGCTGCATCCGGTTAGATTGGAAGCCGACCCTTATAAAATTTGGGAAAAGACAGATAATGGTGGTCTGTGTATTTTATTATATCACTACTACTACTTTGATGAAAACATCGTAAGGAAATTGGTATATCATAGATGGGCCTGAATGCTGAATTATTGGGTCAAGTAGAAAATTGCATTACAAACCTAAATTGATCACCATCACTTCACCTCAACAAGAAATTCCTTGCAAACTGAGGAATAAAATGTTATTAAAAAAATATATGAGTCCCTTTTAATGGAAAATTGTACAAGGTTATTCATTCAGTTATTCGAGAACATTTTACAAATATTTTGCACAGTTATCTTTTATCACAACATCTCAACAGTAGTTTGTCAATTTTTGTTATCACTTTGACATGTGCCGATGAGTATTGATAAACAAAATACATATGTGGTGAAACTCGTGAACACGAGATGCATGATCTTGGATGTTATGTAGTTTCTAGAAATATCGAGATTAAACTTTGAATTTAAGTACATCAAAACTCATCTTAGCTGTGAATATCAAGATGTTACTCCATGTGTTAAATAAAAAATGATAACACAGATAATATACACATATTACCTGTAAACGTTTCGAAAAAACTAAAGAATATCATGAAAGACCAACCATTTAATGAATATTTACTGTTTTCCAGGTATGTGACTGGTCCAGCCTACCAGGCCATTGTGTAGTTCCTGAGCCAGAACCTGAACCTGAGCCAGAACCTGAACCGGAACCGGAACCGGAACCGGAACCGGAACCGGAACCGGAACCGGAACCGGAACCCGAACCTGAGCCAGAACCTGAGCCAGAACAGGAACCTGAAGATGAACCAGAGCAAGAAGAAGAAGCCGAACCAACCCAGGAACTTGTCGAAGGCTCCGGTGAAGAATGGCAAGACGACGCCATTAGGAAATACGTAAAAGCATTCAAAGGCATCAAACAAGAGGAAATCGAAGCAGAAGATGATGAAACTGAACAAGCCAAGAAGTTGAAACAAGAAGACGTAAGCGACGTCGAAGAATTAGATGGAGAGTATTTAGAAGATACCCGCAGAGCTCAGGAGGAAATCCTGGAAGAAGCAGAGGATTTATTAGAGAAAGTTCGGAAACTAATGAGGCAAGAAGAGGTTCAGGAAGAGACTGAAGGTGACGAGGAAACTAACAAGAGGCAAGAAGAAGTTGAAGCTGATGACGAAGATGAAGATGCAAAGAAGAAGAAACGTCAAGAAGAGACTGAGGATGACGACCAGGCTGACGACGATGAAGAATCTAAGAAACGTCAAGAGGAGGTAGACATCGATGAAGAAGACGAGCTCAAGAAGAGGCAAGAGGAAGTTGCTGACGATGAAGCGACAGAAGATGATGTGGAAACTAAAAAACGTCAGGATGAAGAATCTGAAGATGATGAAGAAGAAGCCAAGAAACGTCAAGAAGAGATCAATGATGAAGAAGAAGTAGAAGAAGCCAAGAAGAGGCAAGAGGAAGTTGAAGAAGAATCAGAAGTAGAGGAAGCTAAGAGAAGGCAAGAGGAATTCGAAGATGAGGAGGAGGAAGAAGAAGCTAAGAAAAGACAAGAAGAATTTGAAGAAGAAGAAGAAATAGAGGAAGCCAAGAAGAGGCAAGAGGAAGTTGAAGAAGAATCAGAAGTAGAGGAAGCTAAGAGAAGGCAAGAGGAATTTGAAGATGAGAAGGAGGAAGAAGAAGCTAAGAAAAGACAAGATGAAGTTGAAGAGGAAGAAGTTGAGGAAGCCAAGAAAAGACAAGAGGAGGTCGAGGATGAGGAAGACGTAGAAGAAGCTAAAAAGAGACAGGAGGAAGTTGCAGAAGAGGACGAAGTAGAGGAAGCTAAGAAAAGGCAAGAAGAAGTTCAAGAAGACGAAGAAGTAGAAGAAAACAGGAAGAGACAAGAGGAAGTCAATGACGAGGAGGAATCCGAAGTCGAAGAAGCTAAGAAACGCCAAGAAGAAGTTGCAGATGATGAAGAATCCGAGGATGAGCTTAAACGCACAAAACGCCAGGTCGAAAACTGGGAAGACGATGACGTAGAGGAAGTTAGGAAACGCCAAGAGGAGAATGATAATGATGATGAAGAATCCGAGGATGCAATTGAACCTAGAAAGAGGCAAGAAGTAAACGAAGATGATGAGGCAAATGATGAGGCAAATGACAACGAAGAATCCAAAAGAAGCCAAGAAGAAGATGATGAGCAAGTCGGTGAAGAAAATGATGTCGAAGCCGATGATGAAGAATCCAAGAGAAGTCAAGAGGAAGACGATGATGAACAAGCCGGAGATGAAAATGACGTTGAAGTAGAAATAGAAGACGGTCTAGAAGTAGATGATTCCTTAGGATCTAGAGCAAAGAAGTTCTTCAGAAATGTGTTCAGAGTATTAAACTAAGAGACTTAGGAAGCATTGCAAAATGCTGCCTTGAAGAAACTCTTAGAGTCACGTAGTAATTAGTTTTAATTTTAAGTAAGTTTAGAATCACTTTGTGCAATTTTGTAAATATTATTGTTGTTATTAAATTATTTATTGACTGTTTTTGTTTTTTTACCAATTAAATAGAACAGTAAGTTGGCCTGAGACGTGAAACAGTTTCGCATGTTGAAGTTGTTTCACTAGAGACCCTACAAGAGGGGCTGTAAGTTCAGTCTAAATCTGATCCATCTATCTATCATATCCTATTTAGTCATAGAGTATATAACCACTAGAGAGCTCATAGGCCGATTTCTTCTAAGTACACGACTCACTACCGCGGGCCGGGGGACGAGGAAGAACGCGCGCCTGCAATTGGTCAGTTCAAGGTCAACTTGCATAGGTATGCATATCGTTAGGGCTGATCTATTCGATTAGGGGAAAACAGTCGATATCGATAAAATGGATTTTAACATTATAAAAAATACTCAATTAAAATCGTATAAAAATAATGATATTTAATCAAAAACAATCGATTACAAAAAACATGTATCCTGTTATTATTGATTTTTAAAATGAATTAATTTGGTAAATGTTTTTCGAATTCAAGTTTTAGGGTCCTGAACGTATAAATTGCACCTTTTTTTTAAGTCGGTTAAGAGTAGATAGATATTTTATTGCAGTATTTGAATTGAATAATATTTTTATTAATTAAAATTTTATTATTGTCGATATCAATTTCGGATAGTAAAGGCAACAGCACGGGTTTCTACTATAAACACACAAAGGGAAAGAAAGGGATAAAAGAATTAGAATTGTCTAATGAAAGAACGGGACATTTCCAAAAGACATCAACGCGGAAATCAAAACGTGTGCTCTTTCACCCAACCACCATTTTAACGAGACCTCTACGGCCGCTCATGATCTGATTGAATCAAAAATAAATTTCTTACTGTTTACTTACCGGTGAAAAGTCATGCCATCCTTTTTGTAACTATATGTTTTGGAATGTTTCCCACACCACTTCACCGCGCATGAAGGGATTTTGATGCGTTATAATTGCATAAAAAATTTGAATAATTTAGCGTGCACACAGGTCTAATACTTGGTCACAACTAAAATGGTTACTAGTACCGTAGCCTATATAAAGGCGACAAAACACCAATAGTTTTCGAGCATCGGGGCACTGTATGCGCAGTCAAGTGGTTATATAGTCTTTGTATTTAGTCGATATAAACAAGGGCAATTAGTGAATTATATATATTGTCAGATTGTCCGGGCATTATAAATAATAACAACTTTTTATCTAATATAACAAATTTTTATCACAAGGCCCAGTCATTATGCTATCGTCAGGAAATTGAATAGTTTAGGTATATTTGGCGGGATGCAAGGATAAGAAATAAACATGGTTGATGGTATTTTTTAAGGAATTGCCCCCTAGGTACGGCTTTGACTGAGGCCCTCAGTGCGTCTGGTTTCCATCGCCCATCATTTCCCCGTACTGTGCCCGTACGTAGTTACCTACAGTTCCCAATATCATTGTGGGTACAGAATGTAGCACGAGCTAGGGAAGTATTCGCGATTGATGGTAATTATGGGCTCACAAACCTGTACGGACGAATTGCGAGTGCCGTACAGGTACCAGTCTCACCGATCTTTTTCTAGGTTCTGGCAAAAATGTGGGTATCCAAAACGGCTCTGTCTACATAACCCTAAGTGGAACAGTGGTATAATGTTATGATTATGTTATTAAAGTTAACGCAGACCCAGAAAGTGTAGCAAAATGCTTGAGCATGTTCTTTACAGTCAAGATCTGGGTGAAAATTATGGCTATCTGAATCTCTTCTATTATTATTTATTTGGTTTTCCAAATAAATAAATGGATTATTTGAACTTAGCAGCGAAAGTGATAAAGCTGCGTCAATATTTTCAGTGATCTGTTGTAAGTTCATGTGGCAAGTGAACTTTCTAAGATTTCATGAGAATTTCTAAAGCGCATATCTTATTCCACTTGGCACTTGTGTCGTCATTGAATAAAGTGCAGACAATTTGTAATCGTTAGTTGCGTCACTTGGAATCCCTTGTTGAGTTTTTCACAAATGTCTCAAAACTAGACGTCCTGTGTCAAAAATAAAGTTTCATGTCCCTTTTGTATGCTAATTGACACTCGCTAAGACGTTTTTCTTGATTCGGTACTTTTTTGTACAGTACACTAAATAAACAATAAAAAAATTATAAGAAAAGAAAATGACTTCACTCTATGAGTGTTTTAATTTCCTTCTTTCAGTTTGCCTACTGCACAGGAATTGTAATTAAAGACCCAAGGCTTATTTATTATGTGAAAATTTTCGCTACATCGAAAACATTGTATGTGTTTTTTGACCTTTTGTGCGTTGCGCTTTGCACGTGTTCGCAACTAACGGCGGGCGGGCCTGCCACGTGGGCGCTACTACAAAGCGCTGAGAGTCTATAATTGCTAATGCTAGCATGACCTGGAACGCTCTGTTGGTACTTGGAACGGAACCATGAGGTCTAAAATGGATATATTGTGAACGACTTGCCTGGCCTCTGGGACGTCCTGCGGGGGCGTACGCGGTCTATAATGGCTATGCCATGAACTTAGCAACATGGGGGGTGTTCTTTAGGAACAAACGCGGTTCACTGTTTAATTATCAACCTTCTTGGGAAGTTCTGCGGGAACTTACATGTTTATTAAGTGTTATGTTGACCTCTTCAGCATGCAATAAGTAGGTATGTTTTTTCCAGAAGTTGAAATAACACCTATAAGGAGGTCACCTAACATGGGTGAAGACAGTGAAAAAGTCCCTCTGCAGTCGCTGGAAAATATCCTCCCGTTGTCGGTTGAGAATGATTGCCTGGAATTAAGAGATGCTCAACCAGATGCTGATGTTGAAAAAAATTGTTGGAAAGAAAACAGTGATAGACGATTTATAAGTGTTTTAAATTACCTCCAACACGCTTTTGATGTTTTCATGGGAGCGTACCGTAATACAAAAGCGAATCGACTTGAAAATTTAGATATGCGAGGCTGTCAACGATTCTTGGTGACAGTTGTTGGCTCTCATTCTCTCAGACTGTTCTTGAAGTAAGATAGATGCGAGTATACTTTAAAATACCAAAATTATTATACAGCTATTTCCAGACAGATTTTGTGTACCTATCTGTCGTGAGTTGTCGTGGCAACAGTTGTTTGTCAGTGATCCCTCGGCGAAAGTCTTGGACTGTCATCTACTAAGGATAATTATGTAGTCCAATAAAAGAGCCAAAATCAATTTTAAGAATTTATTACATCATTTATTATAGTACAAAATAATCCTCAAATACAATAATTATTTAGGTATAAGTAACACAACCAAAGCAAAATATTAAAAATTGGATTTGAGATGTTCATGTCACCGTAGGCCTACGATAATGGCGGCCGTAAATGCATTTAGGACATAAAATAAGTTTATATTGGTATTTAGTTAACTAGAGTATGACTGTTTTGTTAGAGTTATTCTACTCATTGGCAGTAAACATTCTTACAATACTGGCAATTTCTGTTTCGCGAACCAGATCGCAGAGTCGCTGTACGACGTTCCATACTAGAAGCAATAAGCTAGAATATAAAAATAAACTTTTAAAATTGTACACAACATACCAACAGCTTCAAAATTAAAGTACAAATAGACTGGGTGAGTGTGAGCACCACTGGCGAGTGAGTTTACACACACGGCCCTACTTCTACTACGAAATAATAATTTATAAAGTCAAATGGTCCTGTTAGCAACAAAAAGTCCCTTTACAAATATTCTTATAGTCAAAGTGCGTTCGAGTACAGTAGCTCGAAGCCAAGCCCACACAGTACGGAATACCGTATGATTATATACTAAAACTTTATCGTGGTCCACCTAACGCACAGTATAAAAAGATGCAATGAGTAGATAAGATATGTGATGTGTTAAAATATACATAATAGTTGCTCTGTGGCATTGGAATTACTCACTAACAATTTCAACAGCAGTCGGCTACGTAAAGCGCTGTTAAGGTTAGCACAAGTTAACGCAAATGAACAATATCACAAGATCACGATCAGCACACAATTCCAGCCGCCACAGAACTATATAAGCCTACCCCTAAAGCGAATACAATAGTAGTAAAGTACTTGTGTAAATCTAGCGGTTTAACAAATAACCATACTTGACCAGACAGTTGCTATAACGTTCCGCGACGGACACTGCCGCGCGGTGCGTCGATTGATAAAAACATTACTTGGCGTTAGAAAAAACTACTCACTTCGGGACGCACCGCCCGGTCGTATCTTACAGTCGAATCGAAAAATATCACCAGTATTAATCATAGTCAGTTCGCCACATTCACGCCGACATAGTTACGTAAAAAGGATCTAAAACTACAATAATATTTATTACATCAATAAAATCGTTAGGATTGCAGTTAAAATATTGATATTAAAAGAGCGAGATGAAAAAAAAATGGTAGTTAAGAAATAAATAGGTAATCAAATAAAACGACTATATACAAACATTTAGTGAGGTCAGCGCGGACGTGGGGAACTCTTCAACTTCATTAACAATTCCATCGTCCAAATCCTTCAGTTCAGCTAAGATCGTCTACGGCGGTTACATGAAAATATCACGAGCGCGAATACATCGTTAGGTACATACATACCGTTAGTACAAACGTTTTATTTACTTTTACTAAAGAATATAAGCGTGCTCTTAACATTAATTGTATCAAATCCTTTGACGACATGGTTCAGTAAAAAAGTACGAAAGAGCTGCGGTTGTACAAAATGTGTATAATATGTAATGTACGAGGGGGGGGGGGGGGATGTAGGGGGGCGTCAGAACAGGCCGACGTCCTTCTTCATATTGGTCTGCTTCCACGCGGGGAGCACCGAGAACTCTTCTTTGGTCATGCCGAAAGCCTCCTGTAAAACGAACATTGTATTCCATTAGTATTTGTGACGTACGGACATTAACACCTCAAGTGTGACTATCATATCAATACAGGTAAATTTTTGGTAAATATATGGCATGTAATGATCACCTTCACCGAAATTCCCATTTCCGTGCAAATTTATTTATAGTGTGTTTATTTTACAGTTTATTAATAATTTTCTAGTTGACTAAGGAGCCTTTGCGATCTGGCTTCGGCCCGTCACCTTAAAAATATGTCAAAAAGTTAGGATAGAATTGTGTATTTTCGGTGAGCCGCAAACTGAGCATCTCTTGTATACATAATCACGTCTGTAATCCCCGTAGGGTTAGGCAGAGATGTACCTAATAGTACACCCACAATTCGCCAGTTATGTTTAAGTCCCATGTAATAAGGGGTAGCGAATTGCCATCAACCGGGCACAAATTCAGACTCCGTGGCTGCTAACGAGAAATTCCTAACGGAAAACCCCAATAACTCTTTGCCCGACCTGGGAATCGAATCCAGGACCTCATGCTCATCAGTTGCATCGCTTGTATCTTGTGGCTTAAAGGGAATATGAAACTTTTGATGTTGCTTTTTAGGCTACATTATTTCCTATATTTAAAATTATTATAAAGAGGTAAAGTGTGTAAGTTTTGATGCAGGGGCAAGTGATCCGATCCCGATAATGCGGGCACGTACCAGGAAGTCGGTCGGCGCGAGGTGGCGCTCCAGGCGGTGCGCGTCGACGTGCGCGGGCAGCGGCCGGCGCTGCAGCGCCGCCAGCGGCAGCTCGGCCGCCGCGCTCGTCAGCCGCGACAGCTCCGCGCCGCCCGCCACCCACGCGCCCGCCTTGTGCCCCAGCTACGAGTGCAGTGCGGACTTATACACAGTGCGGTGGGTAAGCATACTAATACTATTTATATACACATACTGGATACCATTTGTTTAATAATGGAACCTGAAGAACAACAAATGATAAAATCGATTTTAAGACTGATTGATATAAGTCAGACTCATTTGTTTTTGACCTTTAGTTGTCCTCGTCCCAGCATATCGTTATTTTCCCATAGTACATTTCCCTTTCCAAGTTCAATACGAGACACCAGTTGCGTGGAACCACCACGTTTTTTTGTGCGAATTTAGTCGGTTTTGTGCGTGGGAAGGCGTGGTGATTTTACACAACTACTATCCCGAATTGTTCACGGAATAGGTAATATAGCTATGTCACTATATTAAAAGCCATGAAGTTTTTGAGCGAATTTTTATTTCGCGACTTTCCATTTGCTATCTTTTGTACAATCTTGTTCCAAAGAACCGGTAGCATTAATATCTATTAAATTATAAGGTTTTCCCGTAGTACCAATTTGCCCCAATGCGTATACAGTATTAGCATCCTTTAATGGAAAAGCGAGGATCATCTCCTTTCACACATTCAGGCTGAGTAGACGTTGATGACAAATTAGTTCTGCGTAGATGGCGCTTTTGTTTCTTTCATTCAGCTGCCGTATAGCACCGTGCCAAAAACTTTACCGCGAGATGGCGCTAAGTGTTTTGAATTGTAACGATCGGTAACAATTAGCTCACTTGTTTTTCAAGATAATTTTGGTAACTGATAAACACTCAGCATTCTATCAAACAACAAATTGGCCAAGTTCCTACATTATCCACCAGATATCTAGTGCTAATTATCAGACAGCCCAAACGTGTGAAAAAAGGCTCTTTGTTGACCATCCCGCAATATTCTCATTTTATAATTTCTTCACAATACCAATAATCCAACATAACAAAAACTCCACTCACGTTAATATTAGCGTCTGCAGCGTGGTCATGGTCCTGCCAGGTGTCGAACAGGTCGGTGAAGCTCTGCGGCTCCAGGCCGGCCGCCACGAGACGCACGTCGGGGCGCGTGACGTCAGCGCTGACGTCACGCGCCGCGCGCGAGCCGCGCCAGTACGCGTCGCACGTGCGCAGCGCGGCCACGCGCAAGCCCTGCCAGCGCAGCGCGAATGCGCCCACTCCTGGGGAAACAATCAAGACAATATTTTAATATGTATCATCCACCATCGCACCCTTTACCCGCGTGTTTAATTACGGCCTGCTGCCTCTCATAGATAGGAGGCCCGTGTCCCAACAACATTAAAGGCTGATTTTATGGTATTACTGCCAACATCAAATCTTTTATCTAAAATTACATAAAGTAGTAGTAATAGTGATGATCAGAAGGACTATTTTGAACTTAAAATAAGAAAGTTTAAACAGGGTGACATGTAAGAAATATGATTTCTTTCGAATAATTATCTCAATAAATCGCCTAAACGCTTTTTAATTATAAATTACACATATACCCGAACACTAAAGCCACATATAACACACAGCCGATCCCCAGTCTGTACTAACCGGCGTTCCTCTCGGCGGGCTCCAGCTCGCCGTCCTCCCCGCGCGGCCACCAGCCCTGCCACAGCCACACGCACGCGCCATCGTCCAGCAGGAACAGAGCTGGGATTACGGATTAAATGGGTAAGTTAAAGTTAGTAAGAACGAATTAAAATTGGTTCGGCAATAAGAAACATGATATAACGCCCTATTTCTCAAATACCATGTAACAAGGGGCCAAGCCTATTACCAGAAACCGGACATAGGTCTCCATGATGCGAAAAAAACTCAATAACATTTTTCACCTGGAAATTGTACACTTCTTTTTCTTCGTTGATCTGGAATATGAATAACTAAGAAATCCAGGCTACTACTGAGCAGCCCGAAGTTTGGAGTTGTACCCGATCAATGGCAATATGTAATGAAAAATTAGGCGTGTTATTACGATAAACGAAATGAGAGTAAAAACTCAGTTCTCACCTGGTTGCGAAGCCGAATACAACTCCTTTTGATCAAAAGGGAAGGGTGTCACTAGATGCTCATGTCTCAGCGGCGACAACACCTCGTTAGCCTCGAACTGCCCGCTCAGGTCCGTGAAGTGGAACAGGCGCGGGGTCACTAACCCCACTCCCTCCCTCCCACCTCCCAACACTGACGTATAATGCTGTTTATTGGCCACGCCCAACGCTTCCAGCACCTCTTTAGGCTCCTCCCCCTCCCGCACTTCAGTGATCTTCACATCGGACACGTTATCGCCGAAAAGATACTTCGATTTCCTAGCTATCAGCTTGTTCGCTAGTTCGATTGCTATGTCCTTGGTATGTTTCATGCTTCGCGCTCCGTGCCAGATGTATAGACATCCCTTTTCAGTGTCGACGAGGAGTAGGGAGCCACGGCTTCTAAGCTGACGGACTGAGCAAGGAACTTGGAGTAGGTAAGCTTCGTTGGAGAGGTTCCCTCGGGTAACGAATAGCCTGTATCGACTCTTGTCCGTGCCCCGCTTGCCTTGGTGTATGACTAGGTTTCCTTGGAACTGGTTCAGGAAGGCTGGCGGTTCGTTTCCTTGAGCTACACGCACTTGAGGTCCCCTTTCCCTGTCGAGTTCGACGGTTAGTAAGGCAGCTGCGCCTTTCTCGTTGGAGCTAGCGTCTCGTCCTTGCCAACAGAAGTACGCGCATCTATCTCTACCAGTAACGTTGTGCTTCGATGGTTTCCCGTTCAGTTCTCGACCAGTCATTGTGATCTGGTACTCCCATCGAATAATATAACTATCAGCGGAGAAGAACTCTCCGATTTCGGGCTCGTTCTCCACTTTTTGGTAATCGTATTCTTGAATGACCCATTTGCAGACTGATTTGGTTTTGATATCGTAATGCCTCATATTTTCCTTGTCATAATAATGCGTGCCGCGGCCGATATGGGATCCTTCTAAAATGAGATCTGGATCCTGGTACTCGTTTGACCACATCTCCTCGGCGTCGCAAGGGTTGATTTCAATGCTATTGGATTTATTTTCGGGTGCTTTGACTTTGATGACTCTTGAGTAGTCTGGCCAGTCAAGGAATTTCTCTTTGAATAGAATAGTTTCCATGTGTTGTGTGATTTTGGATAGAATAGCCCATTCTGGTCGGCTGTTAGCGGCTTTCGTGGGTGGTTCTGTGGCCTCCCTGGCTCCTTGATACATGGCTGCGTTGAGTGGGTTGATGTGACACTCCTCGTAGTTGTATCCTTCGTCGAACATTTCTTGTGCTAGCTGCGCCGCGCGGCGTCGACTTTCTAGAGGAACATTTTTCCCGTACCAGATGTACATTTCGGAGCCAAAATCGAAGACGATGATTTTGGTTTGGTTGAGCATCGCGATTTTAGGCACTTGGCCCCAGTACTCCTCCATGGGTATGAGTTCGTCGTCCATGACTTCGTAGCACATGTTTGTTTGAAGGATGCAGGATTCGAAGATCTCATCCTCGTCGGCATGCCCTGTCTCAATAGGCCTGTAGTCCTCCACATTCTCAGTAACGCCCAGAAGGGACCAGAATTGATTCCAGTGTTTGTTGCTGAAGTTTTTGATTTGTTCGTCTATTTTGATGAGCTCGGTGTTTTTGCAACCCATGTCTTTTGTGTTTTGGATATGTAGGGCAATGTCTGTGCTGCGGTTCCTGGGGTAAGAAAATAAATTAATTAGTGTGATACCCAAATTAAGATATTTCGAAAATATGAGAATTTTTATTTTAAATAAAATCATGGTCGCAAAAACTGGCTAAAATGAAAATGAAGGAATAATAATTCCAAAGGTACTGTTCACCTCGCCATTTGCTCCATTTGATGACACTGCTTAGCTAAAACTGTGCTAGCTCAAAGCACGTGTGTACGGTGTTACGCACATGATTTGAACTAGCACTGGTGATCATACCAAACCGCGTGCGAGTGGCGCATTTGAAGTTTATGGCGTAGTTGATAACACCGTATTAGCTTTCACGTTTCGACCCACGCACCTAGGTACATGAGTTACGCCATATGTCTCATACGCTGCGGCGGGTGTAACTAACCTTCTTTGAATATTATTTAATAATCAGCCCCGATTTATTTTCTTTTTGAGTGCTTTAGAAACTAGTCATGTTGTACTTACTTCTCAATAACGTTGGCGTAGAGTCCTATGTAGAGGAACAGCTGGTCGGATGTGATCAGCACGAAGCAGTCTCCGCGGTTCACGCTCGTGTGCACAGGCTCCACTAGTCGCGTCTGTGGATAAATTTATAAGGGTTAAACAGTTTTAATATTGAAGGGATGGTGTTATAGTGTTTCCGCACCGAATTGACTTTTTGTAGAGAAACATTTTGCGATATTAATTAGCTTTCTATAACTTTTTGGCTTTTGGCGTATATTTTTGTTTTCCGTCGTTGCCTACAAACACTTGCAAACGTTGTTCCATAAAAAGTAAGTTAGGTGTGAAGTTTATGCACCACCATTAAGTCATTTGCAATGGTGACATAAAACGAATTTCGTCAATGAAACTGAACAAGGTCAGCACATCTAAACTGTGTTTAAAAGCTGTCAGTGTCTATGTTTCATAGCAATGATAGCTGTTGAACGTAGTTAGCTGATCGCGTTCAGTTTAATTGGTGTCATTTTCCGTTAATTGAGAGCTTGTTTATAAGCGGTGAAGGCAGTCACCTGCACCCTCCGGCGGCCCTTCACGTGCAGCAGCATGGCGCGGCGCGCGGGCCCGGCGGCGCCCGCGCCCGCCGCGCTGCGCAGCGCGACGGCCGCGAAGTCCTCCTTGCTGGCCAGCGCCGCCAGCGCCTCCGCTGCCAGCCCACCATTACTCGCCACTGGAATCGTTAACAACTACTTTGTCATCATTGTTTCATTTTTTTTTTTATATCGACAGCCAGTACTGTAGAATTACATAAATTGGTTACAGTTTATTTCACATCTTAGACAATAATGCCAAACTGTTCACCGAATAAAGAGTAAATTTCTAATTGTTTAAATCAATTGAAACGCGTTCAGTTGAAACTCGCCCTTATTTCGATATAAATATGTACATCAATAAAGTTACATGTTTACACAGGTCATTTCACGCAAGAAAGGTACTTTGAAGCCATTTAGTGCAACACCTAAGGCATTCTGTAATCCCAAAAAGGTTATAGACGACGTAATCGTATACCTCTAGACCATGGGACTGGCGAAATGTGTGCTGAGCGTACATCTACAGTTCCACGTAACAGGGGCGAGCTTATGTCCACAAAGTGGACACTAAACACATTTTCTTTAATAATAAAAAATACTCACACTTTTCGATAATATAATTCTGTTTAACAGTGGGTGGCGGCGGCACGTACTCGTCGCGCAGGTCGGTGCGCGCGGCCAGCGCCCGCAGCGGGTTGCGCGAGGTCGCGTGCCGCCGCGCCACGCGCGCGCGCCGGGACCACTCGCCCGCCAACCTGACGCCCGACATGCATATTACACCACGGGAAATTTCGGAAGAGATACATTTGAAAGGGCTACTGAAAACTGACTATAAAATTTCAAACCAATCGTGGAAAGACTCAGCATTTTCTGCGATTTGCCGTGCATCAACACGTGAAAAATCGTAAAGAACCGATGACTGTTGGATCAGACCAGCCTTAGTGTAGAAATCACATCTAAGGTACCTACACATTGGTGATCCGTGTGATACACTACTTAGTTTCTAGTGCTTTAAGATAAAAAGTTGGAATCACACTTCAATTCCCATGTTCATATTGTTAAAATGCAGTATGAAACTGATGTGTGATCCCAAAATTATACAGTCATATATTGTACTGATCAACGGGACGGGATCTAAACGTACAAAGTTGGATAGATCGACCACCAAAAGCTGCTGGGACTAATGGAATGCGGACAGCCTATTGCAGCAGTGGATCGCGGTATACTGATTCAAGATATTATCTTGGTTGATAGTTACTGTTTTTTTTTGGATTACAGCATTATTTTAAAATTGCGATTATTTAAATTTTTACATTTGAATCTTGTTTCATTATTTCATGAACCCTAACAAAAACGAAGTCACACTACTCACATCTGCCTGGACCCGCTATCAATGGCATCGAGATCGACATCAACCCCCTCGGTGTCTGCCAACCTCTCCTGCTGTATGGCTGGCGTGAAAAATGCTTGGAAGGTTTCATCGTCAGCTCGTGGTACCTGCACCGGTTGACCAGTTCGTTCAGCGCCTGATGTTTCTTCGTCTAGGAAAGATAGTAATAAATAAGTTTGAGAAACTGGTAGCTGCTAAGAGTTGCCGACCATTAGGTTGAATGGCACGCCATTCAACCTAATGGTCGGCAACTCTCAGCAGCACGCCAAATGGCACGCCATTGGAGAGGCCTAGGTACAGCGGTGGACTATGGGGTGACGATGACGAGGTGTTGGATGATATTGGTGCAAACTATAATAATATTATAAACAACAGAGACGGCGTGAGATTGCTCTGAAAAAAAAAAAACAAAGAAACTATAAACTATAACATCTGTGTGTGTGAAGTGTTGTTAGTGTCATGTATTCGTAATTTGTATCAAAAGGCGATTTTAGTTATGTTTATTAACAGCTTCAAAAAAGTTAACGACGATGAATCGATACTTTGATCTTGGTAAAGCATAAATATCTTTATACTAGAGTAAAGGTATTTATGCTTTACCAATATCAAAGTATCAATTCATATGTAAAGAACAACTGGTATCGTTGACCAACGTATAATTTTTAACTAAAAACAATACCGAGAGAACGAAATACACGACATTACGGTTCAACAATATTTATTAATGTTACAAGTAATGTTATGATATCTTTCAAGTGTCCTAATCAGTAATAAAAGAAGTATAGGTGCTTTAATTAAATAACACTTATACGCCGTGTAAAATGGATAAGTATTGATAATATAGCATAATTAAATATTTGTTCACACTCCGAAAAACCTGCCCATACAAAATATACAACGCTTATTGGAAATTGATAACGCTATTGATTAAATTAATCAAACTGCATCGTATGCTACAAGTATCATGTAGATATGTTAAATGTTACAATCATTCTGATATCATCGTCATCTGCTTAGCCTTTTTTTTTGTTGGGGTCGGCTTCCAGCCTAACCGGATGCAGCTGAATACCAGTATTTTACATGGAGCGACTGCCTATCTGACCTGCACAACCCAGTTATTACTGATAATGGTTGATAATTGTTAGTAAACATAATATTTATTAATTGTAGCGGTCTCCTGCGATTGACCTAACATAGTTTATAGGTAACAGTGATAACTTCTGGCCCCTAAAATGATAAACAAATGGCTTGCATAAGTTCCTTGAAGATATTTCCTCTGACTCATAATAAAACAGTAATGCCATGCCTTTCAATTATTACGAAAATGGACAATAACTCTCCATTAGAAGGAAGGAAATAGTTCAAATACTATTATTATTTTCTGTTCCGATTGCAACAGACCACAGGAAAAACTTGTTATTGTTAACCCAATGCTTAACATGAGGCGATATTTAAATTTCCCAATTTTAAACGCAAATAAAAATTTATGAAGATTACAATAATTATTGAAAGTCCTCAAATCACTATGTGTTATTTAAAAAATCTGTCAAAACACAATTCCTAGGAAGATGAAACGAGTCGGTTTAAAGACTGACCACAGTTATACAGCATGTACCAAAAAGATGAGGTCATATTGGTCTTTTTGCTACGCGCTGTTGACGCGAATCTGTTTAAACCGGTCATAAAAAGCTTTACATCCATTTAATAAAAGCGAAAAAGACGTCATTGTTATATCATTATCATTTTCAGTTCGGGCTACACGACTCGACACCGCGCCAAACTAAACATGGTGATAAGTGATCGGTTCAAGCTGATTCCGCGTCGGTAAGTATGGATACTCCCTTGTATTGAATAACGGGCTGGTGCCCGCAACTCCACGTCCAAAGCGCATATTTTGCGCGACTTAATTAGTTTTTAAACTTGACCCTTAAAATTAATAGCATAAATAGGCACTCACTCTCATCAACCCTGCTGATACTCTCACTGACAGAGTGGCTTCGTTTGAAGGACTCCCTATCAATTCTGTTGCTCTTGGGCTTGTTGTCGACGGCGGCTGCGCTCACGACGGCGCACGAAGCTGACCGAAGTGGACCCGAAGCGAATCCATTCGTGGGGGACGCTTGCTTGCGAGACCTGGAGAGATTGATATGATGTTATGTGATAAGGTTGTGTATGTATGTAGATAAGGTTTGGTTGGTTTATAAGTAACATCACGCCTCTTATTCCAGAAGGACAAGGAGAAAGCTAATTCTAAGTCCCATGCAACAGAGTAACATTTGTAACAGGTTACTGCAGATAAATTCCTGATGGAAAACACAATAACACTTTGTTCAACATGGGATTAAAAGCCAGGACCTCATGTTAAGCAGTAGCACTTGCAACCACTTGAGCAACTAAATGAAATAACCAGCATCTACGAAACTTTACTTGAGCTAAGCAATTTCTTCTCATGGCATTTAAATGGCCTAAAGGAAGGTATGAAAATACCATGATTAGTCACTTGGCAAATACACTAGTTAAGACTCCACAAATAAGCAACCAACGTAGTATGTAGGCTTGGCAGGCGTCCAGTAGTGACCAAGCCCTGTTTATAGAAAGTATTAAAGAAAGTAAAATATTTTAATCAAAGTAAGGAGTCTATGTAGTGGCCAAACAAGAACCGAAGCTACAATACTGGAAGTTATGCTACTGAATTTGGTTTTGACATCATCATCATCTGCCTAGCCAGATGCAGCTGAATACCAATATTTCAAACCGAGCGTCTGCCTATCTGACCTCCACAACTCAGTTCGAACTGTGTAATACGATACGACTTCGTAAGACTGGTTGTCAGACTTTGGGGCCAATGACTAACTGTAACGACTGTCAAAGATCTACAAATGACAGCCGGGACCAACGGCATGTGCTTTCTGAGGCACGGAGGAACCTTGGTTTGTAATGGATGGTCACCCATCCACGGACTGACCCTGGCAAGTGCTGCTAAACCTTAAAGATCGACCCGTGCGGCTGTTGTTGTTTTGACTGCATAATTGACTAGATAACAAACATGTCCTTACTTGAAAGTGTTAGGCGGAGGAATCCCGGGCGAAGCTATCACAGGTGCGATGGCCGTAGGCGGGGGAGTGAGAGGGGGCGTCGCTGACACCACTTTGTCTCTCTCTAACCGACCAGCGACAGTGAATAGAGAGGCATCCGTCTGCGGTACACGCTTGCGCCAACCCTGAAACAAGAGAAGATCGTGGTAAGATATTGTGTCCTTATAAATCTGCTTGTTCTAAAACCCAAGATGATTGCGGTAAATTCTTCCTTACATTTCAATCTTAAAGTAAGTTTGTCCTTTGCCTTGACACCTAAATTGATTGTTGTGAATGAATTGGGCACATCATGATGGGCTGGGCCTTTTTACTTGTAGTTACTACCAAATGGCATTCTTCCGGTCTCCAAACGAACGGCTCCATGTCTTAGATTGTCGCATGTTTTGTTATAGGTCGAATATCGTCTTTACCGAGACATTGGAAGAAACCTCTGAGTAAACTCCATCCAACAGAAAAGTGTTATTAAACGGAAATAGTTAAAATTCGCGATAAATGCCCAATAAATCATATTGGGGTTTTATGTTCACTGAATCAATATTTACGACGTCAAATTACACAAAAGAAATAACTGCAAACAACCGCAATATGTCACCAACTAGAATTAATTGGACCCAGTGACCACTGCAAGCATTATCGATGATGAATCACTGCGGTCAATTACTCATATTGCCAATATTCGCACTTCATGTACATATTTTGAGCTAAAACAAACTGGCCTTACCCACTCCAAACACCATTAAGCCCTTGATCTTTAAATATCCTGAGCAGGCAAAGGATACATTTATTAACACAATTATAATCTGTGTTGTTTTACATTAAATGTTCACATTGGAAAGACCTAAAGGTCAAGCAATTGTTGTAAACCGCATTCCGTATATCAACCGAATCGTTGGACGCAAGCTAACGTAAATTAAACGCGATTTTACGCAACACAGGATTGTTTAAACAAGCAAGGTCTGAACTTTAGCATTTATAGCTACATCGAAAGTTGATTTATACGTTAAAGTTGATGAGCAAATAAATAAAAGTAGTGGTGTAATGATAGACGTTGAGATGTCAGTTGACATTGACAAAAAATACGCGGTAACTGGTAAAGATCGTGCAATCACTACGAGTAATGCAATCGTTCATGTGCAAAAAACGCAAGACCATCTCTTCATGACCTAGAAAGAGAATGTCAAGAGGAAGAGAGTAATAAATATGAAGTCGTAAGAACAAGCCGCACTAAAATTAAAAGTATAAACATTGAAACATAATATAAATTTACAAGGGCTTCGAATTTTATCAGGCGGCAGGATAATGGAGCGATAAAGTTCGGAATGCATGCTTGGATTTTTTTGTTGTATTATTTATTACATTTCCGTGTATTCGTTATGCCTATGTCTCATGTGCTAGTTAAAACAAGTGACCTATTGCCTTTCTAAGGGCATCAGGCATGTCAGAGATTTTATATTAATGTGTGGGTTTTCTCACGACGTTTCACACATCATTAATTTCGTACTATGTAGTGGTATCTGTTCTTCATTCAACTTGTCTCCTTATAACTACATATAATTGTGTTCACACAACGCACACGTTTAATGGTTCAATAATCATTAAAGAAGCGTGGTTATTTATTATTACTTACTTGTGCAGCGGTTTCCAATTTGTTTCTTCTATCTGCTAAAATGTTTGTTGTTGCGGTCTCGTTGTCATCGATGCTTTTCTTCTTGTCGTCAACCGAATTTAGAGAATCCTGAAACAAAAAAGAATGCATTAAGAAATTATAGTCTGATAAATCGTCTTTAAAATCAATTTTGGTTCTGAAAGATTAGGAACCCAACTCTTACTACTTGTGCTTTAACTATTCTTAGTGATCTATAGTTATTAAAGTGGCATAACAAATTGAGGAAAAAAAAATATTTTCTTTTTCAAATGAATTGAATACAGGTTTATTGTTCACATTTGAGTTAGATGAAGACATTAGATTGATGGAGAGAAAAAAGTGTGAAACGTTATAATTATGGCATCTTCCTTCTATTGTGTATCGAAAACCCCTTTGTTGCGTAAGTAGATAGGTAAATCTGTTGCATTTGATCCACATTCACGGACTGATAAATAATTTATTGTCACGCCAGCTTGCATAACATCGTGTAGTATGTCACTTGAAACCATGGCTTTAATTGAGCAAAACCTTAAGCAAGTCTGTTTCTAATACCTACGACGAATACTTTGCTAATTACATGTAATTACAATCGATACTATTAATTATATGCAAAGACGTCAAAAGTAAAGAGGAAATCTGTTAGTAATGAATTATTAATATAATTTGCTAAAAACGATGTTCGAAACGAATCGTCATTGAAAGAAGTTAACGGATGCAAGCAGTAATAGAATTGATTAATTTTGGCAATCAAGTTGTATGTATACGTATCCGGTAACTCTGATTACAAAACAAGCATTTTTTTTTTGGAACTGAGTAAATAAGAAACCTGCCTGAACATCGTCCACGGAATCAACATCGAACTTCTTAAAAACGGGTTTAAGACCTCCGTTACTAGCATTCTTCGTTTTATTTTTCAGCTCTCCAATAACCGAGCCGAAGTTAAGACCCTGTGGAAATCCTGGCTGCTTTTGAAGACGCTTCAAAACTGGTTTGTTTTCATCTGTTTTATTTTCAACCACCTCGTCGGCAGGTTGTTCACTATCTGTTACGAAAGTATTCCCATTAAATCGTTTTATTCTATCAGCTACAGCATCAATCGTGTTTTGTAGTTCTGCAGCCTTTTCACTTATAGTGCATCCTTCCTGCTTAGATAGTGGTTCTATTACTTCAGAAGTAGAGTAATGCACTTTTGCTGGTGCATCGTGTATGAGTAATTCAGTTTTATCCAACGACAAGTTTTGTATAATCGCCTGTATTTTGTCGTCGCTCAAAATAGTTTTCTCTAAAAATTCTGCAAGTTTTTCTTTTGGCGGACTCTCACGTCTGACTACTTTTTCACCGAATAGTTTTTCATTACGTTGTTTCAGCAAAACACTTGGTGTTATAATTTCTTCGGGTTTGAAATATACATTATTTTGGATGTCATATTTACGATTATTTTTGATAGATTCAAATATTTGTCTTTTCGTTTCAACATTTTCAAGAGCGGGATCATTAGGTATGACTTTGTTCACAGCACTATCCAACTCCTTTTCAATTTTTGTTGGCTGAATATCTTGTGGTTTCTCATTTCGAATTTGTTTTGATGGTAACAAATATTTCCACAATATATAAATAAAGAGTCCAAGACCAATGAGCGTTTCGAGTAACATTATTATTTATTTTCCAATCAAATCACTTCACTGACTAGAATGAGATCGATATGCGATATTGATAGCGCCACTAAAAATCCTTGAAGGTTTTGCGCTCCATTTGTAATGAGGATTCAATTGAACGTTTTACACACAAGAGCAGCACTTTGTTTTTATTGGCATCGGACAATGCATATCGTTTAATAACACTTTGGTAATTCACTATGAAGTCACTAAATTAGAGGGCTAATGAAAATAAATAAACATTAATAAACTGGGTAAACAATGTGCGCACTGCGACGGTCGGAATCGAACTGATCACTAAGATCAGTCGTCATTATCATCTGGCAGCGGACACGGCACGTGTGACTCACGCGCAGGTCCTAGAACGTGTGTAAACATTGTATACGTCCAGTAGCAGCAACAATGACGCATCACGATTTAATGAAAAAAAATCTATAATATAGGTGTGTACGCAGTACCATCAAGTTGAGGGAAACCTTGACCCAAGGTAACACCACACCCAAATACTTAAACGATTTAACCTTACATTAACATAAGGAGATCGACTCAAAAGAAAACAATTAGAAAACAGGCGACGACATCTTCACCACATGTGGCTGTAGAAGTCAAATGGATTACAATGCAAATGTAACCAGCTGTTTAATCAGAACAACATGTGTTAACCGAACAGTTACTCTATTATATCCTTTGTGGAATGGTTCATAATAACAGTAGTAACCATTGGAGTTAAGTCTAACCGATTTTCCTATTGCCAACCAATTACACAAAACAGGAAAAACATAAAGTTGTTTTAAAACTAGGCTGCGACTGACAAGATTCCATCTAACCACCTCGAAGTACGCAATAACGCCGTCGACGCCGAGCTTGCACCAAATAAGCTAACTTGTCCCAACCTAATGTGGAAACGAGCAAAAACTGAGCACGCTAATTCATACAATATATTTAAATTAACCCAACTTTAAGGATGGCAACTGGCAAATACATAATGTGAACATTGTGTAGTAAACAGGAAGATGTAATAATCCATATTTTAGTCCCGAAGTGGAATTGTAATGATACGTCAATCTTGTCAACGATGGTTTAATAAACGTCAATAGAGGCAATGGTGTGGGCAATATAGGACGAATCCATCACAATTATACCATCAACAAACGAACGACACACAAATATGCGGCCAAATTGAAATCCTTAACTCGCAATGAATACAAATTACGAAGACGTAGAGAATTTGAATGTTTACATGCCGTAAACGGATACAAAGAATAATTAAACTTTAACAGAAATAGAAACATAGGTTAAGGGGCGAAAGTGTCGGTATGAATAAAGATTTAAATTACAAAGACTGTCTCCTGATTAGCACTCTACATGAAAGTACGCGTAATAAGACAAGAATTGCTATAAACAGCCTTACGTTAACCTATAACAGATTACAAGGTTGAAACCAAAGATAGCAAAGATAAGTCTGATAGCAAATGATAATGAAGAGCGCGTTGTTCACGCAATCAATAACAAAATTCACCTCGATATTAAATTGTGCAAATTGCCATTTATCTTAATTAACAGCACGAACACAACAGAAGAAACGACTCCTAGTATCTCAAGCTTATTGAAATTTATATACGGAGAGATAAACAAATTGAATTTGATAAAAAAATAAGGATACTATAATAAAATTGAATTTTAATCACATTAAACTGCACAATGTTTTAAATCCGACCGATTAAACCCGATACACAATCTCAAAGGCACTGTTTCGAATATTTTGGCGCGTCTTATTGAACGCGAATTTTGAAGGCAAAAATCCGTGGAAGACGGCGACGGCAGCGCACGCGCACGTTGGCCGACTTGTCCAAAACAACTGACGGTGCCAGTGCGTCTCGCCAGCCAGCCAGCCGGGTCATTGTCGACGCATGTGCAACGCAAATACCGCATTTTGGTACCTACATGGAAATTGAGATTCACTTTTTGTTTGCTCAACGATCCGGCAAGTTTCCCGGAAATTGTTCACAAGGTTTTTGGAGTTGATATACGAATATGAGTCAACCTTGGGTATTAATAACGGAGTAACTAAAGTTCTTGAAGTATTTTCGCCGCCACACAAGACGTTGATTTATTTCATAATTCAAAATTTTTCCAGTAGTGTTTTGAATCTATCCAATGGATAGTCAACTAATACCACACTTTCGAATGAGATCTTGTTACACATGATTGTATACAAAACAAAACGACACGTGAGTCGAATTTCGTGAGAAATAACAGTTTTGGCTTGGAAAGTAGATATTATTTAAACAAAGCTTAACTGTTTTGTATTCGACAAGAGCTCTGTTTTATAACTTGATGCGTATTCGTAACTCCAGTAACAACTTGATTAGCATAAAATGTTGCTAGTTTGAATATTTTTTCATATATTATCCGTTAATCGTGTATCTTTATTGGCGTGCCACAGGGGTTTATTATTGGGCCACAACTTCTCAGATTTTACAGCAGCATTTGAGAGTTTTAACGCATTTTTGCTTACACTACAATTAATTATCCCTTCACGTACTCACAATTTACAATTTTCTGCTCTAAAAAGCAAGCTTTAGTCGCACCGCCGTCATTGGGTTCATCATAACTTTGCAGTGGCCAAAATTTATAATTAGATTTATGTTCTAACGCCAAAACTTATGTGGAGCACTTTCATAACAGTTTCGTTGGCACTGTTTGACTGATGAGTGTAACACAAAACTATACCGCGAACACTGACAGATGCTCTTTTGATGTTTCGTTAATTAAATAAATATTCAGAGATGTAACTGGTTTTATTCTGATTGAATTCGGGGCTATAATTTTTAGATCATGACCAATTTTCGAGAAATTAGAGAACTGGCCACTTCTGAAATCTTCCATGTTTTGAATAAAAATCAACATCGGAATGCCACATTTACAATACGAGGTGTATTGTAAATATATTGAGAATGTGATATTCATGAAACACTTACATGAGAATTACCCCACTGACAAAAGAAAAAAAAAACAAAGGAGCGGTAAACTGAGTGACAAAGCAAAACAAACCTAGAAACTAGATTCATTTACTATGCATTCCATGCATTTTTAGAATTAAGAACCCCCATCCTGAATGGGTATCACATTCTACACAATCCCCATTGTGAAGAATGTGAACTCTACACTTGGATTATGATATTATAGCAGGAATTCATATCTGTATCTCATACGTCTTTTTATTTAAACCCGAAAAGGTAATATGGGAGGTACGGATGACTCAGATTGTACATATTAGGTATGCTTTAGTGATGCCATTAATTTAATATGTGATGCAGTTTGTTAAGACGCAGAGGACACATTTGTGGCGCTGATGTAACGCGCGTTGATGGATTTCAATAGATTGTTTGCCAAGCGAAATATTTTGATACAGATAGAATCTAAATGTGCCCACAATAACTGGTAAGAGATAGAGATTCATATTTCGTTACTTCAAAGAACAGTTAAGAATCTAGGAGACTCGCAAGATATTTTTAGGAAAGAACGAATATCTAGCGAAAAGTAGTCACTTCTAATGAATTAGTTTCATCAATCAACTCTGCCAAGAAAATTCTTGAAAAGACGCATTAAAAATCTGCATTTAAAACACCGATTTAAGTAAATGCAAAAACCTAAATGCAAATCATTTCCAACCGTAAAACATAAATCGCATACTACGAATGCCTTAGAACAAGTATTCAATGAATATATACGTAGTTAATAATCGACTAAATGCTCGCTGCATTGCTGCATCGCTACAGGATGTGTATACTCGTAGAAAGGATTGCTACATTAACTGCGTGGTCCATTCATTTGCTAGTCACACATTCGCAGCTAGTCGCAGTGGATGATCCCGCCTACATTTTCATACAAAGCGAATTTATTTTACACGGGCGTAGCCTTAGCCTTGGTTGACTGTGGATCGGCGCATTTAAACCTGGAGGTCCAAAACAGTGACGGGCAGAGCGGAGAAGAGAAGTGACATTGGTTGAAATCTACATCGCGTCTCTCGTCTCTCCTCTGATTGGTGGAATCTTGCACATTATCTTGCTCCTCTCGTCTCCGCTTTTTATTAATTTTACGGCCAAATTAGTAAATTGTTATATTAACTTGCTTATAATAAGGGAGGCATTTGCCCAGGAGTGGGACAGCGCAGGCTAGTAAAAAAATATTAATAATAAGCTGATTGCAGGGTGTCACTTTTGAACGGGATCAGCCGATACATACACAGACACCAAATTCGATACCTTTTTGTGAATGAAAATAGTTTTACAACTCTGATTACATCTGTTTTAAAAAAAGTTGCAAAACGTACATATAACTTTGGGGCAAAAAATGCATCGAATATGGGGAAAATTCAGAACCTCAGAACACGGATCTAGCAACCCTGCCAGGAGGCGCACGCGGTCGCGCCCCGCGTTGCATCACGACCGCGCGTGCGCAGAGCCTGTAACCGACTCGGGTAGGATTACAGCTTGCGGCAAAGCATTGATCATTGCAACTGTAGCTTATATTGATATGGCGGAAATAGGAATGCTAATATTTACTGTATAGTCAATATACCTTGATCTATAAAAAAATTAACAGACCTTTTTTAGACGAAATTGATAATTACAATAGAATTTTGGGATATTCGGCACTCTTCTGCCCTTAGCCCAATTTTATTGGGGACGGAGCAGCATGACTTTTCTTCTTACATTCCTACTTCTCTATTCGCCGTCATCTGGTGTTCCCCTGCTTTTATGGCCATTCACATTCATACTCAAAACAATAAGTAAACACTCTATTTTGAAGAAACTTTTAACATGGACACGAAAAATATTTAATCAAGTGTGTCATACACTACCACGACTATATTAAACAACTAGCTGTTACCCGCGACTTCATTCGCGTGGACGAAGTTTCATACAAACTTTTAACCACTATTTTAACCCCATAGGGGATGAATTTTCAAAAATCCCTTCTTAGTGCACACTTGCGTCATTTGAGGAACGTTGGTCCAAAATTTCATGCTTCTGACCCAGTGGTTTCAGCTGTGCGTTGATCGATCAGTCAGTGAATCAGTCAGCCAGTCAGTCTCTTGCTTTATGTACATATATATAAGATAGAAACGTAAGCACATAAAATAATAACGATAATGTATATGGAACGAAAAAAAGTGTAGAAATCCCTAATGCATTAAACCTTTCTTCGACACAAATCCGTTCCTAGATAAACACTTACTTACTTAAAAATACACGAATAAGTGCTTAGCACCCGCGTAAATCTGTTTTCCAAGACCTCCAGTTACTTGGACTACTTTAAAAGTAAACGATAAAACTTTACATGTATGGTGTGGTCATTTAGACTTGTACCAACCTATTGACTGATGTCCTATTAAGTATTATACCATGAATGTCAGTTTTAATCTATATTCGAGCACAGATTAGTAAGAAAAATGTAAATTCTTAAGATCATCTTTCTAGTCAGATATAAATATATAAATAAAATTATTCATAACACAAGTCGCCAGTTATGTTTAAGTCCCATGTATTAGGTGGCGATCCTATTGCCATCAAACGGGCCAAATTATTATTCTTATCGAACAGACATAAGATCCAGGTCCGTAGTACAGTTACTTTGGAGATGAAATTGTTTATAGAATCTTCTCCATTCTTTTAAAATTACTAAGCCGACCAAGGCAACCTACTTCACATTTTGCATCTGACAGTTACTGTAATTATTTTTTCTAATAAGAAACACACAATACTATCGATGTTATAGTTCAGGGTTATTGAAGCTCAATGTGATATCCCTATTATTTTTTGTAATTCCAAAACAAGCTTATTTCCCATGTTTATAAAGATATTAATGTTGTGTATAGTATTGTGAGGTTTATGGATAGATATAGACACCTGGGACATACGAAGTGCGACCTCCTTCTAATACCGCCCTATAAGGCAGGGTTATGCCGAGTGTTACAATGCACCATACATAGAAGTGAGGACGCGATACCCTTTAAATTATGCAGGCAAATGCGACCTAGAATGCGGGAATATATGTTGATGTTTATATTCAATTAAATGTCAATGTGATATCAGCATGTTTTTGTGCGGAAATCACTGAAGAGGTTTGTTGATAAGATAATTCGTTGTGCTGATTAATATTCTATCCAATAAGGCTAGTAGACCATGACAGTAGGTAGATGACTCATTGAACTATTGTAACACACTCGAGTTTACAAAAATTAAGTGCAAAATTATTCCGGTAGCATGTCGCATTAAATTAGCCTTAATTACAAAATACACGCAAAACGTTTTCCCGCGCTTCATAATGAGATTACCAACGCTGGCGCTGGCGTCGCCACTAGCGCACATTTAATTTCCGCCGCCAAACATAGATGGCGCTGACACATGATCTAATAAAAACACGTTACGTTACGGAACAAATCCAATTTGTCGCCTCAGTAAATACAGGATAAATTCTCCAGCAGAACAGGATTCGTGGAGAATATTTTGGAATTAAGAAAATCAATTCTAGCGAGAAATTACAAGAGTAATTTCAATTTGTTTTTGGTGCAAGTTTGAGCACAGAAATGGAATTGAAAAAAGCTTACAAAAAACAGGATAAAGCCCCCTCTATTGAAAGACATCAATGTAATTTCAAAAACTTCTCAATGGGACATTGTTATTCGGTTGTGACTTTCTGCACAAAGAAAACACATGATGATGGGCAAGGCTTGAAACAAAGCCGATGAAAGGTCAGGGCGATATTTGAAGCTCGCTATTGCTATAAATAGTAATGTCGTTTAGCCCAAAATAGCGTGAACTTTGCTTTGATGACCTTAACCGGTGAACTACTGATGAGGATGACACGATAATCACCCCCGACGGCCATGATAAAGATTTCATAAAGGTTATGGCAACAGATTTGTTTACATAGCGTCATAAAACAAATATGTGATTAAACTCAAAGCATTTGTTTCAAATAAACGAGTTTCAGGCACTTTTTTGAATCGTCGAAGGGTCGGTTAGTCAAAAGTATACACATAGTTGCCGATTATTATCAGATGTGTATCGTGACGACTTCAATTTAAAAAAAAAACCTGTGTTTTCTAACAATCTTATTGATTCCAGTCATATACCAAATTCAGAAACTTATATTTACTGTACCTACCAACACAATTAATAAAATATTTTTAAGCCTTGTCCTCCATATTAGCACAAGGTTTCGGCACCAGGCCTCACTCGCAGCAAGTTTCAAACCTCAATGAACCGACTAATCTTTCCGTGACTGCACGGAAAGAATTGTAATGTGTCGTGAAAAAATAAAACGTGACTTGTGCTCAGAAGACAAGGTTCAAAGAAAGTGTGAGGTCGACAACTAGCTCCAATTTTTGAATAACCTTAGTTTTAGTAATTATAGCACACTAAATCAAAAACATGTAATTAAAAAACAATTATTTGTTTAACATTTAAAATGCTCAAGCGAAAAGGTCAGGTATACATTGCTATTTCCTACATGGAGTTTCCTCCGTTGCAAGTTGGCTAGTGAGAACATTGCCTCGGGTTCATGAGCTATATAAATGCGGGTAGTAGATTTTATTACTACTATTAGTAACGAATGGAGAGCGTCTGGGCAGAAAATAGGGGTGCGATGATGACAACGCAGTTTTCATGAGAAAAATGGTTTTCCATTTGGCGAATTTCGTCGCGGAAACGAAAATTTTTGAGAGATATTCTTGAATGAGAGAATTGCACAGCACCCTAAATAAAATTGTAATACGAAATTCAATCTGTGTGCCTGTTACCTTTGGGGTACCTCTTGCAGACCAAGAGACCATGACCTGGATAAAGAATAGTCTCCGAATATAGGAGAATTTATGATTGAGCTGTATACCAGAATAAAAATATGAAACCCTAAAAGCCACCATAATGCCACCATTTTACCTACACAGCGTAAAAGACGGGATATAAATGACTGAGAAATAGACCGTCTTTTACGATGTGACTTCACAAACTTTACATGTAAGGAGACTACGTAAACGACATCGAACACCATATTAATATACACCCATAACGTTAGATTTGTAGATATGAATGTGTAGTCGACATTATTTATGCTTTATCGGGAAATGGAAAAGCGCCGTCGAATAGGAAATTCTATTTGAACGGGAATAGGACAATATTGGAACGTCGAGCACGGTGATATTGATTTAGGACGAATCATGTTTCGTTAATGCTCGTATTTGGTGGAAAGTCATTCCACAATTTGATATAGGAGCAATCTGGGGTTATAATAAGAGGAAAACTGTATGTACTGGTAAATACTGAAGCCTGTATTTCAAGATTCAAGCTTCATGAATCACATTAATTGAAAACAAGGAATGTCATCATCTGCCTAGCCCTTTCCCAAATTTATTGGGATCGGCTTCCAGTCTTGCCGAATGCAGTTGAATAACAGTATTTCACATGAAGCGACTGCCCATTTGACCTCCACAACCCAGTCAGTAATGGGTAATACGATACAACTTGGTAAGACTGGTTGTCAGACTTTCAGGCCACGGACTACCTGTAACGACTGTCAAAGATGTACAATTGACAGCCGAGACCGCCGGCTTAACGTGCTTTCCGAGGCACGGGGGAAACTCCGTATGTAATGGTTGGTCATCCATCCACGGACCAACCCAGGCTAGCGCGGCTTAACCTGACGATCGACCCGAGCGGTAGTTACTATTTAGCCACGAGCTCCACGAGCTCCGAAATCAAGGAACGTATGATATATTTATAAGGAAATTAACGATTAATGTTATAAATACTCAATACTCAATTTTTTATTGCATTCCATATGTTACAGAGATGGTATAAACAAATAAGCGAATAAGTTAATATGGCGAACCATGGTAGCAGAGACTCAACGACAAAGCTTGACAGAAAAATACATAAATCGTTATGCTTCATTGAACAGGGGTTCTACACTTCAAAGATTACTGCAGTAATTCCTGGCGAAAATTCCGTGACACAAATCACCCCGTCATTACCAGACCCTCTTAAACCCCCTCGTACACCCACCGTAGTAAATTAAAACCGAAACTGGACAATTTCCTCTTTAAAAGCAAATCTATAACCAGCCCTGATGGGATATTCAGACAAGCCTTTTAAAAGCTATTTGCTTTTACAAGTTGATCTTCTTAACATCATAAATCAGTCAGTTTCCAATTAAAGTGTCAATGTAACGTGACGGATAGGAAGTCAAATAAGGGGAGATTTAGGTTAACGTTTTATTTTACTAGCGAAAACTGTACCGTGACCTGTCAACATACCTTTTGTTGGGAGCGGAAACTGCGTACAACTTACATTTGAAAAACGTCCTTAACAATGGCAAAATTGGGTCGAGAATGGTCAGTTTGTTAGGTAAGGTAGTGCGTGAAGCAATTTCAGAGGTGACACGCGATTTGCGCTCGTTAGTCAAAAGTTCACAAGAGGTGTGGTTTTAAACATGCGTGACATTGGTGAGAGGTCAATGACATATATTACTCTAGGAAATTGGTAAACGGAAGCCTTTTTGTTCTGAGACAAAACGTACAACTAATAAAATCTTTACGATACTCTGAAGTGCAATATAAATGTTAAATATCTTGCAAATTAAATAACAATAAAGATTAAATTCAATGCCAGTAACTTAATAAAAAGTTATCCTTGTTCAGGACTTGTTTTGATTTGTCGTCAAATATAAGCTGTTTAAATATTTTTTCATTTATTTGCCAAAATTTTACTAGAAGAGTGAAAATGTATACACCTTGTTATCACAAAAATAATGAGTTATTAGTTGGAGCAAAAGCTTCCAATCGAATGACAAATTGAATAATTTTAATTTATTTGGAATGGCAGCGCGAAAATATATACTCATAATAATTTCTAAATGCCGCGCCCTTACTGGGTGTAATTAATGGAATTAATTGACTGTGTTACGCCGGAAATATCGTGTTTCATGTGCTTTAAATATTGTAGTTTTCATATTTATTTATTTAAAACCACACGGAGAGAAGAGTGGAAGGTTATGTGGAAGACCTTAGCCCAGCAGTGGAATAAAATAGGGTAAGGAACAAAAAAAAAATGTAAGGTGTTACCCAGTAACTTGGTTGCGGAGGTCAGAGATGCTGTCACTCCACAAAATACTGGTACACAGCTGCATTCGGCTTAACTCTAAGACGACCCCAACATCGTTGGGAAAAGGCTAGGCAGACGATATATGATGTAGCTAGATTTTGACGTGATATTTAAGGCCGCGTCGCACTTATTGCAATATTTCGAGTCAGACCGTACTCAAATATTTTTGCAACAAAATCAAACATTTTGCTCGAAAACAGTGCGTGGTCTCATTAACGCAAATTTTCGGTGCAGTGGGTAGGAGACATCTCTGCCTAGCACGATACCCGACCTTGACAATACGAAACCTCTAAAATCGATACTGCCTTTCCTTTACTGCCTTATTTATTTGATGGAAACACGATTATAGCAATGAGTATTTACATGGAATTTTTATAAATTGCTGCTTACATAGTTTATTAATTTACTTTTACAACATTATTTTGTTTACATTTTTTGCTTTGATGTATTATTCAAGCTTCCCAGTAAAGTAACTATTGGAATAAAAACTAAAAGTTTTCTTCAATAAAAATTGTCGCCATGTTTAGGTGAATATTTGGATCCATTCCTTTCAAACCAAATATGACTAGTATTTCTATTATGATATTTTGATCAGACTTATGCCCGAATAAAAAAGTTCATATTTATAAAAAAAACATGCGTAACACTTGCATCAAATCATCAATCCACTCTCAACCTTACCCCCTAAACCTACACTACATTTTCGCACAAAACACCACGTACTAACTCGCATAGTGACAGACAGGGTGCTACAATATCACAATAGCTATGAAGAGCTGTCTTGAAGGGTTCTGCTTATTAAAGGGGGGCGTCAAAGTGATGCCTATGCAAGGCTGCAAGGTTAGCGCGGCTGTAGGGCCCTTGAATGGTAAGCTGGTTGCCGTAGGCATAGGTCTTTAAATAGATGGGAGGTTGATGGAGATTGCTAGTCTTGCAACCTTCGTGTAGCGGAATGAGAAACTTTTTGAAGAGGTCCTCTTTTGTTGGCATGGGAAGTTGCTTGTGTCAGGAACTGAGTGTGTTTTGCATTAAAGTGGCGTTTTGCAAAGATAAGATAGAGCTCAAAGCTTCCATTGCTTTGGAAGTAAATAAACTAAGAAATGATCAGGATGTTAAATCAAAATAATTAGTGAACTGTATCCTTCTAGGTATGCCATTTTTATCGAGGTATTCTATCGGAGTGTAAAATGTTTGCTAGTAGAAGTTTGGATATGGTGGAACTTACGTGGTATTTCATAAAATACATAAAGCAACAGCTAAGTTGTTTGATCAATTTATTGTTTGGCTAGTGAGAATAATAGAAGAGATACAAAAATCTCAAGCAAATGTTTGCTCTGCACTAGCAGAACCATTGACCGATGTTTGTTGATAATTACCTAGCTATGATACGTGGCAAATAGGTCCTAATTTCTAATAAAAGGGGTGTTTACTCACATTGATCCTATTCTTGGCTCGCTCGATGGCCTTGGAGTCTTCTCTCTCTGGGCTCAGGCGACAGACGCGCGCACGCCAGTCGTTCGCACCGGCTGCCTGAAGAGCCGCCAGCCTGCAAATAAACAACAACATTATTATTATAATAATTAATCATAAAGGATGGAGAAGAGGGGGAAAAAGGTCTAGGCTTAATTTTTACGAAGAGACTTTATGACAGCTTTCAAAATGACGAGCAGTGAAGCTGCATGTCAAGCAATAACGTAACGTCACGCCTGAAACCCCCGAAAGATAAGCCAGAGGTGTTCCTAATGGTACACCCACATTTCGCCAGTTATGTTTAAGGTTCCATGTAATAGGGGGCGAGCCTATTAACATCAACACGGCGCATAGGCGATAATACTCGTTAAAATCAAACTCTTGACTCTATCAAATGCTATCCTTAATCCTCAATGGATCTCATAAATTAAAGTAAAGAAGGAAAATCTTAGAAGCTAGAAATAAGACACTATTTCAAAAATCTGCTCGAAGCAGACCCAGTGTTTCATACCTTAAGCTGAGACTATAGGTAAAATGCTAATCCAAAAACCCAACCTTTACAGTAAATAAATAATACAACAATGCTACAGATTAACATCACGCCCACATTACAACAAATACCTACCAATTAAACAAAACAATAAACGTAATGGGCACGCAGGATAATCCTACTTATTTAGTTACAAACAAATAAAGGTGATTAACCTACTGTGTTGGCCTTATTTCATACACAATCGGAGTAAGAATTTAATCTCTTGCAACCTGTATCGGATTGTATAGAACGGGGCTCTAGGAACTCTTTGTTAAGGCTTGTAAAGGATTCTATCATTCTATGGTTCACATAATACGTATTGAGGAAGTGTTTAACACACAAAAGAGCTCGACGATTGATGTATAATAAATTGACATACGTAGTATCTAGTGTAGCGAACTGTTATCAGTCAATGTATGGATGTGCGTATGTCTGTCTACATGTACTAAAAATATCGAGGTGTTTGAAAATCCGCCTGAATTCTTCTCAACAACCTCAGTTATTGTTTTTCCAAATTACATGACCACTTAGTTATGTAGCCGTATGAAATAAAAACAGACAGACATCAATCATCATCTACCTAACTTTTTCTCGGCTGAGGTCGGCTTCTAGTCTTACCGGATGATGCTAAATATTTCATCCGGTATATTTCATATACAACACGGATACATCAATTACATTATATCTCCTTTATCTCTTTGTTAGTAAATATACAATAAGACAGATAACATTGCGTTCTCTTACTTAACAAATAAATATTGATTGTCTGGAAGGGCTCACGATGGCCGGTGACCTATGGAAGTCTTTATCTCAAAGTCATTAACTTTAATTAGACGGTAAGAGGCACACGCATTACTTGATAGTATTATTATCAACTAGTGTATACAAATTGTTGAAGTAATGAGAATTTGATGGTTTTTTATGTTTGTTTGTAAGCCATATTTCTATGGGGATAGTCTAGGCAAATATTAAAATACAATTTTGGACAATTCTCGTAATAGTTTGTTTTAGAAAGTAACTTATGTAGTTTCAATATTTGCGTGTACGGAATAATGATAGTAGGTTGTGTGACGCACGTCATCAGCAAATTAGCCCTTTGTAAATAGGGATAAATGTAAGATTTTAAAATTACCTCGAGAGATTTACATAATTTAGGTGAGTACATGGTGAACTGGGAGTTATCAGTACGTAAACAGCTAAAAAGATATTATAATTGAAGTGGAAGAGCTTTAAGAGAGATTATAATAAAGTAATAATGATTTCTGTAAAGGTTTTCCTACTAATTTTATTCGCGGAATCTCGATTTTCCAACATGCTCGAGGAAACTAATAAACGGGACACAAACGTAACACGTAGTTTTGTGTCCCGTTATTATTTTTGTCTGGTAAACCCACTAACGATTGCAACAAAGGTGTCTATTAATAATTAAAAGGAGGAGCTCGTGGCTAAATAATAACAGTCGCTCGGGTCGATCGTCAGGTTAAGCCGCGCTTGCCTAGGTTGGTCCGTGGATGGGTGACCACCCATAACATACTGAGTTTCCTCCGTGTCTCGGAAAGCACGTTAAGCCGTTGGTCCCCGCTGTCATTTGTAGATCTTTGACAATCGTTAGAGGTAGTCAGTGGCCCGAAAGTCTGACAACCAGTCTTACCAAGGGGTATCGTATTACGCAGTACGAACTGGGTTGTGGAGGTCAGATAGGCACTTGCTCCATGTAAAATACTGATATTCAGCTGCATCCGGTTAGACTGGAAGCCGACCCCAACATTGTTGGGAAAAGGCTAGGCAGATCACTGAATACATAATTTAGAAAATCAATGGCACTCTATGTTATTAAGGCACAGTTCGTATTTACGTAAGTTCATGAATATTCATAGAAAAAGTCGTGTAAACTTCGATTTGTTCATGAAAGGCTGGGTTAGAGCTTTATTATGACATTTGGAAATCAATCCTTTGATAACTGGCAGTGGTGAAGTCAAGGCTGATTAAAGTAAGTATAAGTAATTAAATTATTCTTTATTCTGTCTCGTTGGTCTATCGGTCGCAAGCGCAGTTGCTGAGCAAGTGGTCTTTGGATCGATTCCCAGGTCAGGCAAAATGTTATTGGGTTTTTCCATCGGGGATTTCTCAGTAGCAGCCACGGGAGTCTGGATTTGGGCGCGACTGATGGCAATAGGCTCGCCCCCCATTACATAACTGGCGAAATGAGGGTGTACTATTACTTACAGGCATGGGTTATGTTTAAGTTGTAATTATTCTTTGTTTTCCATTTAAGTACTACCTCTATATCTATAGCATTTTCGGACGAAATCTTCACCACTTTTTGAACAAAAAGCATTCGAAATCCTTATCGCTAAGTTCCGGCCTTCTAAGTATTCTAATCAAATCTAATTCTAGTTGGTCAACGACAAGCGAGAGGATGTGTACTTGTGCAGATTAAAGTAATTATGGCACAAATTGTTACATACTGTTACGTTGGTCTATTTGTGGCGAGCTTTACTACTGAGCATGAAGTTGTGGGTTCGAACCAACTGGAGTTTTTCAATTAGGGCTTCACAGTAGCATCACGCAGTCTCAATTTGTGCCAACATGATTAGTCGCCCCCTATCACATGGGACTTACACATTATGGGCGAAATTTCGGTGTACTTAAATGTAAATCTCTACGTGAACATAACTTTGTATCCTGTTGCATGCGCTTCTGTGAGTGTACACTGGTTATATTGACAACTGTTGAACTGTTTGATTAACTTTTTCCTCAATTGGATTCTTATTTTCTTGCGATTTATGTATATGGCTGTTACACTCTTCTCAATACGCATCGAAATATCGCAAACTCTACCATGTCTATATATGACATTCAATAATCAATGTTTTGTTCTATATGGCACCGGGGTTCCCTGTCATCATCATAATATTATCAAGCCATATTAATCAACTTTAATAGACTTATAGATAAACAAAGACAATCAGTTTGTTTTGGTATTAAACAAAGAATCGGAATTGTATCAAAAGATTATTTTTTAAATAGGTATCTAGACTTGCGTGGTAGTTTTAATTTGTCTATTTGATAGCTTATAGGCTTAGGCTTCTTTTGGGTTAGCTCGTTCTATCGTCGACTTCATCTTTGTTCTCAGGACAAGATTGAGGTCAAGAGTAGGCCAAATTAAAATAAAAAATATTAGAATTTATTTATTTTCTTTCAAAGACAAAGAATCATCTAATTCGTACAAGAATATCGAGCTAATGGATTAGCAGAATTATTTTGTCCATTGATCTGTACGAAGTTGCAAGAACTGAAACTTTATACGCAGAAAATGTGATAGTCAAGGAATCATTTGAGTACCTAACTAAACTTCTGCGTACCGATTTCTCCGATTAATTTATAAGAATAATAGCACTTTGTAATTTAACTATTCTGTGACTAATTTATAACAACAGGAATACTTACTAAATTTATTACAAAAGTCATAAAAGATATCCACGATTGAATGGAAATCTTCATTGATCCTACGAGGAAGGCGAATTATGGAAACAGGGGCCAAAACTTTTTATTTTAGTATTTGATAAATAAACGTATTGCGCCGACTTCATATAATATGGAACAAGACTAGGAAGATAATGATGATGATTTGATAACGTGGCTTGTTTCACCATCACTCTCCTGTCCCTATCCCAATTTATTTAGGGTCGGCGCAGCACGTCTTCTTCTTCCATACTTCTCTATTACTCGTCATCTCATCAGACACCTCCTTTCTTGTCACATCATCCTTTACACAGTCTATCCATCGTTTCTTTGGTCTTCCTCTACTCTTATACCCATCCAAATTCATACTCAAAACTTTCCTCATACCTCCGCATCACATGCCCACACCAAGCCAATCGATTACGTACCGTGCAGCTTTGCAAGTTCTTTAGAAGATTATTTCAGAGGCCAGATTTATGTTAGAATATTTACCTTTCGGCAATGGTGCCTCCTCCTTTGTGCGGCATTTCGGCATGTGTGGCGCTGCGCTGCACACCACCGCCCACCCTGCAAACAAATAATTAACATAAATTACGTGATCATTAAAATATTCAATTCTGAATAAATTGAGAAGGCGTGGGAAAATAGACCGCTATTTGAATGACTGGACTACAACGTCAAACAGCCCTGAGATGGGGGTGAAATAAAGAGGGTTTCTTTCATTATTTCCTCTCGTTTATCCTCCAGTTCACCTTAGAGGCATACCATGGGCTGATATAATCATAGTTTACGAAGAACATAAGACAAAGTAAACAATGCTAGAAGATAATATTCATTTGGTTCCAATATGTAGAATAACATTGGTTTATTGTATTTGCATTGAATATGTAAAACACATAATTTTAAAATTTACACCACGAAAGAATCCGTATTTATTCGTAAGTAACTAAATCTCCATAAAAGATTATCGAATTTCTTTCTAAGTCTGGCATTAATTATCAGTACTGTTTGGTATTCGACATCTGTTAGTAATTTGACAAACAGTTGCTAATACCGTAGAAAAATAATAAAGGAATACGCCAAGCACAAACATTACCTGGTCTGCTCAAATTTCTCTTTGAGAGACTTGAAGCTGAAGAGTCTATCCTCGAACGAGCTCATCCGAACCGAAGTCAACATTTTGTCGGTTTACACTAACTTTACACGTAAAAAAGAAATACTACATACACTAATTTATCACATTACTAGAGAGAAAGATATAAAATCACTTTAGATGAATATTTTTAGTTTTTTTTAATGTTAAGGACGATTGTACGTCGGCATGAAGGGTTAGTGACAGAATGACAGCGGGATAAACGTCGTTTGTTGGGCACGTTCTGAAGCGTTCAGATAACAACTAGTTACTACAATATGTCGACGTGACTCGAGCGGACGTTTTCCTCTTTGTTGCAATTATTATTTTTGTACGCCAACAATGCGGTTAATTAAATTTAAATAGATCTTGTATTTATATGCTATTATTTGTTTTGAATTTATCAATCTAGTTCTTGATTAAAATGACAACACATTGTGTATCAGCTATAGTGTTTTGCTAAAATGATTCACCGGCTTGGAAAACAATCTTAATCCAAATAAAATCTTTCACGCGTCTACAAAGAACGAAGTATCTTCATAGATTGACTAGGACCAACTAAACGGCTAGATCGAAAAGACATAAGCCAAAAATGTTGGTAGGTACTATCAAAGATGTTTTTTTAAAGCAGTTCCTTATCAAATATTGTATCTACATGCGATCGTAAACTAATATAAAAGCGGTCAATCCGTATCTATTCGATTTCATCGTCGAAAGCGAGATTTTTGCGCCAATTTCATATTTTAGTATCACGAAACCGTAACCTCACTAGAATCCACCAAAAAGACTTTTTTATTTTTATTTCTTTGCATTATTTACAAAGGTCATGTGTCCAATTTTCCAAGCCTAGTTCTACAAAAATGTAATAATTATATTCACACACAAAACTCTCTCTTATATGAACTTATTCCTAAAAAGAAATCCTACCTAATACATAGCTAAATATCTCCTGCCGACAAACCATTCAAGACTGCAGTATAAATTACGAGCTTAGGTTTTTAAAAACAAACACAAACTGTTCATTCAACTCACGCTTTATCGCTATTATTGCATTTTTGTTTAACTTCGCTAAAAACGAGCGAAAATCCCATCCATCATGCACGAATATAAATTTTTATAAATCAAAAAAAGCATTTCCATTTTTTATGAAAACTAAATTGCATAAAAAGCTACCTCACTTTTTATTGAAACTTCTGACCATTAAAAGCTCCAATAAACATAAAATATTTCTTTGAAAAATACCTGAAATGAACTGAAAACAGAATATTTCATTTGAAAAAAACCAACTGAAAATAGTTCATAAAATTTCTTGATTTGAAAACAATGACCTACACGGTATTTCCCAGAGCTTTCATTACAGAAAATCAAATACAGAATTTAATGAACTAACATGAAAACCCAATCAGCGGCAGAACATGCACACTAGAACATTAATTAAAGGTAATAATACAAACCGGTTGTTTGGAAACAAAGGCTTTAAGCACAAGGACGTAAATTCACGTTAACGTATATTCACGTGTAAGAGAAGGCTACGCGAGTGCGCCCTACGCGGTGTGTTGAACGACTGGTGGGCGGGCGGGAGCTTTCTGCCTTCGAGGTTCGAGGCCTAAGCTTTTTACTATGGAAACTCGAAAGTGTCTAATTATAAAGTGAAACGTATACTACCATATCAACGATTAAAGACTTCTCATAGTTATAAGTTTTCAGTAATGAAAAAGAACTGGCTTTAGTAAATAAACTGTGAATTTGAAAATATAAAAATTTCAGTACTACACGCTAGTCTACAGTCACGAGATCAAAATTATATCGCACAACCGCAAAAAAATAACAACCATACAATTTCCAGGACTCATAAATAATTCACAACTGCCAGACGACGACCGACCGTTCTAGCCTTTAGCCAATAAATATTGGTTCGAGTAACCCTAGTAAAGTTCAAAGTCAATGCAACGTGGTCGTGTAGACAGTAGGTATGCTAGGTAGGACCTAAGGCTTGTTTCACAAGTTCAGCCTGCAGGCTAACCGACTCCCTTGGGGCCGGGATCGTATAGCGGCAGTTTCACAAGTATTTTACATGGCTGTAAAATAACAGTGATTTTTTAATAATGTGACTAGCTAACCGGTGAAACTTCGTCTGCGTAACATTTTTGATTTATGCTCCGCTCCTATTGATTGCAGCGTGATGTTTTAAAGCCTTCTTCGATAAATGGGCTATCCAACACTAAAAGAACCAGTTTTTCAATTCGAACCAGCAGTTCCTGAGATTAGCGCGTTCAACCAAACTAACTCTTTAGCTTTATAATATTACTATAGATTTAATTAGGGTTGCTGTCATTGATATGTTCGTCAAATACACAGTGATCTGTATTTCGTTGTAATATAGTTGCTATTGGGCAGACCCCAAATAAATTAGGATAAGGGCAGGAGAATGATGATGAATGTTGTTATCAGGGTACTGTTTTCAGAGGTAAAATACTTGAAGTCTGTATGGGAAAGAATGACAGCTTTCACACTTGCGGATCACGGCACCCTGTGTCGGTTATTCGGCAGTCTGGCTGTGTGTAACGGCCCGAAGGTACTATGTTTACACTGTGTGCGATGTACACCACTTAATTAATTGTAATTTTTAGTGCTTCACTGAAGGAAGTGCGATGCAAGCACTTTATGGATTACACAAATTAAGTTCAACACCTGTGCCATTATGAAGTTTTATGTACTAAGTAATTTGAGCGAGCAATAAGGGTGTTACGAAAGGATATGGTCTAGGTAGTTTGTGTGAAAGCTATGTCCAATACATAGTGGACTTTAAGGTGGAATAAAAGTGGGGAAATGTGTAGTGAACTGTGAAAACCGAAGAAATCGATAGCGTGAACGGTAAACTAGCGTTCGGAATGCTATGCAGTATAATCATGATTTCTATAAGTAATTGTCGTTAAAATGGCAAACTTTCTCAAACAAAAATTTCCAATACCTTCGAAAATAAAGTTCGACAGTAATTTGTATAGCGTATGAATGACATTGTCGGTAGCGCGCTGTTGGTAAACATATTATAATCAAAATCAAAGTGTAGTCCATGTAAACCTAACTAAACATAATGTATTGTCAACACAAGAATAATACTCAAACCAAGCCGCTTTGTCCCGCGCCAAACTGTCAATACTTCGAAACTATCGAAAGCCTTTCAGTACAGCCTAGAACACAGCTACTAACAAGGCGGACACATAGCACAGGATATTAAATAACGAAACTTTGTCTGCCGGGTGTATAGCACTGAGTCTGACGGTATTGTGCAAATAAACAAAGGGGGGAGACGTCGCTCATTAGCAGAACACTGGTTAAACGTATGTTGACGACACTGGTTAACCCCGTAAAAGTAGATGCTCAACAAATCTTATTTGGAGAAAACAAGGAATCTCTCATCTCTCTTTTTGCCTCTCCAGGAAAAAAGAAGGATCTTATAAGTTTAACGTGTGGATCTGTGGATATGTATGTCGTCCCTGTGTCCTTGTAGCTCCCAAACGGATGAACTTATTTATATTTATTCAGTTTTTTTTTTTCGTACAGATGTATGGATATTTTTTGGTGGTTTGGTTAAATTTTCGGAAAAAAAAATACTGTTATTTTGATTAGTCTATATAATGGGACATGACTACTTCAAGCTCTCAGATGCAGGAACAGGATTTTCTATTTTTTTGAGATATTTCCTTTTTCGCTTCAGATGGCAAATAACCAACATTATGTGCCAAATGCCTGTGGTAATGATTCAAATAGAGGAACAAGAAAGCTTCTTTGAGAAATATGAAGAGCAATTTTTTCGTTGTTATTTTTGTAGTCATTGTTGTTTGGAAAGATTTACGAATATGTTGTTTGTTATTGTATGTTATCTATGCTGAAATGATATTTACTTTTTTTCAGCTTTTGTTCAGAATCGAGACTTAGGCCCGCTTACAACATAAAAGCATAATTCAGCCTCCTTGTTCTTCGAACAATTGAAAGGAGCAGAACGATATTTAACATACGTTTAGCGTTAAACGCATTAAGTGATTGGTAGTACTAGTGGGTCTTGGAAGGCTTTATCAGCTTGCAAGCGACGTGCACTGCTAAAAGCACCTACCGCTTACAAAAATACCAAAATAATTTATCAATGTTCAGCTCAATCATGCATAAATAATGAAACCGTTCAAATCGTTTATAACCATACACCTGCGCCGATTCAGCAGTTTCAATATAGTAAGTAATTCATCATAAGCTAACGGCCTATATAGAAGCTAGAATGTTTTTGACCACCACAGTCAATAATGAGGCTAGGTACAGTCGCGAGCATCATGCAAAATTTCAAGTGATTTTCTCGTGGAACAAAGATGGCAACTTTTTGAAAGATGTATGTAACGAACACCTTACAACTTCTATAAACTATAAGAGAAAATCACTTTTAGATGTTACGACGAGTTTACCTATTAGTGGTAGTGTCTGTACGTGTAGATAGGTAAGCAATCAATTTCCTGACGTGAATTTCCCATAGCTGCGCAGATATAGAAAGGGGATGGTGCAATGTACACGTGTTGTCCGCACACACAGACGATATAGACATGTATAGACGTATACAGGGTGTAAGGGACACAGACGCGCAAACTGTTACCATGGGTTCAGTGCGTGATTCTAAAAATCTAGATCAATCAAAGATGGAATATTTCGTCGGAAACAAAATTAGTTATTCTTGATCGTGTAGGTGTTTTATGAAACAGCTAGGGGCCAAGCAATACCTTTTATAGCTCTTATTTCAAGACGTAAGTAAATAAAATTGCAATTATCTAGAGGTGTTATTTTTTTTAATAACAACCGAAAAATTTCAAGTCACGAGTCTAGAATCATACATGTCCTGAATTCCATTGTAACAGTTTACGAGCTTATGTCACTAACACCCTGTATAGGAAATGTTAAGGAATCGCCTGTCGTGTCCTTAGTTGCAGTTAGGGCTCGACATACGATACGTTTAGCGGAATATATTAGGGACAGGGTTCTTTATTTCAGACAGTTGGTTAATGAAGGGAAGTAGACATAAATGGGTTCTAATAACTTTAGGCAGCTGCTCAGTTATTTTTAATGGAGTTTTATTTTTTAACTTAATTTCAACTTAACCGTATAGGGATTTTCTCTTTTTAAACGCATAATATTGGCAAAGAGACATTTTGACTGGGGATCTAATAACATGGACGATAATATTAATTTTCATAACGTTAAGATTTGGTTACTTACGACGAATAAACGAGCATAAATAATAAATGCAGACATGAAAAACTTTCCAGACGGGCCAAATGTCAAATACTAACACTATAAAAGGGTCCTCGTAAGAGCCTAAACAACACACTAATTGCCTAAACCAATTAAATCCTGCCATGAAGCAAGCTTTACCAAAACTCACACAAAGCTTGCGGAAATGATTTATACTTATGTGTGTGTGCACTATGGCGGGAAGGCCTCTCGTGGCTGAAATACTGCCTCAAAGCGTCGGCTTTCCCGTTTTCCGCAGTTTCGCAAAATATGCGATACTGAAGCCGACGAACGATGGCATGTCGAGTCGACTATCGGACGCGAATTTATGCCATTCCCTGCATTTTAACGTTGGTATTTTATTACGAACATATTTTATTATGAACCCACACGTGGTTGAAAACCGAAGAGAAATTCGATTAATATTTTACTCAAAGAGAGCGAATAAAAAATTTAAAGAGATAGACGAAAAACACTCAATATTGATCAATATGGATTCTATCAACGAGAGTCGCATTAAATCCTATCAAAATCGCAAAAAAACTACATCCTTAAACCAACGTATCTTGGCCTGTACCTTTGGACTATTGAAACCACTATATCTGAAATACGACAGATCAATAATAATTGGTTACAACGTTACTGTTAGATACTATGGAATTAGAGTTTACTAAAGCCAGTATATGTTGACCCGGAGCTACCGTACATTGAAAGGAAACTCTCTGCTACACTACAGGCCAAGAAAACGGGTCATGACTAACATTATGATATTTATGATGATAAAACGTGCTATTGAGATATTATACATGGTTGGTTAGCCGTATTTGTCGACTGCAGTGCCATTAATATCAATGGAGATGTTCGTGTTGGTCTGACAGTGTCTTTAGTCAAGAGAGTTTAATAGGTTGCGTAAATGTAACAATAGTGGTGATATATCCGTCAATTTCGGTGACATAATTTAATAAAATAACCATTTTGGCCATATAAAGCGTAATTGGGAATCACTGCTGTCAATTTGGGGCAATTATATTATGGTTAACAGATTTCTAGCTAATAGGGACACATGCTTCGAGAAAATTTTGTTTTAATGACACTTATGTGACAACTATGATAACACTAAAAAAAATACACATAGGTATTCACTTCACTTTTACACCAAAAAACAAATCGGATATTTTTTTATCAATGATACGTAAAACCACGAACATTAAAACAATTACACTGAATCATAGTAAATACAAACTAAACCTAGATATAAATGTTTATCTGTTTTAATTGCAATGTAGTTTCCGAATTGAAAGATATAGAAACTGGGTTATCTATGTAACGCAGCGATTGCTACCAATTGCTTAACAATTTGACTTGAATAATGTATTTGCAAGAATTAATATTAGAATAGAATTTTGTTTTGCAAATATGGGCAATACACAACAGTTGTTATAAATTTTAGAGTTCAGCAATATTTTACCATTCGGCAAGCCAACATTAACATATTTTATGATACATGTACTTACATTTAGTAAGTTCCTATTGCCAAAGGCCTCTTCTCATAGCACTGGGCCATTATTAAACAATTATATATCTTTCTTTAATAAATACCTACACTTCCTTGACTGAAAAACAAGCCACAAAAAGTATTGTAATACTTCAGAAACTGGTTGCAATATGCACTATCAGAAATAGAGCAACGAGACGAGCTACAAAAACCATATGCCAGCTGCTGTTGTCTGCATATAAATGCAACTACGTACATAAGTATACCCTAACTATGAAAAGTTTTAAAAACCATTTTTCTATGTGGATAGACATATTGAGACTGAATCTAGCTGTTTCAGCATAAGCTTTGTGATTCACAACATCAAATTGACAACCAATACAAAGCGATTGCCATAATTCACAAGCAATTGCAACTATCACGCAACCACAACGGCTATAAGTTGCGCAATAAAACATCGAATTTATCGGTAACTGTAACACAATGATATCATGCCATTATGTGATAAATAAACCTTATTGTTAATCGATCGATATGATTTTTAGGAAATATGATAAAAGCAACGCTGATGATTTAATATAAACTGTTTGAGAACGTGATAAAAATAATGGTTATCAAAATCGTATGATGGCCTATTAAACAACTTGGGTACTTACTCATTATAAACAAGCAAATAATGATTGCCACCCTAATAAAAATATAGCAGCATGTAAAGAATTGTTTTGATAAAAGTATATGAAGTCTCACGTAAACAATTACGTTGGTATTGTGAATTTCTATTCACACTTAAATTCACTGACATACAGCGCGGAAACTAAATCGCTGGTTCTAGAAGCATGAAATTAAATTGCTGTGAGCACTTGGGAAGAAATACGGTTCTCTGAAGGAGTAAATAGAGTTGATGGGAAATCCCAACAGTTTCACGGCTTGTTATAAAATAAATCATTTCTAGGTTACCTATGGAACTAATGACTATTATTGTTTGTGAATTTATAAAAATAGTAGACAGGTAAAACGAAATACGCAACAATGTAACCTATTTCCATATGTCTATGTTTATTTTATTTATTGTGTTTTGTTAGGCCCGCCTCCACCACAAAATAGCTAAACGCGTTTAGTGTATTTAAAACATTTTTCTGTTTCTATGAATCGTTTAAAGATGAGAGAGACAGAACAATATTTATTTTAAATATGTTTAGCGTTAAATGTTCTAGTGACTTGTGGTTCATGTCATTTCCCACTAACACGGCACCATACCATTTACTTATTAATACACATCAAATTAAGGTAAGATAATTTAACCGTGTTTTATGGTTCGGAAACTTCCGATATGTTGTTTGTTCCCTCCCCCACGTGATTAACTGCCACCGAAATAGCCCCCACGGAATACCACTACCCGTAAATAGACTGCATTTTATGAAAATAGGGTGACGATAGGGGTTGAAACTTTTACATAATTCAGTGTATTACACTACACGTGTTTGTGATTAAAATAAACAATTATTAGGGACCAAGGTTTAAATCATTTTCTTTATTAGTAGGTGAATACAAAGTCAACAATAGAAACCTCCCTAGGTCATTTTTCAAAGCTTTTTGATAAGCTGTAGGTACTTACTGAGACCCGCTAGCACCATTTACAGCTCACTAAATGGGTTTAACCTTAAATGTATTAAAATATCGTTCCATTCCTGTCTATTGTTTAGAGTTGACATCTGTCAACTCTATAGAATGACGTTTTAAAAACCTTTAACGTTAAACGCCTTTAGGAAGTTTAAGTGCAAGCGGGCCTTAGCCTTTTGAATACAACTATAAATCAGGCAAGCTACACCAGCAGATAACTAACTAACACTATCAAAGCATAATCTCCCGTAATCCAATCCTCACTAATCTTACTAAAACCCCCTATTGTTCAAAAACATAACAAGAAAAGCCAGCTGAAAATGTCTATAGGAAACAGCCGACACTCGCACGCGTCAGTTCGCGCTGATATTCTCGTGTAACAAAGGCAACGAGATGAAAGACCAACGCTATACCATGGTAGTAGCTTTCAAAGCTTTGTTATCTGTCGCATTCAAGCAGCCAGTCAGATCTGTATTACCTCATAACGCCTTGTTCATAACCTCAGGCAATGCGACACGCGTCAAGCAACACGCGTGTGTATTACTTGTTTTCTTCACGTGAGTACCGCCTCGAGAGTGTACAGCCACCATGAAAGGGCTGTACCCTTTCATGGTGGTTTCTGTACACTCTCAACCGAGTGCTCTTTCTATATCTCTCCCGAGACATCTCGCAAGAATTCGACACGAGACGGAGAGCAAGCGAGGAACAACGAGGCTAGGCGAGCGCTACAATATAAACTCTCGTACTCGCCCAGCATCGGAGTGTCCGGCAAGAGTGTACAGCCACCATCACAGTTATTTTACCTATAATTTTGCATCACTGTCAACATCTCAGTAATCATGCTGTTAAATTGCTGCCAGTAACATGTATGTCAAAATCATAGTCATATTTATTTACTGGTTACTGCTGTCAAAAGTAAAATAACTTTGAAATCCGTGCCTTGTACTAAGTACTAATTTCTGCAATAATTGCTTTCATTAATTTGTTTTCTCCGCAGTCGTTGTCGCAAGAATCGTGTCGCTTTGTCGTGTAGTCCGTGGCCAAGCGTTAATGACGGAGATGACTGGGCTTTCAGTTTTGATGTTTGACAAGGACCCATCCTTGTCAAACATCAGAAACGTTTCCGGCCGGAACTGTCGGAAACTGGCAACTTTTCGTACTGAGGTCTGTAAGATTGGGGGTGACAGTTGAGGTAAAGTTTGTTTTAGAATAGTTTTAGTTGCGACATGTATTGCTGAGGATGACAGCTGTACAAAACGAATACTACTCAGCTTTATTAAATCGAATTACTTTAAAAAAGGGTACTTACATGAAGCCGATCATGATTTTCACATTAACCATAAGATAAATACCACTTGTAGGACCTCAGAATTTAGGTGCATTGATACAATTTATCATTCCGTATGGAGAAGAGCTAGCAAGAAAGTCCATAATTTTCAAGTTAACATTATATTCATAAAAAATACTATGTAATTTAACATAAGTACGTATGTATCAACCTATAGACACGTTCCCGTTTCAAATAGTCGATAAATTCAACCCAAAATCGTCCGTAGGAATCGTTTTAGTCGGAAAATGTCTCCTGAATATGGAAATGACGTTTACATCGAGTACAGGAAACGGAAGGAGTCGCGTCCCAGTTGACAGCGTATGACGTCACGTGTATTTATGTACTTCCGATAGTTATGGAAACGTTACAGTTTCTATGTAATACCTATGGTATATATGTATTTGTAGGTGCAATCAAAAGTAATGAATCGGTTTTCCATAATCATTTACTTTTAGTGATTTCGGATACTAATGTTAGCAACTTAATACTCGTTATGGGTTCGGAAATCACAGGAAATAACATTATTTACATTATTACTTCCCCCAACAAAGCACTCTTGCTTCCAAAATTACCAAAGTTTGTCCATATTTTTTACGATTATTTATTGAGGCAATGTTTGAGGGGACCTATTTTTCTATGTTCTATGTTTGTCTAGGTAACAATATACTGCCATCTTCTATAATCCTCATCTCGTAAATTTCCAGGCTATCCTTCCATTACTAGTGGATCAGTTAGTACGTCAGAGCATGGAGCATTTATTACTAGGTAGGGTACGCTAGCTTCTCGGCACCTCACCTTACCAGGCCAACGATTAAGGTGCACTTTACCCCGACAACTCGACTTTCCGGCACAAGTTGTTATTTCGAAATAATAAGTCAAGATCAACCTATTGATTCAGTCTTCATTTTAACGTCATCGGACAATGCCAGTTAATGTGTAGGCACTCAATCTCTTTTAAATAGGATTACGTGTATTCGAGCCGGTAATTGTCATACCCTCTAAATCCTAATCGCTCATATAGGTAGTCCTCGCTAGACTATCCATTAGGTACGTCGGAGCATACAGCAACAATAACTAGGCAAGGTACGCACACATCTTGCCACCTCGCCCCAGCCAGCCAATGATTTAGAAAGGCGCACTTATCCCGAGCTCTCAGATTTTCCGGCACACGTGTTGAAATTCACAACGATTAGTTACGTCTTCGGAATAGATAGGTTTCTAGTTAGATCGATTTGCCATTAGACTCTTGTGTTAGTTACTGAAGAGTTTTATAGCGGAATAATGTTTATGTTTTTTATTTTCTCTCCGTTGAAGTTGCTAGAACAAGTTGTGTTACTACAACAGGTTGTCTGCTTACCAAAGTCTTAAGTATCAGCTTCATTTGCTTTCATAGATGCCATCTTAATGTCCATCAGATAATCTACGTATATGCTGATTTTAAAGCATATTCTTAGCTACAAAGTCAAATAAAGTTGAATGTTACAAAGTTGTTTAACCAAATACATGACATCAATTAATGCCTTATTTCAAGAGTGGGTGTGCTATCTACGATCGTGATTATACCATTTTAATGCCTTTTTATGGAGCTTTGAGCAATCTTGGGGATCAGTCGGTAAGGTAGGTAGGTATCGTTCCAAACCCTGACTTACTACTGGAGTTTATCGAAGCTAAAAATCTAAAGTAGTGCTGAAGCAATCAACGACAGTGAAGGGCCGGTTATTGCAAGTTTTAAACCTAGAAATGCATAGCCTGCTTTTGCAAATCTAACGAAATTCAATAGTATATTATATCAACCTTGCAACTGGCATGTCTCAGAGCTAAAAAATTCGAAGACATCTACCAAACCACACTGGGCCCGCGTAAATAATTACAGCCCTCTCCCTCTCATAGACAGACTGTGCCTGTACATTGGGAATATTAAGGCTGATTATGCCATATCAAACTTCTACTAACACCATGTTAAATCAACCGAAACACCCAAAAAAGAAACAGCAAAACAGCGGAACAAAAACATTTTATTTCGCAGAAATAATAAGACGCGGGAAAACAGCGAACTCAGCTGAATGTAAGCCCTCATTGTAGCCCTCCCTCCCTCCCCAACCCGTCTAGACTTAGGGGTAGTGAAAATCTTAAAAGCCCTCCGTTCTTTGTCCGCTGTGAGAGAAAAATATGAACTTTATGAGACCGGTAGCAGTCACAAAGCCTTGCTATGATTACATTGTAAGTAAAACAACGAGAATAAGGACTTGTGTAGGTACAGGATACGATTTAGTATTTATTGCGACATTATTTTTCCAGGAACGAAGGTTAAAAATGTCTGTTCCTTATTTCCCCATTGATTTAGCGTTATTGCTACGCAATGCTGCGCTTTTCAGCACCAGGAGACAGGCCTACTTATGACAAGAATGAAACATGAGTAAAGAATTGGTCTGAAAGCGCTTTCTGAAATATGCACCGCTGGAAAAGTTTGCTGAAAGCGCTAAGCGCGCGAACATGACATCAGTCTAGTTACAATAGATCTAATGGAACAATAAACATTATCGTACAACGAGGCTTCACAAAACACCCGCATAACTACACAATAAAACAAACTTGCCTAGCGATGTATTACTACGGTACAATATTCTCACAAAGAGAGATAATATCAACATAACAGAACAAAACAATACCATATCCAGTCATGTTTTGTCTCGTTAGTACAATTTACGCGTAGGATTGGCACACGGTCGCGACTAATTAATGATGACGCGCCTGACGGATAGCGCATGGTTGATTAGGAAACGAGATTTGTTGCTATAAGTTTTTTGGTAGGCGCACGCATGGTAAATTAATATTGTGTTTATTTTTGTAGCACATTTTGAGGGGCTTTAACAACGGAACTGTGGGATATTAATTGTCTTCCGCAATCTTTTTATTTCCAAATCGACAGAATTTAACCTTCAGCCCTATAGTAACACATTTGAATAATGCCAGCTAAATGCTCTAAATGAAGGCATGACCCGTAAAACTCAGCCTCAATTACCTTTCAAATGTTAACCACTACGTTAAAACCACACATGGGTGCGAATACGCAAAACGCAGCATCTTATAATACGTGAGTTTCTTACAAATGTTCATTTGAATAGGCTGAATACATTTCAAGAGAAGAAGACAACCGTCTCAACTTGGTTCGCCATGGGGGGAAATTCGAGATTAAAAAACCTTCAGACTTCAGTTTCCCTTGCTGTCTCAGCTTGTTTATATGAACGCAGTCTATAGAAAACGTTGGAGGTATTAGAGGGGACGTTTTTCGAGTAATTACTAAAGGGATGTTTTTAAAAGAAGATGGCGGATGGGATAGTCTTGGTTATAGGCATAGCTAGTTGCTGAATTTTCTAAAGCGAAAAGAGGTGGTGTTTCGATGCGTATTTTTTCAAAGTGTGTATCTATTTTTGTTTGCACTTTAATTAATGTTTGCATAAAGGAGTTAAATGAACCCTGATTAGAACTTTAGAACTTGGTGCATCTCAGCACATGATTGATGATGATTACTGCTCTCCGAGAATACATCTGTCTTGTGCGCGTAAATTTAATTCGCGTCGAGTTTTACGCTTGGAACATTATTTATTAGTGCTTGCAAATCTTTAGACTGGACTTATTATATACCTTGAAACGGTAAAAGAAACCAAACCTGGGTTAAACTTGTATTTGTACTTAAACTGTTTTTTTTTTGCAAAAAAATATATGTAATTTCATCATCTTCCTGGCCTTGTCCCATGTTACTTGGGGTCGGTGCAACACGTGTCTCTTCCATTCTCCTGTGTCAACCGTTACGCTATCATTTACTCATTTTTCTTTCATATCATTCCTCACACAATCCATCCATCGTTTTTTTGCTCTTCCTCTCCCTCCACCAACATTTACATTCACCACTAAGTCACAAGCGTATTCTTCCCTCATCACATGCCCATACCAAGACAGTTGATTTAATTTACATATGTATATGTAATTATAGTGTACAATAAAGAATAAGGATGAAATTTATTATGAAGGTTACAGAGAAAGGCATTACGTCAGCATTGTGGCTAGTTCAAAGTCACACATTAAAAGTTGTGGTTTTAAACAAAAAAACCACCGTAGTAGGAATATTATTCATATGTTCCCAACTGCACGTAGGCACAAAATAACTCCGATAATAACTGGTGCGTAACGTGCGTCACACGGGTTTAACCCGGCTAATGATACCTGACCGGTCAAACTGAGTTACAATTTGTGACAGAGTAACAGCCGAAACTAAATTGACAGGTTCGGGTTAAAATTGCAAAAGTGAAATGAAAATGCATGTGTATTTAGTGGATTATTCCAGTCCGGCACTATTTCTGCCGCGGAAAGCTAAAAGGGCTCATCTGGGTTGGTCAAAGGTTGACTGCTTTTCGCTCAATTCCCTCTCATATTATGCGCCCCTAACGATTTCAGATTTTATAAGTCGTTCTATCCCGAAACTCGAACAGATAAGCTCGAAAACATTACCCAAGACAACACTCGGCTCAGAACAATGTCTTGCCTCAGAGTTTCAAGAACTGACTGCACTAAGAGATTCAATAAATTCACTACGATACACGATATCCGAAACCGATCGTTAAAACAAACACTAAACAAACCAAGGCACTGTCTAGACACAATCTACTTGTTTAGGTATAGCTAGGGATGCACCTAATATTCGTCCCTAAAATGTCCTCGCTAATTCGCATCATTTAGGAGATAATTTGAGCACAAACGAGATTGATACCATGTACCCAGCTAAGCATATGCCGGAAGCGTACGCCCGGATGCACCGCACTGCTGCAAGATTACATTTGGTTTGCGCTGTCTGCATCAATGATGTTCAGAAGGTCCAACGCACCTAGACTTCAAACATAAATAAAGAAATACTGAATGCTTTAGTTTGTGCGAGTCCAAAGTATCAAGTAGTACGCAGTGATCAGGCACTGCCACAAAAAATAGGTACTTACATACTTTTTTTGGATCTTTTCTATCATATTTTGCTAATTAAAACAATTTCGCCAAAATGCAAGTTCTTTAATACAGATACTACACAATGTAGCAAAATAATTTGGTGATATTCCATTTTGGATCAGCGGCCTACGGCCATGTTTTTCCGGCTCGATATTGTAAAGCTCATTTTTATGAAGTGGAGCTTCTGGAGCTATTTATTTTCTGCCTCATGCGCTGGTATTTTAGCGTAAATACGTTAGTTTAGTGGTCAGGTAAGCTTTATTAAAAGCCCTTCAATTACAACGTGTTTCCAGAATAAATTTTGTATTATGGGTACCTTATTTAAATATTATATTATGCATGCCTACGTTTTCGTAGCTCTTTTGTAGCGTAATGAAGGGATTTTGCGAAATATAACAACATTGAAGTTTATTCCCACCCTTTTCCCTTGCAGTTTATGATGAAAAGATCTTTGACTTTCCTTCAAAAATCGACGTGCTATTTGAGTAGTTAAGCCAATCCCGCAACCTTATTCCTTTTCAAAAGTCAAACTACAATAAACCAGCTACAAACTATATGAAAGCAAAAACAATAAATTCTCATGAAAAGCGGCGTAGGAAAACACGCAAAATGGCGTCACACAAAACTGGCCCTCCGGATGCAATGAGATAAAACTCAGTAGCCGCCACACCGGATGAGCTCAGCCGCAGAGAAATTATATGCAACCATTAAAACAACACCGTTACAGTATGACCAGATCATGTAATAGGTAGGACACTTGTAAACAAGACTGCGTGGTGTCTCCTTTAAAACATTATGTTCGAATATTAGTAAGCTGAAGTGGCAGTGAGCCGGCCATGTTTGTTGAAAGACTGATAACTGATGGTGCAGAGGATTTCGAGAGAGAAGACTATGTATCTGCAAGCGTAGTGTGCAACGGATGATATTAAAAAGGTGGATGAGACAGACTGGATGCGGATGACACAGAATATCTACTGAAGGACCCAGGTGTTGCTTCGCGGTTTACCCAGTTCTAAAGCACAGTTTCAATCTGCTGGAAGTCAGAAGGACATACCCGTAAGTTAAAGAAATCCATTTCGTTTCATCTCGGTTCTCCAGCTACATTTCTGTTCTTGGTCCAAAGTTTTTTTTTTGCATTATTCATAGCCTGTTCTGTCCTACAGCAGGGAAAAGGCCTCTCCCATTCCTTTCTAACTCTGCCGGTATTTTGCCTACTCCGCCCAAACAATCAGGAACAGGTCCAAATCGTAAGTTACCCAGGTATGATAATTGATCCCTAATTTATTTTGGTTTTGGCCTCAATACATGGAATGCCAGTTTGCGTAATAATAAGGCACGATATGTACTTAAATTGCAGGATATTTGCCTATATGCGTGTGAAGGAAACGGTTCGTGCGGTTTTTTCATCCTGTCTAGTTTGAAAGAAGTGTCGGTGGTTTTGTACTTACTGTGGGAGGCATACATAGACATAATATGTCGCAAGCTGTGCTCAATATTGTTTAGAAATAATTTATTTTATAGCTGATATTAAAGACAACATCCAGTAGAGATAAATGTGGAAACAGCTATGGTCTACCTTTGCGTAGACTGGTTGGTACGAAAAGTTAAAAAAATCCACGATTTTCTTACGATGAACTGATTAAAAGGTGAGGTGGTTGAGTTTAGAAAAAATACTTTAAATCTTCACAGTTTCATTTAATAATTTCTAAGGAGAAATTGCTTTTCGTTAACAAAAAGGTGAAAGCCCTTCGCTGACCTACAGTATTGAAGTTAGAAATTATTTCACAAAGGCATGATAAATTGTCAATTAATGGGAGTAAACGAGAAATCTTACAAAATTGATTTTCAATGAGCTGTAACCCAATCCAAAGAACTTAACTCAAAGGCTGTTTTATCTGCCATTAAGCCAACACGTTAGATCGCAATCAGAAATAATGAGGGCTCCAATGAGTTTTGAATCGAATAATAAACAAAATGGCGGTAATCAATTAAATTAGATTAATTTCGTTATATGATCGCGTTTAAAACAAGAATGGCCGAGTTGTGAACTAAGAACCGACTGAGAAAGAGTGAAGACTGCGTAGATAACGGGGCTAAGATAAATGAAACAGTATGGAATTTCGATAAAGTAGGAAACGATTATTTAGACTCCCCAGATTTCACGGATAAGTAAGAAAATAAGCAAGCTTTCCAAGCTGGGATCTTGAACACTGTATTAGTGCAGAGCCCTCACCATGGTACTGCATTCAGATAATGCAAATGTGCATACTTCAAAACTAGCGTCATCCATACAAAATATAAAGCACCTACTACTACATAACACGAACTACTAAATATCGTTCCTAAAGAATACGTAATGAAGACGATACTTGCACCGAACCGACTCCTAAAGCCACAACGAGAACATTATCATAGGCATGTATGCCGTATGTTAATGCCGTGACGTAACTTTACACGTTTTGGGTCCACGAACCGGTTTGTAAACAAACCTACTAATAGGTAAACTAATGTATGAGCCTATTATGTTGATTTAACTTCCAAATGTTCGACGATGATTGCTTTTTTCCAAGAAGAAAGAAAGATAGGACCGAGTGTAGTTCCTTGTGGAACTCTAAAGATCGGAATACATTTCTGTATAGTTATTAAGTCTTAAAGATTGAATTTAATTTCCTAACAAAATTATGCGAACGCCATTCGTTTAAATAAATATTTCTTAGTCGAACTTAATTACGATTTGTCTGGCTTTCAAAGTGCTTGTAAAAAACTACAAAGTTCGTGATCACGAATGCTGCAGACTCGACCCGTCGGGAAAAAGAAAAATAAATTCATTTTAATAAACTTCTTCTTAATAAAAGTGGAGATATTCCGCCTAGCGTAAAAGTTTTACTTGGCGTTGGAGGCGGATAATCTAAAGACTTAAATGCTGTATACTTTTGTGAGATTAATGTAAGTTAGTAAGAATATTTTAAAAAGAATTTCGTTTATACTGTACCTGAGATCGGAGGGACAAGTCAGTGCAGCCATGCCAATGGATACGTACCTGCAACAAAAACAAATGAGCATCAGTACTGAAACATCGCACACGCATATAATTATAACAGCGTAGAATTACCTTCCGTGTTCCGCATTCAAATTGATATGATGCGTGAGAGATTTTAATTAAACGAGGCTAAGTATGCAACCCATCCTCATTTAGACTAAGTAGGAGTACAGGGAAATTTGAGATTGGTTATTATTTTAGGTCCCTTCCCTACTTATTCAATACTTACTAGGTATCTACTATTTACCAAAACTCTAATACGCATTTTGTACATGCTATGCTAAAACGTCCAGGCTACAGGTATTATGAAACAATTTCTATATGTGTGTATATATTTTCACTAAACTGAACTTTACGTAGAACGGTCCAAAGTCTGGGGAATCCTTCCAGGTTCATTGGGCTTGCGGTTGTGTTCGCTTTAAAAGGAACAAAAACAATGTTATCGTTTCCTTGTCTACATTCCTGCCATCAAAACAGGAAAACTATAAGGTAAACTATTGATATCTGCACGTAATTACTCATCAATTAGTTTATTACCGATATAAACTTAATTGGACGTAGTTTTCAATTATACATATCTACATGTTCTCCGAAACGTTTGCACGGGAATCTAAGAGAGATTAAATAGAAATTGCTGAAACCACACCATAACCATTAATGATGAATAACCAAATACCATACTATATTTACAAAGGAGAGACATGCCTACTTGAACATCTCTAAAACCACACACTTAAAATTTGAAACCTAAAGATGCAAGAAGAGTCATCCAAAACACAGATCTCCAATAATGAAAAAACGGTACAATTTTTAAAAACACCAAGAGCAGTTGCCTTGTCAACAAAGGAACTACCCTTCCCGTTGCACCGTACAGGTTTCACGATGAAGCCAGACGGCGATGCTTGCAACAGTAAACTACACCCATGAGATACGCTGACTAACGATACCTTCACAGTATGTAATTTCAGTAAGGAGAAAACGTTGTCTACGTAAGTGGAGTGTCACATTGTTACATGGATGATGTAATGGAACAGTTGGTCTTGATGTAACTTTAAGCAGGTTTAAAGCCACAGGAAATAAATATCTGTACGATTTACAGTTTCTTGTCCGGATTTATCGTATTAAGAATGAATGTGACGATTTAAAGGATGAGGAGGAATTCTAGTAGTCTAGATTTGGGCCCGGTCGATGCCAATAGGCTCGCCCCCTATTATATGGTACTTAAACATAGCAGGCGAAATGTGGGTGTACATAGTCCTACGGGGATTACAAGCGCGCTGGTATGTGTTTTATTACAATAAAACAATAAAGACGGACAATTTGCTATAAATTACAACAAAGCCAACTTTATGTATCATGTATATCTGACGACCAAAGAAATATAACCATAAAAGATTTCTTAGATTACAATAACTATTCAGAATCATCTTCTGATTATTTGCTATATTTGGTGTAACAAGACACGGAATACAAAAAAAAAGTAGTATTCTTGAGTGAATCGGCCTTATTGCTCAGATGGCTCACTCCTAATACCGCATTGACCTTAGTCGGGCAATCTCCGTAGGACGTCACGCAGAAATTGTTGAGGTACATTTTTTATCTTAAGCCTAGACTCAAGGTTTATCTGGCCTTTTACTTCTAGGAATGGTACAGTTATTTAGCTATGAGAACACGAGATTTTGCCTAGTTGGAAAGGTTTAGTACAAAAAGTTCATTTTGTTCAAGTATTTTACTTATCATCGTCTTTGACCTGCCTTTATTCCAACGGGGTCGGTGCAGCATGGCTCCTTTTCTAAAGTCTGTATTAGTCGTCATCTCAGAAGTCACCCACCCACTTCTGATAGGACGCCTATTACATACTGACCTTTTTTTTACTTTCCTTCTGGCCAGTTCATCCTTCACACACACCTTTTTTCATCTATAGTTTCTTGGGTCTTCAACTGCTTATACAAGGTGTAGTTTTGCAACCTCGTAAAAATTCAGGAGGTTGTCAAAGAAGACGTAAATAGTCAATATAAATTACGGTACCTGGTCAATAATAATAAACGCTGCTTTTTTTAGTTGTTTTAATTTGACACTATTTCAGAATGAAGCCCTTTTCAAAAGAGGAGAATCACCCATTTATCGAATAAAAGTCTGCGTTTGTTTGTGTGTGTGAAAGCGCGTTTATAGGGCTAGTATTAGACGGGCCGCGTTTTAATACGGGTGATGTACACTAATCGATTTCCGATATGAAGAAAAAAATAAAAAAAATTACCTACCCATTTTATTATTGACTAGCTGACCCGCGCAACTTCGTCTGCCTAACATTTTTGATTAATGCTCGGCTGCTATTGGTCGCATCGTGATGTTTATATACATATATAGCCTATAGCCATCCTCGATAAATGGGCTATCCAACACTAAAACATTTTTTCAATTCGAACCAGTAGTTCCTGAGATTAGCGCGTTCAAAAAAACAAACAAACTCTTCAGCTTTATAATATTAGTATAGATTCGGGTCGAGAATCATTAGCATAGTTAAATCCTTGAATTTGACGAGGATGCAAAGCAACACCTTGTATAACCGTCCACATTTGTACTTCTTGAAATAATAAACAGACCCCCCCCCCCCCCAAAAAGCTCTAGTTTTTTTACCTCTACGGGTATAAGTAAGTATAAGAAAGAAAGATACTAAAACTGAAGGTCGAGATATAGTCAAAGACGATAAGATCACTATTGAAGCCGTAAAAATTTCTGCAAACTATAAATCAACGTCCATTTTGTTTCTATAGATTGTATCTTAAATTCTCAACTTTATAACCACGACATTTTGTTCAAAGACGAAACAATACATCTATAGTTTTATTTTTCTACGATCAAGGTGAGAAATAATGATGGTTCTGTAATTCAATATCAAATTATCATAGCCTTGCTGTTCGACGATTACCTTTGTTTGTAAACTGGACTATCAAATTACGGAGGTATAAAAATGGACAAAATAATTTGGGTGTCTATGTGTGTGTGGTGTGATGTTATTCTGTTGTTGATTGATATACCTGTTCTAGGAAATGTTTTTTGCTTATTTTGTTCCAATAATATTAGTCTGTGCACTGTGTAAATTATTAGAAACTTGGTACACACAATACAGATGTTACATCATAGGCAGAAATCGGAGTAGCTCATACAAAATATCGTACTCATATATTTTTATTGAGGGCGACATAGGGAAACTTGTATAGTTATTATATGTTTCATAACAATAAATAATATGAGACGATTGCTTGTACCTTGCAGGTGTACGAATCAGGCCGACCACGACTAGGTAGGTAGTTAGTTATTCAAAGTGAAACCTACTTAGGTAAATCGCATTTAGACGCAGTTACAACTGGTGATGAAGTTAAAGTATTGGATTCTTCCTAAAAGGGTTTTATAATGAACAAAGTACTGCAATCAGCAAATACAACTCATCATCATCATTTGCCTAGCCTTTTCCCAACTCTGTTGGAGTCGGCTTCCAGTCTAATCGGATTCAGCTGAATACCAGTATTTTACATGGAACGACTGCCTATCTGACCTCCACAACCCAGATAATACTGGGCAATACGATACCCTTGGTAAGACTGGTTGTCAGACTTTCGGGCCACTGACTACCTGTAACGACTGTCGAAGATCTACAAATGACAGCTGGGACCAACGGCTGTACGCGCTTTCCGAGGCACGGAGGAAACTCGGTATGAAATGATGGTCACCCACCCATCCACAGACCGACCCTGGCAAACGCGGTTTAACCTTGAATATCGACCTGTGTGGCTGGTATTATTTAGCCACGAGCTCGTCTAGTTGCGCTAGTTGTATAATCACCAAATACAACGATCGTAGATAATTGGTTCATCAACGGTCTAGTCGCGCCTGGCCCTCGGCGATTTCCGTGCACGGTCGGCCTGCACCCGATACGATTCCGATCATTTTCCGGCCATTTTCCCATAGCCGCAGGCGGACCGTGCACCATGCTACCGCAAAGTGGATTAGCAGGCCTCCAGATTGGCTATCAGCGCGGTGGCCGATGGAAAATCGAGTCCACGTTTCGGCTAATTGACGTTCACAATCGTGTTATTTTGGAAAGTGACTAAAAACTGACAATTAATGATTCGATAATTATTTATTTTACAACTCAATTTTATCAATATAGAAATAGCAAACCAGCTGCAGTTAAAACTATAATGAGGAAACTGTTTATCTGATTGCTTGATAAGATTAAAAATATTCAAACTGCGAATCTCGTTAAAAATCGATTGGAAATTCGTGAGTGTTATCTTTGAAATCCAGTTTGGGGTCAAATTAGTTTGTCAATTAAGAGGTCATGTCCATAGCAAGGTGGGGCATGATTAAGAGAATCCATATGCCTCCTATGGCAGGTATGTATAGATGCACAAAGCATTAATAATGGACCGATAAGTATTGAGTACGCGGCCTTGAATCGCTGCAAGTAACTATGCAAACATGACGTTTTACTGAGGCCTGTTATAACATTGGTTCGAAGTTGTAGCTTAGGTAATAAATAATAGATTGATTCGTTTGTGAGTTCTTATGTAGTTTGGATTGAATTAGCCTGCGGTAAATCAGAATTGTTAATGAGTCTGTTCATCAGTGTTTAGTGAGTGACATATCTATAGTCGATATTAAATGTATGTATGTTTTCACCGACACGATTTTCACCAAGGCTATTGCTTTTTCAACGCTCGAATTGTTACCGTTGAAAATCTAGGCATTCAGGTAATCATTTAGTTGTTCCTTACTGTTAGTACTAACAGGTACAAAATTTGTTACTACTAGTTGAAAAACTCGAAGATACACTTTATATTTTGAGCATTTAAGTTTAATTTCCTTTACTAACATGTCTACTCTGTAGGCACTTTAAAAAAATATACAATTCAGGTTCAACGATCGTGCCAGTAGGTACATTATGACGGCTAGCCCTTCGCTAAGCACTAAGTAGGTACTTCTCACATAACAGAACAGCGTGTCCTTAATTGCCTCATTGATTGAGAAGTTGCGTCATCGCTTGCTAATGGTCAATGGTCCATCAGATATTTATTTGTAAGAGAACAGTAACTGATAAGATCTATTTCAAGTTAACATTAGCATCACGCTTGTAATCTCCGAAGAGTTAGAAAGAAGTGTACCTAAAATAGTACTCCCACATTTCGCCAGTTTAAAATCTCAAGTAATAGAGCCTAATGCCATTAACCGGCCACACACCTAGACTCCGTGCCTGCAACTCAGAAAATTCCTTATGGAAAAACCCAAGAACACAGCCCAACCTGGGACTGGAAGCCAGGACGTCATGTTCAGCAGTCATGCTTGCGACTAATAGACCGATCAAGGCAGTCAATGATCAATGGTCCATTAAATACAGGGGTGAGATGACACCGACGCTAAACCGGTTACGACGTATTCAGAACCTCCCCACATAGAATTTTTCGCCGGTTATTAAAAAAGAAACGGCTGTTTCCTACAAAAGTAAAATACCTACACGTTCAAATAGTATGGAACAGCTGTTTTTTTTTTAAATTACCTATAATATATAATAAAAATATATTGTATTTATTTTAATTTGTTCCTAAGTTTTCTTTTTTAAATATTGTTTTATTGTCAAGTTACCACTTTGTTTTGTCCAGTGCGAGATTAATAAATTCTTTTTCTTTCTTTCTTATAAAAAAAAAAATCAGAATGATGTACTTACTAAATAGATGGTAACTGTTTTACCGTCGGTGTTGCTTCCCCCTTGTATATATTTATTTGTTAGCGAACTGATAAATAATTTCTGTAACAAGTTAACAGGTGGCTATTAAACGATTCAGTCCGTTCTGGTCGCCCACTCGGTCACGAATACGGGTAATACAGCATTATCTAATATACATAATAAGTTATAGAAACTAGGCCTCCGCCTGTCAAGTTTCTAAAGGCTTTGACCGCGAGTCTAAACATTGGAGCTGATTTGCCACTTAGAATACGTCAATCAAGATTTTTTTTATCGAATTGTCTCAAATCTCGGCTTATGTAATCAAATAGAAGGTACTTTTAATGCGCGTTTTTACAGAGACGTAGCCTAAATATTACAACTGTTGGAATTTCAACTCCCGGCGCTGATGAAAGCGACGAAAATACAACATAAACGAACTCACGCCGTTTTCCCCCAAGAGGGTAGGCAGAAGCCGCAAAATGACAGCTGTTACGATCCTTACACACTCCAACAACAGTGCGCTATTACCTATTTAAGCACTCAATATAATAAGAGTTGTTTAGCGTTAGTAAAATCGGGATTTACTCTCTAATTACATAATTGCGCTTAAAGTCAATTAACTTTTATGAATATATTAAACACATCTTCAATATGTTACATGTGCATAACTAATCGCTCATCGGTGGGGTCCAATTAAAATACTGCAAGACTGATTAGGAGACAGATTACGAACGCTTTCTCTTGAGTTCTGGAGACTCACTATCACTAACACCTACATTCCTACGGATAATGCTGTACTTCTATACCAATAAATCGTAGGTTATGAAATACTTAGTACAAACTAGTACTACCTTAGTACTTAGTTATATGGGAAAATATATGTGCGTTTAGAGAATTCCAAAAGCCCTTTTTTGTCACACTCAATCTAACATCGAATCCATACATCCATTTTGTTTCATCATTCAAGTTTTTAAGATAAAATCGCATTTCATACCCACTAAAGATTTACACCTGGATAAGGGACGTACAGAACCGGGAAGTGTGGCAGAAGAAAGGGGAGGTCTGTTAGTACCCAGTAGTGGGTGATATGATGATGAAAGGTTCACAAGATGAATGGTGGGCGATTGGAGAGGTGTATGTCTAGTGGTGGTTTGAACGTAAGCCACTCTGCTGCGGTCTCGAAAATGTCCCTACATCTGCACATCAGAGGACTTCAAGAGAATGACGCTAACATTTTACCGTGGCGACGTACTCGGCCCAAGTTACTTGCAGACGTACCATTGACACGGAAGAAGTAGTGGTCTTTTGTAGGCTAATAAAAGATTTCGCATTTCTTTGCACTGGACTGTACAAACGCTCACAGCTCGTATATGTGCCTACAAAGTTACCAATCCTATCGTTATTGAAGGGTTAGGTTGCGTAATACCAACCTGTCGTGCTCCCACGCGGTTTCATAACTCACCTTTCAACTATTAGCAATTCTATGAGGTACCTACGGGACCTAAATGCACAGATGTCTTAATAGGCGATGAATGTTGAACAGTCCTTGGGTTGGGAGACTGTACGTACACCGGAATCTTGACGGTTGCTTGCGAAATCCGCTTTTCACTAATATAGGCGACACTGCCTTAATAAAAGCGCTATGTTGGATTTTCAACCCTCGGCTTAGCATCGAGAGTTGAAATTCTGACACTAAAAAAATAATTGAAGGCCTTGTGTCTTGGGTCTTGAAATAAACTTAGATTGTCACAACCTCGCCGTGCCTCGCGAGTCGGGGGCGTCCGTGTTTTATGATATGATCAATGGCGAATGTGAGCTTAGTTAATTTTGTGAACTGAGAAGGCCTTTTGTTTATGAAACCATGGACATGTCCAATTAGTAACCGGATAGAAGAATGGAAGCTCAGACGCACACGCAGTCACGCAACCACCGTTATTATTATTTTGATATCGAAGACAAGAAAAGATCCCAACCATACAAATGTAAACCTGATACCTAAGCTCAACACAATGCATGAAGCATTTTTAGGATAACTATGAAGACTAAAATGAAACGTATAGGTACTTCTCAGCATAAGTTGGTCAACAAAGCAACAGATCTACCTGACAATTAAAATGCTAAATCCGAAAAGGAAATCGCCAACACAAAAATAGAAAAATCCGCAGCGCTAGGTCGATGACCCAAGCACCGCGTCTAGGCAATCAATTCCTGCAACCAGCAGGTGCTAGGCCCCCAGCTGATTACCCTCACACACGGCCCTACATCATCTGTTAACAGGACTCCTATATTTATGGTCAGTTTATCTGTACACTATTAATTTATCGCATCGAATCGCCTGTTTCTATGAAGCGGCTATTAATTTACGATACGCTAACGAGGTTTCTAATAACTTGTTAATGGCAGGCAGAGATTTTATTTTTGTTTACACTAAAAAGGAAACATTGAAGTTTATTAATTGATATGCGCAAACTTTACGCAATCAACGATAATAGACAAGGCGTACATATTTTTATCAAAACAAAACGGATTTCGACATAGCCAAAGGATATTCAATCTACGTTTTAGTCATAATAATACATTTTACAGTAGGTAAGTATTCAAGTATATCCCCGCAAATTCATTGTCATTATCACAATTAGCATATGATTGTTTGATAAGTGATAAAAGAACGCACCACATCGCGTTATCAGGTAATCTGATATTTCGCAAAATTTTAACAAAACAAACGCAAGTGAGTCAGCCTCTCGTGAATGTTACGATCGCATTTTCCTTGGCGAGTACCGGTTCAAGAAGAAAGAAACTAAAGTTCCCGTGATTATGAATCACGGACTCATGGTTGAGACACAAAATATGAAAGTGTTAACAGAAGGTCTTATTCCTACAACGAGTACAGTTGATTTGAGTTGGTTGGCAAAGTCGCAAAACTTCATGATATAAGCATAGAAAGATCGAAGAATAAATATATGTGTGGTGGCGCCGACAATAAGACAATAAATGAAAGCACAGGTAATACTTGTTCGTATGAATATTTTTAAACTATCAAGCAAATCCTAACATCAAAAAAAAAAGTAAAATTCAAACAAACTAAATAGCAGAAAACTGCCTATTAATCTACATCATGTAGAAAATGCTGAAAATGAAAACTTATGTCCTGTGACTAAACTACTGGATATATTCGTAAGATTTTTTGTATGCAGTACTGGGAACATCGTGAGATATACGCTGTTTAATTTATTGTCGTATTGTCGGCGCCATCCTGTATAATAATATAAATATATAAATAAGTGAGGAATATGAAAATGGGACCAGGCATGCCACAGAATTAGAAACATGAATACGACTACGAATGAGAGCTTATGTATATTTTTCCGACGGAACCTACCTAGTTCTTTCAAAAATTCTGCTTTCAGCTATCAAAGCGTCTTTAATTTCAATATAATAATCAACTTAAATGCTTTTGACGAGGCTTTAAATAAAATAAAATTTGGTTTGGTTGACAAGCGTCCACTGAATAGCTAAACCAAGAAGAGCCATATCATTATTTTGGACTTTACTTTCTGCATCTTCCTATATCATGACACATCAGATCACATCAGGTGATTATGACCTAACGTTGAGTGAACGGTCAAGTGCGAGCGTATCACGTCGTGACCTTTCGATTCAATGTCACATTCTAGATAGTATTCATTCCTCTGTGGTTCGTAATGAGAATCAATTAGCTTCAGTACTTCTTGTTTGTCAGAGTATTAGCTTTTAACCTTTAAGAGGAAAATAGAAAGTTGAATTGAGAGATTGATTAAATAATATAATTGTTTAGGTACGACATTTTGCTCGGTACGTCTGGCTATGTATAAATAATGCCATAATGAATTACTTCATGCCCATTTATCAAATATGGGCAATAAGATACATATGTACTGCAGGTTAAACATCACAATTATTCTTCCTTTACGTTTTTCCTATGCTAATTCCAATAATTAGTATATAGTATTAATTAGTATACTGAACCAACAGTACATGTACGATTGTAGATAATATCTACATGTGTATACCTACTAAGTATAGAGTAGCACTGTGAAGATGATTGTAAACCTCTACGGTTATTTATGAATTGAAAGAGCTAGACGTCTGTCGAGGTACATGTAAAAATATGATGCTTTGGGGAAATAAGTATTGGTTTTAGCGCTTGCAACATATTTTATTATATTGCTTAGTCCCATCATAGTACCTACCAAAGCCTAAATATGTACATATGTAATATCGAGCTTTAGATACGGACTTTCAAAGAGGTATGACGACTGACAGACAGATATCTAAAAAACTTATGGAGCGGACATTGGAAATATCTTCATTCAAAAATTCTGACCCCAAACATTTTCGATTATGGCACACAAATGCTACCTGACAAGCGGGCGTATGACACCAGACAGAACGATTTATTACCAAGTGGTAACAAGTATTGGATTAAGATTTTCTTCGACTTGTCCCGTGTATCGCTCGTAAATATTTGAATGTCTTTGCGGACAGACAACGCTCTACAAAGCCAAACATTTAGTAAAACTGTAACGTATGTACTAAACTGTTGTTATTAGAGTGCAACCGTAAACGTATGCACACAATAATGTTTGGTTGCAAGTCAACCCGTTAGTGGCACATCCGCCACCCACAGTCGGGACCTGTTACTCAACCAATCAGGCACGACAACCGGCAGGTTGTGGTAGGGTTAGCGACTGTGTAGTATTTAATGACATGGTTGTATTTGAAAGCGTGCTTGGTTTCACTATTGTTTATTGAAGTAGATAAGATGCTTGTCTACTGATAAGTCGAATTTACAAAATTTTCTTAGGAATACATTTTCGTGGATTAGGGGCTGATTTTTCAAATAGGACTCCCATTTGAGTTTAATCATTTTGAATTTTTGACAGTTCTCCAAACAAAAACTGTAAGAAATCAATCTTTTTCCGCGGATAATAGATAATTGACGTTAGAAAAAACAATCTTTAATTCAGCAGAAAAATACATAGCACTACTTTTCCAATAACTGCAAAAAAAAAACAGTTCCACTAAAGTGATAAATATTACGACACTAAACTGATTCCTAAACAGTAACTTTTAATAGCAAACCTTTTTGCTCTCAAAGTAAACCTGAGGTGTATGACCGCTTATTGACTAACGCAGTTCCTGCCAATAAATCTAGTGCTAACTTTTTGTCAGCTTGCTTTTTATTTGGGTCGGGCAAACTGCTATTAAATAAGTATTATTACCACGAACTGTGAATGGCTATCTGTATAGTTTAAATTAAGATTAATTATTCACGCCGCACGATTTTATATTTATTGTAATTATTACGTTTATGTGTAGTCTAAGTTAAATTATTACATCGACATACATACATAATTCTATAAACTTATGCCTTTGCCGCATGAAGGTTATTAGCATAACCTACAAAAAGTCACAAAGTTTGTTGCTTCGTAATTATATTAAATGAACATAAAAACATTACGTTACATTATGTATTTCACTTGGCTATCGCAAAGATATATACTCACAGCAATAACTTACAAAAACAAAACAAATCGTTCCAGACACACATACAGATTATAACAAAGTAACAACCATTTAGCTAAAGCGGTGACTCGCTAATTTCCTTTAACGAGTACGTATAAATAAACAGAATACACTGTAACACAGGCATTTCCAATTAACACTTCGTCCTCTTTCACCGACTTACGGCTCATGCTACGTACCTTGTTTTAACGGGAAGCAAGAGACCTACTCTTTGAATAATGGGAGCATGATATGTTAGAGTAACAACACTAAAGATTAAAGAAAACTTTCCCACAGAATCTAAAATAGGCTTTTAAATAATGTTTACCTTTAGAATAATGTTAATATAACACTATTCTCTTAAGCTGATATGATGACAGCTATTTTCAATGAAAGTCTAATACAAAATGGTACTGCAAAGGAAACGGAAGCCAAACATTCACATGTCATGCATGATTCCTTTGTCTTAAAGGAAACAGAGACCACCCCCCCCCCACATCATTCTCATACCCAAATATTTTCAAAGGACTACAAACTACTGAAATGAAAGAAGTACTCTAAGAGTAAATGTACTAACTGCAGTAGTGTAACCAATTAACATTCGTTCACTGATCGATTAACGCACTAAAAACATGGATAAACCGTGCATTAGAAATAACCATGGAACCTGCTATTTAATAAAACTACCGCCAGGAAGATTATTTCTACATATTAACACAAGCTTGTAATATCTTCAGGGAGCTTGGATTTTTAATAGAATTCCTATCTAACTAGCAAATACATTTTTATCAGTAAACTTATGATGCAGTTTTTATGACATCATCCAAACATGGAATGTATTGGATTAAATCATCCGTCTGTACATTACTGACATTTGTTATACCTTCATAATAAATAATAATTATGTCTAGGTACAAAGAGCTGAAGATATTAATATGCAGGATGTGTCTTCTTTCAATTATTGAGTAGCGGATGAGCTGAGCAGCTGAGTCTTTGTCATCAAGAGCCAGGCAAGCATTTTCAAGTAATACGTCAGTGTGTTACAGTTCTTTGTTTGTCTGCTTACTGCTTACCTCTTTTTTGTCGTCTGTACCTTGCTATTGACTTATATCAAGGATGTATTCGCGTGTATATCATAATTTTCCTTAATACCAATTTATTTGAATTCAGCGCTTCACGTTATCTTTGATACACTTATATTAGCCGTCGTCTTTTTAACTTCCCTCTTAGGTGCATGTATCATGTTTCATTTTATTGTTCCGTATCTTCTTTGGTCTGCACTTAGCCAATAACATTAATGTAAATATTTATTGGAATTGTTTGTATCATCATCTTCCTCACAAATGTTACTTTCTTCATTAGAAGTTTTTCTATGAACACATCAAAACTTGAACTATCAACAAAGCCATCTCCAAAGAAGTTCCTTTCCAGACGAGGGTGAAACAGTACCGTTTCCAACACTACAACAGCGTCTCGCTCTAATAACGGCATAACATACATACTATTAGGTAATACGTAAGAACACAAACAATATTATGTATTAGATAACATGAATCATTAAGTAGACAACGTTGGATCGGTGTCAAGTGATAATGAGTAAGCGTAGTCATGAAAGTGTAAGTTGGTTGTGAATGGGAAAGACGTGGGTGTTGATCTATGACATGTATTGCCACCGGCCAATTTTTCTCGTAACTACGTTAATGGACTCTTAGATTTGATCATTTATTCTGCTTTTCGAACTATAAAGGTACAAAAGCTGACTTATTGCCTTAGGCATTCTTAAACTGTCAACTAAGAGTGGTGGAGAGAGGTAACATGGTAGGTGTATTTTTCATAAGACATGACAAGAGAACACTCTTCAGCATTTTCAGCATCATCATCTTGAATACGACTGAATACGAAAACCTACCAAATAGAGAAATTTACAGGACAGGCTACCACAAAAACCTGCTTAGTAATCCTCATTGGAAAACTTTCTCAAGTTTCACAGATACTTACATAAATTAGTCCATAAAAAATCTTTATTATTACAGAAAATCCTACGCACGTTAAATCCATCAAGAAAAACTTTTAAAGCCCATTTGTATGAATCAATTAAGTTGCCCGATGAATGCAATATTAGAAGTTGCATCATCGAACCTCTGTTTTGAGTCTCCGACTACGCATATTGCTTCTACTTATTGCATTTTACCTATAGGCAATTTAGCTACGTGTTGACAAATCTTCACATACATAATCATTTTCCTGCCCTTGTCCCATGTTACTTGGGGTCGACGCAACCCCTTTTGTTCTTATATTCTCCCCAGTCAGCCGTCAAGCTATCATTTACTCCTTTCTTATTATTCCTCACACAATCCATTCATATTTTCTTTGGTCTTCCTCTCTCTGTTCATCCATCAAAATTTATATTCATCACTCTTTTAGAATCTTTACTTACTATTTTCCCTAGTTGAGAAAAGATAGAATCTTTTATCAATCAACATCATGTAGTGTGTCCACTTGTCTAGCTTTTATGACAGTAATTACTTCTCCGCGTCCATTTTCGATGGACAGATATTACTTATCTATGTTTACAACTTAGTGTATAGAGCGTTAAGTTTATAGACCGTTAACATTGGATGATATGCAAAGTGAAAATGTGGCAAGTAAAAGTTTCCAAAGTGATTGAACATGTTGTTGCAAAATTATCGCTCAAAGAAGATGGTAATTTAATATTAGATGGCGAACATAAACTATGTGTTAGCGAGTCAGGCTGATTTTTATTTATCGCTTTAGGTCTATATACTATAGTCCTTTACTAGCACGTTCTCAACTACATTTTTTTTTTGGAAAATATATGTGACCTCATTGAAGATGGTGGGACAAGCTGGCCTAAAGCAACGACCACACTAGCCCTGGATCGAAAGAATTGTATGTCATGGGGAGAGATCTTTGCCCAGCAGTGGGGTAACAGTATCACGAAATTCGTGTGTTCAACTCCTACGCTCCTAGTACCAAAAGACATAAAACGTTGACCATAACATGAACCCTTTGACCTGTCAAACTCATAACTGCACTATATTATCGAGTGAAAGCGGCTTTCACGACGGAAGCGTACGAACGGACAGACAAAAGGCACGACTCTTTTATTCACACTGACCCCGACTAGATGGGCACAATGGAACACGTATTGTATGTGAGAATATTGGAATATTATTGTGACCAATTAAACTATGAGGATAGATTTGACATTCCGGCCTGTTTAGGTGTCCACCATCAGCTCACTGGGACGAAATATTTGAGAAAAGCTAAAGGCATTTATTAAATACACTTTGAGTATCTGACCTAAAACCGTAGTAATAGGTAGGTACGCAACGAGATGGTGTTAGGCTACAGCCTAAGGTTTTGTCAACTAAGATAGACACCGTCGGGAATCGAACCCAACACTTCAGAAAATGCAAGTCACCGATAACGCATATAATTCAGTAAAAATCAAATCATGATGCATCCACGCATTAATTAAAGACATTGCAATTCTGGAGCGGAGTACAACACTAGGTATGTGACTTACGCATATGCACACAAACTCACACTACAATTTACTATGTTGAACTGTTCATGAGCTAGACGAATTATGAAATACCAAATATGACATTTGACATCCACATGCTAACTGTCAAAATTGTACTTTCATAATGATTTGACTTGGATAGCTTTATCAAGACGAAAAAGAAATGCCAGTAGGGGGATTTGATAGTTGAGATATAGGTATTTTTAAAACCTTTTCCATTACATAGCATCACGCTTTTAATCCACAAAGGTTAAGGCAGAGGTGTAACTAATAGTACACCTACATTTCGCCAGTTATGTTTAAGTCCCATGTAATAGGGGGCGAGCTTATTGCCATCAATCGGGCACAAATCCTGACTCAGTGGCTGCTTCTGAGAAATTCCTGATGGAAAAATCCAATAACAATTTGCCTAACCCGGGAATCGAAACCAGGACACCTCATGCTTACTAATCGCGATCACAACCACTAGACCATCGACCAATAATTATTAGTTTATTCCTCTGGTAGTAAAATGTTCAATGTTTACAGGGTTAGTGATGCTTTTGCGCCATCGAGCTGATCAACTCCGAGCTCGTTTTTATTAGACAAGGTTATAGAAGACTAGTGTATTATGCAGATATCTCCTATAAAATTAACGGCATGCAATTATGAGCAGTATTATTTTATCGCTTTCAATGTTTTAGCACCTTGCAAGTAACCAGTAACCCTTCCTACCTAAAAGCAGAGATTTATCTTCTACGTATGTATAGTTGGCAAGTCATCAATGTGTACCTTCGCTGCTATTAAAATGAAGAGCGTATGATCTGCGTCCTGTTGACAATATAATCTGTTGTAGGATGTCAAATGACTGCTAATCGGGATTGATTATGTTCATACAATATTGATATTAGACTCTACTTGTCCTTAGACTGCCTTGTGGGTCTTGTGGTCGCAATCGCGATTGCTGAGCATGAGGGTTTGATACCCGGATCGGGAAAATTGTTATTGGATTTTTCCATCAGGAATTTCTCATTAGCAGCCACTGAGTCAGGATTTGTGCCCGATTGATGGCAATAAACTCGCCCCCTATTACATGGGACTTAAACATAACTGGCGAAATGTTGCTGTAATATTAGACACCTCTGTTTAACCCTGCGGGGATTACAGGCGTGATGTTATGTTGTCCCTAGGCTTCTTTTCTTTTCAGGCAAAGATAGCCCCAATTTGTTTTAAATCAGTTTTCCATTCAAAAAACCCCTTTTAACTATTTTAATGTTTTGATGAATGAACATAGCAGTAAAATGAAGCATTCATTACTCGACTTCGTTTGCTTCCTATTCACTTCGTTTCCATAACACAGCTGCACATCAATAGAATTTCATCACAAGTGTAAAACAAAATGATTCAATTACCAGTGGTCGGTCGCCTCGTGGGATATTAACGAAGTAATTGTTTAGACCATTCAATAATACACAATATGATTTATGTAGCTATATGGGTAGGTGTGTTAGCAAACAAATCTATCATCAAAGGCTCATGACTCATTTTTACGTTCTACATTTGGTGAGCGATAAAAAAGGCAATTTATACCAGAATTGAACGACTAAAATGAAAGGTTTTTGTATATGAGTGCGAATCCGGTAAAAAGAGACTTTTGTGTGAAAATATTTGTGGCAGAACTAATTGAATTATGTGATTTTTTGCCTTTTGTATGTTTCCGTTGCTTCTTTTACGGCCCTATTAAAAAGACAAATTGATTTAAACTTCACTCTGGGAAATGAATTAGATAGAATACAAACTCAAGGATTTTTCCCTTAAACATCATTGTTCGGATCTCTAAATACGTTTTGTTCTCTAGTAATGATCGCCTTTTCCACTCAATGATTAACTTTTGACTTATTGATAATGTTTTTAAAGTACTGATCGATTAAGCTCATATCAAATTCATATAGCGCTCAGTAATTTGCCAGTTGAACTCGATCGCCAAAAATACTGTTGTTTAATACCAACGTTTACAATACAAAGTCTTCTGTAATTAGAATTCAGTGAAACGTAACAATAGCATTATAAGTTTTGTTATCAGAGCACGTACCGTTGCAGTCGAGTTAACTAGCGATGTTCCGATTAACTCGATTGCCAACTTGACAGCTACCCATTTCCACTAACTATCATCATATCGATTAATTAACATTAATTATGATTTATTGCGTAGTTAACTTCGTAAATACTGTCCAGTGATAAATGTTAGTGCAAATAGGTAAATAATTTTGACAAATATTAATCATATCTTGTATTTGCATTCATATGCAAATGGATTTAACAAGCACACAATTTATTGGTAGTAGGTACGATTGATCAATGGTTTGCAAGAATTTAAGCTGTAAAAAACTTTGTTGTGGAAATCTATAGATTGTCGATGATAGTCCTAACTTTGGACATGCATCATCAGTCTGAACCAAAAGGCCATGAAAATTACAAACTGCATGGTTGGTATCGCGTATTGCAGCAGTAAACGGTGGTCTGCAAACCCGATTAATAGATTATACCTCCACCCGTATGAACGGTACACCACTAATATTAGCGAAACGGTAACATTGTTCGCTAACACTGGATTCGGTTGTACAAACAGTAATTACGGACGACCCTAATTGACCCCGTTCACACGTACACCGTTACTATTGGAATAAGCATGTTACACGCTTCTGCGGGCTTGCATTCGTTGCTCTGTTTTAACTGCAAAAATGTTTGCCATTTCGACTCGTCCAGGATTTTGTATTATTTTGTTTTAGTATGTTGCAAATGGAAATTGTACAAATAAAGGAAGTAAGAAAATGATTGATTGATACCTAAATTGAGTTCTAGTTTGTAACTTTGTACATCCCGGATGCTAGGTACAACAGCTAACCTGCAACCTACCAAGAAATCTATGTAGATAGTCGATTAATTGTGTATAGACCATTTTAGTTGCAAAGTGATGTATTGTAAACATCATGGTCTTTGACAAGGTCGTAATTACTTGCCATTCATAGTTCTTACCATTGACAAAGTGCACTCGTGGCTTTAACAAATCAATAGTTCCACACACACGATACATGTCACTTCAAAAATTCCATCATCCAAAACATCCTTTGATCGAGATTAATCATTTAAAATATTTCAATTAAAATTAAGCCACACTATACTAATTTATTATGAATTAGTTTTACCTACCCTTAATATCGTGGACAACTTCACAATGAAAACTGAAAGAAGAATATTTACCGTGAAACGATGAAGAAATATTCAAGTCAGAGTAAGGCAGTTGTGACCTAGTGACGTAGAAAAGTTTATATCCAAAAGAAGGTAACGCATGGATATCTCAAAAGACAAAAACGAACATTATTCGCGTACAAATAAAGTGTAGGTATGAGAAATTGTGTCACACGTGTCATGGCAAATCAAAACCTAGCTTCTTTTTGTCGTCACCTTACGAAATCGTACGTAACCCAGATAATCAAGTCATCAAGTAATTAATATTGCATAAAAGCAGAGCAAATATTGCACGTAAATCTTACATTTGATGTCAGACACGAGACATAAAGCGCAGGATAAATAATGATGTAAGCGATTTTACAGCGACTAACCTCGATTTATAGACAATATTATAAATCACACAATATAATTCTAAAGGTAAATCAAAAAAGAGGAATATTAGTTTTCTTTCATTCAGTACATGAAAAATAAATTAAACCAAGGAAATCAGCTTAATTATTTTGATAAAGCCAAAGAATATTGAACCGTACTTAAAACAGGGCATACCTACATTACAAGGCAACTTGATTGAATTTAAATAGAAATCGTAATAAAATTCAGTACCTATTTCTAAGAAATCAAATCAATTACCTATGTATTTTACTTTAATAAGGAATAAAATCCAGTAATCAGAAATTCCTAACACACTTGGAAAAAACCAGTCGTTTAAAAGCCCTGCATCTAAATATTTATTACGACATTTAGCCAGCGCGCGCGCATGAAACATGGGCGTGTCTACATCGGTGAGTCGAGCCATTTCTCCGAGCTATCCACACATATTAACGACATTTTAATGGCACAGCTATCGCACCAATTACTGTACACGACAAAAACAAACACAATGTTGATTGATTATGTTATAACAGGTCCGTTTGATCAGTGGGTAGTAATCAGTGAATATCAGCGGTTTCTAATTAATGTCTCACTAATCGACTGTAGTTTGATTTCAATCAAATGTTTTTATCAAGATTCTCAGAACAGTATCCTATTAGATGTTGAAGGAGTTAATAAAACTTATCGTGATATAGAAGAACAGTTTCGTAATGATCTTAAAACAGCTGAATTATTTACCCATAACGTCACTCTTCGTTAAACGAACTCACAAAAGCTGAAATAGAAACAAAACCCTCTCCATAGAGTTGGCTGCACCTATCAATCAACGATCTGAAAATAGTCTGCCCGGAAGCGAACCCCGGCCTAGCAGTTAATTGCCGTGACAATAACACCAGCGCTCATTATCCTAAATTTGGACCACACCTATCTACTAATGGATGCCACTCGAGATGACTAAGACGCTTCAGGAGGATACTTGAGGTTTGGAGTGGAGAGTTTAAATGAAGAAGAAATCTTAATTAATGTTGAGGATTTTAAAGTGGAATAACATAAAAATTGAAATAGTTGATGGCCGTGTCATTTTTTGTTCCTAAGGGGTGTAAACAGACCCTTAACTAAGTCGAAAGACACTTGTTCTCCCAGTCATTGCGATTTTTTTTTGTTCTGGGCCATATCTGGGAACCTTCTAGTTACGGAGATATTGGAGGTCAATGTTCTAACTTTTTCACAAGTCTTTTCTTAAAATACTAGTTTTTAGGGTAATATCTTTACTTTGAATACCTCCATGACCCGTTAACTATTCAATGCATCCATCAGCACAATGTTTTGAGTGTGTTACATATAGTTTTACCGTAAATCGTGATTTTTCACCCTCAAAAAAAGTCGTTTCCCAGCTATATTTTTTGAGTACGGTTGACGGCTTCGTGAAGGGTCCGTTTACACCTTGTATGAACGTATTTTATGGAGCAAATTTCTGTTGACAATGACATAATATTACACGAATCGAACATCACAAATGTCAACATACTCGAGATGGAAAGGAAAATTATCTGACGACTATTTGACAATGCTTCTCACGTCTGGAGCGAGAGAAAGCATTGTGGATATAATATAACGTACGAAAATGAAAGGCGCTCAGAACAAGGACAATTGTATTTGACAACGTTCGCACGTCCGTGCCTCGATTCCATCGCTTCAGACAAGACGCCATGGCAAATAAAACTAACGTAAAAACTAAGAAATCAGGTGTCAATTTCAAACTAAATGACAACTTAGTAAAACCAATATTAGTCGTACATGAGTAAACACTAATCTGACAAATTAATGAAGCAAATGATGACAAATTAACAATGTGGAACGAATCTTTTAGTTATACCAATCGAAGTGACATTAAAAGACAGCCAGTCTTGGGACACGCGAAGGTTAATAAATACAATCGGTCTGCAAATCGCGGACAACGACGCACGTGACTAAGTCTGCTACGTGAACTATTACTGACAACAAAGAGATTCAACCACAAAATATCACTGTTATTACGATAAATTGCGGGATAAACCCGAATAAAGAACTTACAAACTTGATGATGGAAAAATATCCAATACCGAACGTGATTAATGTTTGGCTTTAAAATTGTATGAAGTAATATTTTATTACAATAGGTAGGCGGACAACGTGACAGATAACACTACTAGTTATCAGTCTCAATACTCTCAATCCATTAAAACAAATAATAAATGTTAATGTAGAAAACCTTGAATATGACGAGCTTCTAATTGGTATAGTAAATCCTGCAAAAATACTAGTTGTTTACAATGTAAACACAAACGTAAATAAAGATAAAGAAAATATTCAGCCAACCGTAAAACATAAACAGTAAAAGAATAATAGTTGGAAATAACAGCGATGATTTAAGATTCAAAATGGTACTTATCCAATTATTCTAAAAAACAAATAAGATGGATTTTGAACTTGAGTGCAATGCTAATAAAGTACAAAGTTAATTAAGCGATGTGAAGAGGAGGAAAAAGCGGGGTCACGCTCAAGAGGACACGACATAATACTGTGCAACGATTGTTAGTAACAGGTGACCTATAGGCGATGCAATAAACATGACGCATCAAGACCAGTTTACCCAAAGCAGTTGCCCATAACTTGTAGCTGAATTTTAAGGCAGGTTGTTATTATAGATGCCATCGACAAGCTAAGAAGAAGTTATCCATTTGAGCCTAAAAACCAATATTTCCAAAAAGAGTATGTTTTAAACCAATGCCATATCCAAGCAATGTTGACACCCGATTCATGTTCAGCAGTAACGTGCAAGTTTAGAGATTTTAACATCGGATTACCAGTGAGTCGCCCACGAACGTTCAACCAGCTTTATCTCAAACAAAACGCTACATACAGTATTTATAAAATGACGATAAAACTGAATCAAACAAGCCCTTTTCGATCAAAGAAGAAGTGATCAGTGCGAATAATGTACGCGGATATCAACGATGTACGGGAAATGTGCTTTCTCAGGTGTGAACACTTCCTGGAATACAGAAGAAGGTGAAACTTGGTGATAACTGAGACACATCTGACCGCTTTCCGCCAGACGTGAAGGCTCCATCGTATGCGGCTACGTGCTCTGAATGACAATCAATTAAAGTTTATATTGATATATTAACACCCAATTGATGCGCCGCCGCGTCGATTCTATTGATTTTCTGTTCATTTGAACTATTCATAGTAATTTATAAGTTTAAATGGTGTAATAGAAAGCAATGTTGATTATTTGAGTGTTCATTCTAGATCGGACTCCTTAAATCTCAATATTGAAAATCTAGATAAATTATCAGAAACAATATAAAAATTCTTGCATATTTTAAACTAACGTTTTGGCTGCAAAACTATGTCATTATCATCTTAAAATTGCTAAAGCAGATTTCGAATTTATTAATGAACTTTCTTCGTTTGACATTAAGGCGTTTGGTCCTAATAACGACCAGTAGCACAAGATCAGTTTAGTATTAACAATGCCAGTTCCCGATACATAATTCACGTCGATAGTGAAAGTTCTTGATCTTGTTCGAGGTCGGCTGTTGAGTGTTTAGATTATAAAACAATGACACGATGGAAACAATACAGCCATGACAAATTTGATACCAGATACTACAGGACTCGCTAACGTACGTTTCAATTCAAGCGAAAATTGGCACAAGTGAAAGTTATAAAAGGTCACCTGTCAAGTTGCCAATAATATATCTGTTGTAAACAATGTAGTAGTAGTGTTTCGATAGGTTTGACAACATTGAGTCATAAACAAAGCAAAACATTCGATTACGATTATTGCATGGCAATTAATCACAGTAGTTATTGGAGTAACAACAAAACATGACAGATCGACGAACAAAACACGTGAACGATTATTCGTTTTCCAGATCACTTTCAGTTGGACAATCCTAGTAATCGATTTGTTTTTACGAAGACATTTCGGTGATTGGGTTGGACGACCGTGCAGTGCCTTCGGTTCCGGCGGCTAGAGGGTAACGCACCCCTCAAGTTCACAGTCAACCCCGGGAATAATGGGACGGGAGTTGGGACGCGACGCGACGGCGACCGCCCTAGGGTGCACTGCAGTCACACACACAACACAACAATACAACACAGGCGAAAGGGACAGAAAATTGCGCAAAACTTCGAGCCGATGTTGCCTATAGATAGTGGTCTACGTATCAATTAAATCGCAGCGGTATCTGTTGATAATGTAATGGCAAGGATAGAATTCGACTAAACCCGAAACAAACTTGGTTTCAATATTTGCATTACACACAATTTGGATGCCTAAATTCATAATCGATTTGCCAGTGGCTGTATCCCATAACGAATTTACCCATAGCTAATACAAATATTTTGATAATCGTTGCTAATCTATGTTTGGAACGGGTAATCGCTAATTAACCAATAAAAATGTTATAACATTTGTAATACCAAGAACACTGAGAAACTGATAAGGAATATGCAAGACATGTGTAGATGTAACACGATTGTTGAATATATACAGTAAACAATAGTACGTAGAAACGGAACTGACAAAGTAAATATCCAACATACTCACTGAGGCTGAACAATGATGTGGAAGATGCAGCAAAACCACTTGATATCAAAGTCAGTGGAGGAAATCCATTCTCACGGACACAGCACTTGTAAAACGAACTCTTGCGGTTTTCACAGTCTCTTGTTTATCAACGAGATCACTGAATTGAACGTCTCTAATAATAAAAATTAACATTAATATTGCAGGTTATTATTGCACGGAAGTATTGCTGAGCTCTATCGCAGGAGGTCGCAGGACCGTTTTCGGGATATCGATCTGATTTCGGGGCGCTGCAGTTGCCACACTGTCTCTGGCTTGAATTTGGTTAAAGCTCACTGTTAAATGTTCGTGGGCTGGTCTTTAGTATAGTTTGTGTTATTATGTTTGTTTATGTGGTACGTAGAGGTCGCGATCAGCTGTTGCTTACAGAGCCGGGCCGGGCGCGGTGTGCGAGCGTGCGAGAGTGCCGCGCGCGACTGACTGCCAGCCTCGCGCGAGCTCGGGCTTGCTTCGCCACCGCCGCTGTTGGAGCTGCGGTGTAGGCGCCCCGCGGCATCTTAACGGCCCGTTACCTACATATGAACGTACTACGAAGATATGTAAACAAACAACACGCCTTAAATCTCCTCATGTGGTCGCACAAACGTTACTCAAAGATTTTTCTACTTTTGGAGATCGTTTGAATTTTATGAAGACTTTGCTTCTTCACTTAGGTTTGCTTCAGTGTTTAAGTTCTTTGATTTATATATTTTTGCTTAACATTAAATAAATGTTTCTTAGTATTATTTGCACTTATTCTATTTACAATTACTTTAATACGTACGAGTTCCTCGAAAAAAATTATGTATGTAACTTATCAGTGAAGTCATAAATATTTTATCTGAACAGATATGAGGTAATAAAAACTGCAGTGATTTTGTAACCTTCAAAATTAAACCGTACAAACTTAATCCAAGACGAAATACCGGACAACGTGGTATTACAGAACAAGCTGGTTTAGGGAACAATGCAAACAATGCCCAAATCTCACGAGCTTCCGTCGAGCAAGACGCAATCCGTTGTGTCACTCCAGTTGCGTGGTCACAATCAACATTCAACGCAATGTTGATGAAAAAAATTAAACCAGAACTGTTTGTGATAGCAACGACACTTAACAACAAACTTCATTAACACAATCGTGTAGGTATAAACTACGCGTGGAATTCCAAAATAAGGCATGCGACTGATGCGACCAAACAATCGTACATAATGAAAACAAGTGGAGTTACATCCTCTGATATAACATTAGCAATAAACAAAAGCGCCTTATTGTAATGAATAAACAATGCGGACCTCGCTACAGAGGCTATCGATGTAGGGATAGCTGGGTAAGAATACAATGGCTAAGAGCAAACACGGGTAGACGGAGAAGATTCTAAGCAAAACGAAGATATAGCGGACATAGTTGTAGACAATAAATAGCTGCAATGAAATTCTGAGACTTATTGGATGAAATACTTCGGAATTACTATTAACTTTCAGTGTGAAGATTTAGACATAACATTATCTCTTTAAAACGCAACTTTAACACGTTTTTCGATTACCAACGATAATTAACGACTTACGAAGTACCGTCGTACACTTCTGGATCGAGTCTGTCAGATGTCTCCCATTTAATAGCAGCGAGCTGCTATTTCGTCTCTTTCTTCCTCGTAAACGAATATGTTATTATTGTATAAGATGTGTATTGTGCGCGTAGCATCTGCCTGAGCGTGTCTATTCACCGGCTGACCTTTACCCGTCGTCGTCTTGTGCACGTGCGCTTGCAAAACATGGCACTTTAAATACCACGATGCTTCGACATTTAATGCTATTGGAAATGTCTTTACCTGATTGGGGCTGTGGATGGGTTACTAGGTACCTCTGGTTTTGCTCTTCAACCTTTGCTTTGCATCACGTGTGGCATTTGATTCGAGAAAATATAAGACGGATTTCTATTTTTAGTGTTACCCCAATTTCGGAATCTTGCATATTCTGTACCAAATTAGAAGTAATGAGTCCGATCCGATCATTAATCGAACGTAAGAAAAAGCAGTCGCGGGCGAGACTAGTCATAAAAAAAAACTGTTATCTCCATAAATAGTATATTGGTTTAGAAAAAAGGGTCGTGACTTATAGTGACGGAAACGTGGGAAAAATGCGTGAGTTCGACCCAGAAGAGCGAGACGGGCATCACGATCCAGTTTTTATCGATGTTCCGGAATCAATGACTCTCGAAGATACATTGACTGCAGTGAACATTCAAAATGGTACACTTTTGTATAGCCGTTTAGAATGCCGGAGAATTTCGAAACAAGTCAATATTCTCACGATAGAAGAAAATGGCTTGTTGTAACTTACTTGACATGGTTGAAGGAATTGGAGGAACATACCTGAAACAATAATGACATAAATCAATACTCAGTTATTAAAGTTCTAATTTGTAAATCAAAACGCATACGCGCGGGAATCCCATCAACCGTGACTACTATCTTGTACATTAACCTACATCCAAAATATACGAGTATTGCACACTACAACGTAAGAAACGAGTGCGCACTGGATCGCCATTAACGTTTCACACAATTCTGTCGAAATCGAAAGTGTTGTTTCTAATTACGACATAAACGACACTTGTGATGCGGAAAATAAAAATCACGCTTAGTTAGTCGTTAGCATTCTCGAATGTGACGTAACTTAAGATACGGTTGAATGAAGGTTGCTTGTTAGTTTTTGAAGTATCGATTCTTTGGGCGGAAGTGAAAAAATCTAAAGATCAACCGACATGGATTTGTCATTTGATGTAAAGGCTCCGTTGTGCAAGACAATTAGAGATAAAGTTATCAGCATTGCATTCAGAATTTACATGGGAAAGTCGTATTATAACAGTAACTTAAAGCAGTCTAGACGAAAAAATTTGCTTTCCTCACATGCGAGACGTCTGGGTAGGACTTCGGATACAAATGAAGTTATTTCAAGTCTTTCCCGAACGTGGTTTTGGAAGCAAACTAAACAGGATATACATACGGAACGAATGTCCTGGGTGCCGTTGTATTTTCAATAAGGTTTGTCTAGACTTAGTCTAGCCTGAGGGAGGGTGAGCTTTGGATTTTGAGTTTATGACCGCGTCTGGAATCGATAGATATGTCTGGGGGACTGAACCCTAAAAACGAGTTTATAGCTTCTGGAGTTTTTAGTAGTGAGAAGGGGTTAATTGATGGTTGAAATGTCTGGCTAGACTAGACGGGAGTGCTGAGCGCGGTGGCCCCTCTCTTACTGCAGTGGTATAAAACATGCATCAGGTACAGTCTGGCGCTACCGCGTTGCATCAAAATTTCAAAAGTTGAATATACTACCCGTACTAGTACTATAGTCCTATTATAAATTCAATTTGCACCGTGTTATGTTTCTTAGTTCGATACGACGAACCGATTTTGTGATAGAACAGTTTTATTTTGCGCTTTTGAATTACTGTGTAATACTAATTGGCATGTAGCTATGACTTTTAAGAAACCAATGTTATTTTAGTAAATTAAATGTAACACTTTATAGCAAATCATTGATGCCGGAGCCCACGCGTATTATTTCTATGGAGAAACTTATAGCAACTGCTGGATTATGTCATTTATTTCCTGCAAATAATTATGGTCATTACGGAAGAGTCCGCCGCTAGAAGTCGCATGTATCCTTCGTATAAGGCAATGTCGGACAAGTGTTAGTACTATGTTGTATGTGTTAAATAAATTGAGGCAAACACAATTACAGGCATTACTTCATGTATTTGTTGTTGGCTATCGTTAACCACAGAATGCATCGGAACGGAACGGATCGGTATTCTGCATAAATCTCAAATTCATTTATTTACTAGACTGCATCGTTGGTCTAGTGCTGGCGAGCGCGACTGCCCATGAGCTCCTGGGTTCGATTCCCAGGTTGGGCAAATTGTTATTGGGTTTTTCCATAGGGAATTTCTTTCTCAGTAGCAGCCACGGAGCCTGGATTTGTGACCGGTTGGGGTCAATAGGGTCGCCCCCTATTACATGGGACTTAAACATAACTGGCGAAATAACGTACTATTAGTTACACCTCTGCCTTAACCTTTGTGGATTAAAAGCGTGATGCTATGTTATGGAAAAGGTTAAAAATATATCTCAACTACCAAATCCCCCTGTGCTGGTTGCGGTTTGTCATCAGGAATTTCTCAGTAGCAGCCACGGAGTCTGCACTGAATGGCAATAGGCTCGCCCCCTATTACACTCTTGTTCACAAGCGTTTTATAAATAGCGAACTGCAGCAACGTTTTTTGAAAATTTAAATTAAATAGTGGTTAGTTAGTATTGATGGACGTTCGACAGTTTTATCGATAAAAATTCCATTGAGCGTACGAATTATAAAAAAAAAATACGAAAAACGAAACTGAAAAAGTTTCAATGAATTGCTTCAGCATTTTCAACTTTGAACTAGAAGCTTTCTGCAAGCGGGTTAGTAGAATAACGACCTCGAATTTGTCTTAGTTTAAGTGCATTGAACTATAACACTGAAAGGCCAATCGCCTTAACGTTCTTTTTTTGGTTCTACTATATTATGCATTTTGAGCAGACACGTAAGGAACTTGGCTTTGTTACTTTATGAGGACATATTAAAGAGCAATGTTCTTTAAACGCCTATATTATCATTAACCTTGTCCAAGATCTTGAAAAGAAACCACAAACAATGAGAACATGGTTCTTGCCATTAAAAAAAAAATAAAAACGTGAATGTTAGAATGTTAACCATAGCCCATGTAACCGACTAACAGCATGATGTCATCGTAGTATCTATCATGAAAAATCCTATACCAACAAAAAAATGCGAAGTAGATAGGTACATAATGTTAATATGTGTATTAGCTCAATCTGCGATAAAGCCAGTGATTCACGGGCCGTTTGTGTTAATTTTAAGCTTCCAAGCCAGACGAACAATAATACAACTTTTCCCTTTACACTTGCTAAGTGATATTTCCGTTGGAGATTGCACCTACTTATAATTTAATACTCCGAGAAACGAGTTTATTGACACCTTGAGTCAATGCAGCCGTATAAATAAAAAAAAAAGTTTACAGCAGATTCTATTCTTGACTTTTAGAATCGAATGTTGCCAGCCCCAAAAAAGGAAATAGAAAAGATATTAATTTTATTTGCATTATGAATGAAAGTATACACGAAATTGATTAGATTTTGCTTCTAACTGTTTTTATAGCTTCGAAATAACTGGTCAAGAGCTTTCAATTTCGAAATGTAATGGAAAAATTATTTTATTATTTTCTGCATTTTTTTGTATATCTAAATCGTTTAGTTGTAAAAAATAAGATTTATCTGCAGATTCATGTTAAATCTAGAAAGCAACTACAAATTGTTTCTTTATTAAAAGCTAGAATTCAGAAATTCAAATTGACAGTTACAATAATGATGTTAAAGTAGCTTTCGCCTTTTCGGCTGAATGAACAAATCGACAAAGGGCAGACCGCAAAAAACCGTAAAACAATTTCTCTTTTACACTATAATTCCAAAAACGAATAGCTTTTTTTCACAATATTTTTTTCTAGTTTTGTCTTACTAACTTTGTTTTGTTTTGGTCCAGTCATAACATGTGTTTAAAAAAAATAGTTTAATTACAAGCGAGAGTGTTGGCAGCTCGCGCATGCGCTGTTCGGAGCTGGGTTTGTGGGGCACTCGCGCGCAGCAGTCGACCGTCACGCCCATTGTGCGGTGCTATTGTGTAATGAATAATTGCATGTAGGTGCGTGTACGTACTACCTACTTCGTACAATTGGGTGGCAAATTGCTACTTCTATTGGGTAGCACACTTTTTAGGGAATGGTGGTCAGCCAGGCTTCTTTTTTTGGATAAGAGAATGTTTGGAAAGTAAGCTCTTATTTTGTGAATGGATGAGGCAGTAACGCGATGGGTGGTAAATTAAATATGGATATTGCTTATCGAATTAAGACGATAACAGTTGAACATGAACAACAAGTTCAAATTAACACAAAAGTAAGTAGGAAATCATGCAAAAACAGGCCACATCGTTGCAAACCGACCACATAGCGAAATCTCCGATTTCAGGCAATTACTCTAATTAAACACGTAAACTTGAGACGTTAGTTTCGCAATTGTAACAAAAAATGAGGCTCTGGCACACTGAACTAGTTCGTAAGTAACAATGCCCGAATATTACAATGTAGCTGATTATGACAGATAGCAAGAAATAACTCGCATTTTTGACAAACGACGTGTTCTTACTAAAAATGGGTTGAAACAATTGAAGGAGTCCATTAGGGTTGAACAAAGAAGTGAAAACCTGTCCAATTCGTCTCTGGGAATGTGTGGTTTCTTGTTAAGTATGACTCATGAAATCCATATTATCTTGAGATTATCAAGGCAGAAGGTAAACCGCATTAGGGCTGCCGCGGCTGAATTTTGAGATTTTTTGGAGAATTTGAAAAGATAATATCATGATTGGTTGTAATTATGTGTCTTTTTTTGCACGCTGTTTTTTTGAAGGCTCTTAAAGTGGCTTTATACAATTTATCAAACCACTTCTAATAAATCAAATGGTTTAATTTAGAAGCACCTTCTTTTCGTATCGATTAACTATCCATCACTCGTTTAGTCACACTACATTTAAAAGCTACTGACATAATCATCGAATCGAATAAATACTACATTTTTTTACGTGGTAACCGTATTAGCTTCGGTTTCCCTTCCACCCTGTATATCGGTCAGAATAATACCTATTCTGATTTCTGCTCATCCTCAAACTTCGAAAGCACATAACTGCGCGCCCTAACGACACCCAAGTTAATGTATGCGCAGGAGTGAAAGCTCGTCGCCGTGTCACCTACCGACGAGATTTTGATTGACTCCCCACACTGTATGGCCGCGATTGCCGCTAATTATTTGTGGCCTTAGAAAACAAGGCGTATTTTATATAGGAAGTAAATTATGGAGTGATGGATGTACTAGAATTAGTTTTGTCATTAGACGCTGATTGGGGGAAAGTGTAATGGGGATGATATATCGATTATGGCTTGTAAGATTTCCACGTGGTGGGTTATGGGCTCACAAAGGCTGTGTCCCATCAGTTTGAACGATATAGGCTCATTATGTACCTGCCTCGCTAAAACCTGCTTTAAATACGTTAAAGTTGCGGGTCACATCTATTTGTATTTCGGGATATTTGAATGTCTCATAATCAATTCTGTGAACGTAGAATGGGGACACATCTGACATTCGAATATTAAGCTTTGTAAAGTTCTTTTAGCTGTCTCTACTACTTACAGAGAACTTAAAACTATGTTTGGGTTGCTCTTTAAATTATCAAACAATGAACTGACAAGAGAATGCACTCCCAATGTTCATGTGGGTGTCATGAGAAGTAGCTGTGGTCAAATACTTTGAACGAAAAGAATATTTGGGCTTCTGGTACATTGAGACAGCCTCTACGGTGCCACAAATGTTGATGAGTACAAGTGTGTTGTGCGAACCCAGGGCAGTCCACAATGCGAGTGAATTATTTATTTTGACAGGTCACATTTCGATAACTTTAAGAACATCCTTTGGTACAATTGAATACAAACACGAACCATTTACCTACAGTTGAAACATTCGTATTTATCCCTGCGAAGCGAGTCTGCGAAGTACCAATGCCAGGCAGTACTTCGGTACTAACCGGTGATTTGTTGCAAAACATCAGATGCGCAGACGCAGATGCTCATTGTTCAGCCAGGAACATACTTGACCTACTTGAATAGCGTTTTATCTGTTTCACAAGATTTATGCTACACTTAAAGTTGATGCGTAGATCTATGCTTCTGTTTTTAAATTGATGATGAGTAATTTTATTGGTACGGATCTGATGTTTGTTTACTACTTACCTAATAATTACGTAAATACAAAACATACATATTATAATAGTAAACATAACATCAGGCTTGTGTTTTGGGCGGCAGTGTATATAAGTATAGTGACAATAACACCAACTCATCTACATTTATAGTTAAGTTTAGCTCCCATGTTACAGAGGGTAATCTTATTATCATTAACGGAGCACAAATCTAGATTCTGGGATGATAGAAAAACCCAATAACACTTTTCCAGACTTGTCTATCGAACCCCTTGTTCGTTTCAGCAGTCCCGCAAAACAGTCCCATGACAATGTATTGCTTGTTTGTGATGTTCTAATAAACGAATCACGTTTGAATGTGGGAAAGTATTTTAAGGCAGAATTTCAGAGATATTTTCGATACACAACCATTCATTAAGAAAAAACGCTGAACGTTATTAGATTTTTCCTTCAAAAATTTCTCAGTAACAGCCAGAGAGTCTGGATTTGTGCCCAGTAGATGGCAAAAGGCTCGCCCCATAATACATGAGACTTAAAACATAACTGGCGAAATGTTGGTGTACTATTAGGTACACCTTTCCCCTTCAGGACTTAAAGGCGTGATGTTATGTTATGCAATCATTCATTATCTTCAGCAACTAATGACCGGCATAGTTCACAAGAAGAAACATCAAAACATTTGGCTCGCGAGCGGATGTATGAGTAACTGAGCATAGGATAGACATTTAGACTCAAATGTTTACTTGATTCTTGTAGAAATGTATGTCGTTCTACACTATTAAACTAATATTCTGTGCTAATACAATGTGCTTCGAAGCAGTAAATAATGTGCAAAGACCGCAGACAAATGTGAGGTGACTGGGAGCCCGGATGCTGGATCTACCACGTATTATGTAATGTAGGCATCCGAGATAATGCGTCTTGCGTACTGTAATGATGAGTGTTACTTTTATGTTCGAGAGCAGAATAGAAAACTCTTGATAAAAGGTGGCCCCGTGGATTTAGACGGCTTCGTCATTGCTTTGCCACTTTTGACAACAACTGGCCAATTGAAACTTCAGTAAGGATTCAGCTATCTAACTGTGTAAGTTATATTCATCAACCTTAACGTGATAAAGCCCCCTATTACATGGGACTTAAACTTAACTGGCGAAATGTGGGTGTAGTAATGGGGACACCTCGGCTTGACCCTTCGGGGTTTACAAGCGTGATGTTATGTTATGTTAGCGTGGTAAAGTAACAACTATACAGATGTCTGTATTAATTTGATCTCCCTAACTAAAGCATTACCTTACTTCTAATTACTAAGCCTGAGATGAGGACAAAAGCATGATTAAAAAGTTTTATAAAGGGGGTAATGGTAATTGGCAGCCAGTAGTGCTGCCGCATATCCAGTCATCTGGCTGATATTTTCAAGGATGCATAAGAGAAGATACAAAACCAGGACAAAACCAACGATCAGTGGTCTACATAAGCTCCAGATCGCAAGGATTGGAAGTCATGGGGAGAGGCCTTTGCCCAGTAGACACAGGCTAACAGTTTAAAGTTAAGGTTATTTTAATACAAAAGAACTAGGGTGAAACCCTCCCTGGTATGCGTTACCTACCTTACCTACCTAATGATTGCCGAGAATGGTTTAATCTTTACCCAAGTTTCCTAATACGATTCCCCGAAGGATTCAATTGGTTTAACGCTCGTAAATACAGAAGCTCATGGTTTCCTAATGACGAATGGTAATCGATTCCTCGTAATATGCCGCGAGCCAAATGGGCGCAATCACGCACCAATTCCAAGCCTTTAATGTTTTTTTATAAAAGGTTATAAATATCTTAAGGCGTTGCGGCAGACCTCGTAGAAGATAGCGGGTCGAGCTAGACAAGACCAGCGACCAGTGGTCCACATTGGCCCTGGATCGAAACAACTGGAAGTCATGGGGAGAGGCCTTTGCCCAGCAGTGGGATGATGCAGGCTAACAGTAACAGTAATATCTTAAAAAAATATTTCTAGTTGTCTATCTAGAAATACCAGGTAGATGGGGATATCAACGCACAAACGATTACGGCGTACTCAGTACATCATTCCATTCCATTTCAGATAGATTTTGACCGTGTAGGTATTGCACATTTGTGTAGGAAACAGCAGATTTTTTTTTTAAATTACTGACGAAAAATTTCTATGTGGGGGGAGTCAGAATGACGTACTGAAGACGTGGTAATCGTTTGTGCGTCGATGATCCTTCCACCCTGCATATTTACGTACACTAACGTAGAATAGAATAGAATAGAATAGAATAGTCATTTATTTGCACAGAAAGTTGGTACAAGAAATGGATGTTATTTAACATAAAAGTGAGCCTTAAACTTTCTACCTTAACTAAGGCATGCAAAACAGTTTCATAAAAGAAATTAAATTCAATTAAAACGGACATAACACAAGCATAATACAAGCACAATGTCAAAATAAATGATTAACTAAATTTATAAATATATTATATTAGTGAAATTATTAGAAAGAAATCCAGTCGATAGCAATGACATTATTTTTCAAGTCAATAGCATTTTAGTTAGGTTAATTAGTGTTTAATTTAGTATGTCATGATTGAATTAATTGTTAGGAATAGGTACAGAATTGTCAGGATTAATTTAAGTATTTATCATTTAAAAATTCGCAAATTGAATAATAACATTTATTAGTCAACAAATCTATCAATTTCTTTTTAAAGACTGGTATAGCTTGTGTTTTTATTTGATCGGGTATTTTATTAAATATGATCGGGCCCATACATAAAACACTTTTCTTTAATAAGGCGGTGTCATAACCACTAACATGTAGCATGTTTACATATTGTTTCCTTATAGGCCGGTTTCTGATATCGGACACTTTATTAAAGAGATACATATTTGATTTAACAAAAACAGCAATTTCGAAAATATAAAGAGATGGGAATGTCAATAATTTCAGGGACTTAAACATAGGTACGCAGCTATCTGTTACTGTCAAATTACAAATTGCCCTTAAACATCGTTTTTGAGCCTTGAACACCTGTTCTCTCAGGCTACAATTACCCCAAAATATTATGCCGAATCTCAAAGTCGACGCAACTAGCCCATGATAGGCAACTAATCTTGTGGCCATGCTAACTTTTTTTGATAGGTTATAGAGCACATATGCAGCTACACTTAGTTTTTTACACACTTCTTCTGCTTGTGGCTTCCAAGTTAGTTGGCCATCTATCAATATACCTAGGAATTTAGCAACTGTTACTTGGTCAACTTTTTGTCCATTATGATGTAGATGTAAGATTTTTGGTGGAATTCGTTGATAAAAATGCATAACATTTGTTTTTGGAATATTGATAATTAAATTATTTTTGTCAAGCCAGTGTACAATGTCCGTTAAAGTATTATTTATGTTCTCTTCATATGTATTTCTGTCAAGGCATTTAATCAAGGCAGTGCTATCGTCAGCGAAAAGGACCATAGGATGTTCAATGTGCCGTGGCAAGTCATTAATGTACAATAAAAATAATAAAGGGCCCAGCACACTGCCCTGTGGTACACCATACCTAATAATTCTAACTTTAGATAGAATTTTTTTCTCACTCTTAGTTCTCCAGCATATTTTAGTGATCTCTGTAAGCTGTTTACGGTTGCTGAGGTAGGATTTTAAGAGATCAAGTACATTTCCTCTGATTCCTATGGCATTTAATTTATTTACTAAGATTTCGTGATCAACGCAATCAAATGCCCTCGACATGTCCGTAAAAATTGCACAAACTGGTACTTTTTTATCAACATTCTGCATGATAACATTTATTAGATCATAAACTGCCATATTTATGCCTTTATTCTTTCGGAAACCCTTTTGTTCTGCACATAAAATGTCAAATTTCGATAGAAAAATATTAATCGCGTCATAGAGAATCTTTTCCATAACTTTTGAAAAAATTGGTACTAATGCAATTGGCCTATAGTTTGCGAGATCTTTCTTATCGTTTTTTTTAAATAGAGGTTTTACTATTACAGTTTTCAAGCTATCCGGAAATACACCAGAGCTAATACATATATTAAGTATGTGACTTAGATGTGAGGCGATATCAGCCGATACGAATTTTACGACCTTAGTTGATATACAATCATATCCAGTGCTATTTTTATTTTTTAAAGATTGTATCGCTCTTAAAACATCTTGCGGTACTACTGGATGCATAAACATTGAGTTTGGGTAACATGTCAAATTCTTAGAGTCCAGTGTTGTCGTCATATTTTTTTGTGTTTGGTCAATAAAATAATCATTGTACAATGTGTAGGAAAATGTATAGGGTTGCATTTTAGAACGAACTGTAGCAAGACTGGTTCTTGATTTAAAGGAACTATTCCAAGCTGACCGTAACCGCAAACCGCATCGGCAAAATCGTTATGCCAGGCCGCAGCGACGCGACTAGTTACCGCAGCGACATTATGGAAGCGTTTGGGCAGCTTTGCCGCAAGAGTTTGCGGTTACGGTCGCCCCTCGGGATTGTACTTTTAATTTCCAGTTAAATTGGCGCGTAATCAATACCTAATTATCATATTTCAATAAGGACCAAGTGGCCCCAGGTTCCTTGACTCTGTTATCAAACCGCAGCCATTTTACTACCTCTAACTTAACCAACAAACAATTGAATACTTCAATAACTCTCCTTACTCATTGCTACAGTTAACTACCCTACAAAAGATGAAGCCAGTTAGAACCTAGAACTTCAACAATTTGGTCAATAGGGAGCCCCGTTATGAATCAACATTATAAACATAAAAGCAAAGTCTACCTGTTCTTGACTCGATCCGTTTCACCATACATGGCTGCTTCGAGTCAACTTCCTAGGCATTTCGCAAGGAAGCAACTGTGCCAGTCGGCCGGCTTCCGGCTCTTTAGAAACTGGACTTTATAACTAGAGTATAAGTTATAAAATTGCTTGTGTGGGTTTGTCAGTATGTACGTATGATAGACAATGCCCATTTTTGGTAATAAACCGATTACGCTTAGAGTTTCGTGGTAACTGATAATAAATGTACGGCAGCCGTTATACTTACTCAGTTATTATGTTGTAAATTGTACGCTTTTTACATGAATGTGTTAGTTTCGTGCAATTATGGGGTTTAGAATATTTATGTTAGTCGGGTAGTACCGTAGTAGTGACATAACAGTAGTAATAACGATATTGATTTGGAAATTTTCGTGTGTTATGATTTGTGTATATTTTTTTTTCACTTATCCTAGCGTTCATCAAAAGGATGAATCCTATTTTTATTACAATCTAGCCTTGTGTATCGACTAATAAGTAATTTAATGAAAACCTTAACTGCGAAATTGTCTTTACTAAGAATGTGTCCAATAGCACTTTTCTTATTGTCTCTAAGTATTAAGGCGAATACACGTCGTTCTTGTGTTTATTTGGTAACACTTGTGCTACATTACACTATTCACTAACACTAAACACTAACTCGAATGGTTTTGTTCTTTTTAGTCTTCTCACTATGTCCGTGTGGTCGAGAAGGTGGATCGCTTCGACGTTCACATGCTTATGAAGTCTCTGTTCGTGAGCTTCTGCAGATTTTTGCATATTTATAACGCTGTTCATGTTGATCAGTGTTATAAATATATGTTGTTATATTTATAACACTGATCTAACTTTACCAGATCAATGATTGCGGTGTTACCCCTGGACTGGTTTTAAGTAAACTTTTAGTAACTAACATGTGGAATTTCTGACATTATAAAAACAGAATTACAATCAAAAAGTAATTTTAAACAGTTGCAAGTTTTCTTCGCAATACAGCTCCGGTTTAAAGACAAACTAATAACTAATTTTGGTTCAGATAAAAGGAAAACCTTACAAAAAATCCATAAGCCAAGTTGAAAGTAGGCCAAGATGATGACGCTGCTCATGATGCATCGAACGGATATACGCATTATCACTCGAAATCCAACGAAAACATCTACTTAAAACTAATCAACGGCAAAATAATTGCCACACAAAGTCACTACTTAATTTTCTATCCGTCTCCCGAACCAGCGAAGCGCTTACATCGGCTTGACGGTGTCTAAAGCCAAACGAGCGTAAAGCGCTTTCGATGGAAAGCTTTGCGCCGACGCAGCAAAGCGGTGAAAACTAGGGACGTGATCGGAAAAGTTCTAATAAACTGGATAAGTAGATACAGAATATAACGTTATTTGGTAATAGTGTTCCGTACGGAAAATACGCGCTTTGGACGTGGAGATGCGGACACCAGTCTGATGGCGACAGTAAAAGTATAGTGTTGTTTTGAATTGGTAGAGGTAATGTGATGAAAAGAGATTAGACAATTTCTTTCTCTATTCGTTTATCCAGTTCACATCTACACCTACATCCTATACTATTAAATGAGCAATATTTGTAATCACGTTCTCGAAAACGGCTCTAACGATTTCGATGAAAATTGCAATGTAGTGGGTTCACGGGGGCGAAAAGCCGATCTAGCTGGGTCGTATCTCAGTAAATTCGTTTTCTCTATTTTCACCTGAGCAGAGCTCGCTCGTCCAGGTACTAAATAATAACGAAATACTGGAGATGTCTCATTCATAAGAAAAAAAAACAATATAAGTAATAAATTGGCACTAGTCCATGTGTCTCAACTTACATAGTTTCTATAAGAACAACAAAACTTAAGGGCTATTGTTACGGAACAGAATCCTCCAATTTCACGCGACAAATTCCAATAGAACTAAATTACGTCACCTCAACTTAAAAACAAAAGAAAAGTGAAATCGTTATTTGTCAGCATAGAAAATGTTAGTAAGTCACATTAATTTTATGCGCTGTTACACACGATTACCCGTTTGCGTCGTCAGTCGGTGTGTAATTGATAACTTTCCTAACCTGGGTAACTGACGATAATGATTACCTATAGCTGATTGGATGGATGAATGGTTTTGCTGATGATAGGCGGATATTTCTACCTCAACATGACTGAGGAGTGGCACGTTTTAGACTTTGGTAGCTTACGCCAAACAAATACCTTTTTACAAGCTTTTATTTAACTTATCTCGACTGATAGAATATCACTTCGTCCAGGTAATCTGACATTTAGTTACAAAGTCAATTATACACAAAAACTTTAGCAATTGAAACCGCTGGACCTCGGCATGATAATGTTGAATATTTGCAACAATGCTAACTACATATTTTATGTGCAACTAAATATTTCAAAATGCAGTTACCCACTGCAACTATTAGGAGCGTACCTCCCACATCATCTCCTAGATAAACCTAAGGATACAAATTACATACGTGGCTTAGGTACTTCTAATACCTGTCATCACACCCTAACTACACGGTACTGCTACATAGCCCCAGGATATCGACCCTAGCGAAGCCTAAGCAACTAAATGATAGCACATGAAGCTTTAAGCTCATCAGAGCGGCTTCGTCTGAGCCGGAATCGAACCGGTTCTCGGTGTACTAAGAGTGTTTTGCAGCTATAGAGCGCGATTACGGAAGTAAATGAGTGAGCGCTAGTGAAGAGGATGCCAAAGTAAAGTACTCGTAAAAATTCCGAAAATCCAGTGGATATTGAAGTTTTCGGAAACTGCGTTGAATATGATGAGGACTCAAAGAAAAAGAAGGTTTAAAGGGTATTTTTTTTAAGAAAACGAAAAGTCAAAGGAAAATCACAACAAAGTATTGTTACGAGGTCCACGGAAGGTACGTTAATTTCTATTTAAAAATGCGATTCAGTAATAATAAGCAGTGATCAGAATAGGTAGTGCCATTCGCGGGATTTAGTGACCGTTATCATAACACGGATATGCCTTCGGAATCCCGGGAAATATTTATTTATTTTATAAAACCATTTTTCTATCGATTAATATTTTAGGAATTCGTATTTTACTAAGCACGTATTCAGCTTTATACAAATATTGTATTGATCACTATCCTCGCGCTTTATTAAATCTACTAATCCAAAAACACAACATGTATTTTGAACACTTCCTATTTCATTCACAAATAGTTTCATTTTTTAAAATAAAAATATAATATTTACAATCATAAAAGCAGAAAGAAACTCAAGTAGGTAGATGAACAGCCCTATCGCGTGTTTACGTAACGCGCGGCATTATTTCAAGGATAGAGCCGAGTCACAATACTGATAGATATGTATACCTACTGAGGTTTAACTTCATCTAGTACATCGACATTCAGAAAAATATTCCCGGGAATCCCGGGGCATGTCCATATTAACATTATCATTCAGGTTCAATGACCCAAAATGGCACTACCTATTCTGATCCCTAGTAATAAGACAACAGGATATGGTATACGAATCTTTTGTCAACAAAAATTAATAGAGCCAACTACTCGCAATACTGTGTTTAATTTGCTAATGTTTTCTAAGAAAGCATCTGTCCACATTTTTAGGCGCAAAAGAAACCAAAGACAACATCAGTGCCCTATACCTTATCTTATTACTACTCAAAGGCGTCAAAGTGCGCTCTACTAATACGTTGCGTTAGATCTAAATGGAACCAATCAAGGAACTTATTAAAATCGGAGACGAGCCCGACCACATGCAAGAGTGCAGTACTACATCAATATTGTTTGATGTTTATGTAATAACTAGCTGTTCCCCGCGACTTCGCGTGGAAATTTTGTTGTGTACATATGTGTGAGAAAAAAAAGTAGCCTATGTGCTATTCTATGCTATAATCTATGTATCTCAGTGCCAAATTTCATCCAGATCTGTTAAGCCGTTTTGGCGTGATTGAGTAACAAACATCCATCCATACAAACTTTCGCATTTGTAATAGTGTAATAGTTTTATGGGAGTTTTATGAGAGATGTTAAATATGGCTGTGTGGATAGTTGATTATGAATATCGCAACATTCATAACAAACAAAAGTACGAAAATTACAACTTATAAGCTTTGTTGATTTGCATCGCTAACACGACATATTTAAAATTATAATTAATAACAACAATCTTGCATTTGTATAATTTAGTAACACAACTTACGTTATATTGTTTTGGCAAATTAAAGATTAAATAATTAATAAGAGATTAAGAAACTTCTATAATTATTGTGTTGTGGCAACCTTTCAAATGAGGTGCTCGTGGCAAAATAATAACTGCGAGGAGCTCGTGGTTGAATAATAACAGCCACTCATCGCCTATCGTATTACCCTGTACTTACTGGTTAGTAGAGGTCAGATAGGCAGTCGCACCGTATTCGGGTAGACTGGAAGCCGACCCCAACATAGTAGAGAAAAGACTAGGGAGATGATGATGCAGATATGAATATGAATATGATTTGTCAGATTTCGGTGTCCGCAGCCGATCCGGAGTTTGACCATGCCAGTTTGACGGAAACTTTATTCGTTAGAGAACTTGAAGATACTTGGATTTCAACACGACTTGTACCTACAAGGTCTTCGTAAGCTGAAGTCAGCTGACAGCCAAAATGTTTCTAATTTCACTGCATATGTTTAAGTTTTCAAAATTCAACGACCTTGATACGCAACAGATGGCACAAACCTCATTATAATATAACATTTTTATGATAAATTAATTACGTAAACAAACACACGTATGTGTAAAACGTGTCTAATAACTCGTTATTACGTAAAGTAGTACAAATGTGTTAAGTTACCTCATTTTTTGTGTAATACCACAAAATAGACAGATGTACAGAAGGTTGGCTTTATACTACGAGCGGTAAAGCATCAAGACACGCTCCACGTACAGCGAGTTGAGGAGTACTCGCTACTGGCTGAGATGGTTTGACTTTGCCGTTTAGTTAGTTATAAAATCAACATCAAAGCATCTATTTCAAGTACACCAGTTACAGGCGCTTTTGAACTGTCGAAGCAAAGACAACAAGAAAATGAAGCATAATTACTGTGAAAGTACTGTAGTTGCCCATTCCAAAGGGTAGCTCTATGGATACGAACAGGAAAGAAACTCCATGTACATTCTTTTAAATCAGAATATTGTCACAAAACCTTTGTGTGTGACTGTACATTATGTGCGAACAATGTAACAAGACGTGCACGTTAAAAGTGTCCGTAACAATAAAAAAATAAAAATAATTAATTCAAACAAGCCGTGGCATCTAAGAGATGGCCAGTCCGAACTGACAGCGCCCGTTCATGACGCATGGATCAACACCATTCAACTCAACCATTTTGAAGGGAACTAATAATATTCTGAGGTAACTGAGGAATTTATCCTGCCACTTCTCCAGCTAGAACATTGAGAAGTGGCGAAGGGCGGGCATTTTGGGGGACACTATGTCAAATGTAAAAAATTGATGATTCCCAGCTTAATTTTTTTTTGTACATGGCTAAAAACTGAAGATAATATCGCAATGGCGAGAAGAACAAGTGAATCTCGACTTCGATAAACGTCTTTTTACTGTGTGTGTGCGCCTGTTTTTACTCACTGTATGGAGCTGATCTTCTGTAAATATTTATATATTTCTATATGCGTGTGCTATCTATCGGGATATCGTTACATATTGTGTTACAGGTGTGATGAATCGTATGATACATTTCTAGTGCAAAAATATGAGAACGCGTGAGAATTACAAACAGGGATTTTTATCGCATCAGTGGAATTTGCATAATTGTCTCTTATTGCAAAAAAAAGTCTGTTACACTGACTTCGTTTGTACATGTAGTGTAATTTACGAATACATAATGAGCGGGTCACTACATAGTATAAAACAAAGTCGCTTCCCGCAGTCTGTCCCTATGTATGCTTAGATCTTTAAAACTACGCAACGGATTTTGACGCGGTTTTTTAAATAGATAGAGTGATTCAAGAGGCAGGTTATATGTATAATACATGCATATCATAGTAGAGAAAACATTAGTATCTACATTGCACCCGTGCGAAGCCGGGGCGTGTCGCTAGTTACAACATAAATGATGTTGCACTACGGAACACTGAAAAGTTTGCCATAAAGAAAACATTTCTTCCACATTATAATTTGTTTCTATACAAGGTGGCAAGGTAGAAGAGGTACTTTTTAATCGGTAATTTAAAAAAATCAGCTGTTCCATACATTATGACGTGTAGGTAATGCAGTTTTGTTGGAAACAGTTGTTTTTTTTAATAAACAAGGCATGATATCTAGTAAAACTTCGAAGATACCCTGATTGAATGATAACCTATTCAGAAACGTGCCACTACGGCGACATCTGTCCTGACTGTATGGTATTATTATACCTAACTCGTCGCGATACTAGTGTTCGATCAGCGCCGCAGTTCAAATCCCTTGCCCAACTGTGCAGCCAGTAGGCACTGGGGTCTAAAGTTTATCGAATGGCAGATGGCACTTGTTGATTCATTAGATAAGACAATGACAAAATCGAGTAAAGTAGAATTATATCGAATCACGAATCACAAACCCTTATTGATGTATTGTTAACGGATTGGGTTACTAAATTATCCTATAAGAAGCTCCTAGATTGCACGCAGACCTACTGTAAAAATACTCCGATTATTTTAAGGTTCTTTTCCGAGATCCTTGCCGGCGGCCTCAGACGAGCGACTTACGTGTTTCGCTACGGTCGCGTCGCGATAATTCGTGGCATACTTTCAGCAATTTCTTTCATTCGTTTCCTCCGCCGCCGCTGTCGCAAGACGCTTTGGCGTGTAGCACGTTGGAAGAGGTAAAGCGAGTAGGCCTACTTTATGTGGTGTGTTTAGTTTCGTGCGATATTCTATCGTAGGAATACACGTGTGTATCACGAAGAACTTACTCCTAAACCCCTACTAAAATGAATAGAGAAGTGAACTGACCTGTGTCTAACTCTGCTGTTAATGTGTCGCACCTCTCGCCCGCCGCTGCTCTCTCCGTCGCTGCCGGAGCCCGGCACCTCCATCGTGTGTGTTGATATTGACTTGCTTACCTAAGCGGGAAAGGTTACAATTAAATATGCTGCCTTTAAATAGAAAACAGACATCAAAAGGTGTATGTAACGGTTGTCACAGTTGGCATTCTGCAGTTTCTACCTAATCTCGTTGAAAAAGTAATTTTACATGTAGGTATGCTTTTAATATAATTTTTTAAAGCCAATTTTACCTAGAAGCAACTATGAGTATTTTCTGACTGTAGACTATTTTTACTGTGCAGCAGTCAAAAACTTCATAGCACAGTTTACATGACACATCATCATCATGACAAACTCACTGAAACTTGGCTCCATTTCTAGTGTAGACTCTACAGTATCCATCGAGTTAATTTTCAGTAAGATTGTTTCTTAGCAAATCTAACATATAACCACAGAGAACCCTTTAGTCAGTCTTGGAATTCATTTTCGTTTTATATAAGACTAGTTTCTACCTACAACTTCGCCCGCGTGAAAAACCCAATCCAAGGGACTCGGCAATAGTGTACCGTTAAATTAGTGCAATATATTTTGAAATCGGATGAGTAGTTTCAGAGATTAACTCTTACATCAAAACTTTACCTTCTTATATTAGTATAGAAGAGACTCGAATACAAAATAGTAACACTTACTGGTGGAATGTATTTTCGAACTGCCGCGGCCAACTCATCAATGGTCTTCTCTTTCTTCCCCGGATCTAAGCCGAAGAACTTAGCCTTCGCTGCCTGATTCAGCGCAGAAATTTTGAGGATCTGAGGAGGTGGCACTTCTTGGGCAGGAGGCGTCACTTTCTCCGCAGGCCTTCGTAATTTGCCCAGTTGTATAGGCTCATCCATCTTTTTGACAAACCTCCTGTATCTGGTCTGATCTTCCTCTTTTTTTGCTTCTTCAGAAGGTTTCTTTCCAAGTTTTCCGAGCAGCGGGGTTTTGACGTCTGGGTTCTTCGCTTGTGTAAGACGTTCCTTCAACTCATTCGCTCCTGGCATTTTGATCTTGCAGGAAAATGGTTCGGGATGTCTCGGGATGTCGGATTCTGTTCGGGATGCTTTCAGTTTGTTTGGCTTGCGTTGGAACCTTCGAGGTTTGGGATCTGGAAGCTCATCGGAACTGTCAGATGAGGAACAGCTCTTCTCTGATGATGACACGCTTGAGGCTGACACTGAGTCTTCGTCCGAGGAGCTGTCGATGCCCTCGTCTTTTAGGCCCTTGAAAAGAACGAATTCTGTTAATGAAAATGCATTTCCTTAAGATTTAACTCAAAGAGGATTAAACGTAGTCGTTTCTAAACAATATGTCAACAATGCAGCAAACTCATGACCATCACTGAACGTAGATCCTGCCAACATATTAAACAACGCCTTAATATAATAGCATTAAGAGTACTTTTCGTTCCACAAAAGTAACCACTAACGAGATTGGGGTTGACCGTGCAACATCCGCAATACTTAATCAATGCCAAACTAACCTTTCCCAACAGACGGATGTCCTACAAATAAATCAATCATATCCACGACCTTTATCTAATAATGGCGACTAGTAATTACATTGAAAATACAATAATGCATGTTCGAGCCAAAATAGTAACCGCTGCATACCTGTAGCATTACACACTACACTTTACTACTGAGCTATTTTTATTGCCTATAGCTAAAGTACTTTGCTCTATTTTTGTACCTACATGATTATCAATATTGCTCAGGTCTAATTTATGATCGTTACTTTTAAAGGGTTTCGAATTAGGGCGATAGGGAATGAACTGTTTGTTATTATTTGCTAGCGACCCGCCCCGGCTTCGCACGGGTGCAATGTAGATACTAATGTTTTCTCTACTATAATATGCATGTATTATACATATAAACCTTCCTCTTGAATCACTCTATCTATTAAGAAACCCCATCAAAATCCGTTGCGTAGTTTTAAAGATCTAAGCGTACATAGGGACAGACAGACAGCGGGAAGCGACTTTGTTTTATACTATGTAGTGATTTGTAAATAATTATTTATTTGTAAATAGATGGATGTATAATATCACAACCAGAAGGCGACGTGGCAGACCTTGTTGGAGATGGTGGGACGAGCTGGTCAAAACCAACGGCCTGCATTAGCCCTGGATTGAAAGAACTGAAAGTCATGGAAAATGGGCAGTGGGAGGACTCTGTCCAGCAGTGGGATAATGTAACCTTAAATAGGTGGATTTGAACGAGTATACACCATAAAATTAGTTTGCCTGGTGAAACTTCGAAGTCAGTATAGTTTTGATTGTGATGCTGAAAATGGATAAGCTACATTTCACCATGTGTTTTTGAGGATCTACTCTATCCTAGTTTGATAAGTTACGAACAATAAAAGAGTATTGTGTAACTTACCTGAGAATCGACTTATCAAAAGGTATTTTGCACTTCTTGTAAATATGGCTTGTCTAGAAACACAAAGAAAATGTCTTGAAACTAAACACATGCATGATATGTGTCTTGGCTTGCTGCTTTATTTAAAGCCCTATTTGTTCTTTGTAAGTTAAACCAGCTATTCCATACAAAATCAGGCTATGAGGAATTCTCTCCCGCAGACAGAAGTCTATGCAACAATTATTAATAGTGGAAACATAAGACATAGGCAGATTACGTTCATACGCGTCAATATGTGCGGTGACTTCCTGAGTCACCGCACATATTGACGCGGAATCGTCATGAGCCGATCAGAAAGAAGGAAAATGACGACAATTGCCCCGTTTCGATTCGGACGACTCGACTCGTCACTGCGTCGAATTAAATGTGAGTAACGCGGTGATCAGTTTAAGTCCATAAGTGCGGCTGCTTCCCAAAAACACCGCGAAGAGTTATCGGTCCGTTTAAAGTGTAAAATAAAATACTAAACAACTGTATACTAACTGTACAAACCTCTGAGCTTTCGCCCTTAGCCAGGGTCTTGGGTCTCGGAGGAACTACAGTGGACCCGGACTTCAGTATGCCCCTAACCTCGGGAGTTATCATCCTCTGGGCTCGCTCCGTTGGTGCATCATCGTCTAGGTCTGAAACACAACAATTTACTTAGAAACTGACTAGTTAAGAATATAGTCCCGTATATACAAAGCACCCCGTGGAATAGCCATGTTTTAAACAAGTTTATATAGTTGATTAGTGAAGCTTATAAGTTGCGGCGAAGGACGGTAGATGTCCAAGTACGTGTATTATACCCCCAGTTACAGTTAATCAAGAAGTAGAATGTTTTGTTACTTGCTGTAATGCAATTGAAATCATCTCGTAGTCACTTTTGAGTCTTTATAAAAAAAAAAATATAACCTCTCTGATGTATTTCTTATCTGCTACGTTTCTTCGAGAAGCTTCGAATACATCACAAAGAAAAACGTGTGGCAACATTAGACAAAAAAACTAAAATAAATCTTGCTTTCTCGTCCCGTCCCCGCCTACATACATCAGTCGCGACCTCTAAGAAGCGATATCATGGATTTTGACAGTTCCCATGTCTAGTTGACGTAACTACACACCATACTATAGAAGATATTCGTGCGATACACAGAGTATAATAACATTGATGAGAAACACCGAGCAAGTTAATGACTAACTGGATTATTCAGCTCAAAATATAATATGTAAAATGTTATGATTAATGTCAATATCTCAGTAGACGTGACGGAATATTAGGATCACGCGCAACGGTGCATGCACTCCAGTGTAGTTGTTACTCAAGCTTCGTAACGTTATGAAAAAATAATACTGCAATAGTAATCAGTCATAATGAACATAACAAAAGAACTCGACCAAATAACGGTTCAATTATACCAAACTACACAACACCCACATTGTAATCAACCTAAATTGTTAAAATAATATTGAACGTGCATATAAATCGTGCAAGTTAAACTTCATGCACTGTATAATCAAAACTTACGAGCATAAATTACGGTGATATTAGTACCAATCGAACCCAGAGAAGAAAACTTCAAGCAAACGACAAAATCAAACTCATAATAATGAACAAATCAGACCTAAGCTCCTAAACTTGGCGTTCTGCCTCATAATATACTCTAAAGACGTGTTCTTGGCGCTGGCCGAACGGAACAGCTCCATTTTCAATTGAAAATCATTATTACGGGGTACGTCCTCGTGCGTGAGCGACTTGGTGAGACGTTCGTTCTGGTCCAGCGCCTCTTGCAGCTGACTGGCCAGCACCGGCATGGTGCGCAGGCGCGAGGCCCGCGCGCGCGCGCCCGCTACCGGCGGCTTGTGCGTCAGCTTCGAGTTGAACATCTTCATCTTCTCCGAGAGTGACATCTTCGCCGGATCGTCTTCGTCTAACTTAGCTGCCACCGGTGAATTTGTGCGTATTTACATAACATTGTGCAGTTGTGTGTTTACGATAGAGCCCGGGACATACACATAGTAGAGTAGTCGAGGACATGCAAAAAAGAAACAAAAGCCGACGATACATAAGACAGGAAGCGGTTCTCTTGAATTTAATGCAAAATTTTACATGCCTTTGAACGATTTGTTTACTTTAAAATTTGAATATCGAAAATTGAACAAACTCAAAATAAAAATCTATGGGAACTGCGTAATTCTAGCATAGAATAAGTGGAAACTTACCATCTTCGTCTCTGTCTAGCACGTTGGCAGTGCTCTTGGACTGTGGGACAGGGAGGGGTTCGTCCGAGGGCTCGGTCGGGGTGACGTCGGGCGTCGGGAACGAGATCGGCTGGCTCTTGAACCTGTCCGCCACTGAAGGTCCCTCCTTTAACTTGGAGCGACTGTGACGAAGCAAAGGTTTCGGAGTTCCTGGAACGAACATTGCACAAGATTATTATAGGGCAAGGTTAGAAATACACTATAAAATATGACTCACGAAGTTTCGAATCATCTGGATATATTCGATTCTATAAGACGGATATCTATAAATGAGTTACCGATATTCATGCTACGTTCGGCGGTTATGAATTAATATGAAGCATTACACCAAGTTTACTTTTCAGAACATCTGTTTTACGATGTATTTATAAAGGTTGACCGAGAGTAAATATTACCTTTAGCCTGTTGCTGCAGCTGTTGCCACATGCTGGCACGGGCGACCACACTGTTGCTCTTGACGAGGCCAAGTGCGAACCCGGTGGGCTCCCTCGACTCGTCATCACTTCCTGCATCCTCGGGACTCCTCGGAGCCTCGGTTTCAGTGGACTTCCTCTCACGGTCCATCGTCAGAAGACCACGCTCGATAGATGAAGAAGACCACTCGTTGCTACTGCTGTTCGTCGCGTGATTCTCCCTGATTTCCTGGCTCTCGATCAAGCCAAGCTCCTCGCCTGGAATGTTGAGAGAAATATTGTCAAAGAGAGGAAATACCACGCCCGCATATAAAAAGCAAGCTATCGAAAGTGTGCAATTATACCTATTGAAACGTTTTTCACTTGTTCAATGCCAACCACGAATTCCGTAAAAAAACGACACAAATCGCTTAATAACCGATTAATCTACCTTCAAGTAATGCAATGACGTTTGACAAAGAACACGTGCATTACATTGACCCAAATAAGTGGGTCGAGAGACATCTGCAAGGTTATACCGTGTTTATTTTCAAAACCGACCTAATACGAATAGCGGCGCATTCGGTAAATCTAATTTTACCCAAACAGAACGTAAACAAACCGCAAGTTACCGCCGGTCGCGCCGGACACAACTGATCGCTTTCACATGCTTACTTTATGGCACTGACAGTTGTGACTCTTGGACGCACTAAATAAACCTAACGATGTTTTACATTATAGCTCTGCACGGCCCGTTCCGACAAAAATAATTTTACGAGTTTAATAAACTAACAATTTGATCAGGGTGTTTGTGAATTTTAAGAGAAACACTTACCGGAATGTGGTCCGGAATCTCTGGAGGAAGCGCGGTTGTACACACCGCTATCACAAGACACATTCAGGCTCCAGTTGTCGGCCTCGGCTTGCTGCCGCTCGTCCTCTTCCAGCGCGCGACTGTCCTCGTCCAGCGCGACGCGGACTTTGTTCACTTCTTGTTCTATTTCATCCAACGTCGACTGTTGCCTCGCAGCGTTCACGTCGATGTTTTCGAAGTCTAGAAATGTTGCTTCGCCGTAGCTGTCGTCCTTGGTACTGCCGTCTGACAAACAATTGCCTGCCGTCGGAGACTTAGCATTGAACGAGCTCACGCCGTACGGTGGCGAATCCAGAGCTTGCGCGAAGTCTGTGAAGGGATCACGTTCGGGTTCCCCCGGTAGGGGATAAGGGCCCCTGGTAGAGGGAGCAACACCGGACTCGACGGGTCGGCTCGGAAAACTACAGCCCGCGGGGCCGAACGCTTGGAAACGCGCTTGGCCCGGCTCCAAACTGCGAAATGAGAAAAGAAATGTTTTAAAGTAGAACACACCCGTACATAAGAAAGAGACGGTCGCTGTTTCAGCTCGCCTTCATAAATTTCGATGAATTATGGCGTGAGTGATTGGATCAGCGTCGCCGATCTATCGTTTTAGGGAAGTTTGACACCATCGGCAATATAATCTAAATATAAATGTCTGTTCTCGATCTGAATGTTATCGATCGAGGTTCGATCTCAATGCGATTTATTGTTGGACTGCCGACGGTCATAATTTTCTATGAGTTGTTTTCACAGTTCCACGGATAGTACTACAATATTTACTTCCATATTCACCATACGGTGTTCAGTGCTGTGTTTTGATTTCATAATAAGGATACGGGTACGGAACAGATTGGGCAGTGAGAGAATGAGAATGCTGAAATTTTCAATAATAGTGCAGTTTGAAATGTAGATCACATCGGACGATAGCTGCATTTCAATGGATGGCATTAAGGGCGCGGGAGCCAGGCGCACAGCCGGGGCGCTCATAAAACTCTTGATGCGTGCTTTGAAGCACAACAGAGCCAGAAATAGTGCTTGACCCACTAACGACTGGAGCGCTTATTTCCGTCATCAAGACAGCGCCCGCTCGGCGAATGTTACAGCACCATGTCGAACTAATGCTAATTACAATGAATCAATGAAATCTAAACGAAAATCAAAGCGACATGATGGAATCAACTGTTGATTTAGTGCAACAGATGATGAAGGCAATCAGTTCGCAACGACTAATGGCATATTTGGATTTATTCTTATTATAGTTCTTCGAGACAACGCCAAGTCGCGAGATGAATAATGCGGTAGCATTTGTTAAGTAGGTAATGCCAACGCTATAAAAAGATGTTTTGTCAACAACAATCAAGGGAACATAATATAACATGAGGTACATTCCTAACATAATAATAACAATAAATTTTAATAACAATGAGCCATTTTCATGGAAGTCTTTTTGGAGACTTTTCTTTTCAAATATTATCATCCTGACGTTTACTTTGCGTGAAGGATGTTCCAAAATATATTTAACATAACAAACAACGTAGAACACAAATAAAGGTTCGAACGTATATTTTTGTTATTACAAGCCATTTTAATTGCTTCACATCGCTACAACGCCTTAATCAAATCATGAAAACAGCTAGTTAATAAAACAATTTACATTTTCATTATGCGGAGGAAAACAATATGAAAACTTTGATAGAATATTGTAAAAGATCTATATTTCCGACTGGCCTGGACAGACACAAAGTAGCTAGTGACCTAATAGTGATAATAGTTACAAGTAACGGATTACTTACACGTCTTTGAGCGGACAATCCCAAATCAAACGATGCATTGCTGCTTACAAAGAATCCGTGCGCAGGCAGTTAAAGTACGACAACAATTTTCCAAACTTAATTTAACGTTCTACACAGTCCAAATCTAATTCTTACGCTGTCTACTGCGGGCGTGAATCAAACAGTAAACTGAAGCAAGAGATGATGTCAGAACGACGAAAAACAAAAATTAACACAAAGTTTGTGTAAGGTTTTCATAAAGCAGTTAATTACGACAACATCGTCTAGAATTCTCATTAGAGCGGCAGGATTAACCTTCAAAGACTTGAACTCGATTAATAAAGAAATCTAAAGGAAGCAGTAGATTTGTTTGAATTTAAATAAGTTCTGCTTTGAATATGCGCTCCGGTAAAGCTTTTACAAACATTCAAATAATCTACAGCCCAAACTAACAAAATGCCGAGTTTATTTATTTACTTCGGCATTACAAGCTTATTTTACCACGTGTTCTATTAAAGTACGCTAGTTATTACTTCCAATTGCAGTGGTAGGAAATGAAAATGCAAACATGAACAAGAAAATAAAAACATTATGATGATGACTAACTAAACCATCTGGACAGTGAAAAGTATAGTGTTTGGAACAAAACATTCGATGAACACAGCCCACGTGTGGCGTGGGCCGCTCACCCATCAAAATAATGGCGACCGGCCAACTTTTAGATTCGTACACCGGCAGCACAATCACCTTTACAAAGAAAGTCATATTTAAGTATGTCAGTTCATAAGAAAGAAAGACATTCCAGTATAAACAAAAAGAACATTCATCACTTATTAAGAAAGACGACAACATTACGGATGATTTTATTTAAAATTTGATCACAAACAAACAATAAACACGCTAGTGCACGCTGCGGTGTGTGGGACGAATCTCGACAGATGCAATGACTTTGAATCTGTGATCTAAATACATTCCGCATTTAAAAGTTAGTGAGTGCTAAAATAATGAAAATAAATAAAGTTTTACCTGGATGTTATCGACCGCATCTCTTCTACAGTAATGGGCTGAGTTTTGTAGCGCTCCTTGTCACGGGTTTTTGCCCTGGAAGTGGAGGGCTGCTCTCTAGGTGACAGGAGATCTTTAGTTAGTGCTTGTTCCATGGACTTTATTCTCGAGGCAATCGATGGAAACGATTTAGGTTTGCTATCTTCTCCAGCTGCGTTGTTAAGTGTGCGGTTCCAGGGTTCACAAAATCCGTTTTCACAATTCTCGTCAACCTTTAACCGGCGGTTGTTCAGAATAGATAGTAACTCATCGTTCACATCACACGCGAGACTCTTTGATCGAGGGTTCGACTTCGGGCGAAGATTCCTCCGTCGGAGCACTGCACTCGGTAACTCTTCCGGGTTGGGCGCGGGCGCGAGATTCAACACTCGTCGCGGTCCAGCCGCCGACAAGTCGTTCGCGTCGCAACTGAAATTCGTCACACTAATAATGTTCGCATCGTTGTCCGCGCAAAAAGAGAGCCGTGGGCGCGGCGATTGGCTGCGTTCCCTAGTCAAACTCGAACCTCTCTGCTTTAAAATAGGTCTAACTGCTGCTTCACATTCCGATCCCGAGTGGTCAGATGTCCTGGAGCGTAGGAGTGAAGGCCTTCGGGAGCTTCGGTCGTCTTCGCTCAAATCGAAACTAGAAGCATGTCCTTCGTCTCCAGACAACTTTTTGTATGACTTTAGGATCGGTTTTTTGGGCAAGTCGAAATCGTAATCATCAAATTCGGTCGATTTTTTCTTAAGTATAGGTTTGGGTGTATCAGATAGAATATCATCAAGACATGGTCGTTCTTCAGAAAAACTCTTTTTCTTCAGTATTGGTCTGACGGTTTCTTTATCGTCCTCTACTATTTCTGCACCACCTGCTGCTGCTAATAACACAGCTTGAGCAATAGAAACGTGGGATGAGGCAGTGCTGCTACTAGAACTAGAATTAGACTTTCGTTTTAATATTCCATGAGGTTCTGGTGAGCTTTGAGATAAGTCGTCAGTATGATGCTGATCTTCTTCTCTGCTCATTTTCCTTTTAAGTATTCCTTGAATTTGACCATCAGGCGATCTATTCCTGACAACATCTTCTAGGGATGATCGCCTATTTTTCAATATGGACTTGTTCGTTTCTAAAGAGCCATCCTCGGCGAAGGATACTTCTGGGCTACAGGACCTCCTTCGAGCTACTTGAGACTCATCCAAGCTTCGGCGTTTCTTTAAAATACCTTGTCGCTGCTTGCTGTCAGATCGACCGTTTCGCGGTTCAACGACGCTAGGTGAAAATGTAACCGGCGGAGATGCGATGGCTTGATTATTATTATTAGATGCAGAACTGTCTTCGTGGATAGACTTTCGTTTTAAGATAGACACGGGCGTATGACTACAGGACGTTGACGAAGTATCAAGACGGCGATTTTGACTAGACGTATCGTTATTGAGATCAGAAAACATTGCACTTTGCTTTTCAAAATCAATCAGTCTCTGAGCTGCTGTGTCTATATCTCTTAACCTCTCTGTTACTCCTCTGTTATGTACCGGCCTTTCATTAATTAATCCATAATTATATGCGTGATTGGTGTGTTTTAGTTCAGATTTTGGAGCGAATATGGAGTCGAAACGAGGCTCAGATGCGTCTAAAGTTATCTTATTACTAGTTAAGTTATTCGACAATTTGTTAACCCTATCTAATGTCTGTTTAGTCAACGCAGCTAAGCTGTCCATCTCCTGGGAAAGTCTAGAACTATGCGGTCTAACAGTTTCGTGAAGCGTCGACATCTTCGTTCCTTTAGAATTTTCTAGTCCACAAGCTTTCACATTTGGTTCTTGATTCGCACGGGAAGTACCATTCAAAAGATTTTTAGACGAAACGTTTTTAGTTTCATTCAATTTTCTTGGAGAATTATTTTCTAAACTAGTCAGTCTTTTCTTTGAATAATGATATTTTTCGCTAAGACTTTCACTATCTTTTTGAGCTCGATGTCTTCGATCGATACGATTGTTTTCTGTGTCACTCTTGGCTTTTTCTGGACTTTTTCTAGTTGTTCTACTTCTAGGTGTTTCAGCCTTCGATCTGCTTGATATTGTATCTCGAGTTAAGTCCTGCTTAACCGGCGATGTTGATGTCCGTAAATTTCTATCAGCGGATTTCTTGGAAAGAGGTATGCAACTAGGTTTGGAACCTGATTCGGGACTTCGACGCCTGTCATGAGTCTTTTGAGGAGTGGAATTTGAGGGTGAAGACTTAAGCGAAGTCGATTTGATTCCAAAAGATAAATTTAAAGTAGTTTTAGGAGATACTTTGGAAGACGGCAGTGAGCTTTCAGTCTTGGGGTGTGGTGCTTCAAGGGGTCGGCGAGTTCTAGGTTTTGCGACGTTTCCTGCAACGAATAGAAAATCACATATTACATACTGGTATAATTTTACAATACCTACTTCTAAAGTACATAATGTTAATCACGGTCAACGAGTTTGGACGGAAGAGGAAGCTGTTGACCCGCACGTGTGTATTGTTCTACGGAGGTTCACTGACTGTGCGCAAGCGTCGATTCATGTGTCGTTTGGCGCGATATGGCGGTCGGAGCCATTGTTGCTGTAAGTAGGTAACGCACGCCGCATTATATTATGTAGACACTTCCATTATGTAAAATTGAAGTGTCAAAATTGTGTTTAGTGTTACAATTTATAGAGATGGGCACTGGAACACGTAAGATAATACATGAAACGCAATATCAGTTCATATGATAAACGGAAAACGATTGGGCAGATACAAATGCATACCTTTGCGGTGATTCAAACATGAAGATATAATATTTATCTCGACATTTCCGAAATGTTTCTAGATTCGAACGCAGAAGATTGCTATCGAAGCTTGAATAATAAATGCTGCGTATTTACCAAATTATTTTGGGTGCCTTCACGGACCTGAATTTTCTCAAAAGGTTCACATACTTTTACTAAAGTAATAAGCTAATCGGCTTTAAATATTTAACGGTTGTATAAACATATAACATATTTGGGTTCAGGGAACCTATATGCGGAAAACAGAAAACAGGGTAATACCGGACAAAAAGGTATCTTATATTTTAAAAGCTTCTAGAATCTCGTACCGTGCTTATAATCCTGTACATTTGCAGACAAAGCCTCTAAAGCCAACGGGTAATTTCCTATAAAGCCCTAGCGTGGCCGAACGACGTCCAATCACGTGCGAAATGTCGAAGGCTGTGGTTAATGCGGTTTGCGTCCAAAATATAAATACGTGTACATGTATAGTCCACAGTTTTTCAGCCACACGAAAAATCCTTTGTGTTATCGAATGCCTACTACCAGACGTGTACAGAGTTCTGCATAAAAATATCACAGTGGACACTAGTGGTATCACTGTGGTTAGAGACGCCACTTACGATGGTATTAACGTGGCCACCTATTGGGCCTTACATCCCCTATCTAAAAACTACCATCGGCTCGAAAGGAAGAAGTGGACATGGTAGATGTCCGATAAGTTTATCTTCTAAGCGTAGCAGAGACAACAACCGACTTTTTTATCCCTTCAAAATCACTTTCACTAAAAGCACCTCTTTAAAAATCGCAAGAAATATTGAAAGCGAGTATATTCTTGTGTTAAATTCCATTACCCCAACTGCTAAGGGACGTGTTCTGCGTACCGTAGTATGGGTACTCACGAGACTGAACTGAATGCATGTATTTTTTATGAAATGCATCGTACGAGTTAGGCATGCTGAAATTGGAAAAGTTCTTTCAGCAATAGTGCGATTGCAGAGTGAAATAAAAATGTTTGATTAATCCTTCGAGGTAGGTACTCGACTTCGCATTATTCTTTTCATAGTCGCGTTCAATAATGTAATACCACAGATCGTGAAGCGGCACGAATACGCGTGCTTAAAGCGGATTTTCGGTTTTCGCATACAATTAACAGAGCTGTATGGATATTTTTATACCATAGTGTGAAATACAAAAAAAAAATTAAGTGCATTTTTGAGTACGTTTTCGCTAGTAGGACGCTCCCACTGAGGTCTAGCACGTTACAATTATAATATTGTTGTATGGAAAACTGATACCTAACATTAACTGTTTAGTGGCGAAAACAGCTGGTTTCCAAGAAGTAACATAAGTCTATAATGAGTCAAAGATTAAGAGTCAAAAATGAACTAATAGGTGCACAATATAAGTGATGGACAACTTCGCGAACCTTTGCGAACGGCTGCGAATTCGCACGAAGTACGTACTTGGCTTCAACCCGACACCATTCTGTCAGGAGCGGATGATTTGGGAATCAAATAAATATCCTGAACGCTGGTGAAAGACGATTATCTCTTTAATCAGCAGAACCACATCGCCAACTCAAAACAATTATTGTTTAATCAATAGATGCTATAAACAAATGGCGTACGTCTTGTGTCATACGTACAAATGTTTTGCCTAAAGTACCTAACGAAGAAGATAATATATTTATGTTCAGTGAATTCTTGACGTATCTAAGATACGTTATTGGATGTTAACAAGACGCCGCCTTTATCGATGACCGAACCTAATATCTATTGCGACTCATTTCTATTGAAGCGTACCTTATTACCCGTATTATCCGAGATTGGAAGATCGCCGTAATATGTATTAAGAGCTTTGTCGATCATTATTAGAGCTGCCAGCTTATCATGGGCGGTCCATTAGTTGATACCTGATATGTGAAGGTACCTACTTATTTTAGTATGGATGGTCCACTTAACGTATGACCTTCCATATCATGTATCTGATCTTTAACTGTGATGTCATTGTTTTTACTGAGATTTTATTCAAGGTCACATTCTTACTCAAAAACCTCTTAATCATAGTAAACAAGATAATGTTGCACAAAATTGTTTCCGCGACATGTTTTTGTGTTGCGGGAAACGTTGTATGCAGATTGTGTATGAAATATAATTTCACAACGCAAAATAATGTTGCTGCAAATATGCTATGTTTCGCAACTTTTGTTTTAAAGGTACAATTCCAGCAAAACATTTGTTTAAGGGCAAAGTCGTCAAATCTCTACGACAGACTGTTTTCTATGTAAATCTTTGAAAACGGTTATCGTCAATTAGAGCATTTTCAGAGGTACATTGAGAATTAAAAAAATATTAGGTACGGATTGTGGTTGCCGTCGACTTTGGAATTGTTCCTTTACCAAGAAAATGAGACTTCAAACGAATTAAAGAAAACAGCTGGTCAAAACCGGAGTCTTTAATAACGTTCGCGCAGTATAGCAGACTCTAATTCCAAGAGGATTTAATGCAAAATTATACAGTTTCCTCATAAAAGAACAAATAAACAAACGCAGTAAAAACAAAGCTCAGCTCACTGAAACCGCCACAAAGGACATTTAACAGACTTATAAATCAATATCGACGATTTGAAAGAAGAAAGGCAAACGGAACCGTTTATTCCGCAGTAAATATTTTAGAAGTTTAGAAACAATAGATGGACACAAGGTCTCCTGTCACAGAAACTTTTAAAAGTGATTTTATTCTACTGTATTTACTGTAATTTTACGTCATAAGCGTCGTAACTGACTTAAAATTTGTCCGAACGAAACAGGATTTTCAGCCTAAACCAAATCTTCGGCCCAGTTCCCAGTTTCGGCAGAAACCGAAACTCATTTAAACTTTTTTTTTATGGCATTTTAAAATTTAGCGTATTTTTACACCTGTACGACAGTTACATCATATAAGATAACATCAAGCCTGTAATCGCTGAAGGGTTAGTCAAAGGTGTACCTAATAGTACAACCCAGTTTTCGTCAGTTAAGTTTAGATCCCGTGTAGTAGAGGACGAGCCTATTGCCATCAACCGGGCATAAATCTGGACTCTGTGACTGCCACTGAGAAATTCCAGATGGAAAAACCCAATAACACTTTGCCCGACCCGATAATCGACCCCCAACAGCAGTCCCGAACACATCTGTTAATACGTGTTAAATAGAATAAAAAACAATAATTCAAGTATTTAGCAAAAATAGGATATGATATGGGGAGGCTTTTTTCCAGCAGCGGGTGGGGAACAAGGCTGCAGAAAAACCGAAACTGTGGCCGGAACTAGATTTATGGTCGAAACCGAACCTTCGGTCGGACACTAATTTCGGAAGTAGAATAGTGAAGACTATTATGAAACACGACTTATTGAATGTAACAATCGCTAGTAAAATATTGTTGTAGATCAACTGTTTTTGTCCGATGCGAGGAGCTCGTGGCTAAATAATAACAGCCGCTCGGATCAATCTTCAGGTTAAGCCGCGCTTGCCTAGGTTGGTCCGCGGATGGGTGACCACCCATGACATACCGAGTTTCCTCCGTGCCTCGGAAAGCACGTTAAGCCGTTGGTCCCGGCTGTCATTTGAAGATCTTTGACAGTCGTTATTCAATCGTCAGTGGCCCGAAATTCTGACAACCAGTCTTACCGAGGGATATCGTATAACCCGGTGCTAACTTTTTGACCGTGATCTATTTACATTTTTTTTAGGTAAGTATCGTATTATCCAGTACTGACTGGGTTGTGTGGAGGTCAGATAGGCATTCGCTCCATGTAAAATACTGGTATTCAGCTGCATCCGGTTAGACTGGAAGTCGACCCCAACATAGTTGGGAAAAGGCTGGGCAGATGATGATGAACTGTTTTTGTCCGATAAGGGAACTATACTATTTTTCACATCATATAGATTATTTCAGTTTCTCGGAAATGACGTAGGTACGTGTCAGAAGTTATTATTAAGAAAAATACATTTTCCTTCTTCACGTTGATTTAAGCTATTCAAGCGGATAAGTATTTATTAATGTGGAATGAAGCTTGGCGTTTATTTTCTTTTGTAGTTTATGTAAGGTATAAAAGTTTTGAGTCATCGTAAGTCGTCAAATCAACATTATGTTGTAATTAATTTGAAAGCTTTTTATATACGTAGAATGTGTAAGTAAAGAAAAGCACTAAATATGATGAGAAATGCGTTTTCCTTAAAAGCTCCGAACCACCACACACAAATTTCAGAACCACCTTACTTTTCTGATATATATATTATTTCCTAAACGAATGGGGTATTCAGCTGCTAAAGTAAATTATCAAAATATTATCTGCGTAGCCTGTTTAAAATACTGAGCATTTCTCCTGTCAGCACGAAACGTCATCGATTTCCTACGCCCGTCACAGTTGGGAAGAAAAACGAATTCCTCAGGAGTACAAAACCATAGAGCTAGCTAGCTACATTATATTCCATTTTCAAATACTTGCCGCGCAAACCGGGTCACGCGATTATTGTCCTACATGCCGTCCTAATTCGTAGTTAGCCGTGACGTCATAGGGTTGTATACTTTCACGGTAATCTATTCGTATTAGCCGGCGCCAGTACCTACCAATATAATTGCTGCAGTAGAAGTGAATTTATATGCGTATACACTCTCTAGCTGAAACGAATAACGTTTGAAACGAGGATATAGTGCTATTTCAGGGCGAATTTCACCAGTGAAACTAAACGCGATTATCTCATCCAAACGACGTTCAAGAGCTATCAATATTCCATATCAATGGTGACAGTCTGTCACCTCTTTATTAACGTAGTTTAGATGTACTGATCGGTGATCGCGTTCAGTTCTATTGGTGAAATTTGTCCAAAGCTTGAAACGAAAAAACACTAAAATAGGCTTTCAAATAACTGAAAAATATCATGTTTTTTCAGTATGGGTAACGCTTTTGTAAATAAGAAAGATATGGAACGCCTTTCACATAAATCAGGCTAAGTAGCAGCTTCTCAATAATTAACTACACTCAATAAAAACATGGTGAATAAAACTTTCTTAAAATACCAACGAAAACATTCCCATTAATCTAAAAGTGAGTACATATTACATTGCATGTAAAATCTTCCTACAAATAAATAAGACATAAGCTCACATTCGCATATTTTCATGTTCTACTAATGTATGTTTGAAATCTCTAAACGATTTATGGCTGCGCTTCATACACATATTTCAAAGCAAACAAACAACTTTGCTGCATTCTCTTTGTGGTAAGTACACGAGTGTTGCATGCCGTAGGAAAACAGAAAACACACTCTTTATAATACTATGAAAGCTTTCATAATAATTACACTAGAATAGGTAATGTGCTTGTTTCTGTTTGGTGCACCCTTCCGTTTTTAGGATCGGGTGGCTTTCGAACTAGGACCGCGGTCCCAGATTCCACTTATAAATAAAATAATAATTATTTTAAGTGGTATTTCGGGACCACGAGAAAAAAAGTAGTAGGTACAGTTAACTTAAAAGCTGATATAATATTTTGATAAAAATTGCATGAATTATCAGTACCGGTACAAAATAAAGTAAATATATTTGAATGTCTTTAGACTTTCCAACTCTGAAAAGCGACGAGAACAGAAAGAAAGTACCAGGCCGTCATAAGGATTGTATTCTGTTCGCGACACTTGTGCAAGCTCTGGACAGTAACTTTACGAAAAGTACTAGGCTAGCATAAGGTTAAGGTGATATGTTTTTTAATCATTCTGGGTAAGTGAGTGAGTGGCAGGTTAGGCATACTAGAATATAATTATGATTGAAATACCGCCTTGTATGTATGCAGGCCTAGTACTTTTTGTCGCCAATGACGATTCTAGATTATAATATAATATTATCACTTGCTGCTCAGTTAGGGTTCAGTCCACTAAAACTCGCGTGTATTGTAAAATAAACAACGGTAAAACGCGCGCGAAACCGCACAAGTTTTGGGACTATGCGACTGTCACAAATTCACAATGCATGCGACTGTTCCTTTAAATTAATTTTGATATCATTACATCACCGGTCCTTTGGAACGTAGACAATTTTTGATAACTAAATACCCAATATTATTTAGTTGCATTTATAAAAGGATAGTTGTAGCTATAAAATAAAATGATTTGCGTGCACGTAATGCTTTCTCTCCCATACATCTATTCTGAAGTCGCTTCTTTATGTGGCTTCGGGTTGTTGTTTGACCAATCACACCCCTTCCCGGGTTCTAAAAAATATAATAGTTTTATTTGTATTTAACTTCAACATTTTTTGCTTGACTGTACTTTCCCGAGACATAACTTTGTTTATTTTTCTTGTGGTCCCGAAATACTACTAAAAAAATATTATTGTATCTACAGGTGGAATCCGGGACCGCGGTCCCGGTCCCGAAAGCCCCACGACCCCTTTTTAAAGGTATATCCATACCGGCTTTATTTTTTTTAAAGAACAAAGATGGCAAAAAAGTATTAGGCGCTGATGGCTGTAGTACCTTTCATGATGTTACTTCTGCAGCTGTATCACTTCTGAGGATCAAATAAGTGCCTCTAAGGGGAAACATAGCTTAAACATCATATACTTCAATATGTCAAAAACGAGCCAAAGATTACTGATCATGAGATCTAGTTTCGTATCTGTACACGCTAAACCCGCTGGCGGGCATTGCCCATCGGCTTTGGTGTGTAGGCTCCATAAGGTACACGGACTTTCGTAGTATCTAGGGACCACAGCACTGCCCCTGACAGCGTAAACTTATTGCGTCTGACTACCATTAGCCGGGCACTTTTCCAAACTCCGTTGCTACCGAACATATTTTCTGAGACTAAGTTTAAAACTTGCTCGTCCCGTGAGTTGAACAGAGGACCACCCGCGTAGCATCGCCGCTACCAAAAATTGATATAAAATGAGAAAATTCTTATAACTGGGTCAAAATGTAACATACTAGAAATACGAACTAGAACATACTAGAGACACAAAAGAACACTAGAATTTACTAATTGATCATTAGTTCTAATAAAAACGTTTTTGCAAAAAAAAAAATCTTTTTGCAAAAACGTTTTTATTTTACCCTTTTTAGTTATCGCATCACACACAAATCCTTGTCAAGTATCAATTTCGCAATTTCTTTTACTTGGATGACATATTTTTTACAGCTATTTTGATTTAAAAACCAAACTGCTGAACCGATTTTGATGAAATTTCTATGGGACCAATCGGGAAGCAGATCCATTCAGATAAAAGAAGAATTTTTCAAATCGGTTCATAAATGACGAAGATATGAGGTACCAAACACAAAAAAAAAACATACAACCGAATTGAGAACCTCCTCCTTTTTTTGAAGTCGGTTAAAAATTAAAAAGCTTCCTGTTGACACTGGTTAATACAAATCTAATCAGACATCCCAACAATGCTAGTTTGTATGAAAAGGGTAGGTATGATGTTCAAAGATCAAACGGCGACAGTATTAAGTCTTTTAACGCCTTTATTTTAACAAGATTTGCTTTCCGAAAAGGACTCCTCATCTGCTTAGCCTTTTCCCAACTACGTTGGGGTCGGCTTCCAGTCTAACCGGATGCAGCTGAATACCTGTGTTTTACAAGGAGCGACTGCCTATCTGACGTCCACCACCCAGTTAGTACTGGGTAATACGGTATCCCTTGAGTCAGACGTAACGTAACGACTGTCAAAGATCTACAAATGACAGCAGTTTTCCGAAAAGGACTATGACACCTTTATTTAAGCTATGACATTTTTCGCTAACTTTAAACAGCACCTAAATGAAAGCGCTCTGTTGAAGCTTCAACGTTCGGTTTATTGCCGAGAATAGAAATTCCAACAGTGGCTCTTAATGTTAGTGAAATCGATAACTTTGCGAAGTGCAAGTGCGTACCTTAAATTTTACAAATTTACCTTATTTTTGTCGTGGATTTCCTGATCAACAATCTATAAAGTAACTATCTATCTATACAAGCAAACACACACCTACTAAATCAAAACATTACCGTGTTATCAAACTTCGTCAGGGTACACGAACGTGTCGAGTAGTTGGTTATGCATCACCCCACTTTACAAACATAACTATCAAACTAGGTTACTAATACACTATACACTATCGGTTCATTGTACTCATAATAAAAGTCTTCTGTAGTGATTTATGTATCAAGACACAATAATGTATTTTCCATTGTAATTTGCGGAAAAAAGGTGTATTCTGTTTTCGACGTAAGTCGTGAGAGGCTTTGAAGGAACTAGGTGATGATACGTTGTGGTTTTTACTCCGTAACATGAGCCAGATTCCATTACAAAACGTATTTTGTTAAAGCAAATGTCATCAATTAATCTAAACTCGATCAACGCAATCATCTAAACCACGTTCAAAAGCTCATCATTGCTATGGAATATTTACAACATAACTTACTGTTTTACGAGTATAAATTGAGCGTATTATGAAAGTTTCCAGAAGTTTACCGCTTGTGAAGTAGGAAATCGTATTCGCAATAACATTTCCGATTCTCATTTCACCTCATTTAGTCCGATTTCCAGAGGTAAGTTGAACAAGATAAATGCAACGTTGTATTTAACGAAGTATTTCATATAAATTGCCTGTAACCGAGACTTTTTATACCAATGAGCTTCAATTGAATGGGCAAGGCAAATTGTGAGATGCCATTTGGTGTAGTACCTCCGAAGCTGATAAAGACCTCGAAACAAATGGATTTCACCAAAAAGATGCTGTGTCACATTTTTACTTAAGGACCTATTACACCACCTACGATTAAGTGCCCGTTAATGGACTTGGCATGTAATATGATGCAAATTCTGTTCCATTTCTGAATTTATTCGGTAAGTAGTGGCTATTGGGACATCAAGGAACAGGCCCCAATTGTGATAAACAAACGGTTTATGTAATATGTATACCCCCAGAGAAGCCGAAAACATATTTTCGTTCCCCTGTGATTTTAGAAAGCAAGACATGAGACCCCTTCTCCGGTATGTGAAATAAAAGGGTTTCTCCCTTCTTGGAATGGAAGAAAACATTAATTAAACATTCGCACAAAAACAAACAACTTTATACGAAGTTGAGGATACGTTCTGATGATAATTATCATCAATTCATTACTGAATTTTACATGACATTTTGCTTGTTGGACAAAGCACAAAATACATAATAAGTGTATATAGGATTGGCCAATGACTACGCGATAATCTTCTCCACGTGTACCGGGAGCTTTGTTTGTAAATCTGTTATTTTAAAAAGTCTATAGGTTCGCTAATTTATTAGTAAGTTATTATGGTTCATTAGAATCGAATATTAGGAAAAGCGGCTACATTTTCATCTAAGATTTTATGGCCTGAGGAACAGTTTTAGAACTATATAATTACAAAATGGATATTTAATGGCCACGTCAAACAAAAACTAAATATACTTAAATGCAAACAGTTTTTACTATTTTAAATTTATGTAAGTACGAACTACTTTTCATCACCAAACAATGGCAAACTTACCCACTAAAATTTGAGTTAAAACCCTTACAGTACTTAATCAATAATTAAATGCGGCCAACCATTTTGAAAAACAAGCTTATTATTTAAGGGCTGAATTCACCATTGTATATGATGACGTAAAGAAACTGACCATTGATCGCGTTTTAGATGTGATGAGCGCGTTAAGTTTTATTGGTGAATTCCGCCCTTAGTCATGTAAACAAATTAGATTTTTACTGGAACCATGTGGACTACAACACGAAGACTTCAGAGGAGTGTCGTAAAGAATAAACAGAGTTTTATTTATTAGTTCATTCGCAAGAAACGTAATAAAATATTTAACGTTACATCGGAGACATAACTGTTGAATCATCAATGTTATTACGCTTTATAAGAGAGTGATATATGAAAAAATTACGGAAATCTCATTAAAATTTATATGCTCAGTTGCTCATTTTAACAACTTGAAAGCTTTTACATATTAACTTTGCAATTATTAATCATCTTGTATAGTCGACCTCGTATTACATTACCCCTTTTCAGAGCAATCACCAGTTATTTGAAACTATTAAGATTGAAACTAACTGATTGACACGTGGACAAATAGACCTTGTCATTTTCTGACGTGCTAGTGAAATTCAACCTTAAGGTGTCAAAGCTATGTATTATCGACTACGGACATACGAATTGGTCCCTGTGGAATTGATTACCTAATTAAGTTAGTACCTAAGAGTTTTTATATTTCACAAATAGGTACAACAAATATAACATTATTTTTATTACTTGCTTACTTACAATAACAAAACTATCTCTGCCCGTCCCTTTTCCAAATCAAAGAAAAAATACCCCTCTTTGTTGAATATCGTGCGTATTACCCTAAATAGAAACTTATTACCTATTGGTACCTAGATAAGCTTAATAGAATTTGTGCCAAATCAAAGAAAAATATGGATATATTTTCTTCGTATTGGGAAAATTACACCCTACGGAATTCAAATAGGTTTGTAGATCTGTATCACATATTCATATATACACAACCTTTTCGGTAGTTTCAATTAGAGATACATATTCAGGTTTCCAGCTATCTGATTGGCCAATCGTTCGGAATTTAACAAAGCTTTTCGAATCCGAATATCGAAGGATACAAAGGCCATATTTTTTTCGCTCTTTTGAATATTAACAATGTTCCCAAGTCGGCATAACAACTATGTTTAATAGCTTTTTCAGGGAAAATCTTTTCATCATCTGCCTAGCCTTTTCCCAACTGTGTTGGGGTCGGCTTCCAGTCTAACCGGATGCAGCTGAATACCAGTATTTTACATGGAGCGACTGCCTATCTGACCTCCACAACCCAGTTCGTACTGGGTAATACGATACCCTTTGGTAAGACTGTTTGTCAGACTTTCGGGACACTGACTACCTGTAACGACTGTCAAAGATCTACAAATGACACCCGGGACCAACGGCTTAACGTGTTTTCCGAGGGACGGAGGAAACTCGGTATGTAATGGGTGGTCACCCATCTGCGGACCAACCCAGGCAAGCGCGGCTTAACCTGACGATCGAACCGAGCGGCTGATATTATTTAGCCAGGAGCTCCTCCGGGAAAATCTTTTATTAGGTACATATTGAGAATTCTAAGAAGTTATACTACTCGTAAAATAAAATCAGACAGTATACATATATTTACTTCTTCTTCACGGCATATTGTTTGAAACATGCCAAATACAAAGTTATATACGAAGACAAGGCAATATATTTCCATTAAAGTAAATAAGAGCCCAGGATACAAGTGTTTGATATTTAATTTATGAATATTTATTTACTTTAGCGGACTGGATTAAACGCCCATTGAGACGTAGCTCGTACCTCAGTAACAAAAAGATAGAATAGTTAAGATATAAATCCCAGGACAGCAATCTAGGCAGGATAAGAAAACGCCCGTTTTTCTAGACCTAAGTGAGCTTAATGTTGCGGGTGAATGTGCAAATTCATTGTTTCTTTTACCTTTTTGTGTCTAACGTTTATTTATTTAAGAAAGATTCTTGGTGAAAATCCTGTCTTTAAAGAAATATGATTTCACTTCAAATTTCGCTGAACAAGACGAACTCTCAGAAATGGTAATTTGCAGGAATACTGTAGCAAACGTTTATTGCGTCACAATAAAATTTCATCACACACACGCACAAGCGAACAAAAGGATTTTTAGCAACAATGACAAATTCACAATCAAAGACGTAATTACCTAATATATTAAAATTATTTGTCTGTGGATGAAACAAAAGAAATCAGTAAGAATCAGTTTTCTGTAGTTACTGCCCAACCATGGGAAAAAAATGAGTCTGTGTACTTATGTAATTGTAACTATCGATAATATAAATGCGCGATGTACCTACCTCCTATTTATCTAATTTATCCTCCATGAAAAGCACAAAAGCATTCATATTGAAACATGGATACAAATACAATTCACCGACCACGCATACAGAAAACAATGCAATTAGTCCACTGATTGACGTAACCAGACCAATTAACTCCCAAAATCTGCATCCGAGATATAAACATCATTATGAGGCAAAATTATCTTTAGCATCCGACACATTTATGACTAAACCACAAATATAAATATTCTTTTAGCTCCTTTAACTCTAGTTTGGCCCAATTTCAGTATATGTTTTATGAAAAAACAAAACTTTTCATCTTGAAATCTTCTGCTCCAGTTAAAAACACTTAGGTAAAAAGCTTTGGCTTTTATGAAGTTACAACTTCGCTTACCTATAAAGTGTAAATACGAGCAACTTTTTGACAGGGTTGCTGAGTGAATTTTACAGTACTTTACCCGGAACTTTAGCTATTATAAAGAAACTTGTATTTGTAATTAATATAAGGTAATAATTTCTAGAATTAACTACTCTTGCTTACAGACAGCCCTGGCGCTGACAGCCATACGAACTTACTGAATAGTCGATTCTACGAAGAATACACAGTGGTGTTCCCGTAATTAGGATATTATATTTTTGCAAACACTTCGTAGTCAACATGGGGTAAGAATGTTTTTTTTTTGTTATAATATAACTTATAATCATCGCATCGCAATAAAATATTTTATCATCAGACTCAATATGGCTGTCTGATTTAGCTTTCGACTCTTTCTTAAATGTGTCTTTCTTAAATACACGTGCCACAAACACACTGTGGCACGTGTATTCTGGAAATTATATTTACCAAGTTGATATTAGGGTTAACTAACAGTATGGTTAAATGTCGCAAATATAATTCCTAATTAAATGTCTGGAAGTTAAATAAGCGAAATTTTCCGTTAGGTTGGTAATATTTAGAGAATAGAATGAATATTTATATCCTCCTAAAATGTATTCAAAAGCATAACATGCAGATGTCAAGAAGTTTATGAGACGCAAAAGGTACAGCGTTAATTTGATAAAATGACATGGTATAAATCATTCTCCTTATACCCTTGCACCAATTTATTTGGGGGCGGCACATCATGTCTCTTCTTCCATACTTCTCTTTTAGTCGTCATCTCATCACACACCTTCTTTCTTGCCATATCGTCCTTCACAGTCCAACCTTGATATAAATATACGAAGGTAATTTAGTACCTGGTGGTAATTTTTTATTATATCGCCACACCTCAACCACTAAAACTGTTTATTATCTTCACGTGCTAATAAAACACGTTACTGTTTTCTTTTTATGATGACATGACACTACCACGTCCTACATACATACACTGACCTTATTGGTGATGGTCTTCTGAAAGGGCAGGTGCGTAGTACTAGCAACCAGTGTGCGTGTAAGACCAGCTGTATGAACGTGGAGAAGCAAAAGATGTGTGTAAGGATCTTATCAGGCGGCTCTGTTGTTTCTGCCTACCCCCATGGGGGAGGCGTGAATGTTTGTATATCATGAGTCACTATCAAAGTAATCTAACAATCAATTTATTTAACGTCTTTTCCATGAATCCATCTTTTCATTACTTTTGAAAAACAATGCGAAATAAACATTACGTACGTGGGCGTAAAAAGCCTTTTATTACACTTTCAAATGAAAAAGCACTAACGAATACATTTCAAAAGGCGTATCACTCGCAAAATATGAAATAACATTTCAGTTCAGCATCGTAACATCGATTGGGGACTACATGAGTTCACATAGACACGTAATGTTTACTGTGAAAGGAACATAACATCAAGGCAGTAATCTCTGAAGGGATAGGCAGAAGTGTACCTAATAGGTGTAAAAATACCCTCAACGAAGCCGAAAGGCACTTGCGATCATCTGAGAAGTTGACTACTGAGGAATTCCTGTTCGGGAAACCTAGTAATAACACATTGCCTGGCCTGTGAATCCAACATAGGACCTCGCGGTATGCAGTGAAGCTTGCGAGCAATAAACCAACAAGACATTCCACGTAAATTTCCTTGTTAAATAAAATGTATTGAAATTTGATGTAACAACGGTCGCATGTCCGTAGTACATTAATTGTATTTGTATAAAGGCGACTTGAGCCCTATTACGTCAAATTATTTACTCTGAAGTCGTTACGGCACGTCCGAAAATTTCGCGAAAAGGGATTAAGGGATATTAGAAAGCGTGATTAATGTTATATATGGCTTATCTTTTAGATTTAAGGTCGACTACGGCTTTAAATAATTACATTATCAAGCAGACATGTTTACGATGACTTTGAAGTTGAAGTTTCGCTGGGCAATTTAATTAGATCCTGATGGTAATTCCTCATACAAAAGGTTCATAAATAGAGCTTTATTTCTAGACGCAGTACGCACATTTTGCTAAAATACATAACGTGGCACCGTAGTTCATGTCAAGCTGAAGCCTCCTACCGCACCGAAACCCCACTAATAATAGCAAAACATAAATAATATCATCATTAAAAGGAACGCAGGTGTTCCACAATATTACGTAATTAGTTTGGACTAAATACCTCAATTTCAGCTACGTCAGGTATTTGAATATACACGAGACAGACCCGAAACATAATAACAAAGATAAAACAATGAACGATTCTGAATTCATCCTGACATCCCGTCTAATCTCATTCATGACACAGGATGACATCCCATTTAGGTTATTTGGTATGTATAAGAAACAGTGTACACGAGAAATGCGAATAGAAAATCGTATTTCGACATTTGAATGACAGATTAAGGAAAGCGGGTCGAAAGAGCGTTCGTAAAGAAATCACACGCGAGACTCCGTGACCTACCGCCTATCGATTCTAATCTATGTATATGTTGCCCTTTGAGCGATATTTCAGCACTGGGTAAAATAAAGATAACATTTCGTAAAAAGTTTCGTTTTTCAGGAGAAAATAGGCTTAAATAAAGTGATGGATACATAACAATATGTCACGTTCGAAATTTTCATCTTGCTGTGTTGACATAGGCGACGAAAAAGATTACTCGTATGATATCAATCTTCTTGTGGGTTCAGAATCGACCTGTAGATTGACGCTTAGTCGAAGGTTATTGGGATTATCATAACCACATTGCTTTGTGGACGAATTTGTGATCGAAGTTCGATGTTATCAACAGGTTAGGAACAGGACGAGGAGGACATTAAACCCATATTCATTAATCACTTTTTCCAAAGACCACGGGTTGATGAAAAACACGCTACACAAACTGATGTTCAAACAAAACAATATTTATCGCCAAACACCAAAACTAAATTAAATGCTATCCTAAATCAACACAGGTAGATTAGTGTAATAAAAACAACTGATTTGTGTGTTAGCAAAGCAAATAACCACAGTGAGTCAACAGGGGTGAGTTTAATACGCCCTACGTCTGTAGGGAGTTCTCGTGTGCGTCTTCACGCGAGAAGGCTCGCCGGGACATAGCGCCAAAACCGAGAAGGTCTCTACACTCATGCGACATGTGATACCGTTATCTTTTCTTACCCGAGAAACACTTTGAAGCGGGCAAAAAAAAACCGACACCGATGACAGGCGAGCGCGTGGACGAGATGGCGAGAAACCAATCACATTCACACTTCTCGGGTGTTCTCGGCGTGAGTCTGTTACGCCCTACAAACTCACGCGAGAAGTCTAGGCAAGAAGGCTCGCCGGGACATAGCGCGAGAATCGAGAAGGTCTCTACACTCATGTGACCTTCTCACGAGACCCGAAGAAACCCTTTGAAGCGGGCAAAAAGATCGACATTGATTGGAGAACAGGCAAGCGAGAGAAAGAGATGGCGAGAAACCAATCACATTCACGGTTCTCGGGTGTTCTCGGCGTGAGTCTGTAGGGCCCTTGAGATCGCCACCCCAGAGTGACCCTGCCAATATCCATTGCAATATCCCTTAACCCCGACTCACGCTTCATGAAAATTTTACGCGGGAGAAGCTATTGTTGGACCGGCCAGTGAGGAATTATTTATGGTCCAAATAAATATCTCTTTAGAGGGTGCAAAGTTAAGATTTATGATTTAATCTTTCGGCTTTTTGACAACCACGTCATCGAGATAAAAGCTGGCTAAGAATCAAAATGCGCTAACATCCAAGTACCTAAAAGGAGACAGAAGAAGATAACACTTGAATTAATGATTTTAGAAAGATGTGATGCGTGTGTGTGGGTGAAGAATCAGTGAATGCCTTATTATGATTTGACGGAGGACCTTCACATGACACTGTAGGACTAAAGCAAAATTCGAGGCAATATTAAAGCCAGACACAACAGTATGAGTAGGAGCGGAAGCTCAGTGTCATGTAGTTAGTCTAATATTTACAAAATGACTAGTATAAGTAAACGTGCGGAATTTTTCCGATTACGTAAACTTTATTTATTTATTTATGTACACACAAAACACATTACAGGAAAAATACATAAAGACAAAAGAGCACAAAGGTACCGCTTATTTCAACTTTCCACAGGCTGAAAGAAAAAAGTGTAATCTTCTCACTTTCGATTAAAGATATTATTTCCTCTTAGCGATAGTCTAGCTAGCGACAGTTATGTGTAATCTTTAACCCCATTCCGAGGCTGCACGTGGTTCTTGTATCAATAAACTCAACACCAACTCTATAAAACCGTTCCGCGATAAAAGTGCAAGTGCATTTACTTATTTTAGTTCCAAGTAATTGTTGCCCGCAAACTCCGTTCGCGTGAAATTATTATTAAAAAAAATATTACTTTCCCATTTGAATCGGATTTGGTTAACGATTTCAAGGGTTTAATTATTAATTAATATGCACGGATTCCTAATCCTTTTTCTAAAATGTAAGTTGACTAAGTCCTTATAACATCTGCGTGTAAAATTCCTGTCAAATTCGGTCCAGCCGTTTCGGATATAAGCCGGAACAAACAGACAGAGACAAAAAGTAAAAACAATGTTTTTCGTAATAAGTGCCGTATATACTTTCATATTCAGTAAAAAGCTGTTATTTTGAAATTACAAACAGACACTTCAATTTTATTTATTTTAATAGATTCGAGTAAATAATAATTATGGAGGAAGTGCCTTTAAATTTTACGGATAATTTTACGTGTTTAAACGCCAAATCATAGGTCTCGAGTTCGAACCCAAGACACGCACCTTTGATTTTTCGGAATCATGTGCGTAATTATCACTTGCTTCGGTGAAGGAAAACATCGTGAGGAAACCTGCATGCCTGAGAGTTATTTCTCGACGGCATGTAAAACCAAATCAGAGGCTCATGGGAGGCATAAAAACTCGGACACCAGGTTAGGTAATAACCACACGATAAAGAACGCCCACATAGCAGTTAATAATTCAACATATTCAGCCATCTTTTGTAACGCTATGTTGTTACTGCACTTTGATATCAGAAATCATGACATGCACTTTATTACTATCTGATAATAATGTCAAAATAAAGCCGACTCATTACTGTTTACCATATTCGGTGTTACTTTGCATATCATCAAATTAATATAGTGACGTGTTTATGACATACTTTTACAGGAACCCGTGGACTGCCAGACAGCCTATCGTAAAAATGAATACAATGGTTAGCACCAGTGAACACCAGTGATAATCAAGTCACTTGGCTGCAAGTCAAATTATTTCTCAAACCAAGCAACGAACAGTTTATTGTAGCACAGTTTACAACCGCCATTTTGGATACATATCCAAGTAATTCCACCGAGCTTGTTTTGATTGGAATCGAATTTAAACCCATACATTTTTGTCCAGAAATAATTGAAAAGTAAAACAGTCTCGATTTATAGATACTTTCGTACGAACAAGTTTCTAAGATATCTTTTTTCTATGCGTTTCTGGCCGCATTCCAAGTACCTGGGATCTGGGCAATTATTACGTCAGATTTATGATGTTATAAATTATTAGTATGTACTGAACTGATAATATATTTTTATTTATGACTGAAATTAGTAAGGGCATAAAAGTTTTAATTAAAAACAATGCGTTTTCTCTGGAGTAACGTTTTCTTTCGTAATACAGGGAGATAGAAATAAAAAGTAAATTAAATTAGAAGCAACGGACGAAAATATACCAGCAGCAATATACTGCTGGGTAAGTTAACAACCTTGTTTTTCTAAGTTCTCAACTAAGCTGTTAAGGCGTCTGCTCTGAACGTGATAAGACCTTTAGAAAGTCTAGCAAAATATTCTATGCCAATAGTTACAGGATGAACAAAACTTATCGAGTTTTTGGTTTAGAAGTTTGGGACACAGATAAGATGGATTTGAAGGGATGATGACATCGTTAAAGGATGAAGGGAAGCAATGAGCGAGGTTGACGTGGGATTCAAAGATCTCTCTTTATTCAAACGACGTTAGCCTAGCTCATTTTAGCCCGATCTAGATAGAAGAGAGTGCTCGATAAGTCGATATTCACGAGACATAAAGTGCACTGAGTGTTAGTACGTTGGATAGAATCACATAAACACGTTTCATTTAGGAAAAGCAACATGAACGATAAAAACAAAAACAAGTGCGAGTCGGACTCGCCCATGAAGGGTTCCGTAGCAGCAAGTTACCGCCTTCATTATTAAAAAAAACTACTTACTAGATCTCGTTCAAACCAATTTTCACCAATTTTCATTTGCATGGTAATGTACATTATATATTTTTTTTAGTTTTATCATTCTCTTATTTTAGAAGTTACAGGGGGGGGACACATTTTACCACTTTGGAAGTGTCTCTCGCGCATACTATTCAGTTTAGATAAAAATGATATTAGAAACCTCAATATCGAAGACCTATCCATAGATACCCCACACGTATGGTTATGATGAAAAAAAATTTTGAGTTTCAATTCTACGTATGGGGAACCCCCAAAATGTATTGTTTTTTTTTTTCTATTTTTGTGTGAAAATCTTAATTGAGTTCGCAGAATACATCTACTTACCAAGTTTCAACATGGCAGTATAGTTCTTATAGTTTCGGAAAAAAGTGGCTGTGACATACGGACGGACAGACAAACAGACATGACGAATCCATACGGGTTCCGTTTTTTGCCATTTGGCTACGGAACCCTAAAAAGGAGGGAACAATAAAACCGTCGTAAACCGGAATGGATGCACGTAAACCACTAGGTGCTTTACGTATTGCAATGGACTTAGAAGAGGCCGCTGCGGCAAGATTAACGACGGAATCTTAACACAAACAACAACACGCAGACGTAGGTTGCCAAATTGATTGTTACACCAAAATCGTTTAGTAAACATAGCCATGTGTTGGCCAAACAAAAGAAAAAAATACATATATCTAATGATTCTCCAGTGTATGTAAACAATTGTACAAAAGAACAATGCCTAAACGTGGCTGGTCTTTGACTTTGAGAATTACTTTATTTTTACTGTCATAATGAAAAGTTTATCGTTGAATTCTTCTCAGAAATGGCATATCGACTGTGCTGTCTAGCATATCTGATACTGAAGCATACTTTCGTCGGGGCGCCTTAATATTGTACGAATGTACCGCACTAAAACTGGACTGGGGTCACAAATATGTCCGTAGTAAATCTTTGAAAACCTTTGTCGTGTCCAATACTGTGTGTATTCCGCAAAATATAGCGTCGTCTTTCAATTTTGTCCGTTCACTGTTGTATTGAGAATCGCTATTACTTTTACTTTACCGCCACGTGTTTTCACAGACTATAAGTATTAGTCCTAGATGGATATTTTCCATTTGGGGTGGACAAACAAACGTATTCCTAGCTTTGTTTACTCAACCATTTCCAACCGTGTAAAATGGAAAGCAAACAAATGTTATAATATTTTAATTATTACATGAATCCAGAATTTTATCGGGCATATGCCTATTCATTTTGAATAAGTAATTGTTCATTGCGATTACGGGTCACCTATCAAGTATTTAATCTAAATCTAAGGCTTAGGAATGCTTTTGCGAAACAATTCTTAGTTACCCAATTTGTAAAACATGTTTCTAATAAATAACTGAATACAAATTTCCAGATTAAAACTAGATTATAGAGTCTTCATACAATTTATATTTCACTAGCTTATGCCAGCGGCTTCGCCCGCGTTGAGTTCGATAATTGACCCACAAGATCGTCCTACCGGGCTAAAAGTAGCCTATGTGCTATTCCAAACTATAATCTATCTCTGCGCCAAATTTTATCGAGATCCGTTCAGCCGCTCTGAGGTGATTGAGTAACAAACATCCATCCAAACTTTCGCATTTATAATATTAGTATAGATTCTCTAGGGACGCAGCATCCCACACGAGCTTTCAGCTTATGAAGATTAATTACATTGACGAAGGCGTAACGTTATTTGCCTCGAAGACATGATATTTATCGTCAACACATAGACATATAGGTACACAGTATATTTCCCGGTACCAATAAAATCATCAGAACATTAAAGTTCGGGGTCTACGGAGACTCCCATAAATTTTCGCTCCATAAAACTGGAAGGCCGAAGATGCTGAACGCAATACCTCCGTAATGGCAGATTAAGTTCCACAATAAAATTAATTACGAATTATTCCATTTATTTCCATGCAGTAAAGCAAATGGCCTTTCTTTTTTATGTCAGACGGGTCAAGGTTTGACTGCATTTCTCTTAATGATGAACCGCTAAAATGAAATTAGGAAACCGACGAAAGGTTTTGAACTATTGAAAGGCTTAGAGCTAGATTGGATTTAAAACTTGATTTCTCTTTGCTGGATAAGGTAGTGGTAGACATAAGTTAGTGGTGCAGTCGACTAATACAGTTACGTGGATCTTCATGGAATCGATTCATCTGATCTGAATTGGTTGATGTCTTTACTTTCTTGGATATTTTTTTAAAGATGCATAAATTTTATTACAAAATGAAAAAATCTTTCTTAATAAATTAAGTCGTCAAGAATATAGTCATAAAATTCTACATCTTTAAATTCTTCTTAATTGAATTCTTAATCGAAACTATTAAATTAAATCTAGAGGCAGTATTAATAAAAATATTTCAACGGGACAAAAGTTTAACTAATAACATTACAATACCCGTCAGCATGGTTTACCAAGAAAACAGATTTTTCAAGACAATTGAAATGTATTCTGCCTCTTTCTAAACTCGAACATTAGAGCAGGCTGGAGCTATGTTTTTAGAGCGAAAATTGTGAGAGATACCGAAGTAGGCGGCCGTGTTCGCGGGTAAAAATAATGGCTTGAATGACGCGGGGTCGCAAGTTCGTAGCCCGTTCAGACGGACGTTCACCTCAACGTAATATTGCAAAATGTAGCAAACTAAGCTATTTGCGAGTCGATCCAATTATTTCAATGATTAATTTGATTTTGATATAAGTACTTACTTTTAAAAGTGTTGTTGTATTAAGACTTTAGTTGGGCATTAAGTGAATTTTAGAGGTGGCTGAGCTGACCCTTTGATCACCCTTGACGTTACAATGAGTTGTCACCTATAGACATGACTGCCTTGGGAAACTTCAGCATCTTTTGCGCTTGTCCGATGTTACCTGGGGTGGGTGGTACTACATGTTTTTTCTTCCATTCTCCCCTGTCAACTGTCAAGGTATCATTTACTCCTTTCTCTTTTATTTCATGCCAGGCTTGGAAGACAAATGACTTGAGTGTGATGTACTCGACCAGTGTAAACAGAGCAAGTCTACTCATCGAAACCGTTAAGGATTCCCCTTGATCTACGACCGCTCGAACCCTTGTTTTTCAAGCTTTTACATTAATCTGTCATATATTTTTTTCTCTTCATGCAATGAAGCCAAAAAATATCCCGTCCAGGGGAATATAACGCCAAGTTTTTAATAAAAACTATCTTGCCGAAAGATAAACGTCGTCAGCCTGTTAATTAATAAAATACAAGTTGAGAAATGGCAGAGTAATTAGAATAACTAAATTAAAACGAATAGGTGAATAATAACTATGACTGTAATTTCTAATTAAGGCAGGCTTCGCGTTCATATCCGTCGTAACATCAAGCTTAATGGATGTAACTGCGAGAATTTTCCGGAGTGGGAGAAAATTCATGTGGAACTTAATCCCGCCCACATCCGACTCATTATTTACGAGTTACGACAGTTACGTACGACAAATAATTTTACGCGCCGCCGCCCTCGCCTTATAAAGGTCTGCGCAGACGAGGGACTTCGGTTTGATCCGATCCAGCCTGTCCTTTGCAGTCCTCCCCTAGAGACGCCTAAGCCGAGGCTAGTACCCCACAGATGGTTCCTTTAGCGTTTAGTCGGCAAATTTTAAAGATGCCCTGGCTGGAGGCCTTAAGAAAACATTGGTCCGTGGAAGACGAAAAACTCGATGCGTGGACGCTTGCGCGGACTCAAAGCACGCAGTGTGTTCAGACATTTATCCGCCGTGTGATCGTGCATAGATACTACGTTACATTCAAGCGCTAAAGGCGCTGATACGCCTTAACACGTTAGTTCTATTTTTTCAGGGACCATGTACTTTTTGCGCAATTATTCGGAGTGTGTTATTCGATGCAGTTGTAAGCGATCTATTATGAATTTATGACGGTCAAATAAGTACCCCGACAAAAGTATCTCATCTGCACAGGCCTTTAGACATTTGTGGTCAACTTTGCCGTTTTTATAAGCCGTCAATCTCCCAAAGGATTCTTGTTATTAGTTGGGAGTATTTTTCCACACTCACTCGCATGGCACTGGGTCTCGTGAGGACGCAATCTAATATTAGTAAATTACTAGTGAAGGCGTGACCTTTTAGCGAGTTTCCACATTAACTGCATGACCTATTTTTGAGAAATTATTCGAATTAAGAGCGCAATCATTAGTGCTGCTTTTAATTATTTTTTATTACTTCATAAAGCAACGTTGACCGACTCGTTCGGCAAGTGGTCGCAAACTATACTGCTGAGCTCGGACCTGGGTTCGATTCCGTGGTTAGGAAGAGTGTTATTGGGGTTTTCCATCAAGTTTTTATCAGTAGCGGCCCGGAGTCAGGACTATTGCCCGGTTGATGGCAATGAGCTCGCCCCCTATTACAAGGGACTTAAACATACCTAGTGAAAGTTTAGTGGGGTATAGGTACTCCTCTGCCATACCTTTCGGGGATTACAGGGGTGATGTTATGTTAGGTAATAAAGCAACGTCTACGGATTTGCATAGCATTATGCGCTTTATTGCACGTGTGTTAAGGTGATGACATATCAAACGGGTTTATTTTATGACAAAATTCATTACTTATGTCATTTCCTATTCATATAACTTATTAACGTTATTACATGAGGACTATCGTCTATAATAATCAATATCGAGTGCTTACCTACAACTTAGATGTCTATTTACAATTACTGGACACCTGCTTATAATATTGTTTATTTTATATAGTAAACAACGGCTAGGAATGCAATCATCCGTTCCTTTTAATATTAATTCCATTAATGTAGAAAATAATAAGCCATATTATTTCACCGTAAAACCGAGCCCTGGCCGTTGCTCTTCAATTATGAATCCGAACAGTAGCAAAATACGAGTCTATTTTGAACGTGAGAAGGTTGTAGTGACGTTGACAAACAAACAGGCTGTGTAAATACAGACGTGGATAAAATGATACAGTGTGTGTAACAAAAGCACAAATAAGTATGGACTAGGCAAAAACACGCGCTGTAAATAGTACTTTTTAGGCGAAAAAATTCGTACAAAGGAAAAAAATATGTGTAAATCTAGGCTGCAGTACCCGTTTCGGAAATACAGTAGTGTGGCAGAAATATGAGTCTTACATATTGGCAGTAGTCGAAAGCAAACGAATACGAGGCATTTTTTTTTGTTTTTAATCAACTGCTGAACCAATTGTTATAAATCTAGTGATTTTTGAAGAAAATGTAGGGCAATAAAGAGTTTTGACAAATGATTTAAGTAAAAGATTCGAGGGATTTTAAAAGCATATTCAAAGTTTTCTAGAGACTTTAAAAGTTGTTCTCGAAAAAGTCAACTTGTGTAGTAGCACATTTTACATAATCTCACATTTAAGTGGAAAATAAATGTAAAGCATTTTCATCAAAATATAATGTAGAAGTGTTGAAGAGCGTGGTTTTAATAAAAACTCATTTTCTGTGGACACTTAAACAAACTCACACAGACATTTTTAGGGTTCCGTACCTCAAAAGGAAAAAACGGAACCCTTATAAGATCACTTTGTTGTCCGTCCGTCCGTCCGTCCGTCCGTCTGTCAAGACCGTTTTTCTCAGGAACGCGTGGAGGTATCAAACTGAAATTTCTATATGATACTTAGTTCTACTGTCCCTGGAAGCTGTAGAAAAATCAACCTTCTAAGTCAACGCAATCAAAAGATACAGCCACTTAGGCCGCAAATTTCCGCAAATTTTCGAAACTCGCACGGGAATCAAAACCTACAGGGTACTTCCCGTGAACTTAGAATCTTGAAATTTTGTACGAAGTCACGTCTTATAGTACAGATATAGGAAAAATTACGAAAACCGTAAATTTTTAGTTTCGTCATATAAAAAAAAGTTATATACCCACAGGTTTGTACGGAACCCTCGGTGCGCGAGTCCAACTCGCACTTGACCGGTTTTTCACTTATAATATTAAATAAAAGAGAGAATACTCTAGCTAAATAAAATTACAAAGCTAGCAGATAATGTCAGAAGAAAAAATGACAACGAGGGTTGAATAAACAGAGATTTCTACACGAGTGCTTCTGCGGTCGATTGCATAAAAAAAATTATTGAAGTGTCTTCGAAAACGAGCATCACAAAGGAATTCAAAATAAAAACCAGGTCCGAAGCAAATGTTTAGTCTGACGTCATGTTGTTTTTCTACAACCGTTTTGAGAAATGGCTCATGTTTATTCAACCAAACATATGATAACCCTTTTTTAAGGCAGGTTCAATAAACATGACCTTCAACAATTCCTATATCAATGCTCATTCATCTCCCAACAGGAGACGAGGGTAAGCAACAAATAAATTTGCAATGGAAAACAGTAAACGTTCCCCACGTTGAAAACACTACAAAAAGATCCCCGTCGGCATCCTAAGCAAATGAATTCTAATTTCATGAACACCCTTTGAAAATTCTAATTAATAGACTATGACTCAATGCTTCCAGACAGTCATTGACCAGGGGCATAGTGCCTTTGGCCAAGTAAATGAAAAAGTTTACCCTATTTCAATTTATCTTCAGACGAGAGTTAATATTGTCTGTCAAATAATGTAAGACTAAAATTGAAGCTAAATTCTGAAGAGCATCGTCAAACGTAAAATGAAACAAAGTATAATCGCGCAATGTTGTGATGGCCCAGAGATTAAGTCCTCGCCTCTCATGCATGAGATTGTGGGTTCAAATCCAGGCAAGTACCAATGTGACTTTTTCAATTCATATGTACTTTCAACTTTCTAAGTTTATCATCATAAGGAAACCTGGACTTATAATTACTACAAGTCTGGAATTGCCAACCCGTCTTGAGCAAGCGTAGTGATCAATGCCCGTGCCTTCTCTGCATGAGAAGAGGTCTTTGTCCAGAAGCGGGACCGTAATCGGCTGGTATTACTATTATAATCGCACCTTCATACGACTCTAATAGTGCAACGGTAACGAGGCAGAAATACATAAAGACGAACAATAAAATGACCTTGGAGGAATTGTGAACCTCTGTTAAATTACATGGGAACTGCGCTTAAGACCACCTATTCAAAATTTCAATGGTAGCAGATAAGGTCACAATAGCAAACGCAGGTAGATAAAACACTATTCAGAGTAAATTAAACAGCTGTGAATGGGAAGCTTACATCCGTTTTGGGTTTTGGAAGCAAGTTTGATGCAAAGTAGAAAGACCTCGTGAGTGATTACGTGCAAAGTTTGAAACAACTAGTGCCAGAATCACTTAACTTAAGGAGAAGATACGTAAATGCCTCGTCCAAGATTAGAATTCGATTAAGAACATGATGAAGTACCACATAATTCGATTATCATTTCATGAGAATACCTTCCAGTCGAAACTCAAAGCCTGTGGAGCTCGTGGCAAAATAATAACAGCCGCTCGGGTCGATCTTCAGGTTAAGCCGCGCCTGACTAGGTTGTTCCGCGGATGGATGACCGCCCATTACATACAGAGTGTCCTCCGTGCCTCGGAAAGCACGTTAAGCCGTTGGTCCCGGCTGTCATTTGTAGATAGTTAGTCAGTGGCACGAAAGTCTGACAACCAGGCTTAGCAAGGGGTATCGTATTATCAGTATTAACTGGGTTGTGGAGATCAGATAGGCAATCGCTCCATGTAAAATACTGGTATTCAGCTGCATCCGGTTAGACTGGAAACCGACCCCAACATAGTTGGATAAGGCTAGGCAGATGATGACCTTCCAGTCGAAGCCTTGTGTATTTGTAGTAAGGTTTTTGTTAAATACATGTTATCTTACCCTACAGCTCTCATCTGCGAATAACGAGAATAATCTTAAGACGTTCAAAGATAATCTCAATACAAAAATTTTTCACGCTAAATTCTTAGAATTGTTATCTTATTTCACAAAATCACTACGTGTTTAAAAGCGAAAGTGCCAATGAATGCTTCACCCATATATCAGACCACTTCAAAATCAATCTCTTATTCAACGACAGACTCATTTAAAGGATAATGTACTCTAGAATGTGTGCTTGCAATAAATTTATTCAAGTACATAGCACCCTCTGCCTGTCGTCTCGTCGTCGTCACCGAGACGTCTAGCCATGCCAACGGTACATCGGCCGGGCGAATCCTTTGCGGGTCACCACATCTCCGCTACCAATTGTTATTTTGCTGACCATCAAAATTTGCTAACGATTTGGTATCGCTGAATAGGCCAAGGCTTGTGGGTTTAAGCAAGTCACGCAAATAAAACACATTATCGATCTTCGTAAACAAACGTGGCTTTAATCTAGGTTCTTCAATAATGATGCAAATCAGGGAATCTGGGGTTGCTACAGATTGGGTTACCAATTACGGAGTGAGGTCGTTGCCTTTTTAATTAAAACGATAGGTCAAGTTCAAGTAAATTAATAACAAATCTCTAGAGCAGACTGCGGCAAACTAAAACTTCTTTAATGAGAAATTAGCAGTCGGGACTGGTAATTAATGGAACAAATTGAGTTTTTAAAGCTGCATCTTCGTTATAATAAAACTGACTATTTAATTTATATATAGATATACACATAAACCATTAAAGATGCCCCATTATCATTAAACTACCTAATGGACTTAACCGCATAAAGAACTGGTACACACATTAATATGGAAGACCTGTGATGTTACATATATTGTATATATTCATATAAAACTATTACGATGTTTTAATTGCCAAACGACCTGATAATGATGTTATTATACTAAAATTGACGGTCGTTTGTGAAGAAAATATTATAAGTTTAAAAGTTACTTCTGTAAAAATTTATTTGTGTTTTCGTTTTGGTGTTCAAAGTGTTTCTGGCTTATCACTTGATATTTGTCAAGTTGGAATTTGTTAATGGTTTTTGGAGGACAACGGTTATCATCTTATTTTAGCGCAAGATAACGCTTGTCATCTTGAATTCAGTTGTACCGAAGTAGATTTCAACATTTTCTCACCTTGTAGATAATTCCTTTACACATTGTTTTACATTTTTAAATATTTCTTAACATACAAAAAAAAAAATACATTTATAAATATAAAAAATAGTAGCCCACCGGTATTGGGAACAGGGTCCAAGCTACCGGCGGTCAGGGCTCCAGAGAGAGGAACCTCCTAACAATACGAGCCGTGTCCAGGAGAACCGCTTTCTGAATCAAGCCCTTGATCTAGCTGCTTAACGAGAGCCTCCTCAGGTATTCGTCGAGGCTCTTGGCAATTAAGCCATTGGCTGAAACGACTATCGGCACAATGATGGCTGAGTTCACATCCCACATGTCGACAACTTCGCGAGTTAAGTCAAGATACTTGATTTGCTTAGTAGATAATTATTATTATTGTTTAAAGTGGAGTGCAGTACGTCCTATCTAGGGTGAACTGAACACCTAACCGTCCGGACTAGTCCGCACCTGTTGGGCCACCTGTCCAACTTTGTCCGGCCTTATCATTTTGTCAGGACTTTTCGAAAAAAGATTCTTTATTACCAGCAATAATTCTTTTTATAGAAAAGAAAATCTATGGATTGCTGTAAGAACAAAGATTACAAAATAAGAACGTCCAGCTTCTAGTCAGGCCTTTTCAAATTTCGAAATGGAAACCGTAGCTGTTTATGCAATATACCAAATTGAAATTCGTCTTTTACCGTGCGTATTAATATATCTACCTACCTAAAGTTGTACAAACAAAATATCAAGGACAAAGTAATTTCTGTTTACCCCAGTCTCATAGACAAACATAATATTATGTTAGCAGACTAACAATACTCGTGCGTACTCGTTTATTTGGTTACATTTTAATACACTTATGAAATGGTAAACATTTTATCTAGAACAATGTAGAAAGACCCTGACTTAAATTTTGCTATAACGTGAATCGAATTAAAGTATGAGAAATATGGATTACCATCCTATAATCTTTACAGATTTTATATTACCTACGTATTTTATTTTTTCTTATCCATACTTCCATTCTAATAGTTTAAATGTGAAAGTAATTTTGTCCGACAGTATTTTCATGCCCTAACGACTGAACGGAAATCGCTAAAAGGCACACAGATAGACAAGATATCTCGGTTACTAAGTTTCTGAGGGATAATTTCCGTCATAAAGGCGGGCGAAGCTGCACTCAAAAGCTAGTACGAATATACAGGTATGTGTGAAGTAACGAACGACCACAGGGTAATGTGTTAACAGGCAATCAAGAGGTCGAGTTCAAATCCTTCTTGACCTATTGAACCATTGTGGTGAACCTACTTGTGGTGCAACCAAATAACCAAAGTTCAACGGATTCCACACACACAATGCAATATCAGTGAATATCTAAAAGAGAGGCGAACAAAAATTATGTCGCAGATTCGGAAGTTGAAAGTAAGGGAAATTGATGTCAGATCAGCCCCTCCTTTGAACCTTCTTTTTGTGTAAGAAACGTTTAAATAATTAAAATTACTACACAGCGTTGCCCTCAATAAATCTCCTATAGAATCAAGTAATCGTCATCATCTGCATAATTATCATTTCCGGCTCGGCTTCCAGACTAAACAGATGAAGCCGAATATCAATATTCTACAAGGTGTAAACGGACCCTTCACCAAGCATTCTTTACATCAAACTAAGTAACTTTAGGCAAAATTTATTGCCGGGAAACGACTTTTTTTTTGGGTGAAAAATCACAATTTGCGGTAGAACTCAATGTTACGCACTTAAAACATTGTGCTGATGGATGCATTGAATAGTACAGAGGTCATGGAGATATTTAAAGCAAAGTTATAACATTAAAAACTTGTATTAAAAACACTTGTGAGAAACTTGTGAAAAAGTTGCAACATTGAGCTCCAATATCTCCGTAACTAGAAGGTTCCCAGGACAAAAAATTATCGCAATGACTAGGAGAACAAGTGCCATTAAGGGTATTTTTACACCCATTAAATTTTAGAACAAGCTGGGCTCTACATCCCAGTTACAAGGTAATACGATACGCTTTTGGTAAGACTAGACCCAAGTAATACATATACATGTAAGAAAACAAGACCAATACTTTAAATAAAGTCACACACGTACTTTATCCAGACATAATGCGAAGGTTCCGTTTGAGCGCAAAGGAATAAGTATGTCTGGAAAGTTTTCTCATCGGTATCAAAGGACCAGTGCCCGTAAAGACATGCATTGAACTCGCAGATATCGGGAGATAAAATTACGAGGTCGAATTGGTATCTAGCATTTTAGGAGTGTAATACCCATGTCTGGTATTTGTCTGCTGGCCATTTGTGAGTGTTTTAGTTTGTTTATTTTTTGTCTGTCTTATAAATATTTTTCTTCAGAGATAATTGTTCGCCGAGCTCTCCGACTAAGTATTACCTAAGGCTTTGTCACTGTCATAGGGAGACTACAGCTCGACTAGACTAGGGTTACCATCTGTCCTGACTTGTCCAGCCTTTTGGTCTTCTGTCCGGACTTTGTTTGGTCTTGTAATTTTGGAACTCTTGAATGTTAAAAGGGTAGGTAGGCAGGTTAAGGTAACCTACCCAAAAAAAAAAAGATTAAAAATGCAAAAGGCGGTCTTTCGTCAGGGCTTTTAAAATTTTCGAAATGGTAACGCTAACTCGACTGCATGAATGACTTACTTTATTGACCAATCTAGTCTGCTCGCATAAATATTGTAACAAATGACTTAACATAACAATAAAAAAGTTCAGCCAGCTCCCCGACTATTGACCCGCCCTCGCTCCGCATTCTGTACAACGTGCACTTTACTGCATAATTGAGGTTACATTTCACTAATTATTTAGCGACCAATCATAATCTACCGCATTAGGCTTGAGCTTCCTTTGTACCATGTTAAGCGATGGAAGACGGAAGAAAGATAGAGAGGCTCGTGGTTAAATAATAAAAGCCGCAAGGGTGGATCTTCAAGATTAAGTTGCTCATGACGAGTACGGTCTGTGGATGGGTGACCATCCTTTGCATACAGAGTAGCCTCCATGCCTGGAAAGTCAGTTTGTCATTTGTAGATCTGATGACATTCGCTTGAAGACAGAAGAAATGAAAGAAGATTTACAGAAGCTTGAACGTCTGACAGCAAGTCTTACCAAGGAGTATCGATATTACCCATTAATTGGGTTGTGGAGGTCAGACCTATTCAGCTATCCGGTAAGACTGGAAGCCGATCCCAAAAAAGCTGTGAAAAGGCTGGGACGATGACTATGGAAGATCAAAGAAACGATGGATCGATTCATGAGATGACGACTAATAGTGAAGTATAGAAAAAGAAGACACGCTGCGTCGGTTCCAAATAAATTGGGATAACCACTGGACAATGCTGATGATGATATCGTATAATTAACCGTTTATAATTAAACGGATCGTTATTAAATATCTGACGACATTTCACGGAGCGATGGAAGTTTTAATGAACGGTTAAGACCGAGTGCTTGTTTAGCGAATTAACTTTGTGCTAGATGGGGAAAATCGTGGTACCTATGAGAAAAATTATTTTCGTAAAATATTGACGATCACAATATCTACATTCTACTAAAGAAAACTCATGCAATAATGGGTAGTTAGAACATTATATCACCAAATTACTATGTTTCGTAAGAAACCCCACGGTGTAAAATTCTTTGCTTAAGTATACGGGTAATTTAAATTATTATTGAAGGTAGGTAGGTAATTTGATTCTACCTGACCTACCTTCCTACGTGTTTTATGGGTTTATGCTAGAAAACGAAGGTGTAAAATAATAATACTTAGACCGTAACTTAGTTATGGCTTTATTGCCAGCCTGCATAAAGTTGTGAGAAAATATTAAGAATTTACGATGTGTAAATACAGGTTGGAAGGGACATCGAGGCACAAATGATTACCACGTATTCAGTGCAACATCATTCCGAACCCCCCACATGGAAATTTTTCATAGTTAATTAAAAAAAAGAATTTTGTCGATGAACCACACAGCATTTACAGATTCGACATTTAATTTATTTTTATATTTGGGACTCTCTAATGGATATTAGATATTACGATTTTGTAAAAAATAATTTCAGATAATCTCCAGGGACATAAATTATTATGTATTTAAAAATGGCATATCTTTTATTTTATAGTTCAAAGTGAGATTTACCTATATTAATATTCCTGTCCCTTTTGTATATTTCAGTTTTAATTTAAGTGACATAATTATACGCATGCAATTTATTCGATGGCAACACTTTAAATGAAACGACACTATTTCGAAAGTCATAAAAGCAATGTTATGGCATTACGTTATATTCCAGCCTACAAATGAAACGAAGCATTTAATTGTTAAGCAAATAAAATTAATTAAAATCAATCTACGGAACGAAGCATTTCAAATGGGACAAAGAAATCTAAAGTAGTCTCTATTTCGTTCTGTTATAGATACATCGACAAGAATGCATCCGACAGACGCTTTTATCTTTTAACTTAGAGAGATAGTGATGTTGTCTTATAAAAATACGTGGGGAATTTATAACATGGCAACTCTAACCTCCTCTTATAAATGTTTATTCGAATATGGATTTTCGTGCGATACGGACATTAACAAACGATGGTTTGTTAATTTGGAATCTCTAGATAGATTTACATCTAATATGTGGCTAAATAATGACAGCTGCTCGGGTCGATCTTCAGGTTAAACCGCGCTTGCCTAGGTTGGTCAGTGGATGGGTGACCACCCATTACATATCGAGTTTCCTTCGTGCCGCGGAAAGCACGTTAAGCCACTAGCTGTCAAATGTAGATCTTTGACAGTCGTTACAGTTAGTCAGTGGCCCGAAAGTCTGACAACCAGTCTTACCAAGGGGTATCATATTACCCAGTAGTAATAGGGTTGTGGAGGTGAGATAGACAGTCGCTCCATGTGAAATACTGGTATTCAGCTGTATCCGGTTAGACTGGAAGCCGACCCCGACATAACTGGGAAAAGACTTAGCAAATGATGATGAGATAGATTTACACCGAATCCAATAGCTACAAATCTACAATGGTTTGTGAAACTAATTGCAATTTCGCAAATTCTCATTAGAATTGTGTAGATTGACAAGCTTTTAGAACTAAATAAGTTATAACATAAATGACGAACTAGTTTCGTAATCAAATCAATCAGTAATAATTATATCAACGTGTAGAAGTTGCAATAAGTTGAGATTGTTCAAGCATTGTTTGGCATACGGACATTTCCATAGCAATTGAAAACCGAATTTATTGGTAAAATTATTCTTTGACAATCATTAACACCGCACTTATCGCTTCTTTCTTCTTTTTAGTCGCTTTTATCGTCACTTAATTTCCTCACGCACTCATCCTATAAGGATTTCCATGTTTTATCACTGAACCAACATTATTGTTATTACTAAGGGTGAAATTCACCGATTTTTTTACAGACCGCGTTTTCAGAAACTAGATTCTGCATAAACCCAGATCTCATGTCGATATTAATATCGGATTACTATTAACTGACTTCAAAAACTACACTTGGATCGCGTACGCGTTTTTGCATGGCATAGAACGTAATGTTGTGAAAAAAACGCAATGCGTTTAGATTTGTAACATCCAAAAGCGACCTACTGCGACTTTGATAACGAAATATGTCAGCATCTCAAAACGCAGCTAGTTGTCAAAACTGTCTTTACAGTTGTGTCAATTTCTATTTCGTTTCGCCGTATGTGTTGCGTGCTTATTTCTATTCGTTTTTGTAAATGGTATGTCTTGGAAATGAAAAAGGGACTCTAAATTCGCTTCCGGCGAAAATGAGACGCTTACTATTAAAGTTGGTGGATGAACATTTTGACGTGGTTGACTGGTTGAACGGGGAGGATTAAAAGAAGATTTCACATGAATCAATGTGATCTAATCAAACGATGTGATAGCGCTTGTGTTTTATTAGGAATTATTATATGTTTTAAAATAAAAAGTTTAAAATAAATAGCGTATTTTATTCAGACAACTATGTATATTATTTTCTAGTTTTCAGCTATCTAGTAGCACAACGTTGAACTAACCCCCAACTATCCCTGATTTTACAATTTTTGACAAAGGGGGCTTCAAAAAGTTTGTAAAATAGTTAATAGATGGAGTTGTTTTAAAATTTGGGGTGGATTTCACCAATTGAATGACAACGCGATTATGTCGAGTGGAATCCGAGTTTAATTTTTGAAAATTGATTTCACCAACACAACGTAAACCTGTTTTGAGATAAAACGAGGTTGTCATGCGAACGCCCGAATGTGGGCGTTTAGGAGCCAAAACCGACATTATGAGCTGTCAGTGTCATCATTATTGTATTGATTTTATTGCTTTTCAACAATATTTAGCTTATTTATATACAATGAAAGGACTTTTATATCTTTTTTGACGAAAGCTGTGACGACGATGAGTGAGAGGAACATTTTCAAACCCTGGATGGCCATGACTTTTTCAAAATATTTCGACTCAAGAAACCAACAGTTTTATCTGTGTTGGAGTCTATTGAGGACAACCTACTACCAAGAATGCTGAGCCTGCAAAGTGCGCTCCTCGTGCGTCCCGGTGCTCCGCTCCCGTCCCGCTGGCGCCTCCCATCGCCGCCGCAAGACCACACGACTTGCTGCCTGTTTCTGCAGCTTCTACAAAATATCGACATGTTCCTGGACATTTCGCTAGCGTAGTCGCGGGCATAACTGCTCCTGCTGGGAAGCCCGTGCCTGAAAAGGCACCGATTCGGGCTGATGATGGCTTCGTGACAGTTTTGAGGAGGAAGCGTGCTGCGAAGCCGAACTTTCCGGTGTATATCTCCCGCCTTCATTACACCACTACAGCGGAGGACATCGTGAAAAACGTGCGTCAGAAGGCTAAGTACGTGGTGAGAGTGCAGCTACTTGAGTCGCGCGGCAACGTCAACTTTAAGGCGTTTGTGGTGCTAATACCAACGTATTATCTGCACCTCGTCTTGGAAGAGGACTTTTGGCTGCAGGGAGTGGTGTTCCGTCGCTTCCACGGACAAGTGCCACATGAACACACAGTGACATACTGCACAAGTGAAGTGTTACTAACTTAGTTTTGAGGTTCTATTTACCGACACAAGTTGTATATTTTTATATGTATGTTAGTCTGTAAGGTACGAGGGTGGATTGAAAAGTTCGCGGCCTCAGCAAGAAAACAATATAAAATATAAGCAAAAGTAATTTTATTTTTCCACTTAATCTCCACTTAACTCTATGAACTTCTTCCATCTGGTTTCCAACGCCTGTATGCCGGTCATAAAAAAAGTTTCTTCAAGGCCTTCAAAAAAGTCACCCACCGCAGCTTTGACCTCCTCATTTGATGAAAATTTTTGACCTCCAAGGTGTTTTTTTAGGTTTGGGAATAAATGAAAGTCTGAAGGTGCCAAATCAGGGGAATAGGCGGGATGGGGCAGTAATTCAAAGCCACAATCACGAATTTGAGCCATAGATTCAACAGACGTGTGAACGCGTGCATTATCCTGATGGAACAACACTTTCTTGCTGAGTAATCCTCTTTGATTGTTTCACGCAAGCGACGTAAGAGGGTGCAGTAATAAGCTGAGTTTATAGTTTCACCTTTTGCAAGGTAGTCCACCATGATGACACCCTTAGCATCCCAAAAAACTGACGCTATCACCTTGCCAGCTGACAAAATTGTTTTGGCTTTTTTTGGAGTCGGTTCATCAGGTTTTTTCCACTGCTTGGGTTGCTGTTTTGACTCTGGGGTGTAGTGACCCAAGTTTCATCCATTGTTACAAATCTGGCCAAAAAATCTTGTGGATCAGCCTCAAACATTTCCAAACAGTCGCGAGAAATCGTGAGGCGTATTCGTTTTTGTTCGACTGAAAGCAATCTGGGTACCCACCGCGCAGAAACCTTAGAAAATCCAAGTTCATTGACTATGATGTTTTGTGTTCGTTCATACGAGATGCCAATAGTGTCTGCAATCTCCCTGATGGTCAATCTCCGATCTGTTAATATCAGATCACAGATTTTCCCGATGTTTTCTTCAGTCGTAGACGTCATAGGCCGGCCAGAGCGAGGGTCATCTTCAATACTCTCTCGTCCGCGTTTAAATTCAGCAACTTTTTCACAGTCGTATACTACGGAGCAGATTCCCCCAATGTTGTTGACATATCTTCGTGAATCTCTTTTGGAGTTAGTTTTTTTTTAAACAGGTATTTGATGACCGCACCTAGCTCAATTTTCTCCATTCTTTAAAAACGCTGCACAAAGGCTCACAAAATTCAGTCTAATTTAAATACAGTTAATGCTATTGCGATAGAATTTTACAATTTGACAACCAGAGAGTAAACTAATCGAATGAGGTCAGTTACATTAAAATAGTTTAAGTATTTATGTGTTAGGCCGCGAACTTTTCAATCCACCCTCGTATATATATATCTATGGGCCAAATTTGCCTGAAAATATATGAATGTTATGTTATGTTTAAAACAACTACTCAGGTCTAATTCATTATAATTTGTATTTAAGCAACAACAGCGCATCTCCAATAAATCAACTTCTATGTGCGCTACGTTTCTACGTGGGTGCTATCAGATGACTGCTGCAGATTTATGTGGATTTAGCACCTTTACTGCACATACAATTGTACACAAAGTCAATGCTGCTATTGCTTCACTCAGACCACGCCACATCGACTTTCATGAGTTACCACATGATATCCACCAAACTCAAATTGGATTCCGTAGGAAAGCTAAAGAAGATCGGTGTTTTGGGGCTCTCTTAATTTCAGAAGCGTTCACCAATGAAAGTATGTACATTATATGAATCTATTACGGGGTTTTTCTTTCCATGTAATATCTTGTTTTAATTAAGCTGCACAACTAAAAAAAGTAGAAACAAATATTTGGAATTTGGGAGAAAACAGATCTTTGCTAGGTGCCCTAGTTTTTGATATATGTATAAATGTGGTCAAGCTGGGGAGATTCTCTACAGAACGGCCGCCTATAAACCCTTATAACTTTTGAACCAATGACCGAAAAATTCTGATATTTGGCGACAAATTTCTACAAATTACCAACAATTTTTTTGTGTAATCAAAATTAAAATCCCTGATGGTGGCCATGCCAGTGTCAGTCACACTCCAGGACGGTCCATTAAGGTTGACAGGAGAGTGTGATCCTATTTTGCAATACATTTGTCAAATGTATTACAAAATAGGATGGCGGCGTTAGTTCTTATTTTGCCCACGCGACAATTATTTTATAAATTATGTTATTCTAACCAAATCCAAAATTAGAAAAAAATATGCTGTAATTACCTTTCATCTTAATTTGACCGAGACCTATCTTTTGAGAGTATTTTTAAGAATGTACGCGAGCTCTAAATGTGGTCCTCAGATTGTGTGGCAAGCTGCCTTTCTTCATTCCGTATGTCATAGGTGCTATAGATTGCACTCATGTAAATTACACCAAATCACCAGGTAAAGTATTGATGTTATTACAGATCTTACCGTTTAATATAAAAGTGTATAAACCAGCTGGGGAGGGGTTCATACAAGATATTGTGGATACAGATTTAATACAATATTTTGGACACAATTTAACACAAACATATTTTAGGTCTGGAGGATCCTGAGATTTATCGTAATAGAAAATACTATTTTTCAATCAGTGTTCACACGATAACGATCCTTATCTACTTATTTTGTGGTTTAGCGCAGTAGGTCGCTGTCGCATGTTATACTAAACGCAATGCGTTTTAGTGAAAACATTTACATTGTATGCTAGGATGAATGCTATGGGATCTTTGTTTTCGAAATCGCTGTCCAAATGTAGCTGGTGAAATCAGTTTGACGTGAATGGAGATTAATATGGATATGAAAACTGGGCTATGCAGAACCTCGGTCGTGAAAACGCTTTGTGTACCAATGTCGCACGGTGGTACCGCCTTAGTTCATAAATGCAATAATTTTATCATCAATTACCCCCAATTTAATTACCTAATAATGATATTGTTAGGGACCTAACTAAGGACTTTACTCAAAGGCAGTGGACTGTAATTTATAAGAGTATATTCCAAAATAGGTAAGTACAATAATGCTGTTGATAAACTAAGGATTGTGCGCGCGCGTCGTCTTTGGAGATCGGTAGCGAAGTGAGCCAGTGGCCCGCGTCCCGCACGTCGCACGCCGCACCTCTCGCCACCACCCGTCGTCGCCCACTGTCGCCGACAGCAGCCGAAGATTGCCGAGCGGTCGGTGGCGCCCGAACATCCTCCCCGGGTTGAAGCATTCAAGTGAGAGGAAGTGGGCAGACGTTGTTGTAAGCCCGCACCACCGTTCCTCTCTTCGTCTTCAACTCCACTACCCGTGTGGTCCCGTCGCTGCCAGGGAAGACCTTGATGACACGCCCCAGTGGCCACACCAAGGGCGGTTGGCCTTTCTCTTTGATGAGAACCAGGGCTCCCATTGAAAGCTGGCCTGTTGACGCTGTCCATTTAGTTTTTTGCTGGAGCAGAGAAACATATTCTAATTGAAAACGATTCCAAAAATGTTGTTTTATGTGCTCCACTCTTTGGTAGCGCTCCAGTCGCCCGATGTTGTGATCAGTAACCTGTGGATGCGGAACAGATATTAGTGGTCGCCCAATTATAAAGTGTCCAGGAGTGAGTACGGAAAAATCTAGAGGATCAGTGGAAAGAGGGGTAAGAGGACGGGAATTTAAGACGGCCTCTATTTGAGTCAAACACGTGACCATCTCCTCGTATGTGAAGTGTGTTAACCCTAAAAGTCTCTTTAGATGATGTTTGGTGGATTTGACGGCGGCTTCAGCAATGCCGTTGAAGTGGGGGGAGTATGGAGGCGCAAAAGAAAATTTGATGCCTTGTTGAGCAACTTCAGACACGAGATTCGAGTCTTGTAAAAACTTACGCAGCTCATTGCAAGTACCTACAAAGTTTGTCCCATTATCGGACAAGATGCTTTCGGGTTTGCCACGACGAGCCACGAATCGGTTCAAAGCAGCCATGTAGGCTTCTTTTGTGAGGTCTGTAACAAGCTCGATGTGAACAGCCTTAATGGCAAGGCAAACAAAAATACACAGGTACGCCTTTATAAGCCTACAGCCTCGCCCTTTGCGATCAGCTATCAGTACTGGCCCAGCATAATCCACACTACAATTTAAAAATGGGTGTTCTAAATGTGTCCTTGAAGAGGGCAATTGACCCATTGTAGGTTGCACAGTTTGACACTTGTGTTTAAAACATTTGATGCATTTTTTAACAATACATTTAGAAAGATTCCTACCACCAAGAGGCCAATACATTTGACGTATATTTGCCAAGAGCAGCTGAGGGCCGGCGTGTAAGCAATCGAGATGATATTTATGAAATATTATTTTAGTTATATGGTGCTTACCACATAATAATACCGGGTGCTTGACATTATAATCATAAGGTGAGTTGTCAAGTCTTCCTCCTACGCGTATGAGACCATTCGAATCTGCAAAAGGACTCAAAGAAATAAGCCTATTTTTCCTTGGTAAGGATTTTCCTGATTCCAGTAAATGATACTCATTAGGAAACATATCTATTTGAGCGTGACGTAAAATAAAATTTGTAGAATTTGTAAGTTCTTCACAGGAAAGGGAACCACGAAATTTATTATGTTTATGTTTTAAATTGTAAATAAATCTTAGTATGTAAGCGACGACTCTCTGTAAGCGATTATAATTGGAATATTTGTGAATGAGTTTAATGAGTGAATGATTATTATTGTTATGTGACAAATGATTTACAGTTAAATTATTGCATGATTGATGATGGGACGAGTGATCGGAAAAGTGTGACGACACAACTTCAGGTAGATCTTGTTTCAAGTTTTCATTAGGCATCTTTGGCCAATCTGATTCGTCATTTAACAAAAATTGAGGACCTGACCACCATATGGAACACTCGCTGATAAGGTCAGCCTTCAGCCCGCGAGAAACAAGATCCGCCGGATTTTCCTTCGACGGCACGTAGCTCCACGTGTGCCCTGTAGTGCATTCTTGTATTTCATTGATGCGATTTCGAACAAAGGGTTTTAATAAATTAGGTGTCATGGAAAGCCAACTCAACACTACTGTCGAATCGCACCAAAAATAACATTTACTAATGAGTTAGGTGAGTCATATGAAATGGCTAAACGTCGATTACCGTCGATCCGGCTCGAAGGACCATTTGTTAGGGACCTAACTAAGGACTTTACTCAAAGGCAGTGGACTGTAATTTATAAGAGTATATTCCAAAATAGGTAAGTACAATAATGCTGTTGATAAACTAAGGATTGTGCGCGCGCGTCGTCTTTGGAGATCGGTAGCGAAGTGAGCCAGTGGCCCGCGTCCCGCACGTCGCACGCCGCACCTCTCGCCACCACCCGTCGTCGCCCACTGTCGCCGACAGCAGCCGAAGATTGCCGAGCGGTCGGTGGCGCCCGAACAGATATAATATAATGATTTACCGATAAATAAGCTACCCAAAAGTATAAATATGTCACCATTTTACCTAATTATCAGGTCTTCTCCTGGGATCACTTCATCGACCGACTCACCAGCCATGGTTCACCTGATGTGGGTTTACCGGGTTGGCCTCGGATGTTAAATTTCTTCTCTAATTCTGCAGTTTCAGCTGAAATTACTGGCTTAAATAAAGATTTGATTGAACGTTGTTCCACAATTTGACAAGCCTTGTCCTCGGGTTTTAATATTGATTCGGATAAAATTAATGAATATGCTTTGGAAACCGCGCGACTTTTAATTCAAGAATATCCGTGGTATAATCTCCCAGCTTCCGTTCACAAAGTTCTTATCTATGATGCTGAAATGGCACAGTATGCTTTATTATCTATCGGGGAATTATCAACAAACATTATAAGGCCTTCAGACGGGATCACACGAGCAAAATGTCGCAAGTACTTACGAATACGGACTTACCTAACGGATTTTTACTCAGCTCAGGCCCATTCATTACTAGTCTTCGGAAACTTCCCCGTAAGAAAAAGAGCATTATGTCGAGGCAGGTTTTAGATTTATTACGAATTTAGTTTAAATTGAAATTAGATTGGTTGTTGTACTATTTTAACTTAGTTGTGGTTGTGATGACGTTTGTAAATAAATTGTAGTTTTTTGCTTTTTGTTGTATATAATATGTATAATATTTAAAAGAATACATATTTAATGATAACCCCTTCATGAATAGCGTTAATATTATATTCAGGTGTATTTCCGAACGAGGGACAATAAATCTCAAATATTGACTATTAAAATTTGTATATAAACAGTACATATTGTACAGTTTATTGTATATTATGTATTGAATTATGTAAATAAAGCATTAATGTACATTTGTGAAGTATTTTTTATTATTTACCTTTCAGAAAAAAAATCCATTTAACAAATTTAATAAAGTAAGGTATTTATGACCGCACTTGTAGGGCGCTTGTACCACCGTGTGTCGGTGACATTTTATTTGAAATGAGACTAACATACATACATACATTCACGCATTTTCCCATGGAGGTAGGCAGAAAACACAGAACGCCACCTGCTACGATCCTTACATACTCCTTCTGCCTCCACGTTCATTCATCTGGTTATAGACGCACAGGTTGCGAGTGCTACGCACCTGACCTGTCTGAAGAACCTCACCATTCCCTCTTGGCGTTGCCACTCACATCTGCCCTGTAAATACCTTTTGATAGTCGCCTTTCACTCATCCTCTCCTCATGACCAAATCATCTAAGCATACTCTTTCAAATTGTTGCCACTACATCTTCTTATAAACCGCAACGTTCTCCCTAAGACTAAACTAATAAACTCATATTTCGAAATAAAAATCACTGGTACAAAGAAAATCTTTAATAATACATGACATAGGTACACATAACATCACGCCGGTTGTTCCTGAAGAGTTGGGTAAACCTAAGTAAGTACATCCACATTTCGCCAGTTATATAATTTTAAATGAGCCGGTGACAAGAGACGAATCCAAGTACCTCGGTAGGTACCATTCTTACGTGGCCAAAATTCCTTCCATGCCACTCCAATCCAGTCTGTAGTTTGATGCAAATTATCTTGCTAATCTGAAAAGATACAATAATACAGTCTGTACTTATTGTTATATTACTAAAAATGATTCTTTGCTGTTAGTAAAATAATGGACTGTTACTGATTCATTGATAACAATATTGCTCAGATCCTCGAGGGCAAAATACCATTAGTTGGAGTGATGCGATAGCAGCACTGACTGTGTACACAATACTATGTGCAAAAGAGGTACTTAATTCTATGCAAATCTGCAGCAGACATCTGATATCACTCAGTCGCGTAGAAACGTGGAGCACAAATAATAATGGTTTAGGCTGTCCTTTTGTGCACCAGGTAGGTACATATAATTAAAATAAATAATCGTTTGGTAGGTACTTACATATTTGTTGGAAACTACTTTGTCGTCAACATACTCCAATACAGACAGAACTGTTGCTTTCGTGAGATGAAACCGTGTAATAAATTCCTGGTCATCAAGGGTAACTAAATGTTCCTTTCTCTCGCGTATCGATCTTGGGCGACGAATTTCCTGATCCTAACATTCACGTAACATTAACAGTGTTCTTATTTTGCATAGCCAAATACCAACAAAATCAATATTTTTAGTAAAATACATAAAACAATATGATTCACAACAATGATGACACTTGTGGATGACACTGACAGCAAAAATCGGGCGTTTACATGACAAACTCCGTTACGGTCAAACGGGTTTACGTTGTGTCGGTGAAATCAAAATTATAAATTAATCCTCGATTAAGCGCAAAAACGCGATCTCATTCAGTTGGTGAAATCCACCCTAAGAAAGATAAGCAACTAATACAGTGCAAACGACACCATCAAATTGCAATTTAAAACCTAGTGCCTTCTCAAACAAGTTTATCTAATAAATTCCGTTATCAATGCAATTGGAAACGATAACAGGTATTCCTGGTTCGCCATTTCAAACGCTACCCACATAATCTAATAACTATACCCCGGTGCGATTTCTACTACCTAGGAAACACTTTTATAATCTAAAGTTTTATTTGAAACTGGAGACGAGAAAAAAACTAAGTGAACTGGAAGTTTCTGAATGCACACAAAAGTAAAGTGAAAACTAGACAAAAGTAATACCTGGGTGAAATTAGGTGCAATTTTTGACACAATTTGGAAATTACATTTTTCAAGCTCAATCTGCAAACATTTTCCTATACAATTGTACCTATGAGGAGATTGAGGTGTTATTTGTTGGACTACACAGCCGGCCCGAAGCAATTCTCAAAGCCGGCTTTCATTCGGTTCATGCCGACCGGCAAACTCTATTAGGTTTCTATTCTACCATCACGAAACCATTTTCGAGTTGGTCCAAATTGTGCGTTAAGCCGAAAGGCTTTTACCCGAAGTTATTATTGCTAGATATATTCGATTAGACAGTCCGGCTTTGCCAATCCATGCCAATTCTAACATGAATGGGGCACCCCCTACATACTAACTTATGTTTTCGCAATATCATATTCAATAAGCTTAAATAAACCTCAATTGAGTCCTTCCCTTAATCCGAAGCTTGCATCACACGTCTATCAATATCGTCTGTAGCCAATCCATCAGAGAAAAAATATGAAAAAATACACGTTGTATAAATAAATTCTAATCCCATATTCCTATCTATAGGTGGGTTTCATGTATATCGCACTCTTACCGACGTTTCAGCAAAATACAGATGTTGGGACTAGCGGCATATCATATTTTTCGTACAACTTAACCTTTCATACGATTCCGCAATATTTTGATTGAAATATGGAAGATATCGTATCTTGAACGGCTTTAGGTAGTTTAGGGAAATATCAAATATTATTTGACTATTGCGGAGGAATATGAATTTCACTAGATAAACGTGTACGTACGAGAAACCTACTGAAAACAATATCGTGCCAATAATTATGTAATTACTTGGTTATAACAAAAGCCTACTTTTTATTCCTGACCATTTAAGATTACTTAACAAAAATTCGGCCGCTTAAAATAGACCCAAACAATTTAAAAAAACGAGTTCAGTCGATTCAACCGGCTGTGTGCAACGAAACGATACCACAAATAATAAAAATAAAAATACTGTTTAACGAACCCACAACGAGTTAAACCGTACATACCTAACTAAAGTTATAGGTTATCGGTTCGATCATAGTCTAACGTGAGAAAACCATACACCGACTTTGTTCTTAACGAGATCAGAATCCCAATCGACAGCATCTCCCTTTCAAAACCAATTCCGCGGTTATTATAAGTTCCTTATTAAGGCTATGATATAATCCTATAGTACTGTTGAGATACTTGTGTGAGAGTGCGCGTAATCGTATGTGATTGGATTTATCAGCTGCTGATGTCAATTCAAGATAGGAGATATGAGATAAACACTACAACCGATCTAAAATAGGAGAAAAATCACAGTTAGACATATTCTGTGAAAAATTTAATTCAATATTTGTCATGTAGAACGTCGTTATGTAATGTAAATATTATTGAAATAACAACATTGTTCATTTCTTCGATTCGTAAGCAACCGAAGCACGCGACACTATGAATGTTTATAGAAGAATACACTAACAATAACAAAACACTTCAGCGCATGACTGCAGCGATTTACATAGGCATGGACTACGGTTATGCAATATAAATAAAGATAATGAAAATTAACAAGATAATTAAGAAACAGGTATAGATAACATGTAACTGTTAATTACGAATGTGTATTCGAGCTCTTCTCCGAACAGTTACTTTAATTACAATTTACAACCAACAATCGCACTGATACACTTCAACTAAGTCGTAACTTATTTACTAACTGACATAAGATAACGTTCGTCTGCAATAACTTCCTGTTTTTACTAACTAAACACGTCACACACTCGAAAGGCATTCAAAACACACGTGTAACTGAACCAGTTAACAACCTCCACTCACTAAAACATTTTAACCTCATCAAATGTTTGAATAGCAGCGGCTCAAATATGACAGTATCATAAACACACTCGAGAGCCGTCCTGTTTCACAGCTGATCGACGTACATATCAACAAACTTACCTTATGGTATTACGGTAAACACTACATCCCATCGACGAGACGAACAAAACGTTCGATTCTCGAGTAGTATAAACTTCCTTTGTGCACTCTCGAATTGGAACAACACTGAAATTCGTGGACGACACGCGATTTCCGTGAACTAAAAATATTTTTAAAGATTAAGGGTCGCGTTTACAATGACGCGCCCGAGGACGAAGGGCGTGCGACTCCGAACGCGGTCGGCTGACTACTGGCTGCTGGCTCGGCGGACTCGTGTCGTTAGAGTGCAAAGCCATCAGGTGCGACCACGAGGTACGACTCGGCGACAGTTAATTGATGCGGTATCAGACGTGACGTGGGATAACATCGAACACTCATATCCCTACATCCATCATTATTATGTCGGCACCGCATTAACAACGGCAAAAAATTCCATCTTCATAGAATGTATGGATATACGTATTTTAATTTTCAAGTATTTGTACATTTGTACCACGGTTTGCACGGTTCGTACTTGTCCCCATTATCGACAATGCACTACTGCAATGCGAATCCGATTTCCACAAGGCGAACACAATAAAATCAAAATGTGACAACGTTGTAACGAGGTGAGCAGCATCCAGTTCTGCCAGATGCTGTAACTATGTCAACGGGTGCGCTCGTTTAGGACGTTAAACATAATTACTACGGACGCAAATAAAAGGACTACTTTATTTACAGGAGAAAGTTCAAAAAGGACTTTGAAAGAATAAAAGTGACGAGATATAGTTCGTAATATACAATTTGATCACACTCAAGGACATAATAAATTAGCCACCATTCTGCTTGGGTGCACTCAACTTCCCACTTCTCCGATTAAAGCAAAACTTTTCTGAGATATTATTAAAATAAATAGCCTGCATTTTTGGCCGCGAAATGTATATCCATTGGCTTCACAGGAAGTTAGATAAACAAAGGAATGGCTCCGGGCCGCTCTCCAGAGAGATAATACTAAGCTAAAGTGTGCAGAAATTTCCAAGGTTGGAAACAGCGTAAATTATAATAGTTACCAAGGCCATTATGGACATGATTCCTAGTTCGTAGCCCAAGGGCGAGGGCAATGCAGAATGCACAACCGCTCTGTTGCTTCGTAATAGAACCGCCCGCACTCGACCGTAGACGCAATTCAACCTAGGAGCAATTTATTAGCCCTAATAATGGAAATACCAACAGGATTTACAGTTGTACATTTGAGCTTTATGAGCGGGTGATAATGAGCAAATGGATCAGATAGAAGGATTAGTCGAGTCGAGAAGCCTTGAATAATACCGACACAGGACGAACAAAACGGACAGCAGAAACACTCGTAAATAACAATGTGAAATAGGAACGGTTTACATCGAGATGTTATCCGGTCCGACCTTCAACTCTGACCAATTATTTCAGCAAGAAAGCTTTGAAGGCGCGTCCAATCTGATGGGGAGCACAAAGCCGAGCGAGGCCCGCCCCTTAACACTTTCGTCGAATATAATACGTAGAAAGCCGAAGACGGCCGTGATATTATCTATAGTGAGCTAAAAATAGCACGTGGCCAAGATAACATTGTTTACGGTCATGTGCCATCCTAAAACACGAACCTTGTTAGTTATTGGCAAACAATAGACACGCATTTCGCATTTTGTATCCGAAATGGACAAACATGTTTTGTGTTATTTGAGGTAAATTGTTTTGGCTTGTTGTTATTTACTCCACGTGACCTATAACCTGCCTTTGGCAGCCTATTTCTCTTATCTACGAGTCTATCACAAACAATTTATTTTTGAACAGGGTAAGTGTTTTTATGTGTTGCCACCGTCAATCTTGAGATCTAGAACGTGCGTGAGACTAATTGTTCTTTTTGTCCTCGGGTTCCGAATTTCCGATTCTTATTTTGCATTTCATGTATCAGTTCTTCCCTGTCCAAAAAAGTATGTAATAACATTATGAGTTAAGTACTTAACCCTCTAGTATTTAAAAATGGCGGATTAAGTGCCAGACTGTGCAGGCTTTCAAAGTTTACAAATCCAAATCGATAAGCTGCTGAAAGTTAAATATTAACAACTAGCGACACGACTTTGTTTTATACTATGTAATGATGCCTAATGGCTCATTAAAATGCAACCCTGTATTACCATTCTAAATAGTTTGCTTCAAAGTAAATAATTATTCATTTGCTACGTATTTTTCATTGAAACATAAAATATGCGTGATCAATATTTTTCATCATTGCATTGATTTTGTTTGTCTGTCATTCCCATTATGATGGGACACGCAATATCCCATAGCGAACCGTTAAATTTTCATGCTTTTATTTTAAGAGTAGATATGAATATTCTGTTTCAGCCCTCTATGAAACTTTTCGATAAAACAATTTTTGTTTTGGAAATGTTTCGAATTTCTCGTTAGTGGATAAAACAAGACGCGGCCATTGTACCTACACAAATTTTAATTAGATCAGCGATATTGTGTGTTTCATGTACAATTAGTGATGAGGTCGTTTTTCCTTAAAAATAGAACAAGATATTTAGCGAGTAATTTTCTTTAAACTGGACTTTTTTACACGACTGTAGCATGAAAACTAAAGTAAAATCTCTTAGTACACTGCACATGGCAGCCATGCTACTGAAGCTTTTACCTTTGCATATAAATTTAGACATGCCATGAAAAGCGACAACTAATTTCCGTACCGAGGTAGTAGTCAGAATTTCTAGATTAATTAAATATTTACTTAAAGGGGAGTAGCCAGCGCTTTCAGTCTAGACTCAAAAGCCATATCTTACGGCTGCAACTTCCCCGTAACACTAACTCCGGGACTTCCATTCATTTAAATAATTCCATCACGTTCTTTTGCTGTATTTTATTATTCCAGTCTTCGCTAACATTTTCATTGTTACAATAATGGCCGTGGAAGTTTATTTTTTTGCTGTCTCTCTTTTTTATTTCTTCGTTTATTGAAATGAAGCATACTGTTATGTTTTGACCGACGAAAATGAAAGGAGGTCCTCAATTTTTCCACACGTGTGTTTTTTTACGTATGACCTCGCATATCTTTTTACAGAATGGTCCGATTTTAACGATCCTTTATTTGTTGGAGAGGGAAAAATTTATTCTACCAAAAATTAATTTACAATTATGAACCAATTCTGTTGTGATTTGGCAAAAATACGTATTTCTGATGAAATAATAACATATTTGGGGAAAAACTAAAGAAAAACGTGAAAAGAACTACATAAAATTCAATCTACGAAAAGAGAAGCTGAAAAGCGAAAAATAAAATCAACGAATATTCAAGCTACCATCATTTCACGCTACTAGTTTATGCCCGCGCTAGATCACCTATCACCAAATTTCATCCAGTTCCGTACATACGTTCTGGCGCGATTGAGTAACAATCATCCATCGATCCAAACTTTCGCATTTATAATAGTAGTAAGTTACCTATGTAAATAATTTGCTGAAAATCTGTTTAAAGTTTTTTTTTGGTCTCTGCCTCTAGCTCCAAAAAACAGATTACTCGTATAAGACTGTTCGTTCGGAGTATTTCAAAAAGCCTAAGGCAGCTTAGACTTCAGCTTAATATAAAGGTACCTACAATTCCCTTCAGTAACGACTGAGTAGTTAGGTTCATAAATAAATGAGTAGGTTGCCGTCGTGTTACGTCAGATTCTCAGAGAAATTCCAGCTACCTCAAAAGCCTCAAATTATCGGTATTTTGGGAAGGAATTTTCCTACGAAGACATTTTCTCGTGTCAAAGTAAGAGAACTAATTGAACAGGCTCGATCATTGTTGATCAGCCATTTAATTATTCAGCCAGCCATGGATTTTCATTTTATTTTTTGAAGAAACGTTTGCATAGCTAGTTGGTATCACATTAAAATTTCATTTTAGAAATACGATATTGTGATAAAAATTCTGTGTTTGTTAAAAACGGCTAAACAGAAATCCTTTTGGATTTTCTTATAACTATAAATATTCGCGAATTCTTATTTACAAGACCGCATAAAGTCTGCAACATTATTTATATGTAGTTGGCCAACCCCTTTTGTTTGAACCAAACAAGTAGGTATGTCTTCATAAATCAATTGAAACTTTAATTAGAAACAACCTTAATTAAATTAAAACTATAAGTAAAATATCTACCCACTTTACCGACGACGTAGTGACTTAAAACGATTGAAATTCCCTAATATTTGGCAGGGTGTATATAGTACACCCTCAATTCGCCACTTTATGTTAAAGTCCCGGACCATGTAATATGGGGCAGCCCTTTTGCCATCAACCGGCCACTAGACCTGACTGCCGGCTGCTACTGAGTTTTTCCTGATGGAAAAACCCAATAACACTTGCGCCAACTAGACCAACAAGGCGGGCATGCAAACTTAATAATTAAAGTGTTTCAAATAAATTGGTGGGGTTAGGGACAAAGTTTTTAAGTTATCTGAAATATCGCGGGACATTTACGTTGATTTATTAAGATGGTGGCTTTTGCCGGCTCTAAGCAATTTCTGAAACAATTTAGGTTAGTTACGTCGCAATTCTTAATGAGCGTAAATCCTCGGAAGAATGTTTCAAAGCGACTTGAACGTGACATGCTGCTATTCACTTTAATAAGGAGTTTAAAGGCTTAGAGACAGGTGGTAATATTGTTAAATCAAAAACCATCGTAACCAGACTACATCGTTTTACACCACCGACATTCAGACGTAAATTGCTTGACAATGGCCTCCCAATGGCATCGTCACAAATACCAATCCTTGTGCTTTTCGTATCCTGCTGATTCCTTCGACCTTCTCCATGTCATCATTTCATTGAAATCATGTCTATACTGACTGAAACACCATTGAAAAGCAGCCAGTATCAACCTAGTTAAACGTAAATGTATCCCGGATTCCAGGTATAAATGCAGACTGAATTTACTTAGCCACTTCTGTGAGCCAATCCAACGCCTCACTACATCAGTCGAGCTAGACAGGTGGCAATTGAAAACGTTCACACTTGCAGCCAGGGACCATATCGGTTACCCATTGAAAGGGTTTTCGTTAGGGTTTTTCGAAGCGGTTAATCAAAAACCCATACGATATGGGTAACCCTTTTGAACGGCTTAATAGACCATTTTGGTTACCTATTGAAAGGGTTTTTGATAGGGTTTTTCTAGCAGTCAATCAAAAACCCATACGATATGGGTACCCCTTTTGAACGGCTTAATAGACCATTTTGGCTACCCATTGAAAGGGTTTTTGATAGGGTTTTTCTAGCAGTCAATCAAAAACCCATACGATGTGGCTAACCCTTTTGAACGGCTTAATTGACCATTTTGGCTACCCATTGAAAGGGTTTTCGATAGGGTTTTTCTAGCAGTCAATCAAAAACCCTTACGATGTGGTGTGGGTCACCCTTTTGAACGGCTTAATTGATCGTTTTGGTTACCAGCTTAATTGACCGTTTTGGTATGGGTTTTTGATAGGGTTTTCTAAACAGTCACAAACCCATAATATTTGGATAACTCTTTTGAACGGCCTAAGCTAAGGGACCATTTTGGTTAACCAAATCGAATATGAATGACATCGCACCGTGCGTTCAAGGACAAGTATACAAAACAACAACAAAAAAATTCTCGAGTTGGCGGAACAGTTTCATTTGTGTGAGTGAGCTTTCACGCTGCAGTTTATGTGACATATAACATATTCAGTAAAACACCATCTTTTGCAAAGAGCTCTAAAGAAAATGATTAACAGATGGCTACTTCTATGGGATCGAATTGATCTAGAGCTTCATTTATCTTTTTTTGTAGAAATTACGTGATTTATGAGTAGACAAGGAAGTTTAGATTTTTACTAATCTCTTACTTCAGTCAAAATCTGCCATTTAACGTATTTTAGTGATTGTTCGTTTCATAATCGTTACCTATGCTGCAATCTATGATTTTCTTTACATGACTAATTATAATTTGTTCGAGTTTAGACCCCATGGTAATATGATCTCTCGCTGAAGGGCATAGGTTTCAAAACGGAATAGCATGCGTTGACCGGCCGTGGCAGCGCGGCGGGCGGCGGCGCCTTTGTGGCTACTTACCTAGCTGGTTGTAAACAGGGATCTATGAGCTTTATTGAATGTGAAATAGAGTTCATTTTAGCTTTGCTGGCCGGATACCGAAATTACTTAATATTATTGTTTTTTTCATTTCTGTTCTTGTTTATTACTTTATTGCAAGTACCAAACAAATGTTGTCATTTTTGCTGTTTGATTTTTGAACCTGGACGTCTTTTGCGGAGTTTTACTATATTATTATTTAGTCGGTGTGAAAACTTAGGGGTCTGCGAAATGATCAATCGTGATTGTAAATTATTACGTGTTTGTTGCACATAGCTCGTTTACGTACCAAGCGATTGATAATATTACTATACTACAATATAAATTGATGGCGATTGATCATTTCGGGGTCGCATTACAATAGGTAGGTATGTAGATATAAAGTTACGTAATTTATCAATCTAAATTTTCAAAATAGCAATTGTATAGTTTATTGCAATGGGCAAGTAGGTAAATATGTAGGATTGTCCTACATACTTACCTACTTGCCAATTCACGCAACAATTTGCGCAACGATGTTATGTCCTAAAGGTCCGACGTACCACTTCATTGTTGATTGATTTGTGTCATGGATAGATTATTGGTCACTAAATGTACAAAATGGAGTACCTACTAGACTGCCCTGTTAGGCAGAAAAGCGCTACGTAGGTACCTATCTCAAAGTTTTGAAGAAAATCGCCGAAATCTCTTAGCAATTTCAAAGAGAGATGTTTGACAAGAACCAAACTTATTAGTTGTTTTAGTTTTTTTTAAGTTAGATATCGCTATTTGGCTTATATCATTACATGCGAAATTGTAAAAGCTATTAAATGTTATTAAAAAACAAAAGCAGGCCTCCTTCACTCGTTCGAAGTCATGCACTAACGTACATACCTACGGGGCTACGGCTCGCGTTCACCCAAACGAATTACATTTAACCTTATTTGTGTCATAGTCCTATACTTACAGTCGTCCAACGCAGACGTCTTTTAAAGGCGTTCTTATGCCTACGGAATAGAAGTCAAAATCGGTTGAACGGACTGTAAAAAGTTTTTATTAAATGTCTTATCTTATTTCAAACGACATTTATAATAAAATAAAGACAAAATTTCTACTTGCTCATTGCTCATTCAATTGATTACGATAACACGGGTATGTATTAGCGAGCGAGAACTTTTTTGCATTCCGCCTCGGATCGGTTGATTTCTTTATAGTTGTCCGAGATTTAGGGGTCGATTTAGATGTCAAAACCCCTCCCGGGTTTGAACTTCAAAACCAGACCTACGACCCGGCCCCTGAGATGAGTAAGAGTTTCAAGATGAAGAGAACGCAAGAGCGAGCGAAGCGAGCCGGACCTAAAGAGCCTAAGGGAGCTTTAAAATTCAAGCTATTGCATAAGCTATAACAGAAATAAATCAGGCGTAGAAACATCTGGATCGAATGTAGGTGACAGACATTCCTGCTGATGTTTTTGACAATTCGTCATGGATCTGATTGACGTGTTGAGATTCGTCATCAGAACTTTCTTCACTCTCTGATATACTTAGTAATATTTTCTACTACCAAATATAAAATGATAAGTATAATAAAATGATACAAGGCATCCGGCCCCAACATTCGTTTTTATAATTTTGAAACCTAATACCTAAATAACAAACCTACCTTACCTACCATCTTCTGCGCAACTTCGTGCGAGTTAGCATCTTAGCACTTGGATGGATTTTGAGCATAAACTACATATCTGCAAACATCACAAATAACGTCACGCCTGTATTCCCCAAAGAGGTGTACCTAATAGACTAATAGTACACCCACATTCGTCAGTTATGTTTTTAAATCTCATGTAATAGGGGGCGAGTGAGCCTATTTGTAGGCAATACTATTGCCTACATGCTATCTACAAAGAAAAACTCAAACTATCTACAAAGTACTTTAATATTCAAGAAAAAACTAACCTTATAAATGAATTAGCTTGAAACACGCAAACGCATCCCAATTGATAAAAAAAGTCTACACGCTACTTTCGGCTCGGATAGATCAAAAGAATAATATAATATAAACTCAAAAACTCAAAATACGCAACTATAGTTATTGGAGCTCTCGCTCGTACCTACTCTCGCTATTTGTATAATACCGTCTAGTGAATTATAGGCAATGAGCGCTCGGCCGCCATTCCCGTACCACCGACCTAGCACAAGTTTATTGAATAACCCGAACAAAACCCTTATAATATATGGGTTTTTATAATGCCCTTCATTATAATAACCCATATATTATAAGGGTTTTGACCCTTTCACTGGGTTTCTAGTATAGAACCCATTCAATGGGTTATCATGCAACCCTTTCAAAGGGTTTCTAGTATAAAACCCATTCAATGGGTTATCATGTAACCCTTTCAAAGGGTTTCTAGTATAAAACCCATTCAATGGGTTATCATGTAACCCTTTCAAAGGGTTCTAGTATAAAACCCATTCAAAAGGGTTTCATAGTGATAGAGGTAACCTCATAAACGGCTTACCCGTTCGAAAGGCTTAACTCTTAACCGGGGTTGTACGGTCCCTGCTTGCAGCTAAGGGGGTGAGACAGACAACACAAATATCATATAAGTCTCAGTAACACTTTGCCTGCAGCACACTGAAATAGTTGGTCTGCGACAAGAATAAACCTTTAATTTAAACTGGCGGTATAAATGGGGCGTTTGATATGCTCCCGTTTCCAACTTAACTGGCAAACTGGGTTTTAGTTATGCAGTGTAGTTTTAATAGGTTGGGAACGTTTTGGATAATAAAATTACAGATTGATATTTATAAGTAAACACTTTGAGTATGACTTTTTAGGAAACCAAAATATTATAATAAAACCACGAACTTAGGTTTAACTTATTAAACTGTATACAACATTTATAATTTAGCGATTGAAGCCATTTAACTGAAAACTAGAGCGGATGAGAACATAATTAGGGGCAAATGTTTTCAACCCTGACGTGGTCACGACTATTTCTACAAATACCTGCATTGACATTTAAAAAATCCAAAACATTACTATAAGCACCACATCTTCAGCCACAAAAGAACAACGTCAACAAACGAACAAGTCGTGAATATAACTGCACTAATTATTCGTCAGACACGATCCCATCACCACTGTACATAATTGTAACTACCTACCTTCCAAGGTATACTACATCCTGATACCTGCTAATGAAACCTCAAACAAGTTTATTCGCATGTACGTGATCGAACCTGGATACCTGGGTCATTAAGCGAATGGGAACAGGAAGACTCGTACAAAGTAATTTAGTCGGCACTTCAGTGTAATATTAATTTAAATAAAGGGTAAATACGTATTATTTTATGTTCTGCATTACCTTTTAAATGTTGATTGTAGTTAACATTAAACACCTTGTGTAATGTTAAGCAAGCGACACAAGCAAGGAGTTTAATATATTTGAGCAATACTTAAAATTGTAACGGGTATTTTTTACCCCTTGTATAAATAATGATGTTGTTACAACTGAGGGCTTCTACATTTTATAAAATTAATTAAGTAAAGTGACAAAGCATCCATTAATTAGTGACAGCACGTCTGGTATTTGTGTTAAAAAATAACAGAAAATATTAATGCATATTGTGGAGTTGTTTATAAAGTTGAGCTTTATATCCCAATATTCGACTTTCCTTTGTCGTCTACCCTCTTTCATGTAATAAACAGAAGCACTATTTGAATAAACTTGTAGCAGAAATCCTCAGCCATTCAATTCAATCATCCATATTACATTTCATAACTTCTCCGTAAACTTATCAAACAAAAAGTAAATAATCTAAGTTAGTTATATTCCTTCAGCAAATTCCTTCGGGAAATACAAATAACACAACCAAGGCTCTGTATTCGTATAACATGAACATTATGAACTGAGTAAAATTTAGGTTTATTCTGTCGTGTAATTTATTGTCGTTTGGTTCCGGGCCAAAACTAAACCCAATATAATCATGAGAAGATAGATAGTCATAAAATCTATGTGAGAATAATTCAAATAAGTTTGAAATAAGTAGATTGTTTTTGCCAGCAATTAATTCCCAAAAAAAATGATTATCTACCACCACCCACACCTAAGGATGCTGTAATACTCACACCCGTATTTATTATCATCTTTATTATTATCTATAGTCAAGTTAAAGTAATTACTTGAGTTTAAGTAATTACTTATGCAAACATTTTCATGCAATAGACAAAAATTTAAACGAAGTAAGAACCATCAAAGAAAGCAAAGCTATGAATTAAGAACTCCAACATTTCTGTTCACTGACAGTTGGTTACCCACTGCGACCAATTGCGAAACAAATTACAATCAAAAGAATTTTGAAAAAAATATTCACAATCCATAATGCTTAAAAAATTAATAACATAAATAACGGTTGAATATTGTTGAACAATCGAATTTTCAAAATAAAAGATATTAACAGCAGTGACTTCTGCGCTATCACAAATACATAGGTAAGTGTTTGCCCTGCAGTTTCGCTCCGATTTCATATCCATTGTTACCTCTGTTTGTTTGCGGGAAAAATATAACTACAAACGAAAATCTAATAAACAAAAGGATAATGAAATTCATGAATAAAGACAACGAAATTATTCGTTTTCGAGGCGCAGTTCGGTTATCAATGACCTATGACGTTATAACTACCATAGACTTCACGATCTTTTGTTAAACTTTTATTATTGAATCGCGTACTAATGGCAAAAACGCGCGCTTTTGAAGGTCAATTTAATTACAATTTAATTTGCGTTGTTACTATTTTTAGTATGTTTTTGTTATTGTTTGTTAAATACGCGTGAAAATGGCCTAGTCACGTTGTAAACATAGGTTATTTACCTCCTGTTTTGACCTTTGTTTAATTGATGATATTATGAATACACATAAAAGTTTACTGGAATTTCTCTACTAACAACTGCGGAGAAAAGTCTAACACCGACCAGAAATGAAACTAGAACATTTTTCTCTTTCTTTTTATTTGCCTCAACTTAGATTAAAAGTGAGAACTTCATTGTATAATGTTATTTACAGTCTAGTGGTGTTAGTTTCATTATGTACTTCAGCCTTAATTGCAAGCAAGTAACTAAGAATTTAGCTGCGACTTAAGAGCGTTTACGTCTATCGCGCGAAGTCAAGTTTAGGTAATTCAATGCATTTTTTACACACACAAAAGCGCGCGTGCCTGTGTGTATAGCGCTGGCGCGCTCTCGCGCGCTATAGTCAAACTAACCCACTATGATCCGTTCGAGTGCAATTGTTGTAGTAAAATTTAATTTGAATTTGAATTTGAACGTACACGGATTACTAACGTACGAGTGCATAAAATAAGTATTCAATAATATATTGCAAGTATAGCTATAATTATGATTAATATTAAAGTCGTTTTTTAGTTATTCAAACATGAATTTGTTGATCTAAACTTTAGAAAGAAACCGAACTTCGTTAATTATTATTGATTTGTGACTGATTAATAAATATTTCTTATTCTATTCAAATAAATCACTTTATACGGATTTACTTACGTTTATTTTATATTATATTTTAACCTGACGCGATGTTTCTCTTAGTGACACCTCTTATGAGGGAAATACAATAGGTTGGCGTTAACTTTAAAAACAATTTATGTTCTTATTTACAAAAAAATAAGTAAAAGTTTTAATAAATAAAATTCGTATGTAAAACAATTGGGTAGATATTGGTTGTCACTAAAAATATTGTCAGTCATCAAAAATAATAATAAAAAAATTTAATCATCAAAGTACCAAGATTTTTTAATCACACTATAAACGTCCGCTATCCTTCCAAGCACGACTAAGGTCAACTCGGGTCAGGCAGAGCGCCGAGCGACATGTCCTCTCTCTAGAAAGCCTCGCGGCGGTCTGATTTGAAATTGCTCGCGCGCAGTGATTTATAGTAGTTTTCAAATATTTATAGAAAAATAATCACTGTAAATTATTTGAAATTTTAAATTGGATGTTTTAAAGCATATGTTCTTCTATTATATTATGCTATTATTATATTAAATCAAGTAAGATATATCGGTGAAAAAATCATTTTAATTCCTTAATATTTTACATTGTTTGAACTTTAATTTCTTATATAAAGAAACCTAAATCAAAAAATTTTCTTCTCCAACTATATTCCTTAGGATCTTAGCAATAGGTAAAAAAAAAAATCTAATTAGGTTTGCCAGTGGTTTCCTATAATTAGAGCGTCGAAACTGACGCTAAAAGGGAAATTAAGAAAACCTCTGTTGAGTTATCTTGATACAATTTACCAATACTCTATTAATTGAAATATTTTTCTCCCCAACTATTGAGACAACGAAATTTCCTAAAGTTATTAGTAATTATCATTTTTGTAAAATAAAGGGTTGATGGTATTAAAGGGTTTGAAAAGTACTGTTTTGGAGTCAAACAGCGCATGGACGGCGTAAACGCTCTTAAGTTAGTAAACCAAAAAAGTTTTCATTCAATAAGTGGCAGTCCCAGGTTGACCTTTCAAATGACGATTGTCCATTTTTTCGAAAAAGAAATATAATAGATTGATAGAATCCTCTTTACTATGGACGTACACCATACAAATTACAGGTATGAAAAAGTAGACATATTACAATAGGTGAAATAATGGCCGGTCTTATCGCAAAAAGCGATCTTTTTAAGACAACCTTGGAATGAATTACAAGGAGACGGAAAATACTGCAAAAAAAATATTACTCTAGTTCTTGCTAAATTGAATTAAAAAGTCAATTTAGCAAGAACTAGAATAATATTTCTTTAGCCGATCGCAGATATCAGAGATAACAGATGCGATGTAACGATACACTTATGAAGTCACAATTTGCAATACAATTTCTCCACAACCCCGCAAAAGTTCATGGCAAATGGTAACATCGTATTGCAATAAAAATGTAAGCTAACCTACTTTCGTTCAACTTTTCCAGATTAAAAGATCTTTGTACTATCGAGTGGGTTATTTCATGACGATTTGCGACCTCAGAATCGTTATCGTGTAACATTTTATCGATACGAAATGTACAGTAACGAGCAGTAACATGTATATGTATTCGCAACTTTCAAAATCGATTTTCATCAACAGTATTGCTGGTAATTTTATGCTGATACGGACGTATTTTGGGAACTCATACTATCACGAAATAGGTCCTATCTCAAAGTTGAAATGGATATTTCTTGAGAAAATTCCTTTTTTTTTTCTTTAAACATACATATTAGTGCCCGCAACAGTACACAAATCCCGATCCATTTATATTGCTAACGGTACCGCGCGGGCAGGGTTAATGACCGGCCGCGAAGGCCGCACCAATGGAACCTGACGTCACAGCTGCCTAATCGGAAAATAATAAGACGGATATTTCAACTCCTTTTCAGTGAACACTATTCTTAAACGCATAAGGTCTATTTTTGTATTGTGAATCGAGAATAGTACAAGGTGCGTGGCGTGGTTCCTAAATGTAAATAAATATACCAGTTTAGAAAAGCTGCGATTTAGCAAATTCATAAATGTCTAATGGTTACAATATTTTGTCGATTTACACACGGTATACTTTGAACTTTAGAAGATTTGAATAACAAGAAAATACATTAACTTATCTACTTTACTAGTTTAAATAAATTCATTTCGGTAAGATCTCGATTTTGGTATTAAACACATAAAAGCCGCTGTCTAACTAAAATAAACTTTTAATGAGATTTGGTTAGGAGTTCAAAAAATTTACTTGAGAAACTGAGACTGCAAGTCAAACCTTAAAAAGTTACGAATTGTCATTCAGTTTATAGCGTATTCATGAATGAAATATTGTTGCTAGTTTATTTTCCGAATAGTCCATTCGGAAAATAAATTTGTAAATTTTTTCAAAACTAACAACTATACAAAGCACCCTCTCCAGATACCTAAGTTAGTACCAACCAACTGCTTCAATAAGTAAAAAAAAAAATTCAATAAAAGTAATCTGCAAAAACTCTAAACTTTTTTTTTTCATTCATTCATCCGTTCGTTCACTGACAGAGATTTAAAAAGGTGAGCACTACGGATTTTTTTTTATTTATCCTCTAAAAGTGACAAATAGGGAATGACAGTTTGTATAGAAGTTCGTAATTTTGCCAACACGAAAACCTATCAGGACACAGCTTATAAAACCAATTAAACGTTCATTGATTTATTTTAAAGCCAAACATTTAGGTTAAAATAATTAATTGATTGATGTAACAGGTCGCGTGCCACCCAAGCTGGGTAATTAAATCGGTTAAATGATGATGCAAAATGGTTTCCATTAAGCGCACGTGTCAAAGAGTTAGTGTAGCCCAACGTGGGGCGATATCACGTACAGTCGCGTACGTAACGTTTTACGATGTAACGTAAAAACATTCAACTCGGCCGTTCTTCTCCTACGTGTCGCTGGCACGACATTATACAAGGTGTTGTTTTGCATCCTCGTCAAAATTCAGGAGGTTGTCAAAGAAGAAGTAAATAATCAATATAAATTACGGTACCTGGTCAATAATAATAAACGTTGCCTTTTTTAGTTATGGGATCTTAATAGGACTTTTATACCTGAAAAGAATTACCTACTTAAGTCCTTAATGTATGGAAACAATAGAGACAACACTACTTAACAGTGAGTCAGCAAATGATGTTTTTGTTTTGGAAAACAACTAGGTACTATCAACACTAATGCGATCAATAATGGCTCGCTCACGACCGAATTGCAAGAATTCAAAGCCATTTTCACGTATTTGTTTTTAGTTCTTAAAACTTCGAATCTTCTGAAAGATTTAACTAACGTAGAAACTTCGTATCTAAAGCAGCGTTCGCACATGAGCCAAATAAGTTTGTTAATTTAGAATCGGCGGTTCAATTAGAAAAACAAACACCGTTACTCCGTGTAACATTCCTATAAAAGCGTCCTATAGGCCACGTTTTAGGATCGCTCAATAAAAGCTCAATTAAAAGTTTTTGTTAACATCTGTTTACTTAGAAAGGGAAAATAATTACTAGTTTTATCTGTAGGTTAATTGCTTTACTAGATACAGTTGTTCGGAATAAACGTTTGGACTTCGATACTTTGCAAAAGATAAAAGCTATCGCTTGTCTGTGTTTTGAACTGAACCAACAACCTCATATATTTGCGTTTGTAACATTTCGTATCCTTTGAGTGATAAACATTCGAATTTTATGTTCTGCACCAAAAAAACCAGTGCAAAAAATACAACATGAGATTTATATTTTGTCCGCAACAGCACATTGCATACTGAATGCAGACAGTATTTTTAGCGAGTCATTTGGCTACTTGATACCGGGAGTTAGTATACATTATTGACTCGACCGGGTTAAATACGATCCGAGCAAAGATTTTATAGCGAACATCAGTTAAATGTGAACAGAAGTAATGGTAGACAGATAAAACTTTACCGTAGTAATTGGAAAATTGTGGAGAAATTTGAAGCTGTTGAGCATTAAATTAAACAAAGAATTGATGGTCGAAATTGTACAGAGTAATATAACATCACGCCTGCAATCACCGAAGGGTTAGGCAGAGGTGTACCTGTACTTAGCAGGTACATCCAAATTTCGCCAGTTATGTTAAAGTCCTATGTAATAATAACTAGGGGCGAGCCAACCATAAACCAACATGATGGCAGACTCCGGGCTGTTATTGACAAATTCCTATTGGGAAAACCCAACAACACTGTTCCCGACCTGGGAATCAAACCCAAAACTTCATGGTCAGCAGTAGCGCTTGCAACCAATAGACCAAAAAAGAGACAGACATGACCTCATTAATTGGAAAATATTGGAGAAATGTGAAGCTGTGGAGCATTACATAATGCAATAAAAGAATAAATTCCCGGGATTGTACGAAATAGTGTTCAACATTTACTGAAGTTGTGCCTCATAAACGACGCTTCTAAAGAACTCACCAGAGCTTTAGTTATTGAGATGGCCGCGTTAATATTCCAATTAGTTTTCTGAATGGAAAGATCTAATTTTTACTGGCATTGTGACTAATAAATTAGTGTTGTACAACAGGTTGTTTTTTTTTAAATATTTGTTTAATTCTTTTGAGAAAACAAGCAAATAACATATCATTCGTCTGCTCTGATCCCAATTTATTTATTGTCGGCGCACCAGGGCTTTTTCTTCCAAACTTCTCTATTATTCACCATCTTAGTAGTCACATCCTTTCTATCCATATAACCTTCCACACAATCCATCCATCGTTTCTTGAAAACTCATCTTTATTGTCTTGCCTATAAACAACTTTATTTGTGGTCGGCCCAGCATAAATAAATAAATAAAAATCATTTATTTCAAGTCATTGACCCATATTAGATGCAGAATAATTTACAATTTTGTCAATTTTACAATGCTCTATTCTTAATAAATAAGTGATAACTAATTGATGACGTACAATTATGAGAAAAAAAAAGTAAATGTAAAATGCATAGTATATTACTATCTTCTTCTTCCATACTTCTTTATTAGTTGTTATCTCAGTAGGGCGGCAGGGGGGGGGTGACTACCTTTCAATCCATATCATCTTTTACAAAATTCATCCAACGTTTTTCGATATGGCAACATTACCTGTAACACGGTGTTGCTATCAGCCCATCGGTCAATTACCTCTGAAAGGTAAACTACATGTAATTAATCGAACACTCTCGTTATCGAACAAATGACGGGCAATTGGCTCCTTATTAGGCGCCAACCAGCCATTACATGGCCGTCTCCGATAACACTATTGTCGTGTGTCAATCCTAGCCACTTTCATGTATATTTCTTTTGTGTGTTGAGAAAATATAGTGGAAAGAATATTTCTTCCCTTTTGGAGATATGGTTCTATTGACGCAACTAATGGGCACGTCTTACACGCTTTAACGATAAGTGGGACAAGAACTTAGCTCTAAATACTGTTCTAGATCTTTTCCATTGTTTCAATACAGCATTTATCAGAAAGGTGGGGAGTTTGTTCCGCCACTTCTTCTTCCCAGCTAAAACACTAGGACGTAGCGCAGGGCGGGCGTTTTGCGAGACTGTCTTATGTATTGACGTTCAAAAAGTGCTGATCATCAACCTGGTTTGAATAAATTAATTTTGATTTGATGTTGTCATATTTAAGGATGTGGTATAAACCATCAAAACTGAAAAAAAACCTCCATTGGACCAGTATCGTAATCGCATAAAAATTTGCAGCAGTCAACCGTGCCTAAAATATGACCACAGCTTTTTTATACATGCTGTATATCTAAGTTACTTACTCTGAACATTATTGTAAGAAACAAAACAAATGTCTATGATATTGTATTATTGGTTGGTCCTTGAGACAAGGCGACCACGTGTAAAAAGGCCAGCTAATCTCAAACCTTTTTGAAGCTGAGACGGCGAGACCATCACGAAATCAAAATGAAGTGGCCGTATTTCTTTCACAAAAATGAAAGCTTTCGAGATTCGTATTTAAGGAAAAATTTAACACAAAAGAAATGTCCTTAGGCAAGACGTACGTCTTATATTTTTTATTTTATATCCTTCAATTTTCTGGAGAGGGCTTGACAAGAGACTGCTCGTTGGTCTAATAGGTGCAAATGTGACTGATGAGCACGAGGTCCTGGGATCGACACATAGGTCGGACAAGGTGCTATTGAGATTTCCCGCTTGGAATTTCCGAATGGCAGTCCGGGGGTATGTCCGGTTGATAGCAATAGGCTCGCCCTCCGTTACTTGGGAATTAAACAAAACTAGCGGAATGTCCATGTCCACTTTGCCTTACCCTGCTAAGAATACAGGCGTCATATCACGTCACCTACCCACACTTATTCTTCATGCAGTTACCACAGCTACTTAGCCACATACATACATGCTTCAGCTAAGTAGGTAGGTATACCACGTCAAAGTATGCAATTTCGTAATCCGCATCGGGTGCTGCGGGGTCGGAAACCAGGTCACCTACATTCAGGAGTATGAGAACGTCGAGACGTCTGGCGTCCTGGACCACAGTAGACATATTAGAATAAACATACAGTATTTCAATTTGAAACAAATGGTTGGAATCGGATCACCCACACATGCAAGGCGTTTATACGGATTCTAAGCAACTCAGGGTTATCATGTAGTGCAATGTACAAAAAGTTTAGTTGACAACCCTAATTCTCGCGTTGGTATTGACAAAAAGGGCTAGTTGATTTACTGGTTATTTTTACATTATGCTTGGACGTAGTACAACTTGTGCAAACTTACTCTTTTTGATAGCTTAAGCACTGTTCTTTAAAATGTCTTTGTTTGAGTGTGAAGTACGAAAGGAGTTCGAAAACTCTCGGGAACTTTCGGGATTGTAGTGATGTTTTCGCTTGAAAGAACAGCACAGTGTTTGCGTTGGCTGAATGGCTTATGCACACAACTGGGAATCGAAAGATAGTAAGCTGAAAGCTCTAAGTTTACTCGTTGCGCTATTGTGGTGAACTGACTAGAAGCACAATGGCATTACGCTTAATAGGAGAAATTAACCAACACAGGCGACGTGCAACCTCGTTTGTTAGATATTTTTTTTTTTATAGAAGGTTAAATTAAATTAGTAAGCGTAAAAATCGCCAAATCGTTTTTATTTTATCGTTGTAAGAAATGGATCCTCGTGACACCTACGGAGTTTCACTAGCAAAATACTTTTGACCCTGTAGGTATATGAGACATCGGAAATGACCGATAAAAATTGTGCCATACTATACTAATATTATAAACCTGAAGAGTTTGTTTGTTTGATTGGATGAACGCGCTAATCTCCTGGTTCGAATTGAAAAAATATTTTAGTGTTGGATAGCCCATTTGTTGAGGAAGGCTATAGGCTATATAACATCACGCTGCGACCAATAGGAGCAGAGCATCAATAAAAAAATGTTATGCAGACGAAGTTGCGCGAGTTGCCAGTTTTAAATACATCGTTATTATCGCACGTCTGAATGTAGACAAAGGTAAACAATTAAATGTTACAGATCCACCGACCCATGACAAATTAATCTAGATTAATTACTGTGACAGTCTGAACGCTTTTTATATGTCTACCACTAATGATACTGGGCCAAGGAATAATTAATGAATTCCAACTTATAACTTCATTAGTCTATCTGTAGGTACTAATTTTATAAAATTAAATGCGAAAGTAACTCTGTATGTCTGTCTGTTACCTATTTACGCCTTAAAAGACGAACGCCTTTTGTATTTAGATGAAATTCGGCCCACAGGTAGACCATGGGTAAGGATTTAGTTTTGTCCCGTTAGTACGTTTTCGTGGGATGATAATTATACGATTTAAGCGCGAGCGAAGCCATGTGTTAAAGCTAGTAATTTTATAATTAAAACCGTTGACACGAAAGACTAGAGGACGCCTGTTATTGAGCGACTGAAATGTGATAAAATATAACCGGGTTATACCGTAGTATTCACACAAGTTGCATAATAATATTTCGCATCCGTTAGTTTGAAAACCGCCATTAAAATTTTACTTTTAACACTTCCTAGCAAATATCGGATAGAAAAGAAGACATTGTTTATGTCGTGACATATTTTAAAACAAAAATGCCTGGTTGGTCTGGTAAAAGCAAGCGATATTGCTGAGCTAAGTCTTAGGGGCGGTTCCCCGGCCGGGCTAAGTACTGTTGGGTTTCCCCATCAGCAATTTCACAATAACAGTCCGGAGTCTGCAATCACGTCGCGTTTATGGTTGGCTCGCCCCCTATTACATGGGAGTCAAACATAATTTGTAAAATTACTTTGCTACATGTACACGTCTGCCTAATCCGTTATGTTATATTAAAATAATAATTAGTTCATCACGTGGCTGATCTATTTTCATTGTATGTCATGTTTGTACCGATGAACCCGTCCCACTTGTCAACCAAATGGCCGCTATAAAACAATACATTATACGCGCGTGTTATGCACTGCTCATATAAATACATATATAATTATTTATGTAAAATAGATTTTATATCGTCATCCTGCACTAATTTATGGGAGAAAGCGGTAAACACAGGCTACAGTGATTATATTTAAATTAAATAAAGTCAACGTTATTTTTAAGAAAGTTTAGTGACGTAGTAGGTGCCTACTTAAAATGACGATACACGATAGAATTTCATAATTAAACACTGGAAAATTGAGCCTGCTGCAAGTTGCAACCACCGTTAATACATAACTCAAATTAGAATACAAGTTTACAGACATGTAACGTGTCGTGTATGTCTTGTGAACAGAACTCATACAACTTTTTAATGGAAGTAAGTAAGTTTCTAAATTGATTACTCAATTTCCAAAACGTAATATATTTATAAAACACTGTTCCTAGTACCAACATACTGACTGGAGTCTGAACAAAAATAGTTTCCATTCCACAAAACTTTCAAAGGTAACACAGACTGTGTTACCTTTGCTAAATCAATTTTTGTTGAGCACACATTTGCGTGAAACAAACACAGACATATCGATTCCCAGTCGGTATCGATATTCGAAATCATAAGTGACCACGAACCTACTTACCTAAGTGTACCATGTATAACAGGTGCACGCATTCGGCAATATTTGTAGAACAAAAAACTTTTTGCAAAAAAATAAGTAACCAACTTCCGAAAAAAACACTAAAAAGTGGAAAATTGCTTTACTTTCGGAAGTCGGTGACTTTTGTTTGTTTCATTGACTTTTATGCGACCGACTTCCGAAAGTAAAAAGTTATTTTCCACTTTAAGTGTTTTTTTTTTTAAAGAAAGAAAAAGTTTAAATTTAACATTGTAACAAGGAAAAATACCCAAATAGCTTCAAGTGCGCCTTTGAAATTTTAAGAGTTCCCTCGATTTCTTCAGAATCCCATCATCAGATTCTGACTACATCCAGCTATACATTCCCAATATAAGATGGCCTCACTTCGTATAGATTTCCAGTACAATGAGATATCCGTGTATACTGGTTTTGTATAGCTAGATTCGTAGAGCTATCTGCTCATTTCCAAATCTGATAATAGTTGTAACTTGTAGCTAAGTTTTACGTGTTCTAACTCTTAACCATAAATCGATAGATGTGTGGCCCGCTTTACCCGTGTCGACTAGTTGACACGCGATTGCGCCACATTCAATTAACATTCGATGCAACATTCGAATTATTCGATTAGTTTTCAATTGATATTCCTTTCTTGTTTATTTGGTGGAGCGAGTTATTGTTTTCAATACGATTGATTCGGATGGATGAATTGTTTATGTTTTGAATAATTATTAATCGAGTGAAATGGAACATTGCTAGTTGGTCTATTAAAATACAGTGGGAATTTAGTTTGTTTACTTATTTAATTAACAATGCCTAATACAAATTTCCAAGGTAATAATAAAACAATAATATACAGAAGCCCATTGTGTCAGATCCAAACAAAACAACTAGAACAAATATTTCCATTTTCTTAACCGCACATAAAATTGATAATGGTATTTTCGCTCACGACAATTTTTGCCAGACATACTAAGGATGGACAGAAATGGTGAAAATATGCGAGATTCATTTATTACCAAAGAAATCTGCAGATTACGAAAATACGGGCAGATAAAAAGGTGAAACTGTCAAACTTGTTTTGGAGCTAAGCTGTGATAGATGGCAGCACAGTTGGTTGAAAATGTCACTGGGACGGATTACGTTTTTAATTTATGTCTCTAGAGTTAATTTAAGCCTGTTCTTAATACTTAAAGAAACTTGAGTATAAGATGATAACTTTTTAATGCGTTTAGTGTCTTAAATAGGTATTAAATAAAAAGAGTTAAGTACTAAATTGATGCAGTTTTCATAATTTATATTTATTGTGCAAACTTGAGTAGGTACTTTCTTTTGGAACACAGTGATCACTTCTAAATGAAAATCCATGAAGCAACCAACTGCAATACATTTTACTACCTACTACAATAATTTTAATGAAAGCATTACCATTTCATAATTAAAATGCAAAACTGAAGTAACCAGAATCCCTGAAGAACTTTTAACTTGTTAATGTAAATTGGTCTTTCAACTGCAAACTACTTTAATTCCCTGCTTGTTAAAGTAATTGCCTTTCAAACAGAACCTTATATTTCATTTAAAAACTCTACTATACGCAATATTAATTCCACCGAGTGACCACCGATCATGTTTTCAAAGAAAAACTAATGTTTCCGATGTGTAAATGAGTCACAGTGACACGTGAAAACCCGATTACTTTCACAGAAAAAGCGAGAATACTCACCGGTAACTTTGATCGTACGAATCTGGTAGTAACACCGACAGATGAGGAGCAGGAAAACTATCCAGGATATCACGATAGGACCATCTTGCACTAGTAACATATCCATCTTGTTGACAAACAAATCACGGAGCGAACAGACGAAAAATACCACTTGCAAACTATCTATATACGACTGAAGGTAACTCTTTGTATTTTAGACAAAAAGTATAAAAAAGTTTGTGGGGTAGACGCACGGCACGGTGTCATCGGTCGACACTAAAGAAATGCGCCTCGGACGCTTGGCACATGCGCGGGAGTCGAGATCCAAATAACCGGCGAAATTACACGATTTAATTAGTGGTTTTGTTTTTTTTTTGGAAAGTTCGACACTTTAATGATTAATGATCGTCTTTTTATAAAACGGACAAAATAATAAACATAAATTCTTGAGGAAGATTTAAAAACTAAAATATTTTTCAAACTGTTAAATCATAAATAGAAACACAAGAATGCTTCGCTTCACGGGCTGCAATTATCTCACATACTAAACACGTCGTGATCCAATCATCGATCAGAATGGATCAGATAAGCGCGCGCAACAAACGAACCGCGTCGACTGACCTGCGCCGGCGCACGCGCCTCTCTACCCGAACATATGTCGACTTGTCGATGGTACAATACTCTCGTAAATGATAACTAAAATAAAACCAATCTCCCAAGCGGAGAAATGATAAAAAAGGTGGTCGCAATATTCTAGACTCGTCTCTAAGTTGTGGTTCAAGATCGTAAGTCAATGACCTATGTAAATTAGTGTTAACAGGTGGATGCAAGCCGAAGGAGATAGACGAATAGTTTTTAACAACGTCTCAACTAAAATAGGACACGCATAAGTAAGTTTTATTACAAAACAGAACAACATCAATAACTTTTATTCCGTTTCGAGCTGCGATAACTTTTCCTTTATTCGGATTCAGTTAGACTAAGTTTATAGTTCGAATTGTTAGGATACTAGGATCTCAGTTACCGATGTAGGAGACGTGTGTCAAACAGAAAACCTTGAATGTGAAATAAAGTATTCGCACGTGTGTTTGGGACAAAGGATATTTAAGGTAAATAGGGACAGCTTAGTCACGTGGCATGAAGAGTGTTGATGTGAGATTGTAACGGGTGATACATAAAATAAACATGACTATATCTTTCTTTTATCACGCCTTTTTTATGATGAATTTTAAAACACACATTCAAGATGTAGATATTCTTCTACTGGCTAATGGCCGCGACTTCGTTCGCGTGGAAATGTTGAAGTGAATGTGTGGAAAAAAAAGTTAAAACTTGCCAATGTGCTGTTTCAGACTATAATCTATCTCTGTGTCCAGATCCGTTCAGCCGTTCTGGTATGACCACAAACAGCCATCCATCCATCTATCCATCCATCCATCCATCCAAACTTTGGTAAGTAAGATTTCGACTTATGCATGAAGATGGAAAAGTTTCCAACTCTGCAGACATATTAAACTTTTAGATTTATTCTATAATGGTTGCACATTATTCTGGATCAACTTTCAAATGACAGACATGATTGTGTTAAAAGTTCAACACGTGTGTTAAAAATCATGCATTCATTCATACATGAAACATTTGTATTTTAAAAGCTGTGTTGACGTAGCTACTCGTTTATTTAATCACATACGGAGTTCGAGTTTTTATTCCCGAATGCTTACTGTATGCGAGAATATTTTCCATTAATTTGAATTGGAGAGCATGGCTGGAAAAAGAACTTGCTAGTGGTGTCCTTAGTCTATTAGGGTTCGAGAGAGGTGCACCTAATAGTACACCCACATTTCGCGGGAATTTTCGAGGAATTCATGATGGAAAAACCCAATAAATAATCACAGCGTGATGAGATCTTTCAAAATAAATGTCTCGGGAAAGTGACATGGGTTTTTTCTGCAAGAATTTCCGTAAAATTTCCTAGTCAACCCCATTAAATTGGAAGAATATTGTGTAATATTATGCAATAATAAATTGTCCATCTGTAATTCTTACGTCCCATATCATGTCCAATGAAATATTCCTTTCGCAGAACTAAGGTTTTTTAATAAGCAAAGAATATATCTTCAACTATTTATGAACACGCTTGCTCACTGCACATTCTAGCCATTTTTGACTACTGTATAAAGTGTAAGCCACTTCAAAATATTTTTCTTTAGAATAAGTCAGTGGGGTCTCAAGTTTAATAACAGTTTGTACCCCAGCTCTTTGGGGAAAACGGTCGTTCTTCTAATGCATTGTTCATTCTCTTTGGGGCAAACAATGGAGAAATAATGAAAATGTTTCCATAAGTTTACGAAGGAAATACATTTCTGTAAATATGGCGTAATTGAAATTAAATATAATTTTTGCCTTTATGTATTTCGATAAAATATTGTTCGTCTACGTGATGTAATTTTATTTTGAAAGAAAGAATATAGAAATCATTAAGTACATGAAATATAACTTATTTTATAGAATCTCGGTCACATTTTTCTGCCGTCTCATAGGTTAGGGTCTAAAGGGAAATTTACTAAAAACACATGTAGGCAATTAGAGCTATCTTGCTGGATCTGTGCTCAAAAGACGATTAGGGTCTTAAATAATTCGTCATTTGACCTTAGTGTTACAAATCTAACTTTCGCGTGCGTATAAGTTTTAGGTCCTTTAATATCTAGATCAGCTGTAAAATAACAGTTGAACGCGATCAGCTCATTTAGATTGTGGCCAAGAGCTGGCATCGTCATTATTGTTAGGGAACATTGATACTGAAAGATCTTGATCGCCGTTTAGTCGTGGTAACCGCGTTCAGTTTATATGGTGAATTCCGCCCTTAGTGTTACATAGATTAATGTGGAAGCGCCAAGGTAGCCCTCGAAATTCAATTTTTTCTTAAGTTTTTTGCAGGTCAGTCAGGCTGTATGTTGAACAAAATATGATTTGTAACCGTAACACGTATGTATTTGCAGAATTCAAATCATCAATACAACACTCTGACTTCATTTAATCCTATTGAATGACTATTTCATGATAAAGTCATTCAATAGGATTAAATGAACAAATTGCAAAAAACTTAAGAAAATGTGAACTTCGCGGGTCCTCAAATTAGCAAAAAGCAGCTAAAAAGTATACAAAACAAAATATCGCCTTTACAATGTACGATGCATATTTTAAGAAGATCATGTTGAAATTTAATGCCCCCACGCGAAGACACTTGATATTTTAAGTCGGGCTCACACTAAACTACTTCTAAAATTAGTATCGATGGAGCTAAGTGAATCATGTCTGCATTTTTAAAAAGAAGAAACAAAACACTCCTTGCTTAAGACCTTTCAGTGATGAATGGTTACCTCTAAAAGGTCATGACTTCATATCTCATACATAACCAGTCTTTAGTAGCTGATCGTTCTATGATTCATATTACGGCTAGGTCAGACCACGAAGTAGTATAAATCATAGGCACAATTTCCTAAACACACACATACCTACATCTACTCTTACGTCTATAAAGTTTCGGCCCGAATGATTCACGAGCAGTTGACTTTCCGATCTATAAACATAAAAGGGCTTAACTAACTTGTCGGCCTTGCGATTGCGGTTACTTAGGGTTGTCATTAAAAAACAAAAAAAAATAACTCTGCCAAAGGTAGCTTTGCAGCCGAAAATTTTATTTAACACGCTCTTTTTAAAACACTAATTAAATCTTGGAATACTAAACACTCGCTTAAAACTACAAACTAATTCAAGGCACATAGAATTGTAACTAAAAATTTAACTTAAATCCTACGCCACACTTTCGTCGCTTTGGATCAAAGGCAAGCCTTGCTCTTCATTCAGCAAAACCAATTTTGCATGCCTTTTGCTTTAACGCTTTCGGACTTTCAGACTCGTAAATAACGGAATATTCCAGTCTAGCTTTGGACAACCCTATTCGGAGCTTAGCCCCTGTGAAATCGGTCGGAATTTAGATTTTACGGAACTTCTATTTACATATGTGATGGCGAACTATAGAGTAGTAAATGCTCTAAAAAGTATGAGACATCAAGGTATCATGACTATAATTTTCTTCCCATGACAAAGTGTATTAGTATTTGTTATTACATACCGAGTTAACATAATATGAATGATAGGACAATTACAAAAGGATTTAAAATTTATTGGTGAATATGTTGTTCCGTGCAAATTTAATTGGCTCTGAAGTGAATTCAGGGAACAGAACAATAAACATAATGCTAGCATAACACCGTTTACCACGCTTGCTTATGCACATATTATCACGAAATCGCTTTAGGCTTACTGAAGCGTATCCCTGAAATCCGTTGATTGGACCGCGGATCTACGGTTCGTAATCCGAAGGAAGTAATATCCGTCGGTTAAGATCAGCTTAATCTTTTGATGTTCGAATAGGCATGATTTTGGAAGGCCTTGACCTGCGGCGAATAGACTTTTTGGTAAAGGCTCGATTGGCCAAAAGTTGAAATTTTTAACAATGTGGGAAAATAAATATTAGTGTTTAAGCCAAAGAAAAAAAAAAAAAAAAATATTAGTGCAGTGTGTTGATGCTTATAAGCATTGATCGGAGTAGGTAGATTGATTTTTAGAACTATGAACATAATTTTGATCATTTTAATACAATTCCAACCTAAGTTCCGGTTTTTTTTAATAATCAACCAATTCCGGAGGAATGTCCATATTAATATATACGTTTCGGATCAATGACCCCAATTCAATCTACCTACTCCGATCACTGCTTATAAGTCTAACGAATTTTAATAGTCACCAAGATATGAGAACAGACCACACGCGAAACTGAATATTTTAACGTTACGATGTACTGCAAGCTTTGACATATCCATGAAACGAAGTTTATTCTGGTGAACTTTATTACAGGCACAGGTAACCTACTTGTAAAGTCAAGTTCACAACACTGTAAGGATGCTTAGATAAGTCTTACAAACTTGCATAATGGTGCTAGACTAAATCTATAGCAGTTTCTTAAAGGAAGTTAAGTTTGTATGGCACTTAAGTTAATACTTTGAAGCCAAGGTATACTTGGAGCTTTAATATTCTATTATGTATGGGGTAAACTTGTTGTTAAGATCAGCTTTACTTTATCTAGTTAAGTGCAAGTACCTTATAGGACGATCAGAGGTCTTGGAAACCAATGGAGAATCGATGATGTAAACGAAAGGTGTACTTTTATATTCCTTTGTGAAAACTTATGTTTGTTTATGTGTTGTTTTACGACGACGTTTATAACGAAACAATAGATCATAGTGATAAACATTATTCGTGTTGCTAAAATAACTTTATAATATTAATCGCCGTCGAGGTAGACCGCGGCGAAGGTTGTGTGACGATCTTGTTTGCGGGGCGAACATGGCCAGATATCGCGCAAGACAGAGAGGTTTGGAAGGAGAAAGGGGAGGCCTTTGCCCAGCAGTGGGACACATGAGAGGTTAACAAAAAAAAAAAAAATGTATTATGTCTCCGTAATGAGAACATAGCGTGTGATTTTTTAAAGGAATTTATTGTGATAGCTGATAGTGATGGCGATACTAAACCAATATACTGGGTGGAAGGGACGCCGACGCACAAACGGTTACCACGTTTTCAGTGATGTACTGAGCAGTGATTATGAGCCCCCCATAGAAATTTTTAATCGCAATCCAAAACGCAAATCACTGACGTGGCTCAAAAGGCTGCCCAACTTAAATGGGACGGGCAGGACCTCTCTGTCGCATGCCGAACGAGCTGCGGGCCCGTAAAGCTCAGGATTGGTGCCCTGAAACAGTGACACGGGGTCGCGGCAGACCACGAAGGAGATGGCGGGACGAACTGGATGTCTTCCTTGAGAATTGGAAAGAAGTAGCCCAGAATCGTGACCGTTGGAAGGAATGGAGGGAGGCCTTTGCCCAGCAGTGGGACAGTACGGACTAGCTATAACAATAATAATTTTATTTTAAAAAAATCTGTTGTTTCCTATAAAACTGTAATACCTACACGGTCAAAATGATGGAGCCCGATAGCCTGACGACCAGACTTATCAAGGGGTAGTGTATTACGCGATTACTGAGTTGTGGAGGGCAGACAGGCAGTCGCTCTGTGTATAATACATACTGGTATTCAGGTGCATCTTGTAAGACTGGAAGCCGACCCCAACATGCTTAGGAAAATCTTACATTTTACTGTAGTTGCGCCCCTTACAAGTTTACAACTGTTCCATTCAGTTGTCTTTGAGAAAGTCCATGTTAAACAGTGGACAGTCTCAAGCTGATAAATAAGAAAAAAATTCTTAAATATTACGCATTAATTTATTCTTTTGTAAAAAAAAATATGACACAGCCATTAACTTCGCGCCCCTCTTGGGAATCTTATTTTTGCAGGGGTGAAGCGGTTTGTCCTGCTCCTTTAATTCAGTCACGTAAAGGTCACCGTCATGGCGTGCTAATTTCTTAACCCACTAAGTATTATGAATGTCAAAGATTGTACAAGTTTCGTTGATATGTATTATTTGTATAGAACTGCCTCGTAAGTGTCGTAAGCGCGACTGCTGAGCAAGAAGTCCTGGGTTCGATTCCCGGGTCGGGCAAAGTGTTATTGAGTTTTCCCATCGGGAATTTCTCAATGGCAGTCACGGAGTCTGTTCTGTACCCGGTCGATGGCAATAGGCTCGCCCCCGATTACATGGGACTTTAACAAAACTGGCGAAATGTGGGTGTACTATTAGGTAGGTACACTTCTGCCCAACCCTTCGGGGATTGCATGCGTGATTTTACGTTGTGTTGTATAGAACTCTTTTAAATACTGAGAATATATTACATATTAGCTGTATGTAACACGTGCTGGAGAACTCATAACTTTCAGATGAGCTCATAAAAGTATAATATCTGTATATCTATATCTCATTTTGGATTATTTATTAACAGACACATTTTTTTTCTTTACAAAAACATGCCTCTATCGTGTCGAATGGATCTGTACAACCGTTATGAAGAACGAGCAATAAATGCCGAAAAAGGTTCTTTTATGGGGACTCCTTTAATTTTTAACTTTATTCTATTTTTATTTGTAGTTGTCATAGCGGCCACATTAATACGCACCCTGTGAATTTTAAGTGCCTGTCTGTTACGGTTCTAAAGATCACACAGTCCATTGACAGACGGACGGACGGACGTACAGATCGCGGAGCCTTAGTAATAGGGTCCCATTTGCACCCTTTGGGTACGGAACCCAAAATAACAATTTTTTAATTTTTCGCGCTCGCGTTCATAGCAATAAGTTATGAGACATCAATGTTTCAAGAGGACTAAACACTGAATTTATTACGTGTAAACACCCACTAACATTGCTCATTGTTGCTTGACACGCTATCTGAAACAACAAACTATATACAAGCTAGTGGAAACTTTGCAAAGTACATAATATGTACGGTTTGCGAGGGACTTCATTCACGTCTAATCACACTGTATCTGTCACTGTCCTCTGAAAAATACTGTAAACAGTCTCCAGCGGTTTTCGAAATTACCACTACATCAAACAAAAGCAAGGATGATTGAAGTCTTTGTTGGTATGACATTTTTCGAAAGAGGGAAGTAATTTGGGACCAAGAGGAAAATTGTAGCCAGTACTGTACAATCGCCGCACTGGCGAAATATGGATGACAATAGGTTCACCCCTGCCAAACCCAAACCCTTTGAGGACTTTCCACTCATCTCATAAACAGATAATAATTTACAAACTTCAACACCTTCTCACCCACAACCACCTTCTCACTTTTAATTTTAGTACCTTCGAACTTTCTAACCCTTTACTATCAAGGAAATACAAACACCGATAAAAGGGCTATACTACCGACTGTTCTAATTAAATGTCCCTGAGCTAAACAGATCGTTCCATAAATGTCAGGCGTAGGTTGGCTGATAAACAGTATGCCCGTGGACCAACAACCTAGATAGGTCGCTGGTCGGGAACCACCTACTCGCTGTTGTGACGTGACAGCACGAGGAACTTCTGGTGGGATTCATGTTGATTTCTTGAATTATGGTGATAAGTAAAATCACCTCCCCCAAGTCTGTTTCCACCTTGTATTAAACAAGGTGTAAACGGACTCTTCACGAAGCCGTCAACAAAGTATTCTGTACATCAAACTAAGTAACTCTACGCAAAAATTATTGCTGGGAAACGACTTATTTTTTTGGGGTGAAAAATTACGGTTTATCATAGGACTTAATGTAACGCACTCAAAACATTGCTGATGTAAAGTTATTATAACATTAAAAACTTGTATTTTTTTTAAACTTGTGAAAATGTTGGAGCTTGTGAAAAAGTTGGAACTTTGACCTCTTATATCTCCGTAACTAGAAGGTTCCCAAATATGGTCCAGAACAAAAATAATATCGCAATAACGGGAAGAACAAGTGCCTTTCGTTTTCTTTAAGGGTGTATTTACACCCTTTAGTGAAAGATTAAGTTTCGATGTGATAAAATGAGATTTCAGCATTATCATTTACCGTGACCCTGAGGTAAAGCTAACTCACGAGGAAGCCTGTCTGTCCCCCACCAGTGGAAAACAGAGTCTTGTTGCCTATATTTTACAGTCCCCTTTCACTCTTCACAATGTTACGAAAAAAATTACAGAATCTCTAAAACCTTGCAGCGTAAACCGCCACTGCAAATAAATATAACGAAATGAGGTTCCTAAATGAAAATAAACGTCATAATCCACAAACATTATCCTTGTGTTAACGTTCTATTACGTGTGCAGCCACGTGAAGGACGAGATAGGTAACGTTAACCTTGACCCAGTTGTAAAGGCTGCACAGTTAACTGTTGTGTCTAATCCACGTGACGAGCGCTTAAATTTTGACAGGACCCCCGGAGTGACCCTGTACGTCAAGTCGGCCTGTTAGTGATGACAGCTCGACATGGGAAGGCTTCTTATCATTGCTGGATTGGAGGGGAAAGGGATATGCACGCGGTTGGTAAACGTGGGTATTGTTGTCATTGATTAGCTCATTGTTTTCAAAACGTTTTTTTTTTCCGTGAAGTAATCTAATTTTTTGAAAACAATGAGCAATCTCATGAGATATGACGTTGCATCATCGCCTCCTACGCGCGATTAGTTGAGGGTCTTGATTTTACACGGAGTCATTTCCTCCTTTAAATTTTCAAGGGTCGTCCATAATCAGATATCAGCTAACTTACAACTTTTTAAAGTCAGCCGACTCTCCGAATAACTTTAAACAGCACTATACTCGACTAAACGTTCATTTCATCTCGTATGCACCATTCTATTATGAAGGACCAGTCAGGTAAGGTCCCGACCTTGGCCCACATTTAACACCTGACCAGCTCGTGGCAAGCTTTACGTTTTACGTGCATTTATTTTGCGACACCCCTAGCGGTCCCGGTAGAATCGAGTATAAAATACGCTAGCTGCTAGGGTATTTTACGTGTTTTCAGTCAATTGGTTTTCAGTTTTAACGTGTCCGGCAATGTAGTTAACTGCTTGTGTTTTATGCTAGCTAGAGCTAAAAAACAGCTGGCATTTCACTTACTTTATGTGGGAGAAAAGGTAAGTTATACGTGTCTAAGCTTTATTGCTTTAATTCAATGACATGCGTTTACCGCAATTAGAACCATGCTTTTAAATGTAAGAAAATGGTTCAAGCTTAGAACCTCCTTTTTATCTTTGATTTTTTTCTTTCTATTTGTGCAGAATCCAACTGTATTGTCTTTTTAACTCTTTCATATTTCTTTCTTTTTAATTCTCTGTGTTTCAGTCGAGGGTCACAGCCTTGTCCCGATTCAGTGGCCATCCTGCACTGACCTCAGTATTTGATGCTTAACACATGCATGACAAATGCGTAGGTCACTCACGAGTTGAAATTGTTAGTACTCTTTGGATTGACACTTTCATTTGCGGAACTAGTATTTGAGTGAGGAAAAATATTGTTCCTCCTGTAAGATTCACGGGCTCAATGGCGACATGTCACAACTTCAAGAATTTTGGACTATATTTATGTTAAAATAATTAAGAAAAACAATTAAAGACAGACAAACGAAAAGTAAATTAATATGTTATGTGTATAGAAGAGGATTTTCAGCTTCTCGTTTCGCCAATACCAAACATAAGGTAAGATACCAAACCCGCTTATCTTCCCAAAAGCCGAAGATAATAACATTTAATATCATGATACATCCAGACCTTGTTATGCCTCAGGACTGCTATTAAATTACACTCGTAAAAGGACACTCGGCGGACATATTTTATGGCGAAAATATATCCATTTTGTATTACCTACTCTCTTTGAAATGCTTCCGTGGCAAAATGCAACTTTTCACTCGGGTTACGACCGCTGTAAAAATGCTGTAACTTTTGTCTTATTCTAATTAGTAAAGAGACTTGGTAAGCGTTTTGCGAAGATGGTTTTCTTTTTTTTTACCGTGGAACCGAAAAGGAGGAATATCTTTGATCGGTAACAAGGCCCTTTTTGTAATTAAAGTTATTTCAAAGCTCTCGAACAGTTTCTACCCTTTCCAGCGAAAACATTGCCATCAGTAGAAATATATTCACCCAGACGTTTCCTATTTTGTGTCAAGGCAACATGTAGATTCGTATACTCCATATTAGGAAAACTAAATTGCTCTGACACACTAGAAATATTCCTAGACGGTATAGTTAATTCAATTTGTTCACATAGGGGGGAGATCGATGTATACGATAAAGCGAAGAGGTTGTGGGACGATGTTTCCTTAATGAAACATTACTTACTCCACCGGAACGTACTTAGCGATGTCTTAGCTCTTGTTCCCGTTGCAAACTAATGCATAAACTTGAAACGTTAGTAGTTGTAAGACAAACAACCTTGCTCCATAACGCTGGCAGGCTAGAGACCGACCACGATCATAATATTCCTGCTCCACAGCTCCTAAATAATTCATGGTAAGGTTGGCTCACACGTACGACTCCAGGCTCAGCCAGCACGTCAACTCCGTAGCTCTACCTGTGGCCTATAAATTGTGCTCATTTGAATAATAAATTGACTACACGACCGTCTTCGATAGGTAAAATAAAGACACGAACATGAAATTCTTTAAGAGTGGCTAATGTTGTACATTGAACTATTTGGAAACGTATGTCTACAAATGGTATATTATTTAACACGAGTTTCCCTTTCACTTCAGGTTAAAAAACCGCGAAGAACCGCAGTCGGCAATCCATGGCTCTAATTGATACGTTAAACGAAGCGAAATTGATAGACACGCAGTTTAATTTTCTATCCAATTATATTCTGTTTCGATTCATAAAGTGACACGATATGCAGTACTTTCCGAGAACTATTGTTATCGTTACGACAGATCATCTTCATTTCGACCTTTCGTGCTCGACTATATTTCATTATGTAAATAAAATATGATCGATGATTTCTTGAGAGAAGCTAGCAAAATACTGGATAATACCTGAGTAAGTATGTTATTAATTATTGCAACAAGCGCGAAAGAGAGCATAACAATGGTATTTAATTAATAGCAGCCGGAATGTGTTTTTCGAGATACCGCTTCTTCAATCAACAATTACACGTAATCATGAGCGCAATACTGAGAATTCATAACCAAACGTTTAATTCCTCGAACTAGCAATGCTGGAAGTGAACACAGAATGATACTTTCCATTCGCAAAGCTAGACGAAGAACTATATTTGTATTGGTAAGAGATTACACCTGTGTAAGGTTCGAATTCAAATGCAAAGAGTACGAGGCTACGCTGAGGTAACGTGTGCCAATAGTCACGGTAACAATAGGGTTGCCTTATCCAGATATAGTTCGGACAACTGGTAGAGATAACAAGCAAAAGCTTCATGTAAATTGACGTCCATAGTATGACTCGAAAACTACATAGAAAATAACATAGCGAGCAATTTATATCCAAGAATTGTTGAACGTTTTCAATTTTAGAAGTATTCCACAAAGCGAAGCTGTAACAGAGAATCTGCTTAAACGATCTTTTGTTAAATACTTGAAAGTTTAAACAATTCGTTTAAACCGCCCCTACTTTAAATTCAGGGAACAAATTCCGTATAATAAAATTTGCAAATCGGGCCGATTCATTTAAGCATCGGAATAAAGGGACGTGTGTGGGACATCAACATGTCCCGGCCTAAAAGGGGGTTAAAAGGGGTACTTGGGACTTTCAACCCTACGTGTGCCGACCGGGTGTTTGGCGTGTCAACGTGACTGCGGTCACGGCCGGACGGTAGAACGCAGAAATAGACTGAGGGCGTATCTTTGACACGTCGAAACGTATTGTTATTTTGATGTCATTGTACCTGGTGAGAGACGTGAGTGGGACACCTGGTTTAAATAAACTAGTTAGAAATGATAACATAATTGTGCTCAAATAAGATTATTTCGATTTCAACTATCCAGAAACCTAACACGTCTTGCTATTGAAGAGACGCCAATTCTTTCTTCTTTATCGAGTAGTTATTGCCTAACCTGGTGTCAGAGTTTAGTGCCGCCCGTGGGCCTCTATGACACCGACTATGATCCAATCATTAATTAATACTAATTCCGTGCCATCAACGTCATTCAAGCCTCACATACTAATCAAAAGAAGGGTTGAGCTCTGCAATAACCTGCTAAACTGCATTTCACACGCATGAAATCCAATGGTTATTGCAAATGAGCAGCGAAAAAGCCTGTTTAATCTCAACCCTCAACTAAGCACTGGCGGGTCCATAACACCCCCAGAATCATGAAAGTAAAAAATTACGAGATGTTCTAATTATAGTATTAAAACAAATGGAGGCCTTAATGATTTCTGTGGGGTTAAAAGTCTGAGCGGTAAAAGCCGCCACGGCATCGGCACCGATTTGTCACGAAAGAATTTTAAACTCAGTGATAATTTACGAAATCCTTTACTCTGCTGCGTCAAGAGAACCATTTTGTAGAAACGAAAGCAAATAAACTGCGAAACAAATGGTGACAATGAGAACGCGTGAATTTTGTGCTGTTAATGCGTCTACATGTTAGCAGTTAATCGCTATGTCTTTCACAATGTATGTGCGTACATGTAAATTGTAATGCCTATTGTATTGTAGCGCTTTGCGCTGAGAAAGTTTAATATCTTGATTTTTACTCGAATATAGTCTAAGTTTTCACATTTAAATGGACTTTAATATAACATATTTCCGGTTTCATTGATATTAATCCTGAGTTATCACTTTTAATAGTTTTAATTTAAATATCGAACCTCAATTTAGTTTAAATAACCAATGTTTTTACTAGTTTCCTCTTCTGTCAATACTCATTGGAAATCAATATAGTAGTAAAAAAAAAACACTTAAAATACTAAGTACTCACCAGCAGCATCATTGACAACGGTTGGCTGCGCAAGAGTTCGCTTGGGCATGCTGGTAGTGCGCGGTGATGGCTGCGCTCGTCGGCACGGAGGAGTACACTCCGGGCCATTAGCACGCTGGAACAATACACACATATGTCAATAGGAAGTTGAATTAAATACTTTAAGATAATACATAAGGTTTATTGATAGTATTGCTACTAGCCGTGTGCTTAATGAACTAACCTTTCGCCAAAAATAACGAAACTCCCATAATAACTTTCATCCTCTATTTAATCCCTTTAGGGGGTGAATTTTTAAAAAGACCTCCTCTTTTTTTGCTCACCTACGTTATAAACTGAACAAAAAAAAATGGGTACACAATTCGAAGGAGTTTTGAGGAACGTTCATTGCTTGCATATGTTTGAAAAATTCGTTGTGTCGACGACGGAAATGACGCAATCAATCATCATCATTCTCCTGTCGTTATCCCAATTTATTTGGGATGGGCGCAGCATGTCTTCTTCTTCCATACTTCTCTGTTACTGTCATCTCAGCATTCACCTCCTTTTTAGCCATATCATCCGATGACGCAATCAAAGTGTCTAAATGAAAGACATTACGAAAGTCGAGTATAGCAGAGAGATCAGCTAGCTTTGCCGCGGTGTCTTGCAGGAAAAGATCGCTGGTTCATTTGCTTGCAAGACCACGTTATTGAGAGCCAGAGGGTAGACCACTGTATTTAAAAACCTAATCTATGATAGGTGCATAATATTACATAACGGTACAATAATCGCATACCTATATTTTAGGTGTTAACACATCTATGAGCTTTATAAATATGCATATCAGCAACTCCAGGTAATTGATAGTATAAAAATATACTTTTTTTGCATAATGTGAATACAAAAAAAAAATAAGATTATCTTTTATTTATTTATAGTTTCGATTTCACTCCAACCGTACAATAATTATAGACACTTCTGATAAAGAAAAACATGGCGCGAACATTCTACTAAATGTCATGCTTATTTATATTAGATAGATAGATCATAGATATTGGTTCCATAACTTGTTCGCAGTGTTTTATTTCACCGTTTTGAGAACACTGTACTCGAAGTCAAGTGCCTGACGGGTTCGAACCCACGACTTACCAAATATAAGTGGAAGCTGTTAAAACTGTGCCACGATTTCTCTTTGAATTAAAGGCTTTAATTGAATAGCGGTGCTAGTAGTAATGCGTCGCTACGTGATACAGAAATGAAGTTAATCAAATTGTTTGTCTCTGCGAATTTTCGGTATTTCTATGCGAGATTAATGAGATCTAATTGAGTCGGCGCCACATCATGTATTAGTTGAAACATGACGTATATCAGAAGCTTTGACATTTTATTATTTTTGATGTATCTGTTTCTTTATTCAAAATCAAAATGGGCACTTCGTCTGTCGTTACCCTTTCAAGGCTGAACGGATTGGGGTCACAAATTACCATGACTTAGGTAAGGGCACAGCAGTGGCGTGCATAGGGGCCAACAATACGGCAAACCCATAAGGCGAGCAGACTGTTCAAACCCTAACATCATGAACCACTTACTAGGTTATAAGGCCAAGCCAAGCTAGTAAGCTTGTATGGAAGTACCGCCATTAGGCATAGGATACTTTTTATCCCGGTACTTCCGGTAGTAAGTTACCGTGGCATAATTTCAGGCATTCCCGCGACCGCGGCCAAGCTATTCATCGCGGTCATTGTCTTGAAAAAATATGTTATATTAAGTATTTTGAAATCGTAATAGTGTAAGCAAGAGAAACCTCCAAGGTTCCTCAAGACCATTCAAGTGTATTCTTGAAACCACAAAAACCTACTCATATAAAGACGAACTTAGTAGGTTGTCTCAATCTCGAACAATATTATGCGACACGATTTCCACAGAATTCTGAATAATAAGCATATACTGGAAACTGTTAACTAAATACTAAAGTTTTCAGAACAGTCTGCCCGTCTGTACCCAAGCTTTTGTTAAGTTAGGACTTCACAAAAGCTTAGGTAATGAATTTCAAGGATCTGAGATCAGTTCAATATGTGCAGAAAGTGGAAAACCGCGAAACTTCGGGGAACTCCTTACCTAACGTTACAGTCTGTGTGCAAAACCCTGAACATTTGCATACTGAGAGCGTCTAACCTTAGCATCTGGAACGAAGTAAAGATTGAAATCTTCAGATTCGCACCACCGCATCAAAAGATGTTCAGAGACCCCAAGCACGTTCGCGCAGTGTAGTTACGAACAATAAAATTTAAACAACTTGCAAAATTCAAAAGCGATTCTCTCGTAAAATAACGGTATTTTGACATAAGACCTATTTTACAATTACATGGCTTCCAAAATAGCTCGATTTGAAATAACAACTATTCCATTTCTTTCATTCTACTATAGCAATTAGGATCACCCGTAAATTTTAATACTAATAAATTCTTAAAATTAAGTTTTTTATCTATGAAATGAGTACAGAATAGAATAGAATATACTTTATTGTACACCAAAATTGAAACAGAACGGTTTTACAAAATTGATAATTTTATGGTTACAATGGCGGTGAGTATTGTCAATTTTAAAACCGTTCGCATTTACGTTAAGTTTAGCTAGTGCCTCAGCCCCCCTAATTCACAAACGCTTCGTTTCGACAAGTCGTATGTCTATCTTTTTTTGGCATTACGAAAGCGCAGGTCTCTTTATCGTGGGCATATCTAACAATTTAAATCTTTGGAACAAAGTATAAATTCGCCCTGAGTCCTGCCCAAAATCCTTAATTTAGTTAGAATATTATTAAGTAGAACTGTAATAAGATTTGCGCGTATCAAATTGATTAAATCAAAGAGCTGTGACGACGAGTCTACAAGACAAAGAGTTTCGGGTTACACTAAGGATTAAATCAACTAAAACTGTCAAACATTGTCAGTGACTTATGTATGACATTCACCTTGAAACATTATTAAGATAATAATATTCTGACACGATTAACTTAATTACTTACTTGCAATTAAGAAATTCTTGATAATTGTGGAAAACAGAATGTTAAGTCTATGCAACAAATTCGTTGACTGCAACGCCAATATCGAAGAATTGACAGGAATTGGTCAATTTAAATTGTCTGTGTAAGCCACTATAGTACGTGTTTGTCTCTGCATCACCCAATGGCTAACAAGTTGAAAAAAGCTTATCACATTAAAACCTCTGGAAGTGTGGACATTAATTGTGTGCTAAAAGCATTTAAAAAAAAAAGTAACCTTTTCTCGATTAATTTGACCAAAAACTCACCATTCTATTAACCTTATACTCCTTGAAATAAATCCTCATATTGAATATCCGGATGACTCTTTAACTTTATGCTTCACATAGAATTAAGAGTCCATTTCACTTATTCACTTCACGTATCAACTAAAGTACGATTTCACCTAAAATACAACTGAAATTGCTCATAACTCTTCCTAATGACGTCATAAAATCAGTTTAGCTTTTAGTATTTATGAAAAAGGACAAGACTACATTTTCGTCCTTTCATCTATGTTAAAGCTGGCACGGCATTGGGTTACAATGGATTATCTTTACGTGTTGGCAGAAGGTATATTCATGACCAGAAGGACCACATGTAATGAAAAAAACAGCTATGTATGTAAGATGGATGTCTGTCTACCCAGGATACACCGGCCATATGTAAGTATAATCATTTGGCCGGTGTATCCTTATTGAAGGTATCTTGCTTTGTCGTTCTTGTTGGCCCACACATACCGAATTCTACTTGCGATCTCGTTCTTAGGGCGGAACGCAGAACCGATGCCTGCCAGGGTTGCGGATTTGTTCGAAAGAGTTACCGTGGCCCTTGGCACCTTGGCACAGGCGAGTGAAGGAACACGGGTGGGTTTTAGTCAGTAAGAGTCTGACACGCCCTCCCGCTCCACCCAGCGCGGGAGAGGTCATTTGATGATTTCCCACCCAAAAAAAAAAGGGCGGAACGCAGTAAGTATTACTGATATACTATACTCAATAATAGAGAGAGTATTATGCTTGAACGAATAATTTCTCTGAACATAATTTCTATAAAAGCTACAAATTAATCACAGCATTGATTTCTAGAAAAGCTATGCTTTTAAGTACGAAATCAAATAGTACAATGTAAGTATCCTGGAACGTATGTTTAGTAATTACCAAGTACTATCGAAAGTTACTCAGAGTAACAGCTGTGAAGCGCCTGTTCATTATAGGTTTCTCGTTAAGATCGCTTGATGGAAACCGTCTATGTGTGAGTAAGGCGCATAGTGTTTGATTGGAAACTTAAACTTTGATAGTGCTTCAAGTGTCCTACTTAAACCTAAGAAGGTTTCGATTGTTCTGTAAATCAAAATACATATATTTAGATACGGTCATAGATTCTTAGCTGAGCTATAGGAAAACTTATGCGAATCTTTCAGGGGTTGCGAGACGAAATATGCACACGACGATTGTATCGATTGTATCAATCGCGAGGCTCAGTTAAATAACTGTCTCGTCCTGACGCATCCCGCGAATCCCGTGGGATTTGTCTCCGTGCGGCCAGAGGTTAAGAGAGAAAAATATATGTACTTATAGTATCCATTGTAGCTAATGGGAAAAGTTTTTGAAAGTAACGACAACCAAATACAACAAGTGGGAAAGAACTCGAAAAACAATTGGACCAGACAGCATTTAAGTACGGAAACTTCATAGAATGGTCTTTTCTCTTTATTCTGAAGGTTTCCCCATATTGCCTCTCCAAGTTGGTAGGAAAACATGGAAAGAACTTGTGTAATTAAGGGATTTTCCGAAATGTTTGCGAGTCTTACTTAACTCTAGTAATAAAAAGCGTTAATTCCGGCTGCACGATAAACAAAGCATTTAGTTAAACGAATTCGGATTACTTAGTGGTGAGTCTATACTGACAAGGAATTCTAGGAACTTTGTTCAATTTATTTATTTATTTTATGATAGGTAGCTTCACAGCTGACAGTACATAAACATAAAATTATTATTCTAATCATTACGCCAATTACGAAGTACACAGAAAAATAGTAAGATAAGCAAAGAGTGACTCTAATTAATTGTCATTAAAGTTTATATTGTGTATCTATGTGCGTGTAGGTATAGATGTACGGTATGGGTGTCTGTCTTATCCTGACTAATATTCTAAATGCGAAAGTAACTCACGCCTGCAAGGCTGAATGGATATCGATGAAATTTGCACAAAAGTAGACAATGAACTGGGACAGGATACTGTCTATTTAGTTCGTACTCAGAGGATAATTCCCGACTTCCTCGCCGGCGAAGCCGCGACCAAAATTTAATCAGAAATAGATAGATACAATCATAGTTACATGATTCTAAGAACAGAATCGATTTTCAGTAATTGTCTAGAACTGAAGGACACGAACGACGAACAAAGCTCTAGAATAAAAGATTATACAGACCCAAGAAAAGAAATGACCGAAATCCATGTAAAAAACTCCAAGTACGACTATAACAGGGTCGCCAAACAAACACAAGTTGAACCTAATACTTACTGACAAAGTCATATACTAGTTTGAGGGACCGAATTATGTTCGCACAAAGGTTTTGCTTGTAGAATGATATGTTTAGTAAATTTCCACTAAAGTTGGCACAAATTCCTAACTAGGTACGAGACAAAGACTCGTCAAGGACGTTGGTTCTAAACAAGCAGTCACTGTTTCTAGGTCGCTTATCCTTTGGCAACATTAATTTCGAAGTTACAAAGAATATTCACAGACGAGATGAAGATTGAAGATAAGTAAATAAAAAGTAGTAAACAGTTCAAGTATACGTAAATGAACAAGATCCTTTGCTAGACAGGATTAAGGTGTGACATGCAAGCAAATATCCAAGTACCTTTGAACTATTTCACGACGACAGTAAGACGTCAAAAATTCATGGGCATTCTTATGCCCAAGTAATGATGTAAAGAATCGAAAGCTTGGCTCGAATCCAGAAAAGGAAATGATCTTGAATTAGGAGCACAACTTTTAGCAGTAAGAGGATGTGGGCCTGAGCATCATAGAAACACAAGCTAGTACTTTGCAAAGTAAAAGAGGACTTGTGAAACTCGCTTAGTCACTTTTCTGAAATAAGTACTAGGTTTTTTTTAAGGTCTTAGCTGTCTCATCTTTAGCTTTGTAGATGCCCCTTTGTAACTTAAAGTACCCTTTGTTACTAATAACACCAACTAACCTATTTTATGGGCAGTAAATGTAAAACAAGTTAAATCAGAGAACAATGTAAGCTCGCAAACTAGATGTTTCGAAACCGCTTAGATCTCAGTTTGTGGCAGGACAACCTTCAACGGCTAGATAGATTGTCTGATCTACGTAACCTAAGCCAACGAACTATCTGCGCTATGCAAATTTGTAATACTAAACTAAGATATCAAGTATTATGCTTGAAGTTTGAACACGTTGATATGAATTGAATTGAACGATTGTAGGCTTAGTAAATAAATGTATTGGATTATGAAGGACTAAAAACTCTGTACAAAGCAGATGATTTATAAATGTCACTATGAAGCCTCGGGTTATATTGATAACCTCACTTTTAAGGCAAGTTGACCTTTATGTGTCAGAAAATAAAAAGGTTTCTTATTGAATCAGGTAGGTACTCCAAAAGTTTTGCAACTTGTTGACGGATGATGTTTTATTCCCATGGCATCAATCTTACTTCAACTTGAAAAAGGATTTTAAAGAATTAGCAACCTTGGTATCTTTAGTATAAAATACATTTACAAAGTTACTTAGAGACTAAGAAACTCTAGAGAGCTCTTGAAAAGTCAAGTATTAGCTTGGCAAAACACTAGTGGAGGGTGGTGATCTTAATTTTAATCAAGATGATTATTTTAAGTGAGGATCCACTCAGTTGATGAAGGGTACTTAACTTTGGAGAGACCCACGTCCAGCAGTTGACAGATTAAGACCTGCTTTAAGCCATTACTTTATTATACACCGGAAAAACATTGTTTGATATGTGACTGCTTGGAAATATAATTAGGTATTTAAGTATTCAAAATTATGGCTTCAGGGACCTTACCTGTAATAATAAATTGAGTAATATTGACATGCATGCTTAAGGCATAATGCATTTAGTTATGTATATGTAAATAAGTGGGCACATAACTTCGTAGTTGTTTCTTACGAATGCCTTAATTTCATGTTCCACTGAAGCATTAAATAGAATGACGAAGAGGGTGGTAGTCTTTTCAGTAATTAGCTGTCATAATAAATTACTTACATAATTAGCAACTGAAGTTATGGGGCTGTGACAGAGTATTCCAGTAAACTTAGGTGAGTAATTAATCGCTCGTGGGTACCGTTCAGTTTTATGAAATAATTTATGAATATCGAACAACATGAACTCAAAGACTTACTTTGTGTGTTTTGGATACACAGTTAGCATAAATTATCATAGGAAAAATGTTGTCTTCGACAAATATTATGATTTGAATACATAGCCAGCTTAAATAAAAGCAATAAAATAACATACACCATAATAAGTGAGCATCCCCATTAAATGTGATTGAAAGAAAGTATTCAAATCAACTGGCGAAAAGAGCCAACTGACCTATCACGACCTAATTAAATGAATGAATCGACTGCCTCCGAATGAACTTAATTGAAAAAGAGGCTTGTTTATATAAAGGGTTAACAACAAGATCTTGTGAAAGACTGTCCAAGCAAAGAGAATAGATAAAAACGCTGAGGTTGCGGCACAGATGAACTGGGTGGAAAGGACGCGATGAATGGAAATATCTTAGAGTGTCGATGGCAATCTAAATTGAGTCAGCCAAAAAGTCGGCTATGAGTGTAGCACCTTTAACGTTTTTCAAGACGGGATCCATCGCAGGACACGACATCAAGTGTCACGGCGTTTGTGGAACCACACCACACTTGAAATCCAACTTGTTTATAATAAATTAGGACCCAAATTAGGTAAAGGAAGACTTGTTCTATTCATAGTGTAACGTCGTCTGCTTTACGAGAACATTCAAGATTACGCTCGAGTCTAGAATGTTCCACTATGGAACTTTCTCGAAGCTTCCAGAAAGTTGTGGAACTTTCTGGAAGGTCCCAGAAAGTTGAGGAAGTTTTTCGAAGAATGGATCCGGTATATGAACGTTGGTTTCTCTCTTTCTTATATGGGTCTCTCTTTATTATATGGGTCGGCCATATGAAGGTACCAGAAAGTCGTGAACTTTCTCGAAGGCTGGGTCTGTAATAAATACCCGTCGAATTTGCGGGAGCAGTCAGTCTAATTTTGGCTACACAACGAAGCGGATCGAAGTGAATTACAAGTGCGATATCTAAGTGAAAAGTAGTAAAGTAGTAGTAAGTGGTGAATTAGTGGTTGAGTTATTAGTGTTTTGCGATTAATAAAGTTATTTAGTGTTGAATTGGTAGTGTTTCAATTTATCCCATACTCAGCTCGTAACAATAATATTTAACAATGAAATCATGTGGGAAGAAGAGTACACTATTCAGCCCACATTGACTGATTGCATTCACAATTTGAGTCACGTCCCTATGATGTACGAGACCTAGGTTAGGCACTCCTTTAAAAAGATAAAGTACCTAATTATAAAGAGAAAACGAAAACAGATAAGATTAACAAGAAGTTATTTCTGCAAGGACAACTACCTACTTGGGCCAACGTGGTTTGAGGATTGCGCCTTTAAAAATTAGCCATGCCTCGTCGACCAATATTGAGTTTTATTCCAAAGTGGTTCAGATAAGAAATACAACACAAGATTAATCTCTATTATCAATTCTACACACATCAAAAGTGTCTAGGGATCAAGCATTTTTATGCGGATTTCTTGAGATTGAGATGTGGCTTTGTAATAAATTTATGATTTTATAAATTTATATGGATCCTTTTTGGTGCATTTCATAATTTGAATCAGGAACTCTCAATCAAATTCGAGTAAAAGATGAAAATAAGCTGTCAATATTTTCCCTATAAAACATACAACGCATTGAAGACATTATTAGTGCTACTGTTTCCCTACTACTGATTAAAACCAACGTTATTATGGAGCGGCGACGTCATTTAAGCAGGGAAGAAATGCTCAGAGCCGTGGGAATGATAGAAGCTGGTTCCCGGCAACGTACTGTGGCTTTAGCTCTGAATACAAGTCAGAGTGTTATCAGTCGACTTTGGACACGTTACCGAAGCACTGGTACCGTGGCTGAGCGCCATGGAGGACGGTATCGCTGCACCACACGGAGACAAGACCGATACATTCAAATCTTAACTCGAAGAGCTCCAACAATAACCGCCATGATGTTAGCCGTGAGGCTTCATCACTCTTCAGGGAACTTAATTAGCGACCAAACAGTCAGAAACCGCTTGCATGAAGTGAACCTTCATTCCCGAAGACCGCTACGGGTACCACCTATAGCAATGCACAATCGTAGGATTCGATATCAATGGGCTCTTGAACACAGAAATTGGGCAGAAGAACAATGGCGTTTCGTGTGCTTTTCTGATGAGTCTCGTTTTGGTATGAGACCGGATACAAGACGTATACGACACTGGAGAACCCCTGGACGCCAACAGCGATTAAAATCCTGCCAGGAAGTCCATCCTTATAGTGGTGGAACCATCATGGTATGGGCGGGTATTTGGATCGGCGGAAGAACTGAGTTGATTTGGATCAGAGGCAACCTCAACGCTCAAATTTATGCTGAGACGATTGTATCAGACGTCATCGTTCCTCTACAAGTGCAAATCGGTCCCTTATTTCAGTTAATGCATGATAATGCACGACCGCACACCGCAAGAGTTGTAAGACAGACTCTCGCCGCAGCTAACATCAATGTCCTGCCCTGGCCTGCTCAGTCGCCAGACTTGAACCCGATTGAGCATGCATGGGATATGCTACAGAGAAGAGCTCTGCCGAATATGGAGGGTATCCAGTCGCAAGAAGACCTTTTTTTGTTGTTGCAACGAACATGGGCGGCCATTCCACAGCGTGATTTGGATGAACTCATTTTGAGTATGCCAAACCGATGTTCTTGTGTTGTTAGTGTTCGCGGTAGAAACACGGATTATTAATTGTTTAAGTTACCCAATAAAATTTTAAAGAAAACTGTTATTTCAGTCTTTTTTTCGAACTTTAATGTTAGTGGTTCAAATGTCAAAAATCCCTTTATTAGAAAATGGCAAATTTCTTTATTAATGCAAAGGTGACTTGGTTTATCGTTACTGTGACAAACGAAAACACTTTATTTGATGAATCCTTAAAGAAAATTTTAATTAATATCAATCAGGAGAAAAGTTATTGCAAAAATATATGTTGATCCCTAGATACTTTTGATGTGTGTATTTGATAGATAAGACAGACTGCGTGTTCAACCTCATTTCCTCGCATCAATATTCAGACGCGACAGAACGTCACGACGCCATACTTAATTCACCATACAAGGCGCTATTCGCGAGGTTACTGATTAACTCCTGCTTCCGACAACAATGCCCGTATTTAGTTATCGGATAATTCAATGTCGTCTCACTAAACGGAAACGTACAACTGAAACTGTAATTGTTAAGTTTCTAAACACGTTTATTTGGAGAGGTAACATTAGAAGCGGGTTAATTCGAGATGATGGTGTTCATTTAGATTACATCATTAGAGATTATGAGCAATATTTAGAAGTAAATAATAATAGAAATCGTCATGACAACGATTTCAACGCTTTCAACTTTCAACAAAAACCTCAACATGAAAAAACTGTCATAACTTTCAATCACTGTTTCGTCAACGAATCAAATCACAATACTTCTAAACGATCTCGACAACATACAAGGCAAGTATTACACAAAACCGAATAGAAAATAAAATCGCACATTAATCACGATACAAACGACAATAGAGACATGCGCAGACGCCAATGCGCGTAAACACGCGCACAGTGGGTTCGCAACTGCGATATGAGCTCAAGAACAGCGCCCGCGCACCTTCTTTCACTTCGAATTCGGTACGACCATTCATAAGGTGCCGTATGGTCTGGTACTTTGATTTGAACATCTGGTCTCAATACTAAGATTAAATACTAATCTACCTTTGTCAAGTAACGAACCTTACTGAAGTGGAGTATGTGAGAGACACTAGAGATAGGCAAGGGAATATTTTGGTCGAACAATATAGTGACTTCAATAGAAAGTGACGTATAGAAACGTCATTAAGGTAAGACAACATTACGCAAATATGGGTCACTTGCGTAAATTATGCTAGTGCTTACGTAGTATCACCGGGTATTCCCAATCAGCAACGTGGATGCCAAACAAAATGATTTTGTTGGCACCGACACTTTCCCTACAAAATTCTTTTATGTAGCGGATATATGAGGTCGGCCATGACAGACCTAAGTCTTGGTAGAAAGATTCAATCGATTTTACAAGTAATAATAGATGACTATCGATTCGTCGGCTTCAGATTTAGAACCTAAGCTACAATAGCCAACTAGGTACGTAATTATTTAACAAGGCACCGAGCCACTAACAATATATAACGGACTCTTCATTGAATCAACATAAGAAATGTTTACGACTTCACCCGGATCAACATCCGATTATTGTATATCCTTGAGAACTCCAAGAAAGCTGTGTTAGTATTACTAAATGTGTACTTTGTTCCAAAAAGGGCAACTAGAATAAAGTCACCTCGTGACACCAAGTAGGTAAGTGCAAATTGCGAATAAATAATGCTTCGTAATCGTATCCCTCAACAATAAACACATCACGGTAATTAAATTTCTAAACATATGTGAGCTATTAACCGTAGCTCGTGAAAATGTAACTAAACTTAATACACACTCCTGTTAATTATTCTAATATGGCGTGCAATTAAAATACTACTTCCTAATACGAGTAAAAAGAAGCGAAGATACTTGCACGGAAAACGGAACGTGTAGTATACGTTTCTAATACTGTTTTAATAGTTGGTGGTTGGCCCGCAACCGATCTTGCCAAGGGTATCGTGTTACCGAGGACAGATCTAGGCAGCCGCTCCATGTAAAATACTGGTATTCAGCTGCATCCGGTTAGGCGAGTAGCCAGCCGCAACAAAGTTGGGATCGCGCTAGGCATATGATCTGAGAGATGGTTTGTGGTCAATCACACCGGCAGATCGACCTTCTACTAATGAGTCGACAAAAGCTATGCGAGAAATCAGACAGCGGTTTTCATATAAAAGTTTTCCCTCACCGGAGCATTAGCCTCTAATGTAACAAACCATGATTCGAAATTGAGCGTTACGTTACAAATTGACGCACCCGGTGAGGCATTCGTCTGTAAAGAACAATCTAAGATTTGATTTTGTACAGAAACAAGTGTTGCAAATTGTATCGTTACAGGTTAAGCACTGTAATGCTCGGTTCTCCTCACTCACTGATGTAATACTCGAATCTGAACCGTTACATTACAGGCGAATGCTCTGTGTAATATGAGGTGACGTATACAGGGTGGAAACTTTCAGCGGGGCAATAAGGGGAATAACCTTAACCGTTGCAGCTAGATGAAAAGTTTGATAGTTTTAGGAGACTATCTATAATTTTTCGTGAAATTTTGTCCCATTCACAGATTAAAAAAAAAAGAGCAGTTAGCAAGAAAATGGCCCTTTTACACATTTTTTATGCCAATCGATCCTGTTTCTAATATTGATAGAAAACTTCTTTGGGACCAACCCAGGTTGGATTAAAAAAAAAAACAGAAATTGCAAAAAACTTTTCCCATGTAGGGATCAAAATTTCACGAAAAATTGTGGATAGTCTCCTAAAACCGTTTTATTTATTTATTTAAACTTCATGCACAAGAGTGGTACAAGGCAATCTCTACCAGTCAACCGCCGTAGTGTTTTCGTTTAGCAGCAACGGTTAAGGTAGTTCCCCTTACTGCCCCGCTGAAAGTTTGCACCCTGTATATTGAGGCAGACTGCCGAAGTCGATCGAAAGCGGTCTGGTAGCGTTGTACCCAAGGCAGATTAAATGTAACAAAGCTATGTCATCTCGTTAATCTAAATTCGAGGTCGAAAAGTCCAATATCCGGGATGACTTTCACGGTATCACATAGGATTAGATAAGATACCAAAATTTGCATTAGTCAGATGGATGACCGGATGCAAAACTTAGGTAGATGTCACGATATTTTTTTATTATTATGAGCCTTATGTGTTCCACTGCAGGGCAAAGGCCTTCCTTCTCTCTTTCCATTTTTCTGTTTCTTTGGCTATTTGGGCCCAATCCTTTTAGTACGAGTCGCCGGGTTCTGTTGTTCGGAACCTAATCTGTTGCCACTTTGGCACAATTTTCATGCAATGAGGCCTGTCGGTCATAATATATGTACATCTTTGGAATCTGTCCTCCGCAGAACTTTTTATGCAACCATTGGAGACGTTTCAATTAGTTTACCTCAAGTATTGACTTAAATCCATATTTTTCTCGCCTACGCTTTAATGATCATCAACGTAAATAACAATGATTCAACGCTACAACTAATACGAAATCGTAGTATTTATATGTGAGTGATCTCAGCTATTTAGTATAATAAGAATAACAGATGAGATGACTGACTTTGTTAAAAATGTCTGAGACACTGTAGGACGGAAAGTGAGGATGAGTTTTTGTAAAATAAAAAGGAACCGACTAATTTCAAGAAGCGTCTTCATGACTCATGTGAAATAGATACCTAGATCAGACCTTAGACTTCTTTCTTTATCGTGTGGTTAGTGCATAACCTGGTGTCAGAGTTTTTATGCCGCCCATGGGCCTCTGACTTGGCTTTACATACCGTCGAGAAATATCTCTCAGGTATGCTGGTTTCCTCACGATGTTTTCCTTCACCGAAGCAAGTGATAATTATTCAATACGCACATGATGCCGAAAAATCAGAGGTGCGTGTCCTGGGTTCGAACTCGAGACCTATGACTTGGCAGTCCAACGGTCACACCACTATGCTATCACTGCTTAGACCTTAGACTATACTTACTATTATAAGTAAGGGATAAAAACGTCTACAAATATCAGAAGATCTGCTTACTTAATTTCATTCAGCCTCTCATTATTTATGATTAGGTAAACACGACTCCAACAAGAGAGATTAAAAAGTAAAAGTGCGTAACACCTTCATTCACAAGACATGTAACATTAGAAAAACTCTTGCATAAGTAATGAGAATGACACAATATTATTTTAGTTGTTACATTGCCAGTTACCTTATTATATACTAGTATATGCCAGAGGCTTCGCCCGCGTGCAGTTCGACAATTGTCCCACGGGATTGTACTACCGGAATAAAAAGTATCCTATGTGTTAACCCAGGTTATAAACTATCTGTGTGCTGAATTTCATCTAAATCCGTTCAGTAGTTTTTGCGTGCAACAGTAACAAACATCCAACCATCCTCACAAACTTTAGCATTTATTATAGTATAAGTTCGCATTTTAAATTACTCGGCTTTTTTAATTGAGCAAAAGAAACGAATAGAAGTGAGAAAAACTCAAAACTTTAAAACGAACCTTTTTTATCTTAATCTGCATCCACGGGTAATCTAGTATTCATAAGATTTTAAGTAATAATGTCTAGAAAACTTTTGTTAGCCGAAATGCGAGAGTTTTCGAATCTAAATGCGAAATAATCGCGATGAACTTGTCTGTGAAAGAATCCTTTTGAGTAATTGTGATAGAGTTCGCAGCACAACGCATCGCTCATGAATATTTCAGGTGGGCTCAGCAGCAATATAATTATGAAAATTTCGATATAATGGCACGAATGAGAGAGATCAACGTCAGAGATAAAATGCAATTAATTAGTGTTCAGTAACACCGTGTGCGATGGATGGGCAAAAATATGAACATTTATTACCATTGTGTTAAATGCGAATATAAGCTCGAATGATTAACTACTTAAGCCCGTGTTAATTTTGGATATGATTCAAAATATGGGCCAGACTGGTTCCTGTTAAAAAATATTAGTACCTCCCACAAATTCTTGACAGCAGAGAGTGCGGAATGATTAAAATGTGCATGTTAAATTACTAATAGGTATTATATTTTTGGCACAAGAAAAGAGAAGCTTATACCCAGCCGTGGGTGAATTCAATGATGATGATGATAGTAATTCTTAAATCTCTTATTACTAACCACGTTTAAGTTAATATGTTAAATAAAGAGACCTAGGAAATGGGGCTGAAAAACTAGCCTAAGTAGTTTTACTTGTGACAAAGCAGTCACGCGCAATATAATCTGAACTGGATCAAAATTCATGAACACGTCTAGATAAACCAGTTAAAAAATAAACTACCAAGGCGGTGAATGAATCAGTGCGAAATAACGATAGATCAATTAAAGACAAGCTGCCAACATGTCTACCCAAGCGAGTAGACATAAAATCACGCAACGCAGACTCACACATGCAGTATTTGATTAAAATATTTGAAGTGACAGTTTTCGTGATGGATGTGGGAATGCGTTATTTTTGACACCAATGTGATGTTTCAATTGCTCAGAAAGTCGGAAAACTTTTTGACTAACTAGTGCCAGAACTTTACCAGCGGTACAAGATAATTTATTTGACGGTTACGTTAGTATGACATGTTCAGGAAATTTCGCAATAATCAGAAACAATTTCAGATACTCTGAATAATCAAACCAGGAACTGCAGATAACTAGATTCTTTCCAGCTTCCAGTGTAACACGCTGCATAAAACTGAGCTTCCATTCCAATTTTCCTCAAAGAAAAATAAGAGGAAGAAGTCGACACCTACACCTGCATCATAAAACAATATCGTAATATCAATATAACACGCTAACGTAATCCTCCACAGTGTATCACAACTCCTTTGACATCAAACACGGCAAGATCTCATGCATTCTACATTGCCATCAACTTGACAACAGGCGGATTAGTACTGGCAAATTCGCAAAGCGGTTGTGCAGATCCTTAGTCGCCTGTAAATGCATACAGTATGGAATGCAGAGGGTCAAGCGAAAATGGAATGAACAATTCGTAGCCGTCAGAATTGTGGGCTTTGGTACAAAGCTCTATGCGAAGTGGTGCAAAGCTCTATACGAAGTGCAAAGCAATATTGAGAGGTGATACAAAGGTTGAAGGGCGGAGTAGTGTATTTGATCAACCATTTATAGTTAAGTCTTTATGACAGAGGGAATCCGAGTGTGGGGTCCATCAAACTTGTCAATGATACAGATTTTCCCAGAACATGTAGAAAAATGTCTTTAAAATCTCAAATGTTAAGACGAAGTCGGGTGGAGAATACCTAACTTTATGTTGCATTTAGTTTTATTAATTAATCGTGTAGATTTCCGAGACAAGTCTACACTTCACTGTGTATTTATTTATTCAACTTCCTTAGTCGATTAACTCTGTCACCACATGGCACTGCAACGTCACTTTGATAAGAGCAAAACAAGTCATTAGTAATACGTAGCTAATTAAATATGAAGCAAATGTAAATGCGTTAGGTACTGTTGCTGAGAGCTATAATAATGTATCCTCACTTTAACCTTTTGAACGCCACTGTCTCATATACGTGACAAGCAAGCGCGTGCCCTGTACGCCAACGACACAAATATGTGACAAAAAATGCGATGCACTATAACACGAAATAAACAATTAAATCACTACTTTTGTGTTTTTATTTGTTGTATACCTTAAATATTTAAGCTCTTTTCTTGACTCTTTAATAATATTGTTTATTGATAAAGTTTTAGAATCCGTATTCTTTTTGTAGGTTTTTTTTTTGTATGCGGTGAAATTGTGGCTTGGCGTGGAGGGCACGCGCGTGCGTTTATACTCTGGCGTTCAAAAGGTTAATGGTATTAAATAAAATAAAACCATATAATGGAGAGAAATCTAAGGCTTGTCAAGACTTCCTGCTTTTGCCCAAGAGTGGGACAGTTCAGGCTAACAGAGAAAACAAAGAACTTATCAATCGTAGTCATCTAAGGACAATACTGAAATACCCAGTGAATCGTTTCTCATACAATATTTTATAAAACATATCGTTGCAAATAAGAGGTCGTATTCTTTAGCATCGTAACCAAATAAGAATTGATCTCGCAATGGGGTGACGAGGTCGGCAGCATGTCAGGCTTCTTGCGGACAATACAATACAATCGATTTACACTGTAGGCGATACCAAAATTGGTGTTGTTTAACTCCACCAGTCTAACAAGACACCTCTGAATTTACGTCATCATCATCTGCCTAGCCTTTTCCCAACTATGTTGGGGTCAGCTTCCAGTCTAACCGGATGCAGCTGAATACCAGTATTTTAAATGGAGCGACTGCCTACCTGACCTCCACAACCCTCGTAACACACAAGAAACATCCTTAATATCATGTGGAATAAGACCATGCAAAAATTGGTTTACGCCGGTCGAAAGTCACCGTTTAAGGCTGAGTGTGCATTCGGTAGCGTAGGAGGTCATGTAATGAAATTTCAATACTTTAAAAAATGCTTAATTTTATACCATGGAATTACTTAATAAGTTAAGAGACTCGGAATCAAGGCGGCCGAGTTTCGAACAATGGTGATGGTATGTCAGAAGCTGTTGGCAATGCTACAAAAAACTGACAATACATAATCGAACCATAAGTATGAAAAATATTACATCAATTGGATGTCTTTCGTAATGGAACAGCATTTCTTTGTGAAACTTTTTCAAAAGAAACTTATGTACTTTGGCATTTTTAACGCTGAAACTTTAGAAACTCGCAAAACAACGCTGATTCTTATCTACGAACTCGTAAATATAGCTTCGTGACCATTAAGAGACAAATAAGGCAACATAAATGACATAATTTGCAATATAAAGAAAACTTTATTTTGTATCCAAAACTGGAGGAACTTGAACACCACAACAATCAAAATAAGCATACCATTACTAGGTATGAGCTTCATAAATAATCTCTAAACTTTGAAAATTTATCAGTACTAGCTACTTACTTCGTGTCTTCTATAACAGCCTAATTACAAAGAAACTCGTTCACCTACAAATCAGTATTTACTTCAAAACAATGAAAATCTCGTATACTCAAGTCTCACGGCACAAACACCGGTTTTGCTCACAAGCTTTATTATCTAGGCCTCGTGCCCCATAAATGGCGCTAAAATGAAGCGTCGATAATTTACATGTAATTTCACGACAGCGCCATATGCAGCAATCATGGATACTTGACCCGATTGCGAAGGAAGGCTGCCTCTCTATTTGAGCTGAGCGAGTAAGCGATGCACTGGGCCCGGTGGATTACGATCCGTTCTCTTTACCAGAGAGAGGGTTTCAATCCGAGCACTGGGAAGATTTGTAGGCTGTTTATTCTAAGTAAGCGCTGAACCTGCACTGGACCCCGCGTAGTGGATTGCGGCTCGCACACAGTAGGCCTCAGCACCAGGAGTGGAAAGAAAATAGGCTGATATTACGCGGCTAATAGGACACCATGGAAGTGCCGGTGTAGAGCAACCTCACAGGACCTGCCTCATCCTGCCAATCATGCACACTCAGAAATTTGAACGAGACCAATGAGCTGTCTATAGCAAGTTACTGGTCAAACGGATATTTGAATGTTAATCAATCGAGACGAAAAGAAGACAAAGACCATGGATTCAGAACATGATTCTAGAATCATAGATTCCTGGTGGAAGTTTGTGTCACGCGCGATTTGAACGTTTTACGTGTGAGCCGAGAAGACCCAGCAGGAAATAGTGTGACGGAGGTTATCTGAACACTCCAGGGCTGAAGCTTATTGGACTGGAAACACGAATGCTACGACTGATCCTGGGTATAACCAGGTGGAAATGTCGATGTGCTGCACACCACGGCCGGCGGGGAATATAGACGTGATGTTATGCCTATTAATTGGGTAATAACGTTTATCATGTATTTTATTATTTAGGCAGCTTCTAACCAAAGTAAACTAAGGTGACCATGTTTTGAAAACATTGAGCGGTCTAGAGCGATTGAATCATACATACAAACTAGGGTTCGTTCCTTGATCTTTCACAATGGAATTTCTTGGAAAAATTTATATGGAAATCGGGGAGACACAGTATGTATGCTAAATTCTTTGATATGGAATTTGAAGTAGGATTCAGAAAATCGTATTGATATTTCTAGCATACATCAAAAGCAAAAATCCTTACGATTCCCAAGTATTTAGATTTACAGATCATATAAGACTTGGCAAACAAAAAAAAAAAAACGCGTCAATTACTTTAAGAGAATTTATTACAAATAAAAACTTAAATTAACACATAGTTGCCATTGACATCCAATCGAAATTAACATACCAAAAAGGTGTTAATACATAATAATGGTAATTTCAGACTATAAGGATAACTTCGGCGATATTACAAATATTATGAAAGAAATAATAAGCTTTCAAGTAAATAAGGTAGTTTAATTACATAAGAACGGCCAAGAAAACCTTGGCTTTAACGAGAGGACCAAGAAATAATTAATGTGATAGTCATGTTTTTTAGCGAGATTATCAAGTTGATAAATCAAAGGCAGAGGTGAAGGTGTGTTGGTTATATTGCCATTTTTTGATATGATAGCATTGTGGGTGCGGTTCTCTTTAATTAAACAGTATGTTATTTATATATTTAAATGGGTGGTTATGCTTTTTAATTGGTCCTGTCTAGACTAGACGTGTTTTATTAGTGCTAATGTGAAACTGTATTATCGTCGGTATATATGTATATAAACACCTAAATGTAGTTTTAAAAATTATATTTCTAAAAACGATCGTTAACTAAGCCTAAACTAAATTAAATCGATGGGCTTGTGAGACTGAAAAGATTACACTTCCTAATATCTAATGAAAAAGTAATTAACTCTAAATGAGGTGGGTTCTAAACTTACATATTTAAAAACTAAACCACAAGAACGCGATCAAAGATCGGCCCGCCTTAACAAAACGCCCAACAATCCCCCCCCAACAACTTCTTTATTGTAATATTCCAAAACGTACAAAGCATTATGGAATATTACAATGAAGAATGATATTATTCCCACAAACAAGTGGAGGATTACCGGCCATAGAAAAAAGCTTATAAATAGGTAATTAACTTAAACAATTATTCCAAGAACAATGACGTTGTCTTAAGGGTGACTAAGGCACCTCACAAGTGTAAAAAGATATCATACTTTTAATGAGTAATATCTTTACCTACGTTAGTTTAAAATGAAGTCAATTAGTTTATTAACAACGACAATTTTCTACACGATAAAATCAACTTCTACAAAATAAACAGAGCTGTGAGATAAGATGAAGTGTAGAAACGGCTACCTACCCGCGAAACTCGAGTAAGTAATAAAGTTAGTCAAAGAGTCTGATAAGTTGATAAGCAATCAACTGAGTAAAATCTAGATAAACTTGTTAGTAGAGAAAGTAAATGTACTACTGTTGAAGAATAATATTAATTAGGATTAGAAACTAGTGGTAGACGTTGGTAGACTAGCCAATTAAAGCTTCACTCAAGTTATTTGGTAATGGAATGAAATTAACCATGATTTTTTTTACCTTTTCATCTTTGACGTGTTTGTAGGTTCTACAGTTATTTTTTTAATAAGATACAATGAATGTGCTATACAAAAGGATCTAAATTTTATAGCAAAAAAACTTGTAAGTCAAGTAAGATGTAAAACTAGTTCTTGCCTACGAGTTCGTTTGCGTTTATTTTGTATTTCGTCTTTTTTACACACATTTCAAGGGTCCCAGGCTACTCATCCGTCAAACATGGTTTATTGGTTAAGGCGTGAAAGGCAACAGAAAGACAGGGTTATTTTTGCATCTGAAATATTAGTATGGATAGCTAATAATGTCAAGTTTACAGTAGATAATTAATGCTTACAATATTGGCATTGAGAGTAATCCCTCCCAGTACGGCATTTTAGTGAAGATAGACAAGCCCATTTGAAACACGCCAAAACCGGGTGTTATTTATTTTGACTACAGTTGTACATGCAAGGCCTTGGACTTCATAAATGTACGACTTTGAATGAGAAGGTAAATTAAATATTAGATTCAACATAGAACACTTTGGCTAGCAAGGAGGTGAATACTGAGGATAAAAATTGATGGCAGAGAAGAGATGCCGCCCCAGACCTGAGAGGACGATGACATGGAAACGTTTCCATAAGAATAACCAAGTAAAGACAGGCAAGATAAAGAGCTGGCGTCATGAACAATACTACTTATGACGGTCAAAAGGCAATGTACCTTTTAGACATAGATTGAAACTAATTGATAAGATTGATGGCTGACAACAATTGACGAATGAAGACAATTTCGTACGCGATCAATCTCCCACAAAGTGCGTCATTTACCTATTAAAATTTGTTTATGAGTAGACCTCGAGTATATTACAGTGATGAATGCTATGGCATTGAGAACAATTGTTATAAAAACCGCAAATAATAAGTGTGAAATTACTAATATTATATTAGTTGAAAACACACTTGAAATGCTGTGAATTAAAACAATAGCTTGATTAGAAACACCTGTTACTCGTCACGGATAAAATTAAGTATGTAGATCTTACGAATGTAAGTATGGAAGAAGATGACTGCGACAGAGATGCTGCGCCGACCCCAAATAAATCGGGATAAGGCCTGGAGAATGATGATAAGATCTTACGAATGTTATAGATGTATTTTAAAGTATGAAATGAAATGATGGTACATGTAAATACTTTAAATCAACATTCACTTATTATTACAACAGATTCTGATCTGTTTCACAATTGCAATGAATATGCATAGTAGCGCTTACTTCTCATGACAAGATTCCTAACCTAAATCTTTGAAAATCTGAGTCAAAAGCTTATTAGGTATATGATTCATTCTAACTACAAAATAGCCTTAACTAATGTACGAATCAAAACTTACCAGATCATTGTCACCATCAATTCCATTTTCGACCAAGATATCTTCGAACAATATGTCCGCCTCGCACGGAGAACACAAGTTGCTGAGCAATTCACTGAACCTTTCCACTTTGCGCACACACACGGCCCCTAGTAAGCCTCCTACATCCTCTTTCACTTTTGGCACTACACTATCTTCTACATAATCAACATTATTAACTTCTATTGCTTTAACAGCGGCAGGAATACAACTATTGTGACTATATTTGAGCCCATCACCATTCAGAATCTCATCATTAATCTTAATTTCGATACCATTCTGGTGTTCAACATCATCAACAACAAGATTATTAAATAAATCGTCGATTTTCTCGTCATCTATACTATTAGACATGTCTTTTTCGTTTACAATATCGTTAAAAAATTCTTCACTATTGACTCGTATTGGTTTTTCGTTTTTTCTTTCGTATATCTCACTATTCGGTTTCTTTTCTTCGATTATGGAGTTCTTGTTTCTACTTTCATCTAATTTAGAACTGCGCTTTTCGTCAACATTCTTCCCTTTAGGACTAGTCACTATAAAATTATTTTTGTCTTTTTCTAAAATATTTTTATTACTGGAATGTTTAGTTTTCGTCTTAATAGCACCAATTTCCTTCTCGAAGCGTGTCGAAGACGTACTCTTCAAATTTTCTTTTTCATTGCTTTGTCTTCTGTTCGATCGTTTATCTCTATCCAGTAACTTGGAGTTTTTAGGTGATTTCGTTTTGGCGTCTTCAAGTAAGGATTGTACAGATGAGCTTCTATTAGATTTTCTTGGAGACGGCGATGAATCGGAAAGATTTGCGGCAGCAGCTCTAAGACGTGACGTACGCGTTGTTCTAATAGGCACTGAAGTGGAAGCTGTGTTAAGATTTAGCTCCGAGGAAGACTTAAGATGAGCAGCAACGTCGTCTGGAGGCGTCAAATCAGGTGATCTTTTCGGGCGCCTGAAATTAACAATGAAATACATTTAGCAACCATATTAACTCAAAAATATCCACTGGTACTTCATAAAAATTGCAAGGAATCTCTTGTAGTAGACGAAACTCACCTCTCAGTGACGTTAGCAGAAAAAAGCGTCGCTGTTCTAGCCGTCAGTTGTTTTCTCCTCTCATCCTTATACTTCTGTATCCTGGCCGCGCGGGCCTCGTCCTGCGACTGACTCATGTCGCCCTCCTTGCGCTCCCGTCGACGTCACGTGCGCCAGTACTTCTCGAACCTTCTAAACCCTTGAGCTTCCTTATTGTAATTAATATAAATCTTGTCTAGCATGGCGGCATTAAGCGCGCTATCGGGCGGAATAGTTGGCAGTGATGAATACAGACTAAGGCTCGCGTTGTGGTGACCTGGAAATATAAAATAGAATATATAAGTCACTATTCACAATGAATTGTTATCATAATCAGGCGTGAGTAATATAAGTGCAGATGTAAGGTCGGGGGCAAATCGTACAACACAAACAATGATGTTTGGTTAAATGGATCGTAGTTGGTTTATTTCTTGTGAACGGGGGCTGTAAGGCTTTTGTTCCATTGTCATGACATATTGCCTTGAAAGGACAGTGACGCGTGTTATCGTCAAAGAGCTCTATTCTTGAGAAAGCAGACATACTTCTAGACTTCCTAGAATTTATGCTTGGAGAACTTTTTTTGTTTTGAGAATCAGTTTGTTTTAGTGCGACAAAGATGTTTTTGAAATGTCACTGTTACTATTACAAAACGAAAGATGCGCTTCGTCTACAAGTCAGCATCTATAAGTCAATGTGATGATTCAAAATGTTATATAAGTCTACATAACAGCTGTTATCACCGAAGGGTTATGCAGACGTGTACCCTTTGGTACCTATACCTACTTCTAGTCTATTACATTTAAGTCCCATATAGGTGACTACTGATATGACGAGTAATAGAGAAGTATGGAAGAAGAAGGCAAGCTGCGCCGACGCCGACCCCAAATAAATTGGGATTAGGGCAGGAGAATGATGATGATGATGATGATTGAAGTCCCATATAATAGGAGGCGAGCATTTTGTCATCAACGGGGCTCAAATCCAGTCCCCGGACCGCTACTATGAAATTGCTGGTGATAAAACAAAATAACACTGCCCGACCAGGAAATCCTACTCAGAACCTCGTGCTCAGCAATGTCCCACAATATTATCACTTTAATTTAAGCAATGATAGCCTAGTGGTGTGACCGTTGGACTGCCAAGTCATAGGTCTCGAGTTCGAACCCAGGACACGCACCTCTGGTTTTTCGGAATCATGTGCGTATTGAATAATTATCACTTGCTTCGGTGAAGGAAAACATCGTGAGGAAACCAGCATACCTGAGAGATATTTCTCGACGGTATGTAAAGCCAAGTCAGAGGCCCATGGGCGGCATAAAAACTCTGACACCAGGTTTGGCACTAACCACACGATAAAGAAAGAAAGATCACTTTAATTCGAAGTAAAATATAAAACTAGATTCATACCAGTAACTTTCAAAGTTTCACCGCACCTAACTAATCACACATTTAATCTCTATCTAAAACTATTGGCTTAACTTGTGGATTAACTCCATCCACCAAATTGCGTATAACCCGCCGCTTATTGACTGTTCCATCAACTCTACTTAGTGCAGTTAAATGGAATCGGTTATCGTTAAGGTAACCCTTAACCACCGTTAATTAAACTAATAACCAATATGGTTGGGCAACAGTTTCTACTACGGCCTTGCTATAAAGGTGCAGTTCCATTGCTTCGTAAGATATTCACGCAGAGGCTACGCACGTTAAGTGCGTGGGTCTATTTGCCCGTCCTGTGTCTCCTTTTTTACTTCACCACATGAATGAATGAAGATACGACGATCCCGTACCTAAAGCTATATCATCGTATGTCGCAGGTATAGCGTGACCCGCATTGAGATTAACGCAGCCAACAAAAACAATTTCAGACACTTATTTATTTTATTTATTTATTAAAACTTTATGCACAAGTAAAAAAACTGTACAAAGGCGGACTTAATGCCTTGGGCATTTTCTACCAGTCTACCTTAGGGTGATGCAGAGACAATACACAGTAGGTGCAATAACAAAACGGAAAATACTAGAAAAAATTTATAAAATATATATAGATATAATAAATACTTATATACATACATAAAACAAAATATATAAAGTGAAGAGAAATAACAAGAAAAACTACTGCAACTTATTTCTGAGACAAATCTGCCAACTTCTTGTGTATATGCTCTCGAGCTTTCATTTTGAAAGTGAACCGACTGGTCACCGTCCTAATACTCTGAGGGAGCGCATTCCAAAGGAAGACCGCCTGGACAAAGAAAGAAGATTTGATAAAGCCAGAGCGATGAGAAGGACATCGTAGAAGACAATTATTAGCGGACCGAAGACGCGACACGCACTTATCTGCATGATCCTCCAAAAAAACCATCACACATTATCTGAACTTTCACAAATACGCATGGTATGCAGGTGACGACAACACGCATTCGAACGTATAATGGCAGTCACAGCGGATGACACCAGCATTTCATACAAAGTGAAGTTAGGTACATGTATGCCTAGCGTGTCTATATACGCAGCAATGGAAATGCGCCTTTAATGTCTACCGCTGCGTTGTGATGACATGCATTTGACATCTAATTACAGTTGATTAGACTACGGTTTGCTAAATGAAGCTGAATAAGACTCTGATTTGAAGGAGTTATTTGTTCGCATTTTAGTAGGAGATAATATTATGTGGTAAATGATAATATTAATGGTCCTAATCAAATACTTGTTACCTTTCGAAATTGCAGGCATTGTAAGGCCAATATGTAACAGAAAGATTTTCGAAAATTTAGAATTAGGGGATATGAGCAACAGTTATTGACGATGATTGCTCACATTGGAATTTGCCTCTTATAAAGCAGTGTTCAATAAATTAGTGCGTCTATGAATATTTATATTTTTATTATGTAAATCCCGATTTCATTTTAATTAGTGGTGTTTTTCCCTCAAAAATGGCCAACTACACAATATTTGGAATAAGTACTGTTATTTAGGTTAATCATAATTTAATTAATTGAAATCCATACGCATTTGGAAGCAGCCATATTTAACTAATGCAAAACCACAAATACAAACATTTATGACGTAAGCTACCCAAAATATTAGTTTACCTACCAACTTATGAATATTTATGCTGATTTGAAGCAGCAAAAAACGCCTTACAAAAATATAATTTGATATTCAAAGAAGAAAAGGTGATTGACTGAATAAATGATTGACGCCAACGCATAAAGCCTTTTGACTAATTATAGAAACTTGATACTTAAATGGAAAAGGAGCTTGAAAAATTCATCTTGGATTAGTGGTAAAAGTATAACGAAACTAAAGCCAACCAACAAACAACTTATTTTCCTGAATATTCAGGAACATTCAGGAAAATAAATAATACGCAAGCTAAAACTAGCAATTTTATTTGGTTCTTAATGTATATTATTTACTTCATCATTCTACCACCTTTATCCCACTTTATTTGGGGTCGGCGCGGCATGTCTTCTACTTCCATACTTAATATCTCATCAGACTCCTTCTTTCTTGCCATATCATCCTTCACACAGTCCATCCTCCGTTTCTTTGGTTACATATATTAAATCAAGCTTTTTCCCGTGGTGGTTGATAAAATCTACAGAATGCTAACTGTACTGCTACGACCTTTACATACTCTTCTTTTACTTCGTCCACGTTCATAAATCTGGTCATACACACTGAATGCAATTGGAATCTTATTTAGAAGCTAAAATTAATTAGAGACCTGCCAAAACTTACTTGACCCTCATTTGAACCTATTTTGGGGCGAATGTAATTTTAAAAGCCCCAAACAGGATCATATTTATGAGGGTCAACTAGACTAGGCTACATTTATAAAGGCTCCTATCAGATCGACTGTCTTCGAGGCCTCAACCACCCACACTGGAGATTTTGACATTTAAAACAGTACATTCTAACTGGGATAGACCGTTCGTATTCACGTCTTAACTTGTGACTTGGACCAACGTATAATTTCTCATTTACGCCACCGGTACATAGGTACTGTATTGAAAGTGTATTCATAATATTATATACAAAGGTGTATTCACCTACATTTTGCCAGCAGTCTTTCAAGTTCTAATGGAAAGAAATAGCGCAGAATCGTTTCCGATGGAAGCTATGGAGGGAGGCTTTTGCCCATCATTTGGACAGTACGCGTTAATCTTTAGACTTGAGGCTTAGCCTTAAGCCTTAAGTCGAGACAAATTCAAACAACAGGCTGCTACTGAGAAATTCCTAATGTCTGTTTGTTTGGACTAATCTCCGAAACGGCTGGACCGATTTTGACGGGACCTTTACTGGCTTATAGCTGATGCTATACAGAGTACCTACTAAACCTACTTTTATTTTTAAAATAGGATTAGGGTTCCGTGCAAAAAAATTAAAACCTGATTCAAATAGGGAAGTAATATTTTTATAATAATTTCACGCGGGCGAAGGTGGAGGGCAACATATAGTTATTAAATAAGTATCACCATAATTACTATCGACCATTGCCTTGGTTAGCAGACAGGACCACTTTATCTATAAGCAACCATGAATTAAATGACTGCATTACTATTTACAATACGGTACGGTCGTTACTATGTAAATAAATCATAGAGTATAGATAAGCTAGTACTAAGTTCACGGTTTCCTTGACAATCGAGGAATCAATGCCTAAGTTACACAATATTGATTCTTGGATACTCTCGAGTTCTATCTCATGGAAAACTTTCACATAAAAATATGAAGAGTATATTTTTTTATATAAGAGTGTATTTTTTTTATTTTATCCCCTCATGTAAGTTATAATAAGAATAATATCTAATCTTCTATACTCGCTAAGAAAACAAAAGCGCTGCCTGCCTTTATAACCGATACGTGTTCCATCAACCCTAATCAGCTTTACGCAAATCCAGGCTTATTTCAAACGAAAACACTTTTACTACCAAAACTATCCAAGGTAAGTAAACCAAGTAGGTACAATCGCAAACAAAAAAATGATAGAAAGCACCGCTTGCCTACATGTCGTTAAGCTTTTATTGTAACATAAAACAGTTCCTTTAATCCTATTTTTTAAATGATAACTTATTGCTGGTCGTGACTGTACTGATGAGTCATTTTTATTCGTTTCCTTTCATGGGAATTTCGATCTTGGAGTTGACAGCTTAGAGGTTATTTTCTTTTGTATGGATAGATACAGGAGGAGCCTTTGAGCAAGACCACGTTTCACGACCTCGGCTAGGCTTAGAAACGGCAGTGTCTACACGACATACTGTAATTGACATGACATTGTGCTTTAACGTGAGTCGTAAACAAATGGCACGAAGTAATGTGGCTGTTCTCACTCGTAAAAATGTATTATGGCTAGAAATTTTATGATAATACGCATATGGCCGTATGGGGTCTTGTTATGTTACATATCTTTGGGATGTGTGACGTAAATGATTCAAAGCACATAAAGCGACAGTTCAAGCGTTTATTTGAGATAAATAAAACTCAATGAAAGACATGGTATATGGCAGAAACAGTTTGAACTAACTCACAAGATCAATTCATGACATGCAAGGATGACGTATTTGTTGAAGCCGACTCCATACTCTTTTCCTCTTTTTGAAAAGGTAAGGCAAACTTTACGCCTGTTTTAACAGAGACAAAACACGAAATATACTTTCGAGAAACCCTAAAGGAGCTTAGACGAGAAAATCTAATCCTTAACAAGCAAGGGTTGCTAAATACGTGACTCTAAGCTACTAGAGCGTACATCAGCAAATCCCCAATGTTTACATGGCTTTAATGCAAGTTAAGCTCTGCAGTATTAAGCAAAACAAATACTCCTGCCGAGACCTATTCCTAGTCTAGACAGCTTCGAACTACGGACCGTAATACCGTATCTTTATTTTAAACACAGCGGTTTTTAAAGTAAACGACCTTCTCCCCACTGGATATTTGGGGAGGTAACGGGTGGAAGAGGAGTTAAATGCGAGATGAATGCAAATATTTTTTTTAAAGTTCAGAACGGTAATCAAGCTAAAAGATTTTAAAGTGACATGGTCAATAACACTTTGGTTAACACATAAAAAGGAATATTTACCATGTTTACCATCCAAACTCAAGATTTGCCAGCGGGCAATGCTGCGCTCGCAGCATAATAGGTGTTAAGCGAACAGATCGCGCCAGAAACACATCCCTGCGCTCCGTAACTCAGGTTGCAGATGTTGGGGAAAATACAGCCAAGCTAAAGTGGGAGTGGGCTTGCCACGTGGCACGAATGCACCCGAAGAGGTGAGCATGTATCGTCACTCACTGGATACCTGATGGACGAAATCGCCGCCGAGGTAGACCGCGGCGAAGGTGGTATGACGATCTGATGTTGTTTGCGGGGCGAACATGGCCAGATATCGCTCAAGATAGAGAGGTTTGGAAGGAGAAATGGTAGGTCTTTGCCCAGCAGTGGGATACTTGACCGGCTAGCAAAAAAAAAACAAACAATCCGTTATATCAGGAACTCAAAATGGATTGTAAACATGGTAAATATCCCGTTTTATGTGTTAACCAAACTAAAAGAGTATTTTTAGGTAAGAAAAAAGGTTTTAAAAACAGGAAAAGTCTCCTTCTGACTGACAATGAATAAACTTAGATATGACGACCGACGAAATCCCCAAACTCCTAAAATGCCATAATTTTTATAACAACGAAAAGAACAGCAAGCCTAAAAGTTTGACGGAAACTGTCTCATCCCAACTTACAGCGGTACAACCTCTCGGGAGAGCCTTTAAAGTCTTCGTATTACGGCTTCATAACTTCAGGGAAGTTCCCGAAGGTTTTATAGGTAAACGATAAGAAACATCTGTCGGCTACAATATCTTTAATAAGGGAGACGGGGGTATTCCCACCACGTGGAGCAGAAACGGCGAAAATAAGTTACGTCAGATGAGACCTTATTATTAAACATTGTTTTTCCTACTGTATATAAAAATGAAGGCTTTCCGGACTCATCTTGAACAGCAAAAACATAAAAGTTGAAAGAAAGTAATTGATTTCTATGAAAAAGGGAGTTCCTGTTGTACAAATCTCATTATTAAGTACAAGAAACGTCAATACGGATACTACTATTACGAGATTACACTTAAAAATATTTATTTGAAGTAATGTCACACCACTAGTGAGAACATTATTCAATGAAGGATAGTGAGCTTAGCCACGAACATAGTGAGCTCTATTATTCAGGCCGGTCATGAACTACCCTGTGGGCTGTGGATACGTCGTAAGCATCCATCATAAACTGACACATAATTATATCTAACGCTGTTTACTCGGCCATCATATTCATTCGTGTACCCATTATACTAGCCGCGATAGTATGTCAACATTACATTAGATGAATTATTATTCAAGACGAAAGCAGCAGAGCCCGTGAAATTCAAATCTCACGTTTTTTGCAACTTGCAGCTCAGTTTCTGGTCATCATCATTCTTCTGCCCTTAACCCAATTTATTTGGGCCCGGCGCAGCATGTCTTCTTCTGTCATACTTCTCTATCGTACGACTACTCGTTATGTCAGCAGTTACCTCCTTTCTAGCCATATCAGTTATATGTTGATCAAAATTCTCAAGTCCAAGATATTCAATCTTGGGGTTAAGGTAGCGCGTTCTCCTTCAGTTGAAAAGATTTTCAGTTCGGTCTTATTATCTCCATTAACAGGCGTATCACGTATGTGCAGTTCGTATCCAAAGAAAATAAAACTTGAATTTTACTACTTTCCTTAGAGTTTTTCTTATGTTCAAAATAAATATTAGATACCCAACTGCCAATAAGTATCCTCTCCGGAGACCAGAATAATTATCGCATTAGTTATCAACCGAACGTGTTCGTATGTGTCCGGTCACTGTCGGAAGCTATGTCACCCAGTTGAGAAGTGCTGACGGATGCGAAAGGACGCACCGACACCGTTGAATACCAATGAACCCTTTCGCTACCGAATAATCTGAATAACTTCGACAAACGCATCCGTGCGCTTCAGTTTGTTACAAAAAAAGTCTTTTCTAAAGGGTTGGCAATGGATTGGATCTGTGTCAGAGACCCAAAGCCCTTAAATATTATTCATATTCAAGGTCACAGAATAGATTTCGGAGAAGCCGCGATTCTGAAATATTTATTTTATCTTTGACTAAACATTATTAGATAACATAGAACAGCAATCCATCATAATCGACGACGTCTATCGAATAAGAAAACAGGTCGATTCGGCTTTATTTCGTTGTAAATAATTTATGATACCATTTTATCGTAAGAGACCTATGGGTTCTACAGAACATTCTTGTTTATATCTAATTCAATTTGCTAAGAAAACCTTGAAGTGTTTTTAATTGAGAGTAAAGTTTTTTTGCTCAAATAAATTCAATCGTTTATCATCTGATCAATCAACATCTGACTCAATATTTAACTCACAAGGTTTCACATAAGATAACTTCGAAGATGAGAAACTTAACCGAAGCATCTTTAGCTTCAAGTAATTACTCTTTCTCAAAGCCAGCTCAAAAACCTTGCTAACCTAAGAACTAACAGTACTGTGCATCAATTGTGAAAATTCCTGTTTTACAAACGTAACCCCGTACGAAGCATCAACATAGCGTGCTGTTCTCACAGTCTGATTCACACGGCTCAAGACTGTATTATGAGGATGGTTAATGGGCAACAACCACGCGGATGTGAATTGCTAGACCACTGAACGAAGATGACATCAATGCATAACATTTGAAAAAACTTACATGTTTAATAGTGCAGAAAAGTGATGTATAAGCAATGATTTGTCAAGTTTTTTCAGGGAGAAGAAATATGACTTTCTCGAAGTCGATTTATGCATATGCTACTCGATTTACATGAAACATGAGATCAACAAGGTAGCCTTTAGGTAGGCATGGAGTTTTCTGCCGCGTTATATCTTAATCATATTACTGAATTATTTTAGGCACGATTAAGTAAAAAACATAATCCAACGAAACCGTTAAACCTTTGAAAAATAGCCAACATATTTTAAAGCCATAAAATGGTTTAAATTTCCAACTATTCCAGCCAAAACTTGAGACCTGGCCATAAAATAGTTGGATGTCAAAAGCTTTTCTAATAAAGACTTTTTCTCAGTTCTGTTTACCGAAGCAAAACACTTTATTTTAACAGCTTTCGAGACAACAAAAAGTACTGTTGTCTGCTGCATTAGCGAAATTTTAGAAAAACCATCGACAATAGTGAAACAGATACAATCTTGGGAAATAGGAAACTAAGATCTGGTGCCTGAGCAAACAGATGATGTCATCAAAGTAAATGTGAACGTTACTGCAATACACGATGTCCACGGGAAGAGAAAGGCTAACTATTATAAGCTGACGAGCACCCGGAAAAATAAACGTCCACTTCCAATCAAAAGACATTTAATTCGATTCCATTAAAGTCAAATCACTTAACGATAATGCAGCAAGCCAAAGAGAAATTGTCGCAACATTTACATAACCAAATTAACATAAATCTTTGGGCATTAACTGTTTGCATAAAAGTAACTTGATCTTACTTAAAGGATAAAATAAGAAGCCTATTGATTAAAAAGCTTTTGTAGGTACCAAGAGCGGTTGATGAAATAAATTGTAATTCATACCACGATCGTTCGGAAAAAACACATCAATATCGAACGTTAAGCCCCAATACATTTGATGGCTGAAATGCGAAGTTAAGCCTACCCAGTTTACCCACTACGTAAAATTTAAGCAAACCGAGTTGTGTAAGCAAGGAATTACGTTAGTATAATAGTAGTCATAAAGATGAATATGTCATGTAATCAAAGCAAATATTGAGAGTCAAACGTGATCTATTGAAAAGCGAAATCAATCTTACTCATTCATAATTGACGTTTATTTGTCTTTCGCATTAGATTCTGTCGGTAGACTCACGTGCAGAGAATTTTAAAATGCACGTAGCAACCTACGTATAGACTGCTAAAGATTATCTTTTAGCATGCTTCAAGAAACTTAAGTAGAACGAAGTTATTTTTAGAAAAAAAGTCTTTGTTTACCAGATTTATAAGTCACAGCTGTATAGATTTGTATGTCACCTGTTATCACTGTTCCATTTAAAACTGAGACATGACTAACATGCCGCTGACGTGACGCCACAAGTGATAATGCTCCTCGTCAATATTTGCACGTCTCATAAAAGTTAAGGCGGACGCAAACTATCCATTTTGAAGACTTTCTTCTTCCGTTAACAACAAACAAGTTTATGTAATGCCAATGCTTTCTTTGTTTAAAGATTATGATATTAATTTCAACAATAATCTGCTAAGCCTTCACGCAACGAAGCGCTATTTCTAGAAGCTTGAATTTCGCTTTAATATTTCGACGATGCTCAAACGAGATGGCAGCATCCCACAACGCAATATTTTCTCAGTTCATATATCTTATGGAATGAAAATGTAAATCATATAGCCAGTGGATCACGTAGCTGAAACCGCGGTTGTTAAGCAAACCGAACCGATGAGTCAGACAGACTTGTTGCTCGACTTTTTGCTTGGAGAGAACAGGACCATTACTTAGATCAGAGAGCATAAGACAGCCAACATGCTGGGCACGTTGCAACATAGATCCGTTTCTCGACATGCGCCAAACATCATGTTGATCAAAGTAATACAGATCGTTCAAGGAGGAATCTCGTTTTGTTCGGTGTCGAGTGTTTACAGCTCTAAATGAGCTGAAATCGAAGCCATAAGACTAATGTTTTAATAACATGCAACCATTTAAAGAATGACGATGTATCTACGGATAATTTAATGGGAACGATGACCTCGTCCCACCTAAAAGAATTTCAGACTTTAAAATAAATCTGTACAAAATAGACTAGACAGTGCATTTGGAAGGTATTGCAAAATAATTGGCGTTTGTCAAATTGTAGAAAGTTTCCAGTAGACGAGAAACAATGAGACAAACAAATCTCCATAAATATAGCTTTTTTTTATTTCAGGTTATTTTTATAATTCACATTCGAAAATATTAAAGCAGAATGCATCTCAGAGAATTTGTTTTGTAAATTGCTGAGGAGGGACACGTCTCGTTTCGTTTGTTGTTATAGCAGTACACTTGAGACCAGCTAGTTATTCCCGAGTGCCGAATACGGTTGTAATAAGGCTTGGACCCTGGACATCAGTAACCACAAATAAAAGTAAAGTCGGACCGGATTTTATCGAAAGCCAGTCTCGCCTTGGAGGATCTCGCTTAATTTATACGGTAACTTACGGTAAAAGTGGTGGGCACGACTTTTTTGGCACACGGCATTGAATGGCGCAGCCGTTGGCTGTATTAGGTATCGATTAAAAATATTTATTAATAAAATAAAATGGCGCAGATCTAAAGATAATAAATGAAGAGAGCAGTATTGCTAGAAAGGCTGTTATTTTAACCGAAGAAGTTCTCAGAGAAATGTCTGAAATATAATATCTAAGTTCGTTCGTAATAGAAACATCGGGGAAAAGGGTTGGTGTATTGGTGATTTGTTGAACAACTCACTTTTATTATCATTGTTTGAACAATGATTGGATAAAAAGTTTAACCGCATATTATGATCGTTACAATTGCTAACAATGAAAGTTGCGTAAGTGATGCAACAAACAGCACAGAAAACACATTAGCAACGATTTAAATAATTTCGATAAAAATATGAATAAAACAAACCTAAAATGAGAAAACAGATAAGCCCTGTATTAAAGTCACGTAAAGACCCTTGTTAGTCAAAGAAGGACTAAATCAAAGCTTTGAAACGGTAATTCTGATACAAATGAAAATCTGATTTCTTATTCAATATGAAAACGTTGTCTTTCAAATAACTTGACGAAGCGATACAATTTATTTGAATTGTTAAGAGAAAAGTCTTTTGATAATCTTTGGGACATAATATTGACTTTAGATTGAATCACGAGTTGGAGACAGCCTGATTGTAATTTATAAAAACAACGTTTTAATATTGTCCTTGCTAGCTGTCTCAACAGCTTGCTTCTTTTATGCAATATCAAGCCTCGAAAACAAGCTACCGACTTAATTTGGAGACCTAGAGTTGCATAAGGCGAAACGTCTTCTTCAAGGCTCCAAAATTTTGCAGCCTAGATTTGGAAACCAGTTTTCACTTTCTGCGGCATTGGCAGAAATTAAAACTAGCACGATTTCATACTCCTATAGGAATACTTCATAGAAAACTCAAAATCAAGCCATTACGTAAGGTGAAACTGCTATATCTTCTGAAAATAAGTAGAAAACAACATTATGTCCCCAAAAACTACTAACTTTAACTTCGTGGATGCATTTTGGCTGGCTTCCATCTTATAAGCAGCGACTCTACGAACGTATTTTTCTATAAAAACGTCGGCAAAAGTACTGAAAACTTCCAATTGAAAAGTCGAGTGTAGTTACAAAATAACAAGATGAAAATGTAACTAAAATTGTGTTTATCTAACTTGCCATAAAGATAGTGCAGAAGCTGAATGATAACTATATCTACAACTTTGCAAAGAATATAAGTACATTATTTGCTCTTGCGCAAGTGACAACCAAGAATTGAAACAACAATAGTCACTAAAATTATATTAATGAATGCCATCCTAATTTAACAAATGAAGTAAAACAGACGGTGCACAGCACAATGTATTCAAAACAGCATTATGATTCAGAGCGGCCCGAATCATTGTGTATATTTAGATTTTGTACCGTTGACAATTATTTAGAAGTTGCTACGTTAGGTAGGTCATATTAGCTAAGCAAATTCATCTATGGACAAGGTATTTTTTGAAAACATTTCTGTAGACAATATTTTCGGAACAGTTGACGCAGATAATGTAAAAGAAGAATTCGCTGCAACGGAAGCTACCCAAAATTCATCTTCGACATCTTGTGATTCACCGAGGAACACAACCGTAGAGACTAAGGAAGATATCCTAGCTAAAAACCGTTTGTGATTATACTTTTGAGTAATGGTAATAGAAGGACGAAGAATAACCATCCACTGCTTTAGTTATTTATTAGTCAAGAACCGATGAACGAAAATGTTTCAGAAATTCTGTCAAAATCAACCTATTTGTGGTATCATCCTTCTCAATAATTTATAAGGCATTCATGAAATATCACGGGAATGTTCCTAAGGGAGACCATAAAGAGGAATAAAAGAGAAAACACAAGTGTCTACAAAATCTTTTTAAAAAGAGATGTCCAAACCAGCCACTAAGAAGCCATCTATATCACACACGATATAACCATAAACATAATATTTTATGTATTGCATATTAATTACAACCTTAAGCTCAACATTATTGCCTATTAAACTATCTATCAAACGTAAATTATCATTAACCTGATTTTCATTTGAACGAGCAATTTTTACTTGATCTACTTCGATAGCTGGCATGAGGAAGTCACTATCAACCATACATTATACTGGCAATTCATTATAATTATTTCGATAGACACAGTTATTATTGGTAGCTATCATGGTATCGTGTATTTCACTTGACTTGGCAAGCGAAGCCATTGTATTGATCTCTTTTGATATACCTAGTTTAACATTATCAAATACTGTAATAAAGGTCATGCTGTAATCCAGTCTCCGTTAAGCGGATCCGGCGCTTATGTCATATGTGAAGGGTTGTCACTTTGACATGTTACCTCCGCCATAAAATTTATATTGGTAAGGTAAAGTACTATGGGCCTGATGTTTATAGCAATATTACCCCAACATTTATTACTGTCGCTCGATGTGTATACTTTATTTACTTCCAAGCTATCGACAGACTAGGAAACTTTAGGGAAAAACCCATGCTTACTAAAATCAATACCATTTGACAGGTAAAATCCACTTCCACCATATTGGCCCAGATAAAAAATTCTATTCTATATCTTTCGCAATCCCAAGTGCACTTAAGAGCCAACCAACTCAAGCCAGCATGTAGTTAAGCACCTGATACAATTTTTCTCACCCCTTATCGCTAGCTAGAGCAGTGGTATCGGGCACTTGCGTCGCGTAGTACATTTACGCTAATAAGGCGAGAGAGTCGAGGAGAGGTAGTAAGAGGTGGCTTTTACGACATTTCGCTTGTATTCCCTTATGGGGCTGTATGGTACGACAAGCTAAGAGGTCGGTACTAAAAGCCATATAGATTTGAGAGATTTAAATATGTAGTATTTACTGAAAAATAAAATTAAATAAAATTTAAAAATTAATATAAAATTGAAATATTAAAAATAAAATTGCTGGTATTTACTTTGGCTAATTGTCGCCTGAGCAATTTATAACTTTCTCAAAATGTGCTAGTCTTATATTCAAGAAAAACTGCATTGCAGTCAAGCAGAACATCTTAAGTATTTTCTATTATGTTCAATGCAAATTAAGAGAGAACAATGTTAACGACCTCATTTATTTGTAACTGCCGGATGGTCTCGACAACTCCTGAGCGGATTTCGATACAGTTGGTCCAACCTGTTACAGGTTCTTTATAATATGTGATTTTAAAGAGGTCATTATATTCAATGTTGCCTTCACACAATATGTATCAAATATTACCGTATTTACTTAATGCATTCATCAAGCAACAATCAGGTTCAACGACACGGCTATTTAAGTAACAACGCGACATCTCACTTTTGGTCGTGTTTGCTTTTTTTCTGTGTAACCTTTAAGGCCGCGACTTTATACAAAGCTGTTGATTTAATGCTGTTTTATACGCATATTTATATTCTTGAATATGCAGGCTGATAATGGAGATGAGAATGCTGATAAAGGAGATGAGAATAAACTGGCTGATAAGATATTAGAGACTGATCCTGCTTACTATATATCCATTTCTACAAATGGATATTAAGAAGAGAATCATATTAAATGAAGAATAATTAGTAAGCTTGGAATATTTCCAACTGTTTACTTGAAGAGATAACATGGAATGTTTGCCACTTAAATAACATTATACACAACATACACACATGGCCTTCACAACGTGCAAACAGCTAGACTTCTAATAAATTGAAAACTTCTAAATTTGCAGCTAACTGAATTGCGAAATGCCTAGATACTAAAGTTGTTTCAATCAACCAACTTAAACAAGTACAAGTAAAGGCGGCTCCTTTAAGTTAATTCCGAAGTTATCAAACAAAAACAACTCGTTTTCGCCAAGAAAAACATATCGACGAAGGGGAGCAAAATATAACTTCTGCAACTTTCTCTCGAAGAGCCGGCCGGATTGGGTCAACGATTGATCATACATGAGTTACATAAGGATAACCAACGTGATGATCCATATAAATTAGTAGTAAATGAAGAAATTAATATAAATATGTAACAGAGAATGTAAACTGTACCTTATGAGTAAAGAAACAAGAAAAAAAACACAAATTCAACACAAAACACAGACACAAAGTTCGTATTTAGGTTATGGTCGTCTCGTCAGACTACCAGGGAGGCAGAACAGCGCAGGAGGTTGAGCGCACCTGTTACCGCGACGCGAGGAGCGTTACTGGCACGAAGCGGTCCATTAGTCGCACGGCACACGTCATGCGGAAGCCGGTTCTGCTGGACACCGATGCCTTCGAAGAAAACCGCGATAAAAGATGCATTCTACGCTCAATGGCTACGCAAAAAATGACACACCAACCATTATTATTTAAAGATGATGAAAACATCAATATGCGCAAATGAAACGTGAATACACATTTTACACGAGGTGTTAAGTTTCGAATTTTATCAGATACATTTACTTTTCGAAAAGCAAACTTTGCTCTTCGCAGAGAATATTTATTTCGCAAAAGTAAACTACACTTGGCTTGCGAAAGATAAAAGGAAAAAGTTACCGTACCGAGTCGGGGATTAAAGAAAAACAGAATATATCAAGTCCTTATCAAGTAAGTCAACTGTGGGGATACATCTGTTACTGATACTCAAAGATAAAAACGCTAATGCATAATGATAAAAATGTTAATGTCATTTTATTACATGTTATTGCAGTACTGTAGACAAAAGTAATATTATCGTTAATTTATGACCGATTGTTTCATACGGATCTAGGGGATTTCATGTTGTTTACCCTATGTATCACTTAACTTTTCTCATAGTTATTCATAAGATCATGTCCACCTGGACCGTGAATACCAAAAGTGCTTCCACACAAATTGTTGAAAGATGTCTGTTTTTTTTTTGGGTTTCACTTCTGGAATTGGAGTTTCCAATACAGACTAAGTAAAACCTCTTTCTCAGATCACATTCACATACTCCTGAGAATGTACCATCTCTATTTGCCGTTATGATGACGTAATAGTTTACTCCATGCGAAAAAGTAAACCACTTTAACACGATGTAATGTAATAGACCTAGCAAAGCACTAACCCATTAACTATAATATTTAGGGCTCTCTGGGATATTATAACGCGAGGGAGAAAATGAGGATAGCAACACACATAAAGGAGAAAGCGTGTTGCCAACATCTGGCCAATAAACATGTAGAAATTCATTCCACTCCAATTGATTATCATAACAGACAGGTTTTCGTCTGTGTGGGCAGTCACAATGACAGTGAAAAAAACTTTTTCATTTATAATCGTAGCTAATCGATCAAATCCATATTTATCAATGAGAACAAATTATCGATCAATACATGACATCTGCACTTGAAATAGATTTTTTCGGTTGATGTCATGTTTGAATTTGTTTTTATAGATTCTGGCATAATTGTGCTGACTTTTCAATTTGACATTAGGACAATTACCTAGCTATGCGGTATGTCGGATAAAAACTTCTGGATAATTGATAAATCTCAAATCAATGACAAAGATGAAGCTGCAGAAGGTTTCATTAGTATTCTAGTACCTAAATATTTTTTTGAGACTGAATTAAATGAAATTAATAATAGTCAAGTAGACGCATTCGTATTCGGTTACTTTATTAACGATAGAGATCACCATGGAGGCGAAAAACGCAGTGATCTATAATTAGATACATATGCATAGTTTCTAAATATCCTATCAAGAGCCACTTGATTTAAGTGTCACCTTCCTCAGTGAATCACTCTCTAAAATGCTGTTTGCGCGTCATTGATCTATGAACAGAATTCCCGCCTTAAGATGCTATTAATAGAAGTGTAGAAATTGGTAACGTTAACATAGAATGACTTTCTTTTCTAAAAACTGAGAAACAGCTATACGCAAGCACAATTTGCAAGATTCGTAAAATCATTTCAATCTATTTTTATACCAAACTGGTCCTTAGATGTTCCAAGCTCGTCTCGTCTTTCTAGAAATTTCTCCTTCCTATATTGGCATTGGTAGATAACTATGTGAAACTAGCTAAACATCCCTGGAGGGTAGGCGACAATTTGTTCTATTACGTCCGGCGCGGCGTTCCCTTGAGAATTCTTACTTTCTAACAACGAGGGCTCTCTATAACAACTAACGGAATTATGTTAGTTTGTTGATTGTTATATCTTGTCTTTTACTGCGTGAGTTAATTGCATTCTCATCTTAAATTCACACTAATTTACCCTTCCACGAAATTAGAAAGGGTCTCTGAACAATTTCTTTGCCACATGGATTTCTACGCCATGTGACTTATTTGGTTTTAAAAATATGCATCCTGTCTGATTCAGAATAAATAAAAAATAAACCAACAAAGCCCTCTTCAAAGTAATCTAAGTATAGAGAGCGCTTGAAAAGAACACTCCTCTCATAACGATTCATTTTGCGATCAACTTTTTAGTCAATTTCCGAAGAGCCAATTACGTGGCCAAGTTCGCTCGCCGGGATAGCTCCGCGCCGTCCGCCGACCCAGTACTGTTGACTCACCACTCGACACCGAGACGAAACGACACAGTCTTCATTTGATACCTTCAAACATTTACACAACGTTTTATCAAACTTATATTTTATTCCTTTGAAGATCCGTTTGACCTTTTAGCCCACTTTTATTTGGCACAGCAATTACAGAAACATTTTTCTATCGTAAAATAGAAACGTTATGGGCTACGTAGCAGGGGGTCTACTCTTTAAGTCCGTCAACGAAGATACGGACCCGTCCGAAAGTAGATCGAAACTTCGAAATGAACCCTACTCCCTATTATTTTCGGATTCACGAGTTTTGAAAATACATCGAGAGTAGGGACAACTGTCCAATCGTGTTGGCATTCAGTTTTAGTTCGGATCCCTCACTAATCGTATGTCCGTAAGTGATAGGGAGTAGGAAACGCCCGTATCTTCGGCCGAAACTACGGGTTTCGCGCTTAGAGAGTAGACCTCCTGTATCGTAAGAAACGCTTTAGTGAAGACATTACAGTCTACATTGTTGAAGGCATCGAGTAATTTTCGTAGCGTGCCAACTGGACACGGATCATAGCCGGCAGATTCGAGTGATTAGTGCATAAATAGGAGACGATGAAGCGAGTTTCAACGCAAGCAAGTAGTGATACCAACCGGTTTCTTAGATATGTATCAAGGCTAAAAACTATCAATAAATTCTAATCACAAGAAGAGTGAAAACCTCCATAGATAAGCTGAAGCTGCTACATTACTCATTCCCGTATCCGTAACTCAAGAGGCTGTTTGCAAGTGTTATCTCTGTGTAAGTTATCAAGTAGACATTCAATTTAATAGCGGCAAGCTAAACGGCAAACATTTTCTACCGTTAGATGGAATTTCACCAATTTGTGGTGAGCGACAGTTACGCAGAGAAACATAAATATAAAGAGACAAAGTCATTTATCACGTACATTGATCTTCTCGTCATGGCGAAACTTAACGCTGCAACATATTTAATGTGTTTAGAAAAGCTTAAAGTCATTAAGTATGTAACCAATTCTGGGATCAATTATTAATAGAACGATAGTTTAAGAGTTCTGCAGAGCTAGCCCTAAAACAATAGGTTTTTTACAATGGGGAAGAGCATCTAAGGTCAATAAAACATGACACAATACAAAATCCTGCGCATAGAGCACAATCAATAAGTTTACTAACCCTTGTTATGGAAATCACAGAACGAAATAACAATAGGAATTATTATTGACGGATGAACCGGAGAAGGGAGCGGAGAAAGAGATACGGAAGTCTGCGAAAAAAAAAAAAGGATTATAGTATTATGCCAGGCAAAATAGGCTGATTAAACAAAAACAATAAGAAAAACCAGACCATACAGTGAGCTCATCAATGCTCAGGTAGTCAATTAGGTTCATTGACATAATATACTCAATCGCTCATTTACTTCACCTTCAAAACAATAAAGAACTCTACGAGTATATTTATCAGACATGCCGATAACATCTTCGTTCGTTCCGGATCACCGTTAAACCGTCTGGTAGAACATGACAGTGAGACATTCGTATCACTTTCGCCGACTCCTAGCGTGGTAAGTTCAAAGATCACGATAAGGCAAGGTGACAGGTTTTATTAGCCCATCACCAATCAGAAGTCAAGTAACATGCATCCCTCAAATGACTAGCAACAACTCCGTGATAAGTGGAGACAGATATCAGACAGATATTATCAAGTATGTTTGTATGTCGTATGCACAGAAATAAATAAACTGACTAGCTGTATCTCATCGCGTTTTTTCCGTTACTAGGTTTGTGGACTTCTGCTAGTAACCGAGACAACATCAGGACATACATAGGCTCACGCTAACTTAGGCTTAGCATGTTTGCGTTGGAGTGTTTTCAGGGTTTTGGGGGCGAGACAAATATTAGCGCGAAAATGAAGCCTAGATCGAAGGACGATCAAATAAAAGATCGAGCTTTGCAGAGCTGTCACATATTACGGTTCATTTGATAATAATATCTAGTTTTTTCTAAGGTTTTCTTCAACTAATGATTTCCATTACAAACAAACCGCACATGATTTCTCCAGCCCAGAACTTAAGAAAACGCCACATTCGAACGGAAACAGCTATTATTGCCTACATGTTGTGAGTTTACGGTCTGTCGATCATTCCGATCGTTGCACTGACCACTACAACACTGCATGCATATCGATATACCTATCTATCGGTTATTGCGAAGTTTAATTTAAGTTACGTGAATTACCAGTGGGGTGTAATTACAGACGGCTTTTGATGTTGTTTGACTTAATTGGATGTGTTCTGATTTGGAGGTTGTATTGTTGCATTATATCTGAAAGTTTGGCCATGGGTGCAAGGCGAAACAACACATAACGGTGTGATCATTATTGAATTTATGGGCTCAGGGATGCGTATTTGTCTAAAGAGATTTAAAGATATTGGCCAACTGTGGTCTAATTTACATAAACAGTAAACGCATAATTAAAATGCAGGCGCGTTAGTTGAATTCCTCAGTAGCAAATAAATCAACCCGATTTTAATCTTCTATTTTTAGAGCATTAGAGTTTTTATCTCACTGCAAGAAGCAATAAGGAAACTGGCCGCTTGAAAAAAAAATACAAAGGAAATTAATGAAGTTAGAACTTGCACGTAATGTCTCTTAGTCTGGCAAAGTTGCGACAGCTGTTCAAAGTTAGCTCTAATTCGACAAATTATAGTTGGACATCCCTTTAAAGCCCAATCCGCAAAGTGCTCCAGTTACCTAACTGGAATTCACATTTCATTGTCTGGAGATCCTGGATCGCAAGACTAAACTTAAGACGAAAACAGTTTCCGTGACGGTTATAGAACAAAAGCTAACAATAGGTGGGACTTAATGCCCGTTATAAAAGACGTCAGTGGCAATCGAAATAGAATCTAGGCATTTCTTTGTGGATGACATTATCAGCTGAGCGCTAATTTGGACTGGGAGATAAGAGATATTTTCGGACAAATTAAAAGGCAGTGAAACAAATATTATTGCAGCAAAAATTTCGCTCTCAGTGTGAACTTTTCTTAAAACATTTTGATCAGCACTTTTTTTTCCATTCATAGACAAAAAGTTAACAGAAACTCCCCTATTTGGCTTATAAATGACAAAACTTCGGCGAAAGCATGCAAAGTAGGACATTACAAGTAAATTGCTTTTTAAGGAAAACATCCTGACCAGTCACAAAGGCCTTAAATCGGTGAACTCGGGATTGGCGGTCCTGTGGTTGCGAAAACCAGTTTTGGAGGCAGTTAAGTCTTGAGGCAAAAAATCCTTTCAACGACGAATAAATACTACATAAGCTGAGCTTTCGAAAGCTAACAGATCAAAAATACCATACCTACACATACATAGATCCCAGTGCTGGGTCACAAGCCTCCTCGCTCTGACAGGGAAGGTCTTTGAATTTTTGGTAGGAGATGCCGAATGCCTCACAATGGTTTTAGGAGTAGTGGCGATGAAATAATTTTAAAGTAAAACTGACGAATAATGGGGTGTATAGGCACAGTACACGCGTGAATCGTCTTAACATGAACCCATAACAATACCATTCTCATTTATTACATTAGTATGATGTTATTAAAAATACAGATATTCTGGTGGAACAGCAATGCAGGTGCATTACAACGGTTTCCTTCTTCGCCAAGGAGGCGTATTCTTGTAACGGTCGCATGCATTCGACTGGACAGTCATGAGCACTAATAAGTACACACACTGAGCAACTTTTAAAATTGAAGTTCTTTTACTGTATAATATTATATTGCTACAAACATAAAGATTTGGTACCCATACTAGTATGAAGACGGTCTCAAAGTTGCACTCATTAGTCAACTAGAAAATAGCTTCTGAATTTTGGTAAGTGTATACAACATATTGGTGCTTCTGACTGTACATAGCCATCGTCGGTACAAAACTGATGATTAGATAAGGCCTTGCGTTATCGCTATCTCGGCCGCCTCATCTATACGGAGAATGCTTTCTGTATTTATGTATTTCATAGGACATTCTTTTGACTGATGTTCACGTCTGGACCATGAAAATGACTGAGTTTCGTGCACTAAATCTATAATTAATGGCATAGCAGTTGTTATACTGCTAGTCCGGTATGAGTCGGCTCAACCGGGTGGAAAAATTCTATATAATGTCGACATAATATACATACATGTGACTGTTCCTAAATTACCCTAGGCTGATGAAATTTTCGTTTTTCCTGAATCGTAATAATATTAGTATTTCTTCGGGAAAAAGCTACTCGGCTTAGTTCCTTTTGTTGAGCGACCTGAAAATTATTCAGCTATGGTAGATGCCGAATGAAGTTTGCCTATCGGCCAACTACGAGCCGAAGAAAGCCGAATACGAGTAATAATTGCTTCGAGTCGACTTCGAGAGAGAGAGAGGAACTGAACAAGTACATTATGGTCTCCCTAAAATTTTTATAAACATAAGTATAAGTACCGATGGTAGCGAAATTTTCCTCTAAGGTGAAGCTAAAGCCACAGCAATAAAACAACGGAATGAGCTTGTGCTGGAATTCCTGCGGTCAGTGGTTATTATTTAACTGTGTTTTTATTTATTATGCGGTACGTGTTTTCATGGCGTCATCAAACGGAGCCATTATTCATGTAAAGATTATGGTTCGATTTCAGATTTTCATAAAATTGTATGGCAGGTATTATCAAATACCTGTGAGTTAATGCATTCCCAACGCCATATTGACAATTCAACAATATTCATTGCGCTTTTTACGTAGACGAATTTTACAAACAATATTATGAAGCAATATTTTACGAATTTCTTCAAAATCCTTCAGATTGCGATAAAAAATTTGTTACGCAATTGGGGTGTTGAGAATACCCATATAAAATTATTCCGTTTAGGTACTTTTCTATTCAAAAGACAGTACCAAAACCCTAACGAGGCCAGGTCTAGGTCAAGTTCAACAAATAATTAGCATTTTTACAAGCAAGACAGTATTGAACGAAGACCGACATTTTCCTCAACATAGGTACCTACCAAATAAAACGTACAATTTAGAAGTCTTCCATTTTGTTTAATAGTCGTGTTTTGTTTTACTATGAGCACTTCTTGTTATTACGGAAGGAAGACGAATCTTCTTGAATGTGTTGTGAATTTATGACGTTATTTATGTATAACATAACAATAGGTACTACGTACTTCTATCTCTGGTTACGTTTGTGGTGAAATCGTTTTTTTTTTTTAATTTTCATTGTTTTTGTTGTTATTTTTAGAATCAGCATATGACTGTTACTAGAGGGCAAAGGCCTCGTAATGTCATAAAGAGAAGGCATGAGCATTGGTTGCTCAAGGCGGATAGCCGACTTCAGACTAAATATTGATTTTAATTTAAGGTTTTCTTACGATGTTTAACTTTAGTTATGACAGTGATGTGCAAGAAAGACTGCTAATTTGAAAGTCGAAATCGAACTCGTAACGTCCTCGTCAACGAAAATCATTTTGAGTAGTTACCTAATTGAATTCTTTGCAGTTGCAATTATCATTTAACGATATTATCCGAATATATCTGATTAATTAGCACAACAACTAGATAATTAAGAGGATATTGTGAGTGTGATTAAGCATTTTTGTACACAACAAAATAATTGTTGATACTACAGCTCAGTCAATTAGATAAGAATTGAGCACAACATGGTTATTAAGTAGTTCAGAAAATTCACTAATAAGCATAAGATAGTAAATAATAAATCATTGACTGCTTATCAAGAAATTACTGCTATATTTACTACCATACAATTAAAATGACCCAGCTATATTCATATATATGCTAAAATGACATCACAGTACTATGTATAAAGAAATTCTTGTTGTATTTTTCGTCACGCTCAGATAACAAATGGATTTTTGTACAAATCCAGTTTTAAACATGATTGTAGTGTTTTTCCAAGTACATACTTATTTTGTGTAATTTATTTCATACATGTGCTAGAACCGAAAGTTGGAAGATAGATACATAGAATATTCTTTATTATGTACACCATACAAAGACATTGTTATCTACCGATCAACCAGCACTGGGCCCAAATGGAATATGGCCCGATCACTCTCACCAAGGGTACACTTGTGCCATAGGAGTGGGAATATTATAGGCAAATTATGCTGCATTCTCAAACCACTTAAAACTAAAAGGTGGTCATTCAAGTTTTTCTATTAATTGCTACTTTAACCCTCAATTTGACAGCGCCCCATGAAAGAGTCATGTTCAAAATGGGTGTAAGACAATTGAAATATAACTGAAATTGTAGCTCATAATTAGTTGTCCAATTCATACTGTCGCAACAAGTACCAAAGTCGTCGGAGACCAGAGCTATGGCCAATTGTAAAATGTTGGGATTTCCTGTGTTTAGTCGAAGATTTGGCTACAACTGTCATTTGTTTTTTAGCAGATCATGTTGATAACATTTTGCTAAACCTAAGCACATGGTAATCAATCCATACTAGGCCAGCAAAGTCCTAGACTTAGTACTGTTATAACTGTATTCAGAAACTCGTTTTTTAACTAGGTTTATCATTAGTTTGATATTAGGTCAAATCTTTGGCAAAATACAGGAAGAGGTAACATATTTCAAGTGTCTCTATTTCTGTTCTCTGGCGACTTAGGTACTTGTTGTTTTAAAATTAATTAAAGTCCTCATAATAAGCTACTATTTAAGATATATTTAAATTCTGTGGGTCTTACCGTCTTACACAAAAATCCTCATTCATAGTCTCTTTGAGTTATTTGTGGTCATGTAAGTTCTTTGACCCAGCTCAGCTCACAATAGGTATTACTAGTAGATCTAGAAATAGATTCAATAGACGGAATGATAAGATTAGCCTCTTATCAATCATGAGGGTGATCTCAAGTATTTCTTATGAAGTCAGAGATCTTTTTCCTCCTATAGAAGTGGCAGACAATGACAGATTATACTTTATATCTTTTATTTGTCTCTATAACTAGATTTCTTTTGAAAATAATAACAAAGGTTTTGTGAGGGACATTAGACATCTTGCAGTGCATGGTGCACTAGCATGAGAAAGCTCCTATTATAGGAAGAACTGCCGGACCCAAAAGCCCAGGACAGATTGTCCTTGCTCTAGAAAATCAGGAGAGCCGGCCCCACCTAATGTGGGATAAAGCCCTAGCTCCAACTTCAAGACGTCTAATTGGAAGCAGAAGATTAGATATCTTGAAGTTGGAGTTATAAATTTAATATTATTGTATGTTTGGGCAGTGCACACATTTTCAGGAGTACATTTCACCTTGATTGTAATATAACTGTAATTAAAGGTGATTTTAATATCCTATGATGCATAGCAAATTAATGTAAACCATTTAACTATTTTCCTGTGATATTATAAACTTGTAATCCTAATTGGTAATTCCAGTAACTCGTTCACTAAGGTCTTTGAACATTCTCACCAAAGAGATCCTAGCTGGTTGAAAAGTGCTTGTAAACGGTTAAATTGAAATTAATGCTTTGAATCTGGAAAGCTCCAACTTGAAAGAGACAAATGTAAAGTAAGTAGGTAGGTAATCATTAGTCTTAAAACACTAGTTTGTATTTGTATCTTCCCAAAAGTGCTAGTATTAGGTAGTCAATCATAAAAGACAAAAATAGCTGTTGCTCAATCATAGTTCAGGAAGGGATTCAAGGATTTCCTTTGCAACAGGATCTCGTACAGGAGTGCTCAATTTGATGCTAAATATAGAAGCAGGGACCCTTGTCCAAATCAGAGACGGTCAAGATTTGTCATTTCCTCACTCCAACCTATCATTTACTGACCTTGTTGAATATGTCATTCTGTCATTTGTTTGTTTTTCAACATTGTTGGCTTGAACAAATGTTGGTAAGTATTGTATTTGTCAATGTTTTAAAATTGTAGTGAAAATGTTATGATTGAAGAATAAATAATTAAATGGAAGGACTTAGATGTATTGACCCCTTCTACCTTTTACATGGGACTTTAACATAACTGGGGAATTAATGTAAGTGTACTATAGAATCATCACTGCTTTTAATCTTGAGATTGCAGACATGATGATATGTGTTGTTTTGATTGAGTGGAAGTTTTGTAACAATATTGAGTCACTCCAAGTTGAAATGTTCAAACCCAATGTAAAAAATATACAGGCAAGTCTATAGGTATTGCATAGACATAAAATGTATGCAGTATGATGATGAATGGCATCTTATTACTTATTTGTTGTAGTCATGAATAATTCATTGACTCATTACATTACTTCTATATAGATAAACTTAAATCAAGCTTGTTATTGACAAATGACCAAATTGTTCATAAATTACTTTGAAAATCCATATTCCGGGTAAAATATTTGCCGCCATTTCAATCATGTAAAACTTAGCAAGTATTCGTAACAAATAACATTACACAAACAACTCGTAGGGAATGAGTAATCACAACTTGCAAATGAATGAAACCCAATGAAAATTCTCGACTAAACTAACCGAAACGGAAAGGATTTTCATCATAATAACGTGCTGGAATTCAGAGTGTCGCCAATACCTTAATAATAAAACAAAACGAAAAAGATAAAACCACAAAGCCGTTGGATACCGGAGAAAAACATTACAGAAAACTCAAAACTTCACCGGAAAAAAAAAAATATTACACAAACCACATGAGCTTTGTAAACTTCTAGAAGATAGTTTTTGATAGTTTCTATATAAAACAATATAAATAATGAGACCGTTACCTTTTAAAATAATCACAGTGCGGACAGGTCAACAGGAACAAAGTAGGTTGCCGTCCAGCGTTCGTACGAATTTACACGTGCAACGGCACCTCATAACAAGAGTAAAACACTAGAGACTAAAATTTCGCAATAGCTTAATTCCACAAACTAGTTTTAACAATTTTAATCAAAAATAATAAAGGCTTTTATGCAAAATAATATTCACAACACGCATTCGATACACTCTTGCGAAAAATCTGACATTAATGACAGTTGGGGTTTTTTTTTCATTCCTGCTTGTGTTCCACGGTTCACGAAACCGGTTACGCACAGTGAGGTGAAAACAAAAGCTAAGAAAATTATATTTTATTATTTTTGCTTCTAGTCAATAAAAGTCACAGTAAAATTAACACAACAAATAATTTTGTTAGTAAAATAATACCTAAGACACATAAAAAGAATCCTCTTCTTTTTAGCACCGAGCTGACAGTGCACAGTGCCATCTATGGCTAATCTGTGATTTCAGTCAGCGCCATCTATTACAATATTTGAAAACCACCTTTGTGCGTTGGCGTTGTTTAACTGTTGATAGTAGATGGCGCTATCAGTTCTAAATTTCATTGCTTATTTATAGTGAAACAAGATGACGCTAGCACTCCTAGTTTAAAGTTTCTCACAAATTCACATTGTACCAACAATTAAGAGAAAAATAAAATACAATTTTCGCATAGGAAACTTCCCTCAAATTTTTTTTATGATAATGAGAGTCTACCATAAATATTTTCAATGCTTTATGTTTGAAAATACTAAAAATCAAAGTTTTATTTAAACTATTCAGCTCTTTAAAAACTGCAAAATGACTGATGTCCTTTGCTTTCCGAAATCGAGACGTCTTTCTTAACTGCCTACACGGCGGAGCTCTTTAGAACTTATTTTAGTACCTATAAGTTTACATAGAGTCCAGAAATAACTAGAACCATCCAGTAAATTGAGTAGTTTACATGGTTGTTATATGATAAGTGATGTCTAACTAGGAACCTACAGTAGTTAGATGATTCTAAAAAGTATGTATTTTCTATCACTTCTTTACGTTGAATATATTATTTCCACTAAATGACTTTCTCAAATAATAATAGATAAAAAACTGTCATAACACAAAAAAATAAGGTTTTTAGATAACACCCATCTCAATGTCAATTCTCCTTGATCTATAATTGAAAAAAAAAACTCCTAAAGTGTAGGTTCTGCGAAAATAATTAAATCACAGAATGACACACGCGAATGTTTTTTACGAATATCATCGGCCGGACACAAAAAAAAACTAAAGTATAATATCTCAAAACTGATTTTTTGTGTTACGACGGTTTTTTTGAGGACGTGCGATATCATAAAACATCTAATAATTGCGACCGTAAAGGTCATGGAGTCAATTGATTGACTTACGATAGGATAGGTAACAAAAACACCAGATAAAACTGAAACATTTTATTTAAATTATAACTCTTTTCTTCATATAAATAACGTTCTCTTTAAGTGTATCTGGAAGCCTCTACATAAACATAGTAAAGTTTTAAATGTCATACAACTAGGTACAGGATAAAATACAGAAAGTAGCTTAGACAAAAATTAAAGATAGCTTAAAAATATCGTCGAAGTACGCAGGATAAATTGAACGAAGTCACCCAGTAGATCACTGCAGGCAATCAATGTTCACCTAGAAAACAAATTATGGGTTAGGTACAGATATGGAGTTATTAAGTACTATGGTACTACACTGACCATTGACAGCGGGAGTGATTAGTTTGATTTCATCTCTTTGTTTTTTTTCTTACAATATATCTATCTAAAGACAGTAATTAAGGATAGAGCTATAGTGCTAATGTATAATAATTCGTATATGCCGTTTTTTTGTTTTTTTTTTTATAATATCACTGGGCATGATGAAGAATATTATGTTCTTCATGTCTTAGCTCTATTGTTTGGAACTGATTCAATTTTGCAATTTTTCATGTCGTTGATTAGATTTTTGACATAGAGATAGAACTACATACTTAGGTAATTTAAGTTAATCATACAACTAAAGTAAGACATCTTGTGCATGTATAAAATAATGAATTAGTCTCATGTAATTACCTAACAATATTTTAAACTCGTTTGTATAACTATTACATAAAATGTTGTAAGCACAAAAAAAGAAAATACACAATAATCATGCAAGTTCATCAAAACTACAACTGAAAATCATGCGATTTAAAACAATCAAAGCATTCATCATTTTCAAAATATTAAAAACAAATTTATCGTTGGATTGTGGCACAAAAAATTAACAAAAAGGTAAGATTTAGTTACATACAAAATATTACTATCCATTAAGTAAAAGGTATAATGAACATCACAGCTAAAACTTCTAAAAATAATAATTTTAAAATAAGATAATACAATTTTATTTTATGTCAATGAAGTAATTTAAAAATAAATGATACGTGTATTTTTAAGAGGCCATTAAATGCGTATTGCGTAGAGATGGACCGAACACAAACCGATTTATAATATCAAGACTTACGTGGACATTATTTACAGAGAATAATATGTCACACGTTAAAGAAATAACTCGTTAAACGTATGGTAACGTTCTAAGGAAACATCCGAAGACGTAATTCTTCACAAAACAGCTAAAGATACTCCTCAATTAACGGTGCGCAAATCGGTACATCTCTACTCAGGAATTTTGTGGTTACATTGTTACTTCTATGTTATATAATTAGCATAGCGATAATTGTGATCATTGCCAGCAGCAAACCGAGCAGCGTCAGCCAGTCCAAATCTGCCAGGTGTTGGGAGAACATCATAGTGTAGGTACAAGCTAACATCAACGTGCCAGAGTCGTGCCAATCGCGCTTCGACTGCGAGTTATCATCGCCTGTCGAAACAAAAACAACGCATACAGTAAAAAAAAACTAGTTGGTACAAGCGACTAAAAAACAAAGGGGTTGTTAACACAAAATGAACAAAAAGCTGGATGCAAAATGTTTATAGTGAAAACCATACACCGTGCATGAGAATGGACCACGTACCTCTATTTTCTTTTTGTGATTGAGTTTGCCTTTTAGTTCTCCATGGAACTACGTTCGTTGGCAGTGAGTTGCTTTGACTAGGAGTACAATCATCTGTATGGTCTACAGACAACCTTCTCAGGTGCTGATTCATAGATTGAACCAATTTAGGCGAACTTAAATCATTGCGAATTTTATTTTCGGAGCCATTCTGGCTGTCGTTTACAGCCCGCGATTTTGCGTTACTGTCTAATTTAAATATCGTCGCCAGTTCTTCAGAAGAATTGTATTCTGTTGAATCAGCAGCATCCTTCTTTGTTTCCAAATCGTCTTCGTATATAGACAGATTGACGGAAGCCCTATTGGGAACTTCTTGATTACAGATAGTTTGTGAAACTTGGTTCAGCTTTTCAGTGGCTTCGGTAATTCCAGACATTTTTTCTGTATTAGTGTTATTACAATTATCCGGTTTTGGTCCTTTATTTTGTGTAAATAATTTTTCATTTACTTGGCAAATACCAGCGATTAAATCAGATATTCCGTCTTTTAACTCTTTAAAGGCGTTAATTTCATTAATTTCTTTAATTTTATCGTCAGTGTTCAAGAAAGGATTCAACGAATTGATAATGGGCGGTTTTAGTTCTATTTTGTTTATATTATTTTCGTTTTCATTAACCGTTTCTATTTTTACTGCATCTTCTTTTATAGTCAATGGAACAACGTCAGGTATCAACTTACTCTCTGGTATCACAACCGTAGTTTCTTGAGCCTTCAATTGTTCTTCAGCTTTCGCTATATAATTCGATAGTTTTAAACTTTCATCTTCAAAGTTAAGTTCTTTTTCGAAACTATGCTTCAGCTGGTCTTCGACTTTGTGTAATTGATCTGATATGGCTAAAAGACTATCTTCAGTCTTCTTCCCTTTCGAATCTTCATTGACTCCATTAACTTGTGTAACTGGTTTATTATCTTTCTGCTCACTTATTACTTCAGAACGAACGTTAACATGCTTCACTTCGGGTGGAATTTCTTCCGAAGGTTTACATGTCAAACCGTTCAAAAAGGTTTGCCGACTATCAGAAATTCGGCTCTGGACGTCTGATTTCTTCTCATTATTGTTCCTATTTTTATCTAATTCTGCTAACGCTACACCTAACTTGTTGCTTGTATCCATGGCTTCCTGCGCCAGCATGCTAAGAACCTGTTGAAACTCATCCTTTGATGAACGTTTCGATGCTTGGGGAGATCTGTTTGATGGTGATGAGCTTTTGGACTTATCACAAGATGGTGGCTTAGCAAGGTGCTTGTCATCACTATGAATGAATGAATCGTCTTTTGCGAAATGATGGGTGGGTGCATGGGTGTTATTGACAAATAGACTGACAGTGTTGTGTCTTTGCTTTACCTTGTTACGAGGGTAGTGCTCCGGCTCGTTGTCGTTATTTTCGAATGTATTACGCAGTCTTTTCATGACGTCACTGTTACTATGGGTTTTTTGTAAAGTAGCCATTTTACTCATGTTCAACGCATCGTCAATTTCTTTTTGTATCATGGTGAATATGTTAGCGGATAGAGATCTCACTGCTCTCTTCTTCTTAAGATTAGCGGCAGAGTCCTTAGTGTAAGGATACTCATTATAAGAATGATTGTTATTGATTAGACCAGTGTAATCTTCACCATTAAAATGTGAGGAATGTCTATTATCCTTCCTCAAACTTCTATACGCTAAATCGTCAGAAACAAGGTCCGGTGATCTTCTTGGAATAAATCGGGATCGGCCTTTGTTTTCAGGTGTTGCATGAAGATAGTCACTCTGAGGAGCTGGTGAAACCGGCCCTATTGGTATGCCAAATGGCGGTTGAGGATCCATTGTTTTTAACCGACTGTTAGTTTGTTTTATATTTCTGTAAACCACGTCGTCATAAACTATATCTGGCTCGTTTCGTTCGGACTGCCTGTCATCATCTGACGCATAGGGCACATAAACAGGTGAAGCTAACATATAACTTATTTGCGATTGTGCATCCTTATAATTAGGTTTTTCCTTTTTTAAGGAATTCATCCGCCTAAATGCCATATCATCTTGCAGCTTGTCAGGTAATGTCGACCTTCTTTGCGCACGCCTCAAGGGCGTCGTTGGCTGACTTCGCAGTTGGATCTCGTCATCGTTTCCATTCCAGTCATTGAAATGGTCGTTGAACTTCGGCGTCATTAACTCACGACGTTCAGCTCTATCTAATAAATCTTCGTCGCCTAAACCTAAGCTATTGTAGATGGCTTCTAATTCATTGAGAGCATCGTCAAGGTTAGTAGATTTTCGTCTCTCTGAACCCTTTTCATCGTCAGACGGCATTTGATAAATACTGGGAACATACGTATCAGATTTATGTCTAACGTGTGTTTTTGAAGTCGGCGATGTAACAGTTTTTGCCGGGTCAACTGTAACCGATCGCTTGTACTCTGTCGTCGCCTTCCAAACTTTAGCACCGTCGGTTGTGTCAACAGAAGAACTTTTAAAAGGAGTCTTGTTTTTATTTTGAATGTCTATGGTTTCTTGACCCAGTTTATTTTGTTCTAAATACGGAGCTACTCTGTTCATTTGCGTACTGTTTGAAAAGTCACTGCTACTTCTTGAGTTTGCGTATATATTTTGCTGCCGTCTTTGTCTTTCGGCATCATCAATTTTTTTCCAAAACTCTGATGCGTTGCGTGGTCGACGATACACACTCTCAGCAAGGTTTTGAGAAGCTTGAGAGTCACTTAAGTAATGATTTTCATAACCATTTTGACTAGTTTTAACGCTAATAGGTCTCCGAGATCTGGGGCTTTGATCTGCATAGTACAGATAGTCATGTTTTAATTGGACTGGTTCTGGTTTAACAATATTTGTGGGACCTATAGACTTCCTCCAAGGCGGTGAATTAGCATGGAGCCCATAATGATTTGGTTCTGCTGACACTGAAGCTGGCCTTCGAGGCTGTTCATTCCTAAGCTGGAAGTTCTGTATGTATTCATTATTTTGCATTGCAATGTGGTCCTCAGAGTTTGAAATAGGTCGTCGCAATCCATTGAAGCTTTGGCTCAGTGACCTTTCCTGACTTCTTCTCATGACTCTTTCAAAGTCGTTATTGGGGACGCCGTGCATAACATTTTGTTGTGTATTTGCTATTCTATCTGCTACCATGGGGTTATGTTCATAGTACATTGATATAGGTGTTGCGACTTTTCGTTGCATATCACGAGGGGGTGGCACAGGCGGTGCTTTCTCCTCTCTCTTAACATTTGTTACATTTCCCAAAGGAAACTTGACACACATGACACTCTCCGGGTTCTCATACTGGTTAACGACGCTCCTTTCTCGGTTATTATTAGCATAAAGCATTTCTCTATTAATGTTACTAGTAGGTATGGAATAATTAATATGTTCATTGTTAACTTTTGCGTTAAAATTGATGGATGATGGGTAACTTTGTGTCGAAGGGAATGATGATATTGATTCGGATTTCATAGGACGGCGGTTAACGTCATTGGCGTATACTTGTTCCGTTTTAACATTTTGCGTTTGGTCACGTTTGCAGGTACCATAACCACTGCTTTGACTCGTCGGCGTTCTTGTCAACAGTTCAACTTCAGCTTTTGTGTAACCTTGCTGTAATAACTCGGCTTCTTTATTCAGTTGATTTTCTTCATCACGAGATAACCTTTTGATATATCTCTCATTTCTTGCACTTCTCGACCTTTTGTTTAATGAACTATCACGTGAACGCATCAAGGAATCCTCACTTCTAAATCGAATCATCAATGATGAATTTGATGACTTGAGTGATTCTTCTTCACTGCTCGACTCTCCCTTCATACTATTTCTAAGTGCTTCAACTCTGGCTTTCAATCTGCCTTTTCTAGATTTCCTGGGTGTCTCCAGAGATGGTCCTAGGGATCTATTCGAATTATCTTCTCTTAAGCTGAGGGATTCTTTGGAAGCTCCGTACATTTCTTGAGTTTTAGCACGGTAGTTGATGAAGCCAGCCGATGGGTCGGACAGCACACCGTCATCGGTGACATCTCTCAGGTCTGGTTTGGCTAAACTTTGTGCTCTTCTTGAATCCCTTATTACTATGTGGTCAAAATTATTAACTGCTGGAGTCTTTTTTTTCTTCTTAGACTTTCTTTTTGAGGATGAGCGTGTGCTGACTCCTTCATCGCTTTCCGAGGACTCTTCGCTTTCGTCTTCTTTCTTTTTTCGTCGAAATAGTTTTCCAATGGACCATTTCTTGTCTTTCTTTCGTTCAGTTTCTTCTGGTTGTGCGGGGCGCTCCACGCGGCGCTGGACGGTGGCATATTCTTCTGTGTAGGGACGGTACGTCGCCGTTGGTGCTGATATATCTCGGTGAGGGACCGGTGGGGAGTTGACAGCCTGAAATGAGAGAAAAACTAAATTAATTTTATGACACGGGTGAAGTGAACACAACAGCACGTTGTGATTTAAAGCTAAATTCAAATGCCTGCATTGTCCCCGCTTCAAGGCATTTATAAAAACCCGCATTTTACAACCTAGACGGTGGTTGTGAGATAAGTAAAAAGTTCATCATGAGTACTGAGTGTACTCACGATAGTTTAGTAGAAAATAGGTAGGTAGCTCGCCCTGCTGTCTAGAAGTATAATTTGCCAAGGACGTTAGTTTGGCATAGTGTCAAATGTAAAAATGTTATGAATACTATGAATTTGTATTGTTTATTGGACGTGAAAACGGAAACGTTTTTAATCGTTTTTAGTATTTTATCTTAGGTTAAAGATCAGAGTAATTTCGACCAAGGAGAACGATAAATTTGCAGCGGTAAACAATTAGTCTCTTTTATTTAAATATCTTCTACGGAAGACGAATTCTGCGTAAGTAATTTAAACAAATTATGAAACGGCAACAAAATATTCTTTTACACAGTTTCTTCACATGCATTAACAGTACCCACTACAAAGTGCCAAACTCGTCGTCAAATGGGCTGAATCAATTTAGATTGCCATCGACACGCCAAGCATAAGAAGAACAGTACCTGCTGCTTTATGTTCAACAATTCTAACTATTAATCATAGCTTAGTATCATTATCAGCCTAAAATGTTCCCACAGGTGGCACACAAGCTTCTCTTTGAGAGGAACTGGACCTTAATCCTCCAAGCAGACCCAGTGCGATTTGAACGCGAGCGAATGTCACGTCTATGGCGAATGAGGAAAACGTCGTGAGGAAAGTTTTGAGTATGAATGTGGATAGTTATAAGAGTAGAGGAAGACCAAAGAAGCGATGGATGGACTGTGTGAAGGATGATATGGCAAGTAAGGAAGTAACTGCTGAGATGACAGTAATAGCAAAATTTCGAAGAAGACGACATACTACGCCGAACTCAAATAAATTGAGGTAAAAGCAGGAGAATAATGACGTCTTTGACGAAGTTCGAGGACATACCACCACTGTGGGAGACAGGAGGAGAAAGACTCCCTCAATATATTTGAACGGCCTTAATTAAGAACGCGTTGAACTCTGATTGGGGTCTACAATGACCAAATAAACAGCAAACGCAAACTAATAATGGAAACTATAATTGTTTCAGCATTTCGCTTGCCAAAACCCAATGTTTAAATCTGTTTGTTTTGCACCAGAACTCATTAATTAACAGATGATAATGAAAACAAAACAGTGTATCAGCTAGTTATCTTTAGCGTAAATTATGTCACGTTTACGTATGTTTTTATCTCTCAAATGTATTATGGGAACATACTATCGCGGATTTTGAAGCCATCTGCGTTAGGTATATCAAGATATACACAGATATACGTAAACAATAATTTGTATCGTAGGCCGGTATTCCTGAAATTTGGTGAAGCATGAATCTCTATTTAATTTGAGTGCAGATTTGGAGAAAATCCTTCGGTATTGAGTCGAGATTCGATCGAGAATACAAGCCTGTATCTGTGTGGTATAGTTTAAGCTTAAAATTTAGGTGTTTAACGAAGCGTATCACGCAAATTCCATGTCATTTTTTAACTCGTCAAGTACCTATTCGGATACTGAAACAGGGCCTTAGTCGAAAAACCATTCTTCGTGACTAAAGTGAGACAGCTAATATTACTGAAAGGTCAGCCACTTGATTCCTACTCGACTCAACAAAAGCTCGACTATGAAACCAGGGTTACACCTAATCACTTTCAAATACTGGCCGTTGCGCGTCGCTTCGGAATTTAAAGGACAGAGTGTGAAAAAAGTATAGGATCAGTATCAAACGAGGCTTTTTCTACTAGGAGTTTTAAAGAAACGTAAAGTTAATTCTAACAATTTATTAATCGGAGATGCAACTATCTTACATTTTGGTTTAATTTTTTGCGAGAAGCACCAATTGTATCACTAATATGTATGAATAAATTCTTAAAATCAAGTAGTATTGTGTGCGAATGCGAGTACTTTCTACTTGTATATAAAAATCTGTCAAATTTACGCTACCTTTAGTTCGCGCGTTCATGCTAGAACCATACAAGTTGTCATAATCATATTTTAAAAATAAACTTACAGGTAAAAACGATCTAAAATATTCATTGTTCCTCCTCTCGGCGACTTCGAGCATGGCGACCATATTTTATTATTAAATAAACACTTATTTAAAGAACATTTACAAATATTCACACCCACTTGCACACTTTTGGCACGACGGTCCTACCGTATGTTTTAACACAATATTAACACTCCTATATTATTATACATAATATCATACTAGTATTAATTTATTGCACTGAAAACTTCCATCGTGTTCACTATTTCAATCTTTGAGCATCGTCATTAGTCTCTTAACTAAAACTAGAACTAAAATATTGCTTTAACTAACACTCAGACCACACGTAATATTGTATTTTCGTCCCGTCTATTTTGCAAATCTTTGGGGTTACGCTACACTATATAATTACTGAAAGAATATTGATGTAACACTATTATGGAACACGACAACATGTATATGTTATATCACAACGAAAGACACAAACAAATAACTAATTGGAACTTCGGGGAGCGCGGGCGCACCGCGGACGCTGCGCGTGCGACTCGCCAACGATGCGAGCGCGTCGCCTCGCGATAATTTCGGCCAACTACAGATAGATCCGCGTCTTATCCTATATTTCTTCGCTATAATAACACAGGCGCCCGATGCTCCACAAATCTAGCTATTTATACACTCACAACATTTTTTTATTTAGATGCAATTCTCGTGTCGAAAGGAATCTTCAGATGTTTTTTTTGGACAGATGTTATGAAAATAGATGTGTTTATAGGAAGTGCCGTTAGCACTGAATGACTCGCATTATATTAGTTTTATTTAAATGTTATTGATAACGAGCTCAGATGTCGACAGGCGTTCATTAGGTTTCAAAGATAACAAGAACCGAGGGAAAATTATTATGATTAAAACGTTTGAACATTAACGGAATTTTCTTTGTATTTCGGTCAAAGATCAGAGACCTTAAACTAAGAAAAACATTCGTGCGACATTTTATCGTATCAATAAAAATATGAAACGCAATAATGATATAAATATCTCATACCTGGAGGAAGTAGAGATAGCTGCGTAATTTCTTAATCAAGCAATATTTGAATTTGAAGAGACGGTAGTCTGGCAAAATCTTTAAATCTGACGCTCCTAAATAGGCGAAGAGTAATGCAAAACAAGTTCAGTTACTGCGAAAGGTGGGAGCAAATGAAGCGAAGAAAGCACCGAAGGGAGATCCAAATATAACTCGGCTGAGTCAAGTGCACGATGTTGATTTTGAAACACTATTTAGTATAGTTGCTCTAACTATGTTTGAGATATAGACGAGGTCACTGTTAGCAGACAACTATTTGAGAACAGCGGATATCATGAAAACAGATTAACGACAATTTGTTTACGTGTCGAACCATTGATGTATCTGCAGCAACGTTTATAATTTGACTGTGAAGCAAAGCGCAATAGGTTGTGAAATCAAAACTAAATAGCAGGTTATCTTAATTTAGATTGAGCCGCCATACTTCATTGAGTGTTAGTTGCTATGATTTATATTAACGAACTCAATGAATGAACTAACGATGTCTTAAAAAATATGTTGTGTATCAAGCATTTACAAATGATAAATTCAATATTGAAACAGTTTTCGAGTACATCTGCAATACACATGTTTTTCTGTAAGCAAATAAAAAGGACATTGGCAAAATAAATGCAAAACGTATGTTTAGTTGGAATTGTTTCTATAAGTATCAATCTTGGGATCGTAAAGACTTCGAGGAGATTTATAGGACAGACTGCAAATATACGAGTACGAACATCCGACCGAAATAGTTCTGAACGATTGAAGAAGTACAGTTAAATGATGGATATTCCAATGAAGAGAGTTACATCGGATTTCTGGAAGCCTGGTAGCCTTTGATCAGTGAATTTGCTATCAAAACTGATGTTTCCTATTATGATAGTGAAATAGAAACAGCCAATAAAATCACTTAAATTGATAATAGACTATGTCTTTTAGAAAATGGACGTTCAAAGCAAAGTTGTCTTTTTAGCTTACGACATTTTCTACTAATGCCTTTAGAAGAAAGCAAATTCTGCGAAACATTTCGCATTACATACAACATTATTATAAGGAAACGGTCGCTCTATCTCATCCAACTACACAATAAAACAAACAGAAAAAAATCAAACAAACACTATAAATCATACAGCTACATACTCAAAAAGTGCATTTATAAATCTAGACAACTACAGAATAAGAAATATCTTGACACTAATAAAAATATATGTAAAGCCACATGGACAGTGATTAATGAAAACATTGGTGACGTTAGTTCATTAACACAAATTGACAAAATAATCAGCAATAATCGGACATATGAAGACCCTAAGGAGATAAGTGACAAATTTAATCAGTTTTATATACAATTGACAAATAGCAAGAATTTTAAATATAATAAAGACGAGATAAACAAAACTATCGAGACTAATAGCGAACATACAATATTCTTAAAACCAACTGATACGATGGAAATAGTTCAAACAATTAAAAATCTTAATAACACAAATGCAGCAGGAGTGGATGACATAACAACCAATGTTATTAAATTATGTGCACCATACATATGTCAACCACTGTCTTATCTAATAAATTTATCATTTGAGGAAGGTGCATTTCCACACATATTGAAAAATTCAGTTATTAAGCCGCTTTTCAAAAAAGGAGAAAAAACTGACATGAATAATTATAGGCCAGTGACGCTTATACCAATCATGTCAAAAATCTTTGAGAAAATTATGCTCAAAAGGCTTCAAGACTTTACAACAAGTTTTCGGACATTTAAAGATGAGCAATTTGGGTTTAGACAGAATTGTACCACTTCATTGGCATGTTTCAATTTGATCAAAATTGTCACCCAGGCTATAAATGATGGTTTACCAATCGTGGCGATTTTCTTAGACATGAGTAAGGCGTTCGATTTTGTAGACCACAAATTGCTCTTACATAAACTAGAAAAATACGGAATACGAGGCAAAGCAAACGACTGGTTGAGAGATTACCTAAATGACAGAAAACAATGTGTGGAAATTTCTAAAATACATAATAATAAGAAGGGCTTACATAGAGGTGAATATCGACTAAATAATTTTGGAGTGCCACAGGGTAGTGTATTGGGACCTTTTTTATTCCTCTTATATATTAACGATCTCCCAAATATGATTTGCCATAACACAATCTTGTTTGCCGATGACACAACTCTCATTGTGAAATGTGAAAATGCAGACACGTATGAGCAAGACATAAACAAAGCATTAGACAAAATAATACACTGGTTAAATTCTAACAACTTACAAATTAATATGGAAAAAACTAAAATGATCCAATTCCAAACCCATAAAAGAAAGTCATTGACGTTAAAGGTTAAATATAATGACACTATGATTGAACAAGTGGCAAGTACTAAATTTCTAGGGATAATGTTGGATCAGAATTGCGACTGGAAAACACACGTCGATTACGTCTGTGATAAACTCGACAGATTTGTATACGCAATAAAAAGATTAAGAGTCACGGTATCAACAGAAGCTGCTCTTTGTGCTTATCACGGATACGTTTCGTCCGTACTCGCTTATGGTCTCTTGTTGTGGGGTAATTCGGTGGAAATTACAAAAGCGTTCAGAGTACAAAAAAAATGTATACGTGCAATCTGTGGGGCCTGGTATACGGATAGTTGTAAGCCCTTGTTTAAAAAGTGCAATATTCTGCCATTGCCGTGTATGTACATTAGAGAATTATGCCTATTTGTAAAACAACATCCGGAATATTTCATTAAACACAAAGATGTAACCAAACGAAATGTAGTTCCTAGAAATAAAAATAAATTTAAACATGAGCTCTGTGTACCGCAATGTAGGCTCGAATTGTATAAAAGGAACTCGTACATAAATGCTGTAAAAGTATATAACAAATTACCGGACGCTTTTAAAGACCTACCTTTGACCATGTTTAAAAAAAAAGTAACGCAATGGTTAAAAGACAAATGCTTTTATAATCTTAATGAATACATGTCACATCGCGGAGAGGGAAATAGAAATCAATAATATTGGTATATACCTTAAAATAATTACTGATGTTCGAATTAATATTTATGACATTATCAATTACAATTTACTATTTTTTATACATAATTATATTCTTAATCTGACATTTTATTAAACTTTATCTCTGATGACATAGGTATAACTTTGACATCAATGAAATAATTTATTTTTTCCTATATATGCATGACATCTTATTTTGTTGTTGCTGACGATTTATTATTATTATTTTAATTTTGTTCTAAATGCACGTAATTAGAACAATAACGTGGTGCATATTAAAATTATATACATATTTGCACACCATATGTAATGGTAGAATGTAAAGGGCCCATTATAGTTTTAAGATCATACTTTGTAAACCTACATTCTGGCAAATAAATAGATTTTGATTTTTTTGATTAGGAATCCATTTCGTATCACAAATGTTTTGTTGCCAGTAGTTACTTTGAATGTATATGACCAGAACGCGCAAACGATGCAGCTTTTTGTTACCCTGGCGTATTGCTAAACGATCCCCCAAAGCCGCACTCGTCCAAAACATATTATTGTGAATGTAATTCTTGTGCCAAAAATACGCCGCGTCGAAGCATCGGTTGCCTTCTTTTTATTCGCTATAAAATGCATCACGAACAACACAATATCGTCTGGAATGTCTTCGATGCTAGCAACGTCAGCTGCAAACGACTGTGTCTAAGTGGTTGTCTCAAATATCCAGAATTCCTTTTCCCTTTCTCCAACAGGAATTTAAAACCCTTTTTAATTTTGTAATGGATGGGAATCTCCTAAATTAAGTCGGTCCAACAATGATTGGTTATTTTTAGAATCTCATTCCGTAACCGTCACGTTGGGGTGACGTCTAAACAAATTAACCCAACAACTCCATTGGAATAGACACTATTTAATTAAGCCTGAAAAATGGCGGGGCTATGCGGGAGAACCGCATCAGATACACTCCATTAAAAATAGGACAGAGTTGGGGACCAATTTATACCTTGTCGGGATAATTAAGGAGCCGCAGAGCGCAATCAAATCGAAGTAAGGGCACGTCACGTAAAACTTCTACGAGTTATTACAACAGAACACATATTAATAACCCTTGTACCCAAAGGATCTGACGAGTGTTTTGGCTACATAGAGATAGATGCATTCAGATTTTATCGTTTCTAATCAACGAGTAAAATTCAACATCTTTTTTTAATAATGGACATAATCTCGAAAATAATCGTGAAGAACAAATTGGTGTTGCAGAAAATTGGGAACCGATTCCATCTACTGAAGGTGCCCAATTTCGTAACGATTTTATTGAGGAAGTATAAAAGGGAGCCTGTTATACTTAAGATGAGAGAAAATGAGTTGTCGTCACATTATGTAGGCAAGCTCAGGTCATTGCAGCTGAGGCCGTGATCAAAAATAGATGAGCTGTCCTGTAGTGATGTAACGTTTTGTTTCATCGACGTTGATCTAGTATTTGAGTTAAGGCTCGACCGAGATGGGTTTTTCGTTCTCGGCCGAGACCGAGACCGAGACCGAGAATAAAATAATATCTCGGCCGAGACCGAGAGCCGAGAACGAGAATAGAAAAAGCGTGAATTTTTTTTTTTATACTGTTTGCTTTTTAATACACTACTAATTGTTTAACAAAATTAATTGTTTTAATAATCAAAGTTAAATAACATTATATTATAACATAAAAAAAGCAATTTTTCGGCATTTTCGCCCTTCAAAGAATGTCGTCTCTCGTCATACAATTGTCCAGCTTTGCTAAAAAGTTGTTCACTTGCTACGCTAGTAGGCGGCGCAGATAAAAACTTATTTGCTGCGGGCTTAAGCACCTTATAAGGCGACGAAAACCAATACTCAAAAATATTAGCATTTCTTTGCAGTCTTGGCTCTCTAAGAAAGCTTTCTAGCGCTATTTCGATCACAGAGCTTGAACTGTATTCGTCATTGGTCATTGGCTCGTCTTCCAACTCTATCGAATCATGAGCTGCCCATAAGTTGGATTGACTTGTTGCAGCCATGTTTGACGAGTTAGTTGAAGATGCCCATGTCGTCTCACGAGAATCTGATCCTACATTTTCATTGAGAGTGAGAGTCTCGATAATATGAAGTTTGGCTGAGTTAACTTCGCTTTCAGTTAGATATTTAGTTTTAAACCGTGGATCGATCAGTGTTGCAGTAACTAGTGGCAAACAACTTTTAACAAATGAAAACCGCTGATTAAGTGCATCCAGTAGCTTGCTCTTCATCGTCTCTGCGTGATTTCCAATTTCATTATCATCTTCCTGGTCATTAAAGGACTGAATGTTTTGTGTTGGCGTTGGCGCCAATTTTCCATTCAACATTGCCACCAACGGTATTACCACTGAAACACAGGACGAGTCGGAAAAGATATCCAACGTGGCTTGGTAAAAGCATTGCAAAACGTTCACTATATCTTTCATGAAATTCCATTCATCACTGTTAATTTCTAGTATGCCTCCTTTTTCAATACGGTATAGGTTCAAAGCATTTTTTTGCTCAAGCAGTCGTTCCATCATTAAGTAGGTACTATTCCACCGAGTTTCGACATCTTGAAAAAGCGCATGCTCCGGTAAATTTAAGGTTTTTTGAAAGGTACTTAAATGTCTTCGAGCTTGTTCACTCCTGTGAAAATGGCCGACTACTTTATGACATTTTTTTATCAGCGTTTCAACTTCTGCAACCGAAAAAATGGCATCATGGATCGTCAACTGCAGAGTATGAGCAACACAACCCAACGATGTGAATTCAGCTACTCGAGTGGCGCGGACCATGTTGCGAGCGTTGTCTCGTACAGCCAAGTGAACTTTTTTTGCAATGTTATAAGTTTCGGCAATTTCTTTGAGTTTTTCTGCTATATAATCGCCAGTGTGGTCGTCTTCCAGAACAGTCGCAGCCAGCACCACTTTAAGGCGCTGTTCTTTCCGAACGAAATGGGCAGTAAAACTCAGCAGCGAACAAGTTTTTGTAGGATTTGACCATATATCAGTAGTAAAACTTATCCAATCAGCTTTCATTAACAGAGATACCACTTTGGCTTGAACCTTTTCATGTTTCAGGCATTAACTGACTGCGAAAGTATTTTTCGGACTTCAATTTGTATCGTTTTGGCCCAGATGGATCAGCGAAATTCAAACGTTTAAATCCTTCAGCTGACACTGTAGTATAAGGTTGCATGTCCACAATTATGTAATCCATAATTGCTTTATCAATTCGTTTGACAATCTGATGATCATCAGGCCATTTTGCTGAAGGCGGATGAGATATTAATTGTTCTATAGTAGGTTGATGCTTTTTATCATTATTATCAATATCAATATTAAGGCGCACGGGCTTTGAAATAGCCGGTTTCAAACTATTTTCGTGAGCAATTTCAGCCAGTTTATTCTCATAGTGTTCATATTCAGATGAATGATATTTCGACAGGTGCAGTTTCAAACCTTTGATAGTCTGATGTTTGGGCTGAAGACTGCCTAATGACACCGTTTTACTACACGACTTACAAGTAGCCTTTGATGGATGTAATACAATATTTTTTTCATAATATTCCCAAATAGGATTTACTTTAGGCATATTTAGTTTTCATCTGCAACAATACAATATTATACCTTCTTAGTAAACATAAACATTAAACACATTAAATCGAAACAAAACTGAAAAAATAGCACCTGATAAGATTGTTGTTTAAAAAACAAATAAGTCGTTAACTTAGATCAAAACCAATTTTCGATTAATTTTACTAAGAAACGGTACCTAACCTACGTATCGTATTTGATTTTAGCAAAAAGCTTTGCAAGTGCTATAGGTACCTATTGACAAACAAACCATGTGTTTAGTTATTTTTAATTGTAGGTATTTTATTAATTATAAATCTTACGTATTTTCAGCAAAAAACATACGCATAACGTCACAAAACCCTATCAATCTGTAATATATATTTAATTTACTTATATTTATAAAAACAACTTACCCGCTTTATATTCCACCGCAAAACTATAAGTAATGATCTTGCTTTCACCAAACCAGTGTAATTAATCAATTTACAAGTATCAACAACAAGTAATCACAGCAAGTAGCAACACAACACTTAAAAGAACTTATTTTAATTTACTGTGTTAAAACAAACTTCCACTCATTACTATTGTAAACATAAACAATTACAAATACTGCTCGAATGGGGCGAAAGCGGCCGGCCGCAGTTCGCCAGCCGGGACTTCAACCAATCACAATTCAGCTCTCTCACGCACTTACACCAATCGACTACGCGCTGCGGCGCGTTGCCACGCGCGGTAAAATTTGAATGCCGATCCGAACAATGTTACAATCTCGGTCATGACCGAGAATCTCGGCTATAATTAGCCGAGAACCGAGACAAGTTTCTCGGTTGGATTTGTAGCCGAGAATGCCGAGACCGAGACCGAGACCGAGATCTCGGTCGAGCCTTAATTTGAGTAGATGTATGAACACATATTGCTTGACACTTGTTTCATTAGTGTAAAGAGGCCAGTGGTCTAATTAAAACAATGTTTGGTGCATGCATCTCTGGATGTTTGTTTACTTACGGCTTTGATTCGCAGTGCTTATTTGAGAAGCAATGTGATGTTATGTGCGTGTTCAAAATTACATAAGATCATGTCTGTAATGTCTGTTCCATTTCTTCAGATATTGTATCGACCTATTTAATTTTATCTAAAAAAAGAATTTCAATCATTTTTTATTCATTCTGTCTGCATCCTTCTACTACTCAGTCATCTATTGAACTACATATATCTATTGAATGTAACACTAATCATCTCATTCGTCATCTTACACCTGGTTCACTCCCCATTAATTTATCGACCCGTGCGTAATTAATTCGATCAAATCCTAATAATATTTCCTCTGAGCCGTAGGACCATCACCATGTGAACGTTCACCCATCCATCTTGAAGACGAATCTGTCTTCCCTAATTGATGTGCCCGGGACACAGACACGACCGCCCAGTGACACGCGTCACACACAACTACGCATTTCCGTTACAGAATCACTTTTATTTATTGCTTTTTTTCATTTTTTCGACGGCAACACCGATCATGGTTCTAGGAAGCGACTTGTTTGAAACTTTTTTCTTTGTTTTAATATACGTGAGTGCTGAATCTCGTATAAAAGTTAAACAACGGTCGACAATCCGGATTCCTTTCATGATAATGTTAAGAAGTTTCCTACTTCCATGAAACTAAGTGTATTGGACTGGACAGACATTTGTTCACAAGTTTATTGTGTTATTTTTACTATTGAGCCAGAAAATGGTAGTTTCATAAGTTTGTATTAAGACTCGATGTGGTTTATGGATTATTTTCTCTCAATCCAACTTTGAACAAAAGGTTTCATTGTACTGTTTTCTCGTTTATAACTTTGGTAGCTAAAGTAAACACGGAGTTTCTGAACAGCATCAGAAGCTCAGAACTTTTTGTGAATGATAACCTGCGGGCGAAACGACTAAAATACTTTCTATCAGAGCTATTGAGAAAAAGGATAATACCGAATAGATAAGAAAAACGATAAATTAATTTTACTTTCAGTTACAACTGGTCCGATTAGGGTGAAGTTGGCAAACAAGTGAAAGTTGATCTTTTGTTAGCACTTATCATTCGCGCCTCGATCTTAACGGTGTGTTAAATATAGCCCCTGGTCTGTTATCTCGGGTGTTTGCTTATTATCACTGCCCATGACTTTTGTTATCTATGGTTTGGTACTTTTAAAAATAATGTATGATCGAGGCAACGAAAAAGCCTGATAACTTTTGTTGTAGTTTCTGAATTCACAAAAAGGAAAACTGGGCTTTTTTCTTTCGATTTTTTGTTATTTGAATTCGAAAGCGTCGTGAGTTCAGTATTATTCTAATAATACAATATGACAACAACAAAAAGATGCTGTAACAGAAAACCACGGAACTTTCAGATTCTCTTTTAAAACATTAACACATAAGGATTTTCCTGAAATCCATTTATCAAGTCGGCTTAATCATGTTTTGGCTACAGTCTCGAATCGTTAAAAAAAAATCACCAAAAAAGAACACATTCAACGAATTGGGCAAGAATGAACAACTTTATTTATTTTTAAATGCCCAGTAAGAAAATTGGGCCTCTTTGTTACACGTTCTTAATAACTCTTTGGACAGAAAAAGATTTCGTAAACAAAGAACTGTCACTTTTGAAAGCGTGATAATTCTTTTGAAGTCTTTGAGAATATTATACATCAAAGTTGGAAAGTTTCAGCCAAGGTTATAGCTGATTCAGATCTTGGTTATCACAAGATGACAGTTTTTTGTTCCTCAATTTTTTTCCACCGAATAATGTCGTCGCATTCTGCGGTTTGTGCCAAACCTGACGCTGAATGAATACGAGCGCACGAATCGTAAAAATTACGTTGCATTCGGTGTCATACAAACGGTTAGAGCGTTATTTACGACACTTAAAATGAGTCAGTCACACTCTAAACTCTCGTACGAAACCGAAAACAACGTAATGTCGTCGACAAATTTTTCGTGACGCACAATTCTTCGGGTCATATGGCTTTTCCCTGCCCCTGTTCCCGTCAATATATATATGTTCATTAGGAGTAGTATGTCCGCACGTGCATCGCATAGGACGTGGCTTCATTCCCTGACGTTACAGGAAGTGGTGCAGTTTCCCATGCAACGTTAAAATGTACGCGAGCTTCAGATTTATTTATAGAAGACTTGTTCATGGGAAGAATGTTGTGATTGTGACGTATGAGTTCTGATGTTGTAACCATCTTGTATGATATTAGTTGTCTTGTTGCTTTATAGCGTGGGAGCCGTAGAGATTATAAGAAAAATGAGGATTTTGGAAGTAGTGGGGGTGTTCATGTGTACTCGTTGTCATCTGCCTAGCGTTTTCCCAACTATGTTGAGGTCAGATTCCAGTCAAACTGGAAGCAGCTGAATAGGTACCAGTATGTACGTGAAACGACTATTAAGCCCGACTAGGTGACACGATACGACAAGGCGAAAGACGGTAAGATGGTCAGACTTTCGGACTTCTGTTTACCCGTAAAAGCTGCAAAAATGTAAAGGAAGTGTTGCTATGTTATCTGCCCCTACTTACAAATATACGAATGAAATCCCCGAAGGGTTAGGCAAAGGTGTACATAATAGTACACCCACATTTCGCCAATTATGTTTAAGTCCCATGTAAAAGGGGGCCAGCCTATTGCCATTTACCGGTCACAAATCCAGACTCCGCGGCTGCTTCTGAGAAATTCCTAATGGAAAAATCCATTAATACTTTGCTCGACCCGGGAATCGAACCTCATGCTCAGCAGTCGCGTTTTCGATCACTACACCATCGAGCCAGTCAAGTTTTTTTCCGTAAGTCATAAAGTTGAAATACATTATATTCTCGTAATCATGAACAATCCAGCTAGACGAAGGTGGGTGTCGTTCCCCAGTCGTACTTAGTCATAGTTCCTGACTCACAATTTACGCCACCCACGAAACTTAAGCTCATCTATTTACAGACGAGACTTGAATTTAAATGTAAATTAAGATACAATTGCACTTCTATACACTTGCTAAATAACGGCGTATCACAATTTCAAGTATTTTTAAGGAAATTCTTAATACATTGCTTCTAATTCTTCTATGTTTGACATCATTGAACGCGATGTTTTTGAATTTTCAAAATGAAAGGCATTGCAATCGTTTCTTATGCAAATATCCCGCTGGACCTGCTTTCAATAAAAATCACCATTCGCGTTTTAATTTGTGTCTTCTTTAGCCAGCACAAACTTTGTATGGTTAACTTTACTGAATTCTGCATAAAACGATCCACAAAACACGTCCACTGTCAGATACAGGGCTCGAGGCATCGTCATCATGCCACAGAAGCTAGAATATCCTAGTTTTGGTTAGCTTGGTAGGTGATTCTAATACCAGGTAGATCTTCCCGTTTATATGTTCGCAGAATTTTCACAAATTTCAGTAACCAGATACTGAAAAATAAAATAAAATGTAAATATTTCGCTAATCAACACAACATATCCGTTGTAACATAAATCTGTAACAAATAACTATGCTTTCTATTGACATATCCGGCTTTTAACCGACGCACGCGCATGCATCTCATGCCAATATGGCCGACCAAACATCTGCGATGTTCTACCTACGTATTTATAACTACCCTTGTTACGATTTTGGAAGAATTATATTTCCTGTTGTAACTCGATAATTGCTAGGTTCGTTTGGAAGCTGATGATGGTTCTGGTGATATAGGTCACCGAAATTTTCGTGAAATAAATACTTATTATTATTATTATTTGAAAAGGATTAATAAGCCTTTCCCGAAAACGCTACTCCTCAGGCAGTCACGGAACCACTGGAAACTTAGTTTGTTAAAAATAGGTTTTTTACTAACAGGAATGTAAGCTTCTTGCACCTTTACATTATTATTTTATACCTACTAAATAAGGCTCATATCAAGTTGGTCTTGTCTTCCTGCCCTTGTCCCAAACTACGTTTTTTTCTTGCATTCTCTTCTGTCAATCGTCACGCATTTACTCGTTTTTCTTTAATATCATTCCTCACACAATCCATTGCATCGTTTCCTAGATCTTCCAATCATATCAAGTTAATGAACTGTTTACGAGAAGTTGGCAAAAAATTACATTATAAGCGAAAGTTCTTTAAATTGACCCCTGTTACTGTGACACACAGTTAGCACTAATAGGCTAACTAAAACTCTTCCTGGATATGCTCTACATATTTAAACTATTAACGAGTCTACTCCAGCTTGCACTGCTGTGCCAAAAACAGGCGTCCTATTTTCAGACAAATAGTGTGGCCGTTTCTATCTTTCTTTCAAGGACCTTTTAAAAACTACTTTCCAGGTTGCAAAAAGCACATAAAACGCAGTTGTGTTCTACGCGTTTTTTTGAAATATTTCAATTAGCTTGATAAAGATACAAATATCCGTATTAAAGATCACATTTTCAAAAGAAAAATCTCTATTTCATAAACATAGCTACCTACTTAAAACCTTTCATAATTACCTAAGAAAAGGGCACAAGTCCCGAGCATTCTTCGCCAGTGTAATGTTTTGAAAGCATGTCATATTTTAAGGCGAGTCGGCTTCTTCCCTCATTAGCGCCCCACTAATGACGCAACGATTTATTTGAATGGCACCAACAACAAATAACTACAGAAAATGCCAACAAGCGGTTTTTGTAGGCAAATGTATGAATATCTTATAGGATACTTTTGGAGCTTTGAAAGTAAAAACGAAGGCAGAAAATACAGTTCGGTTGGCAGAGAGTACGTGTTAAAATTATCTCACGTAAGCTGACTCTTCACCTAGCCTAGACGGTAAAAGAAACCAATTGGCCAATAAAAGAAAAGCTTACTAACGTAATCTCCAATTCTAGGCGATCAACACTAGGTATAAACCGTTAAAGCTGAAGCCAAAATCTTCGCACACGGTAAAATCTTGCAAAACATGACAATTTGGCACTTACACATCGCAGTTATTACTAGCGTAATACCAGTATAATCTAGCTCAGGTCGACTGGAATGTCTTAGGGAATGGACTATTAGGGACACGGCAAGGTCATCCCGGGATACCCCCAAATGATCCCGGTCCAATTCCACGAATACGTGGAATAGCGGGAATTTTTGTTTACGCATTCTTGTCGCGCGACAGGAATAAAAGGTGAGATTATATTCGACGCGATGACTGCGACGAGTAGTGATGTGCACAATCGAGTTAGCTATCGATTGCTTCGTTAGCTCGCATTGTCATGTAAATGTCGTTACATCAATTATGGCATTGACAAGATGAGTGTGTAATTGTATTGTGTGGTATACACGCAGGTTACTGAATAGTACTTTGTTATGTTATTTGTAGCCATAATATAAACAGCATAACAATATTCATGTCCTTTGCAGAGAGAGGACTACTTTATTAACGTGGAACGATTTTCAGTAAGTTCCCGACCTATGTATGTATATTGTGACAAAATATTAATGTAGTTCAATAAAAGTTAACCAATAATTAGGGTCTACTAAAGCATGCAAGAAATCTAAATCATCGATACGAAATTACTCAGTTTGTTAAGCGTGCAGTTTCTAACAAAAGATATTCCAAATCCTCTCCGTTTAAACATTTTCAATTAAAACCTCTCTCCAATTACGCCGAGCAGTTCCTTCATAAAAAAAATCACGAACCCCAAAGTTATTTCAGTAGTGAGAAGTGGGACTACGTCCGCATGACCCAGTGCACTAGGTACTTGAGCCCGCTAACGAATGAAAACATTCCATCGCCTCAACCACAGCTGTAAATCAGGTAAAATGGAACATTCCATTTATTTTCTATTTGCCTTAGTAATTGAATGTATTTTCAGAAAGTTTAAAGTTAATTAATTAATAGATTGATTGGATTTTTGATGTTGTTCAATCATTGTTCTTTGATTGTAAAATTTTTTGTTTAATCGAATATTGATATTTCTATTTCTTAATGGATAACTGAAATGCTTGTAGAAACATAAACATTTAAATTTATTTAATTTTGACATTTTCATTATAGTTATCACTGATAGAATTTGACTTTATCCAGACTCTAAGGACATTAATTTATAAAGACAAAAGCACATAAATAAATAAAAAACATTGAACACGAAACCCTAACACAAAGGTAAATATTACCTAGGTACTTAACAGAACATTCCATGACAACGAATTAACAAAACTGTAAAATGTAATGTCCCATAATTACAATAAAATTATCCGTCGATAACGTACGCCCATCCCTATAACTAAGACAGATGGCCGTCACTAATGAATGAATATTACAGCCATAGCTTTTCGCCTTGAGCCCGCACACATACGCACGGAAAGTTCATACACACATACGCACAGAAAATTCACGATTACAAACATCGTGCTTTATTTTTATCGTCTTCTAACGGCCCTTCAGAATATCCGAACTGAATAAGAAGAGATTTAATAAATGTAAAAGTTAGTGACAAAATACTACTATCTACGTAACTAGGGCACCTATATACCTATAATACCATAGGGTATTTACTATAACTCAGATGAATGACGAAAAGGCTTACGTAGAAGGCGTCATTGCTGCCAGTGGCCATTTTTATTATAGAAACGTGGCTGTCTTTTCGTTTAGAGAGCTTTACCGCTTTGTTCGTCTTCGAACTTTAGAACAAGAATTATTTCTCATATGCATACTTAATCATCGTTCTCTTGCCCTTACACCAATTTATTTGGCCGACAGCCCGTCTTCTTCTTCCATACTTCTCTATTACTCGTCATCTCAGCAGTTACCTCCTTTCTAGCTATATCATCCTTCACACTGTCCATCCATCGTTTCTTTGGTCTTCCTCTACTTTTATACACATCCACATTCATACGCAATACTTTCCCGTAAATAGTAATTGTAGTAGTAAAATATATATTTAGTATATTTAATAATAGTTTACAGGCACTGGTTACATAAACTGGTTCGCCCTTGCAAGACAATGTAAACAGCACGGCGGCGTATTATACACGTAAACCACACGTAGATTCCCGCGGATATAAACCCTATATCAAATTGGGAGACTTTATTTTCATTCAAGAGGCGCCGGGTTAGTTTCAAATTGGAATATTTGGGATATAAATGGTACGTTTTTCTTTTACGGGGTATGCAACTTTACTAGCGGACCGTGCTCAGAATTTTTACATGTATTTTACTGACATGGCATTTATAGATCTTCGACAGTCGTTACGGGTAGGACAATCTTACCCAGTACCTGGGTTGTGGAGGTCAGACAGGCAGTCGCTCGATCGGTGTAGGTATTTCGAGATTCGATTCTGAGCTCCATCAATACGAAATGCTTTGCAGATACATTGCCAGTCAGTCAGGCCGGCTATCTAACTAGCTACAACAAGAGTCGAGCTATTCTTATACAAGTTTAACATCACTTTACGTAACGTAACGTGTTTTTTCTTTCTTTCTTAAACGACTTCAAAAAAAGAAGGAGGTTCTCAATTCGGTTGTTTTTTTTTGTGTTTGTTACCTCATATCTTAGTCATTTATGAAACGAAATGAAAAAATCTTCTGTTATCTGAAAGGATATACTTTCCGAATGGTCCCATAGAAATTTTATCAAAATCAGTTCAGTAAAAAAACATCGGTCGGTCGGTTTTTAAATCAGAATATCTAGTAAAAATATGTTATCCAAGCACAAGGCTTTGTGTGTAATACGATAACTAAAAGGTGTAAAATAAAAACTTTTATAAAAAAAATAACCCGACTTCCAAAAAAAAAAACCAATAAAAATGGAAAATTACTTTACTTTCGTAACTCGGTGGCAAAAAAGTCAATGAAGCAAACAATAGTCAACCGACTTCCGAAAGTAAAGTTTTTTTCCATTTTTAGTGTTCCTTTTAAGAAGTCGGTTATTTTGCTTTTAAATAAGAAAAGAATAGTTCTTTCCTCCATCTCACACAGTTACAGAGTACGATTCCGGATGTGAACCTGTGTTATCCCGACATTTTTACAGTTGTGTCGCTTCAGAAACAGTCCCAAAGCGGTCTGTTAAAATTTTATATCTCCCACGGGAATAGAAGGCGATATTGATAGGGGTGGCGAACGGATATTTCGATCCGGTATTAGATTTTAAAATTTTGATTTTATATGTGTTGGAAGACTACGCTCTATGTTATGATCAGCTGTCTTCAAAATCCGTTGCAAAATGACTGGAAATACTTGATTGTTACATTGTTACAATACTTGTATCCCGTAAAAACCAAACTTGACTAAAATCAAACGCTAATTTGCCAGTAAAATCGAATCATGTTATGCTTGAATAGCTTTTTTGTTGAGATACCTTCTACCATTCCCGAATGCCAAAGTGCCAAACACTATAATAGGCACAGAGCTTGTCGATCTTCAAAATCAAATCTCGACAGGATATTCACCACCCTACCAAACCATCCTCTCATCTTTCATGCACTCAGATAAAATCTGGCATCCCTACTACCGATCAATATAGTAATGACAAGCCCGCATGTGACGTGTACGCGAGATGAATCCTAAGGTCAACGGCCTATAGGCGATATTGGCACTTACATATCAAGCCTAAATCGTAACCCTCACGAAAACACTGGACTCCTACAATCAGGGACATATTTTCTTTCTTGTTTTTCTAGTCTGCAATGTCAACAAACTTGAGTTAGAAAGAATGCTAGGTAAAGTTCTAGAATATGTAAGTTTTCTACATGTTTTCCCGAAGGTGGTTTCCAGGGGTGAATGTACTGTTATTATTGTACTGTCAGCATCAAAAATAGATGATAATTTTAGAATTCCAAGTATGTATGGCTAAATAATAACCGCCACTCGGATCAATCTTCAGGTTAGGCCACGATTGCCTGGGTCGGTCTGTGGATGGGTGACCACCCATTACATACCGAATTTCCTCCGTGCCTCGGAAGGCACGTTAAGCCGTCGGTCCCGTTGGCTGCCCGTACCCGTACCGGTAACTTCAACGGGGTTAACATAAGCTTTTCGTCATAAATGCCAATCCAATAACAGCCCTTTCACACGACTTCCATCATTGACGATCCGTCATAAAACACGATACGTCATGACGGATGGACGTTCTCATTGCATGCGGAATAGTGTTTCATCACGATCCGGCAAAAAAAAAAAACGAATTGGTGTTCACATTAGTTCCGTGATTTTACGGGAGCGAAAGAGAAAAGACGATAAGTACGTCAAAAAAAAAACCATACGTCTTCGTATGAACGGGCTGTATGTCGTTTTCCATCCAACGGGGATAGAAAAGTTAAAAAGTAAATCGCCGATAGAAAGTCACTTTTTCTAGGCCCTTAGGATTTAAACCTGAACATGAACTGAACATTCAATTATAAGTAGCATAATTTGGCACCATTTAATGATAGATTTAACAAGATATTAAACCTATTTAAAGCCGATAGTTAGGGCTGTACTGATGTTATATTGAGATAGTAATGGCGCAAACGCATACTGTGATGCCAAATAGTTTCACACTCCATTAAATACATCGAGACGTGGAAAGTTCGGTGCTCATTAGCGGATAGCTATTACCCATAAATAATGCAAGCTTGGATATCTTTAGCATTTACCAATTCTGTTTTTGCTTGTTATAGAAGAAATTGCCTTATTAACAATATAGAATCTTCACTTTCATTCATTGGGAACCATTCTCCTGCACTTATCGCAATTTATTTGGGGTCGACGGAGAATGTCCTTTTCTTCCATGCTTCTCTACCACTCGTCATATCATCAGACACCTCTTTTCTTGCCATACCAACCTTTACATAGTCCATAGTCCATCCATCATTTCTTTGGCAACCTTAACATGCAAATAATTAGATTCGTCGTCTTCGCCTCTTCTTGGTGATAAGTAAGTAACGTTTTGTCTTTCTTCAAAGGCGTCGCCCACTGTTTGAGTCTTTTGCCAAACACATTACACTTACATGCAAAGACACGATCTCTTTGATGAAATGTGGAAATGAAAATGTGCTAGCCTCTATTGGTTTAGTTACGAATGTGAGGTTCGACGTGAACACGTTACCATTAATGATTCTTTTGATTGCTACATGGTACGGATGTTTTACAATTTTTTTTTTCGTAAATTGGTACGTCTCTAGAGGTTCGTTAAAAGAGTTTCTGGCTGGAATAACTTCATTAGTATTATGTCTACAATAAATGTGATTGTGTTTTGTAATAACAGTAAAACGAAACGATGGCTGTTCTCTGTGTAAGATGATATTGCTAAAGAAGAAATACTGATAGTGCGACTAATAGAGAAGTTTGGAAGAGGAACTGCTTCTAAGTATACGTAAATCTTTCGGAATATATTCTAGTAGAAATTATTGTCCAAATGACAGTAATAAACTGCACAGTTGAATGAAAACCAAAGTTATCACACAGATACCCACAATAAGCGACTTTGTTTTATACTGATTAAAGATGCTACTGCAATATGGTTCTATAACACATCTACAAACAGTACAAACGACGTACCAATAAGACTTGAAATGAAATCTCAGGCACACGTCCTAACTCGAATGCCTTTAGGCTAGCAAGTAAATGGGTCTCCCGGGAATTGCATTGCCGTAGTCCTAGGCCGAAAGGTTTCGACCTTTGACCAATAGAGCTTCTATTGACTGGCTTTCGATTGCTTGACGTTTTTAATTCATTGCGTACCTATGTATGTGCTACGAAAATTTGATCTTCTTTCTTTCTTTCTTTAAAGTTTCTATAATGTTTAATTTCCATGTTCAAAGTAAAACTAGTACATATATGAAAATTTTAATTTAAATGACCCCACCTACAGTACTGTCCTGCCCATCCTGCACAACCACTTACACCTTTCAGGATTTACTGACATACTGGTCCAACACCATTTGAGTTTCATCGACACGAAAAGAAGGAGAAGAATTATAATTCATAACATCACGCCTGCAATCTCCGAAGGGTTAGGTAGAGGTGTACCTACTTAATAGTACACCCACATTTCACCAGTTATGTTTAAGCCCCATGTAATAGAGGGGGCGAGCCTATTGCCATCAACCGGGCACAAATCCAGACTCCGTGGCTGCTACTGAGAAATTCCTAATGGAGAAACTCAATAACACTTTGCCCGACCTGGGCATCGAACCAGGACCTCATGCTCAGCAGTCGCGCTAGCAACTACTAGATCAACGTGGCAGTCCAAATAAAGAGAGAGGGAGCGGAGTTTACATTATAATTCACACCATTATAATTCACATCCATAATCATTACAGAATAACAGTGTTATAATTTCATTAAACTAAGTGCTAATTTCAGTACTAGAATCGACCTAAACTTTAGTACTAATAAAAATTTATCAGCCTCTGAAACGCCGTTAAAGCCAAGGCAAGGCGTCCTCACAATACTTGTGTTTTCACTCAATTTAGTTTCGCGTGTCTCTTATTGGCATTATGGCCACTCCAGCATAATGAAGCGAAATCACGGCATGTTTGTATGAATTACTAAGATTAAATAACGTGACTGGCGAAAAGTAAAAAAAAATGGAGTTTGTAATAATGAGTGCGAATTTTAGTCATGTTCGAGGTTGGGTAATTTTTTTAAATGTAATCTAAGTAGTAGATATGAACAGTAACTTAGGTGTTTTTTTTTTTTATAAAACTGTTGAGGCTGTATTCGTACAAAAGGTACCCTTTTATCTCTTTGGTACGCTTTTAGTGTTAAAGTGGAATTCTCATCTGTTAAAATGATGAAGTCATAAATCAATCCTGTTGAAGGTCGTTGTGGAAGAAATCAGGGTTCGAAATTGTCAAGATAATTATTTTCTTTGATAATTATCACTTTGACCCGGGAAGAAATACGTCTTAAAAGTTTATTGCCACTTGTCTTAGACCCCCGGATGTCGGCATTTTTAACTTGACCACAAGCTCTGATAGTTAAAACAACAAGCGTTTAAATTAGAGGTCTTGTCATTTTGTTTTCGTGTTCTTAACAGCCAACCTTTGTAATTGATACTCATATCTTGGGGTGCATAGAAAATAACTAGTCCGCTATCTCTGGAAGTCCGCCATATTGGATTTAGAATGACGCCAAACCATGCAAACGTCATCCAAACTAAAAGTGTACTTAAGCAAAATTTCAGCTCAATCGGTTGGGGAAAATTGTTTAAAAATTCAGTTGCAAGATTTGACATAAACATACAAACATTGCAGGTTAAGTAAAAGCTTGTAAAAAAACCGCCATTGTTGACAAAATGCACGTTCTGAATGTTAAAATCTGAATTTATTGAACTAACAAATATATTGCCGAAGTGACTGTATTTATCCTTAAGCCTAGATAAACTAGCATCCCGGGATATTAATATTTATCACACAAATATATAACCAGCGTATATTTAGGAAAAATATAGGTGCTCTGGGGTCTAACGGTTGCCGCGCAACTCCTTAATAATTTCTCCTACTTTATAACTTCTAGCCACGCACGCACTTGGACCCTAGAGCCTTTTTCTAAGAAGAAAATATTTCTTAGGTCTAACATGAAATACCTAAGTAGGAGACTACATAAAATGAAGACTTGGGTACTACATTTTCTACTTGGTATAAATATGAGCTTAATATGAGAAGATTTCATTATAACTACGGTCCTCAAACACACTCTCTTACACCTTTAGACAGAAGTATTGTGCTAAAATGACGTCGCAATGCCGTAGTCCCACGTTCCACTCAATTTAAACACATGTTTACACATTGGTTTTTTTTTTGTTTTTGCGGTTCTTTCCTTTACAATAAACTCAATACCACACTCAACATCTAAACACTAAACAAACAAGAATGCCGAACTAAACTATTAGATTTTCTGCATACATGCAATTATCAAACTACTGGGGATCTTCTTAAAACTTTAAGATTAAAAAATATGAAAATATTAAGCAAAACTCAACACCGGTCCATACAAGCACAATACACACACCCACAACACAACACAACACACACACCCACAACACAACACAACACTCGCAATCACCTCACAATACACTACCACAAACACAACACAGAATCTATTTCCAAAAAATTTTATTGGTTTGATAACAATTTATTTTCTTGGGAAAACCGACACCAACATAGTTGGGAAAAGGTAGGTGATGATACGAGTAGATTGATGAAGATACTACAAAGTAATGTAAAACATTGACATAGGTAATAAGTAAGCTACTTAACTACAGATTCATACCTTCTATTTTCCAGAACACATAGCTTATGTAACAAAGTAGATAATAGTGTAAGAATGCAGTAAATAACTAGGACACTATTACCCCAGTCTTGCATTGTATTCGTGGGACTATTATCACCTGGTCCTTTGTTTTAGATAATGAGCTATATGTCTCGCAAGAAAGGTTTGTTTGTATGTATATACCTACTGACATCAATGTTGTAGCTCATGTTTGTTTTAAACATGAGAAGTTACATGATTCTTTTACAAATAAATGTTACAGCGAGTGCTTTCGACTTTGAAGTACCATGCATTAATTCAGGCTGAAATTAATTATTTATTGGCCTAAAAGTGTCAAGAAAATAAATTCAAATGTTCAAGCTAATCACTGCTTTGTTTTAATGTTTTCCAAGAGTTAGAAATATCTGGGTGAGAAAATGAAGTACGTAAGTTTATCGCTTAATATTCTAACTGAATTCATTTGCAATCAATAAATAATCCAACTAACACGAAATTCAAAGTCCTGTGCTGATTAATAACCATCACAATTACCTAATGTCACTTTCAAAAACACGAAAACCCTTCTATAGCGTCTCAGTGGTAATCGTCCATTACCTATTGCGTCTTCTAGGGGTGAACCGGTGACCGATGACACAGAAGACATATTAGTATTAACATACAGTATTACAACTAGAAACATAATGTCAGAATCGGGTCACAACAGATGTAAAGCGTGATTCAGGCAACAGGTTACTCGAGGAAGTTGGAGCTGTCGCATCGAGACCAGTGTTTTATGTGTGTTATGCAACACACCACTAAGTTAGGTTATGAAATGATGTTTAGTTTAATAAGTAGATTATTAAACAAACACTTTTCAAATATTTTACAAACGGAATAAATTCGGAAGTCGTTCTATCCGATTATTCCGAACCTGACCCGAAATCCTAACCCGGTCGCGGGTTAGGTTAGGAACTTGAAAAAAATTACAATATTTCGTGTTAATGTGATAAGAAACACCGAAATAAACTAAAAATCCACAGTCCAGATATTATCTTGGTCAGATCATGTGAAAACCGTGCAAATTCGCATTGGAGATGGTCTTTAGAAGAATGGACCGGTCTATTTAGTGCAAGCATGTGTCAACATTGACTATCCTAACCTGCGTTTGATTTCACAAAAGGGCGTAGTTGGTATACTGGTTTTCTTTACACTGTGCCGCTGATAAAGAAACCGTATAGCTCAGTATAGGCGTGGCTGCACGCACGTAGCTCTGACCCGGCTATAGTTGGGTCAACTCGCGGCCGAGTGTTAACTACGGGAATTTTTCATGATCGCACTTGAGGGTTGATTAGGCCAGGGTTGATAAAAAGACTTACAGTCACGAGCAGTACCTTGCATACACGAAGCAACTTTTAACAGTGATTTTCTCCTACTGTACTGGTTAATCGATGACGAAAATTGTCTGTTTGTTCACTTATGTCCATAGGGTGTATATTACCATATCAGTAGCCCTACCATTACGCCTTAATGCAGCTACCATCTCTCTCTCTCTAAATAGAACTAAAACGTTCCTGTATTAAAGCGTCACCCCCACGGGGGGTGACGCCTAATATACTGATATTGGACTCGTGCGAGGAAGAGGTTAGTGTAGTTTAATAATAGAAAATGCATAGAATAAAGAAAAACTAAGTAAGTAGGTACATGATTCATATAGGGACAACATCACAAAAGCCGCTTCTAAAAAATTATCTACTAAGAGTAATTAGTAAGTATCAAATTATATTCGTCCCTCTGGTCCCGTGGACTGCAGCCTGCAGGTAGGTTCATGTTAATTAAAATGAATATTAAACTTTTCCCCCTTTTTTCAGTAACTAGGATTGCGTGTTCCTGGTCCATATATAAACAAAACTAACTGTATATTCCCCCCGGCACTTCAGGTATGTTCTACTAATCAATTGAACAAACCAGTAATTTTTCATTATGATTATGTAGTAAAAGAAATGAACTCACGCGTGAAAATTCCGAGAGTTATGAATGATTTCAAATGATTGGTATGCAAGGTTATATTGGGTATCAAATCCCAGAATCCCAGATCGCGTAAAATATTATAGGTAGAGTTTTTTTTCATCAGAAACTTTGTAGCAGTCCATGATCTGGATTTGTGCTCATTGGCTCTGCTTGGTGGCAATTATACGCTCGCCCCCTATCACATGGGACTTAAACTTGCGAAATGCGCGTGCACCATACGAGCTCTACCTTACCTTTGGTATTACAAGCGTTATGTTATGTTTTAACAGTAGGTAAACAGTACGCATTCTGAAATAACTTATTCGGACGAATTTACCTAAATAACTCAGTCAAGCCAAGTCAGAGGCCCATGGGCGGCACAATAACGCTGACACCAGGTTAGGCACAATTGGCACAAACCACACGAAGTGCTGTTTATTTCAGCGTTAAGACAGATTTTATCTAAAAACTTAAAGACACTTTAACATTTGCTTACAAGAAAACAACCGTATTTACCCTTATCGAACGACAAAATAAATGTCGTTAAAGAAAAGGGAACAAATCTAAAGACACCTTAAATGGTACTTGGAGAATTTATCTCACCCTCTTAACAATATTGTCGGGTTTTACAGACCCTTAACTTTAAATTATATAGATGGATGAGTAAGCGTAGCTTTGCGAAGAATTTACGTCATCATACGATTATTTGTAATGTCATGCCAGGGCTAGACTAATATGCATACCTACTCATTTTTAACTCTTATCAAAAGCAATATGTAAGGGTCTTAGCAGCGTACGTTACTGACTACCAACTGGAACTAGGACGTGAGTTTAGGTATACAAATATATTTTAAAATTAGAAATACCTACCTAACTTGATTGGGACTAGATTAGATTAGACTAGACTCTCACAACTTCTTACCATTTCCCGAAATAATTATCACAGTGGCCCTTTGTCTATACTGTGCTGGGGTGGCCAATAATGCAACAGAATTAGTTTTTGTTCTTATAATTATATAGATGTCGAAGTAGGATCCAGAGATATCGGAATCATCCAAACATATCTTACCTGAAACAAAAGAAAGCAATCATACAAATAAATTCAGAAATATCAATAAAAATAGGTTTATCATTGAATAGCAAAACCAAATACGGAAAATCTAATTAAAAGACTAATCAACATTAACGTTTTAATTGGCAAAGATGGCCGCGGTTTTTTGAGCGGGAAAACGCCCAATTATAATTTTGGCCAAGAGGGGTCGAACGATGTCATTTGCAGTTAACCGCAGAAGCTAGAGGAAACCTTTAATCCTGAACGTTATTATATAGACTCTAATCAGGTAATTCGCATTTTAGGAGGTCCATGGGAATCATATGAACTGATTGTGTATGCACCTCTTGTCTAAATGTCTCCTTAAGGGCACATAGGAGGCAACTTTTTCAAGTGTTTCTGAATTTGTTTTCTTTTCTAGCTTCTGGCCTAGTCATTGCTTTGGTTTTTAAACATTTTGGTATCGTCATTATGAGATTATTAAGATTTTTCCCTGTATAAATTGGCGCCTTGTAATATTTGATAATTATCAAGTTTTCTGCCAACATACATAATACTTGAATCACCATTCTGGCTACTCTTCTGTTGTCTACGTTGTCTGAATCACCAAATTATACCCAGAGAAACTTAATTTCTAATTTATCATAACATGACTCAGTCTATTCTAACATAATTTTCCACTCCTTTCCCTTATCTCAACCATCGATTGGCAGGTATAGACAACGATGCATTGTACCACAACTACGCAAGGTAACAAACAAAGCGAACCCTTTGCCAAGCCGATGGTACCCTTTGCCAAGCCGCCGCCGCTGGTAACGTGTTTAATGTGTCTATACCAATGGTTCTCAAAGGGATTGTTCTTATGTCTAGACGCTTTTATAGTTACCTAACACTATCAGTAGCTGGGGACTATAAAACCGGTTTTAGTTGGGAGTCATTTTCTTTGGAAATAAATGTTTGGTCTAGAAGTGGCTATAATTTCTTGGAAAAAGTTTTTATGTGGATCTCGCTTAAGCTACATGATTTACATATTTACTGTCATGTTTTTTAATTCACAATATGAAGACTTAATAATTCATAGAATACACTTGTTATGAAATACTTCATAATATGACTGTAAATAGTAAAGTACCGAGTTTCAGAATAGAATGGAAGGACAAAGACAATAAACAAATGAATGCGCTTTCATCGAGCTGTTTCATTTCCACACTTACAATGCTTTAGGGATCTTCTGGCACTCGAATGATGCTACCAGGGCGGCTCTGTGGGTTAACATTTTTGAAATTGATTTTTAAATGTATTGAAAAGTTAAGATGGCGGCATTTCAATATTCTAAATTCGACCTCACGCCAAAAGTTTTTTGGACAGTTATAATAGTGTTGCCTAAACCTTTCTGACCCCGTCTTAAACTTTGACAACCCTAGCCCTAGCGTCCACAATAAGGTGTGACGTCCAGACAGGAAGGAAGGTGACGTCATAAGCCCATTAGCACTAATGCTACCCATACAATCAGACTCATTGTTTTATGGCCAGTGATGGAAGACACTGTTAAGTGCAGGTGGGTGCAGGTGCAAGCTACTGAATAAACGGGGTTTGGTGTTATTTATATTTTATTGCTATGTGTCGTTATGCTTAGGTACTGTGTCGTTGTCTTTACATAAAAAGCATGTAGTCATTAAGGATATGTACAGTGCGATCAGTAATTTTGGGCGATTGTATGAAGTTGATGGAAAACATTTTGTGAAATTGTATTTAAGAGGGGTATTATAAAAAAATGCGAAGTTGCAAGTTTTACTCGTTGAAATTGTATGTTTTTCGTTCGTTGCTTGAAATAACAATTAATTGTTAAAAATAGTTCGTTTTCGCTTCTACAATAATAATAAAGCGAATTTTAGATAACATATTTATTTATTTGATAATAATCATTCTCCCGATGCATGTTTATGCAAAAACTCACGGAAACCTGATTTTGGACTTTTGGGACCTCTAACTTGTAGGTTCTATTGAATATAGACCATCAAATTATTATTTTATTCATCTCACAAATATCCTATACTTTAATAATAATAGAACACATTTTCGTTATTATGCCTTTTAGGTAAATTACAAAATAAGCGTATCGCCGAAATGTAAGCGGGCTCTTAAAAACTAGATGTCGTGGGAGAAGAAAAGAGACCGATTTGTTTCAGTAAAAGAATCCATCGTGCAAGAAAGAAGATATACCTGTCAGGAGGAGAAGTTAACTACCACAAACGTTACCTAGTACAACTTGTTTTTTTGGCAAAATGCCAAAGGAGGTAAAACTTTTTGAACTAGGTCAGGGGTTATTCCATACATGAACATAAGGTAAGTAACTAGAAGAAAATTAAGTACCATCATAATTCGCTGAAATCGGAAACCTTTTCAAGAGCGACCTCAAACCTAATTTCTCAAAGATATTTCTTTTCTACCCCAAATATCCTAAAAGTGTGCATAAGGAAAAAACCCTCGGTATAAAACGCAAAAAATATATTTATGGTTATGGCACAATCTAACCAGAGATAATCTCGGTGAACCTGTGCCACCGGCCACTTCCTATAATGCCGGAGCCATCGTAAACTTAAAAATACTTTATGGTTGAAAAAAACAAAAGAAAATGGGGGTCCTTCGTTTTTTAAACTCGATATCTTTTTTTGTGAACACGTCGTCTGAAACTGAAATGGTTTTTGTCATAGAAACATAGACTGTTTTTGTGAAATGTCACGAGTTTTGTCGAAACGATTTCACATGTTTTTACCCGACCGCGGCGAAGTCCAAAAGGAGAGTTATGTGTTTGACCTGTATGTTTGGATGTACATAAATGAATGTCCGTTTCTTTGTTTCCTCGTAATTCCTAAACGGATTTGGAAAAATAATACGTCGTTAGATTTCTCTTAGTGGCGCGAATATCACTAACATTAAACTTTAAAACAGGTCCAACACAAAATCGAACTCCACAATACGGCGCATATTGTGGAGTTCGATTTTGTGTTGGACCTGATTTTTATTTTCAGGTTTTTTTTGCAGGCTGGCATTTACCATATCACATTCATCACCGAATGCACTTCGATATTTTCACACTTTAAACATCCGATTTTGCTTTACGATCCCTGACGAATCATACTAACGACTGGTTGGTCAAAATCAAAGGCATTCCATCCGTCCAGCATCTTTAGTACTGATTCCGGTTCAATGGACCGATTTTTAATCCCCTCTAAACCCAGTTGGCTGCTGACTTCAAACCACTATACATTCTAGTAGAACTACTGACCTAGTAATACTGCCAGACACTTGTGAAGCGCACCTAGTTAAGGTGACTTCCTTCAACGTGACCCGCGAAATTCAGAATTTCTGAATTTTTTCGCCAATAGCGGCACTGGTTTGTGTCGAATGTTGATTAAAATTTAATTTGCGGCAATTTTAGATAAATCAAAACTAAATGAGAATCGTTGCAAATATCCACAAAACTTTTAAAATATCTTTTCTGGAAAGCGTCATATTTTTATGAAAGTGTTACTTCCAGTGAATATATTATAGCTTTTAAGTAAAATTCCTCATAATTAATTTGAACCCCAACATTGTATTAGTTCCTATTTCATGTACACACAATCACACATATTATATAAAATACAAGAAAAAAGGAACAGAAAAATACGAACGAAGGGTGATATTTATTTAAATCAATATCCAACGTAAAACAGCGCCGCTATTTACAAAAACACGTAAGAAACTTCATTCATTTGCATTTCTGCTGTCTTGATAGAACCCCCTTAACATACCAGGAAACTAACGAAGACAGTTCCCGTCCACTTCACCTGCTCGCCGTACCTACGGCGGCGTGGTCTCGGCTCATTAGTCCGATTTTTCTAAACACCCACTCTACACCCTAATCTGGCACAGAGTTTTAAAAGTAGCTTGTAGATTATGTTGGGTTTAGTGTAACATAGTGACTTAGCACAGTAAACAATATATAAAAATCTGTTAGAGAAATTAATTGTCAGTAAATTAACTATTGCTACTTAAATAGTCCATGTATTCAATCATGTTTTTTGCGTGTGTATTTGATAAAACAATTAATAGATAACTGTGTTTTGGGAGACCTGGAAAGCGATCCTATATACAGTATGCCGCAACCTGGAAAAAGATTGATACTAATCCAGCTACTACCAGTCAACATAAGCACGCATCAGTAACAGTTAACATTTCAGAGGGACAGTTAACAATAGATAACTAAGGCATGGAAAAGTCGCATCGCTCATCGTAGTCGACGGTGTCATAAAGTTTAGCATAAAAATTTAGGGCCACACAAGCATCACAGATGTAAAGTCCGCTTTACACAACACAAACTAATTATACACTCCCGGACTCGCCCATCTAAATTTATGAGAGAGATGCCTTATTTAAGTCAAATTATGCTTAATGAGTGGGCCGTTTCAAAAAACTTGGTACGCTTAATTACCTGTGCTTTAATCTACTTTCATAGTTCCACGTGGGCGAGTGTCATAAGAAAACGTTTCGATGAAAGATTTTAATCGTTAGGTGTGCTCATGGCTAAATAATAACAGCTGCACTAGTCGATCTTCAAGTTCAGCAGTGCTTGCCGAGATCAACCCGTGGATGGGTGACCGCCTACTACATATCGAGTTTTCTCCTTGTCTCGGAAACATTTGGTTGCGGCTGTCATTTGTAGATCCATGACAGTGGTTTACAAGAAGTCAGAAGCCCGAATGTTCAACAACCTGTCTTATTATCACGGATATCGTATTCGTACTATCCTCTTTATGTGTGAAAAATGTTTACATTGAGAAGAATTCGCTCGCTCATCCAAAAAAGATACGACATTAGTATGAGTGAGCGAGACAATACTATCCAAATGTCACTGTCACCGAAAACTACTGAAACACAATCATCTTAAGACGTTATAGGGTGAATCGAACGATCCCAATCTTTGGGTACGACAGTTTTCGTAATGTAACGTTATAAAGTTGTTTTTTGGATCTTTTGCATATAAAAGCATCGCCGTCTGTCAGTAAAAACTCAGGTTGAGTTTGACAATTCTTCATACAATTAGATTTTTTGTGGTGGTGGTAAAGATAGCGTGTTACAGTGCACTCACCTAAGTTTTTTGGAAGATGATCTAGCTTGACTGACGGACATTCCAAAAGCTTTTTAAATTTATCAGGTAATTTAAGACATCATTATGGAATCGGATGCAGCTGACTACCAGTATTTTAAATGCAGTCACTGACTAACTGCCTTCCTCACCCGTTTTCTGGGTAACAATTGATGAGACTGGCTGTCTGAATTTAGAGCTACTGGCTACTGACGACTGTCAACGATCTACGAATGAATTCCGAGACACAGACGGATCTTGATGTAGAATGCTGATCAGTCAACCACGGATCAATCTCGGTTTTCATAGCAAATTAATTAGATAAATTGTCAAATATTATACTTGTCGGAGAAAGCGATAACTTTTAAACATCAAGTTGCTGATTTGACCATTGTAGTAGGGGTAAACGCCGTGACGTCAGATGTTGTTTTAATGGCGGCACGTGGACAGAGTCGTTTTGTAGAGTGGGGATTGTGCCGAGATCACTTTTGCTCGGAACTCCAACCAAGTCACTCCTTCAGAACGAAACTGTCGGTTTGCCCATTTTGTGGAGATTATTTGTTAGTGTTATTTAATGTAAATTTGTGTTAAATAATAAACTGTGATTTTTGTGTACCGAAACCGAAACTATTATGTTAACATTTCATCATGAACCCGGTACCACCGAACCCTAATGACAACGGCGCTATCGCTCAGCCATCGCTTACGCCGTCATCAGAATTGGGATCTGGACTCGATTCCCACTGGCGTGCTATGTTCGAGATGCAGCAGAAGAACATGATGCAGCTGATCGAAGCCATCAGGACACCAACAGTGGCACCTCAGATCATGCTGCCAGAAATTAATCCGGAGCTACCAGATACCGATCCACGTGCTTGGTGCGATACTATCGATATTTGCCTCGACGAACGTCCACTGGAGGGTGCATCGCTTATTATAGCTCTGAGCAAAGCCCTGAAAGGTAATGCGTCATCGTGGCTGTCGCAGATTTCGCATGCAGGCATGACGTGGCAGCATTTCCGCGACTTATTCCTTGCGCGTTATGCATCCACTGAAACTCTTGCTGCATCGCTTGTTAACATCCACAACGGCCGGCCGAAGGAGGGCGAATGTCTCGCAGCGTACGCCAGCCGCCTAATGACTACCCTGTTGGCTCGATGGAAGAATCGAAGCCATGAAGAAATAGCCACGTCGTATGTGCTCGCTCATGTCTCTCAGTTCGACTCTCGGCTTAATCGCTTGGCGTTTACTAGCGAAATAACGTCACGCAACAAGTTACTGCAGGAGATTAAGGCGAGTGCAAGTCTGAAGCGGAAGTTCGATCGCAGTACTGGTGATGGCGCCACTGATGCAAAGCGTTTAAAGCCACAAACTTCCACTATGTTCACGTGCTATAAGTGCGGAAAACCGGGACACAAAGCGGTGAACTGTCGTTCGAAGTTTACGCAGCCTGCTGGAGCTAACGCCCAGAAAACTATACCGGCGGCGACTTCATCGGGTTCCAGCAAAAAAATAACGTGTTTCTGTTGTGGAGAAGCCGGACACATCTCTACGAACTGCCAACGCGGCAGAGCGGACAGCGCTGCCAACGCAACGGCGGAGCGACGCGTCGATAGCTGCGAAATAGCAGGTGTTTGCGGGCAATTGGAACAATCCGGTGAGTCGTTTTCATTTTGTTTTGATTCCGGCGCCGAATGTTCTCTCGTTAAACAAAGTGTAGCTTATAAATTCTCGGGCAAACGTTCACTTTCAACCGTGCAAGTAATTGGTATCGGTAATAATTCGAATGTTTTTAGCACTGAACAAATTCTTAGTGATGTTGTGGTCGACAATAACGAACTGTCAATTTTATTTTACGTACTACCCGACGATTGTATGAAATACGATATTATGATCGGACGCGATATTTTGACACTTGGCTATACGGTACATTTAACTGAATCTACCCTACGTATTTCGAAAGTCACAAATGTAGGTTGTTGCGATTTACCTCCCGTAATTGATCTTTACAATGTTGATTCTGATATTTCAAACGAAAACAAGGACCGGTTGACGTCCCTTTTGAATGAGTATTCGAATGCTTTTATCAATGGCTTATAACGACGATGATGAAACCGGAATTGACCTAACAGAGGCGAGAGAACACGCGGTGGACGGTATTGAGAAGAGTGCGGCTTATGAAAAAGCCCGTTTTGACAAAAATAAGGCCAAAGTAGTTAATTTCAGTGTTGGTGATTTGGTTTTAATTCAAAATAAAGAACGGAATCAGACTAAATTAGACCCCAAATATAAGGGACCGTTTAAAGTTGTAGAAGTACTTGACGGTGATCGTTATCTTTTAAAATCTTTGAATGGTAATAGAACCTACAAGTACGCTCACGATCGTATACGAAAGATGCCTCTAAGTAGTGTTCCTAATGAGTTAAACGTAGAGGACGGTGATGAAAGTACCTCCACCGAGTAGTAGACACATACCATGGCTATTTGGTCGCACCGTACGCACTAGTCTGTAGTCGTAACTGCAGCTCACTTGTGAGCTGTTCAGGGGGCGATGGGCAGCTGGTGGTACGGCGGGGACCTGGGTCTCAATGGAGACTATTGTTGTTTTGGTCTTGTACTGACCTGGGAGTCGCAGACTCTATGTGATGTGTGTGGTCGTATCACATGAGGTGATGACGATATGGGTGGCATAAGTGTCACTAGCTGCTGCGGCAGCTGGGCCATGAGCGTTGTATGTGATCGAAGTTGATTTAGTTGCTGAGCAAATATGATTGAGACTTAGAGGAACCTTTTGTTTGACAACTGTTATTTTTCCATAAAGATGTGGTCAGGTTGACCGAGCCTGTACTGTTGCTCCAAATTTGACTGTTTGGTTACAGGTACTCACGAGGACGTGTAACTTGTCAGGCTGGCCGTGTCGGAGAAAGCGATAACTTTTAAACATCAAGTTGCTGATTTGACCATTGTAGTAGGGGTAAACGCCGTGACGTCAGATGTTGTTTTAATGGCGGCACGTGGACAGAGTCGTTTTGTAGAGTGGGGATTGTGCCGAGATCACTTTTGCTCGGAACTCCAACCAAGTCACTCCTTCAGAACGAAACTGTCGGTTTGCCCATTTTGTGGAGATTATTTGTTAGTGTTATTTAATGTAAATTTGTGTTAAATAATAAACTGTGATTTTTGTGTACCGAAACCGAAACTATTATGTTAACATTTCATCATGAACCCGGTACCACCGAACCCTAATGACAACGGCGCTATCGCTCAGCCATCGCTTACGCCGTCATACTCATAAAAGTAGTCTGGCGACTCCATAATTCCATCTCTATCAGATCATTACTTACCAGTCCATTGTAAACCAGTGAACGTTCAGGGTTGATTTTCTAACTTTTCTATTAAGCTACCGGGTCAATTGCTATTCTACCCAGGTTTCGACAGTTCCGATACGACTCTAATCAACATAGTAAATATCCTGATCGGATCATAGTGCCGTTGACGTCAATCGAGTAGCTAATGAGTTGACGTTATCAAATGTTGGAGATGGGAATTTAAATAGGTTGAAGCGCTGATATCTGGTTATGGAAAGATCGAAGAAGGAGTAAGGTTGGGCCTTGGGCTATATGATGAAAATGTGATAGGCTATGTATGGAGCTCTACCTTAGACAGAAAACCTACTGAAATTTTAAAACCAATTTATTTTGTCCAGTCATCAAAAAGTAAGTTGTTTTTTTTTTTGCGATTTCTTACTTTTCCAGAACTGAAACCTCAGTCCCGTACAGTTGATGATCCTTATACGTCACAGGATTGATTGGTATAAAAAATGTTTTTGTGAAAACAGGCCATTTTCTTGCTGACTGTTACTCTTTTTCCAAAATATGTAAATGCAGATATTTTTTTTCTAAAAGTTATGGTTAGTGTCCTTGAGTTATAAGTCGAGCTACATGATAACTAACAAATTTGAACAGATTTGAATCTGTGTGGTTCTTTTTTCAAAAGACCATCTCAGACACTAATCTGCATAGTCCTCATGTAACACCAAGATTATGTCTGGACTTTCAAAGAGAGCATTTGCAAAATAAACATAATTTATCATTTTCCTGTAGCTACTACGATATAGGTGCCTTTACTACCCCACCTCACAATTCCACCGCGTATAGTACTAGCTAGTACAACTGATATACATAAGCGAACAACCATGTATCGTATGTAGGAATCGCTTTGCATTCGGCAATTCGCTCGTAGAGGAATGAATTTCTATCTCAACCTATACGGGCTATTTGCTCTCGGTCCGATGGCCCAGCCGCGGATCTGTTCAAACGTCCAAATGTCCACAGAATCCCCGCTGCGCCGCAAATCGATTGCTTCCGACGTTTGCGATGCAACTGTTGCATCCGTCCACTTGGGAACTTCCGTGTGGGGAATATCAGGTTCATTATTAGGTCTAGTATTGTATTAAACTACTAAGTACTTAGTTTTGGTATTTAGAGGCAAGTAGATATGGTAAAGACATTTTTAATGTGATATATGCCTCACCTGGCTGGTGTTAGATTTTTTTTTATCAATACTTCGATCTTATATTACCATACCTCCATGCTATGGGTTACTGACAAAGATGACTGCGATATTCTAACAAAATGGTGGACAGGATATTAGCGTGACCTTCCTCTGTGTTTAGCACCTTCAGCTAGTCTTCGCAGCGTTGTCAGGAACGGTGACAAAATAACGTAATTTTTACGACATTAAACGTCACCTGCATAATACATTTTCATTAAACCGGCTGGTAGTTCCAACTCTGATTAACATCCCGAATAATGTCGCATGTAGACGGATCTGCATTAAATTATAAATCATAGTTGATAACGATATCAACTAGTTCGCAGACAGTTTTGTTGGCAAAATAAATAGGTTTGGTAACTAACGTGTCATTTTATACCAGTAACTAAATGTAAATATTTGTACAAAAAATAAGAGATATTATGAAGACTTACATTGAACGTTATTCGCCATTAACATTAGTTTGGTGCTCAATTAGAGCCCTTCGCTTTTGGTATCAAATAAAATTTGTTTTAGGTTGCAGTAACTAGCAGATGTGACAGATGATCAGTAACAATCACTGAAATACATTTAGCTGGTTGCCAACCAGAGTGGTCAGCTTCCAATCTAACCGGATGTAGCTGAATACATGGAGCGACTGCCTATCTGACCTCCACAACCCAGTTAGAACTGGGTAATACGATACCTTGGCAAGACTGGTTGTCAGACTTTCGGGCCACTGGCCATGCCAGTTTAAAAACTTGTATGAAGAATGCAATCTGTCAGTAACATACTTATGTCTAAATACGTCTAAGTCTGGGTTTTACGATCCACATTACAGCAGCCGTTGACAATACAAGACACCATCGCGTCATTAAGCTCTCCAGTGTCATCAACATCATAGTCGTTAAGTCTGGACTTAATGTGTACGAAGACATGCGACGCTTCCTGCCTCTATAAGGCTACTGTCCCACCGTCAGCGATTAGCGAGAAGCAAGTGGAGCTAGCAATCATAAACGAGTTGTTTGTTTGGCAGAGTCGCCAGTGGTGTGAACAGCCATCGATAATCATTATCTGCTTAACTATTTAAGAGTCGATTTCCGAAGACTTTCCGAGACACGGAAGGGTCTTGGTATGTCAGGAAACCCATCCATAGATCAACATCGGCAAGTGTTGCAGTCTGCAGATTAACCTTGAAGACTATTTAGCCACGAGCCTTATTAATATGCGTATCTCTTCTACTGACACGAACCTACCCTTTTTTGTACGATTCTTGAGCGAGGAAACAGTTGATGGCTAGTCGCTTCTCGCCTGCGGTGTGACAGTCGCCTTATTAAGAAACATCACACTGATATAATTGTCGTAAATGACGCATTTATACGTCGTCGAGACCTTAAAGATGCATAGGATATGAAGGATAATAAAACTGTGAAGTGCGAGATACAAGCGGTTATTAGGTTTTTGGTATTGTTCCAATTTTAACTTGCAAGTTCTTGAACTTTGTCGGGTTTCCATACAATTTTGCGGACCGTTATTGGAAGAATTAGCAACATATCCATAATATATTAGCATCATTAAAATAGTAAATTCGTACGATAACAAAAGTACTCATTTCGCACTTAATATTTACTTACTATTCACTAGGCCAAGAGGCAAAAATTTCCGCCGCATAATTTTGAGTAAGTAAGTGTTTCGCTACGCTTTGAAAAAGCTTAACATCTTTTTAGTCTTGACTTTTCACCTGACAGTAGGATATAGAACCATAAAAATCACTGAAATGCCTAAATAACACTGCACGTAAATTCATCTATTTTAAAATTAAGCGTAGTTTGCCCTCATTCCAGACTCTAACCTTTGGAAAACACGTGTGAATCCGTTGTTTGTTTTTACGCCTATTTATAATCTTCCCGTTCTATTTGTAAGGCTAATCAAGTAACAAAACTATCCCCATTTTTCCACTCGTACATGTTCATTCAAGTCTGTTACGTTCTTCTTCTTATCGTGTCGACGGCTTTAGAATTCGGCAACGAGTTCAGCGTCTTTAGTGGCGTGTATCACTACATAGTATAAAACAAAGTCGTTTCCCGCTGTCTGTCTGTCCCTATGTATGCTTAGATCTTTAAAACTACGTAACGGATTTTGATGCGGTTTTTTTAATAGATAGAGTGATTCAAGAGGAAGGTTTATATGTATAATACATGCATATTATAGTAGAGAAAACATTAGTATCTACATTGCATCCGTGCGAAGCCGGGGCGGGTCGCTAGTTCCTATAACGTACAGCGAACAGGGTACGCAAGTCACGATATTAAATGTTTCATAGCGTTTGGAAGAACACCTTTACATTCTAGAGCAAAATGTTCCAGGACTTTCAGGTTAAACAAGACAGTTCATGTTAATTTTATTTTTGATGTTACTCTTTATCTAGGAGCTACTTAAGTGGTTAGGTAGATTTTTTCTAAATTATGTAGTCGATGATGTTGGTGCACGGTAAAACTCTAATGTGTTTATGTTGGCATCAACTTGTATAACATGTATGTGTGTACTACTGAATAAAAAAATAAATAATAATCCCAAACTCACACAACATTCATCCTACGACATCTGAAAAGCTTAGTAAATTTCAAGACCTCGCCCTTGAAATAAAACCCAGTGGGAAGCACAATAGTAGGAGAGCTAGTGAACCCCCCGAGTAACGGTGTGTCTGTAAGGCTAGAAATTCTTATGGTGATGAGTCATAGTTTGCTAAGTACTATGACCATCGCCTGGCACGCCTCAGCCCTGCACGTCATCAACCCCTATATTTTTGAAAGTGTAGGAAACATTTGAAAAAAAAACTTGTTCCTGTAAGCTTGAATTTTTTTTACCATTTTGTTTATTCGTTATTAAGTTCAAAAAAAAAATTGACAGGCGTTTTTGATGAGCACAAGTACCTGACAGGTGAGCCTGAAGGTGTATTATGTGTAGGTAAATTAAAATAAACTTTATTCTGTAAAGTTGAAATTTATAGACATGTTTCTTTAAGTGATTTAAAGTAAGTTGGTAAAATGACAGGCGGTTCTGGCTAGCATAAGTCCTTGACAGGCGAGGGGAAAGATGCTATGGGATTGCGAGTGAGAGGCATAACGTAAACTCAGTGATGCGAATGAGACAGTTTATTTAACGGTAAAATTAGAGAGTCGTGTACCTGCTTTTGTAGAAAGATTTGAAACGAAAAATTTCGTCAGTTCTAACAACGATTTACCTACGTGAAGTCGTGTTCAACTATTTCACAAAGAATTTCAATTATATATTAATCTTAACTATACATTACAGTGATTGTGCAGTTATCTTTGTGTATTGTCACTTTATATTCATATTTAAATAAATAGTGAGTAAGATGGAATCGAAATTTAATTGGTTTGAGGGAAATACAGTTCCTTCTTCTATCTACGAAGTAATATTATTACAACAGCCTACTGATACAGCTGAGAATGAGTCTAGTGAAGCTGAAGAACACATTGAAGGTAATAAACAAATTCTTAATTTTCTAAAAATATATGGAATTCTACATAATTGAGCGCAAGATCCGAGATTTAATGTTATTATTAATGTATTCAAACTTTGTTTCTTTTTAGATGAATCGACAATGAAGAATCATATGATAACGAAGAAATTGATGATGACATAACAGATGATGATGATGATTAATTTAAAAGTCTTATGTACATTATGTTACAACTAATAAAATACATTTTACCCATAATTTCTATTTTTACTTAATGTAATTTGCATCAACGATATGAGTTTTCATGCTACGCCTCTCACTCGCACTCCCATAGCATCTTTCCCCTCGCCTGTCAAGGACTTATGCTAGCCAGAACCGCCTGTCATTTTACCAACTTACTTTAAATCGCTTAAAGAAACATGTCTATAAATTTCAACTTTACAGAATAAAGTTTATTTTAATTTACCTACACATAATACACCTTCAGGCTCACCTGTCAGGTACTTGTGCTCATCAAAAACGCCTGTCAATTTTTTTTTGAACTTAATAACGAATAAACAAAATGGTAAAAAAAATTCAAGCTTACAGGAACAAGTTTTTTTTTCAAATGTTTCCTACACTTTCAAAAATATAGGGGTTGATGACGTGCAGGGCTGAGGCGTGCCAGGCGATGGTCATAGTACTTAGCAAACTATGACTCATCACCATAAGAATTTCTAGCCTTACAGACACACCGTTACTCGGAGGGTCCACTAGCTCTTGGTCTAAAACCGTCCTCATCGTCACTATAGTGCTCTCTTCCACTGGTATCGTACCAAAATCTCTTATGCAAAGCCTCACCATCTTACACATGCCTCCCCACACACTTCAGCTGCTCCAAAAAGCCACAATTCTTTACACCTGTCGCATCACCCGGAAATTCCTTACTTCTTTTACAATAACATCCACATCTTCCATTTAAACTCCCCCTACAAACTTGGCTCCGGCCCGTGGGTAGGGTTTTTGTACTCTCTTACCAGAGAACAAAATGAAAGAACTCGAAATAATAGTAATAATTGTCCAACGGGTGCGTCGAATGGTTTGGGTAGCTTGAATCTTTCCTTAGACCGTTCACCAATGAGTACACTTTAGTGCACGAAAACCGGCCTCCTTAGAAGTCAAACCACAAGAATGTATGAATAAAACAACGCTGCATTGTGCCGACATTGTATTGAACCCACATCTGGCACTGTACAATGTAAAAGTTATTAAAATATTTATATTGTCGCCGTATGCCCCATTGAAGTAGGTTAGGGGAACACATAAAATGTAACACGCTTTGAATGGCGTAGGCGCGTCTCGGGGCTCAAGGAACACCATGTGGGACGTTTTTTTTGCGATAGGATACCGCAGAAATATTATTATTTACGTACATACATCTGCCAAAAAATGGTTCTTCGTCTTAGCGTATCGATGGCAATCTAAATTGATAGTTGTTCCAGGATTTGCCTAGGAGCTTGCGCCTTTAATAGCGTCCATCGGTTTTATGCAGCCAACAGGACACGCAGGACACGAAAAGAAAACCGCTGACCAGCAAAAATGCTAAGAGTGCCGAAGAACTCTCAATTCGAAATAAAGTTTTGGGGAATGCTTTAATTTGCTTTATTATAGCTGCTAACATGTATCGTAGAGTATGTAATTTTTCAAAATGTGTAGTTTTGTTCGTATTGTTCACCTTTTTACTCCATCAACAACAATAACAAAGACTTCGGTCAAGGATTCTGCCTTCCTGTTGTTTTCCGAATCCCATAAAATTGCTTATTCAATTGATAGCAAAATCTTACCCATGAAATAACCTGCAATATCCGGAGGGTCCACAGGAGAGCGAAATGAGAGTATCCACTTATATGCCATAATGCAAAGATTTAGATTGTTCGATTCACCCGACCGGTGAAATTTGGTCACATTTCTGTTTCATTGTCAATGATATTTTGAATTGAAAATGTTTTTATTTTTTATTGTTTTGCGAGCTCACTCATCACAGTGTGGGCACTTTTTCATAGGAGCGAAGTACGGTGAGGGCCAAATTCAACTATTTAAATCCTTGTCCTAACATTTGTCAATTTTCATAGAGACTTGCAAGATCCGGTAATTTTTTTAGTAAAGTAATTCGCTCTTATAGGCTGTATGATACCATCTGTCATACCATAGAATGATGACTGACAGAGAAGAATGGAAGAAAGAACGTGTAGCGCCGACCCCAAGTAACATGGGATAAGTACAGGAGATAATGATGTCACCATAGAACACGTTAGCCAAATTCTTAGTAAACCATCCCAATTAAACTATGACATAAAACCAGCTGTTGCGTTGCCAAGATTATTTTATTACTTTAATTCGCTAACATAAATCTCCAGAATTTTCATTCTACATACATCTGTTTTAGGTTATAAGACAACATTTTGCGAAGAGGAATTCATTATAGCTGCCATATTTCAAGTGAATTTGCGTATAAAAGCAGTTATTTTACACATTGCAACAACTTATTTTCTGTAAGCACCTCATTTCGAAGAGTTTAAAATTTCGTCGTTTTTGAATTCTTAAAGTAAGAAGTGAGACCAAGATTTTTTTTTATGGTAAATGATTTACTTCATGTATTTTAACTGTTATCATCGGCGTTATAAATTAAGAAGAAAAAAAGCAAGAGATCTAGTGTAGATTATAATAGAATCACCAAAATTCTACGGTTCTAATCAAGTCGTAAACGAGCGTAGCCTATCTGAGGAGTCCTAACTTTGTAAATGCTAATAGGACTTACACAACAAAAACACGCCAAACTCCCCAAATAGCTAAAGTATCGACAATTACTAAAACTGTAAAAGCAAAACAAAATAAAACAACCATAAACGTAATGTAACACGTTTCAGACTCACAAATTGTTCTTCAAATAAAAATTATTGGCGGAATGTGAAGCGAAACCACACATTTGGGGGTCCGTAACTTATACCCAATATGATTTGAATGCCTACGTTTTATTTTCCTCCGTATCGTAAGACATATTGCTGCTGTAGTATTTCCGGAGTCAGGTTTTCTGCATTCAGAATATTGCGGTCCTGTCTTGCATAATATTGTAGGTGAAATAAAATATTGCGTGATTTTCAAGCTGTTTTAGCAGCGATAGCGACTTCTTGCACAAAATATCTAAGTTTGGAGCAAAGAAACCCTATAATAACATCGTCGATTTGGTAACGGATGACACCATAGCAATACTATTATTTATTGTCTTTCTGATGACCAGTGATTTAAAAATAACGACACTTTGATCACGTGCATTAGTCCTGCTTCCGTCGTAACTCTTCTTGCTTCTCCATAAAGTGATTCACTTCCACATTCAAATGATTTCAAATTAGGTACGGAACCTTCAAACCACTTTCCTTTATTAGTCTATGAAATATAGCATATTTGTATAAAAGGGCACATGCATGTGCGATGTATACCGTATAGAGAGTATGAATTTTACGCCCTTTCTGTTTTGCGGGCGAATTTTCATTTTATTATTATTCGCTGCTTCGCTTTATTTGTTCGTTTCTAAGTTTGTTTAGTTTATTTTCTTGATTTGTGTTCCTTTTGGTTGGTTTACTTGTGGTTTTGTGTTCTGAATCTTAACCACAATTTTAGCGCAGTTCTGCCATTCGGAATGTTGAGTAAGTACCAATTAATATTACCTACATTTCGTGCTGAACTGTAGAATCTATCGCTTATGCTTTTATACTTAAAGATAGTGGGGTTTATTTCTAAATGTTAACCTAAGTTAGGCAATGAAATTAACGCCGTCTACTTAACCATAAACTGTTTGATGTTCAAACGTCTCTTAAGTTTAGCAACCTTGATGAATAACCCTAGTGTCTATCTCTGTATCTTTTATTGCTGTTACAAATAAATTATCTTCACAACAACTCTCATTTCAGACACAAACACAATTGTTCAAAATACGAGTTCTAATCGGATCATATTCTTTACCAACGTTATACCGAAGCTTTCAAAATTTTGTCTCAAGTCCCGAGCGGTTCAGACCAGACTTAGTAGAAAAAATAATTCGGAACAAGAATTCTTTACACTTAAGACCTTTTTCTTGACATAAATTACTTAAGATCTAACTTAGGTTTTACTTTATTGGCCATTTAGACAAAAGGTATTATCCTACTTTTTGTAAATTGATAGGGCTTAACTGTAGCCTTTATAAATGGACTGAACATTGCTTTGAGGTAAGTTTTTAGCATAACACTACGCCTGCAATCCCCGAAGGGCCAAGCAGAGATCTGCTTACCGGCAGATACATTTCGCCAGGTATGTTTTAGTCCTATTTATGTAATAGGGGCGAGCCTATTGCCATAAACCATGGTTACTACTAATATAAACCTGATGTAAAACCCAATAACACTTTGTCCTGCCTGGAAATCGAAGCCAGGCCCTCATGGCCAGTAGTACTTGCGACTCCTAGCCCAATGAGGCAGATAAGTTTTGTCAAATAAAAAATGTTGGTAGACTATTATGTATTCTGTGGTAAAACTACACAATGCTTTGTACATTATGGAATAGTTTTCTACTTTAGCTATTTACGTTGTGAATGAAGGAAAAGTTTGGATGCGGGAAACTTTAAATGCATCAGGTTATCTCCTGGTAAAAGTTTTAATAGTACAGTTCATCATTACTCAGAGTAAACACCGCAGTTTCCTCACTGGTTGTTCTTTAAGTAGGTATATAAAAGCATTTAAAGTTTTGGTAGCTTTAATTAGCAGGGTTATTGCGTAACACAATCACAATTTTAATTCCAAATTTTGACAAAACAGCAACATTCATTGCGTTGTGTACGTTGTCGAGCAGACATTTCTTTCAAACATATGAAGCAATGGACGAGGTACTACTGAGCTCACTGACGTTCGGCCACTTTTCAACCTTATGCCTTAGGTAATAAATAATAAAATAAAATAAAAAGCCTTATATTTCTTGAAATAAAAAAAGGTTTCATGGATATTCTACTTACTACACAATTTTCTACCAATCTATTAAAAAGTTTTTTTTTTACTAATCTGCAAGAACCCCTCCGCAGGTGAAGGCCTCCTTCAAAGAATACCATTTGGTTCTCCTCTGGGCCCTTTGTATCCAGTGTGGGCCAGCTGTTTCTCTTCCCACCTCGGATTAGAGTCTTCCTCTGTGGTGTTTCGCTTCCGGGCCTTTCCACGATGTGGCTCATATGGTCCATCAGTCATCTACTAGTCGTCGCCCATTTCAATTTCAGCATCGGAGGCTTTAGAAATGTTTCTTATGTCGGTGTCTTTTCATTTTTTATAATTTTTAACATACTGCGCGTCCGCGTTGGCATGTGATAATTTATTTTTTTATCTTGGAAGTGTATTTCCAGGTCTGACACGCATATGTGAGACACGGTAGACGGTAACAGTTCATAACTCTAGTTTTAATTTTAACTGGCATGTTGCTTTTGAAAATCTCTCTGAGGCTCCAATATTTGTTCCAAGTGAGTTGTATTCGCTTCTCTATTTCCAGTTCATTACTTCTCCTGTCTAGGCAAATTTGTTTTCCTCGATATACCCCATATGCCCTAAGTAATAAGGTTGAAAAGTGATCGACCGTCAGTGAACTCGGTAGTGCCCAACTCCTTCAATTTGTGCCAGAAAGCGTGGTACGCAATTGGGGTGCAGATTAGAAGAGAAATGAAATTCTCTCTAACGTCTTTACGTACATAAACTATACAAATAATCGACCTAAATATTAACCTCATTCTAAAATATTTATGGCCTATCATCTAAAAGCCTTGTAGACCATTAACTTCGATCACATTACGTAGAAAATCAACGATCGTTTCCCATCTGATAATCTTTTATCGATCAGGAGTGAGATTGCAAAATAATGCCTTTTCTTCTCGTATGGCTATGGCAGATAGACGCTAAATCATTTTTACATCCCTGCTAAGCCCCGTCGGTGGCCTATATGCCGATGTCTTCAGAAATATAATGATAAATGGCCCCGCTTTAGTTATTATCCAGAATATGCCTCACGACTTTATGAATTTTTGACACTATTCTTAAATCCTGTGCGGATTACCGATTTTATTTCTTCTGGATTTTTTACGATCCTGATGATGTGTTATGATTTTCTTTACTGATTCAGCACGTGTAGCATGACCACAGAAAAACGGGTTTTGTCGACGGGAGAATAGACTAATTGACAGATAAACAATGGAAATATTTCTACAATCTGTCATTTTGTCTATTCTTCCATCGACAAAACCCGTTTTTGGTGGTCATGCTACGCGTTTTGGTTTGTTTTTATATCTAAACTTTTCACGCACAAAAAAGGTACAAAGTTAAGGCAATAGGCATTCTCTACCAGCCAAGCAAGATTTGTGTTGAGTACTTTTAAACCCAAAATACAATGCTACAAGATTACTCTTCTTACTAAAACCAACGAAAATGGAAGGCAAGAAAGTAATCCTTGCTTTTCTGAAGGTAAAAGCGGAACAGGAAACAAAGGATTTAACTAAAGCAAAAGGTAGAGAAAACAGTAGGTTAGTAAATAAAAATAAAATACGGAAAACAAGAAGCGAAAATAGAAAGTAAAAAACGTTTTCAAATATTCATTGCAGAGTTGAAGTACCATTCCAATATCCATTCGACTAGTACACTGAACAGTGATGGATGACAACCAATTTAGTTGGAAGCACCTTCTTCACCTTTCACAGTTATTTGAACCCTTTCCTGAATTCCAAGATCAATTTAATGTATTACGTATTTAACAAACAACTTTAGTAAGTCATTACTTGAAGTTTTTTTCCTTGTTCATTTGTTTTCTTCGGGTAAACTAAGGACAACAGTGATTGATTGTGTTTTGTTTACACATCAAAAATCGTAACTATTTTCTTCTTCTCTTTTGCACACATCATGGTACAGTCACGAGCACCAATATGTAAGCAGTTAGCGACTTTTAAAAATGATTTTCTTCTACTGTTCTGATTAAAATTTCATGTTAATACGAATAACATAACATAACGTGACATAGTATTGAATCAAGAGAAACTAGAATTCGTCGATGAAACTGTTTTCTTAGGGATCACGCTCGACTCAAGGCTACAATGGGGTCCTCATTTAACATCTCTTGCAGGACGGCTGAGTTCAGCAGCATATGCTGTTAGGAAAATCCGTCAATTTACTGATGTAGATACCGCGAGGCTAGTCTATTTTAGTTATTTTCATAGTATTATGTCTTACGGTATTTTACTATGGGGACGGGCTGCAGACATCGAGTCTATATTTATTCTGCAGAAAAGAGCCATCAGAGCCATATATAATCTATGTAGACGCGATTCTCTAAGAGAACTGTTTAAGGAAATTAACATCATGACAGTACCTTGCCAATACATCTATGAAAACATCATGTACGTTAGGAAAAATCTGCATTTATTTAGTAAAAGAGGCGACAGACACCACTATAATACTAGAACCAGGGACCATCTAGTTCAGCCAGGTTTCAGGCTAGCTAAAGTAGACTCATCTTTCATGGGGTACTGTTTAAAATGTTACAATAAAATTCCTCCCGGCATTCTACAACTGAATGAAACGAAATTTAAATCTTGTATAAAACGCACACTATGTAGGCAAGCATACTATAAGTTGGGAGATTACATTGATGATAAAAATGCTTGGCTCAATGCTGGTCCTGCTCCACAACCATAGGGGCAAACTAATTGATTACTTTGTGAAGTTATTGTGGAAGCTGCAGAAGATTGTAAACATATCTTTGCATTGTATAGATTCAGTCTCTTAGTATTATATAATTGCATAGCACATGTGTGAGTTCTATGTACGATAAAGCTACCATTTACATCTTTTACTGACTCGAATTTGCCCTGGCGGTTGAGAGAATGTCATGCTCACTAAAATGTCTCGCTGATGGTGGCGCGTGTGTCGGGTCGTTTAGTTCCCTCCAAAATGGTTGAGTTGAATGATGGCTGATCCATGCGTCATGTTCGTGAACGGGCGCTGTCAGTTGTGACTGGTCATCTCGCAGGTGCCATGGATTATTGTATTTTTGAATTGTTAATTTTATCTTTTTATTCTGGACGCTCTTACTCGCACGTCTTTCTACATCGTTCTCACATGTATGTTTAATCTCGACATGAATGATGTAACCGAGACTTTGTAACAACATAATGATTTAAAAGAGTGTCCATGGAGTTTCTTGCCCATTCTTCTCCATAGAGATCTACGCTTTCGAATGGGCAACTACAGTACTTTCACAAGTTATTATGCCCTGTGACTGGGACTGTAGCTTAGTTTTTTTTTTTGTGTTTTGACATTCAAAAGTGCCTGTAATGGTCTAATTGAAATAAATGCTTTGAGTTTGAGTTTGAGTTTGAACATTTTGGAACTCATATTTTTATGAAATAGATCATATATCCAAAGGTACAATCGTTGTTTCTCGCGAAAAATGCTTTTAAATTTATGAAAGTGTATAGGTATATTATTTTATTTATATTGGTGCTCGTGACTGTACATATTTAATTCTACGAGGCCTTCACTCCAGTCCCCAACTCACCCCTGACTCCACGGGCCTCACTAACATAACATAACATTACGCCTGTAATACTCCAAGGGTTAGGCAGAGGTGTACCTAATAGTACACCCACATTTCGCCGGTTTATTTAAGTCCCATGTAATAGGGAGCGAGCATATTGCCATCAACAGGGCACAACTGAAGACTCCGTTGCTGCTACTTTGAAATTCCCGATGGAAAAACCCAATAACAATTTGCCCGACCCGGGTATCGAACCCAGGACCCCGAGCTCAGCAGTCGCGATTGCGACCACCAGGCCAACAAAGCAGTCAAGGGCCATTGATTTATCCAAGTTATTGAGTTGATAAAGTAAGATGCCCGACTCTCATCTAGACCGAAGCATTTACGAGTATTTAGCCACGGGACCATCCCAAAACAATTTCGAAAAGGTGAATCTACCTAATACGACAACTGTTCCTGTGATTGTAAAGATTTTAAACTTGTCAGAGAATTTCAGTGGATCTAGTAGAAACGCGCGGAGTACGTTACGTAAATCGCACGAAAATTTGGAATACCCGTTTCGATATAATATTAATTTAATTAGGTTTAATACTTTATCAATATCTATGAGCGATGCTACATTGTGGATCGTATAACATTCAACCAAAATGTTACAGGACAATGTATTTTCAACTAGCTGTTGCCCGCGGCTTCGCTCGCGCCTAAGAATGAGTAAAGGATAAATAGATGTATAGAAGTCTGATTTTTAAACTTTCAACTCCTATATCACCGTCTTAGGGGGTAAACTTTAAGAAACGCTGAAATACGTATTTATTTATAACTAGAAGCTTGCATATGAAATTTCATGCTTCTAACTTTGAAAATAACAAGTTTCCATTTAACCGTTCATCCCTTATTTTACCCCTTTAAGAGTGGAATTTCCGAAAATCCTGCCTAAGTGGATGTTTACGTCATAAAATGCAACAACTGCCAAAATTTCAAGTTTTAAGATCTAGTGGATTAGGTTCTGCGATGATGAATCAGTCACGACAAGTCATTTGAGCTGGCTCAATTTTTTAATAGATTAAAAAATCATGAAAACGGGTGAAACCGCAACGTAAAGCCAGTCGTCCTATAATAGCGCTCTCAGTATTCGTCCCCGACACCGTTCGACTAAAACTCATTATTAGCTTTCTGAAACAGACGCCATTCACGAGACTCGACTCCATATTGCATTATCGAGGCACAATGGTCGTTTGTGAATGGTAATGAGCGAACTGCCCCGTTGATCTGGTGGTCGTAAGCGCGACTACTGACCATGAGGTCCTGGGCTCCATTCCTAGGTCGAGCAGTGTGGTATATGCCCGGTGGTAATAGGCCCGCTCCCTATTACATGAGACTTAAACATCATCATCATCTGCCTAGCCTTTTCCCAACTATGCTAGGTAAGGTTTCCAGTTTAACTGGATGCAGCTGAATACCAGTATTTTACATGGAGGGACTGCCTTTCTGACATGGCGTGATCTGACATAACAGGCGATTTGTAGATGTACTATTACACACCTCTGCCAAACCCTTCGGGGATTACAGGCGTTATGTTATGTTCTATGTAGCTTTCTGAAACAGACGGTATTCACGAGACGGGGCTCGATACTGCATTATCGATTCACAATGATCGTTTGTAAATGGTAAAGAAAGAATTCGTTGTTCCTACTTTCTAAGTAGTACTATCTCAGTGTTTATTGGCAATTAGGCCCTTTTTCGGGAAAAATAATAATTGGTTGTGTTGAAGAAAGTTGGTCAGATGTCTAATGGCTGATCGTGTTCTTTGCGTTTTTATTGGTAAGCGAGACCTTTTAACGTTTTGCTTCAAATGGTTATGTAAACATTTACAATTCTTAAGCCTGACGCAGATAGAGTTACAGATAGACTTTGATAGTTATTTTTTTCCTAAGAATATGGACATGCAATGAGGAGGGATGAAACGCATGTTACTAAAAGAGTGATGGATATAAATGTTGATGGATGGATTGTGTGAGGAATGATATGAGAGAGAAAGGAGTAAATGATGCCGTGACGGTTGACAGGGGAGAATGGAAGAAGAAAACGTGTTGCGCCGACCCCAAGTAGAATGGGACAAGGGCAGGAAGATGGTGACTGTTAAGAATAAGTAAAAGGAGGATTTACTTAGGCAATATTTAACCTAATGCTTTTAACCTAAATCTTCATAATTTAAAAGTAATATTCGCAAAATCAAAACACGTATCATCTATAATTTATAGCTTCGCGAAATAAATAAGCTATTACAAAAAAAAAGTAAGCCAGCTATTAAAAACTCATTACAACGAATTTCTCGCGAATTCTAATATATCGAAATGATTTGTATACAATGCTTGCGGTGTTCTACAAACAAATGGGACACTGAGTCACCAGCAAGACATGTAATCATCCTTTATTTGAACGTGCGAAAGTCTCATTGTTCATACGTACCCATGGAGGACGGCTGTCGTAATGGAATTACTGTGTAGTCAAGGAAATTGTGAAAGATTGACTTTAACGAGAGCTAATGCTGCGAATTTCACATTCTTTTCATCCGTGTTTGTTGTAATGGAGGAAAACATAAGGCCTTGAGTGTATTTCCTTTTTGGATAAGGCCCTGTCAAAAATTGTAGACGTGAGTGACTCCTGAAGCGGTGTTTATAGGAATAATTCTCGTTTTTTTTTGGCTTACGCGTCTCATCACTTTGATGTGTGTCAGCCCTAAAAGAAAACATTACCTATATACCGTAAAACACATAGGTACTGCTGACACTTGCGTGCCTCGGAAAGCACGTTAGGCCGTTGGTCCCGGCTGTCATTTGTAGATTTTTGACAGTCGTTACAGGTAGTCAGTGGCCCGAAAGTTTGACAACCAGTCTTACCAAGGAGTATCGTATTACCCAGTACTAACTAGGTTGTTGAGGTCAGATAGGCAGTCACTCCATGTAAAATACTGGTATTCAGCTGCAACCGGTTAGACTGGAAGCCGACCCCAACATAGATGGGAAAAGGCTAGACATATTATGATGACATGTACAGCTGCACCACAAGGATAATTTGGGCGTGGAACTAAAAATCGGAACTAACTTCTTTATTTACATAATTTCACAAAGAAATAAAATTAAATGTTTAATGACAGCGTCAACCTGTCAACGTCACTCGAGCGCCAAAAGATCCTTGTAGCTCTGTTTTTTTAGTTCATCTAATGAAAACAAATAAACAAGGAAGAAAACATTACTCAATGCTTTTAAAAAAAAAGTCTTCATTATCTACTTAATCCATTTTATTATTATTGGTTTTTTATAAGTCTGGGAATTCGGGAAAGGAATGAACCAAGTGCAGAAGGTGACGAAGATGCTTTTATTAAATTGTTAGCAATCCATCACTGTTGAATGCATCTACCAGATAGGTATTCAAATATATATTATACTGGTACTTGAGCTCCACAGCATTGTAGACATTTTCCTCTGTTATAAAACCCAAATAACCTTACAACGCAAAATCTATCCATACTCGCACCAAAACAAAATATTATTTACCCACCCCGAACGGCGAACCCTCATTTAGATTTCTTTCCAAATATAGTTCGACGAAGCACCATTCAATCCGTTCGTTTTTTTACGAGCGCGTATCGGAAGCCCGACTATCGGGAAAGGGTTAGTATTACAAAATTACAGAAGCGTCTACATGACCGCGGAGGACCGATAAGGCTAGGGGTCCCTTTAAAACGTCTGACGCTACCGACAGCGTCCCGTGACGTCACGATGGATGGATTCATGGTCTGATGGCGCATAACACTCGTTCGTTTGCCCGAATTCGATTGCCTATGGAATCCGAGCAAACGACCGAGTGTAAAAGAAAGATTTCGAGTACACCTTCATCGTCATCGGACAAATTCAAGGTGCAAGAACTTGACTTCATTCAAACTACTGGTAGGTAGTCGTCATATTCCATTGTGATGACCAGTGTTACAAACGCATCGGGTGCCGGAATTCGAGTGGGTAAAGTCATTCGACCACCCGCATACGGGCTAACAACCAAGTGTTTTTGCGCCATGAATAGGTCTGCTATGTGACCTTGGGCAGTCGTGGGCTGTTTGCACACAGCATTCGGCCGTCGTCGTCAGTGACGGAGGGCTAAACTTCGCTGGCAGATAGACCGCAGCTTAGGCTGCAAATTTGGGAGAGTGTTTCTTGTAGCGTACAGCGGGTCGTTACATGGGCAGTTCCATTAAACGCTTGCTGCAAGTAATTCTTCTCCGAATTTGCAGCCTTAGTATAACAGAAGTATAGAAGTGTTTACACGACCGCGGCAGGTCCGCTAAGCCGTGCCGGGTCGCCGGAAGCCGTCCCCGATCCATGTCGGGAACGGGACACAACACACAACACAAGGATTGTTTATACTGCACGTGCTTTAAATATCGTGGCAAGGACGTTTTGTAAGGTTGATGGTTCAGTATGTTTTAGTAGGAAGTGTTTTGTGCTAAACTGTGAAAAGTGCATTGGACGCTGATGCTAAAATTTTCTCTACACCACATTTCAGGAGTATTCAACGAAGAAAACCTATGAACATCATTAGAAACCTTTTTAATGCGTCTGAAAGGTTGTTTTCTAGAATCTATCTCAACTTTCTACGTAGGTAAACAGCCAAAGGCCTTCAGAATAAGCAGATAATAAACTGTAGTATTAAAATCAATTGAAAACGGGTGGCTTAAACCGAAACTATTTCCATTACACAAACACCGCAGAGCCAAAAATTAAACGTTCACTATCTCTCCAAGGAACCCCAACCCCCACAAGGCAAGGGAGCAACATAAAAGTATAAAAATGTAATTTTATAAAACTGAACAGGAAGATCCTGTCAATAAATAGTTATGGACGTGGTTCCGTAGTACCCGTGTCACACGTGTTAGTTTAGACACAATGGCTTTTATAATAGGTAGGTTTATCGAGGAAGATGGTACTGTGGCTGTCTTTGAACTGTCGTATGTAGAAGGAGTGCATGGTCGACTTCGGATAAATTAATAGGTAGTAAAATGTTTGATGATCATCTGGTCTTCACAAGCATCGAATGTTGTACGAGATAGGAATATAACTGGTAATCAATATAGGACAGAGTCTAGTAAATCTAGACAGGCGGTGTAGTAAGTTCATTTTTTTAGGATTTACTTTTGCCTGCCTTGTTTGTCGAGTGATCGCAAGCGCAACTGCTGAGCGTGAGGTCTTAGTTTCCTGGGGTCGGGCAAACCGCTATTGGGTTTTTCCATCAGGATTTTTTTCAGTAGCAGCCACGGAGTCAGGATTTGTGCCCGGTCGATGGCAATAGGTTCGCCTTATGTTACTATGGCATTGTTGCGAAAAGAAAATCCTGAAACAAGCCAAAGCAGGTATCGGTGCTAAATTTCTGAATTAAATACAGCTTCAGAAATGAAGAATTTGGAGCCAAACATCAGTTGGGTCTATCTGTAGCCAGTCAAAGACGAGGTAACGATGGCACGCGAAAATCCTGATTCCAACTTTTAGGAAATACGTTGACGTTCTCGTTTATTTTTATATCAGTTTTATCTCGAAAACGAGCACAGGAATGCTCGCGATACAGCCTACAGTTTCAAGATAGGAACGCTTAGGTACTCAGATTGGGAAACTCGTTTAGTAAATCTCGGTTAGAGGTGCGCATAGGGTTACCAACCTTTCGGATTCGTCCGGATATATTCGGCTTGGCGTCCTCTCTAAACTGTGTATGGCGTATTTGTCCGATCTTTCGACTAGAAAACGCGAAGAGTGCTGAAATAACAAAATTAAATATTCCGATTTATTTTGCAAAAGTCTGGGCGTTTTATCCGGAATACTTTGAGATGGTAACCCTAAATGCGTACCGAATCTTGTAAGTAGATACTAGCTGGAGAGAAGATAACAGAAAATGTCTTTATTTAGACGTCGCAGCTTCTCAGTGAGTGTTTAGGACCTAATTTTCTAACGCTATCTGTTTTTTTGCCAAAACAAGTTGTACCTACGTTCCTTACTGTTAACTTGATACAAATTGAACACAAAAATTAATCTAAATTTGCATTGTATCTTTTGTTTTTTTTTTCTACAAGAAAATAAAAAGACGTTTAATTTAAAACTACGAATTACATTGATAGATAAAAAAAAACACGTATTTCTAATATCTATTGTAACACCACCAACACCAAGTGTGATTTCTAACTGTTATTTAGGTGTTTGCTGCTAACCTATTTGTAACAGTCAATTCTCCAACTGTATTGGATAGATCGATTCTACCGCAATCATAACATAACATAACATTACATCACGCCTGTAAGCCCCGAAGGGTTAGGACAGAGGTGTACTTAAAAGTACACCCACATTTCGCCAGTTATGTTCTTATGTATAAGTCTCATGTAATAGAAAGTGAGCCTATTGCCATCAACCGGGTACACATCCAGACTCCGCGGTTGCTACTGCGAAACTCCTGATGGAAAAACCCAATAACACTTCGTCCGAACCTACCGCAATCATTTCTTAAAATTCTAAAGTAATGCCAAGACATGACTTATTCATTCCTTGTAAACTTATTCTTCGCTTGCACATAGATGTTCATCCAATCAAAACGAATCGTCGATTTGTTCAGAACAGAGCCGTATTAGGGATTCTATTTGAAAGATAGCCGCTGAATCGGGTCAAAGTTATTGGCACTTGTTTCAAAATGTACAGGCGACCACATTTTGACGTTGAGCTGACCTAGCGTAGTAAGCAGTTCCAATACTATGCCTATATTGGCTTTTCAGCCACTCACGTGCGTCCTACTGTACCATGATAAATGATGTTTATTTTGCAAATAGGTTTTTACAAACACTTTTACCCGTCTTCTTTTTTAAAACTAGATGAGGCCGGTGTTTCGTATCTGACTACTCTGAGAAGAAACAGCCGAAACAAACTCAGAGGTCACAGTCTCTTTTAAGGTCCAGACATAATCTTGATAAACTCACATGAGGACTATGCAGATGAGTGTCTGAGATGGTCTTTTGAAGAAACAACCATACAGATTTGAGTGGACCTGTCCAGCCAGTGCAAACATTTGTCAGTTATCGTGTAGCTCAACTCATAACTCAAGGAGCTCAACGTAACGACGAACAATACCAAAGAAAGGACATTTGTGTAAGTCGCTTTAAATAGTACTCAAACTGCCAGACAATAGTAAAACAAACAAAAAACATAAAAATTACCCACATTGTCCTCACATTCACACTAATCAAATAAAATTAATAATACTTACAAAAATAAATGTACATAAAAATCATTCAAATGTCATACATAATAAAAAAAATATAACTATAAGAAAAAAAAAAGGAAAAAAAAAAGTAAATATTCATGTCAAATCATTAAATCATTAATGTATTTACAGTACTGTGTATATTGATGATGATCACTACATAGTATAAAACAAAGTCGCTTCCCGCTGTCTGTACCTATGTATGCTTAGATCTTTAAAACTACGCAATGGATTTTGATGCGGTTTTTTAATAGATAGAGTGATTCAAGAGGAAGGTTTATATGTATAATACATGCATATTATAGTAGAGAAAACATTAGTATCTACATTGCACCCGTGCGAAGCCGGGGCGGGTCGCTAGTTTGATATAAATGTATGATACATGGGCAGGTAGGATAAAGCGATTTTAAAACTTTTCCCGTACATATATTTCTATATCAGTGTCACGTACTATGTATTTTTAATCGGTTTTGTTAGCGGTTAGTCTTTGATAAATAAATAAATAAATACTAACAGAGTAACTTGGAAGAAGATATGCTGTGCTGAACTTCAATAAATTACGATAAGGGCAATAAATAGTATCATCATCTGCCTAGCCTTTTCCCAACTGTGTTCGGGGTCGGCTTCCAGTCTAACCGGGTGCAGCTGAATAAATTTATTTTACATGGAGCGATTGCCTATCTTACCTCCACAACCCAGTTAGTACTGGTCACTGACTACCTGTGACGTCTGTCAAAGATCTACAAATGACAGCCGGCACCAACGGCTTAGCGTGCTTTCCGAGGCACGGAGGAAACTCGCTATGTAACGGGTGGTCACCCATCCACGGGCCAACCTATGCAAGCGCGGTTTAACCTGAAGATTGATCCGAGCTGCTGATATTATTTAGGCACGAGCTCCTCAGCTATTAAGGGACATGGTATGATGATGATAAATAGCTCATAATCTTGTTTAAAGCTTTGCTTGCTCTGTTTTATTTTAATTACTTTGTTCAGTAGCAAAACACAGTGATTATTATTATTATTTTTTAAACGTTGCCCCACTCTAGGCATTTCTTCTGTATCGTGGGTGCGTTTACAAACATTTAAACTCACATACGCAAACAACAACTATCTGTAGGGTAGGCCCATACAAATATTTGTTCCGTGCGGGGATCGAACACGCGACACGCAGCGCAGCAGTCAATCGCTCGACCACTGCGCCAACCGTGCCGTCAAATGAAACAACTCCCTCAACCTAATGTATAATACAATAAGTTAGGCAGAATCGCAACATCTGATGTTGCGTTGAACGAAACTGTCTTGATTGTTGTATCATATCATATGATTATTAATGTGGACTTTAATTGATATTTTTAATGCTTGGGAAGGTCATCTATTTTTATAAAAATATAAATATAAATGAAGACTAATAGACTTATCGCTAATCAAATCTATCTTATTGTATTTCATCTTTTTTACCAGTATAGTGGTAGTAATCGTCTGAAAAATATATACATATATCTACCTACCTAATGTTGTACTAGTTTCAAACAAAGAAACTGTGTTCCCATTAAATACGGTGGCCAGTTTTCCCTTAGTTTTTGGCACACCGTTCATGTTTTTGGTAACTTTTTGGCAGAGTTAGGTCTTTTAAAACTGTATTTAGGTCGTTTAAAGGCAAAAGCTTTTTATTTGAAACGTTGCCTGCACTATAAGATATTACGTTTGCTGGCCCGAAAACGCAATTTCAACGAAAAATATGAGACGTTTTGAAGATTAAAGTTTACTAACAGCTATGATGTCTAGAAAACAAACTATTTATTTCATAATTAATTATACTCTCTCGCTTATTTTCAATCTAAGAGAAAATACTTCTTTTCTCTCTTTCTTTTTTTTTCTTGAGTTTTTTTTTTTGAGTCAAGAGCAAACCCATCTTATATAAAAAAAAAATCTTTAAGAAGTCAATCCTTCATAGATTTCATAATTTTTTTTTTTTTTTGGAACGCTTATGTCTCTGACAATTTAATTTTGGTTGGAGCTGTCTATTAGCTATGCTCTATTTCATGAAAGTCATTGAATGGGATTAAATGAACTTAGAGGGTTGTATTGATTAGTAATAAAAAATTATAAATAATGAAAATGAAAAAAAAAAATAAGAATAATGAAAATGAAATGATGATTGTAATTGAATGTCTATTAAAGTGATGTAACTTTCATTGTGATAATTGTATATTGAACAAGGAAAATAAATAATTGGATAATGTAAATGACTGAAAATTTGAAATTTGTTTAATGTATAAGTGTAAAATTTAAAAATCATTGATTTAATAATAATGTTTGTACCTTAAAGATATTTGCACGCCATGAGAAATGGCAGGCATGTCGTGAGCCAATATTTTAATTCTGTATGAATACACAAGTTTGAGCGAATAAAATTTATATATTCTTATTCTTAGTAATTGTTATTACAGCTCTGTAAAGCCATATTTGTTACGGTCGCGAAACATTGAAAATTGCAAAAAAAAGTCAGCAAAGTTGAATTGCGCGGGATACCCTGGTGCTTTCACCTCAACTCCTACACTGTAGACCACCATAATTATGTAACATGCTCCGCTTATCGGACGGCAGATTATTATCTTTAGGTCATTAACCCGTTTTCTAGCAAGATTATACGGGGTGGAAGGGACACGGACGCGAAAACGGAAACCAAATAATCAGTACATTATTCTGAACCACCTCACATAGAATTGTTTCGTCGGTTATAAAAAAAAACATCAGCTGTTCCATACATTTCGACCGTGTGGGTATTGCACTTTTGTAGGAAAAAGCTGAATATTTTTTTAATAACCGATGAGAAATTTTTATGTGGGGGGGGGGTGTTCAGAATGATGTACTGAGTATGTGGTTTCCGTTTTCGCATTTGTGTCCCGTCCACCCCGTATATGTATATTTCTTGGTGTTTGTGAAATTGGCTATGACATTGTAACGTTTTTCGCATCACTTAGTGATAATATATCGATTATCTGAACTTGTTACTGGTCAAAATGGCCGACTTTAAAACTTTCTGACTACTGTCTTTGGGGTCCAGTGGCTGACTGATTATTCTAGAACAAATAACCTAGCGTATCAAACTCTTATCGACCCGAGTTAGTACATAACCTTCAGCAGCTGGCAGTAACATGATTATATAACTAACATAACAATGGTACAGACATTCTCACGATTGCAATCAGCTGGTAACAAACACTTGCCTACTTTTTCTTACAAATGTACTTTACTTACATATCTTACGTACTTTGACGTAACTGAATTAACATGTAATTAGCTATTTTAATCTAGATTAGAGAAGAGATTGTTATTTTTATGTTTTAAATTAAATGATCTGTTATCAAATTAGTAGGGCTAACTTTTGTGTTGTATTTGTCGAGCTGGAAAAGCTACTATTCCGTGGCAACTCTCTAAGATATTATACACTTTATGGCACTAAACTTAACATATAACATCACTCCTGGATTATGCAGAGATCGTTCACCGACATTTCGCCAATTATGTTGAAGTCCCATATCCATTGTCCGTCTGACAATCAAACTCAAACTCAAACTCAAACTCAAAGCATTTATTTCAATTAGACCATTACAGGCACTTTTGAATGTCAAAACACAAAAAAATAAACTAAGCTACAGTCCCAGTCACAGGACATAATAACTTGTGAAAGTACTGTAGTTGCCCATTCGAAAGCGTGGATCTCTATGGAGAAGAATGGGCAAGAAACTCCATGGACACTCTTTTAAATCATTATGTTGTTACAAAGTCTCGGTTACATCATTCATGTCGAGATTAAACATACATGTGAGAACGATGTAGAAATCAGTCTTACCAAGGGGTATTGTATTACACAGTACGAACTGGGTTGTGGAGGTCAGATAAGCAGTCGCTCCATGTAAAATACTAGTATTCAGCTGCATCCGGTTAGACTGGAAGCCGACCCCACCATAGTTGGGAAAAGGCTAGGCAGATGATGATCCATTTTCCGTCCTATTTTAGGGGAGACTTTTGCAGTTAACTGGACACAAATTCAGATAACGGTCGGCTACTCAGGACAGTTATGTATAAATTTTCCATCCAAAAGTTCAAAATTAACCGCAATATTAACTCCTCAGATAAAAGTTATTGGACCATTCAACAATCAGCCCTACGTAAACGAACTACACAGGAAGCTCTGTCTCATCAGTTTAAGTACAATGTTATTTAACTTACTTTAACATAGGAAATGAAGAAGGCACAGATAGTTTGAAGGCAGCAACAATGTACTGATATGCACTCGCATGTCACTGGGACATTAACCACTATCGCCGGAAAAACAAACCTCTGAATGAGCGCAGCCAACGTACCTGGAAAGATAACAAACTTATTAGCAAACGTATCTATGAGTATGAGGTTTACTTAACTAAAAGAATAAAATTGAAGTAATACATTCGTATTTCGATTAAATTACAACCAACATTCTGAGTCAAGAGATGATTAAGGATCAACACTGTTCTTACGTAAGAAGACTGCATAATAAAAAGGATATTAGGAAATACCTTTCGTCTCCAAATATACACTGTGCTAAAAAAAACATGCTCAACTTTTTTTGCAAATAATGAGTCGTTACGATGGATATGAATGTTAATGGGTGGAGAGGGAGAGGAAGGCCAAAGAAAATATGGATGGTGTGAAGAATGATATGGAAGAGAAAGGAGTAAATAGTCTGATAGGGGAGAATGGGAGAAGAAAACGTGTTGCGCCGACCCCAAGTAGAATGGGACAAGGGCAGAAAGGTGATGATGAATGATTCTTTACCATTTACCATAAGTCTATAGGAACACAGTATAAAAAATAACAATAAAACAAGACAAGTTACCAATCAACTGGGTAACACGCGAGAGGTGTTAAAACCAATCCCATCCCTTTAACACTAAACACAGAAAAAAATACAAAACCTATGCATGTAGGGATAGTGAATCAATTTACCAGACATAACAGGATTACTTCCACACTGAAAGCAGGTGAGCCCACGATTTATTTGGCTACAAGTACAACCGAACGGACGGACAAAACATTGGGACTTATTAGAACGGACGCCAGTAATTAGGTCCGACCCGAGGGTCGAAAGTAGATGAGCAAAGTGATGTACTACATACTACCTGTGTTCAGCTCAAAGGTGAAATAGAAGACGGTAAATTTGTGTTCGCACCGGAGAAACACTTACAAAAAAACATGTCTGATGAGATAAAATATTTCAAGCGAGAGAGGGAAATACAGATTTCAACATATTTTATGTGAATGGTCCGCCAGTATGACAATAAGTACTACATATATTAGCAAAACAACACACGTAGACACACATACAAAGTCAATAGAACAATGGAAGTTAAAATTGAATGAATTGGAACAATAGTTATTGAGAACTACATAGGCAACCTTTTGTAAACAAGGAAGCATTGAGACGATGTATGATTTAGGTGAGGCGGTACCCAGAACTTTGATAAAGGAAAGTAAATCATGTTCCTGCTGAATACTGTAATGAATGACCGTGACTTTTGGAATTCTTGAAGCAGTCTAGAATCATGGCACAAATAAAAATTGAAGGTCTGTTATACTCAGCCATGGGAAGAACAAAACTGCCAATGCTTATGAGGAAGATATATGTCAAGCAGCTAAACCCAAAAAATTCAAAGATAATTCTGAAAAGGTTAAACATGATTAAAGTCACAAACGATTTTAATATTGCAAAGGTCAGACTCATTTGACTATTAATCAAGGACCCAAATTCCAAATTATAACAGAATCCACCTCAATAACTCACAGGCCTCACAGTAACAACCCAAGCAGCAAACGTCAGAGTAACTTGTCCAAAGCCACAGGCCGAGAACTATCTGAATTAACATTAATTGATATAGTGCCCGGCCTTCATTTATGGAGAACAATAAATTGGCGTCAATGGACACCGCTGTGATTTTCTCCTGGACCACAACTTGACCTCTGGCTGGTCACTTAATTCTTGTTTATTGTTTCAGTATTTTTATAGCTGGCAATGTTGCTGTTAGGGCTTGGTTCGGAGTAGGAATTATTGTTATAAAATAGACAGCTGGCTTCGTGGTTCGCCAATGGTTTTAGAAGTATGAGTCCGCTTTGCAATTGCATTTTGTCTAAGAGATTTTTCGAGTGAGTCATCGCTAATCTATATTACTTAAGTACTGTGTTGTGTTTTGAAAGCCGATATGAGATTTTATATTTAATAGAGTTACTATGACTACACAAGAATTTACTGGTTCAAGTACTTATGTGGAAAGATTTCACCCAGCAGCAAGAAACGATTGACTCAGTTGAATCTTGTATGACGCTTTATATTTCAAAGGTAGATGCGTAAAATGGATGGACCATTTTCGACCTTCTGTTCAAAATGTTTTGTCTACAGTGTCGGTGCCCTATTTCCTTAGGAACAAACAATACGTGGGACACTCAGAAAGTTTTGCGACACTAAAAAAAATTGTTCTACAGGTACATATATTTTTATTAAATCTTTTCAAAGTACTCTCCACCAGCCTCTATACAAAGATTCATGCGTCTGAACCAGTTTTCAAAACACTTTTTCCAGTCCGCCGCAGACACCTCGTTTACAGCCTGCTCGAACGCAGCCAGCGCATCTTCCGGCGACGAAAATTGTATCCCCTTGAGCTGATTTTTTATTTTTGGAAATCAAAAGAAGTCACACGGTGCTAGATCAGGGCTGTAAGGAGGGTGACCCAGGAGTTTGACTGGTGTACTGTCCAGGAAGTCCGTCGTTTTGAGCGCGGTGTGTGCAGGCGCATTGTCGTGGTGGAGCAGTAGTCCGCGGAGCCCTGTGTTTGGTCGCTTGTTGCTCACAACAGAAAAAACTTCTGGTAAACATTTGGTAGTATATCATTCGGCGTTGATGCTTCTTTGATCTCGTAAGGGAATTGAGGCCAAGTGGCCAGTCAAATTAAAAAAGCTGGCGATCAAAATCTTTCCCCCGCTTCGAAATCGCTTCACTTTGGTAGGCGTTGGTTCATTTTGAAACACCCAAACTGTCGACTGGCGCTTGGTTTCTGGATCGTATTGATAAATCCAGGACTCATCACCTGTTACGATGTCGTAAACACGCCGAGACGAGCCTGCTTCAAATTTGTTCAGCATATCACGGCACCATTCCACCCGGGCCTGCTTCTGAGCGTCGGTGAGGTAGTGCGGCACCCAGCGCGATACTATCCTCCTCACGCGAAGATGCCCGTGTAGAATCTCGTGAACGCTTCCCGATCCAATCTTTAATATGTGCTGAATCTCCTGATATGTAATTCGCCTATTATCTTGGATTAAATTTTTCACTGCTAGCACGTTTTTTTCCGTAATAGCCGTCAAAGGGCAACCGCTTCTTTCTTCATCCCCCAAGGTTGGTCGACCGCGCCTAAATTCGTTATACCAACGATACACGGTTGCCTTGGAGGGGCCTTCATCCATAAATGCCATTTGAAGTCTATCGAACGATTCATCCGGTTTCAGGCGACACTTGAAATCGTAAAAAATCATAGCTCTAAAATGTTCCCGGCGCAGATCCATTTTTCAGTAAGACACGATACTTTGAATTGGCTCGCAAAAAATGTGGAGGGAAATTTTGAAAATGGAACACACATATTTTTACTTACAAGTAATCATATTTTCGAAAAAGATTCTAACTGGCCAGTCTCCCATATATAAAAACTATTTATCGCAATACTTTCTGAGTGGCCTGGTACGGCTCGTTTACTCGATAGTACCTGCAAGTAAGTTCCTGACCTAGTATTTTCCTGCACCTTCTTTATTTCTATGATTATCACCACCCTTTTTAGTCCGTCCCTTTTTAACCTCGTGGAACTGCGAGAAAATAAATAGCTGACGATGCCTTTCTACTAGCGTAGTAACCGTGAACACTAGGTTGAAACCTTAGGACTGCTTTAATATAGCTCTTTTGTGTGGTTATTATATAAGGCACCGCTACAATATAGTCTTCATATTCGCTCGTTATACAACTGTTCGTACGTTTATGCCATAGGAAATGAAAAAAAAATTCGTAACACTCTTGAATGAACTGGCGAAACAAACTCATTGGTCCTCATCACCATCTAAAGATCCAGCTTAAATTTTCAATCATTATCTTTGGCAAACAGATCGAACATCTATCTGATTGTGCATATTTTTCTACGCTTAGGCTTGCAACACCAACCTTTGCTATAAAGAGTGTCCATGGAGTTTCTTGTCCGTTTTTCTCCATGGAGAACTTCGCTTTGGAAAGAGCAACTGTCTTAGCATCTTTTAGTTTTTGACTGACCGACTTCTTTACAGGTCAAAAGCATCTGTTTGTTTATTTTTCAAATAAATGATTTGTGGTTGTCTCTCTACGCCTGTAATTTCATATGGCACGGACATAATACGAGCTAAAGTCCTTCATATCATACGTCCTACCGACCAAAATTGTTTTACAAGACAGTGTAACAGTATCCATTGTTATACAACGCTGTACAAGTAATTGTTTAACCAAAGTACGAGGCAACAAGCCCGTGTATCATATTGCTCGGTTTTGTTTACGTTTGCTATAAACGTTGCACCTTATGCAACATAGTGCATTCCTTCGTCGTGAACATATTGCTTCGGAGAATTGGTGCAAGTAGAAGCAGTGATGAAATCGATGGTGTTTTGTTTTTAACGAAAAAAAGGAGGAGGTTCTCAATTCGGTTGTATGTTTTTTTTTTTTTTTTTTTTGTGTTTGTTACCTCATATCTCCGTCATTTATGAACCGATTCGAAAAATTCTTCTTTTATCTGAATGGATCTACTTCCCGATTGGTCCCATAGAAATTTCATCAAAATCGGTACAGCAGTTTGGTTTTGAAATCAAAATAGCTGGAAAAAATTTCATCCAAGTAAAAGAAATTGCGAAATTGATACTTGACAAGGATTTGTGTGTGATACGATAACTAAAAAGGGTAAAATAAAAACTTTTTTGCAAAAAAAAAACCGACTTCCAAAGTAAAGTTATTTTCCACTTTTTTAGTGTTTTTTTTTTGGAAGTCGGTTTTTGACAAATTCTTTCGTATGTAGCTGCTTCGGTATGAAATAATGTCAATAGAAAAGAAAGTCGAGTTCAAAATTTTGGAAGAAGGTACTCCATCGAATGATGATCAGTTACCTAAACACGAGTAAAGAGACAATTAGCAGAGAAATGAAGGCACCACATCGCCATTGATAAACGCAAGCACCTATTTCTGAGGTTACGGAGCTCGTAACTGAAGTACCAAAACTCTCTATGACTTTTAAAATTGAAAAAGAAACTGGTTGGTTCAAAATTGCTACTTAAATACAAGCTTGAGACTACCACCAAAAATAAATACAAATACAACAATAAAAATACATTAAATATTAATACTCGTAATACATTCTTAATATTCACTCAGTCCATCTCAAGATTGTCCGGAATATATAACTATCAGCTATAAGACTGCCATTGTAAAAGCGATATTAATGTTACAGTTTTGGAATTAAGAATGGTATTTTTATTATGTATTTTTGTACTCTATTATATCACAATGTCGTATTTGACCCAAAGGTTGACTGGTAGAGAATGCCTTGCATCATTAATGCCCGGTTCCTATAAACAACGATTCGTTATTGTACAAAAGGTACCATTCGTTTTTGGGTTACGAGTAACGGATGGTAATAGGCGTTCCTATAAGTTTTTGAGTCATCTACCTGCTACGAACGGTTGTTGGTAACTCACTTACCGAAGCCCTCCATGAACACATGTGCAACCCTCCTTGCGTTTCGTTATTACAATCGAGCATGTTTAGGATTAGAGTGAAAACCTGTGCATAATACTCATAATATAACATATTTATACTTTCATGGAGAAAACTTAACTTACATGTTTATTTTAAAAAAAGATGTTGAAGAAATCTAATTATTAAAAATAAAAAACAGTTTTTTATTCGGGCTACTGAAGTGAACAAAACGCAATTGATAGCGTCTGGCTTGACCCATGTATTTTAAAGGAACTTTAAATTCAATTCTAAGGTTTTGTAGTAAAACATAATTAACGCAACATAAGAGTTGGTGAAGAAGGAACCATGATATATATCCTACATATCATGGTTCCTAAAACAAAGATTAAATTAACGTTTTAGGAGTAGAATGCGTAATGAATTATTGTTGTTTTGGATGTTTCAAGTGAATGTAAACCTGATTTTATTCCACATGATGAGATATTGGAAAAGGTGACTGGTCTTCTGGGGTCTACTTGCACAGGGTTTGATGTGCTATTTGGTGGTGATGGTAATGCGGTCCTGGATTTGGGTGGTATAGCAGAAGTGAGTGTGGCAGATATGGACATCGTCTTAGAACATGGGTCATTATGGTGCAACTAATGCTATTCCATCTATCTCAGAAGATAGTGTAGCTGAAACACCATGTAGAGGTATTATTTTGATTAAATCTTCCTTCTCTACCTATACTTTTATTAATTAATTTGTTTGTAAATGTCAAATCATTTTTTTCAGACATACATGCAAAAAAAAGAAAAATTGATTTGTGTGAGGGCAACAGCTCTCCCAGTGCACAGGGCTCCAAGTATTTCTTTGGCATGCCTATGTCCAGGCAATTAACAACAAAAAATAAAGGTACATACTTAAATTTATTATTAATTTACACAGCATATTTTATGTGAATTTCTTATACCTGTTCCCATATTGTAAACTATAGTCTAGAACCCTGGTCAAACACATTGTATGAAATAAAACGTATTTCCATTTATTTCAGGTAAAAAGACAGCAGACAGAGATATACAGACGTCCATCATCACCCGTAACCTTGCTATAGCAAGTTACTATGACAAGAAAAAGGAGAAATTAGATTTAGAAATTAGACTTTTAAAATTAGAATTAGCACAAGAAGAAAATAATGTTACTGTAAATGATGTTTATAGTTAGTGTTTCATGTGTAAGTTTTAATTTGTGTTTAGTGCCATAATAATTTAGAATATATTAAGGAAAACTATAATTAAAATAAAGTTTTATTTGAAAAAAAATGTTTCTTTTAATAACTAATAGTAAAGCTAGATACTTAAAATAACAATATTTCCCTATAACTAAGCCAGTGTCCTTCATCAACGGTCATTTCTTCATACACTTTGTTTTGTAGTAGCAGATAAGTGTTTTTCTTTCTCGATACAAACTTAAAATTACTCATGTGATGATAAACTGAAATGAAATAAAAAGTAATTATTAAACATATTCAGTGCACAGTACTTTAACATAGTCAAGGTTTCAAACTTGACACCTCAGCTTAGCACTATACAGATTGTTATTACTCACTTATTAAAGAAATTTGAAATTAGTGTTGCTCTTTCTGTGTAATCTGGTTCTTCAGCAGTATTTGGTACAGGCACTACCTCTGCAGTAGGAATTTCTACCTCTGGTGGGACATCAGCTATACTGTTTAATCGACAGATATTATGCAACACACCAGTAGCTATGATTACTGCATCGGCTCGTAACAGACTTAAACGCAATGTCAAAGCTACTACTGGAAATCTCCTCTTCCACACTCCAAAGCATCTGCAATAAAAAAGAACCAGTTATCTTTAGCAATAACACTGCCCGACTTTGTGCATGATGCTTTGAACCCGAGACCACACGCTCAGCAGTCACATTTGCAACCACTAGACCAATGAGGTAGTCTATCTCTTAATGTAAGGATTATTAATCATGAATGCTCTTATCTCACCCATGGTACACAAGAACAATAAAAATGGAAAGTGTCACATTCCTCCACACTGATGAAAAACATACCTTTCAATACAGTTTCTAGTACGAATGTGGGCTTCATTATAAAGCAGTTCCCCTCTACTTTGAGGGTTTAACAAAGGTGTTAATAGGTATCGTTTCAGAGGATATGCACTGTCTGCAAGCAGCCATTTGTTTCCATACAACCCGCTTTCACACTGAGCTGAAAAAAATGTAGTTAGGTATAGATACTGAATTAAATTATATGACCACAAAACATACTTCATAATGCTGTTATCTATTATTACTGTTACCTCTTAGTTCTGAGTTATTGAATATAGTTGCATCATGAGCTGAACCAGGCCAACGGGCTACTAAATTCATAAATAATAATTTTGCATTACACACAGCTTGTATATTAAGGGAAAAGTAGCCCTTTCGAATTCTGAATTCTTCTCCAGTCTCTGAACCTATGAAAAAGAATTGAATTGTGTTAATTAAATAAAAAAGTAGAAGCCTATCAAATCAAAAGATTACCTAGAAGATTCAACAAAAACTAACATGGTGGTTGAATTCTGATGTGTGTACCATCAAGTGCTCCAAGAACCCTTGGGAAGCGGGCAGTTTCATAAGAATCTTGTTCAGTGTCAGGGTGCATGTATATATATTTGTTGTATAAACCGTGCTATAGCACAGCTTACATCAAATACTATACGACAAGCCGATGATTTTGATACCCCAACAAAGTCAGCTACTGATTATAGCATTGTCCCTAATGCGTAAAATCTTAACGTCAATAAGAGTTGGTGAAGAGGATGTATACCATGGTTCCTAAAACAAAGATTAAATTAATGTTTTAGGAGTAGAATGCGTAATGAATTATTGTTGTTTTGGTTGTTTCAAGTGAATATTTCAAGGTTAGTTTGAGAAATACATACCTGGCTCCTTTTACTCTTAAATGCGGATAAATTTCGACGAGTAAACTTTGTACAGACGGCTTATCTAGCCGAAATCTAACTTGGAATTCATTAGTTTCCAAGATACTAAAATGATCGACCCTTGTTTTGTAATTCCGTCGATTAGAACCACTTTCTTCATCTGATTCGGAGTTACTCCAGTCCGATAACCTTTCCAAATCACTTAATTCACTGTCTGAAAGCGACATTTTACAAGTATTTATAACAAATAACACAGAATGAGTAAAACTTTTGTAAACAACCGACCGAAATCGGGCGGTAAACGAATTGTTAACGGCTCGTAACTTTGACAGCTCGTTGACGTTTCTTATTTTTTATAGGAACACCATCGCTTGACATCTGCATACATTTGCCTTACTGTCCGTTATTCGTAACCCTCCCATCCGTAGGTAGTGATCTATCGGTAACATAACTTACGAAACGTTTTTTATAGGAATGGTTTTGACATACGCCTCGTAGAAAATACTACTATCCGTATGCAAAACGACTCGTTTCTTGTTTATAGGAACCGGGCATAAGTCCGCCTATGTCCCACTCTTGTACATGAAGTTTAAATAAATAAATATAATCAAGGTATTCCATTTGTTTTACCAAACTCTCTCTCTCTCTAGTCTCTTAGCAGATAGAGAAACTTCCTAGTGTTGTCTAGAAAAGGCATCAAGATTGGCGCCATAAGCCCCACACCAGTTTTTACCCAACGGAACTTATTCCCGTTTCAGCCAGTAGCCAGTCGACATCTTATCTCACCAAAGACACATTGTCAATGTAAATAAAGACGTTTATAGTATGAACAATCGTCTGACCGTCCGTCTGCGACATTCCTGAGCGATGATTAGAGAGTCAGTTTCAAATGATTCCCGGAATACGTGTGCGCATCGGCATTTGATGTCACTAAACGTTAATAAGTCTGTTACCGTGAATACTTTTGACTTAGTTTGTTTGCTTCAGTATTTAATTTAGATGAATAACTGTTGTTTCAATAACATAATGGTTGATAGGAGTGAGGTATGTGGAAGGAGAGCTGGACCAGCAAAAGTGCGTCTCTGAAATCATCTTCGTCTATCTTCGGAAAAATATGATCACAGGACTATGAGATCTAATATATAAGTCTGTTTCTTGTCAGAGTAGTTAGGTACGAAACACCGGCCCCATCTAGTTTTAAAACAACCTAATGTGAGGTGTAAAAGTGTTATTATACTTAATGAAATAAATATTTGACTTAGTAGCGCGATGATGGATTTAATGATTGAGTTCGTATGCGACGGTATAGGTGACGCCACAATATATAAATAAATTCAGAAATTATGTAGCGAATATTAATGAAAGGTAAATAAAATAAAATAAATTAAGGTAAAACATACGTTTTTATCTTAACAGTAGAGTAGGTAATTGCCCGGTTGCGGAAGGAAAATGTCGCATCTCTTTATCTAACTAAACAAATGCAATAAAACAGTCATTTACCTCTGTGCTAAATACCTAGACATCAAGTTGGTAATTAAACAATGAATGAATTTAATTTTCCTCACTATATGTATATGAGGAAAAAATCGCTAATTGATGCTTTGACCGTAGTTGACCCCTGTTAATAAATTAAACTATTTCCTTGAATGAATTTAAGGACGGTTTTGTATTTTTAATATTAATGAAGTTTTATATTATTATCAATGCAAAATTCAATCAGGAATGTGCGTTAGGCGCGGAGACTGAGCGATTGATTCTGCCCTACGGCGGGCGTCGGATTTGATTCCCGTATGAAAGAAATGTTTTGCATTATAATTTGATAGAGTTGGTAGCTGTTGTCTTTTTGTTTTTATATTGGATTTTGGATATGAAAAAAATACCTCGTTGGTCTAGCTAGTGGTTGCAAGCGCGACTGCTGAGCAAGAGGTCCCGCGTTTGATTTCCAGGTCGGGCAAAGTGTTATTGAATTTCTCAGTAGCAGCTACGGACTCTGTATTTGTGCCCGGTTAATGGCAATAGGTTCGCCCCCCATTACATGGGGTTTATTCCTGAATGCCAATACCAGTCTGCCAGCAGCGGTGGCAGTCGCTACTATTTTTCTCGTCTACCACCACTGGTAGTGGTCGCGACTAATTCAGCTGTCATAACTGGTGAAAAGTTGGGAGTACTATTAAATACATCTCAGGCGAACCCTTCAGGGATTACAGTCGTGATGATATGAAAAAATACTATCATTGAAAGGAACAGACTAATTTACATTGAGGAAGTAACTATAACGCAACATAATCCATACATTCCTCCTTTACGGTCGGCCTCAGCCACTAAATCAATAAAACCGCTATAAATAAACATGTCAACTTCACAAAGGAGCAAGTTATCTGGTGAATGGATAGATGTTATGATTGCCACATCACACCTTATCTTCCGTGCAGTACAAAGGCAGTTCTGTTATTGTATTGACCAAGGGGTTCTGTTTGTGCAAAGGAAGAGCCTTGAAGATTGTCTGGTGGTGTCAAAAACGAACTATGGTGCGACAAGGATGTGGCATTTTGATTAACACATTAAAGTTTCCAGGACATATTAGATAATATTCATGACTAGCCGTTGCACGCGAGCCTTGTCCGAGTGAAATTAATATAAATTAATGTTATCTCTCTCCCCATTTGAATCGGATTTTGTTCTAATATCAAGGATTTTATTTTTTTTACGGAACCCTAGGTTACTCCTCATAGATATAATTTTTATTTTTCCATGTAACTCCTTATAACATCAGCTATCTGCTAGTAAAGTCCCGTCAAAATCGGTCGAGCCGTTTCGGAGATTGGCCGGAACAAATAAACAAAAATTTAAAAAAAAAATTGTTAAAAGTACCGTATATACTTTCATTTATGCATTCAGTTAAAAGCGCTTATTTTGAAGTTATAAACAGACATTTCAATTTTGTTTATTAGAAGATAATAATTATAATCATGAACCATAAATCTTTATTTTTCATTTTAGCGTGTATTCGCTTAGTTTCCAAGTACATAATATATTAAGTGCCCCTGGCTGGAGGCCGTACACTCAAGGCGGGCACAGGAGAGTAAAGTTCAGCAGACTCAATAAAAAATACTGGCGCTTTCAAAGGAGTTGATCTCAAGTGTTTTGTTCCTGGTTTTAATTGTATTTGTGACATTATTATGATAATTAAATGCACAATCTATTTAATAATAGAGAACGATGTCTCGGGTCAGAAGCTCTTAAAAGACAGATCACCCGGTTTATCATTTTATAATTCATTCGAAAACAAAGTAAATAACACTTATTACGTGTTAATTACAAATATTTTTACTATGTCGACACATCACGGAAGGCACGTCCGTCCAAGAGATTGTTCGTTCGTGCGGACTAAATTAGATTTCTTCATCTTGTCTGGACTTTAATGAAGCTGCGAATAAATGTGATATTTTTCTTACGTGTGATATGAGATAGTTGTTGTTGCCATTTGTAGATCTATGACAGTCGTTACAGGTAGTCAGTGGCCCGAAAGTCTGACAACCAGTCTTACCAAGGGGTATCGTATTACCCAGTACTAACTGGGTTGTGGAGGTTAGATAGGCAGTCGCTCCATGTAAAACACTGGTATTCAGCTGCATCCGGTTAGACTGTAAGCCGATCCCAACATAGTTGGGAAAAGGCTAGGCAGATGACTTTTCTATTTGGCGCCATCTCAGTAGTCACTCCCCTGGCTTATCATGTAATCTTTCACAAAAAAAAACAGCTCTAAAAAGTGTTTCCACAAAGAAAAACTTGGGCAACCAACACTCATAATCTTTTATCTTTCAATATAATCACTACATGACACACATACACATGAGTAAGTGTAACCATTAAATGCCCTACAAAACATTACTTAATATAACATTTTTGTATCATATTTTTCCTTGTCCATTGTGCGTTTATTATTAAGTGGCAAATACACTTGTGCGCGAATACAATGCGTTGTTTGGGCGGTTTCCAAACGGTTATGTTATGCCACTTGACCTGTAACTGAAGCTGGTTCAGAACAGTATTGTGATGTAAATCATATTGTAATGAGGAACCAAATAAGCAGCTGGCTCCCAACTTCTTAACGTGCTTTCCGAGGCACGGAAGAAACTCGGTATGTAATGGGTGGTCACCCATCCACAGACTAACCTAGGCAAGCGCGGCTTAACCTGAAGATTGATCCGAGCGACTGTTATTATTTAGCCGCGTGCTCCTCGAGACTATTAGAGAAGTATTGAAGAAGAAAATATTCTGCATCGCCTCTAAATAAATTTTCGACGAATGACGTTGATAATTTTTTAGTCGTCTTTGATTTATTATACGTTGCCTAGTGGCTGACCTTTTCAATTATGTATTTAGATTATGTGAATAGTCAAGCATGCGTAGACGCAAATTCTAGTGCATCTCCTACGCTATGCAAATATTACAATACAGTACGGTAGGTGCTAGCCAAAAGGTTGCCTGCATCTTATAATATTAGGGGTTAAAGTATGAAATTGCCAATTTATACTGCAAAACTCATTTTTTTCAAAGATATAACATATTTCTTTTATCAAAATATTTACCCTCATTATCTATACATTGCTGCCATCTAATCGGAAGTTCATTTATGCAACTCTGGGGATCTAGATTCGACAAACTGTGTGAAAGCATTTTGTACTGCCTCCTGGGAAGAAAATTTTTACCACGTAGAAAATTTACAAATCACGAAAAATATGGTAGTCAGTTGAAGCAAGGTCTGGCGAGTACGGAGGATGACGTATGGTTTCTAATTGCAGCTCTTGTAGAGTTACAACGGTGTCCCGTGCAGTGTGAGGTCTTGCGTTATCATGGAGCAATAATGGTGAAGATCGATTCACGAGTCGGGGCTGTTTCACTGCCAGTTTTGCCATCATTGTTCGAAGTTCGGCACAGTAAACATCTGCTGATATTGCTTGACCGGACCTGAGAAAGCTATAGTGAATAACACCATGAACAGACCACCAAACCAAACAGTTACTATTACCTTTTTATTGGTAAGCTTTGCTTTAGAGCACTGTTGCGGCGTTTGACCTGGGGTCAACCATTGCATTTTTCGCTTACGGTTATCGTAAAGAATCCACTTTTCGTCACTTGTCACAATTCAATCCAATATTCTTTCATTTCTGTACCGATTCAACAAGGCAGCGCAAGTTTCAACACGCGTTTCTTTCTGCAGATCAGTCAAATCATGAGGCACCCATTTTTCATATTTATTTATCTTATTGATTTGATGCAAATGAGTCAATATTGTAGGTAAGGTAACGTTAAACCATGCTGGTATTCCTGGGTAGTTTCACTCGGATCGGCTTCCACCTTTTCCTTCAATTCAGCGTTATTCACCTGGGTGGGCGATCTTCCACGTGGTTCGTTCTTCAAGTCGAAGTTTCCAGTAGCGGTCTCCTCTCCAAACGCAGCATTGATATTGCGAGCCGTTTCTGCCGCGTCAGTTTCGCGTCGGAACTCGTATTCAAAAATTACTCGGATTTTCGAAGTATCCACAAATCAAATTAAATCAAATTAAGTCAAATCCGTCTAAGCTGAATAAAAAAATAAAAAACAATTGAAATTCGAAAATCAAATTTTTTTAAAAGAAAAATCTCATAGGTATAATGTAAAAAAAGTCTCACTCGAATATCTCGCACTATGAAGGTTTAATGTCGATTCAAAGTATGTATTACTGCACAACGGCAATTTCATATTTTAATAAGACTTCAAACGTTGGAGTAATTATATCTACGAATTATAATTTTAGAATGAATTAATGGTTGATAAATTAATTACTGACCTCTATTATAGCTCTTTCACAGGTTTGTTACCTTTGATTTTACATTGCTTTCAAAATCAATGTTGTTTCAATAAACTTGAAAATCACAATGATCTTTATTGACGTTACAATAAGATTGCTATTGTGTTGATACTGTCATAGGTAAAATAAATTGTAAAAGAACTGTATTTTAGAACTTGCTTGGGCGTCACTTCCAAACATTTCTTTTCTTTCTTAAGTCGTTAGTAACGCCTTATTTTCAGTTCATAATTAAAAGAACCAACATCATATCAAAACCAAAACAAGATGAACAAACAAAAAACCGTGATGTTTATGACACAGTGATGACAAAACTAAACACCCGTTGTATGGGACCCACGTGGGAGTGGACTACCACATGCTAAGGTTATAAGCAAACTTGACGGACGGACGTCATTGTAACGCTTTGTACACACTGTGGAGTTGAATGACTTTGAAAAGTTTTAGGTTTAGAATTAGAATAAGGTGAAAGCCCGCGAAATTCAAATTTTATTACGTTTTTTGCAATATGCAGGTCAGTGTCAAGTTTTTATGTTGGTCAAAATATGATTCGCAATCGTAAGACGTATATATTTATAGAATTATAATCATTAATACAACCCTCTACGTTCATAATGATTATAACTCTGTCAAGGCATATTTGTTACGATCGTAAATCATATTTTAATCAACATAAAACCTGACACTGACATGCAAATATCAAAGAACGAAAAAAAAAATTCCCGTCCTGAACTGGCGCTTACACCTTAAGGAATAATATTAATATCTACAGGACAAATTTTCTACAAACTACTATATTTTAATGAAAGTGTACACGAGACTCGTACGAGTGACTAAACACGGTTTGTTTACACATTCAGCAATTACTTTTGAAACAGTTTTTAATGCTTATCGAGTATATAAAAAAAAATCAGGGAATGAAAAACAGGCAGGTAGGTAAAACAAATATATTCAGCAATTGAAATGTTGGAAATAGTAAAATGGAAAAGCAAATTAAGTTATGTAAGAAACATATTTCTGTAATAGATTGATTTCATTATTCCGGTTTATGCCCCATTAGGTACTTAGTCACTATTTTATAGAATCAAAACAAAATATATTGATATAAAAGTTTCATTTCTATACATACAATACATCATCATTTGACGATCACGTAATTTTCTAATCAAGGAAATTACACTGAAAAAATTATTTGTCATATAAATGACAGCATTAAATTATCAAGAAATAGGTATACATCAGCGAGTTACTATGTAAACGTGGTAGTCACTATTTACCAGTACTTAGTTCAGTGGTTTATGGCTAGACTTCTAAATATGGCGGGACAAGTAAAACATTTGCAGCTGAGCATTACGTCATCCATAGAAGGTCAATACAAAAGGGATTAGCTTGTTTTAATACGAAGCATGTACCAAGCGCCATCGCTTTGCTTTGGTTTCTTTAAACAATGGTCTAGGTTATGGCTCAACGTGCCATTTTTTCTAAAGAAATGTTTAGTGATTACTGGGAAATTAACGACTCAAAACTCTTTATTTACTACCAAAAAATACAATTTGCACTGTATTGTAACACGTGTTTCAATTATGCGTGTAACTCAAATTAAAGTAACATTTAGTGTGACTTCTGTGTTGCAGATTAGATAACAAATAAATTTAATTGGTGTTGTAGGTTACTTTTAGCAGAATGCATGCTGGAGTCATCTACCAAACGGTTTCATTCGGTTATAATGTTAATCATATCTGAAAATAATGACTCTCAGCCCATATGTAGATTAAAATATAGTCAAAATCAGTCAGTTCAATCAGAGTATAGTTGAAATCGGCGGCGTGCCCAAAATATTGTGTCGCGTGCGTAAATAAAGTTTACAATACATGTGGTTTTACTGGTATACAATGTGGGGAGGACAATATGATCATAAATGAAACTTCGTATACGTCATGATATTCCCAACCGTCACACAAAAAATCAAATGAATATATCCAGTAGTTTAGCCACAGGACATTATTTTTCATTTTAAGTATTTTCTACATGATGTATAGTAAACAGGAGAGCAAGCGACAGGTTAATGACACACGTTGCCAGCTCGCTACTTTAAAAACCTACGCCTTTTCTTTCAAATTTATTTTCTCAATGCAAATTATACTTTATGCCAGAGCCATAAGAGTCATAAAGCGTGTCATCACAGCTAGATAAGAAAAAATGCATGCGAAAGTTATTACTTTCCTGTTACGCACTCATGTCAATCGCAAAATATGTATGTGCGAAAGAGATAAGTAAGTTTGCTTGTTTCTACTTTGCTTACTTGTCGACGTGTCTAGGTTACGAGGTCAGTGTGTCACCGGACTTCCTTCCTGCCTGTGACGCGTTTTGTTTTTCTCTGGAATTTCGGATGCGCCCGCGCCCGTTTGAAGTCGCCGCGCGAGTGTTATCGTATCTTTGTTGTTGTGTTGTGCGAAATTTAACGCTTTGTTTTAATAGTGACAGGACACATAAACGTATTATAGGTACTTAGTTAAATAGCTAAGTAAACTGCGCGAAATTAGACGCTTAATACTTGGTGTTTCAAGGTTTTATTATTAAATAATCATGCCTCGTTACAATTATACCGCTTCGGAGTACACCGATATGATTTTAATTTATGGGGAGTGTCACGGTAATGCCGCTTTAGCTGTACGGACATACCGTGAGAGGTATGGGAACACGCGTATGTGTCCGACCCACGGGCGCACTATTGTACAAGCTGTCCAGAGGATACGGGAAAATCAATCCTTGATCCCGCACGTAGATGGTGCTCCTCCACGTGCAAATGTGATTTCAGACGAAAGAGTTATTAATTATTATGATCGCAATCCGACGTCCAGTCTGCGTAATGCAGGCCGACATTTTCGTGTAAATCACAAAGTTTTGAAACGTGACAAACGCAAACCTTATAAGTACAAAAAAACACGGCGGACATATTGAAAATAAAAAAATTTAATGACTGGCGACATAATTATGTGATCGAAAAGTGATTGTGAATAATAAATTGATTAGTGAATAACTCGCGGGTGAATGATGCCCGACTATTTGGTTAATATTCTGTGATTTGATTTGAGTAATTGAGCATTAATAATAATAAGAATAATGGCGCCAACCATTACGTCGCTGCGTCACGTCGGCCACAGCTTTTCATGAATGAAACCAAGCTGCGTTGCCATTCTTATCGCAGGTCAGTGTACCAATTTTATAAATGGTGTTTTATTTTGTTTGCAGTTTTAAGCTATTTAGTTTGTTAGAAAAAAATGATTTTTTAATTTCGATGTTCGGATTTATTTGATAGTTTACAAATGTTTCTATAAACCAGTATTGTCAGTGTTTTCATTTAAAGTCATATTGTCATCTCCACATTGTATAACAAAATTTATAATACTCAGAGGAGCTCGTGGCTAGTATAATACCAGCCGCTCGGGGTCAATTTTCAGGTAAACCCGCGCTTGCCTGGATTGGTCCGTGGATGGGTGACCACCCATTACATACCGAGTTTCGAGTTAGTGGCCCGAAAGTCTGACAACCAGTCTTACCAAGGGGTATCGTATCACCCAGTACTAACTGGGTTGTGGAGGTCAGATAGGCAGTCGCTCCATGTAAAATACTGGTATTCGGCTGCATCCGGTTAGACTGGAAGCCGAGCCCCACATAGTTGGGAAAAGGCTAGGCACATGATGAATAAAATTTATAATACGTATACCATCACACCTAACATTCCCGAACGGTTAAGTAGAGATGTACCTAAAAGTACAACCTCATTTCACCAGTTCACATAAAGACCTCTATTATTAACTAACATGTCACATCACGCTTGTAATCCCCGAACGGTTAGGCAGAGGTGTACCTAATAGTACCGCCACATGGCGCCAGTTATGTTTATGTCCCATGTAATAGGCGGCGAGCCTATTGCCATCATGCGGGCACAAAACAAAATAACAATTTGCCCAACCCGGGAATCGAACCCAGGACATTACTGAGCAGTAGTGCTCGCGACATAGTGGTCGCAAGTGGTGGTTGGTCTAGTGACCAACGAGTAAAATATTTCAGTTTAAAAAAAAAAACGTAGTATTTTTATTTTATTCTGACTTTAGTCTTAATCACTGGAAACGGTCGAATTTACGTTTAAAATAGGAAGTCACTTTAAATTTTTTAACCATTTTAGTACCTAAATTAATCTTTTTTTTCCAACACCAGCTGTGGCTACTCTTGCCATACTGTGCACTAATTAAAGTAATCCCATACATCATTATGTCCTCCCCTTAACACAATGTACCAACATAATAACAAAATACTGGCCAGTTGTACGAGATCGCATGATTCAAAGAGGCCCAAATATGGAACACCCTCAAGGGCAGTCGAACACAAAAGTGTTATAAAAAAACTTATGAATTGAGTGTTCGTTAACTTTTTTGCCAGCTGTCATGGTTAGATGGGCACTGTGTAATTAATTTTGAATGATTTGCTTTGGTATATTAATGTTAAATGTGCTATTTTTTTCTGGGACTGTGTTTGGCTTTATACTTTTATATGTTTTATTTTATGTAATGTGAAGGTAAAAAGTGAGGATATAATAGGTACTACATACGTTATGTTACTATTTTAAAGTATTAATCAATTTAGTTTTGCAATATTTAACTACTATAAACAATATTTAAGTACTAAGTTAGTGCAATAGTTAAGTACTAAATTAGTACCAATTATTTTATTTTATTCTCATTTCGCATAATAGTTTTTATGTACATTTCCTGTCTTCGCAGTAATACCTATTTGAAGAAGTAATTTCCGTAAGAAAGTCTCTTACATAGGTGCGTATGGCAAATTAAGGCAAAATTTTTGGAAATTTTGTATGTTGTGTTGTGTCACATCATTACATTTTTAGAGCCTAGTGAATATTTAGACAATGCAGAATATAACTCTGCCTATCTCTTTTAGACAAGTCTTACCAAAGTTTATCCTGTTACCCAGTAAGAGGGTGGTGGAGGTCAGATAGGCAGTGGCTTCACGTAGAAGACTGGTATTCAACTGCCTCCAGTAAGACTAGAAGCCGACTCCAACATTTTGAGAAAAGGCTAGACAAATGATGAATCTCTTTTTAAATTAAAGAATGACGAAATTGTAACGGTATACTTACAAAACATCAAAAAATAATAATGAATCTTATTAAATTGCATGCTTAAATCCTATAATTATTCCTGACTTTGCCTACTTTCAAAGAACCGTTACTAGCAGACGGCCAATACATTAAACTAAGATTTAATTGTCCGTCGTTAAGCGCGGCTTCTGACGTAATTTGGTTATTATTAGTATTGTTTAGAGTTAAATTAGTTTTAGGAATGAGAAATAAGGAAGTCTAGCGAGATCTTAGGTCATTGTTTAAGTTTGAATAAGGTGATGTAAGTATCAAATGTTGTATTCCGATCACAAGTTTGGTAACAAGAGTATTCCATATTAATATTATAAATCTGAAAGTAAATCTGGTTGTTTGTCTGTTGCCGTTTCACGCCTAAATGGCTGAACTAATTTGGATGATAGGTAAACAGGTAGACTTAACGTAGGATACTGTTGCCAGTAGTACGATATGATGTTGGACCTCCACGTGGTCACGGAAAAAAAGTTAGTAATAAAAACTATATACCTAACTGTAAAGTGATTAGAAGGAATTGAACTCTATTTTATTATGTTTATACCTAGTATTTGGAATAGACAAATACTATAAATATAAGCAATGATATGAAAGAGAAAGGAGTGAATGATGCGGTGACAGCTGACAGGGGAGCATGGAATAAGAAAACGTGTTGCGCCGACCCCGAGTAGAATGGGACAAGGGCAGGAGGATGATGATGATTTGAAATAGACAAAGTTGACAATCTGAAATCCCACTTGTTCTGACTCCCACAAATACCACATAACTACATTAAATAAATGAAGACATTAATTCGATACAGGTACTTAAAGCCTACAGTCGCACGCAACAATCTAGAACTCCAAAATTAAGAAACTTTAAAAGCCCTAAATCTCTTTTAAGTAATTGTAGAATTTACATTACGCAAATTTTCTTTAAACCTCATTAGCTGCCCCAACCTTGGCCAGATATCAGGTAAAGTGGCTAACTGGAGTAACTGGCTAATCCGAATCAAGTAGAGTGACATCTTGACACTCGTAATTGGATGTGATAAGTCTTGAAGGGCACCAAACGATTACATGAAATAGGTCTCATTGAATTTCTAAGACGTTAACATCGAATCTCGAGACATGGTGGCATTTACGTGGATGTTGTTTTGCTAACGTCAAATTTTTACGTCACATGGCTTTCGAAGTTGACGTGGCTGTGTTGAATATTGATGTAAAATCAGTTCATTGAACGTTTTTTACCTAAATAATTTTGATGGATTTGGGAATTAAAAACTTTTTGTTTTGCAAACTGTAGGTATACCTACTTTACCAATAGATTCCCGTGGCTACGTGTTCAACTAATTATTTGACAACGTTGCACCTACATGGTAAGGTCCAAGAGTTTCCGCCCTGAACTATAAAATCAAAGCTAAATATCCAAATAATATTAGTTTTCAATATAATCTGCCTTTATTTACCAATACACTTTTCATGGAAGGTAACTTTACAAAAGTTCAGTACTTAATTAAAAATCATCATCAGTTTTATCATATCTCCAATTAAGCCGGAAACTTTTGGATCTACGTAATACTTTGTTTTTCATTAATTGATGTAATGTGCTAACATGAACAGGTTTTTTACGAACAGTACTTATAGGAAATATGACTACACAACACAATATACCTTGTACAAGTCCATGGTCACATTTAAAATTCCTTAGTTATCTCTGGTAGTGACAGTTCATGACCTATCTCTTTTAATTCTTAAGAAATCATTATCACAATAAAACGTGACTTTGTCAGAATACAGAAATTAAATATATTTTTAATTATGATAAACATTTTGTACGCAACTGTACCTACTATGTACGTGTTTTTTATTTTTATTTATAGGTATTATGGAATATAAAACAGACATAATTAATATGAAAACCTTACGTTACTTTTAAAAAAGAAGTTAGCAAACTAGTTTAAACTCAGACTGCCATTGACCAAGGCCGAAATTCAATATGTAGGTTAAGGCCGTATACACTACAATTTAACAGCAATAAAACGTAGGTGTTTCTATGTAGTCTAAGATTAAAGTGATTATCATAATTTATGTATTCCATTGAATATCTACATAATTTAGACTTAATAAAGTCTGAAGTTAAGCTTTTGTTTCATTTACTTTTATTGTGTTGGGTTAGTTCACGGCATGTTTTTGATAGTTATCGTAAAACAAAATAAGGACACAATATTGGCTTGGTTCATCATTTTCTGGGCTACTTTTTATCACATACATATAATACTGTACCAATAATGTTATGAAAATAAATAAATTCCTACAACATTATTCACCATAACGTCTTCTTCAATATACATATCAATGAAAACCACACATTACCATTCATAAAAACATTCAAACGCATTCATACAAATGTTATGACAATGCAACTGCATTTATAAGTGTTTTACTATGTGATAATCGGTAACACAATCTTATTCAGACCTCGTAACACATAGGAGCATCCATTGTTATGTCATTTACATAATTTTGATACAAGACAACACGGTTTTATGCGACTTGTAGGTTTTAGGGTTTCGTGGTGAAACAGTGGACCCGTCTGGATATCATAAAAATCTGTCGACTTCGTTGAACTTCGGTGCCCTACCCTTACCTTTGGGTACCTTAAGAGCTATTTTCACTGATATTCTAGTTGAAAACAATTTAAATATCAGTGCAGTTTGTTTTTAACCGATTTCAAATAAGGAGGAGGTTCTCAATTCGGTTGTATTTTTTTTTCGTGTTTGATACCTCATATCTTCGTCATTTATGAACCGATTTGAAAAAATCTTCTTTTATCTGAAAGGATATAGTTTTCGATTGGTCCCATAGAAATTTCATCAAAATCGGTGCTGAAGTTTGGTTTTTAAATCAAAATAGCTGGAAAAATATGTCATCCGAGTAAAAGAAATTGCGAAATTGATACTTGACAAGGATTTGTGTGATACGATAACTGAAAAGGGTAAAATAAAAACTTTTTTGCAAAAAAATAACCGACGTCCAAAAAAAACACAACAAAGTGGAAAATAACTTTACTTTCGGAAGTCGGTGGCACAAAAAGTCAATGAAACAAATAATAGTCACCGACTTCCGAAAGTAAAGCTATTTTCCACTTTTTTGAGTTTTTTTAAAGAAGTTATCCAAAGTAAAAGAACTCTTACTTCTCAACTACATAGTTGGGGTCAGCACAAAATCTGTGAGCAAAACTGTACGAATGTCACTTTCTCCATTAAAATCACATCTTTTGAAATGTAGACAAAAATGTAGCAAAGCATCGTTCACAGAATACAAACTTTTTCATGACTTTAAGCTCCATGTCATGCAAATGCACTGTCTATGTCCGCAAGCAGACAGCACTAATTCAGGTGGTCTACTCTCTAAGACCGTCAGCGAAGATACGGGCCCGTATGATCGAAACTTCGAAGTGAACTCTATCGACGTCCTATTATTTTCGGATTCATGAGTTTTGAAAATACATCGGGAGTAGAGACAACTGTCCAATCGTGTTGTCATTCGTTTTTAGTTCGGGTCCCTCACTAATCGTATGTCCGTAAGTGATACGGGAGTAGGAAACGCCTGTATCTTCGGCCGACACTACGGGTTTCGTGATTAGAGAGTAGACCCTAGATGAGGATATTTAGAGAGAAAAATCTGTCAATAATAATGATGATAATGAGAATTTCACCAAATATCCATCAAATATTCGGTAAATGAATAAAACTATGAACATTGGGTTCAGATTTTTTATGTATCTCAGTAAAACTACGGAACCTCTTTCGTGTTTTGATTCGCACTTGGCCGATTTCTCTGCTAGCATCTAGTGATGCGATTCAGTGTTCATTGTGTAGTTATCAATATTCTTCACAGGTGTTACTTATGTGTTCCTGCATTAAAATATAATCGCATTGGAATTGAACAATAAAAGGAAAAACATTTAAGGAACATTGACAGCATGATGAGAATTTGAACAGGGAAGCCTTCCTGCTTGAATTCTCACAGTGGCACCGGTGGAACGTAGTTTGTTATAATATGTTTGTATATTTATAATATTTTTTATGGAAGAAATTTAAAGCAACAATATTTTATTTTCTAAGTTATTTTATCACATTTAATTATTACTTTTATAACTTGACCATTAAAGCCTAACATCACGTATGTGAAGGGTTAGGCAGAGGTGTAAGTGTACACCCACATTTTGCCTATTAAGTTTCAGTTTCATGTTAAAGGGGGGCGAGCCTATTACCATCAACCGTACACAAATCCAAATTAACACCAAATTCCGGGATAATACTGAGCAATTCCTTATGGAAAAAACCCAATATCGTTTTGCCCGACATGGGAATCGAACCTAGCAACTAATTAGCCTGCAGTAGCGCTCGCGACCACTGACCCAATGAGGCAGCTTTATCAATGAAATAATAATTATCCAAATATTTAGATCCTTTTTAAATAATTGTTCAAATACCAATTAACGGTATTTAAATCACGATCCAACAATAAAAGAAAAACACAGTTAATAATAAGCTTTCATTACATTCACACACACTTTCTCAAAATCATTCTTAATCAATAATGTCAATCTCACTTTCTATATCGAATAATGTTTTATTAACAACATAATAAACAGGCTTGTCGTATACGACATATAAATAAATACGGTTTGCGATATAAATCCACATTATATGAAAAGCAATAAAGACGTTGATCACGTCCCGTTCTAGTTTTTGTTATGTGTGTCTTGTACATATGAAGTTAGCGCATAGCTTTAGCTACGTTTGATTCCTTATTTGTTTTGGTATATTGATTGTGTACGAGGTTAATAAAGAAATTTGTCATATAAAGTTCTCATCATCCTTTGTCCCATTCTACTCGGGGTCGGCGCAACACGTTTTCTTCTTCCATTCTCCCCGTCAGACGTCACGGCATTATTTACTCCTTTCTCTTTCATATCATTCTTCACACAATCCTAGTCATATAAAGTTCTGTTTAAGGAAATTGTCAATCAAGAAGAAATTGGCGTGTTTAGGATCAGAAAGTTTAGAATACCAAGAAATAATTATTCAGTTATTTACTCATTGATTTTCACTTTAATTGAAAATCTAGAAGACGCACCTTTGTTTCTAATTACATAATTACTTTGTACAATTCTAAAACTGCAAATGGCTAATGAAATGGCCTATTCATACTGATATTTTAAAAGCAGAAATAACTTTGTCTGTCAATTATCTTTTCAAGATTGTACGGCTGAGCTGATTTCGATGAAACACACACACACACACATAGTCAGTTAGGCTACTAGTTACTGTTGTACTTATAATTTTCACTTCAACCTGGGCAAAGCCGGGCGCGCGAAAACTAGTCTCCTATAAATACATATTATTTCAAATAATGAACACAGTTGACCAAACCCGCACATTTCGAAAAAGTTGGAAGTTTTGACATAATCCGATAGTGTGATGTCAATATTTTGGTAAATGTGTGTGAGGAAACTTTTTGTTACAATACTATTTGGAAACACAAACTTTTGGGACCGATTGCCTTTTTTGTATGAAAACTAAGGACAGTCTGACAACGAACAAAATAAATATGAAGGCGCCGCATACAAAGTTCATGTTATGTTTTATGATACTGTACATGGCCTGCCGTTAATTGATTGCAATCTCCGATTTTATTTTATTAAATGCCAAACTATAACAAAATGTGGGTGTATCATACACACCTCCTGGTGGCCTACTGGGAGGTTTTTTGCTACAGTCACACTAAAAAACCACCACCCCGATTGAATTTTTATCGAATGAAAAATGTTTATGAATTATAAAAATAAAAGGCAATAATATGCATTTATCTCGCTGAAGAAGTTCTTTGAGAAAAAATGTCGCTTGTCATGAAAGTGACAGAACTAATGATCGTAGGTACATCAAAGCGATCAGTGACCTCACAAAAAAAAACCTGCATAATGCATGCTCCTCATACCTTTTTTAACCAAAACTTTCGGCCCATATCCCAGGGTATGGTAGTTAAAACCGGGTCCCGGTAATTGGCAAAGTTAGTCTATTAAAGTTTAATTTTAAAGTTCAGGGGTTTTAGCCTGGACTAGAATTTAGTCGCTACTGTGATAGTTAGTAACTAATCGTTTAAAATGCTGTTTTAAGTGAAAAAATAATTCGCTACTTTACTTTTCAGGTATACTGTAGTCACCGTTTAACTGTCCCGTTGGTCTCGGGGCAGTTTTCTTGAGCGGAGGGGTTCGATTCCCGGGTCAGGGAAAAAGTGGAATTGGGCTTTTCCATTAGAAATTTCACTTTTTATTTAGCTGCTGTTTGCAATAGTGATCGCCCTGTGTCTATATGTATGTATGTGTGTGTGTGTTTGTTTGTTATCCCTTCACGCTGTAATGTCTGAACGGATGTGAATGAAAATTCTTTGTAAGATAGCTTATAAAGGAAATGTAAAAAACAATGAAGTGTTATTTTTTTTTCGCGGGCTACTCTGCTATCGGAAGCTAGTACTTAAACATAACTACTTATCAAAGCAAAACACTGCGGAAATCCTTAACCCCAGTTACCCCAGTACCTACAAAATCCAAGCTAAGCCCGTTTGTTCGCAAACGGAGGGTTTCAACAAAACAAAGAGTTCATAGCGATCATATAGTGTTCCGGTCAGCGATCCATAGACAATTGGGACCCGAATCACGTATAGTTTTGACTAGAACGGGATGGGTGGCCCGCTGGGGTAGGATTACGGGGAACGAACATACACTGACACGTCTAGCTGGTTTTTATGTTATAAGTTGACCTCGCCTTGTGTAGACTTTCGGCACGATGTGAGGTCAGGTTATACTGGAGATGTTTGGCTTGATCTGACGCTGGGTGCACATACAGGCGGGGTGCATGAACAAGTTTCCGGGTTGACTTGTTTTTTATAAAGAAATAAAAGAAAAGGTAGGTACGTACAAGTGGTGTTTCAAGAACAATATAATAGATGTGAAAAAAAAACAAATCCGGAATAGGTATTTACAGAATTTCAGGCAACTCTCTCAGGCAGCTTAGTTCGTCTAAAGTTGTATCCGTCCGGTAAGTGTAGACTAAGGAGACGGCGCCGCGCGACGTGACACCTTGGCTGGCTTCCTCGAGAATTGGCGAAAAGAAGCACACCATTGAGAGAAGTGGAAGGAATGGGGGGAGGTCTTTGACCTGGAGTGGGACAACACAGGCTAACTAAAAAAGACTAAATTGTAGCGGAATTATTCAATCCGTGTTGACCAGGAGTGGGACAACACAGGCTAACTAAAAAAGACTAAATTGTAGCGGAATTATTCAATCCGTGTTGACCAGGAGTGGGACAACACAGGCTAACTAAAAAAGACTAAATTGTAGCGGAATTATTCAATCCGTGTTGACCAGGAGTGGGACAACACAGGCTAACTAAAAAAGACTAAATTGTAGCGGAATTATTCAATCCGTGTTGACCAGGAGTGGGACAACACAGGCTAACTAAAAAAGACTAAATTGTAGCGGAATTATTCAATCCGTGTTGACCAGGAGTGGGACAACACAGGCTAACTAAAAAATACTAAATTGTAGCGGAATTATTCAATCCGTGATAAAGTAGGTTTCTAACATAAAATTGCATTTCAAAAGTACCATTCTTCAAAAGCTAGCTAGACTAACATCATTTATGTCCAAATATGGATATTTTTTTTTTCTAATATTGTAAGGCAGAAAATAGATCAATGAAATAACAAAACACAAAATGGCAGTCGTAATAAACGAATGATAAAAGTCTACATACGTACATATGTGCATATTTTGTCGTTCCATTGCAGCATTCCCATGTAAACCAAATGAAACAACGCAACAACTAAATTAAATTCTCTTCGCTTTGTGGTAGTTAGCTCTAAAATGAAACGTTTCGAAATAAACATTCCACATTAGAACATTTTACTAGCAAATATTCACATTAAAGGATACACAGTAAATTGAAAATGGCGTCTCTGTTCGTTTGTGCTTTTTATTCATGGGTGAAATGTTAATGTTCTATGTAAGGTAGGTATTTTGATTTTCGGTATTGAAAATGTAACTATTGTTACAATAATTAAAACTTGTGATTGCTCTACGAGACTCTATATTGTATTATCTAATTATAATATTTACCTTAACCAAGCAAGAATTACGTTATAAAATTTTATTTAACATTTCATCTGCTGACGGTACTTTTAAGCTAAACTGACTTTTGATTGACTTTCTCAAGATAAAAATAAATCGGGGTCCTCCGGTACGGGTGCCTCGGAGATCGGGGTACTCAGGGACTAACCTGAACTACCGAATAGACCCTGAAAAGTTTTTTGTAGAGAGCTCTGCCTACCTACTTGCTTCAGTGAGAATAGTGAGATAGGTGCCAAAGGAAGAGAACTTGGTTTAAAATAATATAATGTAATCCCTGGAGGGTTAAGCAAAGGTGTACCTTATAGTACTTCCACATTTCGCCATTTATAGGGGTTATAGTTATAATAGGGGGCGAGCCTATTGCCATCTACCGGGCACAAATCCAGGCTCCGATAATATTACTTTGGGCTATTTTAGTATGGGAACCTTTCAGATCTTGTCATGATCTTGAGAAGCCTGTGGAGACATTGATGTGGCAAACAACTGCTCCATTCATAATTGGGTTGAATATAGGCGTGTACATGTTCAACCCATAATTATAGTTATGGAATAGCTACGACATTTCAGAAATTCCTAGAGTATTAGTAGGTAAACCGTCATTAAAAATAAGTCAATGAATAATAGTCATTGTGCCGATAGTCGTGTCGGCCAATGGTTTAATAGCCAAGAGCCTCGACCAACATCTGAGGAGGCTCTCGCTTGGCGGCTGGATCAAGGGCTTGGTTCAGAAAGCAGTGCTTGTGGAGATGGCGCGTATTGTTAGGAGGTTCCTCTATCAAGAGCCCTGACCACCGGTAGCTCGGACCCTGTTTTCGGTACCCGTGGGCTACTATTTTTAATATTTTTAAATGTTGTTTTTTATATTTAAAAATGTAAAAACAATAAGAAGAAAAAATTAATAAAGGAATAATCTCATACCATAATCTCAAAATTAGTACGGTGAGTGAATCCGCGGGTACCTATCACTAGTATATCCAATCAAAATTCGTCAAATTCTAGTCAACGTGAATACTGACGGACATAATTGCATTCAGAAAGAACTTAATAATCAATGCCAGTTTGCCCACAGTCCCAGCTGTAACATGGCAAACCCTTGGGAACAGACTTTAATGGACATACAATTATCTATTATTAGCTTCATCGGAAAAATAATTTGATGTCCAAAAGGAATCTTGAAATGGAACGAAAATCATAAAAAGGAATTACTAATAGGTGGTATACGTTTGTTACAGTACCATTTTGCCTAATTAAAGAAAGAAAGAAAATGTATTTATTAGTCTCGCACTGGACAAAACAAAGTGGTAACTTGACAATAAAAACAAGATTTAAAAAAAGTAACCCTAAGAACAAATGAAATAGCGCAAAAAATTACTTATTTTTTTTTTAATAGCGCTTAATTCAAATAGCGCTGAATAAGTTTAAGTCAACATTATATTAATCAGTGACATTTTGAGTAGTAAGCATTGAACCTTTTTAGCCGATGTGCTTTTCAGAATGGCTGCCGCCGCGTCACCGTTTGTATAACAACGAATCATACAATTTATACACCGACGATAGGTACATACCTAATGTAATTGATAGTTCGTTCATTCCAATTGAAAATTCCTAGAATATAATAGATTTCAAGTAAAAACATACTGTGTAATTCTACGAGCTTCTTTTTATTTTTAACCGACTTCAAAAAAAAACTAGGAGGTTTTCAATTCGGTTGTATTTTGTTTTGTCTGTATATCTTCGTCATTTATGAACCGATTTGAATTTTTTTTCTTTTATCTGAAAAACTTCCGAAAGAGACTTCCGAAAGTAAAGTTATTTTCCATTTTTTTTTTTGTATAGTTTCTCATCCATCTATCCGTTCCACACAAAATCTCACCAAACAATTACAGCTGCACTCGGCTTACCCTTAGGGCCGTGTCCCAAACAATGCAATTTTGAGGCTACATTGTGTTGTGGTCTGTGACCACTTGGCGTGTCCGACCACAACCACAGCCCGCAGCCATAATCTTAGAGCGGGTAACGAAGCAGACTAATTAAAACAATAACCATAGTAATTAAGTTTATGCGATTATGTGGTGCAAATGGGTATAGCTGCTAAAGTTTGGGACTTCCTTGTCATCATTCTCCTTCACTTATCCCAATTTATTTGGGGTTAGCGCAATATGTCTTCTTTGTTCATCTCTAATTATTCAAAAATAAACTTACACTGTCATTTACTCAACTTAAGTCATCCCCCGAACATGGCGCTTGCAACACCGTCGAAATATCAGAAGCTCGCAATAATTGAAAATTACGGAAAATGTCCCGTTAGTGACAGTGTAAGTTCAGTTCTAAACCATGCAAAGTTAAAACAAAAGGACTAAAGTATTCAAAAATATATTCTAAGCTTAGGCTTACAGTTTTTTAACAAAATGCTTCGAAAGCACAAAAAAATATATAAACTACTCGTACGCACGTAATTCAACACACGTCAACTCAATGAACACAGAACTGATCCACACAATAACTATATTCACATACTATGTCACTGTAATATAAACCGAGTTACCTTCAGAAATAAAGTCACGCACTATCTCGGAATTGTTACGATGTCCGACTACTGGTAATGTCACTTGGGTGCTATTAATGGCCGGGGACAGGTAACATTGGCAGAGTAGTTTAATGTGGGTAGAAAAAATATTATAGACTTTAAGATTGATGTCTTGAAAGAAATGAGGCTGGCGAAACTTAAGGGTGAGACAAATTGCCAGGTCTTGAACTGAGTTATTGATCTAAACAAAATCATCAAAATACATATTTACCTTATTTACAAACTAATATTAGATCTAAAATAAGAGTAAAAATATGTACAATTACGGGGCGTCAAAAAATTCGTCCACATCGCTGTCAACAGGAAAAGTGCCCAGAAGGCTGGCAGTATTGCCACGTTGGATGGCAATGCTGATTCTTTAGCCAAAAAAAATGCCAGCCCTCTGGTCACGTGAAGAGTCGACCAACCGCTTGGTGATATCCCGAAATAATAGGTGGGCACTCGGACTAAACAAAAAAGATGATATGACCTAAACGGTCTTGATCAACTCTACTTGACAAGGTTAAGCAAAGCTGTGCCAAATAGTACACTCACATTTGGCCAGTTATGTTTAAGTCCCATGTTATAGGCGAGCCTATTGTCATCAACCGGGCACAAATTCAGACTCCGTGGCTGCTACTGTGAAATCCGTGGTGGAAGAACCCAATAAAAATAAATAAATAAAATAAAGTTAACAGATTACACAGGAAAAACGAAGATAGCTTCAAAAGTAAAATACTGTGGCTTAGCTATCAACGTCCAATTCAGAATACGTACAATCATAGACATTGTTCCAGGTTAACCTAAAAGAAGTTAAATTATAAATTAAGAATGTCAAAAACAATAACGCTGCTCGACCTGGGCACTGAACCCAGGACATCATGCTCAGCAGTCAGCAGCGCATGCGGCGATTAGACCAATGAGGTACTTCAGCTTATTAATGTACATTTCGCCTATCAGCATAACTTCTTATTGTAGGTACAACCACTTTTCCCGCCCTTTATGCAGCTGACATTTCCCAAATGTCAGCGCTGGCGCGTGATAAGATTTTCAAACGTCACATTGACCCGCTTATTTCTTTGGTGTTTTTATTTTGGAGTGCAATTCAGGCAGACTGTAATGTGCGTTGTCAAACGTGGAGTTTGGTGGTTTTCGTTTCTAAACGTGTGGGTACGATTAACATGGAACAGATTAATTATATTCCGAGCTGTATCATTAGTAAGTACTAGCGTGCTCACTGACAGTCGACCACTTTTGGGCCTTATTTAGGGCATAAGGGTGAAAAGTGGTCAACCGTCAAAGAACGCGATAGTACCTACTGCTAAAATCGTCATCAACCAATGCGCCCAAGGCCCACGTGTTGAATTACGTTAGCCCTAATTCCAGCAACGTGAACGTTATAGGCGGATTGTGTTATACATCTTCATTATACAGGGCGTCCCACGGATATGCCACATGGAGGGAAAGTACCTTGAATTTTGTAGATGGAAAATTTTACTGAAAGAAGACATTATTTGAATTAAAAAAAATAATTAAACTGCATTCACAGATATTTAAATAATTACATGGTTGAACCGGGAATCGAACCCGTTACATGAGAAAAATAATCACCCTGTAGCTTTATCATACCGATCGAATGGCTTCATCATAAGGATTATTTTTTGCTAAATAACATAGTGTCACAAATAAAAGGAAGACCATGAATTTTAACATTTGATGTGAAACCTCAGCCCCTTTGAGAAATTAAAAAAAAAAACAGATCAAGACTTGGATCCGGTCCCCCCCCACCCCACGTAAGTGATTTTAAATATTCATCGAATAATCACTATTCTGTGCTCGTAAGCTCATATGAACAACATTGCCACTGGATAGGAAATCCTGAACTGGATTAAAAAAAAAACCGTCCAAGTTCGAGTCGGTGTCGTACACGATGGGTAATGTACTACCGTATAATATTTTTAATACTACGAGCAAAAAACGCCTAAAAAATCACGTTTCTTGCTCAAGTTTAATTCTTAACTTTATTTTATATGCTGTTATAGTGGCCTCGACTTTGACTAAATGTAATGTTAAATGTTAAAGGTAGTGTTAAAATAAATGTTAAATGTAAGGTTTAATGAAATTTTAAATTAACCTAAAAAATATTAAAAATAAATAACGTAAGCTGCATATGTAATGTTCAATTTAATTGTTACGTAAGAAATGTAATGTTAAGGCAAATAAAGGCTAAATAAATAACCAATAGCGGCCTTAGTTAATACGCACTCTGTGACTATGTCAACCTTTTACCGTTCAAATGGCCCTGTGACAGATGGACAGACAGACAGCGTAGCCTTAGTAATAGCATCCAGTTGGCACCCTTTGTGTACGGGTACGGAACCATAAAAATAAACTGAACGAAATCCTAGTGGTTGCATTTCTTTAGTTACTAGGTTAAGGGATAATTAATTCTTTGATGTAGACTAGACTGAAGCTAATCTTATCAAGGATTACGAAGGTACTATAATATTGCATATTGTGATTCTTTTTACCCGACTGTTTCAGCGTGCGTGCTGTCGCTACTAAGCGGTTATAGTTAAGTTAGAATATCCAACAAATATGTTACTATTACTGTTAGCCCGTATCATCCAATCATCCAACTGTTGGGCAAAGGGCTCTCCCCATGACTTCCAAATTCTTCGATCCAGGGCTAATGTGGAACACTGGTCGTTGGTTCTATCCAGCTCGTCCCGCCATCTCCTGCGAGGTCTACCGCGTCGCCTTCTGGCTGTGTCACGGCTCCACATCGTGGTTATTTTGGCCCACAACTCGTCGGGCATACGGCAGACACGGCCAGCCCAGTCCCACTTCAGCTTAGCGGGTTTTGAGCAACGTCAGTAATTTGTGTGTATTTGTAAACAAATATGTAATGAGGATAAAACCTAAACCTACGCTCTATGTATGACATAATCCAGTTTACATCATGTCTCATTGACTGTATTTAAACAAATTAAATAATGACTCCCAACGCCATAAAATGAGCTCCCACATTTTATAATGTGGACAAAGTGAATCTACACATCGTCATATTCCTGACCTTGTCCCATGTTATTCGGGGTCAGCGCTATACGTATTTTTAATCATAGTCCCCTGTCAGCCGTCACGCTATAATTTTCTGTTCTTTGGTCTTCCTCTCCATCCACTAACCAACACTTATTCAGATATTCATCATCATCTGTCTAGCCTTCTCCCATCTATGTTGGGCTCAGCTCCCAATACTAATATGATACCCCTTGGTAAGACTGGTTGTCAGTCTTTCGGGCCACTGACTACCTGTAACAACTGTCAAAGACCAACGGATGACAGCCGGGACCAACGAAACTCTGTATGTAATCCTTTCGGTCAAAACTTTAATTAATTAATACTTCTGATGGAGAAACGGGATCAACGTCTTTAAGGTGCTGGAATCGCTGGAACGCGCCGTAAATCATACTCCGTAAAAACTGCACTCAATTCCAAGAACGAACTTCAATAGCTAAGCTACTGTTTACACTACCAAGGCCAGGGTGACAAAGTCCACTTAAAAATTAAAATCCTTCACACTCACCGGGTCACCTACTCACCCACATTGGTGCACCGTCGTGAATATTGAAACGTTTGTACTGATACTTGTGGATTTAACTCCTTTTGTCTTCTCATGAATTATTTACATGCCACACAGAACGTATTATATGGGATATAGGCGTCAAATACCTACTTCGAGTGCTGTAATGGTTTTTAATGTTTGTTTGTTTTTGTAAATTGTGTTTTACTGTGTAGGAATCGAAATCGAATTCCAAACTCATTCATTCAAAATAGGCTGAAGATCAGCCGTTTTTGAACGTCAATTACAAAAGACAGTCCCCCAAAACGCCCGCCCTTCGCCACTTCCTAGTGTTTTAGCTGGGAAGAAAAAGTGGCGGACCAAACTCCCCAGCAACACATCTGTCTGTTAGGTTAGAAGAACCAGATTTTATATAATAATATCCAATGTTTGATAGTTACAATAATATCCAAATGCTTTCGATTAAGTGAATTGATGTCGAGCCTGATCTCTTGTGCAATTGCATATTACGGAAACTGATGGATGTTATAATGAAGGTGCCAAATTCTGGGTTCGTTCAATTTAGATTGCCGAAGATGTTTGAATTATTTTCTAAAAAAAGTCAAGTTTAAAGTCTGTAAATAAAAGTCAAGTTTAACATACGTTACAAAATGATTGTTTTAATTGAAATGGTAATTTAAATAGCTTGGCTGTGGTAACAGGCAGGCCTGTAAATTAATTTTGAAAAGAGCTTCGTCGCGTGTTAACTTTTAGTCATGTCAAGTTTTTACACTTTTCTGTCTAATTCTGTCCGTTTCGATTTTATGGTGGACGGCTGTTTACGATGACCTCTATCATTTTTAGACTAAAGTACCATGGCTCAGACACGCAATAAAAACTATAAAACTGTTGTTTATTTTTAACATAACAGATATAATGTTTAGCTGGTCATCTAACTAAAATAATTCCTAACTAGATATATCACTACATACATAATTTCACGCCGTTTTCAATGGAGCTGACAGAAACCACAAAACGCCAGCTGACATGACTGCTGAGCCTGAAGTCCTGGGTTCGATTCCCAGGTCGGGCAAGAGTTATTGGGGTTTTCCATCAGGAATTTCTCAGTAGCAACCAAGGAGCCTGGATTTGTGCCTGGTTGATAGCAATAAGCTCGCCCCCTTTTACACGGGACTTACACTTCACTAGCGAAATATGGGTGTACTATTAGGTACACCTCTGTCTGACCATTCGAAGAGTACAGGCATGATGTTATAAACTTACGCCTTTTTTCCATGGGGGTGGGCATAAACTAAACCACAAAGCGAAGAACTCCAACACTTTAAGTGTGTTGAAGTTTTTGCTCCTTTCACACAGTCTTACACCCGTATCTATAAACAAGTCAAAGTCTTTACTTGAGTAAATGTCATTTTTTAAGATACGATTTTTATTGTGTAGTTTAGTTATTTCCTAAAATTAGAACTTTAAATAGTTAGAATTCTTACTTCGTTTAAATTCTAGTCTATTTTGCAAAAAAAAATTCAAAGAATTACTTTGAAAATAATTAATTAACTAATAAAATAAAATTAATAATTATTTATAATTTTTTTTTTTTTTATTATTACTTATTATTTTTTATGTTAATTTTAATTAACTTAAGCTAAAGTAATTACTTTATCTTGACTATACAAGGTGTAGTTTTGCAACCTCGTCAAAATTCAGGAGGTTATCATAGAAGACGTAAATAATCATTATAAATTACGTTACCTGGTCAATAATAATAAACGCTGCTTTTTTTACTTGTTAAAATTTCACACTATTTCAGAATGAAGCCCTTCTCAAAAGGGGAGAATCACCCGTTTATTGAATAAACGTCTGCGTTTGTTTGTGTGTGTGAAAGCGCGGTTATAGGGCTAGTATTAGACGGGCCGCGTTTTAATACGGGTGGTGTACACTTACCAATTTCCGATATTATGAAAAAAATAACTAACTAACTAACCTACCCATTTTATTATTGATTCGGGTCGAGAATCATTAGCATAGTTACCTCCTTGAATTTGACGAGGATGCAAAGCAACACTTTGTAGATACGGGTGTTATAGTCGAGCTAAAAATAATGACACAAGATTTTCCCCGGCCGTTTTCTTTTTTTTTCGTTTCCTTGCAATCCGGCATAGTTCCACGGATAACAAATGACTAGCCGCCGTTCCGGCTGAGAGCGAAGCCATGTTCTCTCGTCACCCATATCGGTACATTTCCTCTGGGCAACCTTTAGGAAATTGACGTAACTCCACACTGTTTACGCACTTTTAACGGTAAAAATGGCGGCTGTCTCAGTACGTATGGTAAGAAAAACAAAGTTTTTTTTATACCGATTTTTTTTATTGTACTTCGTTTGAGGTCTTTATTGCAGGTAGCCTATTTCAACTTTGCCATAGATAGACACTTAAAATAATAGTTTTAGTATCTTAATTCTGTGACCTTGACCGAACCGGTCAATACATAAATATAGTAAATTAAAAGACTTACTATATTCGAACTTATTCGAAACAACCCAGTCCATAAAAGATAGGTCTGTTCGTAAAAATATCGTATATAAAGTAAGTACTATCCAATGCCCGCGACATGGCTTCCTGGAAATGACTACCGGGATGAAAATTATCCTATAGTCCTGTGGGCAAAATTTCACCGATATCCGTGCAGCCGTAAAAAGACAAAAGACAAACAGACAGAATCGCTTTCGATGTTATAATACTAGCTTTTGCCTTCGACTTCGTACGCGTGGTACTTAGAATCTAAAAGAAAAAAAGATAATTTCCTGTGGTAAAATGTAGCCTATATTTTATGTTAGTCATCTAGCAGTAGAGCGGTGAAAACTGCGTTCAAATCCATGCAGTCGTTTTTGGGTGATGCGCGCACAAACATACAGACAGACAGACAAAAATTCTAAAAACTGTTGTTTTGGCTTCTGTTGCTCTAATAAAGACCCCCCATAGGTTTTATTTTTTCAATATATTCAATGTACAGAGATCGGCCTGTTACAGTTTTATTATAATTATGTAGTACTAGCGACACGCCCCGGCTTCGCACCGGTGCAATGTAGATAATAATGTTTTCTCTACTATAATTTACATGTATTATAAATATAAAACTTCCTCTTGAATCACTCTATCTATTAAAAAAAATGGCATCAAAATCCGTCGTGTAATTTTAAAGATCTAAGCATACATAGGGACAGACAGCGGGAAGCGACTTTGTTTTATACTATGTAGTGATGATGGTCTATACATACGGTACATACCTACTTCATTTTATATTTCGCAAGTGTATGCGTCTCCCAGAGTACATTCGCGGCAAGAAATGATTTATCACTTATGATTTTATTCATACGAAATAAATTGTGAGATTTTGACGGTCGTATCCCCAAAATGGAAAACGATATTTCTCACTTCCGATTTCTTTCTTATTCAAGATACTAACTCTTTGCCTTACGATGTATTTTCGTTATATTTTGTGCATCTTCTTCATAAATACAATTATTATAGAGTTAAATGGCTCAAGTGTGGTAAAATCTTGTTGTACATTTAATTGACTTGAATTTAATTGATAAATAATAATAAAAAGAAACGCAATATTATTCTTATTCAATGTCTGAAGACTTTTATAAAGAAATATTATTTTATCGATCTTCTTTTTAAGTGATAACAATAATGGAAAAATCCAAAAACTTATTTATCTAACATAAGCTACTGAAAACATGATGTCGATTCTGTTGAAAATGATAGAAACACGAAACGCTTTCAAATTGCGACTTGTCTGGGCTCTAACTAACCACGTTATTAAAATCACTATCCATTACATAAAAGTAAGTAAGTACGTATTCATGTAAATAGACCCTATTGTATACAAACACAGTATTTTTCTCATAAATATCAGAAAACATCATTACATTCAAATCAAGGAGAAACTATCATTAGGTACACAAATCACCACAATGATAATATGGTAAGCAGGTACAGTCAGCAAAAGAGTTAGATGTACAGACACAAAATAGCATTTAACACAACACTAGGTACCGATTCAATTATTTTTATTGAGATCATCATAACTCGAATTCACGGAAGAAACTTGGAAAGGCATTTTCACTTTGAATTAATGTTGTTTGTTCCCCGTTTGTTTGTTGTTGTTAATTATTTTTTAGTGCGATTTCAAGGACTTGGCTACTCAACACATTGTATTATGGCGAAAGCGCCAAGGCACCCAAATTTTTTTTTGCAACTTTCAGTTCAGTATTAGGTTGTATGTTTATCAAAATAATAATGATTTCCGATTGTATTAAAAATCAACCTATTTACAGAATTGTAATAATTTAAGTCATCAATAACTCTCCACTAAACTCATCATCTCAAATAAACTCTCTATAATCTTAGATATTGATTTTAATTATATAAATTCATATTTTTACGATCGTACTGACCTGCAAATTGCAAATAAACACAAGAACATTTGAATTCCGGCTGGCGGTTCCCTCTTAACTGTTTAGACTAGCAAATTAGCTGCCTGTACACCTATCACTTGTGTTGTCAGTACTAAGTATAAGTAGGCAACTCAATCAAATAAGCGATTAGCAATAGAAACTCGACTGAGATGTTTACAAGCGATATCACGAAGTAATCAATGACAGTGACACCGGCGTGGCGCGTCGTGTGTAGGGTTACTATTCGTCCGGATTTATCCGGCTTTTCCCATCCAGATTTTGGGAGCTTGCATAAGAGCAAGACGTAAGAAACGATGGATGGACTGTCTGTAGGACGATATGACTAGAAAGGAGGTGACTGCTGAAATGATGAACAATAGAGAAGTATGGAAGACGAAGACATGCTGACCCCAAATAAATTGGATTGAATCGATTATGATTTCAGTAGTAGGGACTAGTCGGTACGGATCGGTACAGGTAAATAGATCCATACTTTCTGTATGCGTCTTTCTGTATGTATAAAGAAACAGATGCATAAAAACATTAGAAATGGTGCAGGTTTTCGGAAATACACAAATCGGAACCGGAAAACCTGTCTCTCTGTCCGGACTCTTTACTTGAGGGCTTATTATTAAAATATGAAGAGTTCAATGAGTGCTAACCAAGGAAAGATTGAAAAGACCGGACCTTCCAGCAAAGGCAATGGTAACCCTAGTGGTGTGCGCAAGCTCGCAGTGAAAGCTGTACCTACTGAAATTGCACGGACCGGTGTTGACTGCTGCGCCATCATATTTTTGGTCATGCATGAATGGATGACAAATGTGTCTTTAAAATTAAAAATGCTGTGAGTTTATATAAGGAGAGGCTTGGCAGGATAAAGGCGAGGCCTTCCCCCCGAAGTGAGACATAATATATGTTTTGAATATTGGGTGAATCGAATTATTAATATACATAAATTAAAATTGTACTGTAATTTTCGACACACAGATTAGTTTCGATACGAGAAAATTATGAAATAGCTAATTTGATGGACGAAAAAAGAGAGGGTTGTCAACGCATAATTTTTGTAAATTACGGTTTTAAGTAGGGACTACAATTTATGTATTTCAACAAGCTTTGTCTGAAATACTCGTTACAAATAAAGAGTGACACAAGCAATACCGCAAACCAATCAGTGACAGTGATATCTGCGCGTGCGCACAAGTGAAAGCTGAGCTGAAATTACATCGAACCGATCTGTACGTGATCAATTATGTGATGTATTATGTGAGCAAATAACTTGTGTTCGTGTGTTTGATTGTTTGGGAATAAATTTTTAATTGATGCAGTGTGGTCAATTGTAATCGCAGTGATTGCGTGATGTGGAGAGATGCTGTTTTAATTCGCGATTTCAATCATGAACCGTTTTGTCTAATTTTGTGAAGTAGTCTTTGAAGATTAGTTGGTGGTTTAGAAAATTTAGAATAATGCGAAACGACCGCCCGTTGTATGTGTTATACGGTTTCATTGTAGCTTATGTATTTTACATGTTCAGTGTGTATAAGTAAGTACATAAATATTTGACGAATAACCACGACTGGACTCGGATCAGCAGTTGCAACATTGTGTTCTTTTCTTTTACTTTCATTTAAATTGAAGACACTTTTTACATCCAATACAGCTGTAACTATAATTTAACTTGAGACAAAAAAAAGCCAATGACAGGTGTGCCTAATGACACGAACATACTGTACGAGTATCTAAAACTTTCTAAATATAAATTGACTGACAACGTTCTAGAACTTTCTTCACTCAAAAATTAATTAATAGTAAAACAAATTGACTACGTACCAACTAAAATTTTCCGTGTATTTAAATCACAACTGCCGTGTATTGACAGTTTCAACTTTGACATAGCTAAAACGTGGCAAATTAACGTAAGTAATGTAAAGTTAGTCAATTAATAGTTTCTTTGATTGTACAAATAGCAGTTTTCATCATCATTTCAGCCCGGAATAAGCCATTGCTGGGTGTAGGCTGTACTTCTCGATTTTGAGCGTCCCTCATGCAAGTGTTTCTTGTAACTTTGATGATCTCGTCCACACGACGTCGTCGCTTTTGGACAGCCCAGGTTTGTTTACCCTAAGTCCAACCTTGGCCACTATCATATCATCATCTGCCTCGCCTTTTCCCAACTATGTTGGAATCGGCTTCCAGTCTAACCGGATGCAGCTGAATACCAGTGTTTTATATCGTGCAACTGCCTATCTGACCTCCACAACCCAGTAAGAAATGGGTAACATGATAGATACTGTTTAGTAAGACTGGTTTTCGGGCCACTGACACCCTGTAACGACTGTCAAGTATCTACAAATGACAGCCGGGACCGACGGCTTAACGTGCTTTCCGAGGCACGGAGGAAATTCGGTATGTTATGGGCCACCATTCGGTCAAAACTGCTCCTTCGACCATCTCGAACAGTAGTAAACTCTCGTATCCATTTAACGACGTATATAATAATATAAGTAGTAATATAATATTATTATTATTCATCCACAAGATCGTATTATCGTAAACACAAATGGCAAAGTGGGCGATAAAATCACGCTATTACAATAAAAGGCTAGGCAGTATTGGATTGTTTTTATAGAAACCTGAACGAAACGAGTTCCCGTAAGGGGATTAGTGTAGAGAAAAAATCCTTTGTTTTGGATTATTGGCAGAGAGAAGGCGGAATGGGGTACGTATTATTAAATATATGTAAGTGTAAGTATATTTTTAAGAGACATACCCGAATACTAAAGGATTTATTTAAAAAAAAAATATTAACCCTTTTAAAATCAAGTTACAAAAAAGCAATTGCGATGAAAAGATAATATGTTTTAAAATTCTGATTGAACTGCAAAAGATTATATCATGCAAAATGTACAACGATAATCATTGTTTTTAATCGTGGTCTCTTTAAATAATATATAAGTACATAGTTTGTTCTTATCTCTACCAAAGTTATTGTGCCAGCTAATTTAGTCATAGCAGTCATGATAATTAAGATTTATAAAGCAGATTAACGGTCTAGTCGAGCTCTAGCTAGACTAACGGATAGTATCTTAATTGTTTATCTGTATTTTTTATATTTATGTGAACTTTTAGTCCTATCTTCTTCTTGGCATGTCGATGACAATTCATAATGAGTCAGCCCAAAATTTGGCGACGAGTTTGGCACTTTCAGTAGCGTCCATCAGCTCTTGTGATGTGCAAACAACAGTTTGTACTATTGTTTTAGTCCATTTGTTAATATTTTTGTTGTCTCAAGCGATTAGGTATCTGTGCTAATTGTTATTAATGTTCGTTAATTAATAGTCTGATCTTTAAAATCGATTTGTAATCAAATCACTTCATCGTTTTAAAAGAATACTGGCGAGTTTCATAAAATGTTATAATGTAGGTCTAACAAACACGAGATTTTACACATTAAAGTATGCTTTTTCTATAAATGTATTTACGTTATAGTTTTTTATTACTCGAAATATCTCCAGTAATTAATATACGAAATCGTTCTTCATCAAATAAATCGTGTCGGCAATTAAAATTATTAATTCGACGTAAAATATCGCGAATTCTGCCACAATCGGTACCTCTTCACAGTGATTGATAGCAAAAGCTTCATAATAATATAAAATCAATATTATTTCTGACTAGCTTATGCCCGCGACTACGCCCGCGTGGAGTTCGACAACTCTGCCACGGGATCGTACTACCGGGATAAAAGTAGCCTATTTGTTAATTCAGGTTATGAACTATCTGTATGCCAAGTTTCATCCAAATCCGTCCAGTAGTTTTTGCGTGAAAGAGTAACAAACATCCATACATACATACGTATACTGAGTTTCGATGATAATTATGTGAACAGCTTCATTCGAAGCGGTTTACTAATAGTAAAGATATCAATTGGCCCCAATAAGTGCATAAAGTCCTTATTAGGGTCCTTATTGAAGTTTCGATAAATAATTTCGTTCGGTCCAGACAAAGGAATCACAGATAAATTCTCAATTATTTCCTTGACATATTTAATAAAATTATTTATCTACACATATTATAAATTAAAATCGCTTTTCGTGTCTGTCCGTACGACCGTGATGTTCCATAATTTCACCATAATTTCGAGAATTTATTCTAAAATGTTTATTTGTGAAGTTTTGTCGTCGTAAGGTTCGGGACTAATGTTTGGATTCTTACATCCGGTAAACTAATTCGATTTCAAAAAAATCTTTCACAAACGGTGAGCTAAACAATTACAAAGTGCCAAAGGATATTATAACTTTCATCGGCGCAGAAGAAGTCGCGGACAGAACCTAGTATTAAATTATAATTATTCATGATATTAATTATAAATAATTATTTGCTTTGTTGTACACATCATCCATCCACATATTATTAACAGATAATTCCTATCAATCAATTCTTAGTCCTTTGTTTGAGTTCGATGAACGTGGCACAGACCATCGATTGTACTATCAGTCTATCTATCAGCTGTCATTAGCGATAACAGCTTGATTGCCGAGAGGTTAATAATGGTGTATTGATAGAAATAATATTGAGCGATAATGATCGAGTGTTGTGAAAGAAATATGGGAAAATGTCGTTAGTACCTACATAAATCAATCAAACTTTAGATAAATGAAAGGTGCAAGGTATTTTTTTTTATTTTACAGCTCTATGCTGAGATTGAGGCCTTTTGGCCTCATACAGGATTAGCCTAAAGTATAGGCAACTTAAATTATTTCTTGTTAACTTTGTATACGGGGTGGAAGGGACGCCGACGCGAAAACGGAAACCACATACTCAGTACATCATTCTGAACCCCCCCACATAGAAAGTTTGCGTCGGTTATTATAAAATAAAAAAAATCAGCTGTTTCCTATAAAAGTGCAAAACCTACACGGTCAAAATGTATGGAACAGCTTTTATTTTTTTTAATAACCGACGAATGTTTCTATGTGGGGGGGTTAAAAATTATGTACTAACTGTCGGTGTCCCTTCCATCTCGTATAATTTTGTTTTATTGTTAATTCAAATTTTTTGGTGTGTCCTATGCGAGACAAATACATACATTTCTTTATTTCTTTTACAAAGTTGTCAAAATAATTATGTTTATTAGGGTCGAAAATGGTCAATCTGCTTTGTGTAAGTCAGGTTATTATTTAGGTTTTTTTTCTATACGAGAAGAGACCTTTTCCCTGTAGTGGGAACTGTCCCACATCCACATAACTGTATCAGCAGAGGTATTATTATCAACGTCAAAAGCCTAAATGCCGAAATAAAAGAAAATCGCGAGGGTTTGTTAGAAAACCACAACAGTGTGTATGAGACATGGTTACGATGAACTACCTTAAAAAGTACCTACTTGTCTTCATTAAATTCTAAACGTTTAATTTAAAATGAACCAACCTATGTAATGTTAGTACTTATGGAAAGTTAGAAAATCAAAATATATCAATAGGAACAAACATATATTTAACCTGCTCCCCATAAAACTCTTCCCTTCCCTGTCACATATGTATGCAAAAGTATTGACAATCTATATGTATAATACCTTTCTGAATAGCTGATAAGACAAGGATATTTTCCAAGTAATTTGTACATCAGGCGTAGTATTTTTTTTTTTGCACTAGACAACATTTTGTATGAAGTAATAGCAAAAATCACAAAAAAAAAATGTTTTTTCAGTGATTTTTGCAAAGGTATTTAGCATTTTTGAACTTTTAATTATTAACAAAGGTCTGCTACGGCATCAACTATGATATTAACTTAAATTTCAGTACAGTCGCGCCGTAAATCATTTTTAAATTGGCTTCAAATGATTTTTGCTGGGATTTTTCATAAAAAAAAAAATCTAACTAACTCAAAAACTACTGAACTTCGGTATAACATTTGGTGGCTTAATTTGCTGCATTTTAACCCTACTATGACATCCTGCAAGGAATACGTCGAGTTACTAGTAACCCTGTATATAGGCTGATAAACACATTACCCTCCTCAGTCGGATAAAAAGATGCTAAAATGACCAAGATTTTAATTTAGTTTACACAAAAACACAAATAATTCCGATTAAAACCTACATACAGCATTTGATAGCCACAGACATTGTTTTACTTGGCAAGCCACGCGGCTTCGATTATAAATTATAAAATAGATTCGGCGTTCATTCACCTCACGATACAAGTACCTATGTATAGTGTATGTATGTGTGTGTTAACAATAACAATTGCTTGTGATCACTTCGGCACGATCAACCGAACAGACCGACTTCTTATTGATGGAGAAGGAAAGAATGAATGTGCTATCTTTGTTGTTGGTTTTTTTTTTCCCTATATCTTATAAAACTAAAAAGAACAAACAGTAACAGTAGTAGTAATAAGCAGTGATAGCCTAGTGGTGTGACCGTTGGACTGCCAAGTCATAGGTCTCGAGTTCAAACCCCAGACACCTCTGATTTTTCGGAATTATGTGCGTATTGTATAATTATCACTTGCTTCGGTGAAGGAAAACATCGTGAGGAAACCAGCATGCCTGAGTTATTTCTCGACGGCATGTAATGAATTAAATAATTTGCAATAGAAGTATCTTTTTAACCGACTTCAAAAAAAGGAGGAGGTTCTCAATTCGGTTGTATGTTTTTTTTTTTTGTGTTTGTTACCTCATATCTCCGCCATTTATGAACCGATTTGAAAAATTCTTCTTTTATCTGAATGGATCTACTTCCCGATTGGTCCCATAGAAATTTCATCAAAATTGGTACAGCAGTTTGGTTTTGAAATCAAAATAGCTGGAAAAAATTTCATCCAAGTAAAAGAAATTGCGAAATTGATACTTGACAAGGATTTGTGTGTGATACGATAACTAAAAAGGGTAAAATAAAAACTTTTTTGCAAAAAAAACCGACTTCCAAAAAAAAATCACTAAAAAAGTGGAAAATAACTTTACTTTCGGAAGTCGGTGACTATTGTTTGTTTCATTGACTTTTTTGCCACCGACTTCCGAAAGTAAAGTTATTTTCCACTTTTTTTGTGTTTTTTTTTTGGAAGTCGGTTTTTTTTTGCAAAAAAGTTTTTCATTCAAAATATTGATGTTCTACGTCAAAACTGATGCTCGAATAAACTAATGAAAAATAAATTGAAGAAAATTATATTTTCTACCAGATTATCGGCTCAACATAAAATAATGGAACGTTGCCAAGCCATAACCTTTTCATATACCTATCAGTAGAAACATGAATGTATTGAATATGAAGAGCATTTGAAACCAAATTATAATAAGTACTTACCTACTTACCTATAAAAATATTATGTTATATCTATGTAAAGTTAGTCTAAATTAAACAGTGAAACCCAAGCTAAAACAATACTGTTCATATACCCACGTATTTTGTAATATGCCATGAATTTAGAAAATCCTTTAAATTCATGACGACTATGAATTTCGTACTTTTAATTTAATATTCCAAATAACTTGTAATTGATTTTCTATAATGTACCGCTTTCGGTAACCTTAATAAAGGACAGATAGACACATAGTGCCGCATCCAATAGAACTGCATAATGTTCCCAACTCTAAGTTTATGGGTAAGTACGTACTAAGTATCAAGGTGTACCATCTGGCCCATGGCATTGAAGGCCCGTGACGAATGTGATAATGTTCTTATTCGGCTGCCTATGCCTCTGCAATGGAGAGCACGATTTATCACTAACTCGTAACCACGACTCGAATATACTTAACTCAACGTAGGTAGTCGTAAATGTTAAAGCTGCTTAGTTTTGTGGCAGTAACATTGGATCAAAAATTGAGAATTTGAAGTTAGGACTTTTCAAAGTCTTACTTCAGGTGGTTCCTTCAATTTAGTTCGCGGATTTCTAAATTTATTTTCAAAAACGTAAGCAATTTTGGATTACGCGGGCTATATTGAAATAATGACATGATTTTAATCACTAGATTGTTATAAGACTTTGGGACTATCAATTTTTTCATTTTATTTTGCGCGTTTATTAATTCTGTAACGCTCAAGTTGGGATTGAAAAGTTCTTAACTTCAAATTCTCAGTACAGAAACCGTTTGTTGCTTAACACAAACTAGCTTTTTCTCATAATAAATCTACAATAAAAATCGATGCATGCAGACACCATCACTTTTCTTGTAAGCATGTCCCGTCAACAGCGAAAGTCGATTAAGAATGCCGTTTAAATAACCATTCCCAAATACTTACAAAATAATGAAAAATTCAATAGTAACAATTTCTTTACTAAATCATGAACCGTTTAAAAAGAGTCCTAATTGACTTTCTTTGCTGATCGTGGTTTCTACTTGGAAAAACCGTAATTTTAATCCTCTTAAACTCAGCGTTCATTACGTCGTGATCATTAGATAACACAATTAATTCGAAGAACGAAACTGTTATTTAAATTTGCCTTTTCCGAAGCCACTTTAGAATATCACTACGTAGTATAAAACAAAGTCGCTTCCCGCTGTCTGTCTGTCCCTATGTATGCTCGGATCTTTAAAACTTCGCAACGGATTTTGGTGCGGTTTTGAGTGAGTCAAGAGACAGCTTTATATGTATAATACATGCATATTATAGTAGAGAAAACATAAGTATCTACATTGCACCCGTGCGAAGCCGGGGCTGGTCGCTAGTTCATGATAAACCTTTTACCATTTAGGATTATATATCTATGAAACTAGAAGCTTCTACTTATACACACACAACCATAGAATTAAAACTTAACTATACCTCCCATCATTTTCAGCAAATTACGGAAAACAGGTCATTTTATAAAAAAGAATAATCAGCAAATGTCAATGCTAAATAAGAGGGTACATCGGAGGTATATTTCGCAGTTACAGTACTGAATGGTAGATATTCAAGAACAATTATCGCCAAAATACGTCATAAAAACAGTTTGTTTTGATATCCACCGCAGTTTTCAAAAACAACAGTAAAATTGTAGCTTCAGATTTTTCATTACTGAAATCACTTAAATTATTTTTACTACGTACAGTCAACAAGAGTGTTAAGTATACAGGACAAAATAAATATATCAATATTTTCACTATTTCGCCAAATTAATTATAATTGTTTGGGTTAGAATTTTTAAAGCAATCATCTTTTTATAGCTATTCTTTATTTAAAAATGTGCAACTTAAGCCACCGTCGCCGGTAACTCGTGCGTCACACTCGGCTGCGTGCGGCGCAGTGTGATGCCTACGGACTAGTGATTGTGTGTTTAAAAATGGTTGTCACTAGTATTTAAATAGTCTTGTAGTTGTTATTCCGCCGTTACCATCTTTTTATTTTATTTTTATTTGTATCTTATCTTTCACAATATTTATTTATAATTATTTAAACCTATTGACATCCGCACACTCACCATATAGGTTCAGTTGAAAACCAGCGTCGGGCACTAGTTGTCCGGCATTTTGCTGAACTGGGCCTATTTGGCGCAGCCGTGAGTCACACAATATTTCTTGGTTAGTTTTAAATTTTATTTTATATTTGCTTTTTTTATATTTTGTATTGTGTACTTGTGGCGTGTGCCAATAAACGTTTTTTCTTTCTTTCTTTCTTTCATAACTGCTCAGCACGCATTATTATTGTTTTAAAGTAGTTGCATATCTATACTAATATTATAAAGCTGAAGAGTTAGTTCGTATGTTTCTTTGGTTGAACGCGCTAATCCCAGGAATTACTGGTTCGAATTGAAACATTCTTCATTTCATTAGTGTTGGATAGCCCATTTAATTATAACATCACGCTGCAACCAATAGGAGCGGAGCTTTAATCAATAATCTAACGCAGACGAAGTTGCTTGGGTCAGCTAGTTAGATCATATTTCGATTTCTGATTTGACCCTGACTACTTGTGTCTTTGTTTGACTGTACCTATAAAAGGCAGAGTTTAGGAACAATATCCTCGTAAGCAACGTAGCTACCGTAAAACTTGGCAAATAAAACGTTTACCTTTATTTTATTAGCTACAGCATCAAATACCTTATTTCCTGAAGTTTCCTTACCTGAAACGAAAACAAAATAATTTTATTATTGGATTTTTATTTTGATTATTACAATAGTCAAAAGTATCGTTTAAAAGGCTTTGTTTGTACAAACGGAATGTTTTCATTTTGGTTTGATCCTTGAAGAATATTATTACTAGAATTATTAATTATTATTATTGATTATTAATTATTATTGCCTCGTTGGCCTAGGGGTTGCAAACGTGACCTCTGAGCAAGAAGTCCTGGGTTCGATTCTCGGATCGGGCAAAGTGTTTTTGGGTGTTTCCGTCAAGAATTTCTCAGTAGCAGCCACGGAGTTTTGCATTTGCGCTAGGTTGATGACATAGAATAGGCTCGACCCTATTAAATAAAACAGATATCACAAGTATACCTCTGCCTTAAAATTTAAATGACATCTATAATGACTTCGTAAGCCACCTACTCATTCATTAAGACACTGAAAAAAATCCTTTTGAAAACTGCTCAATTCATAAAGCCTTCATCTCACTCACGAGCAATGATAATTTCTTTCGAATTTGAATTCTATGCTAACAAAAATAGTGTGCATATCTAACGGATCATTGTCGGATATTAGGAACTAGTCGCAACTTGGCACGTGTTGGCGTTGGGCGTTGGAGAGCAATTTGCTTATTTTTTTTGTGTTGGTTCTCACTTGCCCAATTTCAAGTTTTTAGGTTTAATAGCTCTTGAGATTTCGTGATTAGCCAGTGAGTGAATAGTGTTAGGGGTTAAAGTATGAAATTGCCGATTTATACTGCAAAATTAGAACTCGTTTTTTTCCAAGATTTAACATATGTAATCAAAATATTTACCCTCATTATCTATACATTGCTGCCATCTAATCGGAAGTTCATTTATGCATAACTCTGGGGATCTAGATTCGACAAACTGTGTGAAAATTCTGTACTGCCTCCTGGGAAAAATTTTTTTACAACGTAGACAGTTGACAACTTACGAAAAAAATGATAGTCAGTTGGAGCAAGGTCTGGCGAGTACGGAGGATGACGTATGGTTTCTAACTGCAGCTCCTGTAGAGTTCCAACGGTATCCCATGCAGTGTGAGGTCTTGTGTTATCTTGGAGCAATTATGGTGAAGATCGATTCACGAGTCGGGGCTGTTTCACTGCCAGTTTCGCAATCATTGTTCGAAGTTCGGCACAGTAAACATCTGCTGATATTGCTTGACCAGACCGGAGAAAGCTATAGTGAATAACACCATGAAGAGACCACCAAGCAGTTGCTATTACCTTTTTATTGGTAAGCTTTGCTTTGGGGCACTGTTGCGGCATTTGACCTGGGGTCAACCATTGCAAGATTCGCTTACGGTTATAGCAAAGGATCCACTTTTCGTCACATGTCACAATTCGATAAAATATTCTTTCATTTCTGTACCGATTCAACAAGGTACCGCAAGTTTCAATACGAATTTCTTTCTGCAGATCAGTCAAATCACGAGGCACCAAATTTTTCATATAGTCGAAGTTTCCATTACGAAAGCGTTTAAACCAAAAACGCACGGTGCGTCCGTTAGCAGTGTCCTCTCCAAACGCAGCATTGATATTGCGAGCCGTTTCTGCCGCGTTTGTTTCGCGTCGGAACTCGTATTCAAAAATTACTCGGATTTTCGTAATATCCATCTTTCCCGTCTAAGCTGAATAAAAAAAAACAATTGAAATTCGAAAATCGAATGTTGCACATTTTTTAAAAGAAAAATCTCATAGGTACAATGTAAAAAAAGCTTCACTCGAATATCTCACACCATGAAGGTTTAATGTCAATTCAAAGTATCTATTACTATAAAACGGCAATATCATACTTTAACCCCTATTATTAGAAATTCGAAACACAATATCTCTCAATATCACATCCCTAACCCGGGAGACCACCAAAACCTAAATGAACCGCGTCACACTTGACAATTTCGACTACTAGAATATTCTAAGCTCTATCGAGCCCTTGAATTCCCTGAACTACTCGTGGTTCCAGCATAAGGCTGTGTGCAGACTAGAAGGAATTAAAACGGACTCTACGAAAACAAGGATAGTGCGTGCAATCAGAAAAAAACGTCTCATATTGTCAAAGTTTTACGTCTCACATTGCCAGAAAATTATACATAAGCGGTCCACCTCTGCTCACCCTTCGGTGAATACAAGATCAGCAGTGCTAGCCTAGTGGTGTGCCCGTCGGACTGCCAAGTCATGTAGGTCTCAAGTTCGAACCCAAGACACGCACCTCTGATTTTTGGTCGCTTACCACGTATTCCGTACAACATTCTACTGAACCAAAAGCAAAAAATAACTGCTTTTCCATACATTTTATTTGTATATATATTGTATCTGTACTGATATTTTTTTAAATTACCGATGAAAACTTTCTATGTATGTATGTAGGTTCAGAATGACGTACTGAATGAGTGGTAAGCTTTTGTTCGTCGGTGTCCCTTCCAACTTTTATGGTCAGATATAAGATCAAAATGTCGTGTCTTCGGTGTGCACATTGCCTAACAGGACTAACAGCCAATCACTTAGTAATGGCTACTACAGAATTAATTGAAGCGCTCGCTTTAGCTCACTCGTACAGTTCATTAATTTGATAGAGCCTACCCTGTACCTACTTGTTTTATTCTTGTAGATTGACATTACAAGAGTAGCTAAACTTTTTTGGACACCATTTTGTTATTAAGTGTCATCAATCAGTATTATCGTTGGTCTAGGTAGTAGCAAGCGCAACTGATGAGCATGAGGCCCTTGGATTCCCAGTCGGCAAAGTGCTATTGGGTTTTTCATTTTAAATTTTAAATTCAGTAGCAGCCACGGAGTCTGGATTTATACTCGGTTGCTACATGGGACTTCAATACAACTGGCGAAATGTGGGTGTACCTGCTACGAGTATTAGGTACAGTAGAGTTGTATGAGTCTATTTTAATGGGTGAAGGTAGGCAGTCATAAATAAGTATTATTATTTTTATTGTAATAAACCTGACACCATTCAGACCCAAATAAAAACGCTAGGTTATCTGTTAATAGAATTTCAACCGGAAAGTATCTAAATACATAGAAAACTAGATTTTCCTTATATTTATTTCAACATCAAAAATTAACTGTTAATTATTGATTAGTACATTAAACTGAATTTCATAACCATTAATCAAAAATATGTATTTAAGTATGTTATGTATAAATGATCCTCAAATTCCTTCGCCCCACGCCATGATGTCAAATCCGTTTTTACCAGCCAATCAATAATAAATCATTGTAATAAATGCTCATACAAGATATTATACAAAAACTATATAGTGTATGGCAAAAGCAGATATGAACGTCTGTGTGTGGGTCAACGACCCTTTCATTTCATTATTCTACTGAGGTGTGGTAGGGTTACCACTTAGTTAAACCGCAAGTCGAGTACTTCTAATTTGTACCCAGCTCCAGTTAAAATTAATTTCCAAAGTAATAACAGTCACTCTAATCTTAGGTCGAGATCTATCAACGTTAGTTATCACGTACTTTGGCTTTGAGATGTTCAGTTGTTCACGTGTTTATCTTTTCAACCTTACTACTCAAGGCATGAGTGCGAAAAGTGGTCGACCGTCAGTGAGTTGTTTGTCAGTTTTGCGACAAAGCTGTGAAGAATATACCACTTCTTCTTTTTCTTTACGCATCGATCATCATCAGCCTACATTAGTCCTCAGATGGACATAGGCTTCTTCAATCGCACGTCACTTAGCTCGATTCTCGGCAACTCTCATCCAGTTTCTACCAACCACCTTGCGGAGATCGTCGCTGTGCCTAGCCTGAGGTATCGATGTTACATCTATACTATACAGTTTGGGCCCAGTCAGTATGTATCATAGGACTCAGGTGGGTGAATAAACCCTCCCCGAGCGGCATAAATCTAATTCGTACTGCGATTCAAAACGCCCGGCGGCGCACCTTGGACAGTTGGCACTAGGTAACGCAAAGTCTAGCTGACCACTCCTTTCATTACGATGATACATCCAATACGCTAAGCCCAAGTATTTGGTTAGTAACGTCTATAGATCTCGGCCTTACACTCTGCTACAACTCCGTGGTCTACTAATAATATTCTCATTTTAGCAAAGTTTTAAGTTGATTCTGTTTCATGGAATTTCAACTTTCTATTGTGTAAAATTCGACTCCTTAATATTTTAATACAAGGTTTTGCTTTGCATCCTCGTCAAATCCAAAGAGGTAACTATGCTAATCATTCTCGATTCGAAGCAATAATAAAATGGGTAGGTAATTTTTTTTTATTTTTTTCTCTTAATATCGGAAATCGTTAAGTGTACACCACCCGTATTAAAACGCGGCCCGTCTAATACTAGCCCTATAACCGCGCTTTCACACACACAAACAAACGCAGACGTCTATTCGATAAACGGGTGATTCTCCTCTTTTGAAAAGGGCTTCATGCTGAAATAGTCTCAAATTAAAACAACTAAAAAAAAGCAGCGTTTATTATTATTGACCTGGTACCGTAATTTATATTGATTATTTACGTCTTCTATGACAACCTCCTGCATTTTGACGACGTTGCAGAACTACACCTTGTATATTAGATCTCATAGTCTGATCGTATTTTTCCGATAGACGAATATGATTTCAGAGACGCACTTTTGCTGGTTCAGCTCTCCTTCCACATACCTCACTCCTATCAACCTTAAGCTAAGAGCAGGAGAATGATGTTGATTCAATCAGGACACTTTCTTTTAAAAGAAGAGATGTTAGACGCTATGTCAGTATTACCGTGTAGCGTTTTCTAATATATATACCTTGTTAAAATTCGGCGAACGGAGGCTCATCAGGCAGTTCCCATTACATTGGTAAAGAGGAATTGTGAAACTCAGAAATCCTAACTCAAAACACTAAAACCGTCTTGATTTAATCAAGATACGCGATTCTGCAGGACTTTCAAGATACCTAAGTGAGACTTCAAGTATCTCGACAGTAAATAAAGTTACGAAGTTCTTGAGAATTGTTCCTTTATTCAAAGTAATCAGTTACTTGAGTCTATTTTGCGTGGTTTGATAAATGGGCTAGGCTAAGCTAGGCTTTTAAAAAGTTGGGTATCACTTTCATTTGATAGATTTCTGAGAAACGTTGGGAGAAAATTTTCCATTGCCTAGTAATATGGTAAAACTTGATCATTGAAAATTTGATTGTTCCTTCTTGTTAAGATACTTAAAGTTTGCAAGTATTATTTCCTGCAATTATTTGCCAACACCTTAGTTTACTTTTGGCATCATAACGTAAGAATGCTTCTTTCAAATGGTTGTTTATTCCTTTGCATATTTGTTTCTTAACAACAAAACGACTGAACTGATTTTGATGAATGGATATTAATCAAACTGAAACTTGTTATGTATGTACAGGTATTTTGGCTTCCGTAGCCTTAAAAATAAAGATTAGATTAGAAGTAGATTTTAAAAACGTCTGTTACATTCAACATATCTTCATACAAAATTTATTGTTACATTCTATATTTAACTAGCGGATACCCGGCGTGTGCTACTACGCTATAGTACCTTATGTATTGTTTAAGTGGTCTAAAACCATCTTCGCATTATTGCCTTTCTAATGAAACCGTTATGAATGTTTGGGGCACATCGCATCGGTTGGATAGTTTCAAAGTCTATAACGGATGTAAGTAGTTTTTTTTTTGTTTTCTATAAATATGTAGATTAATTTTATAATTGGCCAACTGTCAATACACCTTGTTTACCAGTGACAGCCCTATCAAGTCCGTCTGCGCACTCATTAACATGTACACTGACGTCGCCTGAAGGCATACACTTGAAACATGTACTAATATTATACTATACATACTAAACTAGTGCAAAAATAGTGCTACATGTATATCGCCGAATGCTTTACAACATTTATGAAGGTCTAGGCGACAACGAATAGCTCGTTTCGTAAGTTATTGAGTCAGGAAGATAGTGCATACTTAAATTATGCACTGTCTTGCTTGCTAGCTATAGGTGGTCTTATTTTAGGATGCAGCGTGTAATATTTGTATGAATAATATTTAGTCCCTCTTGTCGCAGGTCTGCTGGAAGATATGAAGATAGAGACCTTTTAAACATCTCACAAAACGACTAGCGTTTGCAAATAAATGACCACGTTTGAATAATGACAAATCCTACAAAAATAAAACCATAGAAATAAAAAACAAAAACCAGACAAACTTCTTTCTTATATCTATGATTGAAACAGAAGCCATATTATTTCTTGGCTTTTTTTCACTAGTTTGTGGTATCGGGGTGCAGGACCAATTATTGTTTATGTTCGAAACTAAACACTAGTTCAAACTATTTTATAAACAATCCATGAACACGTGTAGTATACTATAAGCATACTATGTTTATTAACGTAATGTTAAAACCACAATGTTTGTACGGGAGAATTGGCGCCATTGACGTGTACTTGCCATCTGTGAGAAAACCGCAAGATACACGAGAACGACGCATTGTTGGTGCATCAACTAGTAACAAACAGTTCAATACGGTCTTATACGGCCAGAGCAGTCTTGTACGGCCAGAGCAGTCTTATACAGCCAGGGCAGTCTTGTACGGCCAGAGCAGTCTGTTACGGCCAGAGCAGTCTTATACGGCCAGAGCAGTCTTATACGGCCAGAGCAGTCTTGTACGGCGAGAGCTGTCTTATGCGGCCAGAGCAGTCTTATACGGCCAGAGCAGTCTTATACGGCCAGAGCAGTCTTATGCGCCGAGAGCTGTCTTATGCGGCCAGAGCAGTTTTGTACGGCCAGAGCAGTCTTATACGGCCAGAGCAGTCTTATACGGCCAGAGCAGTCTTATACGGCTAGAGCACTTGCTATACTGCCATGACACGTTTTACAAGAAGGAAAATTCTGTTCTATTTCCGAAAGGAACAGTTAGATTTTCTTATTGAAGAGAAGTCAATTCAGTTGTTTAAAAATGATGATGAAGTGGACGCATTTTGGCTGAAGTGTTCATGATGATCACCAATTAATTGAAATGGTAAATTAACAAGTACTGTCTAATAGATGAAGGAGCTCGTGTCTAAATAATATCAGCAGCTCGGATCAATCTTCAGGTTAAGCCGCGCTTGCCTAGGTTGGTCTTTGGATGGGTGACCACCCATTACATACCGAGTTTCCTCCGTGCCTCGGAAAGTACGTTAAGCCGTTGGTCCCGGCTGTCAATTGTACATCTTTGACAGTCGTTACAGATAGTCATTGGCCCGAAAGTCTGACAACCACCCATACCAAGGGGTATCGTATTGCCCAGTACTAACTGGGTTGTGGAGGTCAGATAAGCAGTCGCTCCATGTAAAATACTGGTATTTATCTGCATCCGGTTATAGTGGAAGCCGATCTCAACATAGTTGGAAAAAGGCTAGACAGATGATGATGTCTAATAGATGAAGTAGAGCAGGACTTTCAATAAGCCCCCTGCAAACGGATGACTACGAGTGGTTAAAATCAGAGGGCCAAAATTACGATAGCAATGTTTTTTATCATGTTTTTTTTCTACCTACCTGTATAATAAAAGCCTCACATGTGCTCTTTATTACGCAAATAGCATACACGGCCTCACAATTATTTTTTCAATACATAAGGACCGATATAGAAATATTTTTTAATGGCATTAAATTGTATGGTCGAGTATTTTATATGAAAGCTTTCAATCAAAAGCTCGTTTAGTTAAATGATTTAATATGGAAAATTGATATGTATCGCGAGTTTTATATTAGGTATATGTTGTGTTATGAATATTGTGTCATACTTACGTACATATTACGGTGAGTTAATAATAATTGAGGTAGGTGTAAGTTTTTATGAAGTAGCGTGTATAACATTGGCATATTCGAGTAACATAACATCACGCCTTTAATCCCCGAAGGGTAAGGCAGAAGCCTTATTTTGCCAGTTATGTTTAAGCCACATGTAATAGGGGGCAAGCCTATTGCCTTCCACCGCGCATAAATCCAGACTCTACGAGAATAACTCAATAGCACTTTGCCCGACCTGGGAATTGAACCGAGGAACTCAAGATTGCGACCACTACACTCTTTCAAAATTTACAATGAGAGTTAGCTTAGCTTTCTAGCTTTTGCGGTGGCTTTATCCGCGTGGTTTCCACTGAAATTGTGCCACCTAGATCATTGTCTATCTGTGAGCCAAATTTCATTAAAATCCACTAAGCAATAAGGGGCATTAAAACACCACAGACATACACAGTGAGGTACTTTCACATTTATAATATTAGCATGGATTGATCACAAATTGCCCATGCTACTCACTTAGCTAAGCAATAAATTGCCCACTTCAATCAACTTAGCCTATATCAAGCCTTTTCTAGTTATAAAATTGCCCACTTAACGTAATGAAAGGTACTTGGTCACTACTCACTACATAAGTATGACTACGGTACTAAGGGACTTGGCAGACAAACCTAAAGTCTATATAAGTCCTTGTTTCTAGGATATTTCATCCTAACCGAATATCAACTTTGCTTAGATGAAAATAAAGTTCATATATGAATGATGTTGTAGGGCAAATTGAACCTATGAAGGTGTTAAAGTTGTCTGCGGAATCCCACTGCTGGGCAAAGGCCTCTCCCCATGATGTCCAGTTCCTCTGACCCAGGGCCATTGTCGCCCACTTGTCTTTACAAAACTGCATATTTGTTTACATGTTTGAATGTTTGGAAACTTAATCGCGAACGTAGTGTATAAGCCTATACACTACGTTCGCGATGAGGTTTCCAAACATTCAACCGTTAGATGAAACCATCTAGCTTATTTGGCATGAACTATTCTCAATGGAGACACAATAGATCGTTAAGTTGTTAAAATAAACGTTGGTATATTAGCGATAGTAACTACGGAATACATAATGTCTACTTATAGTCTACAAGCAGATACTAGGCGTGTGCTACTACGCTATAGTGCCTAATGCATTGTTTTAGTGTTCTAAAACCATCTTCGTATTATCGCCTTTCTAATGAAACCGGGGCACATCGGTTGGATGGTTTCAAAATCTATAACGGTCATAAGTAGAGAAAATCTTTGTGTTTTATAGAAATAAAGATAATAAAACCATAGAGTCACCATAAGAATGTTTTTATAAGGTAGACGCAAGCGCCACCGATATTGAATGGTCTACAGATATGATTATGTCGCATAAGTGACGTGTGTTAAATAAATAAATAAGTACCTATAGCAAAAAGCAGAATTTTCTCAATGTTGGGACGCAGGCCTCCTCGGTCCAGTGCGGGTTGCTAGATGTCATGTCTTCGAATTTTGGTTCGAAGTCACTAATTGATGATTGAGTGATGAAATTAATTATGACGACGTATTAATTTTGACGACCCGAATGGCGCAGCGGTAGTGAGGCTGCCTTACGTTCATAGGGTTCCGGGTTCGAATCCCGGTAGGAGCAAGTGTTTGTGTGATAAGCATGGACATTTGTTTCCGAGTCATGGATGTTTATATGTATAATAAGTATGTATTTACAAACCAAAAAGTATCTATGTAGTATATCAACTATCTGGTGTCCACGACACAAGCCTCGTTGCTTAGTGTGGCACTAGACGGCGCTGTGTGTAATGTCCAGCGATATTTATTTTATTTATTTATTTTTAATTACATAAAGTAATACGCCTGCCTGGGTTCGAACCATTATTCGGGGCCGTTACCTCTCCCAGATACATCTGAAGTGAAAAAATGTCAACTAACTGTTGGAGGCCACTTGTGTGTAAGTAAATATAAATAGCATTTACGATCAGTCAAGGAAAAATCCAAAGAATGGAAAAATTATCAAAACATTCAACAGAAAAATCAAGTCGCAACGAAACGCCTTTTCTAAATTCAAACCAGCTCCCATAACCCGTTCACTGCCACTCGATGTCCATCTTTTCATATCTCACGATCCCACGCCAATTCCGGCCAAGTAAAGAAAAAGATACCATAGCAAGAATCTCATATGGCGATAAAACTCGAGCAAAAACCCATCGATTCATGGGAAAGTGAACCCTGTCCCTTTCTACTGGGTACTTAAGTAACCGGTCGCATTGACCACGGACAAGAATTCCCATGACGAGAGCGTTGACGTAAGTAATAATGTCAATAATGAGAAAAAATATGGAGACATGAGAGTGTCGCGTTCGAAGGGTTAATTGTTTCTTTACGTAATTTTTGTTTCGTAATACTTATGCGGTTACCAATTGGTTATTAACAATACGTAAGATTTTGTGATTAAGTCATTATTTTTTGGGAAAGAAAAAGTTGACAAAGTAGTCGTTTTTTGGCAAGAGGTAACTAACACTCCTAAATATTTTACAAAAATGTTTTTTATCATCTCAATTTATTAAGAAATTATGAGAATACACGAAGCAAACACAGTGGACTTAAACACACACACACACACACAAAACAGTCAGGCAAAGGTGTAGGTACTTAATAGGACAGGCACATTTGCCAGTTATGTCCCATGTACCACGGGGACGCATAAACTGCAATTAATATAACCAAAAACTCATAAAGGCAACTTTAACGAATAATTTTTAACTATTCATCGAAACATAATTGGTCCAGTAGTTAACGTTAAATTCATAACATTCGACAATGCGGGAACGATTGCCTGCCGCCATTGAAGCGAACTGGACGCGTTCAATTTAAATGCAATTTTTGTTCCGTCTGTATTGTGCACGATTTAATTTCGAGCTGTACTGTTTCTTTTTTTGCTATCGTCATTTGTTTGTTTACTGATATTAGTAGAGTTGCATGTGACCAGTGTCCGAATCTCTACTAACAATCCAAAATTCGATTTTGTATAGAAAAAAGTGAATCTGAGCTTCGGTGGAGGAACAAGACGATGTCCCACTTGCTGAAGTGTCCGAAGTGCCCCAACACCCGCACTTAAGAGACGCCACGGACGCCGCGTTTAGCGTGGCCGCAAACTGGGCCCAAGTAATTTAAAAGAGTCGTACCATGGACACGAAAGAAGAAGAAGAAGTGTGGGAACGCCCTAAGAATTCCAAAATCAAACTCAAAACATAATCACAGGCACTTTTGAATTGTCAAAGTAGGTTTCAGACAAAAACAAAAAATAAATAAACTATCAGAATGTAGCTGTCACAATCACAGGGCTTAATAAGTTGTGATGTGACAACATTCAGTGCTGACGATGAAGCTCAAAATAAGTGTTCAGTATCGTCCTCATTTATCCTACGGTACGAGAGTGGAAAATTCCTCATCGTCCATAAAAAGGGGGGATCCTCTGACAAGACCAGTTTTGTGTCTGGTGGGCTTGTTCCAATGGCAGTTTGTGGGACAGTTTAATTTATCCTTATCTCGTGGATACTCTGTATAAACGTTATAGTATTTGTGTGATGTCGAGTATGAGGTACGGTTCGTGAATAAACGACGTAGATGCTAATGCACAATCCAAGCATAACATTAAAATATATGTATAAAACATTTATACCTGATTTTCGAACGCAAAAACGACATTACGTATTAGCAACAAAAAGGCAAAGCACACATCAAATCTTCAACACATTTGCACTAGCACACTTTCATGAAACAGGTCCCAAGAGTACTATAACCGAATAAATTGAGGAACTCCGAATTGCCACCCAGTTGAGGAAGAAATACTCCTCTTCTTGATTTGATGGCATTTTTTCAAATCGATCCAAGTCTAAACCGTGGGTCTAGCACGAACGCGCGAAGACAATAAAACGTGAATTGGAACGATTTTTGAAATTGAAAATACTCGTTTCACACAATAATTTCTCGTTTTACGAGTTGCCTATTGAGATAACGAGTAATAGACAAGTATGGGAGAAGAAGACAAAGACATGCTGTGCCGACCCCAAATAAATTAAGAAGGATAGGACAGTGATGATGATCTAGTTTTAGAAGACTTCAGTCGTATGATCTATGGGACACGTTAATTGTGCTTGTAGCAAATACAAAAATACTACAGGGAGTCTAGAGAAATTAATGAAGATGGATGAATGGATGTTTGTAATTCTTTCACGCAAATACTTAACGATTTGGATGAAATTTGGCACACAGATCGTTTATAACCTGGATGCAGGATATAGGATACTAATAATAACTGCCGCTCGGATCAATCTTTAGGTTAAGCCGCGCTTGCCTAGGTTGATCTGTGGATGGACCACCCATTTCATACCGAGTTTCCTCCGTGCCTCGGAAGCACTTTAAGCCGTTGCCGTTGGTCCCGGCTGTCATTTGAAGATCTTTGACAGTCGTTACAGGTAGTCAGTGGCCCGAAAGTCTGACAACCAGTCTTCCCCAGGGGTATCGTATTACCAGTACTATCCGGGTTGTGGAGGTCAGATAAGAGATAAAATACTGGTATTCAGCTGCATCCGGTTAGACTGGAAGCCGACCCCAACATAGTTGGGAAAAGGCTAGGCAGATGATGATGATGATGTTGTAGGACATAGGATACTTTTTATCCCGGTAAAACGGTTCCGTGGGACAATTACCGAACACCACGCGGGCGAAGCCGCGGGCATGAGCTAGTGAAAAATAACTAGGAAAGGACTGTACGTCGCCTGTTCGTACCTGCACCTCTGTAAAAGGTAATCTTACGCCATTTTCAGAATTTCCGTGACATGAATATAATTATTTCACCCCCAAAAAAATGGCACCGTTTTGCAATATGGCATTAATTTATTCGAATGCAAATTGCGTGGCCCTTTTTCGATCGAGTTGTTGGAGTATCGATTCTTATCCGATTGTTTAGTTATGTAGTGGAAACTCTCGATTTATATTGGAATCGAGGCACAATAATTAATGTGCAAATCATACTCCGGAGATTAATCAGATACTATTTAGAATTATCACATCGTCTTAATTCAGTTCAGTCGTGAGGCAAAAGACAGCTTTCTCATTCCGATAGCACCCTGAAATATTCAAACCATTGCTCTCTTCAAGCAGCCACTCCTCTTGTGAATTTCAAATACATGCTATTTTCATATCCAAAAAAAAAGATTCAAGTCATCGAATTAAAAGCAGTCAAGTCTCCGTGAGAATTGCCCTTATTTCCATCGGTAAAACAAAAAAGGTCTGTTGCATCAGAACCTCGAGACGATAACAACAAAAAATAACATAGTACACAAGCAGTTTCATTGAGAAATGCCCTATATTTCACACTCTTTACGTAACCGACAATACGAACGAAATCGCGAAACTATCTCGACAACATAATACATTGCTGGTTTTAATAGCAACAACATTCTCAGAGACTGCATAAAAACAGCAGTAGATATTAAACAAAATAGTACAGTTTTGAGTGAGCGAGTTTCTGGGTAGTGGAAGCCAGGAGTTCGGTTACACGCAAGCGTAGCGAAACATCCAGAGACAATTCCTAAGATGCAAATGAAGGAAACGAAATTAAACCAAGTGGCTGAGTTATTTATGTTGCAAGAGTCCCAGTTAAGATTTATAGATAATTTCTTAGAAGAATGAAGTCATTTGAATAAAATGGTGGTATTTTGACACGGTATAAGCTTTACCTTTGTATAGAACAAGTTGTGGGCGGGTAATTTGAGGATCAAGGCTATAAAAGATCTCTATTGAGGTTCACGCATCAATATCGCAAGTAAGTATCTATAAACATCATCTCGTTCAATCCACATCGTGAGAAACACGACACCTCAAATTGTTTATATTTTCCGCACACAAAAAAATACACATAGGCGTGCTTAACGCCTAAGGCATCCTCAGTCAACCGAGTATAGTGGAGAAATACCATAGCAGGTCCTCAAAAAGACGGGTTTTTTTTTAATATTTTAAAGATATAATTGACTCTGAGTCTCTGACGTCTCATAATTATGTGGAAGGCAGCAGTTATATTCCAAAAAATTTATACAGGGCGTAGCATCGACGTGCAAACTATAACCATGAATTCGGAGATTCTAGACCCCTCAGCCGCCAAATTTTTCGTCGGTTATGTATTTGCTCGTCATCGTCCCGTGTATATCATACAATAAAAATACGTTAGATTTCCATCACAAATCAACACCTTACTATATGAGAACAATACTGTTATAAATCATAGTTCGTATTACAATCATACTGTGGAACAAGGCCGATACAAAGAGCACTCGTATTATTCGACCGTCCGTGACATATCCAAGTAATATGACCTTTCGGGTATGCGGTATCTTCAGGCTCATATTCCATTGCAGTAAAAGCAAGAATGTCAGTGGTATTTTGCTCATCATGCAATATTATTCTAGCAGTAAGCGTTTTTGTGCCACCTACGATGGTAAATAGAATGATTTCGAATATTGCTCCAATTTTAATAAACCTGGCCGCTTCGAAGTTGTGAATTAAATAGAAGTTTTAAGTGTGAATGTCGATGGCTGTCAGAGTAAGGTGCGACCAAAGAAACGATGGATAGACTATGTGAAGGATGATATGGCTAGAGAGGAGGTGACACTATTTCTGAAATTTGAATGCTTGGGTCTTAAAAGGTTAACAAATTATCAGCTGAATTGAAGTTAATTTGAATTAACTCGAAGATAAATCAATCGTGCTTAAATTGACAATAATCATACTCACAAGTAAGTACGACATAAGTGATGGCATTCACTATGGTAATATGATATGGCATAGTACGTAAGAGTTCTAGTTCAATGGATATCAACACGTCTTGAAGTTTACGAACAGACGGTCAATGACGATACCAATATACCATACACAAGGTTAATGTATGAAGGTACCCTATCATGTTTACAAACAGTAAAATATTTTTAATATACGGTATGCAAAGAAATGGAACCGCATGTGACTAAAATAATTATGAACATAATGTGTTGATGGATGGAGATGGAGAGGAAGACCAAGGAAACGATGGATGGATTGTGAGAGCGATGATATAAAAGAAAAAGTAGTAAATGATAGCGTGACGGTTGACAGGGGAGAATAGAAGCAAAACACGTGTTGCGCCGACCCCAAGTAACATGGGACAAGGGCAGGAAGATGATGCGAAGAAATGGAAGTGGGCACAGGTAGGCTACAACATTATGCCGAAGACCATAAATGAGACAGAAAACTGTAAAAATATAGATTTAGAATCGTTCATAGGAGTGTAAGCACGAAGTCACAGTCTGCTAGCGATAATAATGATGAAAAAGTCAGAAATTAGTGGGACTTAAGGTACCATAAATGTTAAGATTAATCCCATTCAAAGTGGTTGTAGAAATACGAAACGCTTTGAAAGTTATTGCTACTTGTCAGGCCCTCAGATGCGTGGTAAACTGACCACTATTACATACAAATCAAAAATGCATTAAATTCATGTTTTATATCCGTCTATACAATTTTTTGTTAAAAAACGTGAAATCTACTCACGATTTGCACCTTTACCATTCGAACTTTGAACCAGAATCTGTCTATTTCATGCCTACTATTTAAATGTTATGGTGTATCGGTATGTATGTATAAAAACCATTAATAACATGCCGAGATCCCTCAGTGCCTCCGATAGCACGTAACCGTTGGTCGCGGTTGACATTTGTAGATTTTTGACAGTCGTTGTACCGATACCGACTGTCAAACATCTAAAGCCCGAGTCTGTGACAAACAATCTTTCCAAGAAGTCACTTGTTATCCAGCTACTGGGTGTGGACGCTAGCTAGGCAGTCGAGTGGTATTCTACTGCATCTGGTAAGACTGGAAGCTAGCATAGTTAGGAAAAGGCTACGCATAGTATGATTTATAAACATCACACATCTGCCTTGGCTTTTAAACACTTCGTATTCTCATCGTCCATGACATATTCCTAGTAGGTAACCCGACCCTTGCGGAATGCGGTATCTCAGCGTCTGACAGATTTGTTGCGAAACCGACGTTTGACGCTTAAAGCGGATTTAGAGCAGCGGTGTCCTCTGCCGCAACTCTGCCAAATTAATGTTCAGTTTTGTTTGTGGGGTGTCGCTTTCTAGCGCTGAAGCGGCTTTTATTAACACTTAGTTATAGTTGAATCTATGGAAACGTCGGGAGAGGACGTCGTAGTAGCAGATACAGTGACTTTATTGGTGAGGTTGTTCAGAAAGGTCAGGTGAGTCTATACGCACCAGAGCTTTACACTCGCAACCGCGGCGCGTGTATGACCCGATGTATAAATTTGGACGAAGCAAAAGAAATATGTAAGGAACAGGTGGCATTCAACCTACCCCCATGGGAAAATGGTGTGAGTTTTGTATGTATGTAACAGTTACTAAACTGCTCTAGCTTATTCTACCTACATCAGCATTTAGATGTTCATCAGCTGACGAATTTCGCTGAAGTTTGTCAAAATGTCTCTACTTGTAATTTCTTTATTGACTTGAGTCGGAGCTTGAAAAGGGCAAGAACTGAAAAAAAGGTCAATTAGGTACCTCCCACTTATAACTTTCAGTTCATTTTCACAAACTCAATAATCTTCCCTTATAAATGTTCACAAAGTTCTGGCTATTTAATGTTCCGAGAATTTTAAACGGCCTACAGGAGCAAATGACCCAAGATATTAGGCAACTACCCACTTACTTTAGAAATAAGAGATCAGACAAAATTCGTGAAAGTGAGGACTTTAGTTTTTAAGGACTTATAAATCTGAAGGTCAAAAAAGTACTTCAATCTTGTAAGATGAGATCGCCTTAAAAACCCAAGTACCTACTATCGACAACGCCACTAATTCAAAGAATCTCAAAAACAACAACACTGCTCACCAAAATAAAGAATTCCGCGCAAAAAAAAAACAAAACACAAACGCAAAAAAAAAGTAAACCGTACGTCACGACGACATTACCCCTCCAGGCGCAATTCCTATAAAATTTGCGCAAACGCGGGAAAAGCGGCAACTTTAGCCATTCATAAACTCAGGCAGCCATGAATGAGTTAGTAGGGCGGAGAGCGTAGATCGCAGCACACCCATTTATTACAACACCATGTATATTAGAATGGGGGTGTAAATCTGACGGGTTGCAATTGGGACCAAAAGTTGGTGTGTTATTGTCGGTTGTCGCTTCATCGCGCGAGTTTTGGAGGACTTTTTGGCTATGGGCAGGTTTAGGAATGGCTTATTTACTCTTCAACGAGTTCATTTCAAGGTCAATAGTGTCATAAGGATTTTAGTAAACTTAAGGCATTCGAAAGTTTTGCAGCATTCTTGAAGAATTTTATAAATTATTGTAGTTTGCTTTCATGCTTTGTAAAGCTTATATTTTTTTGTAACGTGGAAAATGTTGTTCGTAAAACATTTGCATATTTTTTTTCGTTGTTTTTTTTATATTAATGTCACAGTTTGTATTCCCCAATAAATAAAATAAATAAATTGAGATATCCCATCTTTCGATCCTTCAAGAATACTGTGAAGCTGTTACGACCAACGACCAACCGCAAGGTATATAAGCAAACGGAACGAGCTCGAGAATTTGAGCAGTCGCCTGGGATAAGTTATGTTGTCTTTTAACAGCCTACGACACTGGCAGAAAAAATGGGGGTGCGTGAATCACGGGGCCCTATCACTTCCCCAGAATCAATCAATTAACTTAGTCTACCGCAGTCCTCTGAACATATCGCTCTCCAAAGATGCGGCACAAGATTCCATCCATCCGTCCTTAGGTCAGGCTACATTGCTAAGTTTGTCGGCCTATCCTGCTGGTAAGCGACCCACACTATGCATGTTGATACGTGATAGTCGTCCAGAGTGGCCAATGGAGTAGACAACCTTGCATACAGGAAGTACTAGCGTCTATTCGCAGCTAAGTCCCTTTTACGGCTGCCCCGACTGAACCTAAATCAGTAGCTGATATTTCCTCCCATAAAGTTGACTGCACCCAACAATACAACCGCTCGTTAAATTTAGGAATGTCCTTTAAACTATAAATAGTGAACTGCGAAATACTTAATGTCGTCGCAGTGCTCTTATGGAGCAATAAGGATCAGAATACTCTATTTGAGGAAACTGATTCTGAAATGAGTTTTGACAGGAAAATTAAAGAACTGAGCCTACTACATTCTATAATGGGTTTAGACCCTTAAAGAAGCTGATAGGCACATGTTGTTCCCGTCATTGCGATTTTTTGACGTGACAACGTCTTATAATTCGATGGAGCTGGCTGCACGCACGAAAAAAATGCGGCGTTACCTCGCTCTGAGGCGTTCCATTTAAGGCTTGAATTGCAAGCGAGAGCGCGGAACGAGCGACAAAGAGGCATAATCGGTGACGTTGTCATGTTCAACTATCGTCAGTAAACCGACTTTACAGACAACCGATTTTTTTTATTCTGGACCATATCTGGCAACCTTCTAGTTACGGAGATATTGGAGGCCAAAGTTGTGTTCTTTTCGTAACTTTTTTTTTAGGTACTTAATACAAGTTTTTAATGTTATAACTTTACATAAAATACTTCCTTGACCCCTTTACTATTTTATATAAATGCATCTTTCACAATGTGTTGAGTGCGTTACATGGAGTCCTACCGTAAACAGTGATTGTTCACCCAAAAAAAAAGGAAAGCATCATAAACTTGCCACTAAAACCAGCTTGAGACTGAGATTAAAGCATTCTAATCAAGTGCAAAATATACGTGGGCCTTAGTAATTCCCGTATTTTTAAGAATAATAAAGATAGCTTAGCTTACGAGAAGTGCCCCACAGATCAGATATCTATGAATTATTAACGTCATCTTATCATCCCGTCTCTATCAAATAAGCATATTTATTGCATAACCTCCGGAACTGACAGTGAGTCCTGTCAAACTGTCACACCAGGCAATTAATATACAGATGATAAATTAAAGTAATGATTAAGTGACTTGATTATCTCACAACACCGAAAATAAACGTCAGACATGGCCGTTCAATTTCATAATGAACCAACATTAATTGACATTTAAAAACTGCAATTCAATTATGCAAAATTCTTAAATTAACTTGGGTCTTAAAAATATCTCATGACTTACGTAATCGGTAAGTAGGCATATAGGTTTCGTGTTAACCCGTAAATGCGTACGAGAAAGTGGTGGGACAAGTCTTGGGACTCACACTCAGTCACTCACTGATGACAAATGTCACAGATCGAGTCGCCGCGGCCGTCGGAGATTATTAGTGTCAGTGAAACCGACCTACGATACAGTAAGACACAACTTATAAGTTTAATGGGGAAAACTCGTTAAACACGACTGTTTCCGAAGTAATTGAGTTTAATTAAGACAGTGAGCATAATTATAAGATAGAACAAAACAACTTTTTCTATTAAGTCAGAACTTGTTTTGAATGTTAAGTTATTTCAAAAGTTTTTGCCCACTTTGCTTTATTTTTATTTGAGAAAACATTTACAACAAAACAGACAAATCCAAGCCAATGCAGAGTCAAAAGAAACATATTTACACTAAGAAATGATGAAAATATTAAATGAAAACTATTACTACTTAAAATAACAAGAAAAAGTCATCTTTGCTATGCACTGTATTTAAACAGACAAGTTCGTCTAAGAGTCGAGTGGAAATGAGCGACTACAAGTTACGTCTCCGTACAACGGTGTAACCTTTAACTTGTGTCGTGTTACACGTCCTTGATAAGTTTTCACTTACATGTATACTGCAATAAGTCACTGACACTTGAGAAGTTGAGGTTATTCGTATCTGTTTGTTATCATAAGATTAATGTTTATAGATACAGTGATAGATTGCTGGAAGCAAAACCTATTTGTTTATGAGTTTTATCGTAACTGATTTCCGCTAAGTAGGTGTATACTGTAGTCCTGATATTCTTGTTGGTTTTGTAATTAATTAAATACAAAACTAGATATCATTGATAGCAATGAATGTAACTGTAATTATGTTCTATAATTATCTCGTTGCTAATAATTATTTAATCAACACATATAATTAACGATACAAATAATTGTAAGATTCGGTAAACACCAATCTATTTTCCAATTTCGATGAATCAAAATTGACTGAAAAATAAAACAAATTAAGGTTGTAATGAACTTCATTGGTGCTGTAAAGAACTTGTTGTGTGACCATAATCGACGAATATACATGTAATATTAGCTGACCGGCGCAACTTCGTCTGCGTGATATTTTTGATTAGTGCTCCGCTCCTATTGGTCGCAGCGTCATGTTTTATAGCCTATAGCCTTCCTCGATAAATGGGCTATCTAACACTAAAAGAATTTTTCAATTCAAACCAGTAGTTCCTGAGATTAGCGCGTTCAAACAAAAAAACTCTTCAGCTTTATAATATTAGTATAGATTAACACAGTTGGGACACAGGCCTTCGGTCTCTGAGAGGGAGTGGGCTATAATAAACAATAATCCACCAGCCGTGGGCATGTTGGTAAGGGGATCTACTAGATAAGTATTTTAATTTTTACGTACACAGGTTCGAACACAGAGCATGTAATGTAATCTAAAATTTAACAAAATGAGAACTCGTCAAAAACTATTTGGCCAACTAACCAAAACAATAAATTCATCATTAATTTAAAAGCGCTCCATTATCAATCAGCTGTCAAACTTGTGAGAGTTATTTACTTATAAATGAGCCATGCAGATAAAGTACGCCTTTTGCAAAAACACAGAAGACCGGATCATGAGTCATAAGTTCATGACATGAACTCCGAAATAATAAATCAAAAGTTTCACTGAAACTCGAGATAAAATATTTTCTAATTATTATCTATCTGTACGGGCCTTCCCGGCCCTTACAAGCATTTAAGTGTTAGTGTTAGCTAATCCTTAGAAGTTCATTTACATGTCAACAGTCTTTAGTATCAACTGTTTAATATTAATGAAATTGGGTTTAATCTAATCGACTAATTACTAACACAGTTTGTATTAATTAAATTAAATGAATTCAAAATGATGGACCAAGACATAAAATTAAAACAAAGCTGGAGTATAAGCAAAATAAAACGAATAAATCAAGGTTAAAGAAAAAAAAATCTAAAATAACAATAAGAAATTACTTAAAGACGAGCACGATAGGGATGTCTTGTGGATATTATTATGGTTTTGTATAACTTTTTTTGTAACTGCGCTGCTTTCGCATGGAATTAAACAAATACCATAGTATATTATGTACCTACATAAATGTCCAGTGGGTCTCAAAAGTAGTGTAACGAAAAATTGTTTCTGCGATCAGCAATCAACAAATGCAAAAATAAAAATATATATTGTATTTTATATATATATATGTATATTATATATTATTTTATATATTCTGCAATTTTATTATACTTATATTTACTTTTTTATATTTTGTATTGTGTACTTGTGGCGTGTGCCAATAAACGTTTTTTCTTTCTTTCTTTCTTTTCATCAGTGCTTGAGTTTTTGTGATCGGTGGTGTATCCAGAGATAACCTTCTACAAACAAACATGTAATTTTATCATTTTATAGTTTAGGTGTTTTTTTTAGTTTAGATTAATAGCGACTGTACATATGTGGTGGTACCCAATTAATAAAAGACAACATAGGCTGAGTGAGACAAAATATACATTAGTCTTCATATATGTATATTAAAGGAAAGACTTTAGTATCGATTACTTATAAGGTAAACGACTTTCTAATCGGTTTTATTGATATCCTATTACACTTAAGCCGCCGAGGACTCTGTACGTGTAAGGAATACAGATCAGTAATGTCTAATGTCGGAAAAAAACCTTAATAAACGCAACTGCATACCCCAATAAGCCTTATCAAAGTAATTAGTAGTGAATGCCTTCTTGGTCCAGTATTATCAGCTACTGATGCGCACTATGTCCTGAGTTCGACTCCTAGGTCGAGCGAAGTGTTAGGTTAGCTATTGGGATTTTTTAGTCAGTGGTTTTTTCGCAGCAGCCTAAAGCGATGATGATAAAAAGCAAGATATGATATAGGATTTGGCATGACTAGTGAAATGTACTTACATTACTTGCACAAAGTATCTGTACCTCGTTTAAGTATACCTGTCAATTTTTTTAACTGAGTTCAAAAAAGGAGGAGGTTCTCAATTCGGTTGTATTTTTGTGTGTTTTTACCTCATATCTTCGTCATTTATGAACCGATTTGAAAAAATCTTCTTTTATCTGAATGGATCTACTTCCCGATTGGTCCCATAGAAATTTCATCAAAATCGGTTCAGCAGTTTGGTTTTGAAATCGAAATAGCTGGAAAAAATATGTCACCAAGTAAAAGAAATTGCGAAATTGATACTTGACAAGGATTTGTGTGTGATACAATAACTAAAAAGGGTGAAATAAAAACTTTTTTGCAAAAACAAACCGACTTCCAAAAAAAAAACACTAAAAAAAAAAACCGACTTCGAAAAAAAAACACTAAAAAAGTGGAAAATAACTTTACTTTCGGAAGTCGGTGACTATTGTTTGTTTCATTGACTTTTTTGCCACCGACTTCCGAAAGTAAAGTTATTTTCCACTTTTTTAGTGTTTTTTTTTCGAAGTCGGTTTTTTTTTGCAAAAAAGTTTTTATTTTATCCTTTTTAGTTATCGTATCACACACAAATCCTTGTCAAGTATCAATTTCGCAATTTCTTTTACTTGGATGAAATTTTTTTCAGCTATTTTGATTTCAAAACCAAACTGTTGTACCGATTTTGATGAAATTTCTATGGGACCAATCGGGAAGTAGATCCATTCAGATAAAAGAAGAATTTTTCAAATCGGTTCATAAATGACGGAGACATGAGGTAACAAACACAAAAAAAAAAAAAAAAAAACATACAACCGAATTGAGAACCTCCTCCTTTTTTTGAAGTCGGTTAAAAAGTGGAAAATAACTTTACTTTCGGAAGTCGGTGGCAAAAAAGTCAATGAAACAAACAATAGTCACCGACTTCCGAAAGTAAAGTTATTTTCCACTTTGTTAGTGTTTTTTTTTTGAAGTTGGTTTTTTTTTGAAAAAAAGTTTTTTTAATAATTATGTAAATTGTACAACGTTTCTGATCGACGCTAGCAGCCGTGATACAGCTTATATTAGTACGGCAGTCACCGTTTACCTTATTGCCTACCATGTAATTATGTGCAAATGAATGTTAGAATATACGGTATATTTGTTAATTTTCTTTTGGCCAAAAATAAACTTATCTGTCTAACCCTTTGCGGATAACAGGTGTGATATTATGTAAATAAAAATTATACAGAAAAAATGTACACAGTTTGTTTATATAAAATATTATTATGTACTTTACTTTGTGTGGTTTTTTATTCATCATTTCTACATGGAAAACCTTTGGCGTTTGCACAATATCCGTCCGTCCTAGTTTTTTTTTTCAAAAGACTTTTCCGGCTTTCATTATTTTAATGAACTAAATCTGAATATCTTGCAGCGAACAAGTTTTTATACATTTTTAATATCCAGCGTTACAGTTTACAACAGCCAGCAAAAAGTACAGAATTCAAAGTAATGAAAACTCTCGCGAAGGGTTTGAACTAGTTTCATTTTTTTTTAATAGTAAGAATAAGAAATTTTATTTGCTCAAACATGTGTATACATACAGAATTAAAATAATACATGCATGCAAGATCTTAAATAAGATTGGCTCACGACATGCCTGCCATTTCTCATGGCGTGCAAATATCTTTAATTTAATTTAATATTTATTTACTCAAACTACAATGGTCTATAGTTAAAGTTAGTAGTTGGTATAGTTTAAGGTACAAACATTATTATTAAATCAATGATTTTTAAATTTTACACTTATACATTAAATAACAGTCACAGTTACACAAATTTCAAAATTTCAGGCATTCAAATTATCCAATTATTTATTTTCCTTGTTCAATATACAATTAACACAATGAAAATTACATCACATCATCATAGTATTTGTGTTAGAATTCTATTTACATACATATACATACATTACATACGCATGTAATCTCCGAAGGGTTAGGCAGAGGCACGGAGTAAATACAAAGAGGAGATGGCCTAAGCAACTGTGCACTGTGATTCTCAACTAGGTCCTGACGTTATCATGTGGGCGTGGCCTTAGTCAGTGTATTGTTGGCGTTCGTCCTGTGCACAACTTTGTGAACGTTCCCATTTTACAGCATTGTTCGCGCTAGACGAAAAAAAGAATGAAGTGTTGTGTTTTGTCTTGTAAAAATTACTCGGATAGACGTTCTGATGCTATGGATGGCATCACATTTCATTTGTAAGTAATTTTATGCGTAATTTATTAAAATAGTTCTAGAAAAATCTCCTAGCGTCGGCGTTTACAAACATAATTCTACCCGACACTAGATGGCGACACTTGGTGTCATGGAAACTAAAAATATTTAAGTATGTAGACCTCAGAACTAACATATTTTAATAACATTAATGCTGAAATTTGTTCAACATTCATTCCTAAAGACCCTTTAATGTTATTCTTGTAGTTTTCATATCATTTTGTAAACAGGCCGCCATCTATCGTCAACTATGACAAACATAAACAACAAAAAGACAGGGCCGTAATTAGAAATCAATTATTTTACTGAAATTAAAATTAAGTTAGTTAAATTTTAAATGATATAGGTTTTAGATTTCCATCCGAAGATTATCTAAGACAGCAATGGATTACAAACATACTGGCTTTGTAAACCATCTTGATAAGTCTTTTTAACAAAATAAGTCATTTACATATACGAGGGCGGGTCAAAAAGTTCGCGGAATGGAGGGGTTGGAGAGGGGTCGGGGTATTTTTTTTTACCTGTGACTACTTGTCAACTCAATACAACTATAATTACCAAGTTTTATTCCAATTGCTTCATTAACCTTTGAGATATCGCTGGATACACAAGTCAATCGGGAAAAAAACATCAACTATGGAGAAAATTGAGTTTCGTGCCGGGATTAAGTTCCTCACTAAGCAAGGAAAACCACCACAAGTGATCATGGAAGAAATGTCATCTGTTTATGGGGACTCTTGCCCTGGAAAAATAATGATTTATAAGTGGCATAGTCTTTTCAAGCAAGGTCGGGAGTCGATTGAAGACGACGAGAGCACAGGTCGACCGATTGAAGCGACGTCCTCAGACATTGTCGAAAAAGTTGAAAAACTTGTTCTGGAAGATGCCCGCTTAAAGAAGAAACAAATCGGAGAAATAATTGGAGTATCATTTACAACCATTTTGAACATCCTGCATGATCATCTTGGCATGTCTAAGGTCAGTGTAAGATGGGTTCCGAGAATGCTCACACCGCTTCAGAAAAAACAGCGCGTCGAGTGTTCGCGCGAGTTTTTGAGTCTGTGTAGTGAGAACAGGGATGAATTTATGAACCAAATTGTTACTGGAGATGAAACTTGGGTTCATCACTATGAATCTGAATCAAAGCAGGAGTCTATGCAGTGGCACAAAAAAGGTGCAGCACCTCCGAAGAAGTTTAAAGTGTCGCAATCGGCCGGCAAGATTATGGCTACGGTCTTTTGGGATGCAGAGGGTATTTTATTGACCGATTATAAAGAAAAAGGTGTCAATATTACCGGAGAATATTACGCTACATTATTAGAAAAATTAAAATACGCTATTAAGGAAAAAAGAAGGGGAAAATGGACTCGAGGTGTGCTCCTTTTGCACGACCATGCACTTGTTCACAAGAGTCATGTTGCGATGGCTGCCCTACCCAGATGCGGGTTCAGAACACTGAACCACCCTCCCTATGGTCCAGATTTAGCCCCATCAGATTATTATTTATTTCCAAATATGAAAAAAGAGCTTCGAGGAAAATGATTTACCGATGATGAAGAAGTGAAGTCGACTATTTCTACGTATTTTGAAGGCCTAGACAAAACATTTTTTTTTAAGGTGTTAATAAACTTTATGAAAGATCTAAGAATTGTATTAGGCTTAAGGGAGAATATATCGAACAGGAAAAATAAACTTGGTTTTAATTTCGCCCCCCTTCCTCTCCATTCCGCGAACTTTTTGACCTCCCCTCGTACAACATTATTCTTGATTTACACTAAACCTGAAAAGGGGTCATTGTACTCATCTTTTTCTCGAAAAAAAAAAAATCAGCTGTTCCCTACATTTATGTTCGCATAACTCGTCAAAATGTAGGGAACAGCTGATTTTTTTTTCGCGATTTCAAGGTTGGTCCCTTATAAAAAGTTGTTCAAAATGATGACTACAATGAACCCTTTTCGGGTTTAGTGTAAAAAAATAATAATGTTGTATAAGAGAAAATCTAATAATCTTCATTCGTCATTCATCAGAAACCTTTTTTTTTTCACAATAAAATCACAATTTAAATTAAAAAAATACGCATCAAGATGGTTCGCAAAATTAATTTAAAATAAAACAGTCCTCCCCGGTACGAAAATTCTGAGTACGACCCTGTTGCATCCTGCACTTAGTGACATCTAGTGTGAGATAGTTACGTAACTACAAAACAAAATCGACAGAACGAGCGAATAGTTTTGCTATTGACCGGTAGATGGAAAATAGAGAAGTGGGCGGGATCTTCCTAGATCCCGCCCACTTCTTTCCCCCTCACCCCGCAAAGTGTCACGCGTTGTTTCCTAAGGAAATCTAAATAGACAATCTCCTCTTTGTATTTACTCCGTGGGCAGAGGTGTACCTAATAGTTCACCCACATTTCGCCAGTTATGTTTTAAGTCTCATGCAATAGGGGGCGAGCCTATTGCCATCAACCGGGCACAAATCCACACTCCGTAGCTGCTAATCAGAAATTCCGGATGGCTAAACTCAATAGGTACAACTTTGCCCGACCCGGGATTCGAACCCAGGACCTCATGTTCAGCAGTCGCGCTTGACACCGCTCGACCAACGAGACAGAATTTAATTTAGTTTAGTCAATTACCATTTTATAAGAAGGAGGATTATAAAATTGAATTAATTCTGTTGTAATGATATGACGTCAAATAAAAATGATTATCACAATAAACTAAAGACGTTAGATTATTGCGTGTTAAACCTTAAAGTATCCAACGGAAACCTAATAATATCCTCTTTCCTAACCCAGGTCTATCCATTAGCCAAATTTCATCCACATCCGTTCAGCTGTTAAGACGTGAAATTGTTTTGTTACTTTTTACTCTATCTGTTTGTACAGACAAAAAAACAGAGTTAGTTCGCACTTATATATTTTTTTTATTATTATGTTTAGGCGGCTTACAGCTAACAATACAAAAAATTATATTGAGGCAATCAACGTAAAACCATTTACAAGCCTCCGCAGTTAGCAATAAACTATTGTTGCACAAACTTAATAACTAAGCAAAATATCAAAAACTTAGCATAATTTAATAACAAAGAATAGGACTAAATTTAGTATAAAATATTAGTATAAAGGTATGGATATAATAACAATATCTCTTTATCTCCCTTCATACAACTCTCTTCAAAAGAGGTTCACCCTACACACGAAAATTTCAACATAACAATTGGAACAAACCAGACTATTAAAGCAAGTACATTGCAGACAAAGGTGGTTACCGTATTTATAGTGGGTGACACTATAAATACGGTAACCACCTTTGTCTGTCCTTTTCTGGGACAGCAATCAATTGGGTCCATAAAATCAAGTTTATATACATATAACCAAGTAAAGATTTCTTCACCGATATACCGGTTACACCAGTGATCTGTGACCAATACGTACTTTCGCTTGCGTTTCTCGTTTAAAAACTTTTTAAAGTCTTAAGATTTATGGAGTCGAAAATTTGGTCGAGGAATATAATCTAGGTAGGTACGGTCAAAAGGCTGAGTTCTCTATATCAACACAGTTCTCTACATTAAATTTGCTCAATGAATGTCGAGATTTCAAGTTTTTCATTTGTTTATTGTTTATTCCTTTCTTTTATACACTTTGACATTTAATGATTTGACATGAATACTTATTTACTTTTTTATTCTTATTTTTTTAATTTTTTATTATGTGTGACATTTAATGATTTTTATGAACATTTATTTTGTAAGTATTATTGATTTTATTTGATTGGTGTGAATGTGAGGACAATGTGGGTAATTTTTACGTTTTTTTGTTTGTTTTTACTATTGTCTGGCAGTTTGAGTACTATAAGCGACCTACACAAATGTCCTTTCTTTGGTATTGTTCGCTGTTTCGTTGAGCTCCTTGAGTTATGAGTCGAGCTACACGATAACTGACAAATGCTTGCACTGGCTGGACAGGTCCACTCAAATCTGTGTGGTTCTTTCTTCAAAAGACCATCTCAGACACTCATCTGCATAGTCCTTATGTGAGTTTATCAAGATTATGTCTGGACCTTAAAAGAGACTATGACCTCTGAGTTTGTTTCGGTTGTTTCTTCTCAGAGTAGTCAGATACGAAACACCGGCCTCATCTAGTTTTAAAAAAGAAGACGTGTAAAAGTGTTTGTAAAAACCTATTTGCAAAATAAACATCATTTATCATTTATCATCATTTATCATCCGTTTTAAATGGTGAGTTACATACGTTGGTCTTGTAGCATGATATTTAAATTAGGGAAGTACTTTGTTACATTTATAGAACCAATTTTATAAAGGTACACGCCCGTTTTTAACCGACTTCAAAACGAGGAGGTTCTCAATTCGGTTGTAATTTTTTTTCTTCATCATTTGTGAACCAATTTGGAAAAAAAAATAGAAAGGATACACTTCCCGATTGTTCCTATAAAAAATTCATCAAAATCGGTTCAGTAGTTTGGTTTTTTAAATCAAAATAGCTGATAAAATATGTCATCCGAGTAAAAGAAATTGTGAAATTGATACTTGACAGGGATTTGTATGTAATACTTTAACTAAAAAGGGTAAAATATAAACCGACTGCCATAAGAAACACAAAAAAAAGTGGAAAATAACTTTACTTTCGGAAGTCGGTGCCAAAAAAGTCAATGAAACAAACAATAGTCACCGACTTCCGAAAGTAAAGTTATTTTCCACTTTTTTGTGTTTTTTTTTTGGAAGTCGGTTATTTTTTACAAAAAAGTTTTTTTATTCAGTTGCCAATCTTTAGGTGGGAATAGAACGGATGGAGGCTACACTGGCTATAAACTAAATCAGATATAATAATTTTCCCCGTTTCAAATATTCTGTGCTTGTGTACACGAGATGCTTGTACATACTAGTATATAAAAGCTAAGCAAGACGGTCCCGAAAGTTTAGGCTGCTTCCACATAAATTTATCATCGACGTTCTCAGAAGCGATGAAAAGAATTTTGATGAAACGACCGCTTCACTCAACTTAGTTATACACTTAAGTTACTTACTTAAGAAACATCATTCATTTAACTGATGGCTCCAGATTTACTTTGTCTAACTTTCAGACTTCTATATTTTTCTTTTGTAAATATAAAGTTGGGTCTTCTCTCAATATTGGATAATGATATAGTTTTCTGAGCGGAATTCTAGTCTAGATTTTTGTAAAGGTATGTCAAATAGAAGACGAAGTTTCACTAGTTAATTTATTTTGACCCTGTGTACAGTTCGTCTAGGTAGGCTAAACTAATACTTTAAGGGAAAAAAACAAGTAAAAACTATAAAATAACAGACCAAAGCCCAACCAACAGTAGGCAATAAAAACGAAGAACACATTACAGATCATGCACCCCCCTCTAACCTTTCATTAACGACAACCCTCCAGTTACGCAGATACTGGCCGAACATTTAACAGATGTGCAAGATATTATTCAGAACGATAAGTTGGCAAACTTTGGACTAGAACACGGTGAGGGGATTGCGCGGGTGCTGAAGCGGGCGCGTTGTTTGGTCCTCGCAAACAATAAAAACCGCCGATTGTAACCATAGAGCAAGAGCCACGGTGGCCTCTGCTAGATGCGGCACTGTCACACACACCACTTTCCACACCATCTAAGCGTCTAGAGACGGCCAGTTCTAGGTAAGCACTGACTGCTTACCTAGAACTGGCCATCTTTAGACGCTACCGGACGAGGTGATACTGAGCGAGTTAGGTAGCGAATGATCGTCTATTGTTTTGCCCTGTGGAATCACGTCTAGCTTTTAGTGCCCTAAACTCAAATTGCCGATGTAGGTCACACGGCTGCCAAGCTCAAATGGAACTGGGCTGTCCACATCTGTCGCATGCCGGAGGAGCCTTGCGCTCAACCACAAAATGGGTCCCAAACAGCAGCCAACGGCAACGCGGCAGGCCCTGAAGGAGATGGCGGAACTCGAATCTTTTTATAAGGATTGGCGAAAAACAGCTATGGATAGAGATAAGTGGAAGAAGGGTAGGGGCTTTTACCCCGCAGTGGGTCACAAATGGCTACAACAACTCGCGATGCACCGTGGTCACCAAATCGCGCTCGCTATCGCCGTAGTCACTGCGCTGGGCCTTAAAGTACCAAACTAATCTGCATAAGGTGAGGAGCCACGAAACTCTTCTGAATAAGTAATCAGCTCCCATAGCCCTACCAGTTGCCATAAATTGGATACGTTAATATTTGGCTCTTATTACTTTTCACATTTCCCTCCCGATTTCAATCCGTTAATATTTAATCTCGGATGTGATTTTATTATGGTTCCATTTGTATTGGAACTGAATTGCTTTTTATTTTGTGACTGACTGGTTTTAGTGGAACCACACGCTATTCTGTATAATAGAATAATGATTCTATTAGGAAAATTGCGTTTGGAGTTAACAACATAGAATGAATAGTTTAAAGAAATCCAGTATTGATTTTTATTGTAATTCTGAACCCAGACTTTTACATAATCATAGTGAAACATGAAAAAATAACAAAAACCAGTGAAAGAATTCCAAACAATTTTAACAACAAAGACTCTTGAAGGCTCTCTAAGTACTTTGTTTTGTTTTCTCTACTTATAATTAATAAGACTAAGAAAGAAAACAACGCGTCTTGGAGCAAGTCCTTAAATAAAGTAGCTGAAAATACGACCGAAGCTATTAAATAATCCAAGTTCAATTACTTCTCGACTTCGAAACACTCTGTAAGTGCAAATGTGGGAAACACGCGGGATTCAAAAAATCCTAGGGCCGCCATTACCAAGTGTAAATTAGGGGATTTCAATAAAAATGTGGGGTCAGTAGAATTACCAGAGGCCCGTTCGAGAATCCAATAATGGATGTAACGATTGAAATGAACATTTTTATGGTCAAATCAATTTCGATTCTGTAAATAACGGTGCTAATAAAATTTGAATTTGATGCGCGTTTTGAAAATGTAGTACCGAATTATTTGGTGATAGAAACTTTAAGTTCAACTGATATTCGTTTATGAGGATATCATTTGAAAAATATTCGACCGATAACTTTTGCAGTTGCAAAAGTTATCCTTCCTTCAGATAAACGATAGACAAAGCAGCCGAGAAATTGCATAACATGCTTACAATGGCAATGCCAATAATTTTGACACTTCAACAACATTCATCGCGTTATTTACGTTTATGAGTTGATGAATTTACCAAACATTTGAAGCAATGTACCAGGAATTTCTTTCGCAACATTTCGGATTGTAGAATAATAATAATTAAATAATAGTAACGTATTTTGGGGTGCTGATGATGAAGTAACTACAGTTACAAAGATTTTTAAATCAGTAACCAAAATAATTCCAGGGGGTCTAAAATGGCCGCTTTAGAATACTTAATCATAATACGATAATAATGTAAATAAACCATGTTCAAATTCATAAAATGAACACAGACTCCGTTAATATTAGGAATTGTCACTTTGAACATTTCACGAATCGTAACGTAATTCGTATTTTTTTCCCATTATGATTTTGTAAAAGCGGCCATTTTAGGCCCCCACAATGAATACTGGTTAATTCTGCCGTAATTATAAGAACTCCAACGATACGGGTTAGGGTCACAGCTATTCATTTCATATCAAACCTGAACCCTCATAGAAATGCGATTACCGACATAAAGAGGGATTAAAACGCGACAACTATTTTGATTATAATAGAGAACCCCGTCCTTTTCCATGGGAACGGGAGAGAAAGGGATAGCAATAGGATTACCGTTTTTTTAAGTAGCCAGATGGTACTTTTATGATTTATTTGGAATTTGTTAATTCACTTTTATAATATGTTATGGAGACTGCGGCAACAGGACGATAGTGAATATTATATAAATATCTAGCGACCCGCCCCGGCTTCGCATGGGTGCAATGTAGATACTAATGTTTTCTCTACTATAATATGTATGTATTATACATATTAACCTTCCTCTTGAATCACTCTATCTATTAAAAAAAAAACGCATCAAAATCCGATGAGTAGTTTTAAAGATCTAACCATACATAGGGACAGACAGACAGCGCGAAGCGACTTTGTTCTATACTATGTAGTGATATGTAGAATCAACACTTATTTCAATATCTACAATCTACATAAGATACAATCGTATGTAGATAAAGAAATAAATGTTGATTGTGATAAGAAACCATTGATTACCTAACACCATTTCTAAGGTACCCTTAGTAAACGTACACTGTCACTTACGAGATTTCTTCCGTGATTTTCAACTATTGTGAGCTCCCGATATTTCGACGCTGTTGCAAGCGCCATGATCGCTGGATGACTCTCCAGTCAATGTGGGAGGTGTTGTGTTAATAAATTATTAGGTGCAGACAAATCTGTCTACCCTCTTTCTTAGTCTTAAAGTTAGTCATAAACCGTGTAAGCTTAAAACAGCACCTTTAGTAAGTCTGATATCTTTAAACTCGAAGTTAATCTAAAAGCTCTTGTCAGGCACGTCGATAAAGGATCTACATTTACAATATTATATGGGCAAGTAGGTAATACAATGTTTACCCCTCTGCATACATTGTCCTAAACACATATTGATGAGGTTATATCTTCAGATAAACTTGATGACAAAATAAAAATTACTGTTGGTATAAAATGTATGTATATGGACGTTGATGAAGTAGAAGCAGCTGGTATCGCCTACCCCATGGGGACAAAGCTTGAGGATATGATACGACGAAGAAAAAATTTAAAAATTGATTTCGCCAATGCGAACAGTCCAAAATGAGAATTACTTATTCATGTTAGATTGAGTACGATATGTGGATTTTATTAGTGATTTATTAATACAAAATGTAGGTGAGTAATCGTAATCTTAACTACCTCGTCGGTAGAATGGTTTCTAGGTTCGATTCCCAGGTCCGGTAAAGTGTTATTGGGTTTTTTCATCAGGGATTTCTCAGTAGCAGCCACTGAGTCTGGATTGGTGCCCGGGTGACGGCAATAGGCCCACCGCCTATTACATGATTGCATTTAAAATTGTCAAAACAAACACAGTTCCCTAAATAAAGTACAACTAGCAATTTGTTTTCCTTACGAAGGGTTTCATGTATTTTTGTAGCTGACAACCCTAGGGAAAACACCGACACAAACCGTGTTAAGAAAGAAAAGAAACCTAAGCGTATGAATGTACCGGCCAAGTTAGTGTTGCCAGACGTTTGGGTAGTCTGGGATTGTGTGAATTCTTCGAAAATAGAGACCTGCATTTTATTGTTTTTTTTTTCTATGTTTCGGTGTTAATTCCACAGTACCTTCTTAAGAAACTTAATTTTGCGTTCAACACTAACTTACTAACAAGGCACTTTTCAAAAATACAAGACAATGAAACACAACATACACAGATGTTCCTTCCGTATTCTGATCCAAACCTCAAAGAGAGTACCCGAAAACAAATCCAGAAACAAAAATCCCCGTTTTTATAAATCCATCGCAATTCTTAAAACAGAAATCCCTGATTTTACTCCGCTTGAGCAGGGCAACACCGTAGTTAAAGCATGTTGCTTAGTCTACTGTTTTATTCAACGTCCCCGTTTCTCCCCTGCATCCCTTGACTAACTGCCGAATAAAGGTACATTCGGATTGTATAAAATTTACCCGGTCAGAACTACCACTACTTGCACTAGTGTAACATAGGAAAAGTTGTACTACATTGCTTTGTTCACAGCATACTTTCTTTTGTTTCTGTTGGAAAATGCAGTGGATTTTGAAAGTTGTTTAAAACTTCACCTCTGAGTTTAATGTTATTCAATCCTTTAGTTCTGTGTAGAAATATAAATTCAATTTTACATTATAGAGATATATCATCTGCTTAGCCTTCCAGTCGGCTTCGAGGATAGTCAAATGCATCTGAATACCAGTATCTTACATGGAACGACTGCCTATCTGACATCCACAACCCCGTTAGTACTAGGTAATATGATAGCTCTTTGTAAGACTGGTTGTCTGACTTACGAGCCATTGACTACCTGTAACGACTGTCAAAGATCTGCAATTGACAGCCGGAACCAACGGCTTAACGTGCTTTACGAGGCACGGAGGAAACTCGGTATGTAATGGGTGTTCACCCATCCACGGACCGACCTACGACCGGCTTAGTCTGAAGATCGACCCGAGCGGCTGTTATTATTTAGCCACGAGCTCCTCACATTACACTGATACACTACGAGAAAGAACATCCTACCTCGTTGGCATAACTATACCGTACGCCATTTTGAAAAAACCTCGTTTTGGCGGCCAGTTAAACAAGTGTCAATCGATAGAGTAAGTGATTGCAAACATAAAATATTCAGTGATGAAACTCGTAAGTGATATGCTTTCTGAGATATTTGAGTTTAAAAACGTGAAAAGTTTTTTTTTTAAATTTAATGTTTCACAAATGATGCGGTGCGCCGCCGCCGCAGCGTGCATCCCTAAAAATATTTGACGTTTGTCATTCGTCGTATTTCCTCACGCGAGTATTAATGTTATTTTTTGTTACACTGAATATTTTATGTTTGCAATCACTTACTTTATCGATTGACACTTGTTTCATCATCACTGGCCGCCAAAACGAGTTTTTTTTTTTTTCAAAATGGCGGACCGTTTAGGTATGCCAGGTCCCATACAAAAATGTTAGAACCTCTTTACCAACCCGACTGAGCCAGCGTGGTGGACCCCATTTCCTTTCATAGACAGGAGGTCTGGTGTCCCTACCCCCTCCCAGATTATGCTGTGCTATGCTTATCCTACAAGAAAATCTATACTTCATACAAATATTACATTATAAGCTCAATGACTTTTCGGCTTTTGAGCTAGTGCCATTACACTATCTTCAATTAACCCAGCTCTAACATTCATCATGAAAATAAACAAGAGTCCAGCAATAATTGACAATTAAGTGCAATTAGAAAACACCACACTTATTTTATAGTTGAACTATAAAATTCTTTCAATGAACATAAACGTCCGGCCATTAATTTTAATAACTAGGAAACTGAAGGAAACTTGAGCTAATAAAAGAGGTAGAATGGTTTAGTAACTTCTGCATGATGGCTGGAGTTGCATCTTGACCTATATTCTTGAATACTACGCACGCGGCAGCACAGACGGTGCGCTCGGCAGCATGTTCTGCTTCTCATTCTAGCATATGACGGTTCTGAGCGACAGAAAGGGATAGAAGCTTGGAAAAATACGATTCCGTGCTGCTAGATGAGGTTCTACCCTTAATATCAATAACGCTGAACTAATTAAGGTATAACTTACACCTACAGTGATATGTCAGCTTTGTGGTAGACTAATAACATAACATTACGCCTGTAAACCCCAAAGGTTAGGCAGAGGAGTACCTAATAGTACACCAAAATTTCGCCAGTCAAGTTTAAGTCCAAAGTACTAATGGGCACACATCCAGAGTCCGTGGCTGCATTCGACAATTTTTCAGTTCGAAAAACCCAATCACACATTGCCCAACCTGAGAATCGATCTCAGGACCTCATTCCCAGCATTCGCCATTGCAACCACTACGTCAACGAGGCAGTCATAATGAAAGCTTTGTGGTAGACTCATGATAAATAAAAAGAAATACACAAGGCAATAAAAAAGAACAAATGCCAACCTCCAAACTAAAATCGAATTCCGAACTTCGCGTTCATCGATCCCTTGAAGCGGTAATATTTCATCCGAACAAACTAATTTTTCCTTCTGGCCATGTCCCAAAAAAAAAACAAATGAAAAATACAGGACATCACCTGGTGTGCCGGTAATATGGCCGTAACACATTGCCGGTGGATGGTGCCATTATTTATTCTAGCCAGCTAAGCTAGGTGGGCCAGGACAGGACATATATTACTTCCATGGTACGCCTGCAACGAGTAATGAAAGCTTCGCGCTTGACATGTGTAAATATTCACTAAGTAGACATGTTTTTCCTTGGCGTAACAACGGGCATTGACTATGAAGTGTACTTAGTAAATTTTAAACTAGATCTACATTGAAGAATTTGTGAAATTAAATTATTTTTGGAACAGAATAGAATGGAATATTCATTTATTTGCTAACAAAACCTACCAAAGTCATTTTATGATCTGATCTGCACAGCTTAGCAGATCAAAGATCAAAGATCTTTTTTAGCAACACTTATGTAAGCTATCAATTAACACTTAAAATAGACACCTTTAAGTATGAAAAGATCTTGAAAATGTTATTTAGTTGACAAGATATTTCAATAATTAAAATACTCTAAATGTAAACAATAATCAAATAACCTTGATTGAGCCGAAATTCCGATCCGAATAAGTTATCCCAATTATTGCGCACGAAGTGTTTACTAACTCAAAAAGTAAAGTTTTTTGCTTGTTCATCTAGGAAGGAAACAAAAGTTTCAAGGCTCTTTAGATTCCGAACTTTATCTTCTTATACAACAGTTTAAGGAGATTCCAAAAAGGCATCATTGACTTGGTCTTGACTTTCATCATCTGCCTAGCCTTGTACTGAAACTGAATGCAGCTGTATACCACTATTTTACATAGAGTGTCTGCCTATCTGAACTCCTCAACCCACTTAGGACTGGGTAATACGATACCCCTTTGTAAGACTGGTTGTCAGACTTTCGGGCCAGTAACTACCTGTAACGGCTGTCATTGATCTACAATTGACAGCCGGGACCAACGGTTTAACGTGCTTTCCGAGGCACGGAGGAAACCATTGTTCCAAAACCTTCTTAAAATATTAAAAACATTATTGAATTGTAAATACATTCCTGAATAGTTTTCAGGCCCAAAAGAAATTGTTTAAAGATTATTTTTCTTGCAAAACACCCTGAATAACTTATTACCTTTTTATCAAATGAAAGTAAGCTAGGTTCTGTGCGAAGCCACAGTAAAAAAAAGCTACGTTCTGAATAATTAGGTATACCTGTTGGTTGTTAGTGTTTTATAAAACTTTGGGGATAGTCCAATGTGTGTGGAGGTACTGAAACTTTTTCCATTTGCGGCTATTCTGTGGGTTCGGCTGTGCCCGTCCAAGTTTCTTAAATCTGTAAAACATTCCCTTCGAGTTGTATGTTACAAACTGAATAATCTGCGGCCGCGATTAACTTTTCGAACATGTAAACATATGGTGGTACGTATGGTGTATTTGGGAAAAACACCATACGTACCACCGTACAAACACGTCGTGTAGTTTTGTTTGTATAAAAAACATCATCTGGAAGTAAGGATTTGAAAGGACTTTACAAAAGAATTTATTTAATAGAGTGTTGGCTGCGGAATTTAGAATACAAAAAGTAATGTTACAAAAGTTGGGAGCTTAAAAGCTGTGTTTATTTGGCACTAGAATTCTCAGGTTTTTTTGTATGTGTATGAAAACACTTTGTTTAAGCATCTAGCGCGAGAATACTACTGTGAAACTTGAGTCTGAGTTTTGTCAAATATTTTTTACAAGTGATTGCAGAAAAATCAACCATACAAAATGTGACCTAATTATTTGTATCGGACTGCCTTGTCAATGTAGTGGTCGCAAGTGCTACTGCTGAGAATGAGATACTTCCTAGATTTGATTTCTAGGTTGAGCAAAGTTTTATTGGTTTTTCCATTAGGAATTTCTCAGTATCAGCCACGGAGTTCGGATGATGACAAATTAACTGGTGAAATGTGGGTGTTCTATTAGGTAGACCTCTGCCTCACTCGTCGGGGCTTACAGGCGTGTCGTTGTGTTACAAATAATTGCAAAACAACGAAACCCACAAAATCGGACCTATTGATTTGTATCTTAGGTACTTATGACAGTCAGCATTTGTCTCTTAATAGATTTTCGGTAGTCATTCGCAGAAGTAGATAAAAATTCGACGACTCCCTTAAGTATAATGTTTATTACCGTCCTTGTGCTCAGCAATTGCTTGTCACTTGTCAGTAATTCACTCAGTAAGGGCCACGTTTACTCTCGTTTCCCCCGTTTAAGCACTTTTAGGGCTGTGTCAGGCTCATTCCATTACGATGCAAGTGTATTTTCTACCACCAACGACGCCTAATGACCATTATCAAACCCTTGCATCAGATAAATATTGTTTAAAAGCCTCTCGAGGGATCCACGAGTTTCGCTAAAGGATACTCCTGTTAAAATCTGCTTGTTCCAAGTTTTACCTGATAAAAATATAAAAGAGTGGCCCAGTTTTTTCGGCCGGTTTTGTGTATTTTGTTTTCAAGGAATTAGTGCGAAAATATTCAACGGTTTTGTTTTTGCTTTAAACATAATTAAAGCTGTGTTTAACTGAATATATTGTTATATTATAATTATTTATATTCACGCGATTTTATGTTGGGAAAACAAAACATATCATCATATTTATAAACTATTTTTATTTAGTCCCGGTTCATTGTTTGCAAAATTGAATACACATGCCCTTTGAACCAGAACCGATGTTTTACTAAAATAATATTTAGTTCGTCGCGAACCCTACCGTTGATGCTGAAATCAAATATTCAAAACAGATAGCAAAGTAAAATGCAATATTCAAAAAGCCAATATTGAAGATAGCAAACATTATGCCAGAGGGACAGACGAATAACGAGGGTCGAAAATACCCCAAGGAAAGGCTTTTTCACGCCTTGACGCGTTTATGGGTTTATCCCATTAAAATTTAATTCATTTCTTCTTTTAGGTTATTTGTTTTAAATGTGGTTCTGTTAACATTAATCGCCTCGTTCGCTTAATATTGTGTGCCCGGTTGATGGCAATAGCTCGCCCCCTATTACGTGGGACTTCAATATAATTGGCGAAATGTGGTTGTACTATTAGGTACCTTTGCCTAACCCTGCGAGCATTACAGGCGGTACCATTTATACTAATTACAATTTGTGTGAGAAAACAATGCGGTCTGCAATCAGTGATGCATACACGTTTGCATGTTATTCTTGAATAGTCATGCTTCGGTGGGGCGATACTAAAACTATATTTTAAAACTCAACCGATTTATTTACTTCGTCGCATTGCAAGCTGAATATTTGAAAGTTACTTCGTTGATTCGTTCGTTCTTCGTTCCTTGTTTAGTTTTAAATTTTATTTTATATTTGCTTTTTTTATATTTTGTATTGTGTACTTGTGGCGTGTGCCAATAAACGTTTTTTCTTTCTTTCTTTCTTAGATGTATTTTACACTTGCTTTTGCCCGCGTCTTCGCCCTCGCGTTGGAACAGGTTCCGACATTCATAGTCTATTAGTTTGCCTTTTGCGTCAAAATTCGTCAAAGCTTGAGAAATTAAACAGGCAGACAGACTTTCGCATAAACAATATTAGTTAGGATAACGAAAAACAATTGCCAACCGGCCACATTTTCAAATCTTCCCGTCAAAATACCACACTACCTTTTTCAGCTGATTTTACCGTCCCACAAGTAAAGTGTCGTTAAGGCAACCTCCAGACGTCTCGTGTTCCCATTCGACGTCAAATTAATTACATTCCCGTTTCTTACGGGAAGATATAGCTGACTGTGCCGTCCTTAGGGAATGCCATATCTTCAAGACGTTCTAACTGCTTCATCTGTGTCTCTAGAATGAAGATTATCGGCTATTGCCTAACGAGGTGCCTTTTATCGCAAAAGATCTCTGAATAGACGAAAAATGGATGACAAAGATTCCCAAAGGTGTGTGTCCAGGCTTTTGTTTTTTGGTGGGGAAAATGATAACGGTGCAAAGGAGTAGTGTGTCTAAAGAAATCTTTACTTTTAGGGCCGTAACAAAGAGATTTAAAACACTCGAGGAGCCCGTGGCTAAATAATAACAGCCGATCCGGTCGATTGTCAGGTTAAGCCGCGCTTGCCTGGGTTGGTCCGTGGATAGGTGACCACTCATTACATACCGAGTTTCCTCCGTGCCTCGGAAAACACGGTAAACCGTTGGTCCCGGCTGTTAATTGTACATCTTTGGCAGTCGTTACAGGTAGTCAGTGGCCCAAAAGTCTGACAACCAGTCTTACCAAGGGGTATCGTATTGCCCAGTATTAACTGGGTTGTGGAGATCAGATAAGCAGTCGCTCCATGTAAACTACTGGTATTCAGCTGCAGCCGGTTAGACTGGAAGCTGACCCCAACATAGTTGGGAAAAGGCTATGCAGATGATGAACAAAGAGATTTAAAAGACTAATAAAGCGGACATTGGGAATATTTTCATACAAAAAATTTGATCCCAAATATTTGCGATTTTGACACACGAATGCTACCTGACAAGCGGGCGTATGACACTAGACAGAACGATTTGTTACTATGTAGTAACAAGTTTTCGAATTACGATTTTCTTCGTCTTGTCCCGTCTATCGCTCGTAGATATTTGAATGTCTTTGGACCGTAATTAAACAGGTTATTTTTTCGTAATTCTGATGACGCTTTCATTTTGACAGCTCAATTCAAACGTTGACATGTTTTCATTCTATCATTTGTTCCTATGGAGTCACAAGCTGTTTTTAACTCAATTGTAACTACCGTCCGAGACCAACTAGTTGCTTATCGCAAGGAAGATTACGACGTTGGTGGATTTGCCTGTGGATCGTAAATGTTTTTAAATGTCTTTACCGAATACAAATGAGATTTAGGTACATGAGATAACACAAACACAATTTTCAGTCCAAGAACATGCAATAGATCTCACAGCAATGGAATGCAACCCCTCTCCCTGTTTATACTTATTACCTTTATCATTACGATAAGAACTATACCGTCCTATGCATCTTGAAAAAAAAATCGTAAAAAATATTTTTACGAAATTACCCAACATTTCTTTGCTAACAGTACCGACTGAGTGACGTCACAGCGCCAGGTGCACATTTAATTCGGACGGGTTGTAATTACGTAACAAATTCTCCAAATAACCGCTTTTTTTTTCTTACAAAACTTATGCGTGTTTATCTATGTACACGTGTTATTTATTTATGTACAATCGATACGGCCTCGCGTCCGATATCGGCCACACACAGTAATCAATCACAATTTAATGTAGACCCTTTTGGCCTCTATTGGTCGATTTAAATCGTCCAGCCTCATTAGAGCCCTTGTATTGATGTGCTTTTGTTTAATTAAGGACAAATTGGGGAGCTCTTCCTGCTGGTTGGTCATCGTTAGTGGTAACGTAGATTCCTTTCCAATTTGGAATGTGGTTTCTTCTTAAGCTATTGTGTCATTGTAATCAGAGTGTAATGAGTATTTTATAGGTGTGATGACCCTAATCATTTAGTGTTATTCTCATAACATAACATCACGCCTGCAGTCCTCGTGGGGTTGGGCAGAGGTCAATGAAATGTATAAGCACACTTAGAAAACTTCAAAAGCGATTTTCTTGTGAAATAACGGGTGACTGTGAGATATTTTGTAATAGTATGGCTTCCAAAATAAATACGGGTAGGAGAAAAATGCTTTGAAATTTTGCTTATTGTATAAATTTCATTGCTCGGGACTGTACCTAATAGTACACCCACATTTCGCCAGTTATGTCTGTGTAAGTCCCTGTCATAGGGGCGAGCCTATGGCCATCAACCGGGCACAAAACCTGAAAGAAATTCCTGATGAAAAACCCAATAACACTTTGCTCGACTTGGCAATTGAACACTTGCCATCATTTTCAGCAGTAGCGCTTGCCACCACTTCTAGACCAACAACGTAATCAGAGAGTGTATGGGTTGAGCCACTTCAATTTTTTTTATACAAGGTGGCGCCGACAATACGACAATAAATGAAAACACTAGTAATACTAGTTCATAGGAATATTTTTAAACTATCAAAGAAATCCTAACATCGAAATCAAAAAACATATTTTTTCAAACAAACTAAATAAACACCATTTAAAATGATAAATAATTTGCACTAATTCACATATAGAAATAAAAGAACGAATTTGCCACAGGTTTTTGAAATAGCGAGTTGGCAACATTTGTTTAGTGTTTATAGCGATGTGATGGTCTATAACCCGTCGGTGCTAACCTAATAATCTACATCATGTTGAAAATGCTGAAAATGAAAGATAGTGTCCAGTGACTAAACTGCTGGATATATTCGATTGATTTTTTGTATGCAGACTGGGAAGGTCATGAGGTATACGCAGTTTAATTTATTGTCGTACTAGCGACCCACCCTGCTTCGCACGGGTGCAATGCTGATACTAAATATACATATAAACCTTCCCCTTAAATCACTCTATCTATTAAAAACTGCATCAAAATGCGTGGCGTAGTTTTAAAGATCTAAGCAAACATAGGGACAGACTGACAGCGGGAAGCGACTTTTTTTAAACTACTTAGTGATTGTCGGCGCCACCCTGTATAAACTTCATGTACAATAGTGGTACAAAGGCGGACTTAATGCCACAGGACATTCTCTATCAGCAGGGAATCGCATTTTCCATGCTTCTATCCTTTTCTGTCGCTCAGAACCGTAATTTGCAAGAGCGAGAAACAGATCGGGAGTGCTATCGCACGCGGCACCGCTGCGCCGTCAGCGTTGCGTTCGGCATGATAGGCTCGTACTGATAGATGTCGCTCAACCCTAATGGGTCTTAGATATATTGATGGGATGATCCTAATCATACAATGTTGATAAGTACACCTTCATGCTATTTGATCTGTAGTGGGGTAGTTTGTTTGCTTTCAGCCCTTTCAGTAAGTCAACTGTTACTAGATAAAGTTCATTAGTTTATCTATCTCATGTAAGAGCTTCCATTAGCGGGATTGGCTTACTCTTTGGTGCTTACGATCTCAGATATGTTTTCGTCTGTGTTCTTGCCTTTTTTCGTAGGATTATAATTTATGATTTCATCTGGATTCTCTCACCTTCGAGGCCGAAATCTAGAGGTCTTATTTAACATTTTTTTGACGTGACAACGTCTTATAATTTGATGGAGCCGGCTGCACGCACGAAAAAATGCGGCGTTACCTCGCTCTGAGGCGTTCCATTTAAGGCTTGAAGTGCAAGCGAGAGCGCGGAACGAGCGACAAAGAGGCACAATCGGTGACGTTGTCACGTTCAACTATCGTCAGTTAACCGACTTTACAGACAACCGATTTTTTTTAAATAGGAGAACACACATCTTTTTTTGCTCTTGTATGATTCCTTACATTGGATGTAGCCCGCAGGGTCTATACACTCACACACAAGGTTACTTCATCAATATCGTTTAGAACATTTTTATTGGCAATACTAGCTGTTGCTCGCGACTTCATTGGGTGTATTTTTACTCGACTGTGGCAAAGTCAAAAGAAAGGGTTATGATTTTTTTTTTAACATCTACTATAAACAGATGCGTCCTTCTCCAAGTCCTTGAATACTTACGAGTATTTGTAAAATATTATGACGATATGCGCAGTGATTTAGGTGTAAACATGTAACAGAGGAACATACAAGAGGAGTTACTTTCGCATGTTTAACCCCTTACCGCATGTATTTTTTATTTTTTCCGGAAAAAATATATTTGATAGTCCTTGATACGTACTATTAAATTAGTTCTGACAGTTTTCGAAAATCAGATTACTTTTAGAAATATGAAGAAAAACTTATATTTCCCATATATGGCATTGTATGCAGTAAAAGCAACTAAAACTAATTTGACATAAATGGCATAATATGCACTGCAGTAAAGGCGACTGAAATGAATTGTCATATTTGGCATTGTATGCTGTAAAGGTAATTTTAAATGAATCCTCAGTACAAAATAAGGTTTTAGAAAATAAAACTCAGAATTTAATGGAAATATAAAATAAATTTAATGAGACCCATTGCATTTAGGAAGTTCACATTTTACCGTTAGGTAGTACTTATCTATATAAACTTACACACTAACAATTCACCAGTGGCGTAGCGTGAATTTGAAATTTCTTGAGGAATGTTTTGCTCTCCCAAAAAGGTGCAATCAGCTTCATCATAGTTTAGAGTTTTGTCTTGCCAATTTAAAGGAACAGGCTTATTTTTGCGGATGGTCCGAGAACGCGATGGACCAGCAGCTAACGGACCAACAGAGGCCTGGTCACCTTCATCTGACGAAGATTCCTCATCAGAATCAGGAGGATAAATAATTATTTTTCTTCGTTTCGTATAATTCTTCCTGGGTTCATAGTCTTGATCATCCGGATCATCTCCCGCTAGTTCATCGTCATCATCTTCGCTTTCATTTGGTATATCAAGACCGTAGAATCGTATTGGATCCATTTTTCTGAAAAAAAAAAATCAAATAATGCTTCACTGCATAAATACCCACATCTGGCCGAATGCAAAAATTACCAGCAATGCATAAAATGCCAAATATGGAAAACTGATTTACACGTTACTGCATAATATTCCATATTTGTCATACTAAGGTTTGGCATGATTGTCGCTAAACTATAACTTTTTACTTACATGTTTTCAGTCTTTTGAGACCTTTGATAAGTCTTCTTATCGCCACGATATGAAGATCGAACGAAAACCGACTCACGATCACAAAATAAATTTTAAAAACTTAGGCACACCCTTCGAAAAATTTCAACGGCCGCCGACTGGTTTTGACAGATTATATTTTTGTTACGCGGTAAACTAGATGGCATTACTTGTATTTTTATTGGAGGTTGGACATTACCTGATCTGTCTTAGTATGCCGTAAAGCGTAAATTAACATATTTTTTTATTTCTGAACGTTCAAAAATAAGTACCCATATTTGGGTAGCTATGCGGTAAGGGGTTAAAATATGTTATCGTTGGTCTAGAGGAGCGACTGCTGACCATGAGGCCCTGGGTTCGATTCCCGGGTCGGGCAGTGTCACTGGATTTTTTCATCAGGAATCTCTCAGTAGCAGCCGCGGAGTCTGGATTTGTGCCGGGTTGATGGCAACAGGCTCGCCTCCTATTACATGGGACTTAAACATAACAGGCGAAATGTGGATGTGTACTATTAGGTACACCTCTGCCATGTTATGTGGCATATGTATAATGTTCTTAATGATGATCAACTCCTACAATGACACTGACTGATACTGACACGAATTCGTTAATTAAATAAGAAATGCTCCAGCTTGGTAACTGTCCCGTTTGGACAACTAAACAAAATACCATCACTAAAGTGCCGTATCGTAACTATTTTGATCTCCATACATTGAGTATCGTTTCGTAAACTTTTGAGTTTGCGTGTATTCATTCCCGTGTGGTTAACTTTTTGTTCGGCAAGTACAATTAGGACCCAGGAGAACTACTAAGAAATAACCAGCTACTTAAAACAAATAAACGCTTTGAAGAGCACTCTATCTTATCACGACTTATCAGTAGAGGTTAATACTGTTGCTTTCTCAGAACTTTAACATGGTTCATTGCGTACCATACGTTAACTTGCGCTAAATAAACAACGCTTGAAACACTAGATTACTGTTGGGAGATTATTGAGGGCCCTAAAGCAGTTTACAGAAAAATTATACAGGTACGAAAGAACACCGACGCAGAAACAGTTAAGTACCCCGTATTCAGTACGTCATTATGAACCCGACATAGAAATTTTTCATCGATAATACATTTAGTATTGTACTTTTGTAGGGAACAGCTGAGTTTTTTTTTAATTACCGATGAAAACATTTATTTTTCCACCCTGTATACTGAATCAGCGGATTTATAGAAACAGACTGGCAGACCTTGGGTTAACTTCTAATCCATATTGTGTCCTTAAAGACTATACTCATCCCTTGCCCTTATTCCAGTGTATTCAGGGTCGGCGCAGCTTGTCTTCTTACCATCTTCTACCATACTTCAGCATTAGTCGTCATCTCAGAAGTACAAAGAAGTCCCGGTAATGGCAATGTAATCATCATCTGCCTAGCCTTTTCCCAACTATGTTGGGGTCGACATCCAGTCTAACCGGATGCAGCTGAATACTAGTACACACATCAAAAGTATCTAGGGATCAACATATATTTTTGCAATAACTTTTCTCCTGATTGATATTAATTAAAATTTTCTTTAAGGATTCATCAAATAAAGTGTTTTCGTTTGTCACAGTAACGATAAACCAAGTCACCTTTGCATTAATAAAGAAATTTGCCATTTTCCTAATAAAGGGATTTTTGACATTTGAACCACTAACATTAAAGTTCGAAAAAAAGACTGAAATAACAGTTTTCTTTAAAATTTTATTGGGTAACTTAAACAATTAATAATCCGTGTTTCTACCGCGAACACTAACAACACAAGAACATCGGTTTGGCATACTCAAAATGAGTTCATCCAAATCACGCTGTGGAATGGCCGCCCATGTTCGTTGCAACAACAAAAAAAGGTCTTCTTGCGACTGGATACCCTCCATATTCGGCAGAGCTCTTCTCTGTAGCATATCCCATGCATGCTCAATCGGGTTCAAGTCTGGCGACTGAGCAGGCCAGGGCAGGACATTGATGTTAGCTGCGGCGAGAGTCTGTCTTACAACTCTTGCGGTGTGCGGTCGTGCATTATCATGCATTAACTGAAATAAGGGACCGATTTGCACTTGTAGAGGAACGATGACGTCTGATACAATCGTCTCAGCATAAATTTGAGCGTTGAGGTTGCCTCTGATCCAAATCAACTCAGTTCTTCCGCCGATCCAAATACCCGCCCATACCATGATGGTTCCACCACTATAAGGATGGACTTCCTGGCAGGATTTTAATCGCTGTTGGCGTCCAGGGGTTCTCCAGTGTCGTATACGTCTTGTATCCGGTCTCATACCAAAACGAGACTCATCAGAAAAGCACACGAAACGCCATTGTTCTTCTGCCCAATTTCTGTGTTCAAGAGCCCATTGATATCGAATCCTACGATTGTGCATTGCTATAGGTGGTACCCGTAGCGGTCTTCGGGAATGAAGGTTCACTTCATGCAAGCGGTTTCTGACTGTTTGGTCGCTAATTAAGTTCCCTGAAGAGTGATGAAGCCTCACGGCTAACATCATGGCGGTTATTGTTGGAGCTCTTCGAGTTAAGATTTGAATGTATCGGTCTTGTCTCCGTGTGGTGCAGCGATACCGTCCTCCATGGCGCTCAGCCACGGTACCAGTGCTTCGGTAACGTGTCCAAAGTCGACTGATAACACTCTGACTTGTATTCAGAGCTAAAGCCACAGTACGTTGCCGGGAACCAGCTTCTATCATTCCCACGGCTCTGAGCATTTCTTCCCTGCTTAAATGACGTCGCCGCTCCATAATAACGTTGGTTTTAATCAGTAGTAGGGAAACAGTAGCACTAATAATGTCTTCAATGCGTTGTATGTTTTTATAGGGAAAATATTGACAGCTTATTTTCATCTTTTACTCGAATTTGATTGAGAGTTCCTGATTCAAATTATGAAATGCACCAAAAAGGATCCATATAAATTTATAAAATCATAAATTTATTACAAAGCCACATCTCAATCTCAAGAAATCCGCATAAAAATGCTTGATCCCTAGACACTTTTGATGTGTGTATTTTACATGGAGTGACTGCCTATCTGACCTCCACAACCCAGTTCGTACTGGGTAATGGCAATGTGCTATGGTTTAATATAAAAACCATAGCACATATGATTGCACTAGCTGACCCACGAACTTCGTCTGCGTAACATTTTTGATTTGATTGATGCTCTGCTCATATTGGTCGCAGCGTGATGTTACATATCCTATAGCCTTCCTCCATAAATGGACTATCCAACACTCAAAGAATTTTTCAATTCAAACCAGCAGCTCCTGAGATTAGCGCGATCAACCAAACAAACATACTCTTCAGCTTTATAATATTTAGTATAGATTTGATTGGCTGTTCTGAATATTTCTTTTAGCAGAAAAAAATTATATGCTGGAATGCATATGTAATGGAACAAAATAATTGATCCTGGCCATTGTTAATCTCGTAATGGCTGTAATTTAAATCGTAGCGCCTATTACAGTAGTCAGAGGGTCATGTGATTGATACCCGTTCTCATTTTCCTGATAAGGTAGGACCAGATCAACCAGGTTTCATACTTCTATGGGGTCATTATTATTTGCAATCTCGTATTAATTAGTACCTGTAGTAGTTACTGCAACCGAGTACGATTCTAAAGGAAAATAATGCTTGAAATCGACAGTCTGTGCCATATATTTTATGGCGTTTTAGAAGTTTCATAATAGCTTACGTGTTGCTATTACTTCAGTTCTGATCTCTGTTATATTGCGAAAAGAAAAAACAGCAGTGAATGGGAAACTATGGACTCCTCCATAGTTTTGCATGCAAGGTTTTCTTTTCTCGCACTGTCTCGTGGCCAAATGTTTCCACAGGTTAAACAAAATAAATAAAAAAACGACTGTCCTTAATTGACCATCAATCCATCTGTCTGCATGGTAATATTGGTCATCCTTTCCCCACCCGTTCTTCATTAAACCTTGGTTCAGAAACAGAAGTTTCTTTGACAAAAAACGTTTCTACAGATTCAACTTGACGCTAGACGGCACTAAAATTGAAAGCCTTTCACCAAATTGCTATAAACACTGAATACCATAGATTATAGTCGCCGCACTGTGGCTGATTTCACTTTTAATCACAAAAACTGTGGGACCGCAATGTCACAGATAGTCTAGCTATGAATCATCACGGGCTGTTGTTTTTGCATAAATGTTAATGCATTTGTACCTGTTGTTTTATGCTGCATTGTCATATCTACACTTCTACATCTACACTAATAAATGAGGTAAAGTTTGTCAGTTTGGATTTAGGGGGTAATCTTCGGAAATGCTGATCCGATTCGGAAAATTGTTTAACTAATGAGAAGCTACACTAACCCCGAGTGTCATACGTTATATCACAACATAGTATAAAACAAAGTCGCTTCCCGCTGTCTGTCTGTCCCTATGTATGCTTAGATCTTTAAAACTACGCAGCGGATTTTGATGCGGTTTTTTTAATAGATAGAGTCATTCAAGAGGAAGGTTTATATGTATAATACATGCATATTAGAGTAGAGAAAACATTAGTATTTACATTGCACCCGTTCGAAGCCGGGGTGGGTCGCTAGTTAAAATATATTATATTGCTTTTTGAAATATTTGTTTTAGTAGTGTTACATGAAACAGTTTTAATGAACCCAATCGAAGTGACAAAACCTTAAAAAGTTTAGATGCCAATCAAAATAAAACTGAACGAAAATAAGCAACAATAGAGAAACGGTCAGTTAGGTTGACGAATTTAACAAAAGATGTGCTGATTTATTATGTTACGAGGTAAAAGGCAGCTATTTTTGTTGACTTTCTAATTCAAGCATGCTTAAATTGATTATGTTGGCAAAAAGTAATTTGAGAATGGTGAGCTGTCGTTTCAAGCAAATTAAAAGTTTCAAAACTTGGTAATTAGTGGAAACACTTTAAAATTATTATTTGAAGGACTGGTTAACAAAACACCGAAACATTGAAAGCGCAGGGCGTTGTCTGTGAGGAGCTATTGGCTTACCCGCAGATTCGCTCGTCAAAGTAACCCTCTTTAAGGCGTTCTGCCAATCATTTTACTCACACGGCCTGTGGATATCATACACGCGACGAGCACACAATGTCCTGCGTTTCCAATTTAATAACGCCTTCAGGATGCTGTTGGGACTATCATGGCGCTGTAGTGCGTCGGGAATGTTCGCGGAGGCTCGGCTTCCACCCTATCATGCGAAAGAAAGCGGCCTCCTCACTATAGCGCCTGCATGGTAGGGACAGCAGCATTTTGAAGATGATTGCTGCCAGACCGGATTGCCCCTTCCAGAATCACTGGGTGGGGACAGTCATGGGTCTTACTTCCGTACTAATATTATAAACGCGCCTACTTAACTCGTCAAAATGTACTGAACAACTATTTTTTTTTAAACGACTTAAATTTAACCATGTTTACAATATAATGATCGAGATCGAGACTAGTCACAAATAGACAGGCCCAGCAATACTTCTCCTCAGAAATAACAAGTTAACCTAAATAATTTTTAATAGGTCAAATCAAATCAAAATAACTTATTTCAAGTACGCCAGTTACAGGCACTTTTGAACTGTCGAAACAAAGACAACAATAGAAATGAAGCTACAGTCCCAGTCACAAGGCATAATAACTGCGAAAGTACAGCTGTAGTGCCTTTTCAGTTCAAAAATACATTTCAAAACCTGTTTCTCTCTGGTTGATCAAGCAAGCGATGTTTCCCATTGAAGTATACCTGTGATAAACTAGTTTACGTCACAAACATAAGTACATAGCAAACTATAAAGATAATGACGGTGGGGTATCGGCAGGAAGTCTGCGTCCTCAATAATTATAGTTATGTTAAACTGCAGAAGGTCTTGATACGGGATGGATTTTTAAGTTCGCCGTATGTACGTGTAAATAATTGGATCAATAAATATTTATTACATTATTATTATGTCTAGAATTTGATCCTTATTAGCGACACAAGCGAATGGTGTAATAATAGTGTGTGTGTTTTTTTTCCAAAATCAACGGGTCGATTCTTGGCTAGGAATACTGATTTTTCAAAAATCCAACGATGCAGTGTTAGTTTATTTCAAAATCGGACCCGACGAACTCCTTTAAGTATTTTTCGCTATTCCTCGCCATCCAAGCCCATCCATCCAGCCATGTAAAATAAAATATTTTTTTTTTAGAGTGGTCCTTCTGCCATCATTTTATAGCCAGTCCACAGCTGGTACTTACATGAACTATTAGTCGGTATTGGGGTTAACATTCACCTCTAATAGCTCAGTGTTAGTTGCGAATACGCCAACCACAATAATTATTCATGCCTATTCGATAGCCGGTATTTTGAACCAGTAATGTAATGAATGTTATGTTATGTAACGTACTTAACAGTACTAGTGAAGTTGTCTGATTAGCAAAACGCCTTTGTCTTGCAAGTGCAATCGCGACATGTCAACAAATCCGGATTTCTGTGATAAAGTTGATTTTATGAGCTGTACCAACCGTTCCGAAATAAATGCGCTAAAAGATTGTGATGAAGTTTGGTTGTGCCGGTTTAATTTTTGGTGCAAGCCCGCCACACTATTCCCAATCCACTGCAACTCCTAGAAAGCCAGAATCAACAGTGGCGACCACCAGTAAAGCGCCGAAACAATGAAGCTCTGTAACAATTTAACTGTCTTGGATCCCGCAACGAAATTAATCAGAAAAGAATGGCGGATGAGTAGAAATAAAGTTGTGTCCGGTTGTTGGCAATGGCTCACCGCCTATTACATGAAACTAAAACGTAATTGGCGAAATGTGCGTGTACTATTAGGTACACCTCTAGCGAACCCTTCGGGACTGCTGGTGAAATTATATTTAATAATTGGAAAATGGCGAAAATCTAAGGGGTTACACATCAAAGACTTTACAGTAGAAGCTACTTCTTTCTATCTGGGAATGAAAAAATACATCGACATCCGGCACCTCCTTAAAAATCTGTTATTCCCACACAAAACAAGTAAGAAGTTTCAGAGGTACTATAAGCTAACTTTGACAATACTTAGGATAATATACCTAATAAAAAACCAGCAGTCGCGGTTCCAGAATGTGTGCCATATATTTCTGAAATTGCGCATCTTTTAGCAATTCCAAAAAAGTTTAAATCGGTTCAGCAGTACAGTCTTTTTACACTTATTTTCCCTCTAAAATTGCATCGCTGTCAAACTCACGGTGGTCTTTATTATACTAGCTTTTATTTTACTTGCACTGTTGGTATGTATGGAAGTTGTCCGCTTCAAAATTTGCAAAACATTTTTCGACCACTTGTTAGTATCCTGAGCTGAAATTTTGCTCACACCTTTGGTTCTGGTAACAATACATTTTTAAGAATGAAGACCAAAGAAGCGGTGGATGGACTGTGTGAAGGTTGATATGGCAAGAAATGAGGTGACTGATGAAACGACGAGTAACAAAGAAGTATGGAAGAAGAAGACATGCTGCGCCGACCGAATATAGATTGGCATAAGGGCAGGACAATGCTGATGATGACATCGTAAGGATATCTAGACTCTCAAACCATTTAAACAGGACACTGGTTATCTGTAAAACATAATTGCTAAAGCAGTTGCTGAGAATATCAGAAAAATCCACGATGAAATACATTTACCATTCAGACCACGTGCCTCGGTGACGTACATATTTATGACTTAATATATTAAATAAACGCCTTTATCGACAGAGATTTATAGAGATTGGACGGATTAATCGCTTGGCAACAGGTCAGTGTAATTTCAATATTTATCTTTTGATCGTAACGTGATAGGCTATAATCTATTGGAGTAATAGACAGCCGATGGAATTGGACTTAGGTTCAATTAATGATAACTGGTGGTCGCCTAATGGTCGAAATACCATGAGTTTTAGGGTTCCGTATCTCAAAAGGAAAAAGGAACCCTTATAGGATCACTTTGTTGTCGGTCTGTCTGTCTGTCTGTCAAGACCCTTTTTCTCAGGAACGCTTAAAGGTATCAAACTAAAACTTGAAAAAACCAACCTGGTAAGTCAACGCGATCAAAAGATAATACTCATATGACCGTTTATGTTGTATATTTTGCGATTTCACAAGGAAATCACAACCTACAGGGTACTTTGCATTGACCTAGAATCATGAAATTTGGCAAGAAGCAATGTCTTACAGCACACGTAAAGCAAAACTCTGAAAACAATGTAGTAAAAATATGTAGTTCAATAACAAAATATTTACAAGTTTGTACGGAACCCCCAGTGTGCGAGTCCAACTCGCAATTGGCCGGTTTTTTTTTTAAATCTGCATACAGGGTAACCTGTATACTTCCATTTTCATAGCAAAATAAGACTTCCAACCACTCTAACCTAAAATTAAGCCAAATTAAGACAGTAAACTCGCCTAAGTTCACTGCATAACTTACTTCAAGTTTACATTATTTACCTTAAGTTACCAGAGCATCCGTTGACATCAATTATCGTGCCCTAGCGTGTAATGTTGAACATTACAAAGTAAATTGCCCAAGACACATTATCTTACAACCTGAGTCTATTTACTGAGCGCAACACCTTATCGGGTAAAATTTTTAATGCACTTGTTTGTAACCCGTTCGACTTTAGCGAGTGCATCTTTTGAATATGTAAGTTTAGTTTTTAATCAGTTTAGAGTAGAAATAAAGACCTTGTTGTTGAGTTTTTCAGCTGGAGATAACGTACCTGTAAAAAGAAACATGAGTTATTTAAAAAACATTTAATGTAACTCTTTTATTTATGCCAAAGTTCAACGACTTAATCTGATCAGGCAAGTCATTCGCAAAAAATATGTTTGTTCATATATTACGATTTCTAAAAACATTTTTTTATTCGGTCATAAAAACAGATGGACTATCTTAGTCTGGATTTTTAAATATTATATAAGTTATACTTAAACCTTCCCCAATAAATTCTCTAAAATTGTGGTAGATAACAGATTGTCACACAGATTACAATTATTTATTTATAGATACAGGATATAAGTTATTATAAACTACTACAATATTCAATTCCAATTGTATCTATTATGCAAAAACAAAATAAATATAAAGCATATTCAAAACACGTTTAGGTGTTTAACGGTAGTTGCTTATGTTAATTTAATACCTAAATGAGTGAAATAAAATTCATCAAATGTTACTAACAAAAAACTATGTCCTCTTTACCTACTTATCTTCCAATAATTTACATGAATAATAAATAAGCGTGATTCTTGACACGGTTGCTTGACCGATGACTAACGTCTTTGGGCCATCCCCAACAGTTTAAAAACTCCCCCACGTATTCATTAAAACCCACGTTTGTCTTAAAGACGGTTATTATAAGCGAAGTACTAATAAGAAAACATTTTCCTTAGTCACAGAGCGTTTTCCTTAAACTGTGCGCTGACAAAAACCGCTAACATAAATTATTTCTAGAAAATAATAAATTCAAACCGTAAATAATTACATGGTTATTCCATAGCAACGATGTCAAAAGCATAGGTGTTAGTCGCCTCATAACATAGGTACCAAACATTAATAGCGTAGAATAGAATTTTATTTTGCAAATATGGGTAATACATAACAGTTGTTATAACAATCAGAGTTCAGCCATATTTTACCATTCGGCATGCAAACATTTACATAACCACAAAAAAAAACCAATAACCACATTCAAGTTTTCTCATAACCATTTTTCTTCAAAATTAGGTGTGTGACTATTGTTTTTTTGCTAGCTGCTCTATATCTATGGATTAACCACAAACTTTCGGTGTGTGGGTCGAACAATAATTCGTTCGTGTGCCCACAACCCGCCTCCCGAGTCGTCGTTATACGTAACTATAATGACTTGTGACAGCGAAAGTGTTAACCGATTACGAACTCAGAGTGAATGATAGAGCCCAACCAACATGGGACCAAGACAGGAAGGTGAAATAATATAAAAACAAGATCGAAGGATGCAGTGTAACGCAGCGAACACACCATCTCTACTTACAAAGCGCTCACCATTACACAACAGTGCACCACCATCACTTAATAAGGCACATAGACAGATTTACAACGGGCACATAAACATAAGCCAAGCGACGCATGCGGTCCGCATTGACACATTTTACATAAGGCTTTACTCACCTTAACTTGGATCTAAAGTACGTCAAGTTGTTATAAATCACGTTAACTGCGAGCATAGTATGGTATTGTGTTCTATTCTAGTAATTGATGCTAAAGTCTGTAAGTAACAGGTGTGTTTATGGCTGTTTTATTGTAACTTAGGCCCCTAGCACATATTTTACTGTGCAATAATATTTTATTGTGTGCTGCGCGTGCAGTATACGCGCAGTAGTGCTTAGATTATAAGGTTGTGTTCAAATCTCGTTTGAAGCGCGTATACGCGCGACATCTGCGCGTCATCTGCGCGTTTAAAATACGCCGTGTGCTAGGGGCCTTAGATCGACTAAGTTAGTCTGAACTAGCTGGGGTTGAGTAATTGAGAATATTTTGAAAGACAAAAAGTAAAAAGAATGGTCTTACTTTTGGATGGCACTGTGTGAACTTAAAATATAACTCTAGGGTATATTTAGTTTTAGGGTCATCGCTACCATTCCGAAGAGATAACATTCAGTCATCTTTTAGTTAGACCCTTTTATTCAATCTTCATGATTACAATACGACATTTATCTTGGCCAGAGCAAATGGAGCTGTTGTCATTGACATCAATTTATTATGTTTTTTTTTTATATATATAATATAATTGCTTCAAAATCCGTTGGAAGTAATCAAGGTCTGTGTGTGACATTGAAAATAATAACAAGGTACTAACTAATGTATATTCACAATAGATAGAAGCAAAAAGTAGGCGAATAGGTCGTTTTTTCGTCAACTACTCGTGAACTTTAAGAAATAATAATAAGCGAATCTTTACAAATTTATTTACAACTAGCTTTCGCCTGCGATTCGTATGCGTGGTACTTAGAATCTAGAAAAAAAAAAGGTCATATCCTGTGGTAAAATGTATCCTATCTTTTAAGTTATGCATCTAGCAGTAGAGTGGTGAAAATTGCGTTCAAATCCATGCAGTAGTTTTTGCGTGATGCACGTAATAACTTACAGGTAGAAGGACAGACGGACAGACAAAAAAACTGTTGTTTTGGCTTCTGTTGCTCTAATAAAGACCCATGCAATTTTTTTTCAATATCTTCGATGTACAGACATCGGCCTGTTACAATTTTATTATTTATGTATATATTTTACATACAGTTTTTCTTCACGCTTTACAAAAAAGAGAATGAAATGAAAACTGCTTAAAAATCATAAAGATTGCTGTCCAACTTACGTGAAAGTTTATATTTCAATTTTCAATATAATTTATTATTTCCACTGTGGCAATGCGTGGCCTAGATTATTTTTATTTATTTATTTACCACCAATTATAGCAACATTATATACTCGTCCAATACGATGCTAAAATTTCACTCAGTAAACATTAATACGTAGATGTCAAACTGAATGATTTCAGCTAAAATGACGGTGATGAAAATACCGATAATCAAATGGCTAATGACTGAAACTCGATTTATAACATGTTAAAGCTCTAATTTTTTCTTGCATTTTTTGTCACGTGACATGCAAGTCCAACCCGCAGTGGGCCCGCGTGGTGGATAACGGCCCACCCCCTTGTGGCTGAAGGTTTGTGTCCCAACAGCGGGCACGTTAGAAGTTGATTATGCTGTCTGTCAGCCCATCCTTTACCAGACTATACCTAGATCTAAATGTTTATGAGGAAGGTCAAAACATTTAACTTCGGCTCAGAAACTTCTTGTTTACTAACTAATTCATCTTACCGGCGCTGACTGTCAAGGTTGAGCACTATGTAGGTATAATATATTATGGGCAGAATTACGGTATATTATATTAACGTGTGTGTAATGGAAAAACTTTCCACATCAACCTTAAATAAGTTATTTCAGGTTTCATATTCAGTGTCTACAGTGTGTTAGGTTAAACGAAGTTCATACTTTAATATAAAAACATTACCCTCCTCGGTCGAGTAATAAAATGAATTGCAGAATTTACAAAAAATATCAACTTTTACAATCGGAGAATTAAAGAATCAAATAAAAAAAAACACGTTTTTTTTTTTGTGTATATGTCTAGATCTCGATACCCTTACATCTACGGAGTTCTGCTAGCTAATTTAACTAGACCCTGTAGAAGCAATCGAAAGCTCAACTGGTGTAACCGTACCAAACAGCAATAACAACCAAATTCATCCCACACACGTACGAATGGTATTTGTTAAACTAGGTCATATTAGTTAACTAGTTTTGTCCACAAGATACGTCCGCCATGTTTCCGGTTCCACAGGTCAGTATTACTAGATGAATACCGGTTTTACTAATAAAAATATAAAAAAGTATCACACAAGGAAATATTCAGAACAGATACAAAAATCTATACTATCCAATAATTTAAATGCAAAAGTAACTCTGTCAGTCTGTCTGCAACCTTTGCCTCCGTAACGGCTGAACAGATTTCGGTATCCGGCACACTGGTAGATGATGGTAGGATATAGTAGGACAATTTTTATCCCGGTAGTAAGTTTGCTTGAGATAATTCTCGATCTCCGCGCAAGTGAAGCTGCGAGCGATAGGTAGTCGGAACTAATATTATAAAGAGCCACGACACTCGGGGGTCACTTAATTTTAGAGAAAACCATACATCATATAAATTATAAATCTTTATAATGTGGGTGGAAGAGACACCGACGGACTAACTCTTACCGCGTATTTAATACATCATTCTGAACCCCCACACGTAGAAATTTTTCATCGATATTCAAAAAAAGAACAGCCGCTCCTAGCATTTTGACAGTGTAGGTATTGCACTTTTGTTGAAAACAGCTGATTTGTTAGTGTGGTATCATTTCCGACCATAACACGAACAAAGCCAGTGGCAATATCTAGCGAGAAGTAAATACTAAACGGTTCGTTAAGATCTGAGAACAATGCAAAGCCGCATCATTTACATTAACTGCTACGAGTAATATTTCTGTAACTCGCTAGTATACTTCTAACATTGATTTGCTCTCTATTGCCTGAAACATGTGATTTTTTCACCTCAATACATTGTTTGGGGTCTTCAAATCTTCTTCGAGGGTAGTTTTCAAAGGATGTAAGTATGAATTTTATGCCAATGCATCGCTCGCATTCATCAGAGGAGAATGGAAGAAAAAAACGTGTTGGGCCGACCCCAAGTAACATGCGACAAGGGCAGGAAGATGGAAGATATGCTTTCATTCATCACAGTCATTATATAGGTATTAAGAATAAAGAACTTCTAGCTGCTACCTATCTATCCAAATGGCTAGTCATCGGTAACGAATGCCTGTAAACACGACGCCTAAATGACTGCCTAAATATTTCAACAGCGCGGCGTAGAAAATCCAACAGTGCGGTTTACAATTTAAGGATTCTCACACAAAGTGTTGTATTCCCGTTTTTTAATAAACACTAGGCTACACTCTGCCGAAGCGGATCTCATGTTGCATTGGATTGAATGAAATCCGTAGATGACACCGCCCGACTCCGAGCGGCGATCACCGCATCTCCGCGCGGAGCACCTCCCATAGACATTTGCTTCACCGCCTCCGCGCGGACGAGCGGTATCATGTGTAGCCTAGTTTTATTAAAGAACGGGCATACAACAGTTTAGCCCATGAACATGGATGATACTGAACTAAATTACTACTTCTACTAACAAATGACAAAACATCGATCTTCAAAAGACCCTACATTCCGTCGTATAAAATCGAATTTCGCTAAGAGCCTCTCAAGGTTATCTCAATCAGTCTCTGAACAACACTTCAATTTTTCTTTTGTCTTCGGATATATAATATCGAGGCATACATAGAAGAGACACAAAAAAAATGGCCGCAATTTTGTTCAAAGTTGTAGGAGAATTTTAAAACCAAAACCCAAGTTACATACAGACTGTCTAGGTTTCCGTGTATGTAAACTATCCGTAGGCAGTATTTTTGAGGCGGTGAGACTACAGAAGGGTAGATGGACTGTGTGAATTTTTTTTTTAAGTTAAGATTGGTTTGCTCTTGACTCTAGTCTAGGTCAGAGGTGACAGACACAGAGTCGACGATGGAGCGAGCTTACCCAGAAGAAGCCTGTTTACTCTAACTTTGAAGAGATTAGGGTTAAATGCGTTCGGAAACAAAGACGCAGGCAGAGAGGTCCACTCCTTAGCTGTGCGCATGATAAAAGACGTTATGGCTAGAAAGGAGGTAACTACTGAGATGACGACGAGTAATAGAGAAGTACGGAAGAAAAAGACACGCTGCGCCGACCCCTATTACATTAGGATATATGATGAGGATGTCAACACATTTACAAATAGCAAGTAATATGTACTCTTGACGATTGGGGAGCTCGTGGCTAAATAATAACAGCCGCTCGGGCCGATCGTCAGGTTAAGCCGCGCTTGCCTGGGTTGGTACGTGGTTGGGTGAGCACCCATACATACCGAGTTTCCTCCGTGCCTCGGAAAGCCCGTTAAGCCGTTGGTCCCGGCTCTCAATTTGAGATCTTTGACAGGTCTTTGTCAGGTTTGATCGTTACAGGTAGTCAGTGACCCGAAAGTCTGAGAGTCTGACAACCAGTCTTACCAAGGGGTATCGTATTACCCGGTACTAACTGGGTTGTGGAGGTCAGATAGGTAAAATACTGGTGTTCAGCTGCATCTGGTTAGACTGGAAGCCGACCTCAACCGAGTTGGGAAAAGTCTAGGCAGATGATGAAGTACTCTTGACAAAAATATATGTTTGTAAAATGCAAAGAATATGTGTGTAAAATTACCACAATGTCTCCGTTCTTAGTCCAACATCTGTGTCACGCGTGGTCTCGACCTCGAACACTGTCAAGTTCACTAACTTATGTAACAGAAGTATGTAAACAATGTTGGTAGATTTTTTTCCTTTTTTGGGCAAAAAAAAAGGTCTAGGGGAAATGTTGGGGAAAATTAAAAAAAAATATAAGGTAATATTTATTAAGTCAAGAGACATTTTACAGGCTGTAATCCCCGAAGGGTTGGACAGAGACACATAAGTACAACCACATTTCGCCAGATATGCTTAAGTCCAATGTAATAGAGAGCGAGCCTATTGCCACGAACCGGGAACAAATCCAGACTCCGTGGCTGCTACTCTGAGAAATTCCTGATGGTAAACCCAATAACACTTTGCCCGACCTGGGAATCGAACCTAAGACTTCATGCTCACCAGCGGGGTTGTGGCCACTAGAATAACGATGCAGTCAAAATAATAACTTGCATATTATACGCCTATTGCTTAGTATCGTGAGTAAACGAGAACGTGAAATACATACACATATACAAAATTCGATACCAATAGGTAACTTATATGAATTAACATAGTATTATATTAATCCGTTTGTTTAATTTCCTGTTTGAAAAATAGACTAAGGAAAAAAGTGGCAAAACGTATCATTATGGAAAAAAATAAAAGTTGAAAATGGGGAAAATTCAGCAACTCGATCTTGCAACCCCGACATGTAAACAAAGCCCAATTTAGTATGCTATTGCTTTTCAGTCAATGGGGAGTAATTACCGTGTGTCTAGTGCGGCTCTTTTGTGATTCACAAGCGTTTTAAGAGCAAATAGACTGATGATTTGTGAATAGAAACTTGTGAAGTATCTTTTAATGGAGTTCATTTACACTTGTCCAGTTTTTAGAAGTAATAAAGTACTTATATCTTTCCATGGCACTTTGCAAATATCACAGTGTCAATAAAAATATACATAATACTTTATACACATAGTTTTTTACATTTTGACCTCGTAAATGTCATTTTTTTTCTATACATACCTATGTCCCATATAATTATGGTCAAGTGCGAGTCCCAATAAATGCTAATTATTTCTGTCTCCCTTATCGGTGATTTAAAAAAAGAAAATGGAACTACTTTGGATGTTCTAATTGTCAGTTAGATCAATAAAAAAATAAAAAAAATAGGAAAAAAAAAGAGTGAAATAATCAGTAGACTTATCCGGTGTTGAAATATCTATTACTTAAGCGATTTAGTTAGCAGCAGATACTTATCAAAACTCACAATTTTCTACAGTCGCAACATACATAATTATACACACATATACATAGATCACGCTTTATAGGTATACATAATTATATCGATGTCTTTCACAAGCTCTCCGGGCCATTGAGCCGAAAGTAATCGACTAAAGGTCGCTGGGGACTGATTGGCAATTATTGAAATACCTGTACACCGACGATGCTGCTAATTATCTTCTCTATTGTGCCAGTAACACAGCTTTAATTGAGAGTAAGTATAAAATCTACAAACAGTTAAAAAAAAGGTTAGACAGAAGAATAACTCATAGTATCTACAGCCAAATTTCGCCAGTTTATTTATATGTATAATTCTCAGGGAACCTATTGCCATCAATCGGTCAAGAGTACATACTTCCCGCTGCTTCAGAGGAAATCCAATGTGATAAAAAAAAACCCAAAAACACTTTGCCCGACCTGGGAATTGAGCCCTGGATCTCATGCTCGTCAACGTGAATTAAAAAAACAATTGCTTACATAGTGCAAAGTGTATACATGCCTATATATGCCTGTAAATAAAAAACACGATCGATAAGCATGTGATTTCACACATTAAATGAGAGTAACAATGGTTTTTCATGCACATTTCACTCCGGTACGGTCTACGAGCCTGCGCACGCGCCGCCGCGGGAGAATGCGGTGAAATCGAACGCGATAGTGAAATGATTCGCGGTTACTCTACCGTGGATAACTAGTCGTAATAAGACCTGTTTGTTGGTGATAATGGTTAACTATTTTTCAAGGTATTTGGGCACTGTTCAATTAAAGTAACGGTATGCTACAAAAAAGACTTGGTTGGTTTGGTATGAGTGAAAAAGATGTATTTTTGTTTATTTTTTTATAGAAAAGAACATGGTATCTATTCATTAATTGAAAAAATTAAGATGAATAAAAAAGCTTCTCTATAATTTAGTAAAGATCTGAGCAACTTGTTTGTATGTTTATACAATAAAACAGTACGCAGTATCTGAAGGAGAATTTTACGTACTTATTTAAAAACCAGCGACCAACAACCAATATCATACAGTTGCAAATTATCTAAATTAGCGGTGTAGCAGACGTATTTTTCAATTATATGAAGCTCCTTCAAAAGCCTTCGGTGTGCACCAGGGGAGATGCATTATCGTTTGACATTGAGTCCGAAATTCTTCAGACTGCAACGCACCGAAACATGCATGGTACACACGGCGACACAACAAGCTACATTTCCACTAAAACATGGCCTGGCTTTTTATAGATTTCCCGTACAAAGACAGATCAGCAAAAACTGGTTTGCATTACTTTATTAGTCGTACGTACCAATGAAATCTTTTAACTGTCAGTTCGCTGTTTGTTAGTTAAAACAATACTTAATACAGTGTAAGATAACTGCATTACTAACCTGGCCTTACTCAAACATAGTAAGCCAAGGATTAAAGTGCAGATGGCTCACTCGAACCATCGCAAACTGCGAGAGAACACGCGACTAACTAATGTAGCGTGCTAAGGTGCAACATTGATAATTACTTTATTCCACGAAATGCTTCAGAAGTGAAACCTAAATGCAGTTGAAATACTGAAATAATTACAAAGGTAGACTGAAAATAATCGAGGTTCAAAGATTAAATTGTTAATGTGAGCATTATTTATTATTGAAAGGTCAATTTATCTAGGCCAAATCTTAGTCAGACACCATTTGAGTTCGATAAAAAAATCGAGTAATTTGGCCCCGTGGTAGCAAACGCGACAGCCGGCCATTGCTTATAGGGGACTTTTCCATCAGAAATTTCTCAATAGCAGCCACGAAGTCCGGATTTGTTGTCGATGGCAATAGACTCGCCCTATACACATCATCCATAAATATACCCACTGCTGGGAATATGCCTTTTTTTGTACCAATCCCCATGAGCTTGTGCCCCCTATTACAGGGGACTTAAACATAACTGGCGAAATGTAAGTAAATATACTGCCAACCTACCGACCCTTTGTGGATTGCAGGCGTGATGTTAGTTACCTGAAGACAAAAGCCGGTTGTGTAAGTCACAACACTAACATTGTTACATAATGTATCATAACACTAGTGCGGAAACTGACCGACTGATGCAAAGATGATGATGGCTGACGCGTAGCACACATGTGCACACGTTTGGTGGATGTTAGATGATACTAGCTGACCCGGCAAACGTTGTTTTGCCATATAAATAATTTGATTGATCAGTTTTCGACCGGAGAGGAAAAATGATTAAATTACTAAAATGGCTATTAAAAAATAAGGGTTGATCGTAGAGGGGTGAAAATTGAGGATTGTATGTATTTTTGTATGTTGTATCATAAAAAAATAGAAATTAAAATTTTTGTCTAAAAAATAAAATAAAAAATTTAGGGGTGGACTACCCCTAACATTTAGGGGGATGAAAAATAGATGTTGGCCGATTCTCATAGATACCGGATAAGCACAAAAAATTTCATCAAAATCGGTCAAGCCGTTTCGGAGGAGTATGGCAACGAAAACTGTGACACGAGAATTTTATATATTAGAGAGATATGATCGTTTTTACTAGTAAGATTGCTTTTAATACTTACAGTTTACTTATTTGTAAAGCTGATACAAAATGGAGGTGGGCTTGGAAGAGGCTCACGTAAACATACTGTTACTGTTAGCCTGTGTCATCCCACTGCTGGGCAAAGGCCTCTCCCCATGTCCTCCAAATCCTTCGATCCAGGGCTAATGTAGACCACTGGTCGTTAGTTTTGCCCAGCTCGTCCCGCCATCTCCTGCGAGGTCTACAGCGTCGCCTTCTGGCTGTCTCAGGGCTCCACATCGTGGTTATTTTGGTCCACAGCTCGTCGGGCATACGGCAGACATGGCCAGCCCAGTCCCACTTCAGCTTAGCGGCTTTTTGAGCAACGACTTAAACATAACTGACGAAATGTAGGTACACCTTTGCCTAAGTCTTCGGGGGTTACCTAGAGGCGTGATGATGTTAAATAAGACTCAATTAGTGAATGATAGCCAAGGGTATACAGTACGAGTAACCCAGTTGTAGACTCTTGCATTATTAGCATGGTTAGTTCTGTTGCAATCTTAAAACCTGGCAAGTCGACACGTTGCACTAGTAGATATTTAGACTCGAACATTTCTGAGATACGTCTTGCGAAAGGTGTAGTTATATATATAATTACTGGTTACTATTCGTATGGAATGGGATTTCCAAACGGCAAAAATTACGGAGTTCTACAATACAGGCTTTCCAAATTGTGAAGAGCTGTTTTGCGGAATTCATTCAAATTGTTAATGAATTCAAGAGCATTCCGTTGAGCAAATGCAATCATGATACAAGACGCAAACGCATGTAAAAAACTTTAACAGTATTTCGACATTTTTCCTCATAATTTTCTATGATTCAAAGAAATTTGAATCCATAGCAGAATTCAAATTACTAATTAAACAAATTATCGGAAACGAATAAAACTAATTAATATTTTTTGAAGATACATATCTTTATTGTACTGAAACTTAAAATAATAATACAATAATAGTTAATATTTTGATTACGAATTGCAAACCCAGATACGAATAATTCAATGCGCTTTTAAGGTACAATATAGACAAAATAGCTGTACTAAAACAATAGCTCCTCAATTCAAACGGATCTGACCGTTCGAGATGTGTCACAAATCATGCAGATATTTGTGACATCAAAGATGGAGTCAGAAGTATGTCACCCACAATCGATAACCCAACGGATATGGGGTGTTTACTTATGGGTCCGACTACAGTACGATATTGCATTTGTGGTATTGGTCAAGCTTATAATAAAAGTATGGGAGATAAAAAACGTAACAGCCCGTTCACACGACAACGTATCGTTTTTATTGACGTATCGTCTTTTTTCACGATCCGTCAATTTTCTTGACGGCGGCAATGGTTTTTAAATGCCCGTGTTCACACGCATCACTAATCGTGAGAAATGACGGACGTCTTAAATCACGTAACGTCTTTTAAAAATCAAATACGTGAAATAACACGGATCGTGAATTTTTGTGACGGATTCGCCGATGCGTTCGCTCACGAAAAATCACAGAACTAAATGTGAACACCAATTCGTTTTTTTTTTGCCGGATCGTGATAAAACACGATTCCGTATGCAACGTGAACGTCCATCCGTCATGACGTGCCGTGTTTTATGAAGTATCGTCAATGAACGGGCTGTAATGGAAGATTGAATACCATGTTAGTCATTGATATACTTTTATGGAGACGTAAATATTTATGTAAAACTAGCTAACTAATCTGCATGGTCCTCGTATGTCTTGACCAAGATTCCTTGAGGACTTGAAAAGGGACAGTCACCTCTGAGTTTATTTCGCTGTTTCTTATCAATGTAGTTAGATTCTGCAAGAAATACCGACTTCATCTAGTTTTTAAACGCTTCGTTTAGTTTTGAATCAGTGGTAGCCTAGTGGTGTGACCGTTTGACTGCCAAGTCATAGGTCTCGAGTTCGAACCCAAGACACGCACCTTTTTTTCGGATTCATGTGCGTATTGTATATAGTTATCACTTGCTTCGGTGAAGGAAAACATCGTGAAGAAACCAGCATGCCTGAGAGATATTTCTCGACGGTATATAAAGCCACGTCAGAGGCCCATGGGCGGCATAAAAACTCTGACACCATGTTAGGTACTAACCACACGACAAAGAAAAAAAAAAGTTTTAAAACAATTTATTGTCTCGTTTATAGTGTTTTTGACAAGGTTACAAAAATATAAATCATTTAGCTTCTGACGTTTAATTTTCGAAGTCGATCAAACGAGGTACAGGTATCAATATCTGCCTAACCTTTTCCCAACCAGGTTAGGGTCGGCTTCCAGTCTACCGGATATAGCAGTACATTAGATGCAGGGACTGCCTATCTGACCTCCACAACCCAGTGACCTCCCACCCACTGACTACTAGCAACTACTGTCAAAGATCTAAAAATGACAGCCAGGAACAATGGTTTCACGTGATTTACGTACGTGTATATGTACGCACGACGAGGTTTCGGTATGTAATGTAATGGTCACCCATCCACGGAAGGACCTCGGGAAGCGTTGCTTTATTATTTAGCCACGAGCCCGCCTAAGCTTCATACTTTTGTATCAATACAAAAAATAAGTCAAGTATTGTTATTTTGTTTTATTATTGTTGTTTATCGCTCATTAACCTCAATTAATACACAAACTAATAATAAAAGTTATTGTACTCGTATTGACAGATTAAATAATAGGAATAAGATGGTTAATTAATTATTTTGTCAATTATGTTAACTTGATAAAATCGACCTTATTGATTTAAATTGTTGTTTCTTGTCTAAAAATCTAATAATAATCCACTGAAGTTTGTCTGGCGCCTATCTACTCAATTTTATTTAGATGCAATAAAAAATTATTGAAACTTCATTTAAGTATATATATATGTACATAAATAAAATAAAAAATACGAAATTAATTGAGATTTTGATACTGATTAGGATCACAATCTGGCACTGACTAAATCGACATCAAATTATCCTACAACATTGAAAATAAACATCGTTCAAAAGCGAAGGTACGTTTATAAAATCAATAATATTTGAGTATACATAAGTACACAAGACTTTTAATGCTTTTAGCTTTAAAACAAAGTTTCCGAGAATAACTAACAGGAAAGTGTACAATAATATTTTTGTCAGAGTAAAAACCTTGGGCTCTTGGCAGACAAAGAACGCCGCTTGCTCAAGTCCCAAAATTCTTCTAAATTAATAGTACAAGATTGTATACTAAAGGTTTAAATTAAATTAGCTAGCGAAACTCCACACAATGAGTCGCCATAAAACGAATTAAAACAAAAAAAAAATGATCTTCTTCACGAATCGAGGACTCAGATTTAGTCCGACCGCAGAGATCTGGACAGCTCTGTCCTGGAGGGTGCAATTAGTTGTGCACGACGGGCATGACGATATTTTGTTTTTCATTGGGTCAATGACCGAAGGTAGATCTGTTTTTTTAGTAGCCATGTATGTCCCACTGCGGGGCATAGACCTCCCCCATATCCCCTTCGTGATGCGCATCTCGATCATCTCACGACCACTCTTTCGCCACCTCTTTCTAGGCTGACCTCGGCGGCGCCGTCCATCTTCAGGCACCCATCGGTTTGCGACCATTTTTCTGTTTTATCTTTTTTAAATAACGATACCCATCATATTTATCAAGTCTGCAATTATTACGAATGAACGTAATCAACGATGATGTCGATTGAGAAATCACGACGGAAATAAATAATTTTCTTGCTTTGTTACTTACATAGCAAGAAAATTATTTATTTCCTAATGTACAAATGTTATAACATGATTCAGTTTTGTATGCCATTAACTCATTATGTAACATCCGCAGTTTTTACAGGATATACTAAACAATTATGCAGATTTAGAACGTACAGAGGAAACCTTTATTAAACACTTGTACAGATTAACAAGTACAGATAGTAGCAGCCACGGAGTCTTTATTTTGTGCCCGGTTGATGGCAATAGGCTCACCCCCTATTACAGGGGACTTTAACATAACTGGCGAAATGTGGGTGTACCATAGGTACGCCTGTGCCGTACTCTTGGGGGATTACATACACGCACATAACCTCACGCTTTTAAACACACATTTCAAAGGTACAGTGACTGTTAAGATAGTCTTCCTAAGACAACCGCAACCTCCAACTCTATGAAACCGCTTCCAAGCACGCTACCAAAGGGTGTAAGATGAAAGGTCCGACTTCCGTCCCTCTCTAACTTCCGAGAAGAACTCGTCAAAACAATCATGCACCAGGCCACCTGTGCCTTCGTTATGCGGATGCGCCGAGTGCCAGGCATTCATTACCACCATTAATATGCACTGTGAGGTGTGATGGTCGTTTACATTGCGTTCGTATAAGTTCTTTAATAGCTGATTAGGCGTACCTATAACGGAAAACAATCCGGGTAGTATAATGACTTGAGACAATTACCCAACTCCACGCGGACGAATCCGCAGGCATAAGCTAGCAATTACTGCAAAATGTGAGGGTACTATAAGGTACAGTAACAAGCAATGAAATGAGTAGTTTGAGGTGGAACGATGTGTTCCGACAGAGAACCAAAATTGTCGACATAGCTCACGGAATAAGTAAGCTGAAGTGGCAATGGGCTGGCCATATAGCCCTGGAACCGATGACCGTTGGGGTAGACGTGTTCTTGAGTAGAGACCGGGAATCGGCATGCGTAAGGTGGGACGCCCTCAGGCTCGGTTGAGTGACGATCTTCGCAGGTTGGCTGGGTAGCGACTGGATGTGAGTGGCCGAGAATCGAGTTGAGTAGCGTGCGATCGAAGAGGCCTATGTCCAGCAGTGAACTGTTGTAATCTGATGATCAGAGGTCGGAATTAGGTAGAGTTATTTATGTACTTACACTGATTTCATACAGCAAAAGAATGAAGTGGATATGCCTCATTCCGAGATTAATTTTAAAGAGCAGAAAAATCCCGTGATTTATTAAACAAAAAAAGTTAGTCTTATCTTACCTATCTCTGAGGTTTTTATTATTATTTATTTGTAATATTGTTGGCCACACGGGATTGTATTATAAATCTCGGGAAATCCCGGGACAATCCATATTAATATCAACATTTCGATGCAAGTACATAAATAACTCTACCTAATTCCGACACAATAATCGCAATATCCTAATTCAGCAGATGCTGATGATGATGAATTTAAGGTTGGAATACTATGTTCTTGAAAAGGTAAAACGCTAATCAACACAGTAGGAGAAAATATCTTTTGAATTTTGCTAAGTGTGTACATTTCTGCCTTACCGTTCACGGATTACAGGCGTGATGTTATTTATGTTCATTACTAAGCTGCTCATATCAATCGATTTCCTGTCGCCAAGTACTACCGTCTAAACGTAAACTGTTTACGTTGCGCGCGGTTTTTACTCGCGACGGGACGTGTTAATTTTAGACGCGAGTGTGCGCTTGCGCTTCCGTTCGCCTGATTCACGTTACTGTTAGTATCGAGTTGCAGTAAGTCAGTTACATGTGCGATCGAGTGTTGCATAATGTTCCATGAGGATTTACACGAAAAAATGCAATGTCCATCTGTGGTCCGTAAAATAGAGTTGATGCATTGAAGGCGTGAAAAGAGGACGCTTTATTTGTTAACCTTATCACACACACACACTTCTTACCGAATTCCTGTATTAAAAAGATGTAAATCATACACTTACTGATTGACTCATCAATGCCCAGCCCAAACCTTTAGACCTAAGTTCATTTTAATCGACTTCAAAAAAAGGAGGAGGTTCTCAATTCGCTTGTATTTTTTTTATGTTTGTTACCTCATATCTTCGTCATTTATGAACCAATTTGAAAAAAATATTCTTTTATCTGAAAGGATATACTTTCCGATTGCTGCCATAGAAAATAACTTTACTTTCGGAAGTCGGTGGCAAAAAAGTCAATAAAAAAAAAACTTTTTTGCAAAAAAAAACCGACTTCCAAAAAAAAACACTAAAAAAGTGGAAAATAACTTTACTTTCGGAAGTCGGTGACTATTGTTTGTTTCATTGACTTTTTTGCCACCGACTTCCGAAAGTAAAGTTATTTTCCACTTTTTTAGTGGTTTTTTTTGGAAGTCGGTTTTTTTTGCAAAAAAGTTTTTATTTTACCCTTTTTAGTTATCGTATCACACACAAATCCTTGTCAAGTATCAATTTCGCAATTTCTTTTACTTGGATGACATTTTTTCCAGCTATTTTGATTTCAAAACCAAACTGCTGTACCGATTTTGATGAAATTTCTATGGGACCAATCGGGAAGTAGATCCATTCAGATAAAAGAAGAATTTTTCAAATCGGTTCATAAATGACGGAGATATGAGGTAACAAACACAAAAAAAAAAACATACAACCGAATTGAGAACCTCCTCCTTTTTTTGAAGTCGGTTAACAAACAATAGTCACCAACTTCCGAAAGTAAAGTTATTTTCCACTTTTTTTGTTTTTTTTTTTTTGAAAGTCTGTTATTTTTTAAGATGTAGGTAAGGCATAAGCTTAGATATTTCGGAATAAGGTCGGGATAGGTGACGTAATCGCTGGAAAAAATGTTAATAATGAACAGATTAATTCAAATCAACAGTCTTCTCAATATTCTGTTGGATTTTCGACTTTCGGCACTGAGCCAAACGTTGCAAATCCATCGGCGTGCACAATGTCCCTTGCGGCATTTCACCACCATCGTCGATTCATCAACATTATCATAATTATCCTAAATACTAACCGTATTATAGAAATCTACATAAATAACATAACTCCATTATCGGTTGACCATTATGTGCAACGTTAATTAGTTTGCTGACAATTATTATAATTCGTAGACCAGAGATGGCAAGCCTTAAGAATAAAAATTGGTGGTTTTCGATCGTGCGACTATTGAGCATGAGAACCTGGGTTCAATTCCCGGGACAGGCAAAGTGTTATTGCGTTTTTCCATCAGGATTTTTTTAGTAGCATCCACGGAGTCTGGATTTGTGGCAATGTACTCACCCCTTATTACATGGGACAGACATTAATGGCGCAATGTAGGTGTACTGTTACTCTGTTAGGTACATCTCTGCCTATCCCTTCGGGGATTCCAACCGTGATGTTATGTTATGTAAATCTGAAGCTTAGCTAGAATATGCAAAAAGGGTACTTACTCCTGTCAAAGACCAATATTCATGACTTATTTAGCAATAGATGATAACACTCTATTCCCAAGTGTGACCAACTATTACAAAGAACCTATGCCAATGCGTGCTCTGTATTAGTAATGTTCCTTATATGCATAACAAAGGCAGTCTCCATATTAATTATAAAGTTGCATAATTCTTTTCAATACACTTCCTCGAAAACTGGCCCTTATCGTGCTTACGATTAGGTTTAACATGCTATGGATTTCACCCTCATGGTTTTCTTCTTATATTCCCGCATTATAGTGCGGAAATAAAAATTCCACAGCCAGGTGGTGAGGCGGCTCGCGCCCGCACGCATTTTTATTTTTCATTTTGTTTTCTATTCCATTGAATCAATTTGGACTTTATTTGGACTAAAAACTAAAACCAAAAAACTAAAAGTGTTTTGAAAAACGTCGTTTGATACACGCGGGTATTTGTTACTGCAGTTCTCGGCTCCATAACACCCTCGCCTGCGGCTCGTGTGTGTATTTCGCCTCGGCCGCAATAGCAAACTTTCCCCACTTATATCAAAATGTACTATTAATGTTATGTGGGAATTAAAAACTCTGCAGGGTAATTGCGTAACACACCTTCAATGGCAATGCCTTTCAATTTGACAATACATCAACATTCACTGCGGTATTTACATATGTACGTGGTTAAGCAAACGATTTTTGCAAACATATGAAGCAAATGATTGGGGACTTTCTTTTGGCATTTGGAATTTGCATGTGGCTGAGATAAAAATGCTAAGGGGGAAATGAGTACATAAGAGGAAGTCTGAAAGTGGCGCCAGTGACGGAAAAGTTGTGTGGGTAATCGGTTGTCGTGGTACGGGCATGTGATGCGGAGGTATGAGGAAAATGCCGTGAGGAGAGTTTTGAGTATGAATGTGGATGGGTATAAGAGTAGAGGAAGACCAAAGAAACGATGGATGGACTGTGTGAAGGATGGTATGTCTAGAAAGGAGGTGTCTGATGAGATGAAAAGATAGTAAAGCAGACATGCTGCGCCGACCCGAAATAAATCTTTCGGCTTGTGAATGAAAGTAAGTTATACGATAGCTATGGAATGCTGGTTTGATGTAAAGATGTCATTGATGCCATTAATCGTGGCTTAGACAGAACTAGTATCAATTTGTGTAGTCTGAATAACTACATTTTTATGAATTGAGAACTTGAAGTTGAGAAACTATTGAACTCTACTTTAGCAGTATCGGTAATTTTAGAGATTCCTTCGAAATTTTATGCTAAAGAGAAGTTTGACAAATTATGCAATCAGTAATGGCTCATTTACATTAGGTCGTTTGACCGATTCGGTTGCAGCCCGTATTCGGTGACGGACTAGTGTAAACGGATTTACACTAGACAGTGTCATTCGATTAATCAATTCGGTTAAACCGAATGCGTTCCGAATTAATGTAAAAGCGTCATAACCGTGTGGCTTAAATAACATGACTTGTCAAACGTTGTTACGTTTGACAAGTCATGTTATTTAAGCCATTTAAATTAAATTTCGGATGGTTCATAGTTCTGTGTGTTCACAGAACTATGAACCATCCGAAATTTAATTTAAAAGCAAATTAACGCAAACAAAAAGCGAACCAAGCAAAAATGAAGGAGCCAAAACCTTTTTGTAATAACATATTCTTATTTAGTAATACGAATCAAGTTACTGGCGAGACAACCATTTTGGTAGTCGTATTATTGAAATCCGATTCAGTTTTTATCATGTCCAAAGCATTGTCGTTTTAGCTACGGACCGACCTGAGATACAAAGATTAAACTGAGGCTTCCGGCAGATGGTCTTGGCATAGCATTCTGAGAATACAATACCATCATCTACCTAGCCTTTTCCCAACTATCTTGGGGTCGGCTTCCAGTCTAACCAGATGCAGCTGAATACCAGTATTTTACACGGGGCGACTGCCTATCTGACCTCCACAACCCAGTTAGTACTCGGTAATACGATATCCCTTGGTGAGGTTGGTTGTCAGACAGGTAGTCAGAGGCCCGTAGCCTCTGACTACCTGTAACGAATGTCAAAGATCTACAAATGACGGCTTAATGTGATTTCCGAGGCACGGAGGAAACTCGGTAAGTAATGGGCGGTCACCCATCCACGGATCAACCTAGGTAAGCGGCTTAACCTGAAGATCGACCAGAGCGGCTGTTATTATTTAGCCACGAGCTCTTTATTTAGTGAGCTTATCATTTAACCAGAAAAGGTGTGCGCTTCGGTAATCTCCTTGTTTTTGAATAAGCGCGTACCTACATACATACGTCGCGACTCGCACTATTGAGTAACTGCGAAGACAGGCGATGATTACCGAACCCCATACTTTTCCTGAGAGATCTGTACGTTTACTTTGATTCTTCTTCACTCATTTCGGTGCTATCATACTCTTGTCTTGGGAAACGAACCCAGGATTACTTACATCATTTGGAAATAGTAAAATTTACATGCCGTGAGAAACACTTCAAGAAAAAAATAACCGACTTCCAAAAAAAATCACAAAGAAGTGGAAAATAACTTTACTTTCGGAAGTCGGTGACTATTGTTTGTTTCATTGACTTTTTTGGCACTGACTTCGGAAAGTAAAGTTATTTTCCACTTTTTTTTTGTGTTTTATTTGGAAGTCGGTTATTTTTTTGCAAAAACGTTTTTATTTTACCCTTTTTAGTTATAGGATCACACACAAATCCTTGTCAAGTATCAATTTCGCAATTTCTTTTATTTGGATGACATATTTTTTCCAGCTATTTTGATTTAAAAACCAAACTGCTGAACCGATTTTGATGAAATTTCTATGGGACCAATCGGAAAGTAAATCCATTCAGATAAAAGAAGAATTTTTCAAATCGGTTCATAAATGACGAAGATATGAGGTGATAAAGGCAGGAAAAAAGAAAACGAATTGAGAACCTCCTCCTTTTTGAAGTCGGTTAAAAATCACATTGAGGCATAATCGTCCATCTATTCATTATTTGTAGGTACAGTAGTCCTTACGTCAGTGGCTACAAAACCAGTATAAGCTGGCCTCGTGTTCTGTTGAAACTTCGTACCACGCTAGGCCAGCTCGGTCAGTGTTAACAATCGCGTGCGGCCAGCTGTAGCTATGAATCAGGGCAATCAGACCATGGTCTGCCATCCAGAAATCGTCAATAATCCAACTCAAGTAGCTATGGACGATTCCGAGATGTTTTAACAATCGAAAGAATCGGAGTCGTTAAAATAAACCATCGAATCAACCATCGACTCGCCGTTCTACAAAACAATCGAGATGTTTTTCGATTGTTTCGAGTCAGCGGAATCGACCGTTAGTTTTCGATTGGTCGAATCAGTCACTCTCACTCACCGAGTCTCACTCGATCACCGGAGTCAGTCCACAGATTACTAATATGTAGCAAGCAGGAGAATGAACGCGCCATGCGCCAGTCGCAATCATACAGACCGAGTCGGAATCGAGTCCAAGTCGAAACAATCGAAAACCATCGGGATGTTCGAACAATCGAAACAATCGAATAAAACCTCTCGCCATCGCGCATCGCTAAACTCAAGTGAATGTCCTAATTTTAGCGTCAAACTTGATTTCTTTAAATCATCATCACCATAACATCACGCCTGTAACCCTTAAAGAGTTAGGCAGAGGTGCACCTAATAGAACACCCACATGTCACCGGTTATGTTTAAGTCCCATGTAAAAGAGGGCTAACCTGTTACCATTCAGACTTCGTGGCTGCTACTGAGAAATTTCTGATGGAAGAACCCAGCAACAGTTAGCCCGACCCGGGAATCGAACCCGGGGCCTCATGGTCAGCAGTGGCACTTGCGACCACTAGACTAACAAGACAGTCAAGTCAGTCAGTCGAGTTATTTCTTTTAATTTCAAATAATATTGGTTTTTACCAAGAAAACACGCTAATGGTGCTCTTATCACGAGTCTAAGAACTTTATCGATATGTCCTTGGCGACTTCTGTCTTATCGGGCTCACCCAAAACGGACTTATGGATACGATAAAAATTACAGGTAAACGTTTACATAAGGGCTGCACTATCTAAGTCAACATTTTTTATCGATATTCGTTTATTACTTACTGCACCTAAACAGTCATTATAAATATTGACTTTTTATGAAGAGCTGATAATATATGAACAGAAAATATTGATATATTTTTTCGGTTTGAAGATGTTTTGACTTTGGTTCGAGAAAAGAAACGGGGAAACCACACACCCTGCTACGATACATAGTACTCCTTTTTAACCGACTTCAAAAAAGGAGGAGGTTCTCAAATCGGTTGTATTTTTTTTGTATTTTTGTTTTTTGTTTTTATTACCTCATATCTTCGTCATTTATGAACGGATTTGAAAAATTCTTTTATCTGAAAGGATACACTTCTCCATTGGTCCCATAAAAATTTCATCAAAATCGGTTCAGTAGTTTGGTTTTTAAATCAAAAAAGCTGGAAAAAATATGTCATCCAAGTAAAAGAAATTGCGAAATTGATACTTGAAAAGGATTTGTTTGTGGATACGATAACTAAAAAGGGTAAAATAAAAACTTTTTTGCAAAAAAAAATAACCGACTTCCAAAAAAAACATTAATAAAAGTGGAAAATAACTTTACTTTCGGAAATCAGTACCAAAAAAGTCAGTCAATGAAATAAACAATAGCCACCGACTTCCGAAAGTAAAGTTATTTTCCACTTTCTTAAATGTTTTTTTTGGAAGTCGGTTATTCTTTTTGTCTAGTCCATGTTCATACATCTGATCACACTTAGTTTAAACCAAGAACACTATAAACTCTAATCATAATTGAATTTCAGTGAAAGTCAGAGCGTAGGTTTTGGTAATAAACGAAAATTACATCAATAAAGGTGAATTGTCTGGTGATTCATCTGACTTACGTCGCAAGAAGCCATAACATGAATCAAACGCCTTTCTTAGCGATGATTTATAACATGTGTAAATTCAAAATAAACAGCATTTTGTACAGCAAAAAGTAAACTTGGTTTTACATTGTTGTTCTTGTGAATAAGCTCTTTCGAAATACTCTTACACAAAAATATCTGAAGATCGAAGATTATTTTAGGTATGTACTTTCCAAAATACGTACCCAATCACTACGTAGTATAAAACAAAGTCGCTTCCCGCTGTCTGTCCCTATGTATGCTTAGATCTTTAAAACTACGCAACGGATTTTGATGCGTTTTTTTTTATAGATAGAGTGATTCAAGAGGAACGTTTATTTATGTTTAATACATGCATATTATAGTAGAGAAAACACTAGTTTCTAGTTCTACATTGCACCCGTGCGAAGCCGGGGCGGTTGCTAGTAATAATAACTATAAACGCAAAAGTTACTCTTAGTCTGTTTGTCTCCGGATGCAGCTGAATACCAGTATTTTACATGGAGCGACTGCCTGTCTGACCTCCACAACCCAGTTAGTACTGGGTAATACGATAGCCCTTGCTAAGAATGGTTGTCAGACTTTTGGGCCACTGACTTCCTATAACGACTGTCAAAGATCTACAATTGAAAGCCAGGACCAAGCTTTCCGAAGCACGGAGGAAACTCGGTATAAATGGATGGTCACCCATGTACAGACCTACATTGGCAAGCGCGCCTTAACGGCTGTTATTATTTAGCCATTATTTTGTATTATATTGTATACCTATAATTCTAAAATACATGGACTAAATTGTGAAAATATCTTCGAAAATAGATAGGTATCTTAAGCAATGATGCCAGTTGATCCAAGAAAAGTTAATTATGTCTGCATGTAGGCACTTGAACCCATCGTAACTTTGAATTACCATCGAGGCGCCACGCTTACGACTTGAATTATCTATACATTTAATAAATCTGTAGTATATAAATATATTTGCATATTTCATAGGTATGGCTATCCTTGTTCGATTGTAAGGGTGAGGCCGAACAATCGTAATTAAGTATGTTTTGTGCTTAGCGTTTTTTGAGCCGCGTAATTTACGCTACATTCGGTTTCATACAAGTCTGGCCCTAGTGTCTCACGGCGACGCAAAATGAGCCCAGACTTTATATGAAACCGAATTACGCGACCCACAACTAGTGTTGCCAGGTCCGATTTGTTGTAAATCGGTACATGAGGTCAAAAAAATCGGGATTTAGGGTTGCAGATCGGGACAGTAAACAAAAAAAAAGCAAGGTGTTTTAAGTCTATTTAATCTTACATAACAAGTAATCAGTCTTGCTAGACTAGTAGAAATTATAAAATAAAATCGTACTTTAAATGTAATTGACGCACTTCAGAAGAATAAATTACCTAAGTATTAATGTAAATTATTTGTTTTTATTAAAATTATCTTTTTATTGGAATTTGCCACCTTGTTTTTTATAACATAGTTATAAAATTCATTGCATATCATAATAAAGTTGGTTTTAATTTGAATTTCTGCTTTCACATGCTCGAGTGTCAAACGGTTTCGCCTATCAGACCAAATTTTGATTAATCGGGACATTTAGCGTCCCGTTCAGGTACAAATCGGGACGCGTCCCCAGACCCCTGAAAATCGGGACGTCCCGCGCAAATCGGGACACCTGGCAACACTACCCACAACTCACTAATCTTAGCTCACTTAAAATAATTCTCCGTTTCCCAAACCCAGTGCTGAATTGTTGAATTTTGGAGATGTTTATTACATAAGGATCACAATTGACCGACTTCTAAAAACGGAGGTGGTTGGTTCTGTATTCCACCAGCATCTTTTTTATGTATGTTCACCGATTTCTCCGTGATTACTGGTTCATTTGGTAGAAGCTCGCGCGGCGGTCCCATATAAATTGTATTAACTTTGCTTTGGTACTTAATGAGTTGTCTTCTACTTATAATATGCATTTTTTCATTATGTGCTAATAACTTCCAATTACTATGTACAATTGATACATGCAAAAGGATATGTGCGAGATACTTACCACAACTAAAAAGGGTAAAAAAAAAACTTATTTGCAAAAAAAAAATTACAGACTTCCAAAAAACAAACACTAAAAAGTGGAAAATAAATTTACTTTCGGAATTTGGTGGCAAAAATAGTCAATGAAATACACAAAAGTCACTGACTTCCCAAACTAAGTAAGTTTTTGGCATTATAATTTTGATATCGTACGTTACTTTATGTTTAAACCCTGGATATTTATGTTGTATAAAAAATATTAAATACACACGTAGACAAAATCACGGGCAACAACTAGTTCAAAATATAACGGCCAATAAATTGAAGTTAACAACAATTCAAGCGCAAACGAATACGAGGCGAGCCCTAAACATCTGTATAAAAGAAATGTAAAGAAATATTTCCATTGAACCTTGTTATAGAACCCTAGGGGGCTCTCTATTGTATTGAGGGTGCTCGTGGCTTCCCAATCGTGAATTATGACCCGTTAAACACGCCTTAATGGACCCAGGTTAACTTTTTCAATTAATTCTCTAATTTAAAGTGAATTTTGTAATTGAATTCACGGTATCTTTGATAAAAAAGTGAGTTTGGAAAAAATTTGGCCGTATTTAGTTGGGCTTTGTATTTTCTTTTCTTAATGTAGGGTGAGAGGCAAACATGTTGAAACTAACCATATACGTCATAATATATAAATTATTACATTTAAAAACGAATAAATAAGCTACAATCAGTAACTAATAATAAACAATAGGACATCAAAAATCTCTAACAGCAACCATAGAGTATTTATATAGTCTTTGATGGCAACGCTTACCCTCTGGCCAAGGTAAAAGCCAGCCCTTGGGCCACGGGAAGGGTCAACTAGACGGTTGATCTTCGAAATAGTAGGTAAGTTCTTATTTTCCTTGTAGAAAAAAGTACTATTTTGCATGAAGTGTTTTTCTTATTAGTGTTAACACGAATAATGAAATTAGCAGAATCCTTTATATTATTAACTCTTGCCCGCGGCTTCGGCTCATGGGTAGGTCGTAAAAAACATACATAGCTTCACCATAATGTCTAACAACAGCGCTCTCGGTTCTGTCAATGTCACTGAAGCGCCAAAATAACCATGCGAGTCTGTATCTTCTTCTTATAATAAAATTAACTTTTTATTTAATTATTTTATACTTGCCGTCTTGACTCCAAAGAGACAACCAAATCTGTTTCCGACACCCATCACACACAGTAAATGCCTTCAGATAACTTACTAGTAAACAAAAAACAGTGTTGCCAAGAAAAATAATCAATTGATTCTCATCTGTGTGACTGTGTGTGTCTGTTGCATAACGTACAGCGCTGTTGTTCTGGTCAGGGTTGCCAGCAAATGAGTACGCAAGGTCATACTCACTTCCTTTTTATCTCACCGTTATGGAGACTGTAGTATTTTTTTTTATTATTCAATTGTACGGAAACGTAAGAATCGTTTGTCTATGTCATATTGTTGGCATTGTTCTCGTTCGAAATTGTTCATGACGATACTTTGTCTACACTAATATTGTGAAGAGGTAAAGTTTGTGAGTAAGGATGTAGGGTTAATCTTCGCAACTACTGATCCGATTCTGGTTTTTTTTTCACTATGGGTTTTACAAGTTAAATACTGGTATGCAGCAGAATCCAGTTAGACTGAAGCGGACCGCAACAAAGTTGGGAAAAGTCTAGACAGATTTTAATAACACATAGGTATATGAAAAATCCGTTAAACTAACATCCGCCAAGCCGCTAAGCTGAAGTGGGACTGGCCTGGCCGTGTCTGCCGTATGCCCGACGAGCTGTGACCAAAATAACCACGATGTGGAGCCCTGACACAGCCAGAAAGCCAGAAGGCGACGCGGTAGACCTCGCAGGAGATGGCGGGACGAGCTGGACAGAACCAACGACCAGTGGTCCACATTAGCCCTGGATCGAAGAATTTGGAAGACACGGGGAGAGGCCTTTGCCCTGCAGTGGGATGATACAGGCGAACAGTAACAGTAACTTCCGCCAGTCGCTTCACTCACGAAATGTAATCTTTTTACCCAATATCTTTATAAATTAAAGCCTATATGTTCATCTGATGTATAAGCTATCTTAGTGTAAAGTTCCATCCAAATCTGTCCAGCCGATTTAGCGTGAAGGAGTAACACACATACAAACCATCGCAATTATCTTGTATAGCAAAGATTCAGGAACTCAAGCGCAGGCAATTGTTTCTCACGCGCATATCGAGGTCGAACGATTATATAAATAAATAGAGTGACGAATTTGTTTATCTTACGTAACAACTTACTAGACTACTTACTTTCCTAGATTTAACTTGACTTTCCGACCTGACGCAACCAAAAAATTCACAGAATATTCTCAAATTGAAGATTTTTAGGAATACATATAAATAACAAAACACATAAGTAGTTGAGAAAAGGCAATCAAATTATGAACATTAATTTTATTGCCACCAACCAGTTGGCTCTTACGAAATCGTAGACTAAGAAGTGTTTGCGTTGTCTTATCGTATTATATTAGATACGACATCGATTGCTGAATTTCCTTGAAACCAAATCACTTTATCTCCTTGAAACCTTAATCTTAATCTCTAATGGATGCACTATCCATGCAATGTAACGTTCTTTGATCATACACTAATTCAATTCTGTTTGATTCTTTTCATTACAATTATCCGTTACCTACAGTTTAATTCAAACGGAATACCATTCAGTATTCATCTAGTTTCGCTCGAATAGAAACACCTGGCAGTAATTAAGTACCTTCTATTTATCTAGCTTTTTATAGCTAGTCTGTATAAATCCAAGTCAAGCTTAGGTGACCATCCATTTATACCGAGTTTCCTCCGTGCCTCGGGCGAGCACGTTAAGCCGTTGGTCCTGGCTGTCATTTATAGATCTTAAGTAAAAGTACCTACGTATCGTCTTGTAAGAAACCATACAGCTGAGACACTGAGTTAAGTAATAAAAAACAAATTAAGTCGGTTCCTGCAGCTCTATGTAATTCGTCTAACCGTTTATACGGGGTGGAAGGGACACCGACGCGAATACGGAAACCACATACTCAGTACATCATTCTGAACCCCCCACATAGAAATTTTTCGTCGGTTATCAAAAATAAATAATCTGCTGTTTCCTACAAACGTGTAAAACCCACTGTCAAACTGTATGGAACAGCTGTTTTTTTTTAACCGACTTCAAAAAAAGGGGGAGGTTCTCAATTCGGTTGTACGTTTTTTTTTGTTTGTTACCTCATATATTCGTCATTTATGAACCGATTTCAAAAATTCTTCTTTTATCTGAATGGATCTACTTCCCGATTGATCCCATAGAAATTTCATAGAAATCCGTTCAGCCAAAACCAAACTGGTTTTGAAATCAAAATAGCTGGAAAAAATATGTCATCCAAGTAAAAGAAATTGCGAATTGATACTTGACAAGGATTTGTGTGTGATGCGATAACTAAAAAGGGTAAAATTTTTTTTTTTTTGCAAAAAAAAAACCGATTTCCAACAAAAACACTAAAAAAGTGGAAAATAACTTTACTTTCGGAAGTCGGTGGCAAAAAAGTCAATGAAACAAACAATAGTCACCGACTTCCGAAAGTAAAGTTATTTTCCACTTTTTTAGTGTTTTTTTTTTGGAAGTCGGTTTTTTTTTATAACCGATGAAAATTTTCTATGTGGGGGGTTCTGAATGATGTACTGAGGATGTAGTTACCGTTTTCGCGTCACTGTCCCTTCCACCCCATATTCACGAATAAAGAAAATACCTAGTGAAAGACGATATTAACAAAAGGATAATACAATATCAGTTAAAATGAAAGGAACCTTCTGATAAAGCCACTTGAATAAAATGATGCAGCGACTCACAAATGTAGGTTATCATATTTGCGTATACAAATGAATGTACTGTAGCTAATAATAAGTTGTAATTAGCACAATAACTTTTAATTAGGTAACTGATTAGTGTATTCTATTGCAATCTGCGTCGGTGTTCCCGTGTTCATATGACCCCAATCTACTTAAGTCGTGAGTTAATAGGCTTCTTTTGGGCTAGCTCGTTCCATCGTCACCTTCATCTCTGTTCTCAGGACAAGATTGAGGTCAAGAGTTAGCCCATCTAATATAAAAAAGGCAAACTGTAAAGTGAGAGTCCTTTTCTTTTCCGGATGGGAAATCATCAAATGACTTCTCCCGCTCTGGGCTGAGCGGGAGGGAGTGTCAGACTTTTACCGACTAAAACCCACCCATGTTCCTTCATCGCCCTATGTGTTCCGGGGCCGCGGTATCTCTTTCGAACAACCCGCAGCACCCGGCAGGCATCGGCCCTTGCGGGCCCCTTTCCTATGCTGACATCTCTTTGAGGCGCGCGTGGAACACGAACGCGCCGTCGACACGGCCGCGGCCTGTCGCTGTCGTCCTAAGACGGAGGGACGGCGAGCTAGCCCATAGCTCACCGTCCACAGGCCCGCGAAAGTGAGAGTCCTTAGAGGAAAAGTGACTATCAGTGTTAACGATTATATAAAAGACAAAAATGTGTTTTATTGATATTAAGATTAAGTTAAGTTAATTTTAAGTCACATAAGCCACTGGTTGTTGAAACTTGTTGTATAATACATAAGTACATAACACTGCAGTGTCAATGAACAAATGGAATGTTGCCATAAATTGTAAAAAACATCTAATACAGGAGCTTAACTAAAGTTAAATTCACCGATTCCTCGCAAAACTTAGCAATCAGTATCAAAGATAATTATGATGCATTTTAATCATCTTCGTTTCTCATTTGTTTTTAGATTCGTTTTGCTTTATATTGATAATGGGTTAATTTGTTAGTAAGATGAGTGATTTTAAACACCTGTTTAGGCTATGGTAGGTACTAGTTTAAGACAGTGGCCTAACTAAAGTACAACTTACATTTTTACGCTTGCACTATTTAATATTAACGTTGCTGCAATTTTTGTAAATCCAGTAAACTGACCTCTTATTGTATCAAAAGTCGATATTATGTGTGTTGTTTGTTTATGATTAAGTTGTGTATGTGGGTTATTCATTGAGCAAGGTCGCCGTCTGGTTGTTGGAATGTTTAATATTTTTTGGTTTGAGATATTAAAATGTATTAAGGTCACTGGCCTAGAAGTAAAAGTGGCTTATAACTTCACACAATGATCACTGTAAGTTGTACCTCTGCTTTCGATTTAAACACACCTATCTCATATCGGTACACTTGGATAAGTACTTAACAGACAAGTGTTAAACGCACAACACAATTATAACTACTCACAATATCTAAATATAGTGCAAATGATCCAATTAATTAAATTACTCACCATCATCATTGAAGTATGCATATTCTGTATTCAACACCTCGCTTGTTCCATATCGACACGGGAATCAAACCCGGCACCATTCGCCGCTTACATCATACGCGCCAAAATAAATTCCCGCCGAAAAAACACACGTCAATCAACAAACACAAGGTTAAACACCAACTAACCAACACAGAAATTAAAACAATAGATTAACGCGGTAAAGAAATTAAAAACATTGAACTGTTTAAAAGTCACTGTGATCACGTTTCAGGTTGTAATTCATAAATAAATGGAGTCACTAATAAAAATAAAACACGGTAAAGTTTGTAAATACGTAATTTGTGAACGAAAAAACTGAGTAACAAACGGCACAACCACCTCGATTCACGACACTGCACTGACTAAGGCGCGTGCCAACGTAGCCTGCGAGCGGCCTACCTGATATCTCTAGCGCATTCCCTCACAGCCAAAACCTTGGCGTAAGAAAGAGACAGCCATACAAACACACGCTGCCCCCACGAAATTGCATTTCGGTGCACTTGCATTTCTGTGTTTGACGGAGTTAACTTGGAGTTAGCCGGGTAATTCGGTAGTCAATGCTGTTAGAGCACTGTCACATTGAGTGGCCCCGACGCAAAAAGAGGGATGTTATAAGTTTTTAGGATCAGCATCAAACATGGTAGAGATTGTTTTCGGTCCGGCACTCTTTTACTAAGTTTCTGTAGGTATGCTTAAATCATTGTGCTTGTGTGATCTCAGTGGGGAATTTAGTTATCTCTCTGTAAATAGGCAATCGAATTGTAAACAGTTTTTGAGGAACAAAAACTAATATGTAATTCCTTTTTAAAACCCTTCCTAGAAAACTGGCTCTTATCGCACTGCGATTAGGTTCAACATGCAATGTATTACACACTCGTTTTTATTTTTTATTTATCTGCACTAGTGCGGAAATAAAAAAATCCACAGCGAGGTGGCGCGCCACCACCGTGGGCAGGTTTTTTTGTTTGTTTTTTTTTCAATACTTAAACAAAAGTCCTGATTGGTTCAATTCCTATAGTCGGCGGTGGTTGTTTTTTTTTTCTATCTCGACAAATAGATATATGAGATATGCGCCTCAACAGCGTAAACATTTTTTGAATATTTAAATTGTGTTTATAAAAAAATATCCTAAATAAACATCATTATTTAAAAAAAAAAACAGATTTTTTTTTCAGCCTAATATGAAAAAAAGATTGTTTTTTTTTCATATTAGGCTGTTTAGAGGCTTCATACCTTTGCTTCTCCTTCAACCTGCGAAAGCAAAGTGCGGAAAAAAGCAAATCATAGTTTCCTAATAATTCAGGACAAAAACACTTTTCGTTCTATTGTTTTATTTCTTCGAAAGTGTATTGAAATATAATACGTCGTTTGATACACGTGGGCATTGTTACTGCAGTTCTCGGCTCCATAAAAAAAGTCCCCACTTGTATCAAAATGTACTATTTTAACACCAGCGAAAGTGTGAAAAGAGCAGAGAAGATAAGAAATTACATGTACAGCTATGTTGGTAGGTAATAGTTTCTTGCCTATTATAAAAACATTTTATTTTGCCAATTAGCCAAAATAAGCAACTACGCAAGTCTCATCACAGAACAAGCACATTTTAAATTTAAAAAAGTTGGAAGCAGGCGGGACCCATATGAGTTTGAAAATATAAAAATGGAATTGCTCCCGACTGCTTCCAAAAATGTGCTTGTTCTTAGCTTTATAGTGTTTTTGTTTTAAACTTAATTTTTTTACCGCTGTCGGATATTTTAATTTTTTTTATTACTTTTTTTTTTATTTCCAGCTTATTAGTTAACAATTAATGTGAAAGATTTTGCAGACGATTAGCCAAATAAATTTTTACCGCCTTCACCGCGTGGAGGTACTGCTAGCTTATGCTGTGTTCTGATTCAAAATTTATACCCAGTGTCACTTTCACAATTAATACGAATCTAACGACACCTTTGAAGCTAAAATCCATCGAGCCGTTCAGGCTGCAGAGCGTGCCAAACATTTGAATCTGGCGCTGAAAATCCGCCATTTTGTTTTTTATTTTGCTATACCCAGTGTCACTCTCACAGTAAATACGAATCTATCGACACCTCTCAAACTAAAATCCATCGAGCCGTTCAGGCCGCAGAGCGTGCCAAACAATTATACATACATACATACTCTCGAAAAACATAACCCTCCTTCTGGCGCAGTTGGGTAAAAAGGCCCGCTTCTTCTTCTTCATGGATCGATGATCCCTTTAGATGAGTTTCGACCAGGATTCCGCCCCTTCAACGACGTTATCAGTGGCTTCGAACAGATCCCTCAAGGTGCAGGTAGAGTCAGGCCCATCTTTTCCCTGGGTAAACTTCATAATATAACAGGGACTGCCAAAAGAAAACTTAACTTACACCAGGGGTTTCTAACAAGTCCGTCGTCTAAGCAAATAGGCCCGAGTTTGTGAAGCGTGGTGTTTCCACGCGCCTCTCACATAGAATGACAGGGCGAGGAGCAGCTCACTCCCCCCCTTTACCTGAGACGAGGTTTGCAGCAAGCAAACCGTCACTACAGGGTTGATTGTGAAGAATACAATTGAGTACGTACCTGCACCCCAGCCAGAAGTGACGAGGAGGAACACCATGTGGTTTTAGTCAGTAGGCGTCTGATAGACCCATCACATCCATTGAGAATTTCCACACGTAAAAAAAGAGAGTTTCCAAAATTCTCGAACTTAGGAGTATTCGATGATTTCTTTTCGCTCGTTTTTGCATCCTTCATTCTTATAATTCTCTTGCTTTTCTGCATTAGTCAATAGATAGATATAAGGTACGTATATTTTGAATGAACAGTCAAAAGAAAACCTAACGTAGCCGAAGCGGTTTGCTAATGAATTCGAGCACACTTGGTTCGCTTTTGCATCTTATATGTGCCCTTATTCCTAAAGTTCCCATCCCGAAGGCCTACAATAATTTGAAGACTGTCCTGGGTGGAGTTGCACAAAGAGTAGGACAGTACACGGGAGAATGTTGTGAGGATCCACAGTCAGACTTTGCCCCCCTCCCGGACTAAGTTGTACCTGCAGCGGCCCACCTGGCATCGAAGTCGTCCAGATGGATCATAGAGTTGAAGGCCCGCTGTGAGCTTTTGTGTAGGATCAACATAACCAGCTGTAAGAGAATACTTGCACCACAAATCACTAAATTTATTTAGTAGTATTCTCTAGAACCGGGGAAACTCGGTTCTTACTATTTCAGTTATGTTTCAATTTTGGTATTTTACTAGAACGACTGCGACCTGTGCAAGCGTTGTTTAACCTTTGATAGACCAGTAAGGTTTCCGAGCCCCAGAATGTCTGTGCGGTTCATGAAATTCAAACAAAAGTTGATCAATACACAAAGCATAGAATGTAAACAAACTCATCGATGCGATACCGGTAAGGAAATTGAATCTGCCATTCCCAAATATTGCGCGTTTAAATTCTAGGAACGTACGTTAGTTATGACACCTTGGATCGGCTGGTCCATCCAAAACTTCTAGACCCACGTTTACTCAACCACTGTTTGTTAACCGAAGTTCATTTGATGCTGGTCGATCAGTTAGATCAATGGTTCTCTTTATTTTTCTACGGATGCTTTGATAACGTTTTGATTGCTTATGTATTCCCTTAGATCTTTGAATTCTTCGCGGAGTTAAAATAAGCTATTATTTGTACACTTGAAGAAGTTAATCTGTGAGTGTAGCGAATCTGCCATAATTCAATTATTGGTTGCTTTGGATCCTCTTCGGACGACGAGTAATTGAAAAATGCTTACGAAGCAAAATTACCTAGGTATGTATTTCCCTAGAGAATGGATATGCCTTTATAATAGTTTGAGGTAGGCGTACTATCCACTTCTGTATGAATAGTTGAGGAGACCATATATAAACAGTTACAAACGCATGAACTTATGTGATGCTCTGCTTATTTTTTATCTTTGGTGGAATCAAAACTACTGACATTATTTTGTAAGTATTTTTGTAGTACGTTACATACAGGGTGGCGCCGACAATACAACAATAAATTAATCTGCGTATACCTTATGACGTTCTCAGTCTGCATATAAAAAAACAATCGAATATATCCAGTAGTTTAGTCACAGTACATTATTTTTCATTTTCAGCATTTTCTACATGATGTAGATTATTAGGCTAGCACCGACAGGTTAACGACCCTAACATCGGTATTAACACTAAACACATGTTGCCAACTCGCTACTTCAAAAACCTTCGGCAAATTCGTTCCTTAAATTTCATTTCTAGATGTGAATTAGTTCAAGATATACATAAGATTAGTAAACCAATCATTATAAATGGTGTTCTATTTTTTTCACAGTTTTATGCTATTTCGTTTGTTAGGAAAAAAAAAATCGATGTTAGGATTTCTTTTGATAGTTTAAAAATATTCCTATGAACTAGTATGACCAGTGTTTTCATTTATTGTCGTATTGTCGGCACCACCTTGTATATGAATTACAACAATACGATTTATAAACAGAGCTCGTACTTTGGGGGGGGCCGTAATTTCTCTTGTCCCTACCTCAATTAATGTTCGGTACCTAAATACTGTATATTTTTCTGCCATTCATTCACTTGAATTCACTTCCTTTCCTGCAATAAATATCAACTAACACTAATCTATAACGGGTGTAGGTACCTACAATAGGGTGGGGCGGACTGCGGCGTCAATGTAATAGTAGATTATGCACCAAGGGGATAAAGCAGTATCTTACGTCACGGACACTATTTTGAATCCCGAATTCAACGAGGAATTGTAGGGCTCTTGAGCGGAGCGAGGAAGCTTTGAGTTAACTCCTGAGCGAAGCGAAGGATTTAAGACTAGAATCCTGAGAGAAATGAGGGATTTACGCTAGCGCAAGACGAAGACACCTTTATCCCCAAGGAGCATACTCTACTTTTCACACCTACGCGAGGAGATAAAAAACCAATTCAACTTTAGAAATAATTATGGCGTTGTGTACCAATATTCTACCGTGGGGGTACGCACTTAAACGCAAACACACTCAGATGGTCAAAACCTTTCCATGCCCGTTCTCCTAAACATACACACACACACATACATACATACAAACATACACACGCACAAACACTACACTGTTACACCCTTCCACTTAATAATGTTATCGTGTTTACTGACGTTTTTTTTAATTATGCATGTCCACCAATTTATGAATTTTATGATTGTTATTATTGTTTTTACATTATTTATATTTCTGGATAATTTATTATTACTATTGAATCATAATTCTTACTTGTCTTGCTGTGCTGTGCCACACGGAACATTCGATTATTCAATCTGCCTTTACTGCATATATTGGGCGACCAAGATACAGGCTGTGCCTAGTTTGGGCCACGGCTACTTCTACTTTTGAATTATTTTATTTTGCCCTTTGTATACTATTGTTTTTCTGTTGGGATGTTACCTAACTTGTGTGTATCAATAAATTTAATTTAATTTAATATTAGAATTTTCAGTGATTGATATGGCCTCGGATGATTAAATAAGAGGGGATAATGATGGGACGTTTTTAATATGTATTAGTTTATTTTATTTATTTTTTTGTTAGCCTGTCATGTTGTTGCTGGGCAAAGGCCTCCCCTTTCTTCTTCCAAACCTCTCTGTCTTGTGCGAAATCTGGCCATGTTCGCCCCTCAAACAAGATCAGATTATTGTATAAAATTATTTTGTGTATTTTTATATGGGCCACAGTTGCCTGATAATAAAATGATTATTATTAAATCGGTTTCTTGTGGCACCACATATTAGCGCCATCTAGGTTATGTGTGTTGAAATTAGTTTAGCGACGGGCAGTGGCACTATGCGAGTCCGGGCGAATAATATTGATCGTCACATCAGCGCCATCTAGGCCTTCTTTACGTGATAAATTCAGCTTGGCAGTGCTACATTATCCGACTGCGGACTGCGATTTTTAATCAATAAAATTTATCATGTTTATTTACATTTCGGAGGTCTTGTTGTGAATGAACTTTTCCTTTTTTCGGAAAAATGATGTCCGTGTTCGTCTGTTTGGTTTTTTTCGGTGAAGAGGTTGCGTGCGATGTTTGATGGTATTGTGCAATAATATTTTGCTGTTCTATTGTTTGTGATTTTAATGCACTATTTTCTAGTGGTAAAATGCAAAGAGCTAGACTTATAGAGCGGGCATTGGGAATATTGTCATGTTCTGGTCTGAGCTTGGTCTAATACTGTATGTATTTTCATCGCTGTGAGTTCAAAGCTTGTTGATAGTCGTTGTAGACTTTTTGTTAGAGAATTGACAGGTGACGGTGACGGAGCTGACTGGACGGACTGGAATGAATCATTTATGATAGATTTCTTTTTTTAGCATTGTTATATTTTATACAGGAAAACAGGCGGGCAGAGATGGTCTATTTATCTCTTGAAATAGAACTAAAACATCTCTGCAACAAGGCAACATGGTAACCCAACAGAAATAAGAAACATAATAAAAAACACAAAAAACTGGAAAATAACTTTAGTTTCAGAAGTCGGTGACATCTCCGAGTAATTTAATGGCAGATTTTAAATTTGCAGCTGCCGTGCTGAATGCGTTTACTCCGCCATTAGCAGACAAGACATATGTATATGAGCGCCTGTTTTTAACCAATACTATAGCCGAGTTAGTTAAGGAACATAATTTATAAATTTAAACAGGCGCCGGTCCTGGTTTGTATCCATAGATGCGACAGCCCTATCTTTTCCGTGGCTATCCAAGCGGGGAATCAATATTATTTGTATTTGGTGTATACCAAATTCGTCAGTCCCGTTCATATGTGGGTGAGCATTTCTGCTTTCATGGAATATACAGGTTGGAAGGGACACCGGCACTACCTCGTATTAAGTACATTATTTTGTGGGTGGTGGGCGTTGGGGGGGAGGGGGTTCAGAATGATGTAAGTAGGTAGATACTGAATACGTGGTAACTGTTTTAGCGTCGATGTATTTTCTTCTTTTAAGAGCCTACACAACCTCAGCTCAAATTCTAATTTGGTCCCCACTTCCCCGCGCCACCTCACTCTTTTATCTCGCTCGCACACTACTGCTCGCGGTGACGCGGGCACACGAAGTCGAAGCGATTTTGTTAGAGTAAACTACACTATTATCGGACGAGTACTAAGTACTTAATAAAATTATCAATCATAATTTAATATTAACTTGTCATTATATCAACATACAATTGTACATCGCTATATTTGTCTTTAAAATCATGAAAAACAACAAATCGTAAAATATTTCTTGCTCTTACTATGTTATTTTTGTTTTCAGATATCACAGCGACTGTACTATTTTTGCAACAAATACATTGCTCCTTAACCACTACCTAAATTTACCGCTAAGTAACTGGACAAGCAATGTAAACATCACAAAACGATACTTTATTAAACGCTGCAGCCGCGATGCATCATCGCGGCCGCAGCGTCTTGTGGCAAGTTAGTGATGTGCTAGTGCAGATCGACTAACGTAGGCTATCGATCGATCGATAGGATTCGATCTCTTTGATAATATTAAGTTTTACCAATTTGAGCAGTTCCCATTGAATAATCACATAAATTATTTCTTATCACAGCTGTCATAGAAAAATATATGAATTTAAGAGTACACTATTTGACAAAAAGTGCCATCTCAGTAATATCAAAGCGGCAAGTGCTGCATAAATACTTCCACTTTACAGGTCAGTGAGTAAACACCATAGCAGGGTTCAACAATACCTACTGTTTCAATTTCAATATGCTATGACAGCCTAAACCAACGTAACCGGATTTTTGATTGTTTTAATATACTTAATAATATTTTTTTTAAGCTACATATTGTTTATTTTTATTATAATATTTTCTGGAATTGCAGTTCATTATTTATTTTATTTTGAAGACCCCAAATTTTTTTTTGTACAATAATTAATGTAAGGTTCGATAACTTTCCGATTTAGTCAATCACTAGCGTATATGTAAAATAAATTGCTTTTGCACAGCACAACGATAGCGAACGTTGTTTTTGTGTGTTTAGGTATTTTCAATTTACGGTGAAAATAATAGGAATTAAAAAAAAACATAAGACCTGCTTTATAGGTAGTTCAGTTAGTATGCCAAGTTTCATGATCTAATTTTAAGTATTTTTTGAATACCATTCGTGTTTTCGTCAAACATAGGACCTAGTATTAATCCTCAACTTTACCGTATATTTATTTCAAAATTAATGCTGCAGTATTTTCGGCATAACGGAGGATCATGCTAAGCCATCTGAGGTAGTATGGGCCCTTAAAAGCGTTTCAATAAAAGCTTGGTTTTAAAAATGTTTTTTTTTTCTATTAATTTATTATCCTGTCGAGTTTGTGGGAAATCTCTGGGCAACATGGGTTTTTTGGGTGCCTAGATTAAATAAAATACATCATCCTGTTATAGTTAGGTTACTTGTAGAGTACTTGCCTAACTGCAAGCTTAGCTCTCAGATAACAGATGATTATTTTTATCCTGTCGACTTTAAGCGGAACCTAAAGGTCTAGGTTACTTCGAGCGGTCACCAGCGGTGGACGCTTCACCTTCTCCTGTTGAAACGACTTATTTCTGAAGTATAATATGTGTAGAAGGCAGGGTTTGCTGGCGTGGCTAGCGCTGTACGTGGGGTTGGCGCACTCCTGGGGTGAGTACAACATGTGCAGCTTGTTACTGTAATGTTACTATAATATGTGTAGAAGGCAGGGTTTGCTGGCGTGGCTAGCGCTGTACGTGGGGTTGGCGCACTCCTGGGGTGAGTACAACATGTGCAGCTTGTTACTGTAATGTTACTATAATATGTGTAGAAGGCAGGGTTTGCTGGCGTGGCTAGCGCTGTACGTGGGGTTGGCGCACTCCTGGGGTGAGTACAACATGTGCAGCTTGTTACTGTAATGTTACTATAATATGTGTAGAAGGCAGGGTTTGCTGGCGTGGCTAGCGCTGTACGTGGGGTTGGCGCACTCCTGGGGTGAGTACAACATGTGCAGCTTGTTACTGTAATGTTACTATAATATGTGTAGAAGGCAGGGTTTGCTGGCGTGGCTAGCGCTGTACGTGGGGTTGGCGCACTCCTGGGGTGAGTACAACATGTGCAGCTTGTTACTGTAATGTTACTATAATATGTGTAGAAGGCAGGGTTTGCTGGCGTGGCTAGCGCTGTACGTGGGGTTGGCGCACTCCTGGGGTGAGTACAACATGTGCAGCTTGTTACTGTAATGTTACTATAATATGTGTAGAAGGCAGGGTTTGCTGGCGTGGCTAGCGCTGTACGTGGGGTTGGCGCACTCCTGGGGTGAGTACAACATGTGCAGCTTGTTACTGTAATGTTACTATAATATGTGTAGAAGGCAGGGTTTGCTGGCGTGGCTAGCGCTGTACGTGGGGTTGGCGCACTCCTGGGGTGAGTACAACATGTGCAGCTTGTTACTGTAATGTTACTATAATATGTGTAGAAGGCAGGGTTTGCTGGCGTGGCTAGCGCTGTACGTGGGGTTGGCGCACTCCTGGGGTGAGTACAACATGTGCAGCTTGTTACTGTAATGTTACTATAATATGTGTAGAAGGCAGGGTTTGCTGGCGTGGCTAGCGCTGTACGTGGGGTTGGCGCACTCCTGGGGTGAGTACAACATGTGCAGCTTGTTACTGTAATGTTACTATAATATGTGTAGAAGGCAGGGTTTGCTGGCGTGGCTAGCGCTGTACGTGGGGTTGGCGCACTCCTGGGGTGAGTACAACATGTGCAGCTTGTTACTGTAATGTTACTATAATATGTGTAGAAGGCAGGGTTTGCTGGCGTGGCTAGCGCTGTACGTGGGGTTGGCGCACTCCTGGGGTGAGTACAACATGTGCAGCTTGTTACTGTAATGTTACTATAATATGTGTAGAAGGCAGGGTTTGCTGGCGTGGCTAGCGCTGTACGTGGGGTTGGCGCACTCCTGGGGTGAGTACAACATGTGCAGCTTGTTACTGTAATGTTACTATAATATGTGTAGAAGGCAGGGTTTGCTGGCGTGGCTAGCGCTGTACGTGGGGTTGGCGCACTCCTGGGGTGAGTACAACATGTGCAGCTTGTTACTGTAATGTTACTATAATATGTGTAGAAGGCAGGGTTTGCTGGCGTGGCTAGCGCTGTACGTGGGGTTGGCGCACTCCTGGGGTGAGTACAACATGTGCAGCTTGTTACTGTAATGTTACTATAATATGTGTAGAAGGCAGGGTTTGCTGGCGTGGCTAGCGCTGTACGTGGGGTTGGCGCACTCCTGGGGTGAGTACAACATGTGCAGCTTGTTACTGTAATGTTACTATAATATGTGTAGAAGGCAGGGTTTGCTGGCGTGGCTAGCGCTGTACGTGGGGTTGGCGCACTCCTGGGGTGAGTACAACATGTGCAGCTTGTTACTGTAATGTTACTATAATATGTGTAGAAGGCAGGGTTTGCTGGCGTGGCTAGCGCTGTACGTGGGGTTGGCGCACTCCTGGGGTGAGTACAACATGTGCAGCTTGTTACTGTAATGTTACTATAATATGTGTAGAAGGCAGGGTTTGCTGGCGTGGCTAGCGCTGTACGTGGGGTTGGCGCACTCCTGGGGTGAGTACAACATGTGCAGCTTGTTACTGTAATGTTACTATAACAGACTACATCGTTGGTCTAGTGGCCGCAAGCGCGAGTGCTGACCATGAGCTCCTGGGTTCGATTCCCGGGTCGGGCAAAGTGTTATTGGGTTTTTCCATTAGGAATTTCTCAGTAGCAGCCACGGAGTCTGGATTTGTGCAAGTTTGACGGCAATAGGCTCCCTATTAGTATGTAAGTAAGAATGTATATTTATTTAAATAAAATGTGGTAAATACAGGATGTTATAAAATGTTTTAGAGCAGGACACATTCCGCCGTAATAATAGCATGCAAATTTTAAAACCAATTTTTACACAAGTTACATTAATTTGAACACATAGGTATACATACATACAATTATCTAAGTACGTTTGAAAAATTTTAATCATACTAATCAAATGATAAAAACAAAAGAAACACAAACACACAATAAAAAAACACCTTACATACATCTAAAACATCAAACAAAACAGTAATAATGAAACACCTACACCGTAAACACATCAAAATCTTCACTAAAACCATATTTAACACACCATCATTAAACAAAAATAGTAAAATGTTAAAAACATACACAAAAACACACTAAAAGGACACCATCAAACAAAATTATACTAAAACAACTAAAAAATATAAGAAATAAATAGCATAAAATGTAACAACGAACTGACAATGCATTTTAAAGTGGTAAGAATGCGAAGAGTATTTTTTGAGGAACTCGTTGATAGTATAAAAATTCTCTTTAATGAACCACTTCTGTAACTTGGAACAAAATTTGCGATAAGGCATTTCTAAAATTTTTTAAGGTAGCGAGTTATAAACTAACGTTGCCATATATACGCAGCTGTGTCTAAACCTTTGATTATATGTACACATGTCTGAACATTTCTATTACATGGTACTTAAACATAACTGGCGAAATGTGCGTGTACTATTAGGTCCTCTGCCTAACCCTTCGGGGATTACAGGCGTCATGTTATGTCATGTTGCTATAGAAGCTCGAATTTTAGCAAAGATTTTGGGTTTTGCATGTAAATCAGAATATTTACCCTCACTTAGTTGGGAGTAGGAGTTGCGCAAACGTACCTGCGTAAGTTTGCGCAAGAGTTCTTTATCCACTCAAGATTGTTAAGATGAGGCAGAAGGTGGTAGGTACACACAGCTCCATTAAGTACTTACGCCTCCAAAAGACATGTGCCTTCAAATCCGTGATAGGCCCAAGTTGGCTTTTGTATTTTGCAAAAACATTTTATTGTAATTCATGTATTGTTTTAGTGAATGAATAAGTTTAAGTTAGTATTTTTTTAATATTGTTTTATTTCAATAAAACGTTAATACTTTTATTATTGCGTAAAACGACAAGCAATAATAGAGTTAACATTTACTAACAGTTTTTCAACGTTTAAGTAGACTGGAGGTTTCAAGACCGGTTGCCGTGCATTGGATGGATTGGAGGTTCAAATTCTAGGCAATGTGATTTTTAACATGCATTAGATTTTTTTAATATAACGTATTTTTCTATTTTGTTTGATAAAGAATTTAAAAATCGACTCTTTTATAATTGATAATATATTTGATTAACACTTTAATAATCATTTAATTTTTTTTTATCATTTAGATTTAAATTTTACAATTTGATATGATAGTTGTAGTAACTTGAGGTATGGATTCATTTTCAAAAGAAAATGTAAGTAAGTAAAATTAATGGATAACCTCAACTTATAACAAACATCAATCAATTAGACAAAGACCTAAAGACAAAGAGACTCGGACGATACTAGATAACCATTTCATCGCAATTCATATGGGCTCGCTGGCTAGTTTGTCAAACTGCCGGTAGGTGTACGACAACAATCGGCGATGCGACGGTTTGTATCCAAGTCGAAACAATTACGAGTATGTAACTCCTTTTGAAGTATTCCTAAGATTATTCGTTAGTTTCGTATGGAATTAAATGTCGTAGCAGTAGTGACACATTTTAAAACTTGAGGAGTTGGCACATACTGACGCTGTGTGCCTATGCCGCCGGAGCAACAAGAGAGACTTTAGGGGAGTAGGAGAATATCCTGACTTTTTAAGTACCTAATTGACATCCACAGAAAAAAAAACTCCTGTTAGCCAGGGAAATGCCAATTCTTACATTTTTTTTCATGACGTCAATCGATGGAGCTTTGTGTACGTAAAATACGGTTTTTCATCGGTTACATTTCGGAAAGTGTGCTCTGGAATTACACAATCTAATTCCCCCATCCCCATTCCATCATCGGACGAGCAGTGATACGGCGAAGCGTCACCGTTATATGATTGAAGTTCCGCAGACCCTAACAAAGCGCTATGCAAAATCATCCCCCAACAGAATCAAATAGGGCTTCGAAAATCACGTAGACGGGCGCATGATGTGTACTGGGCACATTCCTACTATAATACTTTACCTACAACCCCCCTCCCCTAGAGGCTCAGGATATTTTTTAAAGTGATAAATTTTTCTGTCTGATGACACAGAATTAGTAAGTACGTAATAAATTGTAGTGTACAGTAGAACCACACTTGTGAGTGATTAATATGTTTTTTGAGGCCAAAAATTAACCCCTGAGTAATCTTACCTCTAGAAACTAACACATTGTCTTTGAACTAACGCGTGTGGTCCGTACTTTAGTCCGTTGTTTACTTACTTTACTTAAAAAGCTTTTATCACAGAGGCTACTTTTTTCTGCCTCTGGATTGGCTTTTGGTTGCAAAATATGGAGCATGAGGACATTTCGATGCTCGCTTAAAAAAAAATACGTCACTTGTTTCACGTAGGCCACGCGGGCGAAGCCGCGGGCAGAAGCTAGTAAACTTATATTTCGACTTTACCTCTGTCGATGATGCTGTTCGCATTACACTCACAAGCTGACGTGTGCAGTTGCTGGCCACAGACTCCAACCTATTATGTAGAAAATACTTATTTTAACTGGCGAAACCTGCTTGACTACTCGTATCTATCATATCTTAATACATTCAAGAAATACTTTAAAGTAAATATTTAGATATAATTTCCTTATAGTATGTATATTTTTCAGTTAAGTACGAGTTAAGTATTCATTAATTTTAATTGGAATATTCCGCGTTTGTAATATCTTATCAAAACGTAATTAATAGAAGTATGTATCATGTAGAAAACCCTGAAAACACTTAATTAACTGTACGTTCATGAAAAACAGGAAAATGGATAACGAAAACAGAAACTATTAAGTATATTTTGTCGTATATAAATAAGTTTTGATCTTTAGCAATTGTGTTATTCTATATTACGTTTCACGTTTTAGAGTTCGGTAGTAAAACAAAGACCCCTTACCTACACACAGTTAAAATCAGTACAGTGGATCCCGAATATCGAACCCTTCAAAGTGCGGGGTCCAACAAGTTTTTGGCCTGACTCTAAAGTCACACAACACAAAGTTGACACAACTCTAAAGTTGGGATTGCATTTATTTAGCTCTTATGTATTGTTTCAGACATCGCGGTAGGCGTAGGAGATGAACTCATATTTTATTCCAACGGAATTAAGACAAACACGGTGAATTTAATTTCCCGAAACCTCACGGCGTTAGCGTACTATGAAGTCAACGACATGATGCTGTATGTCGATAAACAGAATAACAACGACTCTATATGTGGTTTTAACTTGTATTCCAAAGAAAACAAGTGTTTCGTCGAGCGAAATGGTAGAAATATTCATTCAATTGCCTTCGACCCGGCAACGCACACACTATACTTTACTGATACTAATGATAACAGCATAAACTGGATTTCATTAAAACCCGGAACCGTTAACAATGTTACCGCAAATCTTTTATTCAAGATGGATGACCGGACCCCCAGTGATATCGCCGTGGATAGCTGTAGAGGGTACGTTACCAGTCACTGTTTTAAATTAAAAATCTGATCTATTTCATGATATTCAATAGTGCTCATTAAACTTACAGGTACATTTACTGGACCAACACAAACAATAAGAAGAATGAGAGCATGGAAAGAGCTCGATTTGATGGTTCCGGGAGAGAGATTATCAAAAGAAGATTCAAAAATTACGGGGTGTCGAGTCTGGTCATTGACCCTCTAACTCAGAAGATTTATTATTTTGATGGTCACAGTAAGGGTTATTCCTATGAACATGAGTATTTGAATAAAGCCAATTTAAATGGACAAAAAGAAAAAGTAATGTATAAATTAACTGAGGGAAATTATCCTGCAGCAAAAGAGTTGACAGTCTCAAAAGATTACTTGTATTGGGTGTACAGAAACGAGAGCTACAATACTGTTCGGCAATTACCAAAGAACGCAAGTTATGACAAACAACCCGAACAGATAAGTACGTTCGATACTGAAAAACCACTTGCGATAGCTACCAACTACAAAATTGAAGATCAGATTCAAGGCCTTCAGGACTGTGAAGCTCTATCCAGTTTGATACACACAATTACAGTAACCAACCGCTCCCTCAATATTGATCAGACAACAGAAACAGAACCGACTACAGAATACACAACAGAGGACGATGGAAATATCGGAGAGGGATGCGAAGTTTCAGTCTGTCAAAATTATTGTTTGCATGGTAATAACTGCAGTCTCAACGATGAGGAACTTCCTACATGCAGGTAAAACTTATTCAACTGCTTCTGATGGTTTCCTAGTTTAAAGTACTTCAAAACCATGATTGACATTTTCACTATTTCAGTTGTAAAGCCGGCTATACAGGGGAGAGATGTGAAGTCAACGTTTGTTATGGATACTGTTTGAATAACGGCACCTGTTCCTTGTTCAACAGTGGGCCAGTCTGTGAATGTAAAGTAGATTATGTAGGTGATAGATGCGAGGTATCAAAGTGTATGAACTACTGCATCCAAGGGAACTGTAGTGTTAATGATGACGGACTTCCTACATGCAGGTAAAACTTATTCCACTCCTTGTGTTCGTCTCCTTGTTTATAGAAGTTTCAATAACCATGATTGATATTTTGATTATTTCAGGTGTAATGCCGGCTATTCAGGGAGGAGTTGTGAAGTGTACGCGTGCCATGGTTATTGTCTGAACGACGGCGAGTGTACTCTGAATGAGGAAAACGAGCCAGTCTGTCAGTGTGCTGGTAATCACGAGGGATCGCGATGTGAAGCTGCTAAAGATGTCACTTACAATATCAACCACACCCCTACGCACTACTCGGCACAAAGAAACTTGACTCTCGCTGATTTACTGTCAAATTGGCGAAAGCCAGCAAAAGTTACCGTTACTGTTGAAGTATCTTAAGAGCGTTTACGTCTATCGCGCGAAGTCAAGTTTAGGTAATTCAATGCATTTTTTACACACACAGAAGCACGCGTGCCTGTGTGTATAGCGCTGGCGCGCTCTCGCGCGCTATAGTCAAACTAACCCACTATGATCCGTTCGAGTGCAATTGTTGTAGTAAAATTTAATTTGAATTTGAATTTGAACGTACACGGATTACTAAAGTACGAGTGCATAAAATAAGTATTCAATAATATATTGCAAGTATAGCTATAATTATGATTAATATTAAAGTCGTTTTTTAGTTATTCAAACATGAATTTGTTGATCTAAACTTTAGAAAGAAACCGAACTTCGTTAATTATTATTGATTTGTGACTGATTAATAAATATTTCTTATTCTATTCAAATAAATCACTTTATACGGATTTACTTACGTTTATTTTAAATTATATTTTAACCTGACGCGATGTTCCTCTTAGTGACACCTCTTATGAGGGAAATACAATAGGTTGGCGTTAACTTTAAAAACAATTTATGTTCTTATTTACAAAAAAATAAGTAAAAGTTTTAATAAATAAAATTCGTATGTAAAAAAATTGGGTAGATATTGGTTGTCTCTAAAAATATTGTCAGTCATCAAAAATAATAATAAAAAAATTTAATCATCAAAGTACCAAGATTTTTTAATCACACTATAAACGTCCGCTATCCTTCCAAGTACGACTAAGGTCAACTCGGGTCAGGCAGAGCGCCGAGCGACATGTCCTCTCTCTAGAAAGCCTCGCGGCGGTCTGATTTGAAATTGCTCGCGCGCAGTGATTTATAGTAGTTTTCAAATATTTATAGAAAAATAATCACTGTAAATTATTTGAAATTTTAAATTGGATGTTTTAAAGCATATGTTCTTCTATTATATTATGCTATTATTATATTAAATCAAGTAAGATATATCGGTGAAAAAATCATTTTAATTCCTTAATATTTTACATTGTTTGAACTTTAATTTCTTATATAAAGAAACCTAAATCAAAAAATTTTCTTCTCCAACTATATTCCTTAGGATCTTAGCAATAGGTAAAAAAAAAAATCTAATTAGGTTTGCCAGTGGTTTCCTATAATTAGAGCGTCGAAACTGACGCTAAAAGGGAAATTAAGAAAACCTCTGTTGAGTTATCTTGATACAATTTACCAATACTCCATTAATTGAAATATTTTTCTCCCCAACTATTGAGACAACGAAATTTCCTAAAGTTATTAGTAATTATCATTTTTGTAAAATAAAGGGTTGATGGTATTAAAGGGTTTGAAAAGTACTGTTTTGGAGTCAAACAGCGCATGGACGGCGTAAACGCTCTTAATGATAATTAAATTACATAATATGCTTCCTTATCTTCTCTTTAGATATGTTCTAGAGTTTTCGCAGGCCTAGCAAGAACACTCACTCGACTTATTTCATAATTTAAAAATACTCATTTCACATCTTATGTATATTTTTACTTATTTTCACACAAGCTGAAACTTAAGGTTGTTTCTTTAGCTTGGAAGGCAGAATCTTTGTTATGCTTTTGTTTTATTTTTTAGTCAGTGGTTTTTCAATTTATTCAACCCTTTTTCGATTACAACTTTTACTTTTGCTTCTTATTTAAGACTGTATTCGTTTCTATGATAGATAATTGTTGTTTTGGTCGGCGTTAGAATGTATCAGCTGTTTGAGTATGAATGGAAGACACGTTAAGATCGCACGTTCGTGCTAGGGTCCCCAGTTGGCTTGCAGTTATTTTTAATCATTCTTTTCTTTATTTCATGAAAAGCAATTAATTTACTTGAAATTTATGGTGTTTTATTTTCATTTTGCCTATAATGTTTTTTCCGCCTCCCGTCAGACAGGCCAGTTACTTGTCTTATTTGGGGTAGCTGGGTGGGCCCGCCCCTAGGCCCGGGCCTTGTTGGCCTAGGCGGGAATCCGGGGCTGAGTGTCTTTGCGCTGATGACGCCGGCTGTAAACTTTAGTCACTTTTAAATAATACTGCTAAAACAAGTGATGGTAGGTCCCAAGTCAAACAGACAGACAGACAGACGACGTATAAATTGTTAAATGTAATAAATTGATGAGTTAGTTTATTTTCTTCTTTTAAAAGCATTTCAATAAAAGCTACTTTTATAATTTAATATCCCGTCGATTTTACGGAAAATCTCCGGGAAACATGGGGTTTTTGGGTGCCTAGATTAAATATAAAAACTTTTTTGCAAAAAAAAAAACCGACTTCCAAAAAAAACACAAAACAGTGGAAAATAACATTACTTTCGGAAGCCAGTGACTATGGTTTGTTTCATTGACTTTTTTGGCACCGACTTCCGTAAGTAATGTTATTTTCCACTTTTTTAACCGACTTCAAAAAAAGGAGGAGGTTCTCAATTCGGTTGTTTTTTTTTGTGTTTGTTACCTCATATCTCCGTCATACAATAATGATAATCTCAAATTAGTAATTTAATATTTAAAGTATTATGGAAGCTACTGACGTATTAAACAGGGTATTAACAAAGGTATTTCAATTGTTTCTATTATCCTAGTTTAGTCACCCCCGGAAGATTAGAGGTCCGACTCTCCGGACTGTTCTATCTAGCAAGTATTTTTTAAATGTAGTGTGCGTTCCCAAGGCGCCCGAAATTCTTTTATTGTTACACATACATCTTTTTTAATTTTTAATAGGAGAACACACACACACACATTCTTTTTTTGCTCTTGTATGATTTCTTACATAGGATCTTACACTTGATCCCACACACACCCCGGGTCTGTTACAGTTTGTTTCAGTTTGTTTAGTGTTTTTTTTTGGAAGTCGGTTTTTTTTTGCAAAAAAGTTTTTATTTTACCCTTTTTATTAGTTGTAGTATCACTCACAAATACTTGTCAAGTACCAATTTTGCAATTTCTTTTACTTGGATGACATATTTTTTCCAGCTATTTTGATTTCAAAACCAAACTACTAAACCGTTTTTTATGAAATTTCTATGGGACCAATCGGGAAGTAGATCCATTCAGATAAAAGAAGAATTTTTAAAATTGGTTCATAAATGACGAAGATATGAGGTAACAAACACAAAAAAAAAATACAACAGAATTGAGAACCTCGTCCTTTTTTAGAAGTCGGTTAAAAATACATTATCCTGTTATAATCATGTAACTTGTAGAGTACTTGCCTAACTGCAAGCTTAGCTCTCAGATAACAGATCATTATTTTTATCCTGTCGACTCTAAGCGGAACCTAAAGGTCTAGGTTACTTCGAGCGGTCACCAGCGGTGGACGCTTCACCTTCTCCTGTTGAAACGACTTATTTCTGAAGTATAATATGTGTAGAAGGCAGGGTTTGCTGGCGTGGCTAGCGCTGCACGTGGGGTTGGCGCACTCCTGGGGTGAGTACAACATGTGCAGCTTGTTACTGTAATGTTACTATAATATGTGTAGAAGGCAGGGTTTGCTGGCGTGGCTAGCGCTGTACGTGGGGTTGGCGCACTCCTGGGGTGAGTACAACATGTGCAGCTTGTTACTGTAATGTTACTATAATATGTGTAGAAGGCAGGGTTTGCTGGCGTGGCTAGCGCTGTACGTGGGGTTGGCGCACTCCTGGGGTGAGTACAACATGTGCAGCTTGTTACTGTAATGTTACTATAATATGTGTAGAAGGCAGGGTTTGCTGGCGTGGCTAGCGCTGTACGTGGGGTTGGCGCACTCCTGGGGTGAGTACAACATGTGCAGCTTGTTACTGTAATGTTACTATAATATGTGTAGAAGGCAGGGTTTGCTGGCGTGGCTAGCGCTGTACGTGGGGTTGGCGCACTCCTGGGGTGAGTACAACATGTGCAGCTTGTTACTGTAATGTTACTATAATATGTGTAGAAGGCAGGGTTTGCTGGCGTGGCTAGCGCTGTACGTGGGGTTGGCGCACTCCTGGGGTGAGTACAACATGTGCAGCTTGTTACTGTAATGTTACTATAATATGTGTAGAAGGCAGGGTTTGCTGGCGTGGCTAGCGCTGTACGTGGGGTTGGCGCACTCCTGGGGTGAGTACAACATGTGCAGCTTGTTACTGTAATGTTACTATAATATGTGTAGAAGGCAGGGTTTGCTGGCGTGGCTAGCGCTGTACGTGGGGTTGGCGCACTCCTGGGGTGAGTACAACATGTGCAGCTTGTTACTGTAATGTTACTATAATATGTGTAGAAGGCAGGGTTTGCTGGCGTGGCTAGCGCTGTACGTGGGGTTGGCGCACTCCTGGGGTGAGTACAACATGTGCAGCTTGTTACTGTAATGTTACTATAATATGTGTAGAAGGCAGGGTTTGCTGGCGTGGCTAGCGCTGTACGTGGGGTTGGCGCACTCCTGGGGTGAGTACAACATGTGCAGCTTGTTACTGTAATGTTACTATAATATGTGTAGAAGGCAGGGTTTGCTGGCGTGGCTAGCGCTGTACGTGGGGTTGGCGCACTCCTGGGGTGAGTACAACATGTGCAGCTTGTTACTGTAATGTTACTATAATATGTGTAGAAGGCAGGGTTTGCTGGCGTGGCTAGCGCTGTACGTGGGGTTGGCGCACTCCTGGGGTGAGTACAACATGTGCAGCTTGTTACTGTAATGTTACTATAATATGTGTAGAAGGCAGGGTTTGCTGGCGTGGCTAGCGCTGTACGTGGGGTTGGCGCACTCCTGGGGTGAGTACAACATGTGCAGCTTGTTACTGTAATGTTACTATAATATGTGTAGAAGGCAGGGTTTGCTGGCGTGGCTAGCGCTGTACGTGGGGTTGGCGCACTCCTGGGGTGAGTACAACATGTGCAGCTTGTTACTGTAATGTTACTATAATATGTGTAGAAGGCAGGGTTTGCTGGCGTGGCTAGCGCTGTACGTGGGGTTGGCGCACTCCTGGGGTGAGTACAACATGTGCAGCTTGTTACTGTAATGTTACTATAATATGTGTAGAAGGCAGGGTTTGCTGGCGTGGCTAGCGCTGTACGTGGGGTTGGCGCACTCCTGGGGTGAGTACAACATGTGCAGCTTGTTACTGTAATGTTACTATAATATGTGTAGAAGGCAGGGTTTGCTGGCGTGGCTAGCGCTGTACGTGGGGTTGGCGCACTCCTGGGGTGAGTACAACATGTGCAGCTTGTTACTGTAATGTTACTATAATATGTGTAGAAGGCAGGGTTTGCTGGCGTGGCTAGCGCTGTACGTGGGGTTGGCGCACTCCTGGGGTGAGTACAACATGTGCAGCTTGTTACTGTAATGTTACTATAATATGTGTAGAAGGCAGGGTTTGCTGGCGTGGCTAGCGCTGTACGTGGGGTTGGCGCACTCCTGGGGTGAGTACAACATGTGCAGCTTGTTACTGTAATGTTACTATAATATGTGTAGAAGGCAGGGTTTGCTGGCGTGGCTAGCGCTGTACGTGGGGTTGGCGCACTCCTGGGGTGAGTACAACATGTGCAGCTTGTTACTGTAATGTTACTATAATATGTGTAGAAGGCAGGGTTTGCTGGCGTGGCTAGCGCTGTACGTGGGGTTGGCGCACTCCTGGGGTGAGTACAACATGTGCAGCTTGTTACTGTAATGTTACTATAATATGTGTAGAAGGCAGGGTTTGCTGGCGTGGCTAGCGCTGTACGTGGGGTTGGCGCACTCCTGGGGTGAGTACAACATGTGCAGCTTGTTACTGTAATGTTACTATAATATGTGTAGAAGGCAGGGTTTGCTGGCGTGGCTAGCGCTGTACGTGGGGTTGGCGCACTCCTGGGGTGAGTACAACATGTGCAGCTTGTTACTGTAATGTTACTATAATATGTGTAGAAGGCAGGGTTTGCTGGCGTGGCTAGCGCTGTACGTGGGGTTGGCGCACTCCTGGGGTGAGTACAACATGTGCAGCTTGTTACTGTAATGTTACTATAATATGTGTAGAAGGCAGGGTTTGCTGGCGTGGCTAGCGCTGTACGTGGGGTTGGCGCACTCCTGGGGTGAGTACAACATGTGCAGCTTGTTACTGTAATGTTACTATAATATGTGTAGAAGGCAGGGTTTGCTGGCGTGGCTAGCGCTGTACGTGGGGTTGGCGCACTCCTGGGGTGAGTACAACATGTGCAGCTTGTTACTGTAATGTTACTATAATATGTGTAGAAGGCAGGGTTTGCTGGCGTGGCTAGCGCTGTACGTGGGGTTGGCGCACTCCTGGGGTGAGTACAACATGTGCAGCTTGTTACTGTAATGTTACTATAATATGTGTAGAAGGCAGGGTTTGCTGGCGTGGCTAGCGCTGTACGTGGGGTTGGCGCACTCCTGGGGTGAGTACAACATGTGCAGCTTGTTACTGTAATGTTACTATAATATGTGTAGAAGGCAGGGTTTGCTGGCGTGGCTAGCGCTGTACGTGGGGTTGGCGCACTCCTGGGGTGAGTACAACATGTGCAGCTTGTTACTGTAATGTTACTATAATATGTGTAGAAGGCAGGGTTTGCTGGCGTGGCTAGCGCTGTACGTGGGGTTGGCGCACTCCTGGGGTGAGTACAACATGTGCAGCTTGTTACTGTAATGTTACTATAATATGTGTAGAAGGCAGGGTTTGCTGGCGTGGCTAGCGCTGTACGTGGGGTTGGCGCACTCCTGGGGTGAGTACAACATGTGCAGCTTGTTACTGTAATGTTACTATAATATGTGTAGAAGGCAGGGTTTGCTGGCGTGGCTAGCGCTGTACGTGGGGTTGGCGCACTCCTGGGGTGAGTACAACATGTGCAGCTTGTTACTGTAATGTTACTATAATATGTGTAGAAGGCAGGGTTTGCTGGCGTGGCTAGCGCTGTACGTGGGGTTGGCGCACTCCTGGGGTGAGTACAACATGTGCAGCTTGTTACTGTAATGTTACTATAATATGTGTAGAAGGCAGGGTTTGCTGGCGTGGCTAGCGCTGTACGTGGGGTTGGCGCACTCCTGGGGTGAGTACAACATGTGCAGCTTGTTACTGTAATGTTACTATAATATGTGTAGAAGGCAGGGTTTGCTGGCGTGGCTAGCGCTGTACGTGGGGTTGGCGCACTCCTGGGGTGAGTACAACATGTGCAGCTTGTTACTGTAATGTTACTATAATATGTGTAGAAGGCAGGGTTTGCTGGCGTGGCTAGCGCTGTACGTGGGGTTGGCGCACTCCTGGGGTGAGTACAACATGTGCAGCTTGTTACTGTAATGTTACTATAATATGTGTAGAAGGCAGGGTTTGCTGGCGTGGCTAGCGCTGTACGTGGGGTTGGCGCACTCCTGGGGTGAGTACAACATGTGCAGCTTGTTACTGTAATGTTACTATAATATGTGTAGAAGGCAGGGTTTGCTGGCGTGGCTAGCGCTGTACGTGGGGTTGGCGCACTCCTGGGGTGAGTACAACATGTGCAGCTTGTTACTGTAATGTTACTATAATATGTGTAGAAGGCAGGGTTTGCTGGCGTGGCTAGCGCTGTACGTGGGGTTGGCGCACTCCTGGGGTGAGTACAACATGTGCAGCTTGTTACTGTAATGTTACTATAATATGTGTAGAAGGCAGGGTTTGCTGGCGTGGCTAGCGCTGTACGTGGGGTTGGCGCACTCCTGGGGTGAGTACAACATGTGCAGCTTGTTACTGTAATGTTACTATAATATGTGTAGAAGGCAGGGTTTGCTGGCGTGGCTAGCGCTGTACGTGGGGTTGGCGCACTCCTGGGGTGAGTACAACATGTGCAGCTTGTTACTGTAATGTTACTATAATATGTGTAGAAGGCAGGGTTTGCTGGCGTGGCTAGCGCTGTACGTGGGGTTGGCGCACTCCTGGGGTGAGTACAACATGTGCAGCTTGTTACTGTAATGTTACTATAATATGTGTAGAAGGCAGGGTTTGCTGGCGTGGCTAGCGCTGTACGTGGGGTTGGCGCACTCCTGGGGTGAGTACAACATGTGCAGCTTGTTACTGTAATGTTACTATAATATGTGTAGAAGGCAGGGTTTGCTGGCGTGGCTAGCGCTGTACGTGGGGTTGGCGCACTCCTGGGGTGAGTACAACATGTGCAGCTTGTTACTGTAATGTTACTATAATATGTGTAGAAGGCAGGGTTTGCTGGCGTGGCTAGCGCTGTACGTGGGGTTGGCGCACTCCTGGGGTGAGTACAACATGTGCAGCTTGTTACTGTAATGTTACTATAATATGTGTAGAAGGCAGGGTTTGCTGGCGTGGCTAGCGCTGTACGTGGGGTTGGCGCACTCCTGGGGTGAGTACAACATGTGCAGCTTGTTACTGTAATGTTACTATAATATGTGTAGAAGGCAGGGTTTGCTGGCGTGGCTAGCGCTGTACGTGGGGTTGGCGCACTCCTGGGGTGAGTACAACATGTGCAGCTTGTTACTGTAATGTTACTATAATATGTGTAGAAGGCAGGGTTTGCTGGCGTGGCTAGCGCTGTACGTGGGGTTGGCGCACTCCTGGGGTGAGTACAACATGTGCAGCTTGTTACTGTAATGTTACTATAATATGTGTAGAAGGCAGGGTTTGCTGGCGTGGCTAGCGCTGTACGTGGGGTTGGCGCACTCCTGGGGTGAGTACAACATGTGCAGCTTGTTACTGTAATGTTACTATAATATGTGTAGAAGGCAGGGTTTGCTGGCGTGGCTAGCGCTGTACGTGGGGTTGGCGCACTCCTGGGGTGAGTACAACATGTGCAGCTTGTTACTGTAATGTTACTATAATATGTGTAGAAGGCAGGGTTTGCTGGCGTGGCTAGCGCTGTACGTGGGGTTGGCGCACTCCTGGGGTGAGTACAACATGTGCAGCTTGTTACTGTAATGTTACTATAATATGTGTAGAAGGCAGGGTTTGCTGGCGTGGCTAGCGCTGTACGTGGGGTTGGCGCACTCCTGGGGTGAGTACAACATGTGCAGCTTGTTACTGTAATGTTACTATAATATGTGTAGAAGGCAGGGTTTGCTGGCGTGGCTAGCGCTGTACGTGGGGTTGGCGCACTCCTGGGGTGAGTACAACATGTGCAGCTTGTTACTGTAATGTTACTATAATATGTGTAGAAGGCAGGGTTTGCTGGCGTGGCTAGCGCTGTACGTGGGGTTGGCGCACTCCTGGGGTGAGTACAACATGTGCAGCTTGTTACTGTAATGTTACTATAATATGTGTAGAAGGCAGGGTTTGCTGGCGTGGCTAGCGCTGTACGTGGGGTTGGCGCACTCCTGGGGTGAGTACAACATGTGCAGCTTGTTACTGTAATGTTACTATAATATGTGTAGAAGGCAGGGTTTGCTGGCGTGGCTAGCGCTGTACGTGGGGTTGGCGCACTCCTGGGGTGAGTACAACATGTGCAGCTTGTTACTGTAATGTTACTATAATATGTGTAGAAGGCAGGGTTTGCTGGCGTGGCTAGCGCTGTACGTGGGGTTGGCGCACTCCTGGGGTGAGTACAACATGTGCAGCTTGTTACTGTAATGTTACTATAATATGTGTAGAAGGCAGGGTTTGCTGGCGTGGCTAGCGCTGTACGTGGGGTTGGCGCACTCCTGGGGTGAGTACAACATGTGCAGCTTGTTACTGTAATGTTACTATAATATGTGTAGAAGGCAGGGTTTGCTGGCGTGGCTAGCGCTGTACGTGGGGTTGGCGCACTCCTGGGGTGAGTACAACATGTGCAGCTTGTTACTGTAATGTTACTATAATATGTGTAGAAGGCAGGGTTTGCTGGCGTGGCTAGCGCTGTACGTGGGGTTGGCGCACTCCTGGGGTGAGTACAACATGTGCAGCTTGTTACTGTAATGTTACTATAACAGACTACATCGTTGGTCTAGTGGCCGCAAGCGCGAGTGCTGACCATGAGCTCCTGGGTTCGACTCCCAAATGGGAATGTGTGTACATTTCGGGGAGTGTGCTCTGGAATTACACAATCTAATTCCCCCATTCCCATCCCATCATCGGACGAGCAGTGATACGGCAAAGCGTCACCGTTATATGGTTGAAGTTCCGCAGATCCTAACAAAGCGCTATGCAAAATCATCCCCCAACAGAATCAAATAGGGCTTCGAAAATCACGTAGACGGGCGCATGATGTGTACTGGGCACATTCCTACTATAATACTTTACCTACAAACCCCCTCCCCTAGAGGCTCAGTGATAATTTTTTCTGCCTGATGACACAGAATTAGTAAGTACGTAATAAATTGTAGTGTACAGTAGAACCACACTCTTGTGAGTGATTATTATGTTTTTGAAGCTAAAAATGTACCCCAGAGTAATCTTACCTCTAGAAACTAACACATTTTCTTTGAACTAACGCGCGTGGTCCGTACTTTAGTCCGTTCTTTACTCCCGCTAAAAAGCTTTTATCACAGAGGCTACTCTTTTCTGCCCCTGGATTGGCTTTTGGTTGCAAAATATGGAGCATGAGGACATTTCGATGCTAGTTTAAAAAAATAATCGTCACTTGTTTCACGTAGGCCACGCAGGCGAAGCCGCGGGCAGAAGCTAGTAAACTTATATTTCGACCTCTGTCGACGATGCTCTTCGCATTACACTCACAAGCTGACGTGTGCAGTTGCTGGCAACAGACTCCAACCTATTATGTAGAAAATACTTATTTTACTATCTATCATATCTTAATATTAGTCATTAGTCATTTATTCTGAACAAAAATACATTTGTGTTGAATAGGTACAGGATTAATACAATAATAATGATCAATAAAAGTTACAATCAATAATATAGATAAAATGTCAAAAATAAAATAAGTAATCTCAAGAATTCAGTTTAAAAAAAAACACAATTAGCATAGTTAAAAAAACAAAAAAAAACAAACATTCAACTTAATCAACAAAATAACATGACGAGAATTAGACTTAAACTTAAATAAACAATTTACACTGTGACGTAATTTTTGTCCCTAAAAAACTCTTCTATACTATAGTAGCACTTCGTCATTAAGAATGAGTTTAATTTGAATTTAAATATTCTGGGACTATTAATCATTTTTAGTTCTAATGGCAATTTATTGAAGATTTGTACAGACTGAACTTTAGAACTATGTCTGACAACATTTAATTTTGGCTGCAGATAATTAGGCAAATCTTTCCTGCGCGTTTCTACCCTAGTTTCCCTTTCTTCCTTTGTCTCGTACTGACCAAGACAAGACAAGGTACAGGTAGAATTTTTAATTTCACAAAATGCTCTCTACAAGATTCAGTCTGGTCTATGCGAAGAATAGTTCTGAGGGCTCTTTTTTGCATAACAAAAGCTGCATCCATATTGTATTTATAACTGTTCCCCCATAGTTTAATACTGTACCTCAGCTTGGACTCAACTAAGGCAAAATACACATTTCGTAATTGAGCAATGGAGCAATTGAGCAATGCAATATATTCAAGAAATAGTTTAAAGTAAATTTTTAGATATAATTTCCTTATACTATGTATATTTTTTAGTTAAGTACGAGTTTAGTATTCATTAATTTTAATTGGAATATTCCGCATTTGTAATATCTTATCAAACGTTATTAATAGAAGTACGTATCGTGTAGAAAACCCTGAAAACACTTAATTAACTGTACGTTCATGAAAAACAGGAAAAAGGATAACGAAAACAGAAACTATTAAGTATATTTTGTCGTATATAAATAAGTTTTGATCTTTAGCAATTGTGTTATTCTATATAACGTTTCACGTTTTAGAGTTCGGTAGTAATAGTAAAACAAAGAACCCTTACCGACACACAGTTAAAATCAGTACAGTGGATCCCGAATATCGAACCCTTCAAAGTGCGGGGTCCAACAAGTTTTTGGCCCGACTCTAAAGTCACACAACACAAATTTGACACAACTCTAAAGTTGGGATTGCATTTATTTAGCTCTTATGTATTGTTTCAGACATCGCGGTAGGCGTAGGAGATGAACTCATATTTTATTCCAACGGAATTAAGACAAACACGGTGAATTTAATTTCCCGAAACCTCACGGCGTTAGCGTACTATGAAGTCAACGACATGATGCTGTATGTCGATAAACAGAATAACAACGACTCTATTTGTGGTTTTAACTTGCATTCCAAAGAAAACAAGTGTTTCGTCGAGAGAAATGGTAGAAATATTCATTCAATTGCCTTCGACCCGGCAACGCAGACACTATTCTTTACTGATACTAATGATAACAGCATAAACTGGATTACATTAAAACCCGGAACCGTTAACAATGTTACCGCAAATCTTTTATTCAAGATGGATGACCGGACCCCCAGTGATATTGCCGTGGATAGCTGTAGAGGGTACGTTACCAGTGACTGTTTTAAATTAAAAATCTATTCTATTTCATGATATTCAATAGTGCTCATTAAACTTACAGGTACATTTACTGGACCAACACAAACAATAAGAACAATGAGAGTATGGAAAGAGCTCGACTTGATGGTTCCGGGAGAGAAATTATCTATAGAAGATACATAAGTTACAGGGTGTTGAGTCTGGTCATTGACCCACTAACTCAGATGATTTATTATTTTGATGGTCTCAGTAATGGTTATTCCTATGAACATGAGTATTTGAATCATGCCGATTTAAATGGAAAAAAAGAACAAATAATGTATCAATTAACTCATGGGCATTTTTCTGCTGCAAAAGAGTTGACGGTCTCAAAAGATTACTTGTATTGGGTGGACAGAAACGAGAGCTACAATACTGTTCGGCAATTACCAAAGAACGCAAGTAATGGCAAAGAACCCGAACAGATAAGTACGTTCGATACTGAAAAACCACTTGCGATAGCTACCAACTACAAAATTGAAGATCAGATTCAAGGCCTTCAGGACTGTGAAGCTCTATCCAGTTTGATACACACAATTACAGTATCCAACCGCTCCCTCAATATTGATCAGACAACAGAAACAGAACCGACTACAGAATACACAACAGAGGACGATGGAAATATCGGAGAGCGATGCGAAGTTTCAGTCTGTCAAAATTATTGTTTGCATGGCAATAACTGCAGTCTCAACGATGAGGGACTTCCTACATGCAGGTAAAACTTATTCTACTGCTTCTGATGGTTTCCTAGTTTAAAGTACTTCAAAACCATGATTGACATTTTCACTATTTCAGTTGTAAAGCCGGCTATACAGGGGAGAGATGTGAAGTCAACGTTTGTTATGGATACTGTTTGAATAACGGCACCTGTTCCTTGTTCGAGAACAGTGAGCCAGTCTGTGAATGTAAAGTAGATTATGTAGGTGATAGATGCGAGGTATCAAAGTGTATGAACTACTGCATCCAAGGGAACTGTAGTGTTAATGATGACGGACTTCCTACATGCAGGTAAAACTTATTCCACTCCTTGTGTTCGTCTCCTTGTTTATAGAAGTTTCAATAACCATGATTGATATTTTGATTATTTCAGGTGTAATGCCGGCTATTCAGGGAGGAGTTGTGAAGTGTACGCGTGCCATGGTTATTGTCTGAACGATGGCGAGTGTACTCTGAATGAGGAAGACGAGCCAGTCTGTCAGTGTGCTGGTAATCACGAGGGATCGCGATGTGAAGCTGCTAAAGATGTCACTTACAATATCAACCACACCCCTATGCACTACTCGGCACAAAGAAACCTGACTCTCGCTGATTTACTGTCAAATTGGCGAAAGCCAGCAAAAGTTACCGTTACTGTTGAAGTATAAACTTAATGATAATTCAATTACATAATATGCTTCCTTATCTTCTCTTTAGATATGTTCTAGAGTTTTCGCAGGCCTAGCAAGAACACTCACTCGACTTATTTCATAATTTAAAAATACTCATTTCACATCTTATGTATATTTTTACTTATTTTCACACAAGCTGAAACTTAAGGTTGTTTCTTAAGCTTGGAAGGCAGAATCTTTGTTAAGCTTTTGTTTTATTTTTTAGTCGGTGGTTTTTCAATTTATTCAACCCTTTTTAACCGACTTCAAAAAAAGGAGGAGGTTCTCAATTCGGTTGTATGTTTTTTTTTTTTTGTGTTTGTTACCTCATATCTCCGTCATTTATGAACCGATTTGAAAAATTCTTCTTTTATCTGAATGGATCTACTTCCCGATTGGTCCCATAGAAATTTCATCAAAATCGGTACAGCAGTTTGGTTTTGATATCAAAATAGCGGTAAAAAATTTCATACAAGTAAAAGAAATTGCGAGATTGATACTTGACAAGGATTTGTGTGTGATACGATAACTAAAATGGGTAAAATAAAAAGTTTGTTTGGAAGTCGGTTTTTTTTTGCAAAAAAGTTTTTTCGATTACAACTTTTACTTTTGCTTCTTATTTAAGACTGTATTCGTTTCTATGATAGATAATTGTTGTTCTGATCGTCGTTAGAATGTTTCAGCTGTTTGATTATGAATGGAAGACACGTTAAGATCGCGTGTTCGTGCTAGGGTCCCCAGTCGGCTTTCTTCGGTTATTTTTATTCATTCGTTTTTTTATTTAATAAAAAGCAATTAATTTACTTTAAATTTATGGCGTTTTATTTTCATTTTTTCCATAATGTTTTTTTCCGCCTGCCGTCAGACAGGCCAGCTACTTGGTTGGGGTAGCTGGGTGGGCCGGCCCCTAGGCTCGGGCCTTGTCGGCCTAGGCGGAAATCTGGGCCTGGCTCCTGCCAGGCCCGAATTTCTGCCTGTGATTTCTTTCTGAATTTCTGCCTGGATTTCTGCGTGTCCGGATGTGAGAACAACAGGACAGACAGGACACGATATTTTAAATGTCCTTTCGTTTGTGGAACAACATCACATTTACACCCCAGGGCAGAGTCATAAATGATATGAAACTCCAGTCTCCACCTAAACATGTGATCATTTTTTTGTTAATAGGTTAGTAGGACCTACTAGTTTTACTACAAAGCAGATTTTGGTATTAACAAAAAACCCGTGGCTAAATAGTAACTGCCGCTCGGTTCAATCTTCAGGTTAAGCCGCGCTTGCCTAGGTTGGTGTATGGATGGGTGACCACCCATTACATACCGAGTTTCCTCCGTCTCCGGAAAACTCGTTAAGCAGTTGGTCCCGGCTGCCATTTGTAGATCTTTGGGTGGTCAGATAGGCAGTCGCTCCATGTAAAATACTGGTATTCAGCTGCATCCAGTTAGACTGGAAGCCGACCCCAAGATAGTTGGGAAATGGCTAGGCAGATGGTGATGATGATATTAACAAAAAGCCTACTAAGCTGCTAGCTTTATTATACTGGAAAATTGGAAATGTGATATCTAGCTGGAACAGGACTGTTGCCCAATCATTGTATTTCGACATTTGGATGAAACTACTATCGCCATCTATTAATGCATGTGAAAACCGTATCAAGTCTTGTCTTTGTTGGTCTACGGACCGTACCGACCAATCGAACCGACACAAAAACTCAAATAACTAAATGATGAACTAACAGATGTCGCTTTTTACAATAAACGTGTGGAGTGCGATAATTGCAGGCACAATAAGATGCAAAGAGTAGAATACTTAATTATACGGTATACCTATAGGAAAATAGGGCCGACTCGCAGAAAATTTGATAGCTAAAATTGAATAGTGGCGACATCTATTAATCTGTACCAACAACACTTCGCACTACAGGGTCCTTAGATACGTATTTATATCTATTCATACTAACAGCAACATTTAGATAAGCAGGTATTATAATGTAGCCATATGTTTTTGATTACAATCGGGTACTTGGGACAATTAATAAAATGAAACAATTTTAAATCAGTAAACTGTCATATCCTATTTCATTCTAGATTGTTTTTATGTTTTATGCAGTATACACCTTACACTTGTGCGGTATTTTTTCAATCCGTCGTCAGTTTATACACATTTACACAACATAAACCAACTATTGATTAAAATAATAATGGCTATTTTATAAAATATTCTTGTATCGTATCCTCCAAAATCACACAAGATGTTTGACATTGACGTTTCATCAGGCTACATGTTTATTTAATTAATTTGATTAAAAGTACCTATTTTTTTTGTTTAGTATTTTTTTCCTTAGTAAATTAATAATATATGTTTTATTTATTCCTACCATTAAATAAAGTATGAAACCATAAAATAATAAAAAGCTGTAGATTTGCCGTTTTAAAAATTAACATTTACGGTTTTCTATAAGTAGTTTTTTTTTAGCTTGTTCACAGTTTTGTTTTCTGAGATGGAGTTGGCAACACTGCATGTAGGTAACAGCAATACGATTTGAATAATATATTAAATACTAGCGACCCGCCCCGGCTTCGCACGGGTGCAATGCTGATACTAACACCCGTCTCGTTTTTATTTTGAAAATCGTCTTGATTTTCCATCTTTTCCTTATTTTTAAAAACATACACATGGTTTTTTGAAATGGGCTTACTTTGTTTTCGTATCATTAATGCTCGAAAACAAGCTGTCTGCCGGCCGTAGCAGTATTGTGCGGCACTACACCGAAGTTTTTTGGCCAGTCCGTTAGTGGTATAGGTTTTGCTGAGGCCAAATTAGTGTAACTATGGACTACGTAGCAAAGAAATAAATGATGCTAAAGTCCAGTCGCGGAGCAGGAAGAAATTCGTACAATGACCTCTTTACCTACTGACAGTGGTCACAAACATTTTTGCATTTGGTTTAAGTACATGAAATATTAGAAGGAGAAAAAAATTACCAACACTAATAAAATAAATTACTGTTATTATATAAATTATTTATTTAGATTTTATACATCGCTTGTTTGCGACAAGGATGACATAAGTCAAAACTTTAGATTTTTCGATGTTGGTTGTAGTTGAATATAAAATTAAGGAAAGCAAGTATTAAAATAAGTAACGAAAAACGTAAAATAAATCTTTAATCTTTTAATAAAAAGTTTCTCTATGCAAAAAAAAAAATTGGCAATATACTGAAAATATTTTTAGAACTTGCAAAAAAGCTGTCCTGTATTTCTTATTTTTCGAGTTATGTCATTATTGTTGCAAACGAACGACATATTAAAACAGTTAAAAATCGAGTTACAATTACAAATTCGGCAGAAATAAAAAAATAAAAAATTCGTCGAGCAAGCCAAGGATTTTTTGTCGTGACTCAAGGCCAACCTAAAAACCACATGCAAACAAGTACAAACCTTACAGTCTCGGGTAAAAGGTTGACAATCCCTAAAGACGGCGGCCATTGCATCTGTGCGAGCGAGACTCATTATATTTACGCGGGAGTGACAGAGACAGATAATCACAGGTTAACGTTCGAAATTCTTCCTGCTTCGCGTCCGGACTTTAGCATCTTAAATAAAAAACTGCAGATTTGGAGGCCTAAACTAAAAACTGGGAAGATTTCCAAAAAGTTACACTGGGTAGGCCTAGGCACCAAGTCCGCGGTTAATTATATAACAGCACAGAATAAGTTGTTATTATAGGTACTGTTACGAGATATATAATAATATTTAATCATAAGCAGGCCGGGCGCACTCCGCATTTTAGTTATGAAGAAAGGTATGAAGCTACTACAAGCACGGGGTAGCGTGGCGTGGCGGGGACGACGCGTCGGACCAATTCAGTTGGGCTGCCGCGCGCTGGCTCGGACGCACGCGCTCCGCAGAGTACATTGGTTACACGTTCGTTCGGTATTCACGTTCCGCGCGATGGGAAAAGCATACTGCATGGCATTTGGGTGCTTAAATAATAATAACAAGGATCCCAACCTCACGTTTTTCACACTTCCAACGGACATTGAAAGGTAAAGAAATACACGTCTACCTTTAAGTAAATAAGTAGGTAGCAAACTAGACGTGTGCGTGCGCCGCGCCACGCCGACGCGACGGCGGGCGGCGGCAGTTGACAGTCGAGCGCGATCGGCGTGGACAGCGCGGCGCAGCGTTGCGGCCGGGCGCGGGCCGGGCGGCGCGCGGCTTGAGCGCTTGTATAGTCAGGCCAGACTCTGGCCTGGCCGCCAGAGCCAGACGCACTCCGCAGTCTAGGTATGAAGCTAGAACTACGTGGCGGCCACGGCGGCGAGTCATACCGGACGGACGCATTCAGCGGGGTTGCCGCGCGCCGGCCGCGTCTCACGCGCACCACAGAGTACATTGTTCGGTGTTTTTTACATTTGTTATTCTTATTTATGTCAGCCGTATTACGTAGTTAGAAATATTTATTATTATAGTATGTGGAGGTAATTACAAGTTCATTATGGGGTAAGATTTTGACAATAGGATACTCGTAAGTACATACTTTTTACCAGCCCAATTACGTAGGTATACCTACTTATTGATAAATAATGGAGATTAATCAAATTAAAGTATAAAACTATACTAGACAGAGCTGAGACAGTATTGTTTCTTGCAATTTACAGGTTAGTGTCAGATTATAACTTGATCAAAATAATGATTGGCGACAATAACAAAATATTTATTTACAGAATAAAATAACCCTAAGAATTTATTACGTATTATTAGATTTCCGACATTTAGCTAAGATACATACATACATCAAATCTAAGTTAAAGAACAGTATAAATATGGACAGTATGGAAACACATAATTACCTACGCTTAATTGAAGCAATAGGGTTGTAACTTTTAATGTTTTTGATATTGTTTTTTTACCTATTTGTTCTGTAGTGATCAATCAATCGAATTTATATAACTAGCTTACAAATACAATTTAAATAGGTAATCTCATGGCGTAAAAAAAACCTATCCTATTTTATTATATAAATCAGCTTTAAATACCCTCCAAACCGCCGCATTCTGGATTTACAAATAAGTTCACGAATTCATTATGATCGATCACACGGACTTATAATTCGATAATGATTATAACAATAAATCATTCTTACCTTTATCATTCTTACCGGAGCTATCGTATTTTAAACCAACAGGAAGTTTAAAATACGATAGCTCCGGTTTTGATGAAGCTGAGTTCAAACAGCCGTATACTACGCAATAACGCAATATTGTACGTTCGTGGCATTTTTAAAAAGATCGCGGAGATAAACTTAAACGTGACTATTCGTCTTGACGCGGCACTCAATACTGAGAGCACCGCGCCGGTCACCTATGAGTCTCGTCGTTGCGCATGTTAGTGTGTGCCGTTTCGGGCGTTTGTAGGTAGTTTCTATACTGTCCATATTTATATTGTGGTTAAAGAGACATGTATTGATGATTCTTATGGTTAAACTCCCTCAGTCTACGATAATAGATCGGTCGTACAAATTCTGTTAATGCTTGTTATTACGACTTTGATTAGGTAGATTGTAGACTAAGAGCTAATAGGTTTTTTTCTTGTTAACCCAACTAGGTACCTACCTATCTACTTTAAAATAATAAAAACGGGGAACAAATGAAACACAAATCTACTAAATAGGTACTTGTTACATAATACTCGTACATTATACCAAGAGCTGAAGCATCTTCACCACAAGTTTCATTTTCATATTCCAGGCGCCGGAAATGGTTGACATTAATCAATAGAGAAGAATTAATAAAAAGAGAAGATTTGAAGAGGACTAGCCATTTAGTTTGTTCTGCGCATTTCGAAGATTCTTCAATTAAAATAATTAAAAAACTAAAAGATGATGCTCTTCCAACAATGCTTTTGCACAACCAACCTCAAGAAAGCACATCTTGTTCAGAAGTACAGTCCACATCCACAACCGCACGAATGAAAGGCAAAGTGATTCCATTATCGAATAATAAAGAACATGTTACCGTTGGAACCCAAACAGAATCAATACAATCATCACAGACTTCAAAGTCACTTACCGAAGGAACGCCAAAAAAACAAAAACTTTCAAATGAAATACGGGAATGTAAGTTGAAACGCCGAAAGTTAGATCAAGAAATAACAAAAATTAAGAAGAAGAAAGAAAAAACAAACAGCCTATAAGTAACATGAAATGATCGTCGAAGTTTTAAAAAATAATCGAATGGCAGAATAAAATTAAAAGTTACGAAGGGAATCGGTACAAAGCAGATTTTAACCGTTTGAGTTCATTTAATCCCATTAAATGACTATTTCATGAAAAAGACATTCATGCGATTAAATGAACCAAAAGGGTTGTATTGATGATTTTAATGATTATAATTCCGTAAATAAATGCGTATTACGGCCGCAAATCATAATTTGTTCAACATACAGCCTGTTCCTAACCGGAAAATTACAAAAAACGTGAGTTTTGAAGTTACCCTGGCGGTTCCACCTAAATTCAAATTTTCTTATGTTTTTTTTTGCAATTTACAGGTCAGTATCGTGTTGTAATTGGTTGATGTTGATTTAGATATGATTTGCGACCGTAACAAATATGGCATTACTGAGTAAAATCATCATTACAACCCTCTTAAGTTCATTTAATCCCATTAAATGAGTTTTTCATGAAATAGTCATTGACTGGGATTAAATGAACTCAGAGGATTGCATTGATGATTTGAATTATTATAATTCTTTAACTACATACATATGTATATGTGTGTTACGTACGCCAATCACATTTTGTTTAACATACAGCCTGACATTGTCCTGTAAATTGCTAAAACACAAGAAAATTTGAATTTTGCGGCCTACACTGAAGACCCCTTAAAATGATTTTGTGAATCTTCTTCATATCTTCAAGCCCAAAAATAACCTTAATTGGCAATTCAAGTAGGAAATACGTCACAATACAATTTATACGAGTAGTTACACTTACAAAATTCAATGTCCTAGAAATAAATACGATTAATAAATCAGATAAGAAACAGTACAGCCATGTTTTGTTTCAATGATCAATGTTCTTAGGGTTCCGTACCCTTATTATATTATTCTATTCCTTATTATTCTTGGCCGTCTGCACGTCTCTGCAACTAGATGATTTTATTCAGAGACTATGTCATATCAGAGAAATATCAAAAAAGCGTATTTTAAACCGATTTCTAAAAAAGGAGGCGGTTATGTATTTTTTGTGATTATTTTTTCATTTGGTAGAGCAAGCTCGCGCGGTGGGCCCATATGAATTGATTAACTTTGCTAAGGTACTTACTTTATGACTTAATCATCTGCCATCTTACCGGATGCAGCTGAATGCCAGTATTTTATATGGAGCGACTGCTTATCTGACCTCCACAACCCAGCTAGTACTGGGTACCTAATACGGTACCCGTTGGTAAGACTGGTTGTCAGACTTTCGGGCTACGAGCATCGAATGTTGAAAAGTCCTATTGGGTTCTTAATGTCCTCCACAAAGAACATGTCGCAGCTTTTATTTTAGTTACTTAATAACCCGTTTCTCGGTTCTCGGAAATCTCGGATCAATAGGGAAGTGGAGCCGGAAGTAGTTGTATCGTGACCGGAAGTCCGTCAGCAATTATCGTTGTGATCTAGATATCGTGTTTTGTGACATTGTCCTACGTTTGGGAAAGGCATTACCTATATCCGTTATATGGGTTACATTTGTACAGTCGTGAGCACCAGTGCCAAGTCTTTTTTTTTTCTTTTGGGCCATGAACTTTCGCAGACGTACACAGAAGAACCCACCAAAGTTTCATCACAATAGGATCAATGGTTTAAGAACGCATAGGGGACAAAAATACAAATATATGAAATAGTCATGGAATGGGATTAAATGAACTTAGAGGGTTATTTTGATGATATTAATATTCTACAACTACATACGTGTTACGGTCGCGAATTATATTTTGTTTGACATACAGCCTGACACTGACCTGCAAATTGCCAAAAAACCAAAGATAATTTGAATTTCGAATTGAATGCGAAATTCAAATTATCCGCTTCCCCCTTAAACGAACCTTAATATGAGACAAGATCCGGAAGTTGATACCTTAGAAATCATTGAAACATTACTTTTGTTTTAGATATCGTATGTTAACCATGAGTTCCGCAACTAATTTAAATTTGCCCTGTTTAAATCATGAGTAGTGTTGACCAACACTGGCTTTAAGCCAGATTTACACAGGGTAACTGACTCCAAATCCGAGGCAAGTCAGTGCTGATCTGGTAGGTATGTACTGATCTCGTGTAAATTGATTTGGAGTCAGTGCAGTTCTCGGCCCCATCATTGGCGCCGATTACTGGCTTGTTACTTACCCTGAGTAAATCTGCCAGATTTACAGCCATCTATCCTCACAAACTTTCCCATTTATGTTCAAGTAAGATAACTGAAAGAACTACATATTTTAACTTGACTCGTGTTGTCTGCAAAAGTTTTCCAGTCAGTTCTTATAACCATGAAGGAAGTACATAGGAAAAAAATGGAGACGACGCAGGCCGCGGCAGATCTCGTAGATGATGGCGGGACGAGCTCAACAAAGGACGAAAAACCAGTGCCACATTAGCTCTGGATTGGAAAAAATTGGAAGTCATGGGAACCCTTTACCCATCAGTTGGTTGAAACAGGCTAACAGTAATGTCAATTAAAGTCGGATTAGTACGATAAAGTCGTAACACTTTGACCTGAAGCTAGTCTAGCGTAGTACGGACTTTCAATGGGTGAAGAGGTCAGCTGGAACTATATTATAGTAAGCGCCAGATAAACGTGCAATAACGGTCATTGACCCACATACATTTATTGACATACTTAATTCCGAAAACAATAATAATGACATAAAGCTGTCCTGAATCGACACTATCGTGATCCTTTCCTTTGTTTAGTAATGAAAAACGATTCATAATTTATTGTCCACGTACCTACGCAGAGAAATTAAGGAAAGGGCAATGAACTTTATTACACGTTTATCGGGCGGTTACTTTAGTTTTTGTTACCAGTCGTGCAGCCTTTTGTTTCTTAGGGCATAAAGCTTCAATTAAACATTATCAAAACTGAACTTGAGCAGTATACTTCAATGGAGCTAAAAATCCGATTTGAACCGAAATAAGTATCATCATATTCATCTTCCTGCCCTTGTCGCATGTTACTTGGGGTCGGCGCAACGCGGTTTTTTTCATCCATTCTTTCATTCTCCACACAATTCATCCATCTGTCTGTTGGTCTTTCTCTCCCTCTTCATTCGTAAACATTTATACGGTATTAATACCCTTCCTGCCCTTATCCCATGTTACTTGGGGTCGGCGCAACGCGTTTTTGCCTTTCAGTTCTCGTCTAGCGCTATCATTTACTCTTTTTTCTTTCATTATACTTTCATAACACCTTTTCTTTTTCATTCAATCCATCCATCTTTTCTGTGGTCTTCCTCTGTCTCTACATCCATCAACATTTATACTCAACACTCTTATACTTACCCCTATCTATAGTCAAGTTAAAGAAATGAGTAGCTTAAGTAATTTTTTTTATGCAATAGACAAGAATTTAAAAGAAGTAAGGACCGTCGAAGAAAGCAAAGCTAAGAATTTTAACTTTATAGAGTGTTAACTTCAACCAATTACTGAACTACCTGCTTATCTAATAAAAATCGTATCTTAAAAAATGACATTTACCTACTCAAGTAAACACTTTGACTTGTTTATAGATACGGGGGTTAGTCATATTCATTCAGCTGCATCCGCTAAAAAGCTAGGCATAGATGGTAGATTAAGTTGGGAAAAAGGCTAGGCAGATGATGTCTCTTAGTCACATGCGATTCATTTGATCCCTTCTCATCACATCATATTAATTTTTATTAGGGTTCTGTAGCCAAATGACGAAAAACTAAACCCTTAAAATTTCGTCATGTTGATCTGACCGTCCGTCCACCCACACCGTCCGACACCTGGTTAAAAATTTAAAATAAGTATATTTGACCTTATCCATCAACTAAATTGGTTACGGAAATATGAAAAAATATGAATAATTAATTACATAAACCTATTAATACTTACTGTTATAACAAGGTTTTAATTCGATTTAGGACTAACGCCTTAATTTCGTATCAGTCCTTACTTTTCTGATGTGATTGCGACCTATTTTTACCGAAAGGGGTGAATTCCAAAAAAACATTTATGGTTTAATTATTTTCCCCCAAATACCTAATCTATAGAAATGCTTATTAGGATATACTGTCTACCTACCTATTCACAAAATAACGTTACCTGCGATAATTCATTGTGCCAAAAGGTTTTGCAATGTGTCCTTGTTTTTTTTTGCTCGCATTTGTCCATTTGTTTCAAAGTAACATTCACTTACTTCCGCTTAATAACTTTAAATAGAATCCGTTTTATGTTATTTTAATTGGTGACCATCAATATGACCTAGTTACTATTGCATTGTAACAATGTCTAGCTAGATTATTTAAGTACGATTACGTACTAAAATTATACATGCTAAACTGTGAACATACCTCAAGATCACCGTTTAGTTTACCGAGAAAGAAAAATAAGTACTTAAATATACGTAGGTAAGTAATTATTTGCAGTTAGGTAATTAATTTACCTACCTAGTTAATAAGTTTTGACGCCCTGTAATTCTTTTCGCATTTTGATAGGTGCTTCTTGTAGGTACCTACTTAAGTACGTATTTATTATTATTTTAGATCTATTTGTAGTTTGTAAGTAATAGGTCCTACTTACTGAATTAAAAAAATAATGCATACCCACAGAATCTTAAAACAATATAGTTTCAAGAACAAAAAATACAAACGATGTTTTTGTCTTAGATTTAAGTTCTCACACGATACATCAATCAACCGGTATCCTTTTACACATTTACCTGAAGTACTTAAATCATAATATCTAGTTTTTTTTTTTTTTTAAATAACGCTATGATTAGACTGTTTTATTTGACAAACCCTCCTTGTCTCTGATAAGACCGCCATCACTAGCATGCGCAATTTTTTCAATGGACCTATTTAGATTCCGTTTCGTGTTCGTGTACGCGGCAAACCGGCGTTTTGGTTTTGCTTTAGTTTCTCAATAGCCACAGACGGAGGCGGTCGCGAGTGCCGCGCGCGCCCTCTACATCCAGTGAAACTCGTACAACGTATTGCAAACTAAATGTGCATTTATCTGTACGGATCTGTATTTATGAAATAAAATGTGTAGAACGAAGTGTGTGCTGGCTTTGGTAGCACTGTCCGTGGGGTTGGCGCACTCCTGGGGTGAGTAAAACGGGATAATCAGCTGATCGGGCATTAACACGTGCTAGTTTATATTTTAGAGCGTTATATAACATTTTGAGGTTTATTCCGATAACTGAGTGATGTTATACGTAAAGGTTATTTATTGTGTACGGTATATTTGTGTCAAAAATTCTAGCCACGAGTGTCGTTAAGGGTGTATCTCGCTTGGCACCGGGCGCCATTGCACGGCGGCCCTCAGTCACGTAGGCCACTTTTAGCGTACCGCGAGAACCCTGCCGTGTAAAGATGCTCCTCAGAGCGTCGCAAAACTTCGGCGCGGTAGACATTGAGTTTTAGTCGTATTACATTGCTGAAATTTGGAAGTAAATGATAAGAATTAGCTGCTAAACACAGACTGAACGCTTACGTAGTATTAAACGTTGTATTGTAGTCTAATGAGGTCAGATTGTCGGATGAAACTCATTATATAAATTAGCCAAGATAGTCTTATGATAAAATTTTCTGGTAAGTATTACAAATATTATACATAACAGAAATGGAACTTCTACGTTACTTAGACCTTTTACATAATAATTAACTTACTTTAGTTACATAGTAAGTTGAGTATAAGTTAAGCGTCTTAAAAGTACCTACCTACTATAAATACCTAATATCTGAAACATGAATTTTATAATAGTAATGCATTATTAAAGCAATGAAGTAAAACGAGGGCGATTGTAGGGCGTTGCGGGCGGGCGGGAAATCTACCAAACAAACGATGGGCGGGCGGGCTTTTGAGATGACTTTGTGGGCAGAAACCCCCTCCTTTTACGTCACATTTGTTATTACGGTAACTACATTTGAAATTTGCTTGAGCCATACATTCGACATTCCTTGAAATATAATATTTGTTTGTCAATATTGATAAGTATTTATTATAATATTTCTTATTAAAACTGACGCTGTACTTTAAGCGAATATATTTCTTCTGAGAAATTTTTATTTTATGGAAAATCAGATAAAAAGGAAGTGATAATATTGATAGAATTTTAACGGTATCACTGTAATAATATTATTTGCAGTTTTGCACATAATAATATACCTACCTAAACATAAATAATGTCAGGTAAATATGATTGTAGAAGAAAACAATGTCAGTCCATGTAAAATACTGGTATTCAACTGCATCCAGTAAGACTGGAAGCCGATCCCAATAAACTTGCGAAAAGGCTAAGCAGATGATGAAGCACACAATGTGTGTCGGTATTTAGTAAACAAACTAGAGAAAGCACAAATAAACAACCAACGACTTATTAATCATTTTAAGTAGGTACCTAGGATATTTATTTATTTTTACAGGAATGCAAACAACATTAAACTCTGTGGAGAGAGTAAATAAAACCTTCGTCTCAGTATTTACCGGCGGCAATTTCGTCAATGATTTTGGTTAGATCGATTAAACAATTTCAGTTATATTTTTATCATACAGGACTTACATAAGGCAAAATTAGCTCATCAGTGGGGCTTGTATCATGAAGGGGGCCTAAAATGGCCGATTTTGCAGAATCTTAGTAGGATAATAAATATGAATTACCTTACAATTCATAAAATAGTCACAAAGTGACAATTCATAATATTCACTGCGTCTATGACCATTTTAAGAATTTTAACGTGATTATTATTCTATTATGATTCTGCAAAATCGGCCATTTTAGGCCCCAGGTACTTACGTACTACTTCACTACATTAACTACATAGTATAAAACAAAGTCGCTTCCCGCTGTCTGTCTGTCCCTATGTATGCTTAAATCTTTAAAACTACGCAACGGATTTTGATGCGGTTTTTTTTTAATAAATAGTGATTCAAGGGGAAGGTTTATAATTACATGTATAATAGCATTGCACCCGTGCGAAACCGGGGCGGGTCGCTAGTATACTATAAAATGTTGTGTACTCATAACCATAACTGATTAATATGGTCACAAAACAGTTATGGGTATAAATAATAATAATAAAGCATTGCCCCAAGTGTCAGCACTTACAAAACATGGTAGGTAGGCACAGAAGCTACGACGCCATAATAAATAAATAAATCTTTTATTTGCAGACCTGAGTCCATATTGTTAGTACTGACATAAAATATACTTATTAAACTATTATTAGTAACTTTTAATATATCAATGTTAGTAACACATACAATGAACAAGTAAATTACAATAGGGAATACCTATAATATAAATAAAATAAAATAAAACTAGATGCCCGTGTAGCTACTTAGAGCCGACCTGTGTAATGAGTACAGTCAATAAAAAATTAAATATACACGTGGCAAAGAAATAAAACGATCTGACTAATAATAATTATACATGTAGACTATGTATTCCAGAATATTCAAAACAATCACAATTTTCTAGTGAACTTATCGTTCTAAGAACTAAGCCGACACTAGAACTAGATTGTTCAGTTTTTTATTAACCAACTTCTCAAAAGGAAGAGGTTATGTATTCCACCGGCATCATGTATACACCGATTACTCCGCGATTGCTGGTCTGGTTTACGTGTTTTTTTTTTATTTGGTAGAGAAAGCTCGCGCGGTGGTTAGTTAGCTTCTATATGTACGCATTTTGTCTTCTTCGTCTATGCTGAAGATCTCTTAATATCTTCTAGTTTAATTAAATGTAAGATGAACACATGACAAGAATTTGTGTGGGATGCTTCGACTAACAAGGGTAACATTAATTTCTTTTTTTTTTTAATTATTTTCGGAAGTCTGTGGCAAAAAGCAATGACACAAACAAGTCACTGAATTCCAAAAGTAAAGTTGTTTTTCTTTATGCGATATACTAGCTTCTGCCCGCGACTTCGCCCGTGTCGATGAATAGCATTCGTTAATAGAAGTAGCCTTCCGACACTGAAAGAAATGAAATCGGATGAGTAGTTTCGGAGATTACCTCCTACATCCAAGCTTACTAATTTCGCCTCTTTAAAATATTAACGTAGATGTGCAATTATTTATCAGCAAGGCACAAACTATTAGGTACACGTCGATCTCATTTTCATTTCCAACAAACTTAGAATTAGAGCAATATTACGAAAGCATCGAATGCGTCGTTTTTGCTTGCGATTAAAAATAGACCGTAAATCTGAAGTCATTACGGCAATATTTGACTAACCTAGTATAAATACTCATATCCTCAAGTACTGTTAGTAGATTAGTTTCCTTAAATTAATGAGCAAAAATCGGTACAAAATGATTAAGTGTTATTTAAACACGTTAAGCGTAATTAAATGCTTATTTAGTCATTAAGATCAGTGGATTTGATCTTTGTACTAAACATTACAGCTACATGTTGCGTTTCTGTTATGTAACAGATTATGGCTACTTGAAATATGGGAATTAACTTTTAGTTAAAAAAAAAAAACAAATTCATGAAATCGTAAAAACCATTAATGAAGTCCGCAACTTTACATTATTTAGGTATGCTTGAAAAATAAATATAAGAAAATAAATAATAATATATTTTTTATATTTATAAATAAATAAATAAATATAAGAGAAAAACTCTTCTTTTTTGGTTATTAAAATTATCACGTGCATATTTTTTAGATGCAAAAAAACACTCGAAAGGATTAAAAACAAAACGGTCTGACCAAGGAAATAAAAGTTCTACCACTAAGAATTGCTGTTCTCGTTGAATCGGCATGTAAAGGTGGCAATGTTTGCGAACTAATGTGTAAAAAAGCGAATAGGACTCCCCCCGCCGACCGGTACAGATTAATAAGCGTCCCCTAGCAACATTGGATAACAAAATTCTCCCTTTAATGGTTACATCAAGCTAGGGTTACCGCCCTTCAGGGTTTGTACGGACATGTCTAGCTTTTTCGACTTCATTTCAGAATGTTTTTTAAAAAGTGGAATATAAAAACTTTATTGCTTGCAAACGTCCAGCCTTTTATCGGGACTTTTAAAAATTCGAAATGAAAACTGTAATTCGAAAAATGTCGGTTCTGCTCGTATGCAATCTATAAAGTTCCTTTCTTTATTTGTGTATCTCTTCGCCCGTAACGATACGTGTGTGGTGTGTGCTGACAAACTAAGGGGATGCAATTGTTACTTTTTATGTTATAAAACCCGTTTTGCTTTATTAAATAAAACAAAATATTATTTCGCTTTAATAAGACTTCAAGATGACTATTTTAATAATCTTACGGGACGGCGATGATTAAAAAAGCTGAGAATGGTTTTTATGTTAGTAAATAACAGTATACCTAAAATCAGTTTTAATCTAAAAAAATTGCAAATGATCCTTAATTTAAGTCATGTTTTAAATATTTAGGGCCAACAACAGAATGAAGTTAAGCTGCAAAACGATTTATAATTACAGTCAATTCACTGCATGCAACGTGATTAATGATTTCACTATCATTACCTAATATTAATAATTATTTCATGTTGCATCAAGACGATATCAACATCATTTTATATGTATAAGTAATAAATAACAAAAGTAAATGTAAAAGTATTGGGTTCAGAATGTCGAGCAAAAATCCAAAGATAGAAATCGTTAGATATTCCTCACCGAACATAGACCTTGCGACAGAGTCCACACTGAAAAAGAGTGACCTCCCTCCTCGCGTGAAACGATGGATATGATTTTCAGTATGATTGAGAGAGATGCTATTTAAATGTCATTTATAACGAAACAGAAACGTGATCAGTGGGGTTACCTTTAACATGATCACTCAACGCGGTAGGACGAACCGAACGATTAAATTCTTTGCAAAAATCGCACATGTGACTTATTATGCTAAAACCAAGCAGTAAGAATGTCTAATTTAATTAACCGTCAGGTAAAAATTATTTTACCGTACGCAAAGTAATACGCGCTTTGGTCGTGGAGTTGGGGGGGACGCCATCCCGATATGAAATACAAAACAGAATGATTTTAACACAGCAAAACCTTTCAGTTATCATTGAAACATAATTATTTATCCTTTATTGTAAACGTTCTTTATTTTACTTATAATAAAACGTAATATAAAAATTTGCCAATTACGCGAATTATGTCAGGTTCACTAAACGTGACGGTTCGCAAACAGAACCTTGCAATTTTGTTCAAGGAGACTTCGCTAACTAACAGATGCTTGTGCAATCAGTTCAATTTTAACTACAGTTAACAATGTCGGCATGTGAAGATCTTGACCGCTAAGGGAGTCTACATACCAAAGCCTCATGTCGGCAACTTTTGTACGCGTTCTATGTATACTCTTGTAGCCGACAGGTGCCGCGGCTTTAGTGTGTATGCTCCATAAGAAAGACAGCGCCCACGACAAAAGGAATATATGCGGAATCGTCTAATGACACCACATGAGAAAAGAAACCGCTTCATAACTCATTTGCTGATACTGCTGCTATTTATTGCAACCTATTGATTAATTTTGCCTTCAGACGTTTCACTGCCACTGAAACATATCGAATGATATACAAGTGAAACGACTGATATCAGCTTTTCGCTGCATGAGACTGAGTCCATGGGGAAAATGCGTGTATTTATTTATTAATGTAAAATATAAGCGTAGGTAGTCTTTATATCTCAAGGTTATCCAATAGGATGACCTTGAAATTATATATTAGATATTATTATTTATTAGTACTTGAGATAACTAATTAATTATACACTTAAAATAATCGTTTCAAGTGTCTTTGGCTTTTATTTTGTAATAGGCAACACCATACAGTCTTATTTAAATCTCACGTGGTCGGAAGTAATGTTATCATTATCAATCTTTATCAATTATCATATATATAGTTGTGTATTATGTATCTATTTATACTCTAAAGTGGCTAATGGTGCCTCTCATATCGTGTCAATATAATTTATATATCATGTGGTATCTCGAATGATTCATTTTTCTTCCCTTACGATTCGATTGTAAAAATCAGACATGGCCAAACTGTTTGTCAGGGGTTTAAGAGCGTTTACGTCTATCGCGCGAAGTCAAGTTTAGGTAATTCAATGCATTTTTTACGCACACAAAAGCGCGCGTGCCTGTGTGCATAGCGTTGGCGCGTTCTCTTGCGCTATAGTCAAACTAACCCACTATGATCCGTTCGAGTGCAATTGTTGTAGTAAAATTTAATTTGAATTTGAATTTGAACGTACATGGATTACTAAAGTACGAGTGCATAAAATAAGTATTCAATAATATATTGCAAGTATAGCTATAGTTATGATTAATATTAAAGTCGTTTTTTAGTTATTCAAACATAAATTTGTTGATCTAAACTTTAGAAAGAAACCGAACTTCGTTAATTATTATTGATTTGTGACTGATTAATAAATATTTCTTATTCTATTCAAATAAATCACTTTATACGGATTTACTTACGTTTATTTTATATTATATTTTAACCTGACGCGATGTTTCTCTTAGTGACACCTCTTATGAGGGAAATACAATAGGTTGGCGTTAACTTTAAAAACAATTTATGTTCTTATTTACAAAAAAATAAGTAAAAGTTTTAATAAATAAAATTCGTAGGTAAAAAAATAGGGTAGATATTGGTTGTCACTAAAAATATTGTCAGTCATCAAAAATAATAATAAAAAAATTTAATCATCAAAGTACCAAGATTTTTTAATCACACTATAAACGTCCGCTATCCTTCCACGTACGACTAAGGTCAACTCGGGTCAGGCAGAGCGCCGAGCGACATGTCCTCTCTCTAGAAAGCCTCGCGGCGGACTGATTTGAAATTGCTCGCGCGCAGTGATTTATAGTAGTTTTCAAATATTTATAGAAAAATAATCACTGTAAATTATTTGAAATTTTAAATTGGATGTTTTAAAGCATATGTTCTTCTATTATATTATGCTATTATTATATTAAATCAAGTAAGATATATTGGTGAAAAAATCATTTTAATTCCTTAATATTTCACATTGTTTGAACTTTAATTTCTTATATAAAGAAACCTAAATCAAAAAATTTTCTTCTCCAACTATATTCCTTAGGATCTTAGCAATAGGTAAAAAAAAAAATCTAATTAGGTTTGCCAGTGGTTTCCTATAATTAGAGCGTCGAAACTGACGCTGAAAGGGAAATTAAGAAGACCTCTGTTGAGTTATCTTGATAGAATTTACCAATACTCTATTAATTGAAATATTTTTCTCTCCAACTATTGAGACAACGAAATTTCCTAAAGTTATTAGTAATTATCATTTTTGTAAAATAAAGGGTTGATGGTATTAAAGGGTTTGAAAAGTACTGTTTTGGAGTCAAACAGCGCATGGACGGCGTAAACGCTCTTAATGAAATCTTAATCGAAAAATCATATAAAAAAAGCCGAGCATTTGCAAAAGTTTGGACATTACTTTTGATTTTTCTTAAAACTTTAATGAGAACAGTCCGTATGGATCAAAAGCCGGAATATCCTGACAAATCCGGATGTATGCTAACCCTAATCCCACGGATATTCGCGGCCTAAGGGACCTCGCGGCCACGACTGCGCCTTGTCGCATGACCAGCCGCTAAGATGAACAAAAATGGTCGGAGGCTCGTATGTGCGATCCAAGTTTCTTCCTGGTCGAAGCATCTACAACCAAAAGACGTGGTCGTGGCCGCGTAGTGCGCGAGGGCCCTTTATTCCTTGTCTAAATCATAAACGGAACCCCTGTGCTAAGGGTTTTAGGCTGGACGTTGACGAGAGAATTAGTCTGCGAATCAGTGAGTGAGTGAGCAATGCAAACAAATATATTACGAATTTCCTTCAAAATCCTTTGGATTGTGATAGAAAGTGTGTAGATTTTCTGGGTAAATGTTGTGTTTGGTCAAATATCGGCTCATATATTTCTATCAAAATCATCTATGGAAATACATGTTTTGTTGCGACATAACATATTTATTAAATTACTATTAGGTATATTTATTTACATTTTTTTAAAACATGATATAGAAACCAGTTTCTGAACTAGGTAGGTGCAAATTTTGGTCATTGCCAGCCGTGTCGTTGAACTCGCGACATTTTGCTCCATATACTATGTATGTAGTTACTCTATATACCTGTAATATATTTAAGTATCAACAATCGTCTACTGACACAATGAAATTTTCATTTCCTTGCCTAAATTTTAATACATATTAATAGTGTTGGTAATGTAAAGTTAACAAATTCTAAACAATATAACCAGTACCTAAGTATAGTCAAGGAATTAATAATATTATGTTATGCATCATAAAGATACAGATTGGATGAAAATAACAAAATAATTCAAAACATGACATGCACATCACTGTGGGAAAAAGGTGTTTGAAAATTGTCTAACAATATTATTCATTGACAGTTTTGGTCACTGTACACTTCTATTTTCTTTTCTTTGATTCCCTTGTGGAATTTACGTATTCTTAGATTTTATTGAATAGAGGTAACATCCGGAATTATCCGAAGATACCCGAACGATACATTTGAATGTGGAACTATATTCGCGCAAATCGAGTGGCGGTCACGCACGCACGACATTCGTTACGTAAAAAAATTGGCACAAGAACAGTCTTGACCGATTATTGTGCGACTGTTCTGTGATAATGATAAACATTAAGGCTAAGCGCACAATACGTAAAAGTTGCGATTTTTAAAATGCGAAATGAACTTGCAAACGATTTCTATTCGCAGTGCGCGGATTCTCATACAGTGACCTTTATTGTTCACAGTTCGGCGATAATTTAATTTTATATACATATTTCTATGGTTGTGAGTCACAACTCCATAACCTCTTCAACCATAGAAATATACTCGTATATAAAAAATATTATCTTGAAGATAAGATTTTGACATGGTTGTTTGTTTTTGCTTGGTGGTGTTTTGCATGGTTAGCTAAGTGACATGATCCTAAATCCAATGTCGCGGACTAGTTATTTTTATGCACCCCCATGATATGGGTGTAAATTAAAAGGGTTTGCTGAGAAGAATACGAAAAAAAATGACGTCACACCTATCATTAAAAGTTTGTCTTTTTTAAATGTTTTTTACTCGTAAGCTTTTTTTAAGAACAAACCGTCCAACACCGTCGATCATTGTGTCATCACCCTTATCCGCAATGAATGAATTTAGTAGTGCGCGCTAAGTCCAACTAGAACTAAACTGAAATATTATTTATTATGCACCGGCCGTGCCCCAGTTCTAAGTTAATGATTTCTGATCACAATATAAGTTAAAGGTTGTGGACTGGTAGTTGGGCAATTAAATACGTATTTCTTAAATCAGGACGCCTTGCGTGCCTTCGAAGTTTCTCGGCCATCGATGTCACAATAGTTTGTTCTAATTATACCTACTCCTCATTGATGACCGCGCCGCGGTTACTGGAAAAATTTGGTTATCTTTTCAGCTCGTATATTAATCGATGGAAATATTAAGAGACTGGAACTAATCAAAATTATTGGAAAATATTGAAGACGAGTGCGAAGAATTTCAATTTAAATAGTTATGAATTTTTAATAAAATTTAATAAAAAAAAAACTTGAATAAGAGACGCATAAACAAAACAAAATGTGGAACTTCCAACAGGAAAATGAGGTAACTACGGATTTCGTGAAATTGGAATTTTGTAAAATGTTTTCATTACATTTTTATATTCATTACATGTTCACTGCCTAGCTTTTTGCGTGCGTACGAGCCTTTACAAATAACAATGATTGATTCATAAATAAACGTTTTATTACTACGTGTAATCACAAGAGTTATCAGTACTTCCATAGTTAAGTTACTCACACCTACTATCGAACAATTTATTTCTTATCACCGATGATAAGAGATAACAGTAGACATTTAAAAAAATGTGGAATAAATGGTTTCAAGGTTATTAACATCTTCTAAAGAGCTCTTGAAATATGAAGGAAGTTAATGAAGTAGGTACAATTAATTATAATTAGGTAAAAGTGGAACATTGATTAGATTTATTTACATTTCCCGTCTGTGGTGGAATAATAACTTTATTACGGTTTGGTAGTATCCATGCTATTATTCCTCTTATTGAGCAAAATAGAGAAATATTTTGTAAAAAAAAACCTTAGGTGGTATATTAAGAATAGGACTTAACTATTAAATTATGTCTAAACTAATATTGATAATTTTAAATACAGTACTGTCTATAACTGTCAAGCTTTACCAAGTTTGAATGTAGAAGGAGGTAATCTCCGCAACTACTTATCGGATTTCAGAAAATCGTTCACTGAACGAAAGATGAACTAATACCCAGTGAGTGAACATCGGGTAGAAGCTACATAGCCTTACTACTGAAGGTGGAAGCGCCAGGGTAGCCCGCGAAATAACTATTTCATGAAAAAATCATTCAATGGGGTTGTATGAACTTTGAAGGTTATATTGATGATTTTAATGATTATAATTCTGTAAATAAATACCTATTACAGCCGCGAATCATATTTTGTTCAAAGTACAGCCTGACAATGACCGGCAAATTGCAAAAAAAACTAAGAAAATTTGAATTTCGCGGGCTAACCTGACGCTTCCACCTTAACTTTATTTATAGGCCAATTTTACTTCGTTTAGTGTGTTAAATAAAACACCATGTATTGTAGCTTCTGTGTAACAAATTTTGTGCGCAATGACAGTCTCAGGCAAGCTTTTATTGGAAGTGGCTGGGGTAGACCTGAGAGTGGCGGTAGGACGGCTCAAGGCCAAAAATACCGCCCCGGGACCCGACGGCTTGCCTGGCAAAGCCTGGGTCCTGGCCTTTGAGGCTCTCGGGCCCCGACTGGAGAGGCTCCTAAGCGCATGCTTGGAGAGAGGCCAGTTCCCGCTTCGTTGGAAGACGGGGAAGCTGGTCCTCATTCGGAAGCCGGGGCGCCCTGCGGACTCTCCGTCCGCATACCGGCCCGTTGTGTTGCTCGACGAGGTGGGCAAGCTCTTTGAAAGAGTCATTGCAAACCGCCTCACCTTGCGGGGATGGGTCCGGATCTTGCGGAACACCAGTTTGGTTTCCGCAAGGGGCGCTCCACGGTGGACGCCATCATGCGCGTGAGAGCCCTCACGACGGGGGATGCGGTGTCCCGGGGTGGGGTTGTCTTGGCGGTGTCTCTCGACATCGCCAACGCCTTCAACACCATGCCCTGGAGCTGCATTGGGGAGGCACTCCGGTATCACCGGGTGCCGACCTACCTTCGTCGTGTGGTCGGGGATTACCTGACGGACAGAGCCGTCATCTACCCCGGTCGCTCCGGAGAGTGGAACCGGCGAGAGATGTCGTGCGGTGTCCCACAGGGATCGGTTCTAGGACCGCCCTTGTGGAACATCGGCTACGACTGGGTGCTGCGCGCCGACCTCCCTAGTGGCGTCAGCGTAGTGTGCTACGCTGACGACACGCTGGTGCTGGCACAGGGGAGGTCGCACGAGGCGGCGGCCGACTTGATGACACGCGGGGTTGCGATAGTCGTTGAGAGGATCCGGCAACTGGGTCTCGAGGTGGCATTGCACAAGTCCGAGGCCATGTGCTTTCATGGGCCTCGGAATGCGCCACCGTCGGGATCCTCACTGACGGTAGGAGGGGTTTCCATCGGCGTCGGGTCGACGTTAAAGTACCTGGGACTTGTCCTCGACAGCCGGTGGAACTTCGTGGAGCACTTCCGACGTTTGGCCCCTAAACTGGAACGGACTGGAGCTGCCTTCAGGCGGCTCCTGCCCGATCTGGGGGGGCCGAACGCCTCCTGCCGGAGGCTCTATGCGGGGGTCGTGCGGTCCATGGCCCTTTACGGTGCCCCGGTGTGGGCGCGTTCCTTGAGGCGGCGAGCCGCCCATTATCTGAACGCGCCCCAAAAGGTGATAGCCGTAAGGATGGTCCGTGGGTTCCGCACGATCTCGGGCGAGGCTGCGAGCCTCCTAGCCGGATTGCCACCATGGGATCTGGAGGCGATAGTCCTCGCGCGCCTACATGAATGGCGCGCGGAGGTTCTTCGCCGGGGGGTTACTCCGCTGCCGCGGCTAATTGCCGCTCAGCGGACAAACCTCCGAGCCGATCTCATGGTGACATGGAGAGAGCGACTGTCGCAACCCCGTGCAGGGCACGCCACGATAGTGGCGATAAGTCCCCTCTTTGAGGAGTGGCTTGAGAGGCGCCACGGCGTCCTCACCTTCCGCCTGACGCAGGTCCTCACCGGACACGGTTGTTTCGGGAGGTTCCTGCACCGAATCAGGCGGGAGGAGACGCCCGGGTGTTTCCACTGCGAGGATCGACCGGAGGACACGGTGGAGCATACGGTGGAGGTCTGCCCCGCTTGGGCGGAGCAACGCCGTGTCCTCCTAGCGGCGATCGGCGGCGGCGACCTCTCGCGTCCGGCCCTGGTTCGAGCCATGGTCCGGAGCGAGACGGAATGGGAAGCCGTCACCTCCTTTTGCGAAGCAGTCATGCTAGCAAAGGAGGAGGCGGAACGTGAGAGAGAGCGTTCCTCCTCACGTCCCAGCCGCCGCGGGAGACGCACCGGGCGTCGGGGGCCACGTGGTGGCCCCCGGCCACCGTAGACGCGGGCCTGTGGACGGTGAGCTAAGGGCTAGCTCGCCGTCCCTCCGTCTTAGGACGACAGGCCGTGTCGACGGCGCGTTCGTGTTCCACGCGCGCCTCAAAGAGATGTCAGCAGAGGGAAGGGGCCCGCAAGGGCCGATGCCTGCCGGGTGCTGCGGGTTGTTCGAAAGAGATACCGCGGCCCCGGAACACAAAGGGCGATGAAGGAACATGGGTGGGTTTTAGTCAGTAAAAGTCTGACACACCCTCCCGCTCAGCCCAGAGCGGGAGAAGTCATTTGATGATTTCCCATCCGGAAAAAAAAAAAAAAAAGGCAAGCTTTTATTACTATGACCTAGGCACCTCGCTATCATTAGTATACCCTAGGTCAACAAGTAATTCTATGTGACTTTGTAGCGTTTATCTTTGGACTTAGTGATCCTGCCATGACTATCACTTCAATGTGTCGTGTATCATGAACATGATGGGTAAACACCATAGAGTGATTTATAGTCTTTGGTACACACACTTTCTTTCATGGGAAAGTCAAGGAAAGTGGTTTTTTAAGGCTCATCGGTGTTCGTCGTTGGATTTTATGCCTTCTAGTAGAAAAGTTACAAGTTAGGTAAAAAGTTATATTATTTCATAACTTGTAAGAAATTTGGTAATTGTGATGTCATTTTAAGAATTTACGGTTTAACCACAGGGTTTAACACACCCAGATTAGAGTCGTCAAGCAAAGTTATTCATTTACATTTATCTGTTACAAAATAATCATCTAGATGCAACTGTTTTTTATGGTTACTGTACTTTTTAGACTCTTGCCAACACTCTATGTAATATTATGGTGCTTAGAACATAGTAATAAAAGACTGTTATGTTTTCACAAGTTTTTATAAGATAGGTGTTGAACTTTTACGGTTTCATAATAAATTGATAACCCATACATACTACTTATCATGGGGTTATTGTATTAATTTAAAAAATAATAATGAATAGTTAATGAAAATCATATTGATAGTAGGGTGATAGTGTCGTACCGTAATTTTGTAAACAAATATTATTTATTGGCGACATGTTTCTGATCACGTTTTGAGCTATATTATTGAACACTAAGGTCATGTATATCGCGTTTAATCTGTTTAACTTCCAATTAAATTCTACGTACTTGTAATAAATCTTTGAGTAAATATCGGGTTTACCCATTGGTATCTACTTAATAGCATATTCAGAATGTGAGTTATATCTGTGGGTAAGATATTCTTTAAACATGTTTGCATGTGAAATATTTTTGTTGAAATAGAAAATAATAATAATATATAAATATATATTATTTATTTATTTTTTGTCCAATTAAGTAGATTTTCTATTTTAAACTAAAACCTAAAAAACCTTTGGGTTAAAGTTAAGATTAATAACAAGAATAAATGACATTCTACATAGAGTCAAGAAATGCACAAATGGGAATGTAAAAGAATATAATAACAAATATTTGTATTTTTCTGTGATTTTAACCCTGAAATTTAAAAAAAAATGTTAAAAAGTTAAAATCGTGTTTGCGCGTCGTTTTAATTTCGAAGAAGCAACAAACATCCATCCACCGTCAAAACTCAAAATTATAATATGTAGTAGTAAGATGAATTAAATTGAATCTTTTTTTATACCCTTTCAAATATAAGAAAGTTGTGTTGTGTTTCCTAACCTCAGTTGTTGTGTACCTCTGACGTAGCCTGAATTGTTTATTTAGCTTTATCATTCTATCAGTCATTCCACATTATGTATACGTTTAGGTAGGTATATGTACCGTATTTTAGGTAACATTTCGCAATATTATGTACAAAATATTGCAAAATGTTACTTAAAATACATACAATTAAATACATAATTATGAGAATACGGGGTGGAAAGGACACCGACGCGAAAACGGAAACCACATACTCAGTACATCATTCTGAAACCCCACATAGAAATTTTTCGTCGGTTATTAAAAAATCAGCTGTTTCCTACAAAAGTGCAATACCTTCACGGTCAAAATGTATGCAGCAGCTGATTTTTGTTTACACAGTTACACATTACATTTTTTTTTTTTAATTAACTAATAAATATTTTATGTATTAGTTTATTTTATCTGTGTACACATATACAGATAAAAGGTTTGTATTAGTATGAACCTATTTATGTTAACAAAATGATATTTTTCTTATTATTTTTTTTGTACTCTATCGCAATGCTATCCTGTTTGACCCAAAGGTTGTGGCATTAAGTCCGCCTATGTACTCTTGTACATTAAGTTTAAATAAATAAATAAGTAAGTTAACGTATATGTATAGTTACTTACCTAATGTCTGTTGGCCAGTGCTCGATAGCTCTCAAAGTCTCAAGCAGGATGGGCACGTCACGTGATCACGTCACTAAGACAAATGTCAACTGACGCAATTACCCCCAACATCCTCTCATAAAGAGGATAGAGCTCTTATGAATGACGTCCGTAGAAAATGATGTAGGGGTAGTCTAACTAGGCTGTGCGTAAATATAAGACTAACATTAATTAGCTTGTGAAAGTCCACTTGAGGGATGTGTAGATATATCTTAACACTAGCTTATGCCAGCGGCTTCGCCCGCGTGAAGTTCAATAATTTACCCACAGGATCGTCCTACCGGCAGGGCTTGAAAACGTTACCAATTCACATTAAAAGTAACGTTAAGTAACGGTATTTCCGTAGAGATACCTGGATATCGGTACGATTTGGTAGCGTTACTTAGTAGCATAACATAATAATAACGTTAAAAATTGCGCTAAAAATTAACGGTATTTTTAATGTTATTGTAAAAATAGCGGTAATAATTACCGATATTATTTTGGTGATTTTATGCGACGTTGCCGTTTTCTGTAAGACGGCCGACACTACGGTGCGCGGTGGGCTGAAAATCGGCTTTCATAGACTTAGGGATTTCAATTTGCAAGTGCTGGATTTTTTGCCGGATATCGCTTCTATTAGTCATTACTATATGTATACAAAATTGACAACCGAGTTAATTCTGCTTAAAAACGAAGGAATTATAATTTGTTACGAAAAATTAGAATAAAGGTAGTATGAAAAATCTAATTATCTCTTAAACGGAAAGTTTAACAGGAATATCCTTGCAGGTGATTATAGTGCTAATTATTTATGATTTTTCTGTCGCCGATTTGCCGAAACATTTTATGCCGTTTTTTTTTTAAATCGTCAAAATATTTTTATTTGTTTTTACATATGAAACGATTCCTTTTAGTGACTAAGTTAAGAACATCGATATATTATTAGCCCAAATATTAAGAATAAATAAAACAAGAAAAATATATAAAAAAAATAATTTAAGTAAAACAGAGGTTACAAAATTATAATTTAAGTACTATATACAGTTATATTATATAAAAATAATTTAAAAACGAATTTATGGAATTAATATTACGCATTGGTAAAATAAAGTAACATAAATAACAAAAAACATGAAAAAATATCATTAAGTATTACAAAAAAAACCAACAAGCAAAAAAAAAACAAAAAAAAAATACGCAAACACACAAATACAAATTTACAAATATGTACATAATATGTTTTTGCAAATTTTCCTTAAATCACTATCGTTGTCGGACTAAAATTCTGAGTCAGCAACCAGATTGGATATATCCAAAAACTCGAACTCAGTTACTTGAAACTGAATTAAGTCGAGATTTTCAGCAAAAAACCTCTGCTTTTTCTTGGCATCTAACTTAGGCCTTTGTGAACTTAGCAAAGGATCCGAAGAAACAAAAAGCATATTTAAGATATCTTGATTGGAATCTTGCCTGCTTCTTTTCCGCGAATTATGTTCCCGGAACCTCCTAAAATCTTTGTTTCGAGACTCTGAGGCTTCTTCCGGATGAGTCCCAATCGGCACGATATCGTTTTTCTGGATTATGTCAGCCCCGTGTATTAATAATTTATGTACGGTTGATGACATGTAGTACCAGTCGTTAATATCACGTACTTTTCTGCTGTTTTGCAGGCATTATCTTTAAAATTTTATTACAACGATCTTCTGTCCAGATGTTACTGCTTTCAAAATTACAGCAAATCTTTTAATAAGGTCTTCATCCAAACATGTTAGATGATGATGATGATGAGATGTTGGTTATGGCTGCAGTTTTATTGGGAAACGCAAAAAACTTTCTTGCGGGACTCCCGTCATTGCTGGTTCCCGAGCCTTGTCTGAAAATATCAATCAACAGATTGAGCTCATCTTTGAATTTATTTTGAATGATTTTTTTTCTTGCCTGCAGCATTTCTTTGTGCTCATCACTTCTCGCTGCCCACCGTTTGAAGTCGAGCCTGTACGCAATGTATAACAGACATTGCATACAATTTATACGGGCGTGTAGGGACGACAAGCCAAATTCGTACACGTCAGAACACGCAGTCCTTGATGTTACAGCATCTAAGTGGTTCATTTCTGTAGGTTTTGCTAAACACAGGTAGCACGATGCATTTGATCTGGCTTCAGAAAGGTAAGTGCAGACTTTAGCGTCGATCATTGTCATCATTAGTTGATGAGTCACCCTGTTACTATTACAGCACTGTGGGGATAAGGGCCTTAATTTCATCATCCATTTGTCTTTTCAGCTCAACGACAACTGCTTCGCTCTCCTTTACAAAAGTAAACTGAACTGGACGACATTACAAAACTGAGCATGGTTTTGGGTTCGTCCATAATATGTTTTCTCCAACTGTCGGTTTTAGTGGAACCAAGGAGGTCATGAAAATGCTTGAGTCATCTTGCTCACCCTCCATTTTCTGCTTGTTTCGGTTTTCGCTGGAAGCATCATCAAATCCCCACTTGGATATCAGCTTTAGCTGCTTATTTTGCACATCGTTAGAAAGGCATTGAAGGATCCTCGTCACCGTGATATCAAGTAAAGTTTGAAGTGTAATCCTAGCCGATGAATCCATAACTGACACTGATTGCTTTGGAGGGTAACAATCAAGCTTAGTTTGTTGCACTTTATAGTAGGATGGATCCTTAGCACCTTCCCGAATGGCAGCCTCTCGCAACGTAATATATTGCCACTTTGATAGTTTTAGTGAAAGAAGCAATCCAAGCGCTTTCTCTGGCGTAAGTAAATCTGACTGTTTTCGCTGGTTTCTTAAGCGTTTCATTAATTTTAGCGGCTGCTTCAGGATTTTTCATCATATATTCGATTACAGATGCGATAGTTAATAGTTAGTAGACGTTCGCTGAGAACAGATTTTGCGACAGGGCTAGATTAAGGAGGTCTAACGGCTCTCGCAAGTTTGTATGAAAGTCCTTAATTTTTATAAACTTTTATTCAACTTGCCTTGTTAGTTAATATATCTCCATGCTCTTCTTCTTTTAAACGTGCTGCAGCTTCATATGCCATTCAAAATCATCAGATCTTCTCTTTTTCTGTTTACTTCCCAGATCTTCGAATGGTTTTCGGGACCTTTTTGTCATTGTTCCAACGGACAATGATGTCGACGGTTCTTGAGAGACTCAGGGTGCTCTTGGTATCTCATCAACAGTTGGTTCTTGATTAACTAAAGTTTGCACACAACTCGGCCAATCAACATTTGCTTCCAACCAATTTCCGTACAGACTTCTGAAATTGTCAAAAAAAGGGGCTCGCGTAAATCTCCAACAAAATTCTTTGAGAGTTACACGATCTTCGGAAGAAAGGCAATCGCCTATGCAGGATACAACTGCACTAAACAATACTTCATGATTAAACGAAATACTCTTAATTTTTAGAAGAACAAACAAGTCTAAATTGGTGATTAAACTTTCCATTCTAAGATTTTATAGTCGCAGATCAAAGATTTAGTGTTAGCAGTTACACAGTTGTGAAAAATCTAAATGATTAATTTTAGCCCTTTTATTGCAAAACGGCTGCGTGTATTCCCGTTCGTGCCCCCGACTTCGTCCACCTAGTGGAACGAACGGGAATTTACAAAAATAATATTAAATTTGTTCCCGATCGTCCCACTCGGGATTTTAGAGGGACGAATCGGAATATTTTCTTAGTTTAGTGCCATTCGTCCCACTAAATAATATTGTGCATGAAATGTTAATATTTATTTTGCAGTTTACTTTTCAAATTAGTTACTCGGTTGGATTTAATAATTATTTTACAAAATAAATTTTATGTATACAAGTAGCCCCAAGTGCGATGCTTTCATTATTACCTGAGGACCGTATTTTTGAAGGCTGGTTTTATGTCGCTGGCGAAAGCCCCGATGATGATAGACAAAGTGAAAAATTTCGGCAATACATGCTATCACAGTAGCTTCAACCGAATTTCGTAAAAGTGTGGTGCAGTTTTGGTAAACGATACCGCACCAATAACTTTGCAGAAGGCTTTAAATAGAGCTATTGGGAAAAAAATACCTAATATTTTAAAATTGCTTACGGTGTTACACCAAGACTCCAACTTACACAGCGTGAAAGCAAAACAAAGTCAAAAACGGCGTAAGTTAACATTCAATCATGACAGACCAATATATAACGAGTTGCCAAATGCAACTTCTTAATTCAGAAAAACTTACATAAATAAAATCATAAGCAAAGTGCCCGATGGCTGTAGATATGTTAGGCTCAAAGGTCAAAAACGCTCATTGAGCGAAAAAACCGATCACTCAGCGAAATTCGCGTCGTGGCTGTTTAAAAAAACGACCACATCGCGATATGGCAAACACAAAACGAGCAACATATGGGAGTCGTTTTCATGGTTTTCGGAGGCGCTGATGCCGATAGTGAGGTCGTGACGAAAATTCGAAAATTTTAACATTCGCCATCTGTGATTTTCGTTTTGACATCAGCACCCTCGAAAACCATAAAAACGACTCCCAAATGTTGAGAATTTCAAAATTTTCTTAGCCGACATCTCGAATTTTCATCATCAATTAATTGCAACGTCAAAAACAAAAATTGGCATCTCCTTATTCATCAACATCGGCAAGTTCCTTACATATGTATTACATCGGGTTGTGGCTGTTTGAAAAAGGCTCAGAACGCGAGAAATTGCCAGAACGCGTTGTGGTCGAAAATCAAAACAGCCACAACCCGAATTTTGCTTCGTGGTCGTTTTGTGTTTGACACATCACGATATGGTCGGTTTTTTCGCTCAATGAGCGTTTTCGGCCTTTGAAAAGATACATAATTGTATTAGATATAAACCTGATTATGGAAAAGAGTTTTATTTTTTATTTTATTTGAATGTATAAGCGTATAATTATGTATTTTGATACGTAATCGTATAGAAGTACGTATCTAAAGTTGATTCTGTGATTGTTTGTGCCTTAATAAATCCTCATGACTGATTTTTATTTAATTTGGTGGGACCAACGGGACAAAAAAAATATTAATAAATTATTCCCGTTCGTCCCACCGACAAAATCAGTGGGACGATCGGAAAAAAAAATAACGAATTCCCGTTCGTCCCACTAGGTGGACGAAGTCGGGGGACGAACGGGAATACACGAACGCCTGCACGTTACGGGTGGACAAACCAACCATGTATATTCACAAGAACAAGCACAACACAGAATAGCAAAGAGAATATTAAACACGCAAATAGTCGTACGGCACAGTCTTAGCGTCGATGAAGTCTGACATTCTTTTGCGATTGGACGACAGCGACAGTAACAAAACTAACTCATAACGATAAAATTTTCGATATCATAGATTTTAACGTTACGTATTTTTAACGATAAAATGTGCCAGATATAACGTTAAATATTATAACGTTATTTATTATTTAACGATATCTGCATCAAAAGGCTGTAACGATACCATATTTTTAACGGTATTTCAAGCCCTGCCTACCGGGATAAAAAGTAGCCTATGTGCTATTACAAACTATAATCTATATCTGTGCCAAATTTCATCCAGATCCGTTCAGCCGTTCTGGCGTGATTGGGTAACAAACATCCATCCATCCATCCAAACTTTCACATTTATAATTTTATATCTTAACATTATTATCAATGACTTAAAAGCACTAGTGAAGTGCTTCTAACATATTTTTTTGACACAAGTTTCTAATACTTTATGCTAGTGTTTATGGTATACATATGCGTACTTATATGACGTGCGTGCGAAATAAATGATGTTTAAAAAAAAAACAATAAATCTTTTTTGTTATATCGTGTTATCGATTGTCTTCAGGTCTGCGGAGTTTTACTAGCTAATTCCATTTGACCTTGTATAAATACTTACTTTTGGATGATCGATTCACTGTGCTGTTTGAAAAGTATTGCTTTCTAAAGATGGGTTAATAAATAATGTTAAATAACTACTGCGTTTTAAGTTTATATTTAAAACAGATGATTCATGCTACTCGTAGTCTAATAAATTCGAAAAGATATGCAACACTGGATATTTATTTACATAATATATAGACACTTACGTTTGTCGTCATTGCAAGTTGCTTAGAAACTTGTAGTTTATATTTAGTTATTTACCGTATGCACTATGCAATTGTTGCATTTATTGTCTATTGTACCTTTGGACTTTCGAGGTTACTAAACACGTGTAAAAGACTACGTATAAATAATAATAAAGATACGCATAGGTCACCTTTAGATTGTATGTGATACAAATCGCGAAAAGTGCAACACGTGGTTTCTTTTCCACTATCGACGTGTATAAAATTAATTTATGACTTGGTATTTTTGCCAATAAAATATAATTTACAGCCCATAAATTAAATACCTAAACATTTTGTAATTTCACATTGCATGTTAAATTATTGCTTGATGATTAGCTATAAAAGCACTTTCAGTTCATTGCAATTTCTTTACATTTATTGAAAAATGCAATGTAATCGTTTCTGCGTAGAGTTAATTAGTTTAATGTACAGAATACCTGGTTGACGGCTTGGCGAAGGCTCCGTTAATCCGTTTACACCTTGTATAGTATAGTGCTACAAAAATCTGTCTCTTGCAGTCTTCTGTGAAGGCAACAGAGCCTTTTTTGCGACACGCTAACACGAAGTTCAAGGACTTATTTCTGTCAAAATTAGCCACCCCACAAACTTAAAAGGACTCAACTGAAAGAAAACTTATATTAAAATCCAGTTAAATCAGTCACATTATGTAACATCGAAAAGGTATTAGGTAATATTACTAAGCTTGGAACAAATTTTTAATTTAATTATCGTTCGATAACTAATTAAGTACTTCGGAGCACGGGAAAAATTTTGGTAACATGTCAGATAGTACAGTTTGACAGAACAATGTAAGCTCATGTGATTTCTATACGAGCTGAAACAAAAACTAGGCAGTATTTAGGTCTATCACTAATTAGGTAGGTACTTTAGTCTACCTATAAATTTCACTGTTTCAAACAGTAAATTCCTCGGCGTAAGCACTGATTATAGCCTACTAGTTGATGGGCTGTAATTGAATATCTTTCTTAGCGACAACGAAAGCTTGCAAGACGAAACCAAACATTGTACATGACTACATGAGCTAGGTCACGTACGCCATGCGCCAACGTGGGCCATGTTTAATGGGGAATGGCAAATAATGGGCCACCCTGATAAGAGATTGCATTGGTCTTCCTTAAAGGCTAATTGGTAGTGCAGTTAATTGCGTAAGCCGATAAAAAAGGTGATTGGCAATGTTATTTTGTTGGTAATTTAAATAATTACTTGTTATTTCAATTTGTTTGTTGTCTAGACGTAGCGGTTTAGGAAGTGTTGTCAAAAAATGGTGTAAATGTATTTTAAGATTTTATTAAGTAGATTTATTTAGGGTAACATTTGTAAGAGAAAACGAAGAAATCAAAATCGGTTTATCCGTTCGTTTATAAATACACGTTAAACTTGACAACACCCCTCTGATATCGCCGGGTATTAAAAAGTTACTTAAAACAAAATATCAGTGTGTTATACTTATAAGTTATAACTACTGTACTTATTAACTGCCTTGGTAGAACTGTCAATGTCGTTAATGTTCATGCTAAGCTGCACAGGGCGCCTCTAGCCAGCTAATGGCGTCATAATATTTACCGTTTAAACTAGAGGTACACGATTCTATCTACTATAAAAGAAGTCTGACGCATGCCATGCCGCTTTTGACCTTGACCGTCACTTGTTCATTAGATTTGGCGTAGGTCAAGAAAACTCAGCTTTTTATGGCGTAGGTCTACATAAATATCTGAATGTAGTTGGTTGTCGAAAGATGAATTTCCAAGTGTATTCATTCACAGCTTACAAAAATATCTACAACCGAATAGAAAGTTTTCTGCTAAAAGTACTTAAAAAAAAAAGAAATGTACTGTGTCATGGACTCATGGTCCATATGAGAAGGGGCTTGAATAAAGAAGGCTAAGATTAAGGAAAAGAAAATAGATAACAACTTCTTTCGAAGTCGTTATTATTATTCCAGTCTGGCCTATCGATCCTTATGCCGCAGACAGTTAAGTCAAGGTTTTGTCATTACCAGCAATAAAAATGCCATACAATTTCACGGGTTTCTAAGTTTAGTATCAAAATGTAATTACAATGAGGTAACAAGGATAAATTAATAGTTTCCTGATTTTAATCAATCTTATCATAAACCTAAGCCTCGATTGATTGATTGAAATACGTGCGTGCCATCACACTTGTATGCTTCCTATTTATACATAGATAAGAAATCAATTTAGGGCATGCAGTTTTTTCAGTATTTCTGCGTGGTCAAATCAGAATCAAATCCGCAGGAAAACCAAGGTAAACGACAAACATGGTGTGGTAAAGTTCAAAGATTCTATAACCTGAACTCTCAAGCATATTTATTGAGGCAATATTTTTATTTTTCTTCATTTCCCTTTATTTAATTTTTTATTGTGCGTAGATAGTGATAAGTTAAGTAGTTTAATGACATAATATTTTTGTAAGTAAGTATCTCTGATTTAATCTAATAGGTTGGGCCGAACTTTTGGATCTACGTAAAAACATGAGGAATTGCCGAACTTACGTGGTAGACGGCAGGGAACATTGCTGCCAGAACTGATAGTTGCAAATGGGGCCGCAGGATTCTGGAGTGGCAAAGTTAGGGGGCTTCTCACAAGGTAGACCGATGACCTTGTGAAGGCCGATGCGGGAGCAACAGGGCCAGTCGATGTAGCGATGCTAGGAGGCCTATATGTATACAGCTGTGGACGGTTTTTAAACTGAAATGAGGATGATGAATAATTTGAGTTCATTAAAGATTTTATGGAGTTCTATTTTAATTATCCGTTGGTCTGTGGGAATTTCGGTATCTACCGATATCAATATCAATACCGTCGTCGGTATTAATATTATTGTTTTAGCAATATTTCTGTAAACGTTTCGTAATAGAAAACCTATGTTTCTCTTACATTGTTTTATATGTAAACTATATTGTATATCTGATTTCAGTCAAATTCTGATTTGGAATGTAATCAATTTTGTTTACATACGGAAATCCCGTGTTAGGTTGTAATAATGTACTACTGTTCCACACGAATTATTGGGATGAATGGATTAATATTATTATCAATTTAAATAATACCGATACAAAGAAGTTTTCGATAAAAAATTTAAAACATTTACGCAGAGAATTAATACATTTTTTACGTTAGAGATGGAGGCACCCTTCAAATCCAATATAAAAAAACCGTTATTTGGTAGTCCTGTTTTTTTTTTGCTGGCAATCGCAGTTCGAGACACAACGACTATGCACGTGACATTGAATCGACTCTGTGTTGACTGTATTTATTATTACATCTGTTTTTTTCATTGAGAAGTATTTATAAAAAAGCTACATTCTTTCTGGTATTTAATTTTAACGACTGTAAAAATGTGTTTTTTTCGAATAGATCGTAAAACAATCGTTGTTTAAAATTGAGAGACTTGTAAACGTCAAAAAAATGTTTAGAGTCGCTAAAAATCATTACGTATTTAACTTTAAGCTACAAACGTTGGCACACCTCTTGTACTGCTCGGCTGCTCATTATGCAACTCCACCTGTCCCCACAGCGACTTGTCCGAAGCTCAAATTAAATGGGCATCCAACTGTAACTGTGGTGTGTGAAGTGATGTGAACCAATATGCCACCGACAAAGTGTTTTAACTTGGAAACTTGCAATGTTTGAAGCTACCAGCTAGCCCGCCGACAAAGACAAAGTTACCGACATGTTGGCGGGGCGGCGGCTTTGGTGTGTAGGTAAACCCCTTTAGGAGTAGCTTCGGACTCAAGATGCACCGTGCAGGTGTGGTTTCACAAAGAACAGAAGTACAGGACAAGAGTTTCCAGAGCTCAGTAGGAACACCGTCATTATAATATGCTAAGTATATCGTGGATTTACCAGGTATATCAAATTCCCCCGAAAACAAAAAAAAAGTCTTCGTAACTGCCAATGGTTTCCGCTTATTCACCAGGGTTTTGTAACAGCGTCATCAAGCTAGTATTCAAATGAGATAAGTTTGTTAAGATACAGTTTTTTTTGCCATGTCCGGTTGTTCAACTCTTCGACTATATTGTACAGGAGCTAGATTGATACGGAATTTATTTATTGAACAGTTCCGTGTGTATTGAATAATTTATCATAATAGGCGTAACTAGGGCTGTTGAATCTTTAAATTGATTGTTCAATGAAATGGATATGTGATTTATTTGATGAAATTGAAGCGTGTTCAGTAAGACGGTCAGTGATATATATCTAGTGTAAGGTTTGAAGACATAATTATTATGTGTAATGTTTGAAATCGTGAGAATATTTTTGTTATAAAATGCTTACTACCTACTTTGTGCTCATCTAAGCTAGGAAAACACATCGTAACTAATTTGCTTTTAGTACCTTAGATACGTACGTACCTTGGTACATTACATTTTCCTAAACCTAATTCCCGTTTACACTAACTGCGGCGATTGCACGTTACATTTTGAACACAGGGAGGTTAAGTATCTGTGATTTTGAACGTTCAGCACTGAGCCGAGCGTTAAAAATTCAACGGTGGGCTTTTATTTTGGCAATACGAAATAAAATTGCGTTTATTATTTAAATTGGTAAATAACATTTAGGTATTACGTCATAACGAGATACAACAAGTCCAAAATTGATGAAGAGAAACCTAACCGCAATTTATGTCATCGAACTTAGCAGCCCTATTTAAAATAGTACCTGCCTACTTGGAATTACATAGTACTCGTACTTGTGTGGCGACAACTTTAATATTTATGTACAAGAAACGGATATAAATAGGACCATGTTCTTGAAATTCCACGCAAAATACAACCTCATACGTCGCACATAACTTTTGTTTTTATTACTACTAGTTACCAAAACGATATCGGTATCTGCCGATATCTGCTACCTACCTAAATTAAGTTAAGAACTTGGTTTCATTTCCTGCATGAAAATACTGTTTGATATCAAAATCTCACTCTATTTTTATTACGTTTGAATTGAAAGGAATTCTGCCCTGTTTCGCACATATGTGTTAGTATTAATTAATCGAATTAGATTATTTACTAATAATATTATGTAATTACTCAACTAAGTAGTTGTGTTTTATTTCGGTAAATTAACATGAATTTCCTGTTGGTTTCATAGGTAGTGTGAAGTTTCGTTAGTGAGTAGGTGAATTATATGTACATCAGCCAAATAATATAAAAAAAACTAGCGATCCGCCCCGGTTTCGCACGGGTAGTAGAGCATATTAGGCGGCTTGACTTTTTCTGATAATTCCAACAATTATTATCGTCATATTTCAACCAATTTACACAAAACCTTGACAAATTGCATACTTAAACCTTCCTCTTGAATCACTCTATATATTAAAAAAACCGCATCAAAATCCGTTTCGTATTTTTAAAGATCTAAGCATACATAGGGACAGACAGACTGTGGGAAGCGACTTTTCATACTATGTAGTGATGATTAAGTACAATAAAGCACCTACTTTCTCTTATCTACACTGGACAGCAAATAAACCGGGCCACCCGCTACCTTGGAACTCTGATTCGATTTTCTCAAAAAGTATAAAACTTACAACTATCATAGTTATACATATAGGAAGTGCGTTTCATGATAATTAAAATGAATGGAAACTCATTGGAATTAATTAATTTACTAAGTGTTTATTAAGGGTCTCACAAAGAAGAGTCGTTTTCAAGTCGTGTTAATCGTTAGTAATCATAAAATAAAAATAAAATTTAAGACAGAAACAAAGAAAAAATTAAAAAAAAAGTTTTTGATCAGTATTCAGTATTCTCTCCCCTTGCTCTGATAACTGCTAGCATCGTCGTATTCATGGACCTCACGAGCCTGACGATGGAATCTTGGGGAATTGCATTCCACTCCTCTTAAATTGCGATTCGCAGCTCTGGAAGCCTTGTTGAAGCAGGTACCCAGGCTCGAACCCAACGTTTCAGCTCATCCCATAAGTGTTCTATCGGATTCAAGTCCGGGCTTCGAGCTGGCCAGTCCATCGTACGAATGCTGACGTCGCGTAGATACTGGGTCACCACATGAGCAACATGAGGCCATGCATTATCATGCATCAACTGCATATCCTGCCCGATATATCCTGAGTAAGGTACAACATGGTCTGCGAGGATTTCAGTAATGTAGCTATGAGAAGTCAATCCACGTGTACGGCCCGTCGGTTCGATGAAAACTAACGCTGTATGTGCGGTTAACGACATGCCGCCCCAGACCATTACAGATCCTCCTCCATAAGCAACAGTTTCCTCGATGCAACATTGAGAATAACGTTCTCTAGGGCGACGATATACTCTCTGACGTCGATCACTTCCATTTAGACTCACTCTGGTCTCATCAGTGAAGAGTACATTACCCCACTGCTCTAACGTCCAATCCCTATGCTCTCGAACAAATTCAAGTCATGCTCGACGGTGGGCTACCGTTAATGCTGGGTCTGTTTCAGCTCTCTTTGGAGTCAGATTCCGGTTAGCAAGTCTCCTTCTGACGGTATCTGAACTTATAACCACTTTGCGTTTGTCACGCAGACTTTGTTGGACTTGAACTGCGTTGAGGCGGCGATTTCGCAGAACAGTGAGTTGGATATAACGATCATCTGCTACTGATGTAGCCCTAAGTCTGCCCGTACCTGGACGGCGATCGAATGCTCCAGTCTCTAGGTATCGTCTGTAAACTCGTTGCACCGAAGATCTGCTGATTCAAAGTCTTCGAGCGACCTCACGTTGCGCAACGCCTGCTTGAAGTAGCGCTACAGCTTGAGCTGCTTCCTGAGGTGTCGTATCCATTATTGATCGCAAAAAAGTAGCAAAAATACACACGTCTGAGCAAACTATGGACAAAAACTAAAGAAGTGATAAGAAATATCCGACTACCCTCGTTGTAGAAAAAAAAACGCTAATTGCGAACTCTAGTCAAAACAGAGCAAATCGTTAGCATTATGTCTGTTGCTTGATTACAATGTGAGTTGACGATACTTTAGAATAAATTTATAGTCATTTTAATCATCATGAAACGCACTTTCTGTAGGTATAACTTAGATAGTTATAAGTTATATACTTTTTGAGAAAATCGAATCAGAGTTCCAAGGTAGCGGGTGGCTCGGTTTATTTGCTGTCCAGTGTATATAAACATCATAATAATAAAATTGTAACAAGCCGATTGTCTGTACATTGAAGATATTGAATTTTTTTTTTATTAGAGCAACAGAAGCCAAAACAACAGTTTTTAGAATTTTTGTCTTTCTGTCTGTATGTTTGTACGCGCATCACAAAAACTACTGCAGGGATTTGAATGCAGTTTTTACTACTTTGCTAGATGCCTAACTTAAAATATAGGCTACATTTTACCACAGGAAATGATCTTTACCGTCGTACGAAGCCGCGGGCATAAGCTAGTTTACAAACATAGGTCAGTTGTGAGGTAATTTAGTTACAGTTAACACTTGTTTGTTTTATAATTAGGTAGGTGTATGCTTAAAGTTCAGATGGCTTACATAAACAAGTTACCTAGTTGTATTGTTTATATATTAAAGTTATTAATAATGCAACGCAAAATAACAATGAAAAATATAGTATGTATATGAATAATATGATTACAAAATCTGTAAGAGATAGTCGACTTTTTACCTACATTGAATTTAAAAATTAAATTACAGGTGACTTGCAAAAATTTCTGCAATTTTATTGTTTAACACAACACGTATATCGGTATTCGCTATTTGTTCATACTTATTTGACATCGTGTAGACTATTAAATTATCGAAAAGATCTGTTGTTTTTTTTTCGATTTCTGAATAAAAACTGAAAAACACATCTTCCTCATTTAATTATAAATTATTCTTTTTATTACCTTACCTTACCATTACGCATAGTCGCATAACACAAATCATGATATCATGGTTCTTTATTAAATTTTGCCATTTATAGATTCTACTATTCAATAAACAGGAAAACTTATTTTCCTATTAGATTAGCCACAATCCCGTTGGCAGTAAGTAGCCAAATTATTAGCTTTATAATTTAAAAAACGGTTACTTTGCCAACAAAGCGCACAGCTCTTGGGTACGGATCTGTCATCTGAATGCAGAAATACGAAATTTTGATTCGAGCTGAGTTCAAGATACAAAACGGATGTTTATGGCTGCAATTTGAAATTTCGACTTGACTGCCTTTTTGGTCGAGTGATCGCGACTGCTGGGTTCAGGCCCTGGGTTTGATTCCCGGGTCGAGCCAAGAGTGTTATTGGGTTTTTCCATCAGGAATTTTTCAGTAGCATCCAGAGAGTCTGAATTCGTGCCCGGTTGATGGCAATAGGCCTATACACATGAGACATACACGTAAAAGGGCGAAATGTGGGTGTACTATAAATCGGTATATCTCTGCCTTCCGAGAATTATTGGCGAGTAGAAGTGTAATGAAGCTAAGCCCCCCTTCGCTTCGCTAGAAGGTGGTTACGGGAGCCAGAGGAAGAGAAGCAAACCAACGAAGACGAGGATAAAGAGCTCCTACTTGTACAGTCACGAGCACCAATATGTAAACACACAAGCAACTTTTAAACATGTTTTTCTCCTACTGTTCTGATTAAAATTTCATGTTGTTACGAACATAGCATTTTGGAACCCATATTTTTATGAAATAGATCTTATCTTCAAGTTGCAATCGTTATTTCTCGCGAAAATTGCTTGTAAATTTAGGACAGTGTGTATACATATTGGTGCTCGTGACTGTGCGTCCTCTGTAGTAAAGCGAAGTCTACGTAAACTATACAGATACGTCAGGAACGCCAATGCTCAAAACTCAGGGTTTTCAAGCACCATAATAAGCACAAAAAATATATCACCTTGACATCTGTTACCTAGACACCTACATCACTGATTACCCAGTTTAAACCGACCTTGTTTTCTTTTTATATAATTTTGAGGCTGTAATGCATCACGACGCGACGTAACAAAAACGTTGGTCTAGAAATAAAACTGTTTATCTAGACACGTGATATTTTCATGATAAATAATGTAATTATTGACAATAATACCTCATTACCATAATCTTGCCTCCTTTTATTTGCACTTTTTTGTGACATTGCTTTTTTTGTGATTTTGACATTGACATGAGAGAAGTTGTTAAGTCAGTTCGCGCTTGTGTGGTACCCGCGAAAGTCTTCCATAACATCAAGCCTGTGGTCCCCGAAGGGTTAAGCAGAGGTGTACCTAATAGTACAAACACATTTCGCTAGTTATGTTTAAGTCCCATTCAATAAGGGGCGAGCCGGTCACAAATCCAGACTCCGTGGCTGCTACTGAGAAATTCCTGATGGAAAACCCAATAACACTTTGCCCGACCCGGGAATCGAACTGGACCTCATGCTCAGCAGTCGCGCTTGCGCTTGCGGCCACTTGGCGAAGGAGGCAGTCAAACCTATAAAGTATAATTTAACTTTGACACTCCTCAAATTTCAAATAGATACTTCTTCAATAAAAAAAAAATACTCGACGGTGTTAAAAAAAACAGGTAAGAAGCGAGTTTTGAAGTGAGTTTGTATGTCAACATGTTGCTATAGAAAAAACTGTTTGTTTCTTGAGTACGGTCGCTACGGCTGCATGTCGAAACTAGTATAAGCTGGCCTCTTATTATATTCAAACTTCGTACTACGCAAGGCTCAAGGTCAAAGTGTTATCAGTATCAATGATGTCCAGGTTCTATAATAACTTTCTCCTATAGTCAAATAGCGTAAAACAATTAACGTCTCCTATGATAGTACTGTATTATTTTCTGCCAGCTAAGCAGCATTTTAGAGCGTCATATCATAGTATGTAATTAATATTGTCAATCCTACTAACAACAAAAAAAACAAGCATGAGATAACAGATGATAATTTAATAATTACTTACGACGAAATTAAATATTTCACCGTTGTGTGTGGCAGCCCCGGTGACGTATGACGGCACATTTTCTGAGTATGTACTCACAATGCGCGTACGCATTCGCACGACAAACTGTACGCATTGACAGTATATTGTTTTGTTAGACCCACCACGACGATTTCCAATGAAATCTTCAGCAAAACATATAACGATTTATGGCAACAAACAAATATTTTGAAGAGGAATGATGGATGATGCAATGATAAAGCTTTCTTTATTTTAATTTTATTGTACCTACACAATGACATACTTATCTAAAAAGTATAGGATCAAGCACACATTGCAGCCGCATCACGTGGCCATGTCAATATAAAAAACGGTGCAGCTAGGTAGCGTTTGATAGTTTTCGTACAAAATGTAGGAAAGTGAGATGAAGTTATAGAGGGTTAGTTAGGCAGGGGTGTACCTAATAGTTCACCCACATTTCACAGTTACGTTTAAGTCCCATGTAATAGGGGCGAACCTATTGCCATATCATAGTTGTACCTATGATGTTTTTTGCTTTGCGCTGCGGCTAGGGTTACCGTTACCATTTCGAAATTTGAAACGTCCAGCTGCAAAATGAAGTCCGGGCATTTTAGCTGACCTGACAAAGTTAGCACGGACGGCCATTAATCCGGACAAATCCGGACGGATAGTAAACCTGGGTGCGGACAGCCTTTACTGGGAATGTTTTCTGAAATAAATATTTAATGAATGACGACAGAGAATTATAAATAAACATACTTGATACTTACATACAGATATCAACATTCAACACCTTCCAAGGTAGGTAAATATAAATAGCAATTTGTAGCTTCTTATGCTGTAAAGTAGGCACAAAACTTATTTTGATAAAAGTAACAAGTAAGATTGCCTCGTTGCACTACAGGTCGCAAGCGCGATTGCTGATCATGAGGACGTAGGTTCAATTCCCAGGTCGGACAAAGTGTTATTGGGTTTTTCCATCAGGAATTTCTCAGCAGCCACCGAGTCTGGATTTGTGCCCGGTTGATGGCAATAGGCTCGCCCCTATTACATGGGACTTTACTGGCGAAATGTGGGTGCACTAATGGGTACACCTCTGCCTAACCCGTCGGGGTTTACAGGAGTGATGTTATTATGATGTTATGTAATAAATTAAGTAGACCTTCTAAATAACAGTTTCAACGTTCAAACGTTCAAAATATCTAAATATTCAAATTCGACAGAGCTTCGTCAACTGAATCTAGAATTATTTACATCGCGTCAGCCTTGAACATCGCAGAATGACTTGTTAAAACACGATAATAGTATGGTGATAATATCACTCAAGTAAGATTAAATAATATTTTAGAAAATCTGTTTCATTTTTGTACTTTACCATGTTTGTATACTGTATTTAATTTTAGCATGCTGTGTGGAGTTTCGCTGGTTAATTTAATTTTAATAATCCGTCAATTTACTGATGTAGATACCGCGAGGCTAGTCTATTTTAGTTATTTTCATAGTATTATGTCATACGGTATTTTACTATGGGGACGGGCTGCAGACATCGAGTCTATATTTATTCTGCAGAAAAGAGCCATCAGAGCCATATATAATCTACGTAGGCGCGATTCTCTAAGAGAACTGTTTAAGGAAATTAACATTATGACAGTACCTTGCCAATACATCTATGAAAACATAATGTACGTTAGAAAAAATCTGCATTTATTTAGTAAAAGAGGCGACAGACACCACTATAATACTAGAACCAGGGACCAACTAGTTCAGCCAGGTTTCAGGCTAGCTAAAGTAGACTCATCTTTCATGGGGTACTGTTTAAAATGTTACAATAAAATACCTCCCCGCATTCTACAACTGAATGAGACGAAGTTTAAATCTTGTATAAAACGCACACTATGTAGGCAAGCATACTATAAGTTGGGAGATTACATTGATGATAAAAATGCTTGGCTCAATGCTGGTCCTGCTCCACAACCATAGGGGCAAACTAATTGATTACTTTGTGAAGTTATTGTGGAAGCTGCAGAAGATTGTAAACATATCTTTGCATTGTATAGATTCAGTCTCTTAGTATTATATAATTGCATAGCACATGTGTGAGTTCTATGTACAATAAAGCTACCATTTACATCTTTTACTGACTCGAATTTGCCCTGGCGGTTGAGAGAATGTCATGCTCACTCAAATGTCTCGCTGATGGTGGCGCGTGTGTCGGGTCGTTTAGTTCCCTCCAAAATGGTTGAGTTGAATGATGGCTGATCCATGCGTCATGTTCGTGAACGGGCGCTGTCAGTTGTGACTGGTCATCTCGCAGCTGCCATGGATTATTGTATTTTTGAATTGTTAATTTTATCTTTTTATTCTGGACGCTCTTACTCGCACGTCTTTCTACGTCGTTCTCACATGTATGTTTAATCTCGACATGAATGATGTAACCGAGACTTTGTAACAACAATGATTTAAAAGAGTGTCCATGGAGTTTCTTGCCCATTCTTCTCCATAGAGATCTACGCTTTCGAATGGGCAACTACAGTACTTTCACAAGTTATTATGCCCTGTGACTGGGACTGTAGCTTAGTTTGTTTTTTGTGTTTTGACATTCAAAAGTGCCTGTAATGGTCTAATTGAAATAAATGCTTTGAGTTTGAGTTTGAGTTTATCCTACGTATATGAAGTTTTGATGGATCGTAGTAAATAGGTGCCAAATAACTTAATAGGTAACACTGCCGTGTTTGAATGTGTAAATAAAAGTTATAACTTTGATTCGATTTGACTGTAAAAACTAACCGAACAATGTGGGAAACCGTCCACTTTGTCATATTATGAAATACTATGATACAAGTACTACTTATACGGTACTTGTTACATAAAGGGCATGTAGCTGTGTTAGTAGCAACTTGTGGATTCAATATCTATTGTTATCATAACAGACCACCGTGAGTAGTAATAAATAGGTGCAGTATGTACTACATTGTACATACAACACTTGTAAGGTGTTTCTCAAGTACCTACCTGGTACCTGAAGTATTCAAGTTATAATATTATGAAGTATCTTACGTCACAACAGCCAATGAATAAACCAATTAAATAAGTCTTATTTGTCAGTAACGAAAATTCATGAAATCTTTTTTAGTTTTACCATGTACACGTTGATAAGTTAATCGCGTCAATTTCTGTTAAAGTCCAATTTTATTTTGCGAATGTCTAGAACTTCTAGAACGAAGGGTGTCCAGTTTCATGGTCCGAGATACCGAAGGAGAGGTAGACGAGTTTGTGCGTTTATATGTTATACACCTTGGATAGTAAGTCCACATACGAACGGGCGGTAGAGTACATAACTGGGTGTGCGCTGTGCGTGCATGTGCACGTTTGTACTATATGGAGCTCTATGGAAGATGTCGGACTGACTGCGAGGCGTGTACATAGTGTGCGGCCTGGCTAGCCGTCTGACATCTGGATTCTGGGCATTTGATCTGCTCCGGCCTGACGCGATGGTATTCGACGCGCACTGGGGTTTCAACCCTCGGCTTAGGGCTGAGAGTTGAAAATCGAACAGTGCGCTTTTATAACGCGCTAGGGATGCACACTATTGGTTTCCCAAGGCCCGAATCAACGCTGATAGTTGGAAATCCATAGCGCGGTAAAAACTTCGCTTAAAAAAGGGCCCACACGAACGTGGGCTAACCGAACAAATAGGATTTTTTCCTACATAAAAATAAATGAAAATTATGTAACGAAACGTTAGTATAAACCATAATCACAAAAACTGTCATCGCAAAATATTTATGACAGCGATTTGCAGATAAATCGATCGTAAAGGTAAAACAAAATAAACATGTGCATTGCTTGCCACCCACGGTGATACAACTAAGGTTTTATTCGCGATAACATAACTTTCAAACAATAAGATCCCCAAGCATTGTTATTCTTAATACCATATTACTTAAGATTAATTGCAGTATTTCTTCTTATGATTCATTTTAAAAATGCTCTGCAACAGTCTAATCACGTAAACCACTGCCAATCGCAATGTTATTGGCATAGTTATTTTCACTGTTCAATACGATAGGTTCAACAGTGACGACTGAAAGTCGGTCGCAATGAAAACCTAATAATATTGAAATGTAAAAAAAATATATATTTAACGATTTATGTACACATTTAAATGTAGATGAAAAAGGAAGAGGCAGAAAAAGAGTTACAAATGAAATTAACTAATCTTTTTTTTTCTGATCTTGATTCCGATTTCCTTAGCTTAGCTCAGCCGACCCCTGCATAGTTGGGAAAAGGCTAGGCAGCTGATGTTTCAAACTTATTATTATTTATATTAGGTACGACAACAGATGCTTCCTTGTAGTTTACAAAGTAACTTTTCTTCGATTCCATACAATATTGGCTACATAAAGGCTTGGTTGTTTACAAGAAGAAACATAGAGATTGTTTAGAAGAGACTATCTGCAACCGTCTCTGACCTGTGACCTTGATCGTAATGATTGGTGACCATCGCGTCGTGGCGGTCGACATGTATTGATAAGAGGAATCAATTGACAGTTGGCAAATTAACGTGACCATTTGAAATAAGAACACTTCTCTTATCGACGTGAAATCGGCTAGAGCCGGAGAAAAGGCTTTATATCCTTGCAATAAAAGCGAATAGTCCGACGAGGTGTCACGTCGCGGCGCCCAAACCGAGACGAATGACGTCTTTTTCGCTTTTAATTGCCTAGGATCTAGGCTAGTCTATCTAGGCACTAGATAGACTTTAAAGCTCTCATCATTAGAGACCACCAATGCATGTTTGCATGCATTTTCGTCGATTTTATGTCGCGCATAATCCGGTCTCTACGAATCACCCTATCAAAATGATGTGGGTAATAAACGAATGTGTTACTAACCCTACTAGTCGCACACAAGTCATTCATACGCTCAATTTAACCGTCTTACAACTATTACTTAACCCGATAGGTGCATTTCATTACTCGTTTATTCATAAATTCATGATACCTACCATACTGGCAGAATTTAAATTGACACTAACAAGACTAAAGATATAAACAATCGAATCATTTAAAAAACCGATGCAGATGCAATGAGTGTGTGAACATTTTTTCGGTAGGTCCCCTTGGCGACCTACCTGTAAAAATGGATCCGGTTTGGGTACGGAACCCTAAAAATACTCGTAAGTGTTTGGTTTGCTCGGGATGCATTTCTATTTAATAAAGGTGGCTGTAGGAAATTACCACAAACGTATTTCTTCGCAAAACTTCCGTCAAGATAAAATAAATATGCAAATGAGGCTTGTGCGTTTCTGACGTCAAGAAAATATAAAGATATGCGTGGGGTGTGACGTACTTGGTATTATTTAAAATCATGAAAGCCTCGAGACCAGTAATTGTGTGGTTTCCAAACGTGAAATTCCTCCGCATCTATGAATCCATGCAAACCCACGATTATGTTTTATATTATAAAGGTCCGACTTAAAAATAGTGTAGGTAGCCTAGACTAACCTAGTGTCACAAGACAGGTATTTTTGTCGAACAATACTAAAAGAATGCCAGACGTTCATTGAGATGAGTAGATATTAAATACTTGGACACGATTTAGTTATCGCTTTAGAGATTTTTGTGCTCCGCAGCCAAGTAGGAACTAATACTTGCGGTAGGACAGACCATCAATCGTATAAGAGAGAGACCAAAACGACGCGGTCTTGAGCCGGTCAGCGAATGAAGTCTTTTTTCGCATTTAAAAAAAAAGGTCTTTTTAATCAGCGCCATCTATAAGTGTGCTAACTCCTTAATACTATCAATTCGATACGGGACGTCTTATAGTACATGGTAGTCTCTAAGGACTCGCTACAATGTAACGTAGAAGGCGCACTTAGCTTCATAGATACCATAGCAACAATTGCCGTCGTAATAGAGACAATCATATTGCCTATTTACTCATAAATCTGAGTCACAAGCCACTCGAGTACGAACTAGACGGTGGCGTTATGGAAGATGTAACTAACCTCCGCAATCAGCGCTTGTAAGTCACGCGACAACCGCTGCAGCGCTGCCAAATAATGCGAGAATTGGCACTTGCATTTACAACACTACATAACGGAGTTTTTATTCGTCTATTTTCCACGGGACTTAATTCTCTCTCAGAATGCGTTGTGCTAGAAAAGCGTCATCTAAGACAATGCCTCTGAAAATAATATTTGTAACGAAATCACCATAAAATTCAAATTATTATTATCAACTTGGATACTTATTTTTTCTTTCTTGTTCCAGACATTGCCGTCACCTCAGGAGATCAACTAGAATTTTTTGTCAATGGAGTCAAAAACCACACTGAAGGCGTTCAGTTCAGAGACCTCACAGCATTAGCTTATGATGCAGTACACAATATGCTGCTATTCGTTGACAAACAGAGCGACAACGCTTCAATATTTAGTTTTAACATATCTAGTAAGAAATACCAATCATTAGTCAAGCGAAAAGCATACGAAAACATCCAGGGTCTCGCCTTCGATCCAGTCACAGGACTATTGTTCTGGACTGACAGTAATGAGAGGAGCATCAATTCGATTTCGTTGAAGCCTGGATCAAAGAACAACGTTTACGGTAACCTTTTGTTCAAGATGGATGATGAAATTCCCAGAGCTATTGCCGTGGATAGCTGTAGAGGGTACGTTACTAGTGACAGTTAAAAATCAAACAAATAAAATTGAATTATGTGATACTAATAATCTATAGTCTTTTACAAATTACAGGTATGTTTACTGGACCAACACGAACACAAAGAAACCCACAATAGAGAGGGCTAGGTTTAATGGCACCGATAGAGAAGTTGTAGTTGACAGCAACATTTACATGCCAGTCAGCTTGGCCATTGATCAACAGACGAAGAAAATGTACTGGGCAGATGATAAAGAAGGCATTCACTATTCCATTGAAAGTGCAGATCTAGATGGAAAGAACCAAAGAACATTATTAGTTGGAATACATCATCAACCAAATTCTTTGACCCTGTCGAAAGATTTCATCTACTGGGTGGACTGGGGTTACAAATCAGTTTGGCAATTACCAAAGAATCCAGCAATAGATGAAGAACCGAAAGAGATTACCAACTATAAAAGTGAAACACCTTTCGGAATTGTTGCAAATTATAAAATTGAGGATCAGACTAAAGGAACTACTGAATGCGAAGCACTAACGAGTCTGCCACAAAATAAGTCTGCGATCAACGATTCGTTCAACATTCCTACTGATGCAGGCCTGTTTTGTGTCCATGGCATGAAAGTTAGTGGAAAATTATTATGCAAATGCACGCCTGGTTACACCGGAGAAAGATGCGATATTTCAGTATGCCAAAATTACTGTTTCCAAGGAGATTGTAGCGTCAGTGGCGAAGGGCAACCTAAATGCAGGTAAAGATTTTTCTACTTCATTTTTCAATCTCCCGTCCGTACCAGTGTTTAATTCATAAAGTTACCCTGTTTCATCGTTTCGTTATTTCAGATGTAATACCGGTTATTCTGGAGTGAGGTGCGAGGTCGACGCGTGTCATGGCTTTTGCTTAAACAACGGCGTCTGTTCCTTGGACGAGAAGAGTGAGCCTCAGTGTCAATGCATCGGAGATTATGAAGGTTCAAGATGCGAGGCAGCTAAGATTTTCACCACTAGCACCGAGGCGACTACTACTCCTGTTACTCCTAGTCCTAGTTCCACTGCTTCTGCCAGCCAGGCACCAGCTAAAGTAGAAACTAATGAAGGTTGCCAGTAAGTAGAACAAATCATTTACATATATGTAGTTTTGTCTAGCGCATGAGAAAATTAGACAAAATAATAGTTGAACCAATATCTAAACACTTGAAGATACTACACCATTGGAATGAATACTGAGCAGTGAATCAAATGTTGATTTACCGTTGTTTATAATTTCATAGGAACACATGAATTGTTCGCAATTAAAAAATTATATTATATTAAATAATTTTAGAAAACGTTGGTCTTAGTAGAGCGTCGTTTGTGTCAGTCATATATTATGTTCCATGTTGACTAGTTTTCTTCTACTTCATGCAAAATATTATTGCAGAGCAAAGGCCACCATTGATTTTCCACTCTTCTGTCTTTGTAGCTATTTGAGCGTAAAACTAATAATTTTACTTATTTCAGGTGCAATGACACTAAACCAGTCGAGAGGTCGGCAGTCCCTATTTCACCCGATAGCTTCAACTCGGACACAGTGATAGAGGGCTGTGTCGAAGGCTGGGACCCCGTGAGAGACCCCATCATCATAATGCTGGGTATCCTAAGTGGAATGCTGTGTTTGGCTTGCGCGGTTCTCATCACGAAAGTTCTGCAATTGAAGAGGAGGCCAAGGTTTGTCAAAGTTTTTGTAGTTTTATATGGAACGAATGAAAGTATGAGGCCTGATAAGTTTCTGGTCAGACAAGGTCTGGAAGCCGACCCCTACATAGTTGGGAAAAGGCTCAGCAGATGATGAGATGATATTAATGAAATGGGAGTGAATGATGACGTTGCAGCTAACAGGGGTCATGGAGGGGAGAGTAGAGGGAGGAATCATGGGTCAAGGACAGGCAGGTGAACTAGATCGACGACAAGGGCAATAGCATGTCATATGTCGATGGTTCATTTAACATTACTTAACGTAAGATTAATTAGAGATGGTCATATTTAGATGTAAGTGTGATGTGAATAAGATTAGTGTAAGAAAGGGAAAGTAAATTTAAATCAATTATTGAGTAAATGAATTTAGTTTTGCCGAATCACCAAACTACATTAAAATTTCTACCATTTTCCGAAGTAATTGTAAATACCTAATGATTTTGAATAGTTGTCGATGATTAACTTTAAATCTTCTTAGCAACAACAAGTAATAATCTTATTTATTCAATAATCAGCAGCAACTGATTATGGAAAAAAATAAAGTTATAAGTTACTTGTTTATTATCAGTAATGGCTCATTGAAATAAGATGTGCTTTATGTTTTTATGCATGCACAGTTATCTTGGAACTGCAGAAATTACCACATTTATAGCCAGTGACGCAATTGGCTTACGTTCACGTACTAAAGCGTCCTTCATTGTAAAATATTTATGTAATCCTTGCTATTAACTAATTAGATGCACAATTTAAATGACGTTTAATTAACGATGTTTGCCTTCACTGATGAAAGCACAAGGATCATCTAAAATAATTAATCGATGGGATTGTTATTGGTAAAACTGACGAAATTTTATACAAACTTTCATCCCCAATGGGTACCCCTTTTTAGGGGTAACTTTTCGAAATCTTTAGACTGTCCGTTGCCTGTCATTAAATGAATGAATTTAATAATTATTTTAAATAGATATTCGTTATCAAACGGGCGTCTTGTTACGTAACACTTTCAATCAAGTCTGTCATACACAGTGAACTTATAAGTTCAATGCACATCGTTCGACTGTCAAATTGAAAGCAATTGCGATCGCAACTTATGCTTGTTCACTTCGGTCCAACCGGACAGATATTATAGTTTATACTGAAGGATCTTGCAGTGTCCGAAGTCCGCAGCTGCGTCTGCAATTCTCGACATCAGAATCATAAGGTCGGATGTATCAATGCAAAGAGTTTTGAACATACGACGTTATACTTCTGAGCTTAAGGTAGGACGTACAAATACAGAGAGGATTGTATATCCGACCTCGTGCTTCTCATGTCCAGAATTAGTCCGTTGAAACCAGATTGACTTTTACTTATTTCAAATTTCTCCACTTCTTTGTTACTTAAAACATCATATTTTTTATTTTTCCAGGATAAAGAAGCGTATAATTGTGAACAAGAATGTGACTCCGATGACTGCGCGTCCTGATCAGTGCGAGATTACAATTGAGAACTGCTGTAACATGAACATTTGTGAAACTGTGAGTACCACCTTTAATACAGCATCTTAATTTACTTCAAAGAGAGTCCAAAATGTTTTAGGCATCCGATTGTGAGTGCTCGATTTTTTTTTTTAATGGCTTGGAGTTGTAGATAGTGTTATAATAACCACCTCTATTATTCTCACTTTATGATCATGATAAATGAAATTAGTTTGATTGTAAAGAATTTAAATGATTAACAGGAACAATTGCGTAAAAAAATCTAGGTAAAGTACTGTCAAGACAATCCAATCCGCCAATACATTCATCAATCTGTGGGAAACTGCAAGTTAGCATTATGTCAAAAAAAAAACGGATTAAAAACATGAAATGTCATCACTACGAATCACACGTAAACACAGAATACAGATACAAAACAATAAAAAATCTTCGTAAGCATGATTCGACATATTTTCGAAGAAACAGCATATAAAAAGAACAATAATCGCATGTGTTAATTTAATAATTAATACATTTTGACGCGACATTCGATTAAAAACGAAATCAGTTGTTCAAATATTTTTCAGCCTGTCATTGCTATAGCCAATGAGCCAATGTTTGTTCCGTGTTACTACGCTTTCGATTATGTTTAAAAAACGTCACGTGTCGTTTTGTCAACTGTCCAATCGTATTTTTTCAATAATTTTCATTACGAGTCAATTCACACACGTGCGCTTACCTAAACTTGCACTTTTAGGAACTTTTGTAACGTAACATATGTGTAACGACGACTCGGGAGGCGGGTTGTGCGCACACGAACGAATTATTGTTAAACCCATATGCTGGGTGCTTAGCACCGAAACTGTTAATATAAAGTGCCATCTTGAGAACTTCGCCAATGTTGATTCAAGCTTTGCTATAGAATTTAAGTAGGTAGTCCATGGATTGATTTTATCCGAGGAACTCAGTAGTGGTAGACGCTGTTTGAAAGGCCGCATTGAGGCCTCCTTCTAATGCAATGAGGCCAACGTTTCCTTCTGTTTGTAATTTTACATACTATACTGTATTGTTATTGATTCAAAGCAATGTTTGGACACATCCGTCCATATTGTTGACACGCTTTCATTATATTGAATAAAATCACGTGTATCGTGTAAGCTGTCCACGCGACGTATATTAGTAAACTTATGTATGGTATTTTTCAAACAGAATGTCGTTAGGCATCAGAAGTTGTTACAAAATAGGCGGCGCGCGTGCGTATTTGTTTTGTATTAGGAGCAGGGCCCGTACCACCCACTTTTTAGCGTGCGAAAGAGATGAAGCTATACAGGACTTTCAGCTTCATCCCTTTCCCACTGAAGTATAATTAAAACAATACTGCCATTATAATAAGTCACAGTAACTCCCTAGAAGTCAAACGCTCATTGGGTTGATGATATCGTCAGTCTCGGGAGCCACCTGGATGAGAGATGGAACTGAGAAGTGTTGCAGGAGAAATGGGAAGCCTATGCCCCAGCAGTGCATGATTCCAGGCTGAAAAGATGATGATGATGAACAAGACGACGCTTTGTGCATAGGCATACGTCAATGCGTCCTGTTATAAGGTCGTAAGAAAGTATTAAGAGCAAGTTTTTAGTGCAGAAGTGTAATTTATAGTTCGCTATGGGAAAAATAATAGCATATCAACCCGATACTAAATAGTAGGTAAGCTAAAGAAACACCTACGTGCGCGATGTCACAGTATTTAACATGTTATCTATTAAGTAAATTCGATTAAAATGTAGGTATACTCACATATTTAACAGCTGCAAAATAAATTATATTCGGCACTCATCTACTTTTCATATTATTTAAGTTTTAATATTGTCTGTTATGTCTGTGTTTATATTTGAGAATAGCAATTATAGGTAAGTAGTATATGTAGATGTCGCTTGGTATCCATTGTTTTATTTTTGGCATTAAGGTCGTAAAAAAACAATGCGAAAAAGTCCAAGATTACTAAAATATTTTTTTTGCTGTTTTTTTTTTCAATCAACATTGAATTGTTTCAAATTTTTGTAGAATTTTATCTCAATTATGTACTAAACTAAAATACTATGAGAATATTAAAATGATAAAAGTAACAAAATGATAATAGTACCTATCTACGACTTCTTCCTGTTTAATTTTATTTCTTGAAAAGACACAAACACCACCTTAAATAACATAGTAATTAAGTTGTGCGTGTTTTTGAATCGCACGCACACGAATACAGCATCTACGATAAATTATACATATAATCCATTATCCAGTACATCCAGGCGCCTTAGAGCAACAAAAAAAAGCCTAAATAAAAAAAATACACGCACTCTTGCATCCACGATCGCTTTCATAGACAAATCGACATACTTTTATCCGTATTCATGTTCGCGACCTCAAGTTTATTTCTCAACTCAATGGATGTTCTTGATCTGTCAAAATTAAACTGATTGTGAAATGCGTTACTGATTAGGGATGCAACTGCTGCCACAATGTGCCGGCTAATTTATTATCGTGCTTATACTCACGGCTTTGTATGTTTAATGTTTGTAATGTCCGTATCTTGTTTCGTTGATTGTGTTTGTCCTGAATTCATGAAAAATATTACCTACTTATCATAGCGTTACATTAACCTAGTTTATGTTTAGGTAATGCCCTTTAGCCCACAATGGTAAGTAACCAACAGAGATCGGAATAGGTTGAGTTTATTTGCCTAAACTTACAAGGAAGATAAGTACTTAACAAAAAACTTTTTTGCAAAAAAACCGACTTCCAGAAAAAAACACTAAAAAAGTGGAAAATAACTTTACTTTCGTAAGTCGGTGACTATTGTTCGTTTCATTGACTTTTTTGCCACCGACTTCCGAAAGTAAAGTTATTTTCCACTTTTTTAGTGTTTTTTTCTGGAAGTCGGTTTTTTTTGCAAATAAGTTTTTATTTTACCCTTTTTAGTTATCGCATAACACACAAATTCTTGTCAAGTATCAATTTCGCAATTTCTTTGACTTGGATGACATATTTTTTCCAGCTATTTTGATTTCGAAACTAAACTGCTGAACCGATTTCGATGAAATTTCTATGGGACCAAGAGAATTTTTCAAATCGGTTTATAAATGACGAAGATATTATGAAGTAACAAACAAAAAAAAAACATACAAACGAATTGAGAACCTTCTCCTTTTTTTGAAGTTGGTTAAAAATTATGGAAAATCTCCCTCTCATTTATTGTGGAACTTAAAAATCATTCCGCGATTTTTACGGAGGTATTAGGTCTGACTGTCTCATTGGTTTAGTGGTAGCAAGCGCGACTGCTGAGTACGAGGTTCTGGGTTCGATAACCGGGTCGCGCAAAGAGTTATTGGGTTTTTCCATCAGGAATTGCTCAGTAGCAGCCACGGAGTCTGGATTTGTGCCCAGTTGATGGCAATAAGCTCGCCCCATATTACATGGACTTAAACATAACTGGCGAAATGTGGGAGAACTATTAGGTACACCTCTGCCTAACCCTTCGGGGTTTACAGCCGTGATGTTATGGTATGTATTAGGTATACCTAGTTTAGGTAAATTGACTCGAATAAGTAATTTTGACTTTGACTCGACCTATTCCGACTTCTGGTAATCAATATCATTTTATGAGCAACTTTTACTTTGGGACCGACCACAAAATCCCGAAATAAATCAGCTGTTCCCCATTCTGTTAGCTCATAATGTTCCCACCGGTGGGACACAAGCACAAGCCCCCTCTCCGAGAGGGAGTGGAGTGGGTTATATAATCCTCCACGTGGCCTCAGAGTGGTTTTACAAATATACAAAAACAATAATGAAACAGCTGATTTTCTTTCGCGATTTCGGGGTCGGTCCCATAGTAAAAGTTGTTCATAATGATAAGCACATTGACCCCTTTTCAGTTAGTTCAATTACACCTTGTATTATTTGATTGCGTGACTGTTTCAAGGGGATGTTTTTTTTTAAAGTATTTTTAGCATGCAGTTTTTAACGTGCCCCTGACATCCCATACAGGTTGATAATGCTTGGGCAAGCTGCAATGAGTTTTCTCCTTGAGCCGTCTGTTTAAGGTTCACATTTGATTGTTCTTACTGCTTAGCATGGGTTGGGTACACTCGCATACTAACTCGTTTATTAATATTTTAACTACCGTTGCTTGTTTAAGAGTTTTTGATAGATTTTTCACTAATAATTATGTGGGATATATAGTTCAATGTTATTTTTGTTTTTGAAAGGATAACTAAATTCACTCTGCGTTAAAATGAATTTTGAGCATACCAACACTTGCTTTAAAAACAGCTCTTACTGCTACGATATAAAGGCTCTGTCAATGACAAGTTATCACCACTGATGTGTGGTTCACTATACCTGACAATAACTTCATTACTACATACATATTGCTAGTGCCTCTTGGAAAAAATGTTCGTTTATTTTGTGGGATGGTTGGCTCAAGAAAAAAGACCTGGAAAAGGTATTCTTTTCTTAGACACAGTTTTAGCCAACAGTTCGACAGGGTCGTTTAAATAACATTAAAGTTTTTTTATTTTGTTTTCCGCATGATTCTCAAAATGCTTGTGTTTTTAACATTGAAATGTTCTAACCCATTTAATAAATAACAAAATCACCCAATGCTGACCATTACTATGCATTATATGTTATACTATAAAGGTTTTAAGAATTATTAAATACTAATAGATAGGTATTTGTAGCAGGAAATATTCTAGTTACTAAAATATCACTTTATACTTCACACGTGATATTTATGTTGGTGTTAACGTAATGAATACCTACATTTGTGTTACCTTTGATTTCTTATCTACTCAAATAAAATTAGCAAGCGAAACTCCGCAATAGGTTTTATTGTTTTAATCGCGTTTGTGCAAATCTTAAAAAAAAAAAAAAAACATTTTCTAAAGTCATTCTTCAAGTAAGTGCTAGCAAATGGCGTACGGTCGTAATAAAAAAAAACATCGCTTTTTTTGTTATTCTAATATCCTCTACGCCTGCGGAGTTTCATTATCTAATTTATTTTGACCGTAATTTTACCTACAAACTAAATCTTAGTAGTATATTAGTACTAAGGTGATTGACCCAACCAGCTCCCAATTGCGAAACTTTCTCATAATCCCCTGTAATTTATCTGACAAGACAATAAAAATAAAATCCACTGTCTCAAATTCTAAACAACGTAGTTAACGAAATAAACAATTGTTAAACTATCAAAAGGAAAGAGATTGTAATTAAAATGCCCGTTATAACTACCAGTAAGCAACACCTAAATGAATGCATAAATATTATTGCTGTTGAAAATCAAACGGACTAATAAGGCCAATTAAAATGTAGGTATCGCTTAGTGTTGGTGAGAACGGACCTGAGTGAGATACGCAATTAGGATGTAGACAAAAAAAACCTTGGGCTTTGAGGAACAAAAAATAACTATTTTTTTTGTTACAGCCCTGTTTCGAACCAAGATCAACAATACGACCATCTTTACTAGACTCAAAACCAGGCAAGGAGGAAAAGAAGAACCTGATCGCAAACATGGAATATCCAGACGACCCATACTAACATCAATGGAACTTTTTTGAGTGGCGTACAATACTTTGGCTATAACACTAGAGGGCACAATATACATAAGGAATTATTCGGAAATCTAGCAAAAATGTTACAAAAAATCATGGAATAAAAAAGTTTGGCCACTTTTTTATTATCGACTGATGTTTCGGGTGCTAAAGCGAATGTGATAAATATAAATGTCAGTTTGCGTCCATAGCACAAAAACACCATACTGTATTTTAGTGTTGAAAATTGACTGTAAGAATTTCTTGCGGGCATTGTACTCATCAAACATTTACTGTGACTATACATACTGAAATCGCGAAAAAATCAGCTGTTCTAAACATTTATGCACCCGTAATTCAATAAAATGTATGGAATAGCAGATTTATTTTGCTAAAACAGTTAATTTTTAACGCCTTATATACAGGTTGTTTTTCTTACTCTCTAAGAACGTTCTTTATGTTTATATATCTTTAATTGAATCTGGAACTAAACAGTGGTAAAATCGAACGACGATAAAAAAAAAATTCGCTGTTCAATTATGTGAGAACTTTTCTAATTATAGAAAACAATGAGAAAACTGTATGAGAATTTTATCCAAGCATGCCTAGATATAGTCAGAAGAACCTACCTTTAGTTCTTCCGAAACGAATATTCTTCCTTATAATATTGTGCCAAAGGTTTACTTATATGTGATATTTGATTAAGGATTGAGAAAAAGATACACATAAACGATCACATTAATCTTTATGAGTGGTCTAAGGGCTGTGTAAGAATGCACTAAAATCTGAGTGCATGGAAACTAGATTTTAGGTGTTATTATTTATTTGGGTTATGTGGGATCAGGCATATCGTGAATACGTAAACCTTCAGGGTCCTGGCTAAAATTTTCACGCTTTGGTAAGTCGTTTTCTGTTAGCATTCACAAGGTGCCTTCTTGTTAACGTAGCGCTTAAACTTACGGTTATCATATCGATGATTAAGTTCACACAAAGCTTACCGATTCATGACAATTTTATTAGCGATCCTATTGAAATGGGCATTTGAGTCGATTTTTCGTTATTTCCCTTCTCTCATTTCGAAAGAATATCCTTGCTATTTTATTAGTAAATTCTATTCAATCATGATTCTATGTGTTTAGAAAAATATGTCGAATTCTATGTTCTTTTCTTTATTTAATAAGTTTTAGTGACTTAATGTGCCAAAGTGAGTTTCGTATAACGAATTGGTTGCTTCCTTATAAAATATTTTAAAAGAAAATATTATCGGCTTTTACACTTTACAATAACGTGAAATGGTCTCGATACAAAATATGACGTAGCATTTATAAAGAAATAAAAATAGTGTACTGCTTGTACAGATTTTTGTTATTATTTTGTAATTACTGTTACCAAATTTTTTATTATTATTATGGACATTTTATATTTAATTATCATATAATTTTTTGATCGTTTTCGACATGTCATTGGTGAAATTTATTGAAAATTATCAAGAAAGTTTTGTTAAATGGGTTGTATTGTACCGTACACACGGCGATACATGAAGCTATACATTTCCAGTATAACATGGCTTCGCTTTGTAAAGATTTCCTGTACAATGAGAGATCCGCATAAACTGGTTTTGTATAGCTTGATTTGTCGTCGTGCGTACGTCTTTCTTTATGAATAAAATTTGAGACTTTTAATTTTAAAAGTCTTATTCCGTTCCTGTGTTCAATCTTTAAACCACCAATTTGACATCATTCTGTATATTGTAGCGGTTTTATGTGACCAACACATTACCCATATTGGACATGTTAAGTGGGCGATTAAGGGCGAATTCCACTTAATATGCAACTGAACATTTAAAAATATTATTCCACGGAAATGATGACACTGACCGCTTTTAAACGCGGTTTAGTTAATCTGTTCGCGTCAAGTTCTATTTAAGTAAAATTCGCCAATAATTGATTACCAATATTTATCGAAATACCACTGTACATGGGTTATTATGTGTTCTTCTATGATTCAGAAAGTACCTAACGCTATTGTTAACTATTTATAAAACTTTTTAAAAAGTGAGCAATACTGTTTTTACCCAGAGAATGATCTTTTTTCATTTTCATGAACTTAGAATATTAAGACGAACTTTTAAAAACTATATTGACAGTGAAAATTAATAAGGATCATCTCAATCAGTGAATTTAAATGCTCCTGGCTTCTAGTAACGATCCGTTTTTTTTTTTAATAAGGACATCGCAAACCTAGCCATGTCTTAAAGGTCACACTGCCTACAGAGCGTCGAACTGTGGCTCACCAGTTTTAGTACAGTCAGTGACGTTTTAAACTGATGGTTGAAACAAATAGGTCGTGTTCATTTAGTTCTTAGTCAATGAATGAAATAAACTATGTCGCCTGCTTGCAGAGAGTTTTCTTTTACTAAAAGATGTGAAAAAATGAGTGAGAAATTCTACATTTTTGTATTAGTTTCGAAGTGGCAATGTGAGCAGTATGAATAGTTTTGTTTTATTCATTTTGTAGCGCGGTGCCTCACCTTCTCGATTTAATGTTAGCTACCCAGGATTACTGACTTTTACCGGTCTTTTTATAATTTTGATAAACGATGCAGACATGGTATACGTATAAGGTCAAAGTAAATTAGCTAGCGCAACCCAAGTCTAATTAAATAAGATATTTCAAGTACCTACACTACCTGCGGTCGTCGGCCACAACAAAGAATCGTATTTTTTTTGTTTTATCATGTTTAGACATTGATACCATTGTGGAGTTTCCCTAGCTATTTTAATTTGACCCTGTATACCATTAATAAGAAGTTAGTGATGTGTCGGTAAGTCCGTAGTCCCAGGTTCAAGCCTCGCATCGTTCAGAACGATGTAACCATTGTTTAGGCTTTTAGTGTAAGAATTTGCGTTCCTATAGTAATTCTAAAAATATTTATCGGAGTACCTCAATATAGATAATTTTTTTAAAAAAATATATCACGTAAACTTGCAAATTAGTGACAAATATATATTTTTAGTGCAGTCGTAGAGTAAGGTTATTTTGTTTTGGCTTTTTAGTGTATTATTTTGGTGTTGACTGTACCTACACACTAATTTGTTTGGCACAGAATCTCACGTTACTTAAAATTTATTTGTACTTACCTCATAGCTGTGAGAAACAATTTTTATAAGAATTTGTATTGAGAAAATCGGAAGAAAATTTAACAGAGTTTGTTGTACTTAACATTTTGTAGGCTTTTGTGTACTTACCAGTTACTTATTTGCCACCATTAAGAATATTCGCAGCTGAACTTATGAAGAGGCACCATTACTTAATACCTATATTGGTGGTACTTAGCTAAGTACTTAGACTTTAGAAATTACTTTTTAGTAGTTAGATTTAGTCGTGGATTGATAATATCCACATGAGAAATGTGATATTATTGAGTCTTGGTATAAGCCTACGTTAGTGAATATTGTGATTAATAGTAATATTAAATTAAAGAGCTTGCATATAAACAACTTCGTTTCATTGTAATAAAACCCGTTTTCGCTTGACAACTTCATTTATTTCGTATAGCTAAGAAGATACAAAGTTGAGGGCTTTGGACACACGGTCGATTTGGTCGGTGAACAGTTTAAGGTAAGGTACATTTGCGAAGGTGTCGGCAAACGAAAACCCCAACAAAAACTTCCGTAGATAGCGGCATTGCCGCATGTTGCAGTCATCATTAGGGTTTGAGACAGAACGCAAAAATGCTCGCGCAATTTACTGGCTGCATTGAAAATAGGACCGTATTACTTTTGTTTTAAGTAGAAAATAGTATGACTATCGACGCAGACGTAAAGAGTCGCCTAGCGCATGCTCGCGACTCGGTCGCGCGCCTTTAAGCAATGTTAATACGGTCCTATTTTCAATGCAGCTAGTAAATTGCTCGCACTTTTTTCCGGTCTGTCTGTACCGATTGTTCCAAACCAGCAATGCGGTCTGTAATTGCGATTGAGTGGCTTTCCTTTTCGCCATCGAAAATGTACCTTAATAGTACTAACTTAAAGCAGTGCATACATTATAGGCTCTAAGACGTCATATCGCTTACCAATTATACAAATTTGCGCTGAACACAACCAACATTTCTAGACACACAATTTGGAGCCTTCATTTGAACTATTTATTATCACATTTAATAAATACTTCTTAGTTCAATAATATTATATTCTCTACATTTTTTTTCGTCAAATAATCCAGAATGGTAAATATGTTCCCATATACATATATATCTAGATAAACAACAACTAGGCACAAAACATCACGAAACAACAAAGTTATTACTAATGACAATTATGGCGACCGGATACAACTTCTATGAAGAAAAAAATGCTCATTGAACGGCAATACGAAAACTGTTGTTGAATAAATGTGAAACATTTACTTCCAAACGAAATTACATGTATAAAAGTACAAGAAATTTTCATCTCAGAAAAAAAAGGTTATCCGAATTATCATATTCATCATTTATATTTTTATAGAAGTCATGTTCGGTCAGCCTATAGACCCAGCTATTCTAAACGTGAAACATCACATAACATCTACAACTGGCTCCTCGACAACAAAATACATTATTGTTGTAGTAACCAACATTTTAAACATTCTTTGCCAAATTGACTTCCGAAATTGCCCAATATTCAAATCTGTCATTCTTTGACAGTTTTATTTAATGTCAAGTTGGTCAAATCGATACACAATTAATTTCGCTGATTGTATATTAATTAGACACAAGGAATCTTCACATAGTACACTGGTCTTACAGGCAATTTATCTATTAAATAATTTATTGCAAATTCAACATTTTTGACCAACTACATTTACCAATAGTAATATTTATATATCTTAATTTTACATAAATTTTGTGCCAATTTTAAATAATTAAAGTTATTTTAGCTTCCCAAGGATTGCACTAGCATTTGCCATTTATAAAAATAAAATATAATAGTAAAAATTTTAATTTTTTATGGTAACTTTAGTTGTGACTTGGGATCAAATATTTAAAATAAATAATACCTTTTGCGCTTGTAAAATGTGGCGTGAAATTAGGTGCATACATTTTTGTATAAATTACCTAGTATATAAAGTATAATATAAATATGATATTTTACAAAATACAATCGCGCATACTGGCAGCTAGCTATACGCCTTTTTAGTATTATGTATTAGTGAAGACCATCAGTATTCAGTACTATGTCCTAAGTGATTATAAGGAAAGCGTATTATTGTATATTATTATTTTAGTTTGTCAACTATTATTAACAGAGAAGTAGGATTATTAACAGAGAAGCAACAATTCATTTTATAAATAAAGGAAATGCACAATAATTATTATGGCAATAGAAGGTCAAATTGACGAGACGGATATCTATAACTAAGTAACTAAAGATACAGCGATCATTGCCGTCAAAAAATCATTTTATTATGTTTTATTGTATTTAGGTATCGGTAACCGTCTGCGAAGTATCGCTAGCCAATTAAATTTGACCCTGAAAAATGTATAATAAAAGGCAATAACTACAGTCGATTGCGAAATATAGGCTTATTTATGTGTAGCTATTAGGAATGCAGTATTATTGCACATATAAATCTCGGTAAGAATGCTATGTTATAATGATAATTACATATTATCATCAAAGCCTAGCGACACTGCGATTAAAATACATGTGACATTTCATATATTATGATAATACATCAATGAACTATTTTATAATATTATTGATTTATGTGACAACAGAATATATTAAACATTTAACACTACATAAATACTAAGCAATAAATAAGAAAAAGAATGTATATTTAATCTAATATAACAGAAAAGTATTGCACATTAGTATTGTGATTTTTTTGGTATGCACCCGCAGCCTATAAACAAATTTTCGACTATTCGAAAGCTGCCTAACGTAAAACAGAAGATTTGTTATTTGAAAATAAACTAATGAAGTAAGTAAATTGTATTTCACATGCCCGTATAGAATTTATTAGTGTAATTTCAACCTTATGTCAATGACTATAAAAGTCAAATAACGCGGGCTAGTGAAATTTCGCGGGCGTGACTGGATGACCGTTTTAACTAGCTCTAGGCAACATCTAAGTTATTGTCTTAATCTAAGCGAGCTGTGCGATTTTCAGCCCAGGTTTCAGCACCGACATGCGAAATTCCAACATTGCAATAATATTTGGGCGCTGATTGGGGTGTCGCTTTGTATTAGAGAAAACGGGCATGAGACCGTGAACGTATTAAGTAATACGTTATTACATTATAAGTAGAGATTGGATCGGCGTAGGGGAACAAAAGTATGGAAGCGGCTTCTTAAAATGGCAATTTTTGTCCGGGATCACGGTATTTCATAAATAATACAGTGTGTATAAAATGTAGTACTCAAGAGCATAATAAATATTTAAAACCAGGCAAGAAATTTGAATAAAATAACACGAAAAGATACAATTATTTTAAAATAATATTAAAAAAAACTATTCGATTTTAAATTTTGCTGCTGAACATTCGAATAGGACAAAATGGCAATTATGACAATTCATTTGGATAAAAAAAATACTATTAATGTAAACTGGGACTTTTTCCGTACTTACGCGCGTTCCATACTAGTCAACACTTAAACTTTAAGTAAATATGCATCCGAATATCCCTAATTATAAGATAGTGATGTAGACGAATCAATATCGATACAAAAGTGATGCTTGTATAAGGTACCGAGACGAAATAAATAAAACAAAAGTTAAATACCTTGTATTCCTACTGGGAATGTTAACAAAACTAACAAATATTGTTTACGAAAAATTCGTTCTAGTTGTCAGAGCAAAACAAAAAACAAGAATATCTTCTTTTAAATACAACTAATATGTTTAATAAACTAAACCCTGCCAATTTGTGTTTTTATTTATTTTAGAATGTAAATTTTATATTATGTGTATATTATGTCATAAAAAGCTATGTTGTACGTACTTAGATAAGTATTCCGCTTTGCTTAGCTCTATGGTGCAGATCAATTATTTGCAGTGGCTTCTGAAACAAAGGAAAAACCTTAATATATCTACTGCCTCTTCACAATACACCGAAACTTCGAAAATGATTTTCTGATTCACAATTTCAAGTAGCTTTAGCTGATTAAAACATGAAAATATAAATTTTGATCATCATATACTTGTTTTGTAACATACCATTCGCCTCATACCTCTGAAAGGTTAGACAGAGGTCTGAGATGCACAGTACATCTACATTTCGCCATACATACATACGGGGCTAGTCTATTGCCATTAACCGCGCACAAATCGTCTAGATGAGGCTGTCATGATTAGATACAGAAAGATAAAGCTTTTTTTTTGTGAGTTCCACTAGCTAATTTAGTTTGGCTCTGTATTAGCTCTTCATGCTCAGTATCACTAAATAAGTGCATCCCCCACAGCATGGTCCCAGCATGTCGTCGGCATGTAACAGTGTTCAGTTAGCAGTAGCTCACCGCGCTCAGTATCGTTGAGCACCGCCGCCAGCTCGGCGACGCGGTCGCGGTGCGCGTGCATGTAGGCGTGCGCCTCCCACAGCATGGTCACCAGCAGGTCGTCGGCGCGCTCGTCCATGGCGACGTCGCGCGACATCTGCGGCGAGAAGCGGTAGTACGGCACGCCCACTGCGCTGCACCAGGCTCGGGCGCGCTCTACTACGCGCCCGTCTGATTGTGTTGCCTAGGGAAACAGAACTTGCTTCAGAAGGAACAGAACGAGACTGTGATGCATAAATACTATTAAAAAGGTTGGATTCAATACGAAAGGTGAGGAAGTTAACGGTGCTCTTCTGAAGGTTACTGAAACCACAATGGCAACGGCAACGTCGCCCAATCGCAATGAGAGAGATAGCTCTCTCGTTGCATTTTCATAATCCACACCCCCTTTACTGATAAGACGATACCCATGAGTATGACTTGGTGTCAGACTTTCGGGCTTCTGAATACACGTATCCGTCAGGGTTCTTGGAGACGTTTTGGACACAATTGTTCCTGCCCTTGCAGACATATTCAATCAATGTTTGGACAGCGGTAAGTTGAGTATCCTGACTATGTACCAATTTTCAAATGGTGTTTTAACCTCGAAAACAAGTTACAGTTGTCAACCGGAGCGTATATTTACGCGTAATTTTCAAACCTATTGCCGCACGCCTGTTATTTTCTGCGGCAGACAACGCATTTGGTGCGCGATGTCGCCCAGTACACAAGAGGTTAAGAGTGATTCCACTAATTATAGACTCATGTACATAATTATGTGCTTCCAGCATTGAGGAAAAATCTGTGAAAATGTCATGCTGGACCAGATGTAGTCTCATTTCAACTTAAATGGGATCCTGCTCGGTCACCAGTTTGATTTTGTGTTATTAAGAGTTAAATTCATCGGTCACATTTTGACATCGTGGGAGAAGACCCCGGATGCAATTGGCAGTTTATCTGCCCATTTTAAAGCGTTCGACTGCGTTTACTACAATTTACTATTTATAAATTACTCCACTGCAGAATTCGTAAATAAGCTGCTGATCTTAATATTTCCTATCAAACGGGCAGCAAGAAGTAAAGGACATGGCCGATATTTGAGGAGAGCTAAGCCCTGAAAAAAAAAATTCATGTACAATGAGATACAGTATGTCATATTAAAGCTTACAGGTATGTATTCAAAATAATGTATGTTTTATGATCAGAGAACAGGCGAGAGATACTATAAATAGGATACAAAAAATGTGCCTAAACATTTTGCAGGACAATATGTCAATCTTCATATGCCATATTGACACAAATTGTCAACAAAGAAAAGAAAAAAAAGTCAATAGCAAAAAGTTTTACATGAAAAAGTTTTACGAAAAAAAGTTTTACTAGAAATAGTTTTTTTTTTAAGTGTTTCATAGCTATTCAAAATGTTTAGGCACATTTTTCTCGTATTGTTTCGAGTCGAAACAATACGCGTCGGCAAAGCAGGTCACAATAGCGAAGAAGAGCTCGTAATCGCCAACAGATATTTCTGAAAATTATGATTCTTCCTTAAGCGACTAAACATATATAATTGGATAGGCAGTAAAACACTAAAATGGTATTTGAATTTTTATTTAAGTATCTAATTATGTAGGTAGGATATACATTTGCATATAAAATATATTTATCTACTTCTACTTGTTTTACAGAAGTATTAAGAAAAACATGATTGCAATTACTCAGACAAGACACATTCAATGTTTTCATCCAATCTTAAGCCTATTCATCTTCAGAGATGAACAAAATGTTATCAAGGAATAAGGCTGGTGCCGTTATATTTGCTTGATGCCTGGCCCAGCCTAATTACACTCCCTAAAAATACAATGGCTAGAAGTATTCGGAGCACTTTTGTTAATAAGCAGATAATTCATTTGGTCAATTCTTCGTGCTTCAGCAGGATTATCAGCTGGTGCAGGTGGTGGTGGTTCATGTCCGACAGCAGCATTAGCAACTGGTGGAATTAGAGGTGGTTCAGGCAATCCAGGTTAATTTTCCTGTAGTTCTTTAACCTGTCTATGTATATTTAGTACCAAGTGCCGATTAGCTCTCATCCAACAGGGATGAAATGCTTGCCTGTTTGTCCTACGATTCTGTAACAATGTTTGTTAAGTAAATGGTTGAAATGTTTCAGGCAGTCTAATAAATGTGGTAAGTATTTATAATAACTGGTAATTATTAGGGCGCAGTCTCAATTGGTTTAACAGTTTGCGGCTGACTGTTCGCCTGGGTTAGCACCCAATAATACTATCAATATAACGGCCACACTATGCACATGGGCATGTAATTGGCGGACTTATTAATTATAAGGAATTTGCTTTATCATGGGCCCAACACAATAATAATTTATAGCAGCCAGGGCAAGGTAGGCAACAGCACACTAACCTGATTGTGGGTATTCCATGAGAAGAAAATATTGATTAATGGACTGATTTCTTCAAGTGTGTGGTATCGCACTGAGTAATATCCATAACTGAGCATCCACAACCAATTCACACCATTGGGTAGCCCAGTGCTCTGCTATGTGTACCTTCTGCCGAGCGTTGGTTTAACAATACATAACATGCATTGCAAATCACTCTATCTGAGTGAAGCTGAAAAACATTAAATATTGTACTCAGTAAAGTAACACATGATAGTTATATTGTGCTACTCTTTCGGATTATGGAACTCAGCTGATTATAATTTCAGGTGAAGTTGGTAAAATATGAAAATAATTACTACGTGGGTACATACCTCTAGTACAGATAACCATTCAGTCAATGTGTGAGCGTCAGAATTTAAATCGTAAACAAACAATATGCACAGCAGAATATTAGGTAATATTAGAAGCGTAAACGAAAGTCCGATAAACGATACCGTGGGTTCAGTAATATGTTTTGAACTTTTGACAGTTGACAGCGAGAAAATAACTCTAGGACGTTTGGATACACACTCTTGAATATTATGTCGATGCATAATGTGGAACGTGAGTGCCATCCAGACGCGCGGCAGCTTGAAAAGTGGTGTCTACGATAATCATGAAACTGTTAACTTTTTAAAGGTGCCTTAGCAATACAATTCTGGCAATCACGGGTATTTTATGTTTAAGTCTGAACTTCAGGCGTACTACAGATAGGTACAGTGTTTGTCTTATGCGTGTATCCAAACGTGGATGCACTTTGTATTGATTTATCCTCCATGATTGCAATGAAACAAAACGAGAAAAAAACAATTAACACACATATTATTTTGGGATTTTTTCTCTCCTATTCTAGAGAAATGTTATTGTTGCGATTAATTTTTATTTATTTTAGAATTCATTTTCATATAATCATAATTGATGTATATTACCAACTCTGAATTGTTCTGAGGGCAGGATTCGGCCATGTCATTTTAACGGAGCAGCGTCCTCCGGCTCTCTAGTAAAAATGAGCGTGCCGCAAGGTTTAATTCTCGGTCCTTTCCTATTTCTGGTTTAAGCAATATAATAAGTTGTTTATGAGGCTAAATTAATTGGATATAATTAAAATTGCTTGCAAATATTTTTAAACGAGTATTCATGGAATTTCTTGCCGTTTTTTCTCCACATGAAAAGGTCAATCCGACCCGTGGACCAATGTTTTAACGTTACTATTAACACATAAAATGGGATATTTAAAATGTTTACTATACATGCTTTAATACGGGAACTCAATATTAATAGTAAACATGGTAAGTATCCCGTTTTATGTGATAATAGTCATGTTAATAACAGTTTAACAACCTATGTTTTGAAGTTCTATAAAAGGCCATTAAGGGTTTTAAGTTGTAAAATATTTTTAATTTTGACACATACCGACTCTCAAAGATCTACAAATGAATGACAGCTTTTCGATCACGGAGGGCTTTCGTCTGCACAAAGCAGTCATATCTTACCTGGTCTACTAGTAGTCCTCCAAGCGTAGACAATCCCCACGCCAGCCGAGCGGTGTCCCACAGACTCTCTGGCTTGAACACGTCTATATCTTTTTGTTTAGATACGGGTATCAGACCTGCGAATGAGACAAAACGCCTTAGGCTCAGAACGCATAAACACAAGACCACATTGAATCGTGGAACGTTCGACGTCGTGTACTGATGTAATGTAGTGTTATGGAAATCTATGGCGTACATCGTATCACGTAAGTACGTCATAGATTACCTTGATAAAACGACACATCGTGTCACGATGCAACGTCGTACTATGTGTTTGGTTTTCAGCTCGCTGGCTAGTTTAGTTTACTAACCGGCCGTCAGTAACTCAATCCACTTTTAACTCGTTATTGTTAAAACATTTTGTTTTTTTATCCTTTATACTCACCATTTCGCTCGCAAATTTTAAATAATAAGAAAAGAAAAAATTAATAAGCAACATCTCAAGAATTTATGTTAATGTTAGGAAATATAATATTTTTTTTTACTCCTTTCACCTCTTCCACATTCACACAACTATGTCATGTATGTAACTATTATCATAACGCTAATAAAGATGTTCACTCACCAGTACCGCATGACACGACAACCTTAAGGTTGGTCTTCCTAGCGGCGTCCTGCTGTCCCGTAGCTCTTAGCGCTAGGTTCAGTTCCGTCAGTTCGGTCAGCACGTCTAGTGTCGGGTTGTTGCCCATCAGACCACCGTCTAAGTACCTGGAGGGATAAAAGTATCATCACATAATTATCACCATTGCAAATTATTCTATGAAGTACAATCTTCTTCTTAGCGTGTCGATGGCCTGTTCATGTTCCTGTAATGAACAAACAACAGGACACGATATTAAGTGCCCTATCGTTTGTGGAACAGCACTACATTTACACTCCACGGCAGAGTCATCAATGAATCTCCACCTGAAATTTTCCTTCCTGTGGCCAACTTGGGTCTAGAGTCTATTTAAGACTTCCAGGTCAGCCATAGCAACTTATGTCCAGGTGGGAGATTTTCACCAGGTGTAACAAATGGGTTTGGTGACGATACACTACCTCGGCACAGCTTACGACTTTTATTAAAATAGCCTTAAGGTTTGAAATACAGTATGAAGCCGTCCATATGAAGCACCTAGTTTTATAAAAAGATCAGCTTTGTATAGCGTTGTCTCTGTCACACATAATTGTATGATTTACTCCATGATCCTTTTCAAAGATCAGGGTAAATGGCAAAATAAATAAATAAATAAATATCGCTGGACATTACACACAGCGCCATCTGGTGCCACACTAAGCAACGAGGCTTGTGTCGTGGACACCAGATAGTTGATATACTACATAGATACTTTTTTTTTTTGTAAATACATACTTATTATACATATAAACATCCATGACTCGGTAACAAATGTCCATGCTGATCACACAAACACTTGCTCCTACCGGGATTCAAACCCGGAACCCTATGAACGTAAGGCAGCCTCACTACCGCTGCGCCATTCGGGTCGGCAAAAGATCGGAATGGGTATTAGTTTATTCGTCTCAACATCAAGGAAGTAAGTAACATGTGGAAATTACTTTCCTTTAAAATCTCGGAAGGCGTTTTAAGCTCCGAAATAAAGTTCCTAAATTAGAGGTAGGTATTATATAAGTACACATTACTTTATACATCCTTGAAGTTTGGGCAAAACGGCAAAAAAATTACTTATTCCGATCTCTGATAAATAATGATAACTGACGCATGCTCGACACAAAAATTAAATTAAGTAATGAAACTCCGCAGTGATATCTAAAAATAAAAAAAATCTCATTTCAACATACAATGCAAAAAAAAACATTAACTTTTTCCTTTGTATAGCAGTTTGACGCTGTTAGTAAAGCTTACTGACCTGCCCGAAGCTCGGAAGTAGGAGGGCGCAGCGCCGGTAGCCCTTGCCGCCTGCCACACCAGCTGCTCCTCGGGAGGGGGCGGGGGTGCCAGGGACACCACTGACGCCTGGTCTCCGGCTTCGGCACGAGGACCTGGGAACGAGGTTATTATTAGCCATTTGTGTCTCATTTCAGGGTAAAAGTCTCCTTCCTACATTTCACTTATCAATATCAATTGCTGTTATTGGTCATCTTTAAGAAAAGAGTCTTGCAAAGTAAGATAAACGAAGTTATATTTTTTTTGTTAGCCTGAACTGTTACACTCTTGGGCAAAAGCCTTCCCACCACTCCTTCCACTTTTCTAGATTTTATGCCTCTTCTTGCCAATTAACGAGAAAGTCATCCGAAGGCTCCCACCATCTTCTCCTCGGTTTGCCGCGACCCCATCTAGCTAGCTGTCGACGAGGTTGTTGGTTGTTGGTATTTCAAGCATCGTAATTCGGATGAATTGGAAATCTACAACACAGCATGCACAATAATTTTGTGCAAGCTGTTGTGTTGGCTTTTGCAGGTTCGGGCTAATAGTGAATCCTTCTGACGTTTCAAATTGATGGCATTTACGTTGTATTGCACGTTTTTGAAAGTTCAGAGTTTATCATCCAAGAGTGAAAGCGCTAATGAAGTCGTACTCCAACTTATATTCTTCACCAATAGTTACTTTTCTTGCTTTTTTCTTTTTTTTTTTGCGAATTTCTAGTTGGTCTACTGGTCGAAAGCGCGACTGAGCATGAGTCCTGGGTTTGATTCCCAGGTCGGGCAAAGTGTTATTGGGTTTTCCTTCAGAAGTTTCTAACTAGCAGCCACGGAGTCTGGATTTGTGCCCGGTTGATGGCAAAAGGCTCACCCCCTATTACATGGGACTTAAACATAACTGGCGAAATGTTGGTGTACTATTAGGTACACCTTTGCTAACCCTTCGGGTATAACAGGTGTGATGTTGTAGTTACTTTCAGCATAATAAGTCAAGAAAATGAGGTTATTTACTAGTAGTTCCGTTATGTTCATCCAGTATCTCTTGCGCAGACTTGTAATTCCTGAATATGTGCAAATCAACGGGTTTACGGTCAGCCAACACAGCTAAGATCATCAGCTTTGGGTGTTCAATGTCCGCCATTACTGTTTCTGTGCCTAAAATGAAGAAAATATCAAATTAGTTATATTTATTTGTTATTATTTAATTTGGTTAAAATGATGGAATGGCCCAAAAGGATTTGGTGACAGAGATGATAACTGAAAAGAAATGTATACATTAAATAAACGGCCGTAGGAATATTATTTAATTGAAAACGATGGTAGGGTGGTGGAGGTAGGTATAATGTTTATTTATTTATTTTTATGTAAAACCAATATAATACACCCCTATTTTCGATGGAGGTTAAAAAAAAAACTTAAATTATGTTTTGAACTACTGTACGTACTCGTATATCACAAGTTAAGCCTATCCTTATAAATAGAGATTACCATATTTTTGTTTGTTGTTTGTGTTATTATTAGAAACATTCATCTTATGTGACCTTCGTTTTTTAACACTCCAATAATCCAAGCTAGACAAAGTCATTATTTAATAAGGCAACGGTCGAAAAAATCCGAGTCATGATGATACTCAAAAAAAAAGATGGCAGTGTGCACACAAAAATACACTCAGAACATACGTTTTTGTTAATACTATTCTATTCCGCAAAAGACACATTTTGCCCATAAATATGTAGTAGTTAAAGTTACTGATTGATTATTTTTCAGTAATGAGCCTAAATACGACATTAAGTCCTATAGGTAAAGAGCTTTTTCTCATTGACTGGGTACAATGCAGACTACAGGCGATAACTGAGAATTTTCGAATGGAAAAACTTAATAAGATGAAAGTTGGAATAAATTAAAAGAATTTAATAAATAATAATCTTTCTACCTATGTTTTCAAATCTACGCCGCCGTTTTTTTGCCAAGCCATGTTTTGTCGTCAAATAAGCAATTCTGCACGGACCAGTCTCAAAAAGTCTATTTATCATACAACTCAGCACAAGGAAGTAGTGAAGGATGTCCAGTTTTGTGGATTTTAATGTAAATTTTTAAGCCTTCGGACAGTTGATTCTTTTTCTTCAGTTGATTTCTTATGTCGTACCTAGAGGTACGATAAAAATAAATTAATATGAACTAGTGCCGCCCATTGATTTTTTTTTCTGCACTTCTCCGTAACAATTATGAACTTCAATTATGCCAAGTTTCACACTCCTCCGTGCGCGCAATGTACAAAAAAATCGCAGATTAGCACATAGGATAGGCTACTAAGTTTTCATCCTGGAACTAAGATCCCGTGGGCAATTCCCGAACTCCACGCGACCGAAGCCGCGGACATAGCTATTAGAGAAATATGGAAGAAGAAAACATACTGCGCCGACCCCAAATAATTTGGGAAAAAGCAGGAGAATGATGACGATGAATTCAAGAGATAAGCGCGTTGGAGCAAACAAACGCATCATCTTTATTATATTTGTATAAATCGATAACTTACCCAAACAATCTTTCAGAATAGTTTCCAGCGCCTCTGAAGGATAAGGCCTCATGCCAACGAAAGCGAACTCTTTCATCCTAAAGTACAATCTCTGGCAGTCCCTCAGGGACTTTCCACTTGCCAAAGCCAAGGCTAGAATACCTCCCGTACTGGTGCCTGCGACCCAGTCGAAACACTGTACGATTGGCCTGCCGACGGTTTCTTCCAAGTTTATGAGGACTTGGACTAAGACCAGTCCTCGAATACCACCACCATCTAGGCAGAGTAATCTGGAAGAGTAAAGGGTTTGGTGAGTAACATCCTGAAGTGTGTGGATTGTTTTATGGTTGATGGATAACCTCGCTCATGTATGTATTCCTGACAAGGTCAGTTCATTGGGTCCATGATCAGGTAAAGTAGAAAAGATCACGGTTAATTGTCGTACTTAAAACTGTTGAAATCTAGTCTCTATGTCATCGCAACGCCAAAAAATACTTAAACATTTTTAGACATTGATTGGCATTGAAACTAGAATTTGAACGTTCGAAATACGAAAAGCAAAAGCTTTTGTTTTGACACTATTGCTAATTCCATACAATCTGTTTCGATAACCCATATTTTCGATAAGATAGCCGCTACATGTGTCAAAATTAGAGCTTTTGTTATTTCAGGTGTTACATTGCATATCAAAACTGGACAAAGGACAATTTTCCAGAGCTTAACTATTTATTTGGCTCGAGTAGGTCTGTATTGGAAACGCGATTCCGATGTTCGCCCCATGATAAAAGTTGTTCAGTTAGATGGTCTGCAGTACCACACCCTTAAATATGACCGCACTTTTTTGATGTATATGCTGTAAATTCATTATTGAAATTACTACAAATAGTCTTACCGTCCCTGTTTCTGATTAGTGTCGAAGCAGGCAGCTCTTTCCATGGCCGCAACGTTCAGCATCTGAGTAACGAGGTCTCGGGTGGAAGCCCTAGCCACAGGAGGTGGGGGCACTCCATTATAGTCACCCCGAGCTGAACAGCTGGGGCCACAGCCTGGCACTTCTGGGGAGCATCTGAGGGACAACCTCACGTATTATGAAACGACTTGAGCATTCAGGACCGTTAGTGTATCGAATGGCTTTCCCAGATCTCATTGAACTACAGATTAGGCCAGATCTTGAGATCTTAAAAAATCAGCAAGACTTTGCTGCGTTGGTAGATAAATTGCTTGTGGTATAAATAGCTTTCAAATTGGAAAGTATATCTTTTATCAATAAGGTTCAAACCTGTTTGGGAAGGTTTGACAATGTTTTATCGTTATTCCAAAACTGAGCAAGATATAAGTTGAAGCTGAAAATTTGATAATTTGGTGTCTAATGGAGAAAAAGAAAAAAAGGCTAATGAAAAAAAGTCTCACCTTTTAGCTCCAATGGCATGCAAAACATACAATATCCTATCATTGTTAGTGTTTGACATCTCCGTCCGTACGATATGCCTAGCCGTATTACCAGCATTGTTCTTCGCTTCCATATCCGCACCAAACACGACTAACGCTTGGACTATTGCGATGTTCGTTTGTCTCATGGCCAAATGTAATGGTGTATTGCCTTCATTGTCCCCGATGGAGTGTTCGGCACCTCTCGATAGTAAGGCTATGGCACACTCCAAACGGCCTCGTAGTACCATGATGTGTAGGGCTGTCCTCCCATCAAAGTTGAGTGCGTTGATATCACAGTTTTTGTCCACTAGTGCTTCAATAACTTCGCGGGATATTGCCCAGTGTATGGGTGTGCCTCCGTGCTTCATATCTTGTTGGTACAATTTGTGCTGGTTGTCTTGTAGAAGATCGCCTACTATTCCTGGAATTAGAATAATGATGATTAAAAAATAAGCCTGTATACAATTATACAGGCATATTTAATTTATTGGCGAAACTTTTCTTTATTTTGCTGTCGATAAAGTAATCGTCGGTGTAACTTTAAAAGACTTCATAAAAAGTATAAATTACAAGCTTTTACTGAACACACATTTTAAAGACAAACTTTTAAATATAGGTGTGACGTAATTTTTTCGTATTCTTGTCAGCAAACCCTTTTAATTGAGACCCATATCGGGGTGCACAAAAATAACGAGTCCGCCATATTGAAGTTAGAATGACGTCACTTAGCTAACCATGCATTGTCATCCAAGCTAATCGTTCTGTTTTAAAATTCAGTTGTAAGATTTGAAAAAGAGAGATGATTTGATGAATGTGAGCGAACCAAATTCATTGAAATAAACAGTCAATTTCTAAAGGTGCATCGACATTAAATGTCTTTCTGTTGGCTAAAAAAGCATTGTTTGTTTAAAAACTTCCCAAAATAGTGTGATCAAATAATAAAACATAAGAATATTTTATTGAAGACCCGAGCTGATGAGTTCTGCCAGTGCTCCTTGATAGCTGTTAAATGAACCAAAAAAAAAATATTATCTACCTGTCAGCATGTTTGAAGATTTCTGTAGAACCTTAACGGTTTTGCTGCCCTCGGTGTAAGCTAGAAATAGTCAAGCACAAACAAAGCGTTAAAGCATAGAGCAACTACTCTATAGTGGTTCAACAAACCAACACCCGTCGGAGTACTGCTAGGAGCTGAAGTTTAAGCGTAAGGGGTACTACACAGTTGTTCGGGGCGGCATGTTTGTAGACCAGTGGTTCCCAACCTTTTTCGGGCCAGGGACCACTTTGATTTCTTTATTGTTAGCAGGGGCATTGAATATAGACTGAGACTGGCATGATTATACCTAAGGGGGTGAATCTTCAGCTCACATATTGCAAAAATTGGAAAATGCCTGTCTCGTTTTTTTTTTCTTTACTTGATCATTCGATGTTTTGTCACATTATACTGTATGCACGTATAAAACATAGTATACAGGAGCGAGTGAAGCAAGTTAAAACATTTTTGCTCCCCGTCGAAATAGGATTTTTTGTAGGTAGGTACAAATAGGAATCATTTTGCAGAAAAGCTTTAGAATTAAGACAGTAAAGGATACAAGAGCGATCGAAGTGAGCTCGAAAACTACAGCAATCATTCATACAGATATAGCAATAAGTTTTTCGATTTTAGCACCCCGCCTCTGATAGGTTTTTCAATAAAGTTGATCTAGCTAATTCTAATCTCTCTATTCTTCTCTATAATCTCTCTAATCTAATTCCCGAAATTTTTAACTTGCACTGAGCAAGTTAAAAATTTCGGGAATTTGAACCATATTTTAAACTCTTAAGGACCACCCGGTGGTCCGCGGACCGTAAGTTGGGAACCAATGTTCTAGACAATCGGGCGGCAAGTCCAAATGCAACTGAATAACTTTCTCCATAGGACCAACATCGTAAACGTGAAGAAATAATCAGATGTCCCATACAAAATTTAATTCGGTGCCAATACAACCCAAATGTATGGGATAACAGTTTATTTACGTAATCACAATGTTAGTTACACGGAGACAGTTGTTCAGTTTGATAGTCTGTGCCACACAGTTAAACATGGCTACGCATTTTTGATACTCGCTGTATTGTATACTATGCATGATATAAGGGTTGAACCTCACCTGGCAGTACGGAATGCCACTTTTCCATGATCCTTTTCTGTCGCTCAGAACCGTCATTTGCTAGAAACAGACCGTCCTGCCCACGGCACAGTAAACACTCTGTTTCTCGCTATAGCTAATGACGGTTGCATGTTAGCATGGAAAAGTGCGAATCCGTGCTGCTAGATGAGATTCAACCCGAAATGTTCGAAAAAAATAAATTGCTCAGCTTAGCCCGAATTGCGTCGATCTGACCCGAACATAATTTAGCGAGCGAATGAAAGCCGAATATACGTAGTTATCAACGAATACTGATAAATGGAATGTGCCTACCCTAAAAAATGTGAGCACCCCTTGCATTACAGAGATATTAAAGGAAAAAGTGCACAGCTACGGAAATGTTTAAACTTAAGATTAGACAGGGTGAGGTATTTTACTCATACGGCGTTAAAAAAGAAGAAATAAAGTGAACCATAACCAATAAAGAAAGCAGAGCAAGGGTAGGTACTATTTCTAGTGACAGCAACGATTTAAACATATAGATTCGCCCATCCGTGTCATGAAAATATTCCATTTACTCAACAACATGATCATAAATCATACTGAAAATCGCATCTATCACACATAAATGCCGAATGTGACTTATAAGCACGGTGAGAGTACGTTTCACGATTCAAAACTTTGACTGATATACAAACTTTTCGACACGTGCAAGGAATAACGTCGTAACTCAGTTTTAGGCAATTTTGAGTTACAATCATATTCATGCTGTACAAAAAATGCAGATTTTTTTTGCATTCCCCCCTGCGGCTAAATTCCTTTACGTAAACATTTTTATAGTGTCAAAACATTGTAAGTGAGAGTCAACTGTAGTTCATAAAAGGGTTTTTTAAATCTTTAACGCGCTCTCCTCTAAAGTTGCTACATATTAGTTACGATGTTATTCCTTGCAGGTGTCGTTTTCCTGTTTATGGGTTCATTAATCGCAAATATCGCGGCTGTCATCACATTAACAACGCCTGTCTTAAGCCCGGACTCCACCAAAGTGGAGACCAGAGGAGATGGGTTGTAAGCCTCCAATAGAATATCGTTATTTACACCTCTCGGCTCCACTTAGCTTTACTAGAAACGGTTGAGCAGAGAGTAGAGGAGATGTCTCGTAATTGTTTAGGCCAACCTCCGCATTCGTTGGAGAAGAACGCAGCAAAGCAAAGCGGAGCCAATAAGAGACAAGAGCGCCGTGTGGGCGGCGGTCGCTAAACTGGGCGTGAGTCGACTGTACTACGCACATTTCTGTTCCATTCCAGTCATTACACATCTCCACACAGCTTCGGTGGATACACCCGAGCTCCTAAGCATCACCTTCCCTCCCTGTTTAGAACATCTCCACACGTCTCCGCCTTAGTAGAGTCTGGGCCTAAAGCTCACACAGTCTCCCCACAGATACGGTATTCACAATCAAAGAATGAAAAGGTTGACCACCTTTATTTACACGTACAGCATGTATCAGAAATTAATATGGGACATTACATGTTGGTCTTGAGAAGACCATTGTTCGATGGCCTTTAAATATGAACATTTCCGATACACGCTATAGAACGACTCAGATTATTTGGCTTACAGATTATTCTGCGTAGTCGACTGGATTTTTTCATTATGTATCGCTGCTGCTTAATATATAAACGGTATAGAATACCTGACAGCATGGATGCAGATTTCTGAAGAATCGTCATGTTGTCTTCGTCGCGAACTAGAAAGAATTAAGCACACACAAGGCGTTAAAGCATAGCGCAACTACTTACAGTGGTACAGCGATTGATTTCTACAAAAAAATGCCTCCGTTGGACTACTGCAAGGAGTTGGATTATTTTAGCGTGCCATAGTATAAAGCTGAGGAGTGCGCGACTACAAAGGGTACCAACTGTACAAGTGGAAACAGGTAAGAAGTGAAGTTATTTATATAAGGACTGCATATACTAAAATAAATAAAGTTAACCATAACCAAAAAGTAAGCAAGCACAAGGGTATTTTGCTACTGACACATAAAAATTACCTTCGGATGGACAACGCCTGACTAAAGCTCTTCGCCTCACACTCTAAATAAAATATGTACAGTCGAGGAAAGAAAATGTTAAGCAACTATCACGAAAGAAATACTTAATCTCTTCTTACCGCGATTGTAAACACGGTGATACACGGTTTCAGTCGATAAATATACCTGGTAATAAGCTAGTATTTCTCTTAGCCGCTGTCAAGTTGACGTCGGCCCCGGCCAACATAAGTGCGCGGACACAATCCGGGGCGTCCGCAAGACATGCCGTGTGTAGCGGAGTGTAACCCTGCTTGTTGTACACGTTCAGGGATGTAGGACTCTTGCTGGCTAAGGCCTGGAACAAGAAAAGGCTTGTTTGAAGCACAAACCTACGCGATTACTGACAATTGCATGCACTGATAGGCAGGTCCACTCAAATCTGTTACATAGGGACCCTACCTTCAGAAAAGATATTTAATTGAACAGGTTTAGGGATAGGAGTCGTATTTCGTATTTATGTGTATCATAGGCAGTCGCTGCATGTAAAATACTGGTATTCAGCTGCATCCGGTAAATTGAAAGCCGACCCCAACATATTTGGGAAAAGACTCGGCCGCTGATGGTGGGTATTTCTGGAAATACGTAATGTTTGTGAGGCGGCAATGCGGAAATTCTTCTGGGGGAAGCGTTAGGGTAGCCCGCGAAATTCGATTTTTCTTAGGTTTTTTACAATTTGTAGGGTAGTGTCAACAAAATATGATTCGCGACCCATCCATAAACATAACATCACGCCTGAAATCCCCGTACTTAGGCAAAGGTGTACCTAATAGTACACGTAGTACAGTAGTAAGTTGAAAATGTTAAGATTTAAGATATTGTTTATTTTTATATTGTGCAATTGTGGCATTTCGCCAATTCTGTTTAAGTCCCATGTAATATGGGGCGAGCCATAAAGCGGGCACGAATCCAGATTCCGTGGCTGCGACTGAGAAATTCCTGATGGAAAAACCCAATAGCACTTTGCCCGACCCGGGAATTGAACCCAGGAGCTCATGCTCAGCAGTCGCACTTGCGACAATACGAACAACGAGGCGGTCGTCGGAGTCAGAGTCCTATGTTGGGGTCGGCTTCCAGTCTAACCGGATGCAGCTGGATACCAGTATTTTACGTGGAGCGACTGCCTATCTGACCTCCACAACCCAGTTAGTACTGAAATTACTTATCCGATTGCAAAAATTCTTTCACTGATCGAAAGCTATACACTATTACCGAATGTCATAGGATATGTTTATTCGATGCGGACAAAGCCGTGAACAGAAGCTGGCCATCAATAATCACTGTGTACTAAGATAACGTAAAAATCGTTAAGATATAACTTTGGGACCATCTTATCTCAGTTACAATATAACACAACCCAAAGTCCAACAATCACTAACAACAATTTATATTAGTCATATATCTGTCTATTACTTTCTTATCTACTTCTATGTAGGTACGTTTTATCTAACAACAAATGGTGCATAGAAATATGTGTGTCTGGTAATGACGCTACATGAAGTCACGATTTTGTTATTAATCTATACTAATTCATGTTTATTATTTAATAGGTTAAGTTTTGTCTTTTTGTTACCTAACAGTTGAACGACAAAATTTGGCTCTCATAACCTTGGTGAGATTACTTGTCTAAGACTGTTTATCCGGGTACCGTAAAACGGGGTGAATAGAAACGCAAGGGTGAAACGAGACAAAACTTTGAAAGGGATTTTAACGTAGAATTAATATGGTATGTTGTCAACAAGCTCTCTAAATAATTAAGGAAACAAAATAGTCTTTGTTCTTAATTATACTTAATTATTTAGAGAGCTTGTTGACAACATACCATATTAATTCTACGTTAAAATTCCTTTCAAAGTTTTGTGTTGATTCACCCCTGCATCTCTATTCACCCCGGATTACCCGGCAGTACGTAAAGTATTAACTGGGTTGTGGGGGTCAGATTGGCAGTCGCTCCTTGTAAAATACTGGTGCATCTGGTAAGACATAGGTAGTTGGGATTTTGGGAAAAGGCTAGGTAGATGAGTACGTACACTTGGTAAAATTTCGCATAGCAACGTTTCAAACATTGTTATTAGGTCACATTCGCTTCTTTGGACCCAGATCTGGATTCGTGCCCGTTGGATGGCAAAAGGCTCGTCCCTATTGTAAACTGTGGATCTTTGCCAAAAAAAACTGGATTCATAAACATAGCAGACAGAGTACACACAGCATTTCCCGTCAGTCAAATGAAAGCGGAAACTTCAATCAATGATAGAAAAATACACATAGCATTTTACACAAAATTGAACCTTACATTTTTAGAAAACAAAGTTGATTATAGAACGACGAAACTTACCGTACTGAAAATAGCGCAACACCGTATTCAATGGCACTTGAAACTGAACTTTATCAAATATAAATAAACTTTCCAATCCAATGTATATAATTTAGAGCCTGCCACTAAGTAATAGGCAGTCGGAAATGTAATCTTATTCAATGTAAATAAGGGTTCTAATCCAATGTAACATGTTAGTGCTACCTGCCAGTGTGTGAGAGACCCTTCGAAAGTGTAAATAAATAATAAGAAAAAAAAAAACAAAAACTCACATTGATAATTTCTTTGTTGCTTGCAGCTGCATAGTGGAACACCGTGTTTCCTTCAAGATCGATCATGTCGAGGGAAGAGTTCAGAGAAACTAAACTGTGAACCATGCGCACGTTACATGATTTCACGGCCACCTGAAACAATAGAAAAATCGTCAAAATCTAGACACAAATGTACAATGAGTCAATATGTAGATAGTGGATAAACCAATGGTAGAAGCGGACCTGATTTTTACTGGCTACAGTAAAAATATGGTCCTAATGTCATACATCATTAAGATTTTGTTAACGCTGATGCAGCTATCATATTATTATTTCAAGGTGTCAAAGCTAGTTAAAAGAAAAGGAGATAAACAATCAGTCCGAACTTCTGTCTTGGAAGGGAGTGGTCTTATCATGGGGATGCAATTTCAATTCCGCGAGATCTATAGTCGGGCGTCTGAGCTCTCGCGGAAGGTTACCAGCCCTTCTCGAAACGCGCATCTACCTCGGACACCGTCCAAGTTAAGCGGTAGGCCTGTAGTACCTATGTCTGGGCCTTTTAGAGTTATTCCAGTAAAGCAAGTAAAAATCGGATTTAGCTTTCGTCCTGACCCTGCCGCAACTAAAGTATCTTATGAATCAAACATGACATCATAGTCACCTCTGTCTACCCTATTTGGGAACGCTACTGTGTTGTTGATTACAATCATTATAGTTAATTGTAATGGTTTTCGCTTATTGAATCGAGTTCAGAAAGTATAAAGTTATTTTTTATTTTGTAACAGAGGGTAACGAAATGAAAAGGACATTAGGGAATTCCCCTCTTATTAACATAACATTACGCCTCTAATTCCCGAAGGGTTAGGCATAGGCGTACCCATTAGTACACCCACGTTTCGCCAGTTATGTTTAAGTCCGATGTAATAGGGGGCGAGCATATTGCCATCAACTGGGTACAAATCCGTGTCTGCTACTGAGAACTTCTTGATGGAATAACCCAACCTAACCCCTTTTATAAACATAGCAATAATATGAATTCCCTAAACTTTATTTGTGGAAGGTGGAAGACATGGTGCTGTGGCACAGCCGAGGAGAGGCCTACATCCAGTCATCAAATGTGATAGGCCCAGTTGATTGATAGAAACATTGATAAGCCGCTAACATACTATCATTTCATGTTTCACTTTAATTAAAATATCACACAGATAAAGTCTACATAATATATATATATATTAAGTAACATGTGCTTTCTTTTATCATTGCCAAAAATCAATGAGTTATATCTTTATCAATCGCACTGAACAGTGGGGATGATAGTACTGAGTGAGTGAGAACGAGGGTGTCAGAGAGAAACAAAAGTATAAAGATGGCAGTGTGTACATTCCTGTAAAAAAACTTTTTTGCCAAAAAAAAACCCACTTCCAAAAAAAACACTAAAAAAGTGGAAAATAACTTTACTTTCGGACGTCGGTGGCAAAAAAGTCAATGAAACAAACAATAGTCACCGACTATTGTTTGTTTTTGTTTTTTTTTGCAACAAAGTTTTTATTTACCCTTTATAGTTATCGTATCACACACAAATCCTTGTCAAGTATAAATTTCGCAATTTCTTTTACTTGGATGACACAGGTATTTTTACCAGCTATTTTGATTTGAAAACCAAACTACTGAACCGATTTTGATGAAATTTCTATGGGACCAATCGGGAAGTATATTCTTTCAGATAAAAGAAGAATAAATATAAAAAAGGTTCCGACGAATTGAGAACCTCCTCCTTTTTGAAGTCGGTTAAAAAGACGTTAAGAGCTTATAGGACACTTTAAAATGAAATAAAACCAGTTATTTTCATTCCTGTTGTGTTTGAATTCCCACACAACTAATGATTATAGAAAAAAAACCGGTCAAGTGCGAGTTGGACTCGCGCACCGAGGGTTCCGTACAAACCTGTGGGTATATAACTTTTTTTTATATGACGAAACTAAAAATTTACGGTTTTCGTAATTTTTCCTATATCTGTACTATAAGACGTGACTTCGTACAAAATTTCAAGATTCTAAGTTCACGGGAAGTACCCTGTAGGTTTTGATTCCCGTGCGAGTTTCGAAAATTTGCGGAAATTTGCGGCCTAAGTGGCTGTATCTTTTGATTGCGTTGACTTAGAAGGTTGATTTTTCTACAGCTTCCAGGGACAGTAGAACTAAGTATCATATAGAAATTTCAGTTTGATACCTCCACGCGTTCCTGAGAAAAACGGTCTTGACAGACGGACGGACGGACGGACGGACGGACAACAAAGTGATCTTATAAGGGTTCCGTTTTTTCCTTTTGAGGTACGGAACCCTAATAAAACAAACATGATGGCACAATTATATTGTGTTTCCCCATAACTTCCATATAACAAAGCAATTATGCTAAACCAAGTAAAACTTAGTCATCAGTCATCATAGTTAACTACTTAACTTTGCCTCACTAAGACTGAACTGACCTTTAGACGCTTGGGGAAATAACTATATTTTATATATATTGATACTGAGAAATTGTATTGTATATCGGGCTGGTGCCCTCAACTACCCGTCCAAAGTTACGGACACCAGTCCATTATACAATAAAATACAAATTCTCAGTATCAATATACAAAACATACTGAGAATTTAAACCCAAGTCTATTTACTTGACCCTTTTTATGACACACATTTTCACAGTATTTCTGAAACCCATTTGTCCTCTTAGGTAGTTGTCTTGGAAAATAACAATGAGTTTTAACCCTTACAATAAACCTTGCCTGTACAAATTACTCAGCTGTTATTTGCCCTCTATTAAGCAAAAGAAAAAGCCACAAAAATTTGAGCCCATTTGGCTACAAGTCCAAGAATTTGAATCAGACCCAATTAGTTGATTTGTAATGTTAGGAAAATAACTGATGTTTAGTTGACTTACCATCAAAGGCGTGGCTCCAGTCAATGGATCGATGCTATCAATATGTTTCTGGACTTCAGGATGATTGAACAGTTCACTCAGGCCAAAGTGAGCCACCATGTGTGCAATCGTCCATGATTGGTGCTGAGACAATGTGTCACAGAGTTTCTGTAGAATAGCCACTGTGCACTGCAAAGGACAATGTTAAATTAATTTTACGTTTAATCACTCTTACTTTCTTAGTAGATGAAGACCACTCAGGTAATGCTTATTTCGTTTGAAAATTCTTCCAGTAGACGTGCCACAGAAGTGTTGAACACTGTGTTGATAATTTTTATTACAGACAATGGCTTTATCAATCATCTCTGCCTCGCCTTTTCCCAACTATTTTGGGGTCAGCTTCCTGTCTAACCGGATGCAGCTGAACACCTGTATTTTACATGGAGCAACTGCCTATCTGGGTAATACAACCCTTTGGTAAGACTAGTTGTCAGACTTTCATGTCACTGACTATCTGTAACAACTGTCAAAGATGTACAAATGACAGCTGGGACATTGGCTTTACAGTATTGATCCTTTTTAAGGATGGTTGGTAGATATTAAATGGTAGAACCCCTGGAAGACTTCAAAATGCTTCGCAAAGAGTATTTCATAGGATTTCACTAACTGAAGTCTTGATCATTCATAACTTATGTTAGACACTGGGCTTTCTAACATACTGCTGTACAAAAGCTGTTCTCATCTAACGTGTGGCAAATGGAAGACTTTCTTTTATAATAGCAATGAACAATACATTTTTTAAACAGTATTTAAATAAATTATTTATTAAACAACACTTACTTCTTTGGTAATCTTGATAAATACTGGTATTCGATCTTTGTAAACAATGAATTTGCCTTCTGCATCTTGTAAGGTTTTAGCCCGATATAAACTGCAGAGCAAGAACAAAGCAGAATAAATTATGACTATATTATGAAATAAGTATTAGTAATATTGTGTGTGAATGGATCTGATAATAATTATTATCTAAATTCCAGCAACTGGTTCAAAGATAGTAAATAAAATTAGGTTAGTATAATATTGATCTGATAGTGGCTGATGAAATGGGACTTTATGTAACACAAATAATATATGTGTACCAGTTTTTGCCATTCGTTTTTTTTCTACACACATTTACAAAGAAAATATCATGTATCCTCTTACATAATTCGTGTCTTTGCATTTATTTGTGCATATTTACACCAGATGAACAGTAATCCATGCATCAAAATGTTGATCACTTAAGTTGAATGAGGTCCATGGGAATAATCGTGTGTTCAACCCTTCTTTAAGTTTTACTATGTAAGTCTTCAAGAATAGTATCCTATAACCATGCACAATATTTTACATCTTGCAGGACTGTTTAATCTCAATTCAACACAAAGAACTCATGCACCTACTTCGTCATATTAAATACTAGTGAAATTTAAATAATTCCGCATTAAAAATAAGGATTGCCAATAAGATAAAACAATTGGCAATTAACATAAAATCAATGAGTCAAACCCATGAATAATTTCTTACCTGTACATCTGATGTAAGCTCTCAGTGAATGGCTTGTGAAGTACTATTTCATAGTATTTGGTTTTTATATTTTTGCCATCGGGCGGATTCTTTGGTCCATACAGTAGGATAGAGTCTTCTCGGTAATGAATCGGCCTTGAAATGTAGTTGTCTGACCGCACCTCTATCACTTTAGTAGGAGCTTCTTCCGTGCCCATAAGACCACGAAAAACTAACAAATGACAAAAAAAAGGTAATTATTTTCTGCAGCTAAAAGAAAAATAATGTTTTTAAGAATCTCGCTAAAAACGATTCCAAGAAACGAAAACTTACTGGAATTCAGCATTATGTAGGCAATAATCTTGATTTTTCAGGTGATTTGAAGGTAGGCGCTTCTAATTTCAGTAATTTTATTTACTGCATACACGATTAGCAAAAAATACAAACAATATTCAGCGCTGTAATCAGCCTACTGTTATGATTGACAACTGACGTCTGACTGACAGACACAGAATCGGCTGGGTAAGTCAAAGTTGACAGTGACACTGACAACCAGAGAGAATAAAAAGAGAGAAAATAATTTAAAAAAAAACTAAACATTTTTGGTACTCCTTTCCTCCTACATACTACTCCTTTTTCTGTGGTGACCGTTTCCCAACAGAGCAAAAGACGTACGATGTGCGAGGTAGTTAGACGTACGAGGATATATAGTGGCATTGTAAATTGGTGTGATGTTCTTCACCAAAGCGGTTTGAAACGGTGTGTAGCTGATTAGTCCCCTAAACAATTTCGCTCTCATTCCTCGCAAAAATATCTTCGTTCACGTAGTCACGTCCCTCACACACATTTTTCAATTTTGTACATGTACTAATACCTAGGTCCACTAGCCCTTTTCTACAGGAGCTGCGCCAAGCGAGGGTAGAGAAATTAAGTAACCCTATTGGTGGTTTTTTTCCTCACGCACCGCTGGCTACTTCGTACATCTCTGGTGGAACTGATGGAAACACAGTCTTAGACCACAGAGATTTATTCTGATCAGTGCTTGCATGTTCTGAAACTTATTCGCCGTACGTATAAGGAGAATCTAGAGAAACACGATACTTACCTTCATTTCAAATTGTAGTTATGAGTTTCCTTTGGTCTTGAGTATCAGTACCTACTAATTTTGATTTTATTAGCCACGCATAAAACCTATATTAATCAACAGCTGGTATCAACACGTTTTCGGAATTTAATGTATCAAAGTTACAATCTTTGCCATCACTACAATAGATTAGCAGTCGAATAGCTTATATTTCGGAATACGAAACTTGTTTGAATTGATACCGGCAATGTGTGGTTGCTATTTTTTAAACAAAATGGCTGATGTTAGGCAGGCTAAAATATTCAAACTCCTTTCCACAGCATTAAATGATTTTTGCTCATTACATAATTATAGTATTAAATTAAACAAATACGTTGTTACATTAATGTTTAATTTAAAGATCAAAAATGGAATGCACATAACACTAACAACTAAATAAAATATGAAGGTCTACAACTAAAACAATATAAGTAAGTAATTCCATAAACAATAAAGCAATACAATTTTTGGTATAATTATATTCAAAAGCATAGTAATAAGATTTAAATGACTAGATATATGTAGGCACGTGTAAAAAAAACGGATTCTAAAACACTCCATTACAAGTAGATTGTTTACACAAAATATGATTTTAGTTATTTGATGTTTTACTTTTTTTTCAGCATTGGATTGATAATGTTTATTTATTGTCAAATATGCTTGGTCTAGATCTCCGTAGATTTAAATTAATATCAAAGCAGATCATGACACGAAGTTTTCAATAATACTATCGCATAACATAACAGATAAACCCTGAGAAGTTTCCGTTGTGTGGCTAGACTTGTTGTAAGAATAATGTAAGTATTTTAGAAATAAATTTAAAAAAAAAACCGAAAAAATAATGAATTGAATGAACACTAATCTTTGGGTGTAAAATTAAGTACTTCATTACAATATTTAATTCTAGACCTATCAATTAACAATTTAACAGGAATTCAATCACACAAAAGGAATACAACTTAAACTCTATGAATAGTAAAATACCTAATCAAATATGAAATATTCGATTATCAAGTTACTTTGTCACATTAACAGATCATTGTGATAACGATATTTATGTAGAGAGCAGTACAATATATAAAATGTACATAAAATACATGATTATAAATAGTGTAAGCTAATGAGCATATTACGTAATACATTCATTTTACTAATTGGAGTTATCTCTAAAACCAAATATATTTTTGTTGATACATATTCTCAAAATTGTCCTATACATTTATCATTAAGACTTTTCACGTCAATTAAATCACTTATTTATCACTGTGTATACTTTTTCAAGATAATTCCTAACTACAACTTAACTTTGCCGTGTCATAACCGCCTAGATGTAGCAAAAGGATCCTTCAAAATAGCGTCATATCAAACAAAATGAGCAGAGTTCTATGTTAGCCAAAAATATTGTTCTATTCAGGTGTTCAGCTAATAGAATGTATTTAAACATAAAATCTAAACTCTTTTGCCTTAAAATATACTCTCTGATTAGGCTGCATGGCTATGATTGGCGTTGGATCCTGGGAGGTTGTCAGGGTTAGCGAGAGGATCTAGTTCAGCAAAAAGTTTGAACCAGGCTGCTTTATCTTCTTTCTTTGGGATGGCTGCACTCGGACTGGGCTTGGAAGCTGGTGGCGGAGACTTTGGTGTCTGATTGTTGTTGCTGCTTACAGGAGCCATTAGACCTTGCAGTAAGCTGGATGAGTTCTGTAATTGGTTAAAGTTAGTCAAGTTAATCTGTATTATGACCAGAGATCAGAAATATCAGAATAGGTAGAGTATATTTGCCTAAACTTCAAGGAAGTAAGTAACATGCGGATAATACCACCCTCTATACTCTGCTTCCTCGAAGTTTAGGCAAATATACGCTACCAATTCCGATCTCTGATTATGACCTAGTATATTTACTACATGTATCATCTTCATAATTACACATAGCATTATCACAACTATGTTAGGGTGAGCTTCCAGGCTAACCTGATAAGGTTTGACTGCCTATCTGACCTCCACAACCCAGTTGCTAGGTAATGCAATACACCTGAGCAAGACTGATTGTCAGATTTCTTGAACACATGAATTTAAGACTATGTTTTTGCAATGGTGGTAGAGTCTGCAAATTGATAACCTGATTGCTGATGATTCATACTTTATATATTTCAGATAACACAAGTTCATATATAACTATCACATCACATGTCAAGTATGTGCTGTGTAATTATTTGCATGTGCAATCGCAACAAGAATGGGACCGGCCTTTTCTATTTCATCAGTCAGTCAGAAACATCATTAAAGTTATTATACTCTGTTCCAAAATTATTTCAGGAATAACATAATCCCCTTATGCCTAAGCCGTAAGATTAGGCAGAGGTGTACTTAATAGTACACCTACATTTTATGTTTTTATGTTCCATGTAATAGAGGGCGAGCCTATTGTCATCAACCGCCCAGATGACACAATAGGCAGTAAGCTACTACTGAGAAATTCCTGATGGAAAAACCCAATAACACTTTTCCGAACCTGAGAATTGAACCCAGGACTTCATGCTCAGCACTCGAACAGTAAGTATTTCAGGAATAGATGTAAACAGTTCCAGTTAATTTTAACAAGATTACTTGCTAAAGGGAGTTAGTAATCTATATTTCGAAGGATTTAAGTCTATAATATTATAAAGCAAAAGGAATATTTTCAACCAGAACTTTTATAGTAAGCTGTTACAATTCTAATAAGCCAATCAAAATCAAAGCATTTATTTCAAGTAGGCCAATTACAGGCACTTTTGTATTGTCGAAACAAAGACAGCAATAAAAAATGAAGCTACAGTCCCAGTCACAAGACATAATAACTGTGAAAGTACTGTAGTTGCCCATTCCAAAGCGTAGATCTCTATGGAGAAGAATGGGCAAGAAACTCCATGGACACTCTTTTAAATCATAATGTTTTTACAAAAAATCTTGGATACAGCATTCTTGTAGAGATGGTATATTATGTGAGAACGATGTAGCAAGACGTGCGCGTTAAAAGTGTCCACAGTACAAAAAAAGGCAATCATTTTTGAAACGGTGGAAGCGAAAAAGACCAATTATATTAAAAATAAATTAAGTACCTGTAACAATTGTGAAGGCAAGAATGTTCCAAAACTCCCTTGCACATCTCCACAATCCATCTGTAACCCAGCTAATTCAGACAGTGTTCCAGTATTTCCACCAGACAATGCAGATTCCAAACAACTTGTATCGATCAGGTTCACTGAAGTGCTTGGCTTGGCTTCTTTCTCATTGGACGGTTGCTTTTCATTTTCGTTGTCCGATTTGGATTTCACATTTTCCGGTACACTATTTTTCTCAGGATTATCATCTTTGAATTCATCCTGGAATTAAAGAGCAGATGCCATTGTAAAAGAGTTTTGGTTATCTCTTTCCATTAATTGTATGACAGGTTAAAAATTCAGTCACCTCATAATAATTTTGAGCTTATTGAATAGATTATTTAAACATAAAATATTACTCTCAAAAATAAAACATGAATCCTTATTGTATAACGGGCTGGTGTCTGCAACTCTATGTCCAAAGCGCGTATTTGGCAAGGAAAAAACTTATTGCTGTATTAACATCGTTATTGTTACTTACAAAGACTATTTATGGAAAAATAAATCACTTTGATGGAAAAAATGGAGAACAGTCTCTTAAACGCGGCGCCCACTATCGGTGGGCAACGGTTCGGCTCGGTACAGCTCGGGCGTCTTACGGCGGCTTAGGGCGCCTTACGGCGGCTTCGGGCGCCTGAGAGCTGCCTCGGCAGTCGTAAGAATACCTATAGACGCCGAGGCTAGTTTCGGGTAGCTTCGGCAAAACTAAGAATAGTTCGGGTGGCAGACACGTCGCAGAGTAGTCGTAACGTTGTGTGAAAACAGTTGTGCGTGTGTATTTATAATGGTGGATTGGGACTTAATTCTCATTGTTCATCTAGCTGAAGAAGATGAGAAAAAAAGACAAGTCTGCCACGAAAATGCCACCCGAGCTACCCGAAGACAGCCTCAGCGTCCTTAGATATGCTTACGACTGCCGAGGCAGCCCGAAGCCGCCCGTAGCAGCACTCAGGCGCCCGAAGCCGCCCAAGCTGTACCGATGCCCACCGATAGTGGGCGCCGCGCCTTAAAGTTATTCTGTTATGCTACACCATTTCGTTGCCATATCCCAATTTATACAGGGGGGAAGGGACTCCAACACTAAAATAGTTACCATATACTTATGTGGAGGGGTTTCAGAATGATGTACTGAATATCTGGTAACCATTTTAACCTCGGTGTCCCTTCCACTTAATATAGGGTTGCCGCAGCATATCTTCTTCTACTGTGCTGCTATTGTAATCATTGTAATGCAAATTATCATATTTTGATTGTTTCTGTCTATTACAAATATAGATTTATTGACCATAACAAATAGATCCTAGCAAACAAATAGTTGCCATGTCAGCAAGTTAAAAGTGAAATTAGCTTTTATTCCTACCTGGAAGAACAGCATTTGATCTTTATCCTGTGGTGTAACATCCTGCTTGTTTTCTGCCTCGCCCAAAGTCTGAGACAATTCTTTCAGTATAGAAAATTCATAGAGTGGTGCGGCATTCATGGTGTCTGCAGTTGCTACTAGAGTTTGTGCCACTTTAGTAGAAAATGTCACAAAGGAAGTTTGATAATTAGATAGGACGTGAGAGAACATGTTGCATCTTGCTGCAGCCAGCAGGTCAATCTGAAAGTAGGGAATATTAGGTTTTTTATTTATTTCACATGCCAACTACACAAACTTAATGCTGTAGGCATTTTCTACAAGTCAACTTTTGGGTTCTAACAGTGGTAGGATTAGTAGTATAATATTTGGGACTATAATTGCAAATATGTAGCTAAACTGCATGTTTATCTATTTATTTATAATGTCAGTTTTCTTAATAAAATCAAAACATAGTAGTTAAATAGTCAACATTTTTTAGTTTTTGGTTCTTTGTGTGCCCTTTGATAAAGTCCTCCAACCTTTTCTAATTTTTCCTTTGCCTTGTCAGTCTTATGCTAAACTGAATTGTGTTATTTAGTCAAATAAAGTCACCTAAGTATGTCTGTTTTTACTAATTACTGTTTGAGTGTGACCAACTAAAATGCTTACTTAAGTAAAATTAATGATATCATACTTTTTGCAATACATCCAGTGTCAGTTTATCAAACAGCTTTTTACTCTCGCGTACTTGCCGCTGCGCCTTTCGGAAGTTATCAAGGCCTCGTCCTGTATCGGGGTCTAGCTGTGCGCTGGTCGATTTCATCCAGCTTAGAGCGGCACGGTACTCGATTCGGGCTTTTTCCATAGCCGATACAGTCGCCCGCATATCGCTCACAGCGCGACCTCGAAACGTCTCCACTTCATGATAAAGCCTCAATAGCGGCCCCCGCACTGATAAGCGCTGTTGTCCAGAATATGAAATTGCTTTGCCCGCAGATACCATGTGTTTACCCGACGCGTCTGCATTTTTTCCAGAGTCACGCAAAAACTTTCCTAGAGCATTCTCTTCTTGGGCCAAAATACACAATCGTTCTTGATATTGGTCCAATACTCGCTGTAATTGTAAGCAGCTGTCTGATATTGATCGAAATAATTCCAGTTTAGCATCAAGCTCAGCGTCGGATGCAACAATACACTCATCTTCTTTGGTTCCTAATTTTTTTAGGACAGTCTTTTTAGTTACCCAGTATTGATGTTGCATCATTTTACTGGAAAATGAGACGAATTTCCAATGTAAGCTACCAGTATATTAAAATTCTGAAACTGAAGTAATTCAATTGGAAGCCGAATTGTTTGACACTTTTGACATTTAAAATAATATCTTTGACAGCTCAGCTGAAAAAATGTTGCCAAGAATAAAGGTTCAAGCTTTTATTTTATAACCTTGATTCAAAAGAATTTACAGTTTTACATCGCGGTTATTAAATAAGGCAGCAGAATTTGATAGTATACTTATTAGCCGTCTGATATATAGAAAATAGATGAAAGTGGCACAGTGCCCTCTCAAAGTGCGCGAAAAGTAGGTTGTTTTCATGACAAACTCTACAGTTATCATAAAAAAACCCTCGTGCAATACGTTTACAATCAATCTAAAGCCCTCCTATGCTTGAACTGAGATTTTTTCAACAATTTGGAGATATCTTTCAAATCAGTATAATCTGTGACAGATTTTGAAGATTTCAAATTGTCTATGACAGGCATATTTACAACCGGAATGTGGAATGGCCGCCGCGTTTCGCGTTAGTGCGAATGTATTGTGATAACAAATCGTTTTGTTATTAATATGTACAATTTTAGTAGGTGAGAGTGACTTTTTAACACTATCGTGTGGAAATAATTATAATGTACTGTGCTGCCGATAAAACTATCCCCGGTGTGTCATCGTCACAATCTTCGAAGAACGTCAAAGATGGTAAGTTTAGTTGTCACTTTATGTGCTTTATTTTGCTTTTGCATTTAATAGTTAGTTAATTTTGATTACGTTTGATAATTTTAAGCATTAATCGACATGGATAGTTTTCGATGTTCGCTAAACCAGGTGATCTTGTTGTTTTTTGTTTAAGCCAAAAGTTTGGGGATACTAATTTACAAGTTTATTTGTTCAAAATTGTCGAATGCTGAACAGAAATCATATAACTTGCTGTTAGATTGCAAGTTTAACCTAGGATTTAATTCATTTTGTAAGTGTATAATGTGTTTTTAAACTACAAGTGCTAAACATGTCAATAATCATGTGTCCTAGTTATTATTATTACTAGGCATTCGTCTTCAAGCACTAGACTTTCAAAATGTAACGCACGCGATCAACGTCCGATTCACATTTTGAATATTCAGGTCATAGTGGATTGTAATGCAAGTTTTTTTTGTTTTTGCTTTCCAGTGTTATTGCTTTATTAAGAATCAATTAGAATATTTAATATCTTTTCTTTTTTTTGTTATTACGTCAGTAAGAGTTAAGTTGAGATACTGAAAAATTTTAGAAAGGTGTGATTTTTGCCCTTCATAAAATTTTAGTAAAGATCATAGCTGTTGGCATTCTATTGTTTCTGGCTACCACAAATGGACAAAAGGTGCGAGTCCATGTATGTATTTATTCAAGATTAATCAGATTATTATACTTTCCAGCCTACTTCTTTTCACCACAGTAATAGAGAGAGATTGCTGCTCTGTTGTGGCTTCATAGCATACTGATGAGACTGATGATGTTTGGTAAACACAATGTGACTAACTAAATGTTATTTAGCATCTAATTGTGTGAAAAATTCTTTGCAAATTTAATAAAACCAAACCAGCGTTTAGGTGTGACCATGTGATATTATTTGTTTTTATATTTGTTTTTTTTTAGTAATTGTTACTAAACTCAATGGTAATATGAAAATATATTAACACCTGAAATCAGTTGTTATTGTGATTCAGTCTTGTGAATGGGCATCTTTTGTCCAGTGAATTCAAACCCACAATGCGTACAGCTTGCTAGGGATTATTAATAACATTGGTTCCACATTTCTCATACTGTTACCTATGTACCTACCCATGTTATTTCCTCTTTTCTCAAAGTTCCTTATGTATCACGGACCGTATTTATGATTTATCCTTCTGATTATTATAAATAGTATTAATTGAGTCATTAGTAATGAATAATAAGTCTATTTGTAGTCTCATTACAACTGTCAGAATATAATTGTTGAATAATTCAGTGCTGTGTCCTTTTAAGTTAACATTGGATTGATCAGTCAGTGCCTCTGATCTAGAGGCACCATAGTTATGGTAAACAAGATTTAAACAATAGCGAAGCAAATGCACCTTACCACTGGCAAGTGACTGGCAGGTCATAAAGACAGCTAAATACTTTTTAGTCACATCCGTCGCGCCATTGTGAACAGAAGCGTATGAGCGAGGGTAACATTTGGCGGTAACCAGGTCAAGGCGGCCGTTTGATTTGCGTCGCGTGTCTATTCCCGACATATCGATCTTACAGCTCTTAGGCTCGGTATCACGACCGGTTTTTAGTGCCGAATTAGCATAGACGAAGGGTAACACGAACGTATTTGGGGTTTTAGTACTAGGAGTTAAAGTTTGCAAGCCTTTTTCAAGCTTTACTAGGGTCGACTTTACTATTTTTTAGGTGCGACAGAAAACCAGATATTTTTTAATGTCTTTCATCTTACGAGTATTCTGTGGCTGTTTTCTAACTGGTAATGATGGCCGTCCTCTGTTGTGAAGCCACGGAGGATCCCAATGTTTAAAAGTAACCACGAAAGATCGTAGAACAAACGTGCTCTCGCAGCCTTTACCTCAACACCAGCAGAAAATTAAATAGACGACGGAAATATGTACTTAGAGGTCTTAGATTAATCTTGCGAGTTCTTTATCATTATAATTGCCTCCACCGTTAACGAGGCGTTCGAAACGTACTACTCGTATACAACTACTTACGTCCTTTGCGGAAATAAACATAATTATAAAATAATTCTAGTATAGTCATTAGTGAAGTACGTCAACTGTGATTACATAGAAAACAAAGCGAAGCACAAAAGGTCAGCAGCTCAGATAGTGAACTTTCATTACGTATGTGCAACAAAAACTAGCTAATTAAATTCTATCGCTTTTACGTCAGTACCTATCTTCTTCCTAGTTATCTTCGCATTTCTGCATCACGGCCTGTACGTAATTTGTTGAGCATTGATACACGTGATGATTGTGACCGACCAAAGGGCTATTCGGGGAAAATGCAGCTCTTATATTCGCTTGCATTTTTGCAAAAATATCAGTTTTAGTTTTATACTATTATTATACCACTAAGTGTTCTGGATAGCCGTCGGTTCTTTCAACCATAATAAGCACAATTCCAATGTGCCGATCTACTTACTAACGGTAGGGTAGAGTGTAGTACCGGTGGTTTCTGAACACCACTTTAAACCCGTCATGTAGTAGTGAAAAACTGTTTAGACGCTTTACTAAATAACTAATTCGTACACAAACTCCACAACTCCTTCTGTTTGTGAAGAAAATAATAATATTTATGAAGGGTACTGCTCCCCTCACCTGGTTTCGTGTTGCGGTTTCCCAGACACCTGTCGTGGTGTACACCACTAGTCGCCGCAACACTTGTCGACCTTGCACGCAGGTATAGGGACAAAGTCTATTCAAGTTTCGTACTAAGAAATTTGCTTATTTTAAAAACCGGAATACCTATAAAGACATGGCGTAACTGTACAAGTTGCTCCTTCATTCGAGTTACATCATACACATTATTAAATAAAACAGTTTCTATTTTATAACACGGTAACCACACCACCGGCAGTAATGCAAGTGAAAAGCAGGTATGTTTCACAAAGAGCTTTGTCACCCGTTAAATATTAAATGTATCGCTCGCGTCTGAAATTCCAAGTATATTTATTAGCTTTACGTATAAAATAAGACGACATTTACTTGCTAACGTAAACACTGAGTTTGTCCCAGTTCGAAATAACATTTCTCAGGTTGGCGGCCTGTAGTGCTCGCTTTAAAATGTCAGAGGTCGATCTGTTAGCCTGATAAGATAGAAAGAGCTTAGCGACTGTACCTAGTGCCCACCATATAGCTGGTTTACTCGCAAATTAATTCATTGCTCTGATATTTGTCTGTAATACAATCTGGGCCAGTTGGTTGGCCAGATTGCTATTTATTTATAAGAGCACGAGCTATTCGGCTGGACGTAGCTTTCCAATTTGTTTGGGTTATATCCTGTTCGCTTAGGAGTTTGGAATAGTTCTTGTAATTAACGTTCCTAAGCAGCAACAAGAATTTACAATACAAATTAATGCTTAAGTGGCAATGTAGTACGTTTTATGGGCTTTGTTTTACTTACAAAACATGAACAAAATAGTTATTAATTAGCCAAGGCTTACCTTCGGCCTTCAAGCATCGACCAAAAGCTATTTGAATAATCGAGCTAAAGAACATTTTCCTATTTTAGAAACACACATGCCCACTATTATGTCTGTATAAGACAATGAATAGCCTAGACACGTCATTGTCGGCGCTTACTTGGCAACAATGGACTGTGTGTACAATTACAGGGTGCTATTCAACTTATCCGTTTCAACTTCAGCAGACGAGCCACATTTGTCCTCACTAGAGCACTATACTCTGTAAATCAGTCCTTTTGTGACATAAAGCCTGTAGTGTGGCAAAAAATAGCTGAGTGTTTCAAAGAAGTCTGATTAAGGAAAAAGTACAGACCTGTTTTCTGTTCAAAGCTCAGTGTTTGACTACAGTCGTTAACTCGTTCTCGATAAAGATCCTTATAATTTTGTAAACATCAAATAGGGTTTTAAACCTCACTAAAAGCACTTGGCAGCAGTAAGCCATGTTCGATTTTATTACCAGTCTATTCGTTTCATTATTGTAGAACTAATTTCTTTAGATCTATTATAATTATTGCTCTATAAAATTGCTCTAGAGACTTATTTAACGGTTCTCCAATAAACTCGTTATGGTTACAGTCAACGACAAGTAGTTCTATGAATTCCATGTTAAGGATTTAATAGTTTGCTTATTATTAGTATTATTTTAGTTTTATGTCTTGTAATAGTACCTACTTCCAAACAGATATTTAATACCTTTCTGAAAGATAGTGTTAATACTGATTTAAGTGGAGATGAAACTGACAACCTTTTTGCGTGAACACTTATTCGCATTTACATAATTATTTGCTTAACATTTCAGAGGAAATTGTTTTGACAAAGCACACCTAATGCAACCTATTTGCTTACCATCATGTGATGTTCACTTATTCCTAAACATGTGCCTGTATGGAAATGTAATGTTAAATCTATCTGACGTGGTTCAAATGCATGTGATCATGTGTAAATGATACTTGAAGTTATATTTACTGATAATCAAGTGAAATAACTCGTGACATGTCGCGTCATTAAGTATATGGCTAGTAGATTGACGGATGATTGCCTAGCTTTACAAAATCAACCTTTAGAATACGCCATTCATTAAAATGATGAGGAGATTTCTTGTTCGGTCTAAAAATAGTACATAATAAGCCAAGTGAGAGGGAGGGGAATGGCGCGAAAAGCGTCTCACTTAGCGGCTTCTGGACTCGGTGAAGAATTCCGCTTAAAGCCGTCATAAATATGACAGTTGGGAAGGCAAACTCAAAACGGTTGAGGCATTATTTCGACGAGGGTTATTAGGCAATTAATCGACTTAAATGGCCCCATTACCGTGGTCATTGATTCTATAGGAGATATTCTGCTTCGTTTTCTTACGCCCTGAATAGACTATAAATCCATCTATTAAAGTTTTTTTGAAGCATTAAAAACGTACGCTAGGCTTTACATTTAACATTTCTTATTCTCCGCAAAGATTTTCACGTTGATGCGGCAATTATAGTTTGCCAAGCTTACGGCAACGAATGTATTGATGCGTCAAACATAGAGAGAGGTGTATTCATGAAAGGCCGGGGTGCCGGGGTTCTCTGGGCGCCGCGTTTGCTGACACAGTTCCGGGCGCCGGCGCGGCGGGCAGGGGCACTGCAGCCCAGCCAGACGACACGCGATCGCCCTCACGAGCGCTCCCGCCCAACTGACAGCTCCCGAGTCCCTACGATCGCGAACTTGATAACTTCTTTGAATTCCGAACGTTCCTGTTGTGAAATCAAACATCATCGTCGGATCCATTGTTCTGTTATGACAATAGTTAGTGCGTAGGCTTCCATCTTAGTAAAGTTATCGAGGTGATTGTAAACATTTTAGCCTCCAAGTGGTAACTAACCGACGAAAGTTCCTTTTGACGTAATCGGTGAACAGTGTCGTTTGTGGAACTGAATCCCTCAGTTTCGAGGGTCAACTTGTGTGTACTTTTGAACTGTGCGGTTAACAGAACATGGAATTGTAATTACTTGATTCGGTCTATTTGTTACGAGCATTTTGAACCGAGGAGGTTTTTGCGAATAGGAAGAGAAGAAAAGCCGTCAAGCTGTATTCATTCGAAAGTTTCAAGGTTTACGAATATGATGAAGATAGGACGTGTAATGGCCACGAAGAAGCGTTCAGCACTTCGAAGAGAAGTGAGTAGTATATGCTTTTATGGAGTCATAAAGTTATTTTATGTTTAAATTGTTTATCCTACAGGTGCGATGCGCTTTTGATGTGTCGCTAAATTATGGCCGGGGAAAATATGGAGGTACTTATTCAATTGAGTTATGTAGATGCTTATGTCATTTATTGTTGAGCCGACTCTAGACGCTGTCGTATTAGAATTTTATTATTGGATATAAAAGTAATATTCTTCGTGGTAGCAATGAGAAAAATGTATTTGAGCTGCAAAAGTAGTATTTGAGTCATAAAGATTTTGTTGCAACTAAAATTAGGATTTTTAAGGACTGATTGATAACGTTGTTGCTGATTAGTTATCGGACCCTGTATTATTTATCGGAACTTTTTAGTCAATTAGGACCACAGTGATATGATCGGTGCCTAGGCTTGGTATGTTTAAACTTGACAATTTGAAGTCTATAGACTACCGGTAACATAGGTAAGACTCTCTTAAAATTCTGAAACTGAATGTAAATAAAATATTTATATAAACGTCTTGGCCCATATTGAATAACAGAGGCGGAAAATGTTGCCTCCGCCACTTCTACGTCTCATGAAAGTTTAATGATACTATGATAGGTATCGGCGATCGATAACTAAACAACGGTTATGTTTCCCATCAAATTGGTTCTCACTACCACGTACTCCAGTTAACAGCTCCTTTATGTTTTGCCTTCCATGAATGACAATAACATGAAGTTCGTTTCCTTTTCTCTGATATTTCTTTTAATTAATGAATATTCAGCGGCATTTAGATACCGAAAATTATTTTTTTTCTGCATCCGTCTCAGGATAACGGCTTCCTTCTTCCTTTTTCACACACTTCAGTCTTACGTTAAAGTGAGCATCTCCTACCGTTGGAAGTCACTATTGAAAACGTCGCTTAGTGGTCAATGGGACTCCTATTAATCGATCCATTGATGGTATAATTATAAATTGGCAAGGTATCTCAAAAGTACGAGCTCCTTTTAACTGTTAACATTACTGAGTGTAGCGTCATCCACTTTATGTAACAGTTAGTCTATTCCGAGTTACTGCTATGAGCTAATCGAATCTGAATTTTACGAGCTTTTTGACATTTCCTCAATTATGTATCGCCCGAAGCTATCTTTACGATTTCCTGAAACGATGTCACAATAAACCGACTTTGGTTTTCTGATCAATGATTCTGGTCACAGGTCATCTTGGCTAATATTCCATTCAATTCATGTGCAGGACGCAGGGTGGACCAGGTGTTTCGCTTCCACCTTTCTCACCTGCACAACTAAACAAACAAAAACTTTGCATCTGTATTTCCGGGCCGTTGCGATTTTTGGCTCTTAAAGTTTAGCAAAAATAGGTGATTAAATGGCAGATGTTTAGACGGCATGTCCATTATTCTGTTGTGAAGTATTTAAAAAAAAAAAACATCTAAGTAAGTCCAACAAACCACGTACTTAAGTGAAGCCACGCTCGATAAAACAAAATTATAATGTCAAAGCCAATCAAGTCTTCTATCTTGTACTTTCACTTCCCTATACGTTAGAAATAACTCATCATAACGATTACAATAAAAAATACTAGATGCAATTATTTTATACACAAAGCTATTTAACTTTGCGTCCTATAACATAATGTTTTCCTTATTGTATAATATTAGCATTTAATATACTAGCGTCTAGCTTCTCATTCTGACCTCGTATCAGTGATTTGTGATTAAGATAGTAAGTAGTCTTAAAATTGACGTTGTGTGAATCTATCGGCCTTATTAATTGCATAATTTTTTATCATGTCCACCAATCCCTACTGCACTCGCGTGCGTGGTGGATTATCGCCCACTCTCTCTCCCAGAAAGCATGCCTGTGCAGTGTCACAGCAGTGAGAACGATTTATGCAATAATGCTATTGACAAATCTGTAGATTTGCATTAGTCGTTCTATAAATTACGACTATTTGTTGGGTATGTAACGTTTCTAGGAATGCTGTATCTCCCAGCAATCGTCAATAAGGAAAAATGTTATCTAAATATGTTTCCCAAAAATCATTCACTATTTCAGATAATGTAGATTTTAGATATTGTTTGGTCTAATCCGCAGTACGTATAATAATTTTAACAAAGCCTCAGCATCAAGCGCAGGATCTTAATGTGTTATTTGAAATCAGCCCAGTTTCAGCATCAAGCTCTGATAGACTAAATTGATTAATCAGATTAAAGATTTGCTGGATTTCTAAACTGCATGCATTTTCTGCTGAGATGCTTTATCGATCCGTTAATCTATTATTTAACTTTATTTGTTAAAAACGATATAACTACATATTATAAAACAAAGTCGCTTCCCGCTGTCTGTCTGTCCCTATGTATGCTTAGATCTTTAAAACTACGCAACGGATTTTGATGCGGTTTTTATAGATAGAGTGATTCAAGAGGAAGGTTTAGGTATGCAATTTCTCAAGCTTTTGTGTAAATTGGTTGAAATATGGCGATAATTGTTGGAAGTGTCGGAAAAAATCAAGCCGCCTAATATGCTCTACTACCCGTGCGAAGCCGGGGCGGGTCGCTAGTTGTATAACATAATCAATCTGATATCATAATCTGAATCCTCATGTAATCTTAGGATTTGAGTAATCCATCTTCTTTGTGATCTAACTTCAACTATCTCTCCAAGCGATCTCGAATGGATGGAACGAATTACTGGAAAGCTGGTTATAAAACCGTTTCACATAAATTCAGAATGACAACAAAGCAGCGTTTAAAAGAATTCGAGAATCGATACTTTAATCAAGCTATTTATCTTCCTCTACGTACAAATTCCTTTAATTTTATCGTCGATTCAACGTGATTAATAAAGGCCATAAAAGAAAACGAGGTAAAGAATTGTAAAACACCTTTTTGTGCTTTTCTCGCGTTATATTGGACGTAGTGCAATCCATGCGCAGCAACATAAACTACATTCGATGCAGTATAAGCAACCAGTCAAGTAAGCGCAGCGAGGAATAAGCAAGCAAGTACCACCACATACACAGTCATCGAAAGATAAGAGTAGGTTGAACGGGCGTTGGCTTGACTTGTCTGTCTGGTCGGCCAGTAAGCCCCGGCGCTTCGCACCGACAACACGGCGTACGCGCATCCAACGCGACTCAACATAAAAAATCTAGGCCGCTCTCATGTGATAGTTTACCATTTCTCTCGCTTATTATGGAAAAAGTGTGCGCAGTGGTCAGCCACTGCAGTAATTTCTAATTTTTACTGTACTTTTTCTTTTGAAGATTGCAACGCTCGCTGACATGATTGCAGAAATCTGAAGTGCCAAAAACTTAATTTACCACTTTTATCTATGTGGGCTACGTGATAAGGTGTCAAGTGTGTTACCGTTTTCGGTTGTTTGTTTTCAAGAATCGCCGTTAGTAGGCAGACGTTACTTTCAAGTGTTTGTTATAAGTTAGTTTTGGTGAATGAGTCAGCTAACAGGCGTCGGAATTGTTAACTTTGTCAACGTGCTGCCCACGATTTCCGAAGGTAATGTGTAGTGTTCTGACTAAATCTTAGAAAAAAAATATCTGCTTGTAATTTTAATCGTATAACAATTGCCTGTAAGTAATCGTAATGCATTGACATCACATCAGTATGATGATTGATGAAGCACTGTGATTGTTATATATCGGTCATCATTCATAACACTCATTGTAATTCTTTTGTTTAAAAACGGGTCTGCAGACTACTGCGAGGATTGTAAAACAATCTCTTGGCAGGTAGCTATTTAGATGCACGTGTACTTACGTGGCTCCCCTTCGTGTTGAGTTTACTGCTGCACTTATGGTGATTCAAATACCCAATGCGTATTTATCTTATTACAAGTATTACGTGTCAAACTGTACTTACCAAGTACCATACAATTATTATTTTACAGAACACACAAGTCTTCATGTTTATTGTTTTATTTGTATAAAATGCTATTCGCGTTATGTAAGTGTAGTAAATGTAGTATAGATAAACCATTATTCAGCTTTTAATAATATTATGATTTACTGTGAAAATGTACGGCGCTATTGTTAGAATTGCAGACCGTTTATTATTGTTGAAGAAACGGAGTTTTTGGTGTGCCATTTCGACAATAATTTACAATGAGAACAAAAATTTTAAAGTTTTTGTTCCGTGAAGGCCACGTTTTACAGCTCTTGCTTTTAAATCTAGATTTGAAGACATTCTCTGTTAGGAAATAATCGTTTTTTTTTTGTAATTTCGCATCTATGAGCAGCTAGTAAATTGTTTGGCTAGAAACCGAATTAATTATTTCGTAGTATTTTGTGAACGACGATAATGCTGGTTGAAATGTTCGTGAAAGTATACTTTCTTTTTTGCAAACAACGTTCATTCATTACGGTGTTATCTGTCAAAAGGAGGATCCAAAACTGGTACACTTAAACGCTTTCTTGGCTGTTGTATTGTCCGCGGTACGAGAAAAGGATTTGCTAACCTGAAACAATACGAAGCGAATGAAAAGAAGAGAAGAAGGGATTGCCGACGACTCAAAGTATTTTCTTTCGAGCTAAATGAGTGACCAATGTCCCATTTGCTGTTTATAAAAAGTAAATTAACAAGATAAATAAATCATGCCGTCCTGTTTTGTCTAACATCATTAAGTTTATTCTGTCATAAGAAAGACGTCCCTTAGATAGTCATAACTGGTTGACCAGTAATTGGTGAGTGTGCTAGTCCAAGACTAATTGTAAAAGCTATATTTATGATATTTTACACAGAAGCTGTTGGTATACCTTTATTAATAAATAAATAAAGTTGATGCTATGCGGAAATGCTTAAACTTGTTGTACGGCAGAAGTTGGCAGAGACTGAGTCAGACACTAAAAAGCTCGCGACCTTGGTGGCATCCGCCTTATCCGGCAGTTCGGAGCAGGCGTCGCAGGCGCAGGTGCGACCGGCCGGCGCCTCAGGTCGACGACCGGGAGGACGAGAACGATTAATTCCTTTGCCTGTAGTTCCATCAGGTGTTCTTATCACGATTTCCTCTTACAGATGAGCCCAATTTTAAGTCTCGCAAATGTATAATATTATTTTCTTAGTCTTTTTAGGTACAGTCGAAATTATGCCGATAGAACATGAAATTCCTTTACATAGTCGTTACGCGAGTGTGAGGCTGTAATCACCACTGTTTCTAAAGATTCTCGGATGCCGTTCTCAATGGCCGCTACCTTGCACCGAGTTCCCGCCACGACTAGTTTTTGTCACTGCCATACCGACCGCTAATAAGAAGTTGCACAGTTGCATTCGACACACATGTGTTGTCGTAAGCTTTAGTAGTTTTTACCTGTTTCAACATAATAATACCAACCTTATTAGTTATTTTCCAGACGTTCGTCCGGCTGTACTCTTGAGTTTGCTTTGTTCCTTTCTCTTTAGTCCTACCGAGACCGATGGTCCTTGAAACCACTTCTGAACTTACGAAAAGTTTTACCACTCCAAAAGGAGTGCGGTACATAGAAAGGCTTTTCATTTTCGAATTTTATAATAATTTGTTAAGTTAAATATCGACTTATTCAACATGATACGTATTCAAGGCTCCACATATAGCATTTCCTATCTGACAATACGCTCGCACTGCCCAGAAATCGCAAATGCAAATGTAAAACAAACCGCACATTAAATAGCGGCGTTCACAGAATAATATCCTACGAATTGCGTCGATATCATGCAAAAAGCTCATTCAATTGAAACGGCCTCCGAATGCTAACGATCTTTGTTTTCAATGAAATGCCTTTGTTTTAGGTGTGTAATTAATTGAACATATTATGCATGAATTAGAACTGTGATCTAACCACGTTCTGAGCGTTAGATTTAAAATGTTCGTTACATTAGACCTTGGAAGGTCGAAATAATCTGAACTTGTCAACTAGTTCACTCAGGTATCTATCTACCTACATAAGTTTGCATGGTTTGTTTGTCCGTGACACGCATTTACGTTACTCTAGGAAGTTGTTAGGAGCAATTATAGGCAATTTTCAAGACGGCAAAAACTACTTCGTGCTCCGTCCGATGTGCAGTTAGTTTTACGTTACTACAACAAACTATGCTGTATCATTCTAAGAGAATGAGAAAATAAATAAGTACTGACAATATTTCTGTACGAACTGTTCAAATTTGTATTTGTAGCATGTTGGAATATTAACGACGTCCCACCATTACACAAGTGTGGATCATATTCTAACGATATAATAAAGACCTAGTATTGAAATGTCCCAATAGCGAATGTCCCCTTGCACGATGAAATAGTAAGGATGCAGACCCTACAATTTTGGAATCTTAAAACTTCAGTATTTCGTAGTATGTGTATTAGGGGTCGATTTTTGGATGACTGCCTGCGTTTGTTTTATTTCTTTTTTCCGAGTTCAAGGATTAACAAATACAAGCGAGATTTTCCGTCCAGTTTTTTTTTGTTATTGCTCTGTTACGTGACTGTCGTTCATTACAAAATAAAAACACAATTAAACGTAACATTACGTGAATTATGTTGGATTTCTTTTGTTTAATCATATAAATTACACGAAGGTCGACGGAACCGAGAAATATCAACGAAATCACGCCAACGTCCATTACAAATGAGTAATCCTCCTCGGATTTCTAAACGTAGTAATCTCATAATTCTGAAATACATAGGGAGAGCGCAGAACGGCCGGTTGGGCACGCGGCGGCGTCGGCTTGGCCACGCCTCGCCGGGCCCGCCAGCAACCGACAATGATATGGAAACTATTGTACCACTTGCATTTAATATACTTTATATCATCAGCTCCAGTCACGAAATCGGCTTGTTAGAATGCTCGTTGCATTTGAGATAGCGTGCGGATGGAGACAGGCCGTAGATTGTGCTGTAAATCAACCCAATGTTTCTACATCGTGATTTGTTAATAATGCTACGTATACGACTATATCGGCCTTATTGTGTTCTCTAATGTATATATTTTCTATTGAGCTGGATCAAATTTGAATTATTTTCGTATATGTATTCATATTTCATCTTGCATATACGGTGAAGTTTTAGCATTGTAGTCGTCAGGCGAGTTCGTGTGGTAACAGCTTCATGACATTTTTAGGTTAAGCAAATGACTGTTAACGTTCTAAATATAATATCATCATGTTTAAGATAACGTTACATTTATACGAGAGTTAGTCTTATCTTATCTTGGTGGTAGTAAGTAAATCTGTGTAATGTTTTAAAAGAAAATCAGCCTTAGTAACAGTTAATGAGCCTCGCCTATCGTAATGATATAGCTCGCGTGATAATTAATGATCTTGACTAACGACAGTTATGCATGTTGTTTCGCTTTCTTGGTTTTTGTAAGTGTGTTCGTCTCACTCAACTGTATTCTTTTTTTTTATTTCAAATCAGGGTATCAGAACTTATTCAAGAGCATAAATATCTTTCTGTAATGATTATGACGGCATTTGTTCGAAATTCTTGAGTGTTCTTTAAACCTGTCTAAATATAATCGGATTTAAAAAGATTTTACACACGTTGGTATTAATGGATTTACGAGCATTATTTTATATGCAAGCATGTGAGTCTTGCCTTTTATTATTCAAGATGAGAAAAGAGTTACTTTTCGATTTCACCGTGACTTTCCACACCGATCTGAGAATGAATGAAAAACTTAATGTATTTAATGCATGAGATCAATTATTATGAGTTTATTAGCAAGCTGGTGGGAATTATGAAAGTGGATGTCGCTTGAGAGCTGACTGAGAATGCAGATTCACTAAGTTTTTCGAGTCTACTTGGGAAGCAGGTGTAAATAATTGTTAGTCTGCGCTGAGTTGAGTTGAGTGCAGTTAGTTTATTGGCCTCAGCATCAATGCTGATAAACCGCAAAATCGATTTTTCTGTTTATCACCGGTCTTTGTTTCCAATGAAACTACTCATATGATTTTGAGAAAACTTAAGATCATTTTTTTCAGTTGCATCTTAGTCTTAGTGTCATTTATATTTCGGGAAAACTAGATGTATACAGTACCTACAAACCTTCAACAGCTGCTTAACTATGTATTGTTGTATCAAACCGACCGTCAGTAAGTTATAGCTCGGCTTCCGCAGTAACACAGAGAGGTAACGGTAGTGATACGTGTGCGTATCTACGATTCACGAGGCTCAGCGTCGTTTTCCACGTGAAATGAGTTACGAGCTCATTCGGTGCGAACTTCGACAACAATCGGTACCAGAGTACGAGTGGCACAACGGGTTCAATCCACATTTACATTACAATTGTTCGCATTGTATGCAGGGTCACAGGTTCGAGGTCGTGGCTTGTGCACTCGCGTCTTAATGGGCTCCTTTGTAAGATAAAGTTGGAGTATCTAGATATCGCTTAGCTTAGCATACGAATACATTCGTCTTCATTTTTGCGCAATTCGGCTTGTGCGATATGACAATACATTCGGATCGACCTCAATTTAAAAGGCGGACGTGGAATCGCAATCTGTAATTTCCTGCTTTGTTGTTATTCATGTTTGTGTGTCACCGTTATCATATCATTATCAAATTTTATAAGACAAGTGTTGGATAAAGTCGGTTATTTCGTATTCGTGAAATCAATCGTTCGGTCGTTGACCATATAGACGCTCTGATACGTGTGCCAGCATTAGCATTTCCTTTAAGCAATTCTTATCAGGTACCGATTGTGGTGCGCTAGCCGATTTAAATTTAATGAAAGGTTGAGGCCCCGAAACACCTGCAACTCAATCAGAAATTAAAATGGAAGCGAATTAATATTCTTCGTGCGTATTTGACGTAACGTTCGGCGTCTGATTCCGAGTTGAATTGCGTTTTTTTCTTCATCTTCTATTATAGTTATGGTCTCCGCAAGAATGGGTCGTTTAGTTTTATCACCCCCCCATTTTACGGTTGTCGCCTTGCCCCTAATGAACGCTATGTATAATTATGTATGACAATTGCTTTTATGTTCTTCTTATTGGCTCTTTTATATTGTTTAGTCATTGGTTAGTCAGTAATCTTAACATAAAATCCGTCGTTAAACATAAAAAAATAACTGAAAATTCAATTATTTGAAATGTCGTAACAGATACCCTGAGCAAATAATAAATGAAATAGGGATTTAATTATTAAATTTAATAAAAGAGAGCTCATTTACAGGGGTAAATGAGCTCTCTGAGTTTTTAGGCCTTGAAAATGATAATAATATTGTGTTTGTTAACGACAGTTTTTGTTTTATTATTTTATTAGCTCTTAATGTAATATTTCGTAGTATTCGTCATTGCTGAAACAATGCTATCTTTATGTCCTTGATGGTGTTGCGAAACTACAAAAATAATAAAGTTTTTCCCACACAATTTTGGCTGAAATACACAATTGCGCGAGGTGACTGTACAGTCTTTTAATTTACGGTTTATTTATGCTAGCAACTTAAAAATACAAATACTTTTCGAGCCATTCTGAAAACTTTATTGATAAAAGCGTGTTCATTCAATAAAGCAAATTGTTCTACTTTTTTATGAATCATACTACCAGATCAACCACATTTTTAAAAGCAAAGTGTACACGATGTTTGTATTTGAACGGTAGATTTAAATCCACGTAAATCAATCTTGTTAGGCAATGACTAATGTTAGAAGAAGTATAAGCAGAATCGAGCACTGATTGAAGGGAATCATCATCAGGCTTCTAAGCCATGAGTCAGGTCAATCAATATTACGTTATTTGGAATGCCGACTGTATGAATCATCACTTTGAAATAAATATCTACCGCCTCCAAGACCTAGATTTGACCCACGCCTGTAACCAATTTGACACATCATCATGTTTCAGTACATTCATCATTTGTTGCTTCCTCTAACATACTTTATTTTTCTGTGAATGATGCATGCGGTCATTAGTCTTGTTTAGTCTAGTAGCCATTATTGCTAAGGGAGAACAGTTTTTGGAAAGAGTTGTTTTTCGATAAATTACGAAATCCACAGATTCGTAAGAAGAGGTATAAAAGAAAATTGTTAATTGGTCCTATTATTAATCTAATTAGTTATCTAATTATGTCTTTTACATTTTGGAAAAAATAACAGCGGTTGTTCAATGACATCAAAATGACAAGGTATATTCCAAAGACTATAAACAGCTATAACAATAGACGTTAAGGTTGCATTAGGTTGGTGATTAACTTATTTTAACACCCTCTCTTTAAGAACAAACTTTTGAACATAATTATTTGAATCTTCATCTGCGTTGTGGATGCGTCAGAATGTCAGCCACCATACTCTCAGTACCAACATATTCACCTTCTATCTCCTTCATAACAACTTTCTCTCGATGAAAATGATATCTGATATCAATATGCTTGCTGCGGGCACAGTAAGATTCTGTACCTTCTGGTAGAGTAACTAATGTCCATGTATTGTTTTGCAGAAGCGACTCATATTCACGATTTATGGCATTTTTCCACTCTTTTGCATTTAGGCCTGAAACAGCTTCTTTCATAGTGTTTGTCTCTTTAGCCAATAAAGCTATTGCTTGTTTTGACTCATTCAAATATTCACATAAGTAGGTGTTATGTTTATTATTCCTCGGTCTCAGCATTATTTTACGAGATTATACATCACTTATCTTTCAATCTGGTATGTACTCATCATCAGCATTATCAGTGTGATAGCTACTATCATCATCAGATGATTCCTCTTTCGTCGTACTCTCATTTACAGTCATGTTCTCTGAACTCGAAGTCTCAGGTGTGTCAGTTGAAGACTTGCTGCGACTATCATCTGTTTGAGACGATTCTTCAGATGTGTTTCCATGAAGTTCAGATAGCGGCACAATAACGCTGTTATTTTTAATTGTATGCTCGAGTTAATATTTGGTTTCTTACCCGACCACTGTTCATGTGGCGTCTTGTAGTCCAGAGCCACGGTTGGTGACCAGTTAATGCTTACATAATTAAGTGGACCAAAATACTGGGCAAAACATTTTTCAAAAAATGTTTTGCCAAACTGGAATTCAGAGTCATACATTTAGCTCTTTTTATGATTTCTCTCTCTCTTCTTTACACGTGTAATTAAGTTACAAACATTCACTATTTCTCAGTATTTTTATGGTTTCATCATAAAAATCTTCTCTGAGGAAAGAATGAGTAATGCCTTTGTCAATGCACTTTCTGGAAATGGTTTACCTGTACTATAATTATCCAATTTACCTCTTTTAATATTCATTAAATTACTGCAGATGCTTATTATACCAGCTATGATATCAGCTGCTTTGAATACTACGGTATCTCAGTGATACTCACTTAGTATAAATGGAAAAAAGTGAAAAGACAAGCAATTTAAATTGTGGAATGAGTAAAATTTCATTGTGAAAGTTGTGTTGATTTTGTTGTGGTTTATTTTCAGTTTTGCTTTATTAGAGACAAGTCGTAACATCGTGCTGTTAATGCCTTTTTAATCGCGGTTTTTGCAATTGATGTTGGATTGAAGTGACATTTGCCCCCACAAAACTAAAACTTTTGGGATTTAGGTATGCTGCATTATAACAAAGAAACTATATTATTCTGACCGCGATTAGTGCTACGTACAAAATTCGTATTCCATAAAGAAGTAAAAAAAAATTCTGGAGCACGTTAATATAGTTATAGTATTAGGTTTTCTGTTCCAATGTGCTTGTAACTGGAATTGTATTCTTGGCTGCAGTTCAAGCGCTCTTTCAGTTGCTGGCATTACTGGCGCTAGCACTGTCACAATATCTTACTATTCATCTACAACTATAAAGATATCGTAAATAAGCTTTGTTTGTACAATTTTCCTACCATCTGATAATATTAGCAAAGATCGCCATTTCTATCTTCCAGCAGTAAAAGATGGATATATTATCTTACAACCAAATTAATATTATGACATCGTTATGAAGGGACTGATTTTATTTTTAACACACGCTTAGAGTCATAAAAGTTTATTTTTATACTCTGCCGAATTCCAAATCCCACAATATAAACCGAGGGCTTAAGATATTTTTGAAACTAGGTGATTTATCACCAAAATTACTAAATGACTTTATTTATAATTATCACACGTTCTTATTCAAGGCCTGTGAATATTTTTCATAAAAATGTTTCCTGATTGACTGACGGACTGTCATGGTGAACTCAATAATTACTGCAGAGAGAAATATTCATAACTCAAGAATACATTTCAACGTAGTTGATTGATCGAGTTCACTTGTCCGTGTCGCAACGTCATTAAACATTTCGATATAACGACGTGTATGTACGTCTTCGTAATGCAGGAAATTCTTTGTTATAATGGATTGCTTTGGCACCTATTTTTAGCTTTTGTTTACACAGCTCAATCATCGTTGTTATGAAACACTTGCTCGATGTTATTAGTCTTGAGTTTTTCATCTCGGTCACTTAAGACAGTATGCGCAGGCGGTTTGGTAAGTTTTATGTTATACAGCCGTGTGCAGTAGGCGGAATGGCACGCGGCTTGCGCGGGCGCACTGCGGTCCGCGACGCTCACGGCAAGGTCGACGAACGACTTTCGCACGTTGGCTACGATAACCCGCCGCGTTTTGTCACACTCGCTGGCTTGGGCTTACTTAGTCAAGCTCTATTGCTGCATACCGCCTGTGGAAATGTCGTAAAACTGGGCTACTTTGTCTTAAAGCTGATGAGAACGGTTGAATTTCAAAAACTTTAAGTCATGTCTTTAGTTGTTATTAATCGTTGTAAATAAATGATTGAATCAAAATACTGTCGTAAGACCACGTTTTACAATCTACTTGGCGTGCGCGCGATGGCAATCTAAATTAACACAAAACTAAGCCACCAGTTTGGCGTCTCCAGTAGCGTCCATCAGTTCCTGTAATGAACAAAAACATTTCCGTCACGGACGTAAGACAGTACTATACCTATCATTCTGAGTAGCATCTGCTATAGCGACAAAGACGGGAGGCAACAGCTGTTTAATCTTCCCGAACTCGATACAACTGGAGGGAAATAGGTCACTACGGAAATTGCAGACGACGGGATAACGTTTTGTCATTAGTTAAGCATAATAATATTGAAATCCAATACTACTTTATTAAAATACTGACTTTGGTGTCGTTTACTAACTTTCGACCTCTGTTTGGGTTAAGTGTTGTGTACAAATGTTCAAAATTAGAATGATAGGGACATAATGATAAGGTTTTCAGTATTGATGATATAAGCCTGCACAAACATTCTCTGTTATGATTGAGGTAAATTGAATATGAATCAATGTGTTCTGTTTATCGGACATCCGATGATTATTTGTCAACATTACGATATTTTCTATGTACGTTTATTTTGTGTTGTAATTCTTGTAACGACATGTTGTTTATTTCACGGTCTACATGTAGGCGTAGGCCCACGCGCTTGTCTTCAATTCTCGTCACAATTTTCTTGCTTCGTCGCCTTCACAAGTCCTTGGTTCATATCAAAACGTGTAAAGTAAGGACGTGTTTATTCTAAGATTTGTGCAAGTTCCAAATCAAAACATTTTAGCACAGTTGATGTCATCTGTTGTTTTTTGTAAACGTGATAGAGTGCACGTAAGCAATTCCTCGCAAATACATTGAAATATGATTATTTTAATCAGGGTATGACATGTATTTTTTCGCCGTATTCGTGCGTTACGACAGTAACATTAGAGTTCGTATAAATCACGCAGTATTCACGGAAATATAATGTTTATCTGCAGGGCCTATTCTGACATTTGTCGCATAGTAATACGGGCGTGGACGAGAAGGCGTGGGCGTCGGGAATGAGTTCATTGGACAGTCCCCGGCATGCGGAACTGTTATTAGTTCATTTCATCTATTTACTGGTTTCTATAACGCTTACGTCGTAAAACGTAATATTTAAAACTATGCCGACATATTGGTGGAACTTCAATTTAGAATGCCGTGTAAAATCCCTTTGCAAAAATTTCAAGACCTCCTTCAGGCATTGTCACATGTCACGGAACCGTCCCCCTTTCCAAGAAACAAGTTTTATAGTCCGGAACAAACTTTACGACTGTCCTATGTAAACACAGCTTACCATCACATATAGGGACTTCCTTACGTTCAATATAACCCTTCCAAGAATTTCACCCGTGCGGTTGCATTGACGTAAGTGGATTGAGTGTTCCTAAGGCAGCTGTAACAAAACCTTCAATGGACGCGCGCTTATTCAATTGTGTCGTATTTCGACACGTTTGCTGTGCAGCTGCCAGAACGCAGTGAATCCGATCTCGGCCCAATTCCTCTCAGTGCCCAGGATGTTGCGGCAAAATGAAGAGTACTTACTCTGCGGTTGATTTATGGATCGTTAATCTGTTCATAAACGACTTTTACTGAAACGTAATGTGAGCTTTAAACATCGTTTATAATGGATAATACTCCTCAGTTGGCAGGTAAAATGTTCTGTTAAGTGAAATACGATATGAGCGAAGATTATCGTTAAATGCACTCATACGCATGAATAATGAGCTAATTTAGCGTTCCGGTAACAACGGGCTCCATCAGAATATCAATATTCACATTTCACAGACCTTATCTGTTTGTACTACACTGTAGTATATAAATCAGAATTTCTCAAACCCTTATGTAATTCACTAGCGATTACCGATCGATTAGCGAGGTATGGTAATTATCGATACACATAACGATTGCACGCGCCCAGCAAATATGTCTGCGTGATATAACACGGTATATTGGTAATGTTTGTGTAACCTACGCTATACATATTGGTCCTGGCGCTTTCCAGATTAGATAGCGTTGACATCGTGACTGTTTGCCCATGGTCGTCATGTTTGTGCAGCCTGAAGCGTAGGCCTGTCGAACTGACTGACGCCGGACGTATTGAACCCCATTCGTCACACAATACCGAACCTTATCGTTCGATAACACGATCATACATCAACACGCCGTAATAATCTCGTAGCACAACCAACCCGAACATTGTTTGTCGTGTTTGGCCCGACAGGTAAAACTTATTATGTCCCACGTGTGCAAACATTGCTATAAATAAATTCGTTTCTAGCACTCTCCAGGTATAATCTAACGGCGTTTCGTTGTGTCTAAACTAGTAATAAAAGTCTGTGATTTATATGCACTATTATATCCGTTTTCACCGTGAAGATAGTATGTCCAATAAATTGGAAATCCAAGTGGATCTATAAAATTTTCCATTTGCTAAGTTCATAAAATCTGTCTATATCATTGAGTACTTTGACGTGAGATGAGAGTCGATGTTCATACAGCAGTAATTCGCCGTTCTAGGTCAGTGCAGTAAGACCTGCTCGCTTCGTCTCTCATAGAGCTTGATGACTGCGGACTGCGGTCTGGACTTATATTGGGCCCTGAGCCAACACGCTGAAGGAAACCAGACAGAATTCTTGAGAGTGAAGTTTACGATTGAATTTTACGGATTATGCTCGTTTCTCAAGAAATTTTATTTCAGAAGTAACCTTGCTTCATAACGCCCATATAAATAAATATTGGATATATCACGTTGAATCTTATAGATTTTGATTTCCAAATCTCATTAACATAAGTGATATTGCTTTGTGCAGAAACCGGATTCTTTGCTGCGGTTAAATAAATGGAAGTAAAGTTTTTGTTGACAATGTTGTTATTGACGAAGGCGAGGCGTGGCGGCAACGTGGCGTCGACGGCGCGGCGCCGCCGGCATTCTTGGCACACCGTCAATGAGCATGCGCCCAATCATTACAAAGAAAATGTCGCCGGCTACGCAAAAGTTGGAAAAGTTCACCGTTTTACGACACCAATAGTGTAATTCCGTAGTAGTGTCGTGAAATTGTGTACGATAACATCCCGACATACTTAGGAGCATTGAACGCGTACCGCACACACCCACTATTTTGTTTGCTTATTGTCTCATCGATTGCGTGCACTTTAGAATAGTGGCAACTAAAGTAGGTATGCCAGTAGTGGCAGAGTAAACAAGTAGTAAAAAAAAACAATTGAGTATAGTCTGCGAATTTAAGAAGAAAAAACAAATAAGTACAAAATTCATTGGAATCAATCGATCTCTATTATGGCTATTACTTTTGGCAGTATCTATGAATCATACAGCAACGTAATTCAATTAGAAGATTCTTTTTCTTCGACTTATTTATGAGACGTCTCACGATTCTTAATTAATTAGGTAAATGGAGTGTCTCGTTCATTAGGTATTGTACTGCGAACTACGAGTTGATTAATTATTGTCTTCGAACCTTGTATCAAATGATTGAGTGAATGCGTTTGCATTGATTATTAACTATTCTATCATAGGTTAGTGCATTCAATATGATTTCAAGGTACGTTGTTGCGTCAATTCGATTATGACGTGAAAACTACGCGTGAGGTGATAAAATATTCATTGCATTGCAATAAATTACGGTGTTCGTTGAAATCTGCATATGATTATTTCGTTTCAAATAAGTAGGTAAATGAAATAGATTTGGCATTGCTGAAAGAATTTATGAACACAGAACAATCCTTCAGTTAAACTGCATATTTTTTTTCTGATAATAGACTATTTAATACAGAGTCTGTACAGGAGTCATGAATCCAGTAGCAAATTTTGAAGATTTTTATTTATTTTATTTGAAGAAATTGATTGAATGCATCCAGTCGATTCAAGTTACCACCTGATGGAAATATACTAATAAAATGTTACCTCATATCATTCAATTTTTTTGATATAAATGGAGGAGGAGCAGGAGTCTCCTGCTGAACAAAACAAAACAAAAAACTCTTGAACAAGTTCCGCCTGTTATAACTCTCTATTAATAAATAATAATAAAAATTGGCTTAGGTAGAACCTACTACTACTACGACTTCATTACTATTGAAATCATCATTAAACCAGTTATGGGTTTTTATTAATTTTGTCCCTGAAAACAAAAGGCTTTAATAATTACTTAGTTAGTTTCAATATTTTCGGTGTACGTATAAGTACCTACTTTTTTGCGCTGTGGGTGTGAAACTTTACATCGAGGAAGCGTTTGTCACAAGAAAAAACAAGGCTACCTTTTCAGAGTTCCCTAAATAATAAGGTGGACTGAAATATTGCGTAGTTACTTTGTAACCATATTTTCTATGTACTATTCTCATTTCAATGGATCAATTGTTTTATTCTTAACACTTGGATTCTATCCAAGTGAATTTGCGAGCAGAATTTGTATCTAAAACATGACTTATCGTATGAGTGATCTCCTCAATTGTAGCGTTGATGGCTATCTCTACCATCGTAAACATTATAAATACCAGTAAAACAGTTAACATGGTATTTAGTTATATGTTACGTGTTGTAGAACATGAGATCTGTGTACAAAGCACACGAAAGGCAAGTTAATTATTAGAACGTGGAAATTTAGCTTACACGCAACGTAAGTAAAGGCTTCGTCGGACACGACTCCAATGAGCAAGCTAGTACAGTTACGAGATAGCAACTAGCTCGTTTACTGGCCTTCAGTGTGAGATGCATTCTGAAGCCAGTGCCTTTGATAAGACTGGTTCATGTATGGCTTAGTGTATTGGCTTCCTAACTAACCACATGTCTGTCGGGCTTTAACTAGAGAACTGGCGTGACTGTGGCTTATAAACTTGAGTAATTAACCGCTATCCGCAACGCTTGTTACCCCCTCTATATCGTACCGTGTTATTATTAATACGTTTGCAATTATTATTATGTTAATTAAATTTACCACTGCTAACTGTTTCCGTCCGGATCCCCGATTGGTGGAAACCATGTGGAAACCGTTTGAGGTTTACGATAATGCATGCTGACGTCATGACACGGAATGTCATCGTGAATTATTCACTTAATACGGTTTATCTAATTATCGTAATGGACGATTATCATTAATTCTATTCCTGACCGTTCCAGTTGCTGGGCGATTATAATGATTAATTGTTATCATAAAATGAGTACCATCGCACTTAGGTTCATGGTAATGTTAGGTATATCGAGGTTTTTAGTACTTAGGTAATAATATTCTATCCTATATTATTTAATGAGCAATTAAATATATTTGTAATCACGTTCTAGATTACGGCTTTGACGACTTTGATGAAAGTTCCAATACAGCGGTTTATGGAAGCGACAAATCGATCCAAGCTAGGTCTCATATCTGGGAAAATTCGTTTTCTCTATTTTCACTCGAGCCGCGGTCGGTCCCCAGGTACAAAAAAAATATCAGGTATTAAAAAAAGAAATTGGTGCTGCATCAAGACGAATCAATTAATAATTTTTACTATATCAGTGTTTTCCTTCAAAACTAAATATCTTTTATCTTTGTTGCAGGCGTGACAATGAGAGAAAAAAGGGGTGGTGCAATGAGCAAAATGCAAAAGCTTAGAAAGCGCCTCTCCCTTAGCTTCGGTAGATTATGTAAGTATATCACACATTTCTAGTGGCACTACAACACTTTAATGTAGATCCATCCACACGAAAAGATCCCTTCTCAAAGCTGGATATTTCGGAAACGTCTGCTAATATCCGGCGCCATTCAACTTCGCTAGGCGCTCATCCTTCAAGCGTCTATATCATATGAAAGTGATAGATAGAATTGAAAGACTGGCAGACCGTGAATATTTTTTTCACATGTGAAATCGTCTGTAATTTCCACTTTAGAAACTCCTACTCAAATTCTTTGATCGGTGTTCGTAGCATTCGTATCTTTAGTTGTGTTGATCTTTTCCCGCGTGGCTTTTGTCGGAACTATCGCCGCCATCTTGGGCTTTCAATACAATTTCCACAGACAATTTCTAATTTTTTTTAATAACACCGTCCTGTCAAAGTCTTTGTGTCAAAGACATACTGGTCGGATAAGGTTTGATAAAATGACACGTAAAGAAGAAGAAAGAACATTGATGGGCATAAAGAACTGCAGCATTGCAGTTAATTTGATGCTTGGCTCACAATGGAGCACACTGTGTGAGTGTATATGTATAATAAAGCCATTGCCCATGGGTGTGTAGCATGTGTTAGGAGTTCGATCGGTCTGTCTACGCGACAATGAAGGAATGTCGCTTAAACGGAGTTAACTTTTTTATATAAGACTTTGTGTTTCCTTAAATCTTAATAAAAGTCGTAAGAAATGGAGATCAAATTCTAGACTTGGCGAAATGTGTTAGTGTTTAGTTTAGTAAGTCTGACATGATAAACCTCAAAGTTTCCGCTACAATTTTAAATGGCGCCACAAGGATTACAAAACAAAACACGCTAATATGACATTAGTACTCCAGTGTTAACCATTCGTCTCACAAGAAACCAAAATACAAGTCATGGAGATGCCGTGAGAACTGATTCCTAAGGCTTTCTAAGACTAGATCTCACAGTACACAGTGAATCCCGGCAAAAGCAATACATATAACTGTTAATTATACTAATTTATTCTGCGGATCGGCCTGCTAATTAAAAAGCTAGTGAAGTTCCAGAGATATTGACTGGCGATAGTTGGCGCCATCTGGCAGCAACTAGCTTGTATTACCGGTGTAACTTGTCTATGATATGTCAGGCATTCATCACACGGGTTGAAATCAATTAAGTATTTTTATTTAACCGGTAAACGATGCAAATAGAATACTACCTTGAATTATCACGGAGATTCGTCATGTTGATGTAATTGTTTTATTGACGCGATGAGGTTTTGAAAAGGAAATTGTCTTGATGAATAATTACTAGTAATGAAGGTTTTCATTTTCTTTTGTTCGGAACCATAAAAACCAATCAAATAAGGCTGATAGCCCATTACTGTTAACTGGACTTGAAACTCTTGAATCACAACAAGAAAATCGGTGACGCTATCCCAAAAATGTTCTTTTACCTACGTCTCGTATTTATTCGGGTAATCCTGCAGGTTTTCCCACTATTTTAGCCATATCAAAATCTGTGTGATAAGAAAATTAATCGCGCAGATTATTTTGGATTTTCTCATAATTTTTTTTCGAAAATGTCTAAGTCATTCTTTACCCATGTAAAACATTCGCAGCGATGGGTGTTTCCTAGGTATTCCCCGTAAAATCGTATCAGTGTCGGCTCAGTGGATATATACGAGCGAGCGTCACTCCGTACCGATTAGCACAGATTACCTATTTATAGTGCTCGGATAAGATACGGTGAGTTACATCTACATCTCGCACGCACTGCCGGTTAGTTATCTCTGTGTGCTGTACCAAGGAGGTTAGCTTCACGCTTTCGCGCGCATTTAATTTTTATTTTTTTATTTTAACTGAATTTCGAACGTTTTGGTTTTTAAAACCTTTTTTCTTTAACATAGTAAACTTTTTTGTGAATCCTTTTCTACAATATTATAACTTTTCCGTGCATCCTTGTGTGAATGTGAAGACATAGTGAAGTTTGACTGACAGCAACTAAAAGTATAAGAGTAAGTTTAAAAAAGCATTTTATCAAACACCGCATAGCTGTTAGGACCCGACAGAAATGGCGGGACGGGTTCAATTCCTTCGTGAAATATTGAAGTTTAAAAAGTTAGGATTAAAAAAAGGGAAGATTTATTTTCGCACATTTATGGTTTACGACGGTGCCAAAAAGTGATAACTGCAGTGATTCAGTGCATAGTAAAGATAGCATGTTTTATTATTGTTGATAAGGTTACTCAATATAGTATCTTGTTGAAGTACTAAGTAGATGCTGCATTTTTATTGCCACTTAAAACAATAACGCGAACGGTATCGGAAAGCACAAAGGAAACTTGATTGAACAGACGCAAACTTTTAATATCCGCCATCAACAAGATACTTAGGAAAATTAAATGAAAAATCTCGGCCGTAAAATACCTTTCGAAATGGGTAAGCACCAAGTAATCTTATTTAGCAGGTGTTACAAATAGAATTTTAACAAGCGATAATTAAATAAGAGTCAGTGACAGTCGGCTTAGGTAAATATGACCGCGTGACGAGTTAATTAGCGCGTTATTTCGAGCTGCGTTAAAAATAACTACTAATGACACTAATACGGCCAATTACATAGCACTCGTAATAAAACGTATAGTCATGTATATACTCCGTGATCAACCGATTAGTTTTAGCACATTATCGTACACAATAACGCGTTTTAATATCGTCTATGACGTTATTAATAATGTTTTGTCACAACGAAAACGTAAACAACGGACACACAACAAGGAATAGATAACGATTCACTTTTATCATTACGCAAAGGTTATGAATGGCCGTTTGAAAATTAATGATGAACTATAATTACGTTTCTTTGTTCAGTATGTAAGTTAGTGGAGGTAAATTTGGCGTATGATTTTCGTTAAATCAACAGATTATAGATTATTTATTAGCAGCAGTGATAGTCTAGTGGTGTGACCGTTGGACTGCCGAGTCATAGGTCTCGAGTTCGAACCCAAGACACGCACCTCTGATTTTTCGGAATTATGTGCGTATTGTACCTATAATTATCACTTGCTTCGGTGATGGAAAACATCGTGAGGAAACCAGCATGCCTGAGAGATATTTCTCGACGGCATGTAAAAGCCAAGTCAGAGGCCCTTGGGCGGCATAAAAACTCTGACACCAGGTTAGGCACTAACCACACGATAAAGAAAGAAACAGATTATATTTTTTTGCGATAACGATGTTGGGCTCTCGAAGAAAGCTTAATTCAGATTGATGGTCTCTACTACACTCTTAATATAACCTCACATTGTAATACAAGCTGATAATTGTCGATAGTAAGTTGCTGAATAATTTAGCCTAATAAGTGCCCGCTCCAAAGGTACATCCAATCGGCTTTCACCAGAGACTTAATCAATTAGCTATCTATTGTTTTAATTTTAGTAATTAAAGTAATCAATCACTTATTCTTGGGAATGAAATATCCGATTCACCAAAACATGAGTCTTCGTCACTATCCTCTTGCTTTTAAACCATTTATTTAGGGTCAGCTCAGCAAGTCTGCTGCCAATCATCTCTATTCGCCGTCATCTCAGTAGCCACCCCCTTTGTAACCATATGCGTATCATCTTTTACACAACAGTAACCCATCTACTTATTGTTTCTCGCCATATTTGCACTAGTGAACAGATCATACTAGTGTAGCTGCAAGTCAAGTCATACATCCGTCCGCTGCCGCCGCCAACCGTGTACTGGAGCCCCGCGTTTTTTTTTTTTTTTTTTTTTTTTTTTTTTTTTTTTTTTTTTTTTTTTGATAATGGCCACTCGCAGTTTTCCAGCTCTCTACGGCTGGTTTACTACTTAACCGGACTATCCTGTGGTGACCTCAAATGAATTTAAGGCCCCCAGCCAGGGCTTACAAGCTAATTTATTCTATTAATGACCGCTCGCTAAGGGCACCCCCTGTGGGGCTCGGACCTCGGCTTAGGGCGTCATTTTGGGGAGGGCAGCAAGTAGGGACAGGCTGGGTCGTATTATTATTAATTGGGGAATTTAACGTTACTTGCTCAGCAACGCGGGCTGGCTCGTTGGGCAAGGGTCGGGTGGGGGTGTTACGGGGGCGTCGCGATGGGCCTCGGCGGCGGGGCCGGAAAACGGAACGCGGTCTGTGTTTGTTTTTCCTTAAAGTGCTGGTTTCCCTACGGCTTTCTTGAAGGAGGGTGATGGGGTCATCGGGCTCAGCTAGAGAGTGCCTGGGACGGCGAATTTTCCCTATTTTGGTGGGGACGTATCGGGCAGTCGCAACCACTAGCGGGTTGCGGTGTTTTTCGGCAGTGTCAAAGAAGCGTTTGGTAATACGCTTTATGAACTGTTTTATGGTGGGAATTTTGAGGTCGACGTGGAGTCGCTCATTCCTGACAAACCACGGAGAACCCGTGGCCTTTCGGAGAAAACGGTTTTGGAGAGTCTGCATTCTATGAGTTTGATAGGACTTGGCGTGTGCGAAGACTGGGCAGGCATAGGTCATGATGGGGCGGATGCACGCGGTGTAAATACGCAATTTGCACTTGAGTGACAATTTGCTGCGTGAGTTTATCATGGAGTGGAGCCTACCAAGAGCGAAAGCAGCACGCGAACGTACTGTCTTTATGTGCTCATTGAAATTTAGGCGTCGGTCGAGTATTACTCCTAGATATTTGGCTCGCTCTTCCCAAGGGATCGGCTTGTCAAACATGGTGATCGGACTGGGGTAGCGAGGGGGGGGTTTCTTCGGTCTAACGAAGAGGACCGCCTGGCTCTTGTCGGGATTAACCTCGATTCTCCATTTCCGGAACCAATCGCCCAGGGCGTATGCGGAGGTTTGGAGATTATGGCTGATGGCAAGCGGACTCCGGCCGGAGCAATAAATGGCCGTGTCGTCAGCGAAAAGGGCTAACTGAGTCTTCTTGTTCTTGGGGATGTCGCTGGTGAACAGCGTGAAGACGAGTGGGGTGGAGCCCCGCGCACAGAGAGGGGATATTTATACTCGGCGCAGCTTAGAGCGCGCTAGGACAGCGACCTACAACTGCGACCCGCGCGCCACCACGCGTATTATTTTGGAACTACATTTTTGTAAACACATAATAAGCAATCCACTACTTGTGCCCATGTACTACATTATAAGAAAGCTATCCTAGTCTTGATTATACCTCTTTTCGTAACCACATCTGGAGTATCATTCTACACTACCTAAGCGCTACAGTGGTGACCCCGACGTGATAGTCATTTTTGTGAAGACCTCCAGATCAAGAAATCAGACATCCACGAGCTGGCGATGATGGCTGACAAGATCCTCGAACAGTCGCAACCATACGGCAGTGTCGCAGCAGTTAGCTCCACTCCCACCACCTCGCATGCATCTACGTCACTGGAAGAGAAGATCGACGCTCTCACACGAGAAATTGCTGAGTTGAAGGCAAAACAATCGCAACAACACAGCTATAGACGCAGATCGTATAACAGGCGACCCTCACGATCGCGTTCGTCGAGCCGGACCAATCACGATCGCGCGCGAAACGACCAATCAGTGATCTGTTTTTACCATCGCAAGTTCGGCAAAGAAGCGAGAAGGTGCACGCGGCCGTGTAGCTATGAAGACAGCAGCGCCCGCTCGGAAAACTAACACCTGCGTTGGCCGAGGCGGGAACCGGCGCAAGCAACTCATCCTACCGCCTATTCATAACAGATAAAAACTCACGTTTATCTTTCCTGATTGATACTGGCGCCAACGTATCCGTGATACCGAAGAGAAAAGGCGGGAACGCAACACCAACCGATTTCTGTTTGTATGCCGCGAACAACACAGTGATTCCAACGTATGGTGAGAAGACACTACAACTGGATCTCAACCTACGTAGACCTTACACGTGGAAGTTCATCATCGCCGCAGTCAGCAAGCCCATCATTGGTGCCGATTTTTTAACTCATCATCAACTTCTTGTCGACGTAGCCGGCCGATGTCTCGTCGACAAAGTTACCAAACTCACCGCCAGAGCACCAATCACCTACTCAGCCGAGCCTACAGTGAGAAGTATCGATGTTGGTCAGCCGTATCACCAGCTACTCAGCAAGTACCCCGACATCCTTCGACCGTCATGTATGAAGGACACTCCAAAACACCGGGTGGAACACCACATTGAAACTACCGGTCCACCAGTGTACAGCAAGACCAGACCATTACCACCACATCGATACCTGCCCGTGAAGAAGGAGTTCGAGACGATGATGCAGCAGGGGATATGTCGTCCCAGCAAAAGTCCATGGTCCAGCCCGTTACACGTCGTACCAAAGAGAAACGGTGACATTCGCGTATGTGGCGACTACCGCAGACTCAATGACGTCACTAAACCTGACCGCTATCCAGTACCACGACTCAAAGACTTCACCTACCTACTTCACGGCAAGAAGATATTCACTACGCTTGACCTGAATCGTGCGTATCAACAGCTGCCTGTATATGAACCGGACATCGAGAAGACCGCCATCACCACTCCATTCGGTCTATTCGAATTCCCTCGAATGTGTCCAGGACTCAGAAACGCCGGACAGACATTCCAGCGGTTCATTAATGAAGTACTCACCGGGTTAGACTACGCATTCCCATTCATTGATGACGTCATCGTCGCTTCAGATAATGAAACATGCCACATCGAAGACCTACAAAAAGTGTTACGCAGATTAGACGACTATGGAATAACAATAAATCCATCGAAATGTGTCTTCAGCAAAGAAAGTGTCAAGTTCCTGGGCTACGAAGTGTCAAGTAACGGAATTAAGCCACCACAAGAAAAGGTCACTGCAATCACTGCCTACCCCCAACCAGAAACAATTCATGACTTACGTCGATTCATCGGAATGGTAAACTTTTATCGCGACAGCATTCCAAATGCCGCACACATACAAGCACCACTCAACGCGTACCTACATAATTCCAAGAAACGCGACAAAACCAAAATCGAGTGGAACACAGAAGCTATACAAGCATTCGAGTTGTGCAAAGCCGGCATACAAAACGCAGCTTTGCTCGCTCATCCATCCCCATCGCCGAACGACGCCATCTCCCTAATGTGTGACGCATCGAATACCTGCGCAGGAGCCGCACTACAACAACTTGTAAACAAGAAATGGATACCACTGGGCTATTTTTCAAAGAAGTTCTCCGACACGCAACAACGATACAGTACATTCGACAGAGAATTACTATCCATCTATATGGCGATCAAACACTTCAGGAAAATGTTCGAAGGAAGAGAACTCATTGTTTACACCGACCACAAGCCGCTGACCTACGCTATTCGCAAGCCGCCGTCAGATAACGACACACAAAGACGCACCCGGCAGTTGTTATTCATCAGCGAGTTCACTACGGACATTCGTCATGTGAGTGGAGTAAACAATGTTGTCGCCGACGCACTCTCACGCATCGAAACCGTCGACTTACCATCGCCAATTAACTACGATGACGTATCTCAAGCACAAGAAAGGGACAGCGATATACCCAATTTATTGCAACAAACAAATATTCAACTTAAGAAAATCGTCATGCCCGCTACAAACAAGCCAATATTCTGCGAAACGTCTACGTCACATGTTCGACCGTACCTACCAACTGACTTTCGTCGCATCGCATTCAACGCCGTGCACAATCCAAGTCATCCCGGGTTACGAACTACACGCAAGCTCATGCAACAACGCTATTTCTGGCCCGCAATGAACACTGACATTGGCAATTGGGCGAAAACGTGCATATCATGTCAACGCTCGAAAGTTCTACGTCACAACCACAGCGAAGTTGCAGCGTTCCCACCAAGCGAACGATTCCAACACGTACACATCGACATCGTTGGTCCGCTATCCACTTCATCGTCTGGACATCGCTACCTGTTGACTATGATCGACCGCTGCACACGATGGCCCGAAGCAGTACCTTTACGGGAAATCACTGCCGATATCGTCGCCAAAAAGCTATATGAAACGTGGATATCTCGTTACGGGTGCCCTACAAGAATAACGACTGACCAAGGACGACAGTTCGAAAGCTGTCTATTTCGAGACCTCGCACAACTACTGGGAGTCGAACGAACCCGTACCACTGCCTACCACCCGCAGAGCAACGGCATTGTCGAACGCTGGCACCGAACACTGAAGACTGCACTTATGACTCGCCTACAAAATAGCAACAAATGGATCGCCGAGCTACCGACAGTGCTAATGGGATTACGAGCCGCCGTGCGTACGGACACCGACACCAGCGCCGCGCAGCTCACCTACGGCCAAGCATTGCGACTGCCTGGTGATTTCATAGCACCATCACCAGCAGCGAAGTCAATGGATCACAACTTCGTCGACCAACTACATGACGTCATCACGAAGTTAACACCAACATACAAATCGCATTCCAACAAGCGATGTATGTTCGTGCACAATGATCTACAAACATGTAGCCACGTGTTGATACGCGACGACACCGTCCGCAAACCGCTACAACAGCCATACAAAGGTCCGTACAAGGTCATCGAGCGCAACGAGAAGTTCTTCACAATCCAACTACCGGGAAGATCCAGCACAATATCGATCGATAGACTCAAACCGGCATACACTATCGACACTGAAGAACACGACCACACGAGTAGTGAGACACCCCAGTCACCTGCAGCTACCAGCGAAGATCACACCAGCCTACTCCCGGCCAACACCAACGAGTACCGCACCAGATCAGGCCGATCAGTGAAGAGGCCTGTACGTTTTCACTAAGGGGGGAGTACTGTAGCTGCAAGTCAAGTCATACATCCGTCCGCTGCCGCCGCCAACCGTGTACTGGAGCCCCGCGCACAGAGAGGGGATATTTATACTCGGCGCAGCTTAGAGCGCGCTAGGACAGCGACCTACAACTGCGACCCGCGCGCCACCACGCGTATTATTTTGGAACTACATTTTTGTAAACACATAATAAGCAATCCACTACTTGTGCCCATGTACTACATTATAAGAAAGCTATCCTAGTCTTGATTATACCTCTTTTCGTAACCACATCTGGAGTATCATTCTACACTACCTAAGCGCTACACTAGCATATCAACCTCGTTCATACAATTTATCCACTATATATTAAATAAAACAACAAAAGACCTACAATAAAGAATGTCATCGTTCATTAGGTTTCAGTTCATGAAATCGACGAAGCGCAACTCCAGCTTTGTATGTTCTCGTTTGCCCCTATTTCAATAGCGAGATGAACACAATAGTAATCATTTGGTACACTTGTTCGCATATGAATATTACTTTACACGGCAAACTCATAGCGTGGGCGAGTTTCTTAGATACTCGATGCATACATGCAATCTATGATGCATAATTGCATATAAACATCTTCGATCACCCACGCTATTTTAACAGGCATGCTCGTACAGTAATTCGATTCGATCGTTCGTAAGCACTTGAACTAAGTGTATGGCACGAAAAACACCTTACATAGTACTGTTAGGGTACATATAGAACAAATTACATAAGACTATATATTATGCTATTATATTATGTAAGACCCAAAAGCATTGCCCCAACTTCCTAAGTTGTCATTTTGGCTAAAGAGGTTAGTGAAGCTACGCTTGCCGCAGACATTCTAACGCGAAAGTCGATGAAATCGAATTCAGTAGCAAAATTGTTAGCTTCTCTATTACCATTTTCTAAAGCTACAAAGGCCACAAGTAATTCTGATCCCAAATTGATGATGATCACTTTAACAACTTTGCTTTGTGATTCATCTTTGTTTATATTTATTTAATCATCGGGATGTTAATATGTAAATCTATTAATAAGTGTGCAATGAAAATGAACTATCGTTATCCTTATATGGCCCGTTAAGATTGTGTCAGTAGTAATAAATGCTGTATTCAGTTGAGCCTTCGACTCATAAAATATACTTATTTATTCCATGACTTAATCGATTTAGTTATAAATGATTCACTGTCTTGTTAAGTTGTTTAATACGAGTACCTATGATAGTATTATCGTATTCTAAGGAGGTATCATGAAGTACACTTTATATCTCCGTACCTTTTTCCAAGAATTTTCCCAAGCGAAGCCATACTGCCTTCTAGTGTTACACAAGTACACGATCATTACTCGGATATCGGAGCACTGAAGTACTGAAACCTTGTTATGAAACCCTCTTGTTATTTTTAGATGTTTACTTCTACCCTACGTAGTTTAATACACCTTGCTTCGTGTCTTTTAGTCTACTTACCTTTCCTAATATTGATAGTTTGGTATTCCAATGAAAAGGGAAGAGAATCTCTGCCTCGGTTCTCGTTAGCCAGTTGCTAGAGTTGATTTTGTCTCGATGTTTAAGTTAAAAGTAAAGTTTCGTCTTCTCGTCGGGAGTTGTTTAAGTCACTTTAGTGTTTGTCTTGGCACTAGCTTTTTCATCGGGTTTTGGTTTACCTTGCGAAGTTTTTCATCACAATAAATCAACGCTAACGCAGATTAACAGTCTTCTCTTTTCACAACACAATCTGCTTTTGTTTTTCTCAAACCCTGCCATTCTTTAAATATGAAGTCGTTTTCCTCAAAGGGCCATTTACCTCCAAGAGATTTAAACATCAGAAGAAGTCTTTATCTAAAAAAAAAAACCATTAAAGGGATCTCGAATACCACTGTACATGCCTTTGTAAACTGGTTTCGATGTTTTAATATTTAGGCGTTTTCAGGCATTCTTTTACAAGCATTTCGTTTTATATTTACGTATTAAATTAAAAATTGTTCTTGTAAAGTTTCTGTTTCATGTTCACATTTTTGCGACTGAATCGATTTAGCTGGCTACTTAATATTACCTGAATTTATTATGTGTCAGTTAATATCAATACAACTATGCATTAGTATTGTATTATTGTAATAGAGCACAGCTGTGAAAACATTACCTAAAGGTGTTTCACATGTTGTAGACCGATAATATTATGATCTACATTAGGACTTCTACATGCTATATCTTTTTAAGGAAGTGTGAAGTATCATTATGATTACTTCCTTTTACAGAATGATTAACAGTCATAGTGGCAAATTTTGTAGTCTAGTAATCCTTTGTGTTATCTCAGTTCGCGACATTTAAAGACACTGCACATTTAGTGTTCATTTCCGTTGTTTTAGATCGTGTCTACTTATTCATATTTAAAAACGTCTGTTTCTAAAAGTTTTCTTCCTCATTGATGAAGTTGCTATTTAATAGTTGGCATTTAATTCACATGTAAGTTTCTGTATCAAATTGTTTCCATGTACCTTCCTATGGTTCTGAATATAGAAACTGATCGTTTCTGAAAACCGATGGAAATAGGTCGTTCACCACTTAGCAGAGTTAGTTAATTATGGCTTCCAGTACCATTCGTCCATTACTTCATTTGGCAGTTTCTCAACTGCCAACGATATGTTACAAATGTTGGTATCTATCTGATGATTTGAACTACCCGTGGCTGTTATTTCTGGCCTTCGTCATTCGTTTCGTCTGTATATTTATATCAGACAGGTACAAATGGTGAACTTCTCACTGATATGTTGTAGCCTATTTTTAGTATGGAAAATTACTTTCAATTTCTCCTAGAATTTAGAGATATTCTTGGCCAATAGAACATACGAAGTGCATACTGCATCATAATATTATTCGTTTATCATTTCATGCCTTGTCCGTTAATTTTGAACGTCCAAACCATTTTGTAATATTACTGTCTCTGCTTACTTTACTAAATTAAACGGTAAATAAAGTGGGTGTTTCTGTTTAAGTCAATGTTACGTCTATTTTTGTCTTAAACAAACAATTTTTGTCTATTGTTGACATTGCCTTAACTTGAATGTACGACCTTTTCTTGTATTTGGTTTCGTTTTTGTATTGTCCTAAATTGGTCTTATTTACCGTTTTTTCTTAAATTACGGTATTGTTGCCAACAATAAAGAAACATTTTAATACAATTATGATCTTTCTAAGGAAGATTTACGAGGGACTTTTATTCCTTTAAAACGTCCGTATTTTGTAAATGGATAAGCTAAAGCGTCAAAATCAACAAAAATAATGTATGTACATTCAGAGTAATGCGATGGAACAAATTAATCTTTGTTTATTCTGTTAGGGACCATTAGCCTAATAGTTTACTCTTCTCGGGTGTAATATAACAATCATGAATTGTTTTAAAACTTATCATGCAGATTGTAGGACATTAGAAATCTTCTCTCTTCAATCGAATCTCTTGGCAGAGAAAGGACACTCCTCTAATTGTGTTTTCATATCACGAATTATTCCTGTTATTGTTTCATATAAATATAAACTACTTAATATTCAGTTTCCAAAAGCAGAATCATGTAATAGATCAACGATCGCAGATTAGGCGCCTATTGGCTTTAGCCTCGGCCCGCCCTTATCAGTCACAAGTACAACAGAGCAGTGACACGGTTCATCGCATACGGTGACGTTACGCAGGAAGTCGACTGTGAATCGTTCAACTATTCAAGTACGAATTTGTTTATGGTGGGTACTAAGTAGGGAGCAGAATCACTAGCAAGTACTGCCAGCACATTTAAAATAGATGCTTCTGAGAGCATCTGCAAATTCAAAATTTTCGAACGTGAAACGTATAGAATGGTTACAGGCACATAACGGTCAGACGACCGTGATAAATATAACGATTTACTCTTTTGCGGGAAGCAAATCCATCAGCTAATGAATATTTTACAAAGGATTTGTGCGTGAACTATTAACGCTGTATAAAAAAGTCCTACTGACCCTACCTATATCTACCCGCGTACAGATTTCAATGCATCTGTATTCTGTATAGTCGTTATTGAATATTTTATTGCACCAAGCAATTCCCTCCCACCAAGGTTTTCATTATCGATTTTCCGGTGTCTTGATTACTGTCCATTATTAGATGGCAATATCATTAACGTTAGTTCAACCGTTACTAATGTATTAATATCAAAATCAATGCCATCCACGTTATGGAAAATCGGCACTGATTGACTGTGGATCTCAGTATGAAGCACTTAAACGTAATCCGCAAAATTGAAATGCAGATAGAGCAAATACTTGGTTCACATCTTCAGTTACTCCAAAGTCAACAACAGTGGTTTCTTTAAGCTCTACTCTGTTAGTATCTGTTTTAGGAGAATTAGCTTTCTCGCCATTTTGATCAAATGCGACAAATATTTCGATGTTACGATTGGCTATATCCTTCCGTTATGATCAGCTGGTCTGACAGCAGTCATTAAAATGATAACACAAACAGCATTGTGGCACGATTTTAGACGGAATTCTGTTTCGCAGAACACAATCCGTACCGATATAGTTGATAACCATGTATTGTTGATGTATGTATGTTATCGACATTCAATGAAAATATGTCGACACGCTTTTTAATATTGCGAGCTAAATTCCGAGATATTGATAACATGGTTTGTTGTGATGATTGTTTAACGTGAAAAACGATTACCTATTCTGTAATAAAAATGTGACTAGTTGGGGGGCGTGGTCTTGACAAAACCATGGAGTGTTCTATTGAAGAATTTTAATTTACAATTGATGCATTTCGGATGGAAACTGTTATTGCTGCAGTAGATGTCCCGATTATTCAGTTTCAATAAGAATTTGTACTAATGCTCACAAACCTGAGATTTGAAACATTTAGATTGTCCATTACATAACAAAACGAGCTGTTTTGAAACGTTTACAAGTTTTATCGATTGTTTACGTACTGTTACTCGGTTGTTACTATTCCGTCAATGTTTTTCAGCTGTCGCATGTTATTTACCCATAACATTATTAAGCGCCGGCTTCCAGTTCTTGCTGTTTGAACAGCACTGCGCTCACTATTTATGTATTTGACGAAAAAATAAACGGTTTGCTAAGTAACTGTTGTCGAATTTCGATGTTGTTTGCTATACTAATTGTTTGGCGGTTACATTTAATCTCTTTGCTAACGTTTATGTGATAGTTCTGTAGTTAGTTATTTGTGGAAGTAGTATCTTGATTGAATATAATTCTTTCCAATCCAAGTAGATTGGAATGTGTTCGCATAGCAGTGCCAGCAATGCCAATCGATCGTGCTAAGATAATTGTCGGTCTATTGTTCAAATACACGCTGTAATATGTGATTCCAATCCCGCAACGAGTTCTCTATTTATGTATTCTTTTCGCCGCTGTTTAGTCACGGCTATTGTTTGTAAACTGACAGTTATTAACAACAACGTTTATGTTGTCGTAAACAGCCAGTACAATAAAACTAGGCGATACAAATCACGTATGAATCAGGGGTTTTGTAATGTAACGCTCGATGGCATCACGACTGCCTACACTCGGCCACGCACTCTACTCTAAGAGCCTCAGCGTTATTCGCATTCGGTAAAGAAACAACATCATAAACTGTATTATATTTCCCGCAATAAAATGGTTACGAGCATATTACAAAAATATTTCCGAAATTTTTATGCGATTGTAATCTTTGACATGAAAAATTTACTGCATTTCTTACATGTGTATCGAATGATTTACCATCGCAGTTCACCGGGAAATAAACGAGACTTCGCATTGCATTACACATTGAAGTACCGACGTACAAACAACGGCTTTAATATTTATGGTGTCTTTCGAGTTGATTTCGTAAACGCACTTCGCTCCGTGTCCAGCTTCCTTCATATCGAATTTACATTTAACTACATTAATTTCGTTGTTGTCGTTTTGTCAATGGCGTGATTCTGCGTTCAGAACGCGTTCAGCCCACTGAGTAATAACGGAAGCGTTATAGTGGGAGCGACCTTCGAGTCGTGAATCAGCCGTGCGACGCTGCTAGACCCGGCTGCACCGTAAGCGGAGACATCTGAGTACGTCTGGGCACTGCGGACCTGTGTCTCGGTGACAACGGCCATTGGTGAAGAATTAATTACACGCGCTTATGAATTAATTTAAATTCTAACTGTTTTGTTTTTTTTTATACTGTGCGCTAAGTCTTGGACAAGTCAAGTAGCACACAAAGTTGCGTCTAAAGCATGAGTAATTGCATGTCGTTCTTCGCTACTAAATCCCACTCTTCAATATTATTGGAACCTTTATCGGATCGTATCAAAATGTATCGTCATGACATGTAATAAAATTGTCGAAAAGTAGCGACGTATCATCGTATAGCCAACTTCCGGTGTGCGTCATGGGGGTTCAACATCTACATTATCTGGTCGTTGATTGATAGCAGACTTTCGCGCGGTTCATTGATAATAGTTATTCGCCCTATTTGCCCTACGTGCACGGCGTGGCCACGTCGCGGCCACGTCGCCGGTGGACGAGACGAGACACCGACTCACTTTATTAGTTCCTTGACACCCTGTATCAGATTGCTTCTATTTTCAGTATATGTAATCGTAGATGTTTCCTTAAACAACGTTCGTTACTTCGACGTCGACATTTTAATTGTTTAGATAACTGTTTCGATTTGAATGCACGCTCACACCGACGGCTATTTAGTTCCAAGGCAATAATTCAAAAGGGAAACGTTTCACTATGTTGTAATAATGTTCTTCGCTTATTATATCACAATATGCGGGTATATTGAGCCACTCGAACGCACAGGAACTGTATTGTGTTCCCTGCATCGCAGCCGCGGAGCCTGGACGAACGGCCTTTTGTCGACCCGCCCCATTGTCTTCAACCTATTCAAATACTTTTGTAAAGGCGTCTACTGTATTTTTTACTTTTTAGCGTTTCATGACGGTTCAGCTTCGCTTGTTAATTTCCTAGTCAAAGTACAATGCGTTACGACAGCGTGTTCAATTCCCTGCAATTGTTGAGAAGTGGTTGTGTCCCTAATGCTATATTAATAGTGATACTTGCCCACTTGAGAGTGTTTTCGTCTTTATTGAGTCAATTGTCTGTTGCTCAACTGTCGGTCATTACGTAAGCACCTTGTAATGTCTTGTGCGTAGGGTTCGATGCACTGACATCATTTTTGATGATCAAACCGTTATATGTTACGATGCTCTTTATTGCAATTATCTTGACTTGACTAATGGTCTCGATACAGAATTGAGTGATATTCAAGCAGCTATCTTTATGCACAGTGATATGTTAGCAGGCATTTCTGTCAATTATATCAAAATGTAATGAACAGGCTATTTGAATCAAGTAACAGGCAACAGGTCATACGCAGTGTTTATATCTTGTAACTTGTTATTCGCTCGTAAGATAACAAAGCGCATTCGCTAAGTGATCGCCGCAGGCCAGCGGAATTTATTGCTTCCATAACTTACTCACTTTACTCTAGAATTATCGTTACTTGATTTATTTCTTCTATAATTTTCCACAAATAGTTACCCTTTGCTACGACCGTAATATTCTGCGTCGATTTCATTTTATCGAGTTCATCGTACTTGTCTTGTTTTGCTCTTGCACTATTAGCTTGGCAAATCATCAACATAGAGCAAAATTAGCTTTGAATCAAATTGTCGGTCATTTCTGGGTTTGTTATTCAAATATTAGAGGCAATTATGAGCGTGTCTTTGATGAAATTAACTTCGTTGACTAAGTTCTGTGTGATCAGAGCAAACGTCGGTCTGTCAGTTCGTTTTAATTTGGTGAGTCATGCTCGTCTGCTCCGGTAATAGCGTCTGTTTGCTCCAAGTGTCCCCTCCCATCATCGAGCCGATTGTTTGGCCTGAATTGTTTACAGCCGGGTTAATGACTGTCCCTGACTTCTTACGCGCATCTTTCTTGGGAAAGCTGATTAGTTTCTCGACACCAATTGTTGTCACTCATGTCATTGTACGTCTATCACTCATCAAATTAGTCGGTTAGCTACATAACGAACATGTTCATTATTTTCTTTTTAGCCGTTATTGAGTGTTAAAGTAAATTCTCTCGTAATTTTATCAGAAGATCAAGAACGATTTATAATCTTGTGTCTTTGTATAGTCTCTACAAAAGCAATATCAACTATTGCTTGGAATAGTTGCAGAATAAAGTAATTTCAATAAGCAAATTCAATACATGTCTAGATATCAATATCAAGGAGACGAGTTTCCGAATCACTGGAGCGTGGTTTCCATGTAATATATTGAACTATTGGAAGGTAAGGTCTGCATGCCACAGTGGCCCGCAGAAATCTAGAGTGGCTATCACACGGACTGTCACGGGCATAGCACCAGGTTTACGAACCAACAGCATTTCATACTTAACCAATCATAAAGATTCTTATTTTCTTACAAGTTCTTATATATTAAATAAATTTTCTAGTTTCAGAACCAAAATAGAGGTTTGTTATGAAATTATGATGAACAAAATGAGTCTACATTGTCCTCACTCCCTTATGTGACCTTTCGCTCAATCGATATTACCCTGAAGGTTTTCAAGGCAAAACAAAATTAAATTCCATAGACATAGTAAAAATACCTCGGTCCATCAAGAAAAACGATGTGTATGATCTATCAGCCTATCTTACCTTAATGTTTGCGTAAGACGGTTAATTGTTTGTCAGATTAAAATCTTGATTTCTTTAAGATATCCCTAGGACAAACATTTGTTCTCTTCAAAACTTATAATTATAATAGACTTTCTACGCAAAGGGCATTAAAACATGTCGCAACAGATGCTCCATTTCCGCACGCTAAATTGTTCTACGGTTAAGTAGCAAAATCTAAATTTAAATTTTACTGCTCGTCGTTCTAACATGCAATTTCCCCTACATCAACAAAATTTGGCAACATGAAATTTAATTCTGGTAATCATATGGCTCCCATGTAAATTTGACCACTTACCCATACTCACACTTGTGCTGGATAAGCCTTGCCGGTCGTTTATAGTCGTAAGGGTGGCGTTTGTGTGAAGTTTAACCTTTTCGTCTGCGACATTGGCTCTCCGCACCCTTCCTGGGAAATAGGTCGGCTACATTACGTAATGGATTTTAGTATTGCCACAAGCTACTTGAGGGATGCTTCAGGGGTATATACTTAGACCAGTTTTATTTATGTGACATATGGAAATGTGTTCAGATATGGAAAATGTACTGTTCCGTGACATATTTCCGCCTCCGTTTTATAGAAATTTTGGCGCTGCGATATTTACGTTGAATTTTTTATACATTTGGGTAGTTTGCACATTTGTATACGGGCAAAACCGCAGCTGTAAGAAGAGTCTATGCATGATCAAGTGTAATTCAGGCCACAGGAAAATTGTAGAATGCCTTCTACAATTTTAAACGCCCCTTTATTGATAAATTCTTACCTATCGTAGTGACCGCAAAACGAAATGTTGTACAATCAGCTTATCACTGTTACCCTAACACGAGAAACTCCCAATTGACTTTTTATCGTCCGACATTTACTTTGTCGTATTATTGTTGTTTGTTGACGCTTATTTTCTGAATAGCCCCAATCTTATCGAGTAGACGGGACCGTAGAAGGGTTCTTTAGGGCATCATCCCAATTGCGAAGGGAGTTCGTTTCAAAAAGGGGAATATAGAACGGACGAAATGTTTCGGTTCCATCATGGAGTTTATCTGTTTTAGGTATACCGTCAAGGTTGAAGTGTCATGCTTATCTGTTCTCATGAATGAAATTTCATTTTAAAGCGAGTCACTTTCCCGTAACTGATGTCTCAGGTCAGAGCCATCCGACTGTTTGCTGCGTAGGAAAGGGAAAAACTATCAAGAGCTACTAAACTTTCCATACTTACCAACTTACATAGCATTAATTAAGGGAGATCTGGCACTGACAATTTAGTTTCTTTTCTTTAAGCGAAATTTGTTAAATATAACGTTGAAACATTGGGTGAGATCGTTGATATACACACATGTTAGCGATTCGTGTTAACATTCTTAAATCACAACAAGGTACTAATTAAAACAGTTACAAAAACGACAATGCGGACGCATTTAGTACGTCAGAGTTATGGGGAAATATTTGTAATGGTGGTAAGTGATCCGTCACACTCCAGATAGAGTAAAGCAAACAGGTCTAGTCTAGATGTTGGCTCGACCTACATCGTCGGTGACGGGGAAAGCGCGCGAAATGTCGTCCCCCGCCTTTTCGTGCCACCCAATTGTGATGCCCGCAAGCCGTTAAACGTCGGAGCTAATTTTGTTAACATTTTCCGACGCCCTGACCCGTGAAAATACTGGACGCTTTTGTTTCAGTATTATTAGAATATATTTATTAGACCTTGGTCATAGCGATTATCGGTGTTACTACTTGGTATTTCCACGGTGAATGTAGTGAAAGAAAACGCATTTACCGTGTAGTTCGTAAAATTTGAAACAGTGGTTTATTAGTTCGTGAGTAATGCTTGCTATTTCTTCCTGTTTACTCACTGCATAACAATGACTTTTATTTGTTATGACTACTGCTCTCTGGTCTACGAAGGTTTAAAATATCCCTATAACATTGCATACGTGTTTTCGAGTTAGTGCTTCTATTCATTTTGGTACTGAATATTTAGTTCTATTGCGTTGGCGTCATATTTTCGAAAGACGGTTAACCCTATCACAGCAATGTCAAAAGTTATGACACTCACAATCGAAGACAAATCCTTGTCATCGTCCCAAACAATATTGTCAAATATGACACAATCAACAAAGTGAGTTGTAACTGTTGTAAGGTAGATCACCGAGTCGTGGCTATCGATCCGATCGGAAATTTGCGATAAGCCGTCGCCGATGAAAGCGAGGCTGACCGCAGGGGTCGCGACTACAACCCTCGTCAACTTTGACATCCTGTCGTAGGACTTCGTGTAATCCAGCCTATAGCAAATGGCATGGATTTCATTGTTCAACTTGATTTCAGTAATATTCACTTTCAACAGGTTACTCTACTGCTTAATAAAAATCTTAATACATTCTCTGACAGACAACGCAAAACCTAAATTGCTGGGTTAAGACGCATTAAATGTTGCAGAGTTCTTATAATGAATGTAAGCACTAAAGGGTAATAGTAGCAATGACAGTTTGAATGGAAGTTCATCGTTCTCGCCGACGGGAAATCCCATGCACATTGGCCAAGCCGTCTGTCTACATACATATAATTTAATCATTGAATGAATTGCAGGAAAGTAGGAATGTTACGAGTATGCCTTGGTTAGTATAATTACTATGCTCTGAAATTCCATTGTCTTCTAATCTATGTGTCATCTACTTGAGTGACACTCTGCTTATCTAATATCTAATCAACTATTACATTGGTTTACGTAATTTCAAGGTAGAATTTATTATTCCCTTGAAGAATGACAGATTATATTCGACTTGTTGATTTTTCATCGTTCTCGGCCATATGTGTAACGTGTGATGTCTATGAAACTGAGCAGAATCAGACGAGGAGAAATATTGCAAACCTGACAAGCGATTTATTTAACCAAGCATAAAACAAATCAAAGACCAGATTAGATCACTGACGATCTATGATTCGATAGTAAGCAGATATTTTCCAGCAGATGAGTTTAATCTTGATAACAAACTGAAAATAATAGTAACTGACAGAAGATTACTTTTATGCATGCAAATATCCATGCTTTTATGAGATCCAAATCGAGACTCAATTTTTGACATGATGACGTGTGTCTAACCCTACTCAAATTTTACAACCCACTGGCGCAGACATGAACGAGTATTGATATTGTTCAATTTCAACCCTTTTTGCAAATACATAGCTTGAACATTTTTTCCTTCATTAAAGTGCTAAAACTGGCCGTTAAGTCGGTGAGTCATTAATTAACGTTAACTGTTCGTTAGTTCCTTCGACGCAAACTTGCTAATGACTAAAAAACTGCCGGCAAAGTGTTTCCTATGTACTTTAAAAATACTTACTTATTTTAAAGTTTTCTACAGCATCACCGTCTTATAAAGAACGCTTCATTAATTTATTTTTTTTTGTTTCATGGATCGAGGAAATAAAATCAGTGATGGATATTATACATCTTGTGATATATTATTGTTAGTTTGTTAGGTCGAAAAACTGCATATCACGACTCACCATAGCATTTATAACGTTCGAATTTTTACTTGCAAATGCAATCTGGCAGTGAGCAAACGAATGGATCTTTGAGAGTAAAATGCGGCGCAGAATGTTGCATGAACCAGGAACTCATCTTAATATTAAACCAAGTAAAAATGTAATCTCTTGAGGCAACCCGTCTTGCCTAGTATACTGAAGAAGGAAATTTTTGTTGCGAACTTGTTTTTTCTTACGCCCATTGTCAGACGTTATTTTTCTCGAGTGTTTCCAACAAACTTACGAAGTTTGCTCTTTCAACCAACGTCACTTTTTTAAGAAATAGCTGGTTGAAGATTTGAATAAACTTGGTTTCTCTGCTTAAATCTTCATGACGTATTAATTTCTTTAATTAATAATGATTCTATATTTTAGTCTGCGTAAAACCAGTTACTCCCAGAATTACCATGTGGCTCATGCCTATGACATCAGTATTTCAGATCTTCATGGTATTTTTGTATCCTAGGCATAAACCCTAGATCATTATATTTATTTTACTTGTCACCCTTTACCTGAACCATTACGATAATGATGAAACCGCAGTGTAGGCAAGGTCGCAGCTCGTTGGTCATGCTATTCATTTCCGTAATAGGACACCATCTTCGATATTAAATGCAATATTACCGTGTTATGGCCGCTCCTCGCCCACTTTTGCAGAACAGATTGTCACTCATAGTCATAAGAGCCGTGTGACTATATTTGCTCTAGAACTTGCAAGTTTAGTCGTTTTATGTAATAGCTTCGGGACAGAATCACAAATAGTTGCTGTTACATACACCGGGGAGTACTAGTTTAGGTACGGTTAAGCAAATATTTTCGCAGCATGTAGATTTAATACAAACTTGCCGGTGAGTTCGCGTTTATTTAGTGTTCTCAAACATAGTGTTATGTGCGATACGGTGCCTTTGTTTCATACGACAATAAAACACCTAACTTATGTGTTATGTTATGACCTCAAGTCGAATAGTTTCCGAGTTACGCTCGTGATCGCGGTATTATATTTTATGAGTCACGTCGACATAACGAGCTTATAACGTTACCACAGCTTGCGTTTAATTTTAACTTTAAAACAAAGACGTGATTTTACAAAAGAAAGTACCGCGATATTCTGTGTGTGCTGGAATTTCTCGTACTCCACGCAGCCGTAATGCGGCGGCGGAATAGTCGTTTTATTCAAGAGCTCGAGCCGAGAGCAAATCTACGCTTTATTACATCCAGGACTGCCACTTGATGCAAGATAGCTGTCTTGATGAGAACGATAATTCTGTAGCGAAGAACGGCAAAGTAAACGCGAGTTTCCCTAGTTCTAATTCGGTGTCGCAGATCCGCAATTACTTCACATTCATTTAGTTGGCTGAGATTTCCCCTTCCAAAAATGCAATCTTATTTGACAAATCACAGACGGCTCGAGGAAATAGTGATTGATCGTCGGGAGTGATAAAGAGTTTCTCTGCCGGAACTGGGGAAGGTGAAACACGGAAACAAAGCTCACCTAATCTTATTGCATCGAGACGGACGACGGTACCTTAGCGTCGGCACGATCGTGCGCACTGTGCGCATTGTTCTCGACATCGCCACATATAAGAGGGAGCTTATCGCCGCCGCACGTGCTGTTAGCCGACTCACTTCTAATCCCACGATAATCCGACCCGGAAAAAACCAATAACCATTGTTTTCTTAGCATATTTACGCTACATTCATGGGATGTTTGTACGCATTATCCGTGTGAACACTTGGCTGTTACTATTTCTATAAGGTAATCTGACTCTCGTGAGTTATTCCACACGGAACTTTCCACTCGTTGTGATCTTCCCAAGGCTTGCGAAGCTAAGCTAATGCACGGTACGTGGCTCTAAAGAGAATAAATTGTGTGTGTAAAATTGTTTCACGTGAGTTGCGCAAGAGGAATGCACAACCGCGTCTCAATTAAACCCGGCCGCCCCAGGGCACCGGTTGTCGCCTTACTTTGTGTCTACGTAAAATAGTGCTATAGAAATTGTGTCTCTCTCGCCGGCAAACAGCTGCATGTGAATTGTGCGCGTTTGAGACAAAAGTTAAGCCTCGTTGTTCCAGGATTGTGTTTGCAATCTCGACGCAAATTTTACATAAAAGTTATACATATGTCATGTTCCACATATTCTTGACTTTATGTACGTATAAAATTACAACCGCAGAAGTATTCACTAATTTGCATTCAAGATGAATATGGGCAGCGCTTAAAACAATGTATAAAGTTATTACTGGCGCCAAAATGATGGATAATATTTTGGTCAAGAAAGTATGCCCGTTTTGCCTTGAGACGCCAGATGGCTACTTCTTGTTTTGGAGATGCACGAAACTGTGGGGAATGCATAATTAATGTGCACGAGGCGCACACTTAATTTGCTAATTTGCAATCGTGGTTGTGGCCAATTGTCCGCGTAATTCAACATGAATAAGTGCTGAAGTGTACGTCCCCTGTAATAATGGAGTTCCACTTGTGATTGCGGTCCTGCATATTGATTAGACAGTTAATGATATATTCCTGGCACTTATTTTAAATAGAATTTTCACCATAAAGTAGATATAAATTCTTTACACAATCCCTCGTAGTTTCAAAACTTTTCTTAATGTCAAACTATGCAAATTTTTTGAGTTTCAACAAAGGTGAAGTTACCCCTTTAACGTTTAAAATGCTTTGCAGACAATTTATGTTCCAACTATGTCCTATAAAATAATAAGACAGCCATACCAAGTTGCCGGCAAGTTCCGGGGTGCAGCTAATTAAAGTTTGGTGGCCTTTGGCGCCAGTTGTCACTTCATATCCTGTCTTTAGAACAGTATGCCTTCGGGGTAAGTTGGAGACTTGTCAAATGCAAATTAGTTACTAACTTACTCGAACATTGGTTATTGAATTGGGTCAAGTCAGGTAGAAATTTCGAATGAGAAAATAATCAACGCTAGGACCAGGTAGGTTATGTAACTCAAAACAAATATTAAGCCCCCGGTAATTATAAACAGATTGATTAATTATTCATGCAGATCACAGCAGCCATAATTTAATTAAAAACAATCAAGAATGAAGCAGAATTTAAACATGTAAATGCAATGTGTCGCGGTCGTGCCTCGCTGCCCAATATATTCATTGATGCCATTCAATAAATTAACTTGTCAAAACGGTGCCTGCTCAAACTACTACAATCGAGTTCGTTCGCTAGGAAAGGTGGTACAAAATGATGTGCAATTTATTTACCACAACCTACCCCAACGCTGAAGAAATTATTGGGAAAAAACGTCTTACAATTTTGCGATCCTCAATTATTTTGGATGCTTCAATTTTATAAAATCGCCAACTGGTAGAAACGCTTTCCTTTTTTTGCACTTGTACATTTTATCCACATTTTTGGGTCAAGTTGGTCCTTTCTGTCTTTCTACTCTCCATCTGTAGTTCCCATTTCCACTAATGAGTCGCTAGATGCAGACAAATTACTGTCCGTTTCTCTCGTTACTGTTTCTGGGGTTATTTGAGCGAATCTAGTTTGTAAAAGTTTGCTTGTAAAATCAGATCCTTTGTAGGGTTCCCGGCCATCATTATAGCTCTGCGTTTAATAGTCGACGCCGCATTGAAATATTTGTAGTTAGCTTCATTGTTAGGTTCACAATGCTATTAAATTCATTTGCCGAGTGGCCGAAATGGGCTTTGCCGAAGTTTCGCAATTGAAACCCGAGTGTCGTTTGTCAACCCGTAATGATCTTGCCTTTGAACCGCGTCGGGAAGTAATACCATTATACACTGTGGTAACTGTACGTGTACATAATTAATTTACGGTTTTATATACGGGGCGTCGCTGCGCTCCAAATTCTGAACGAATTTCGGTAGTCAATGGGATAAAATAAATTGCAACGGAACTTTAAACCATTTTTCATTGTTTATAGATAAACACATAACTATAACTTGTTGTTTTAAACATAACCTCACGCCGCTGTCCTCCTATGAGGGTAGGAAACTATAGAAAGCCACCTGCTACGAGCTCCTTCCACATTTCGATTTTGACTAACAGTGTATTCATTTTTGTTGCAGCAACAAAAGACGAGCCTGACGGCGACGGCAGTGAGTGTCGTGGGCGTCAACAGAACGGTGGCGGCCGCGGGAAGTTGCCTTACAACGGGTACTCCGAAGAGTGCCTCGACCGGCTCGAGCCCAACGGGAATATACCACACGATAAAGAGCCCCATTATGGTCAGTACCCTTTCAAATTGTAGAAAACGTTTTATTTCGCATAAACCTACACGGGCATTTATGAAACGTCAGATGACAGGTTCGAATTGGTTCTATGGAGAAGAAATGGCAAGAAATTCAACGGTTGCTCTTTTAAAAATATTTGGTTGTTACGATGTTGTCACATCAAAGTACTATTAATGCTTCAGTATGAGAGAAGAAGTAGGTAAGTAAGACACCAAAAACTTAAAACAAGATAGAAAAAGGATAAAAAAGGAAACATTTATAAATATACTAGGCATACAACGTTCTCACATTCACAAATGCAGACCTAGGTTTGTCGGTAGATGAAATTGATGAGTAAGAGTGTGTACAAATTTTACTCATTGTTTTTGTGATTCCACCCTTTTGTGAATGGGGATTCTCATGAATTTTGATGATATTTTCCGCCATTGAATCATGACATGAAACAGAGTGACTCATAATCTACATAACTAAATTATTCAAAGTTAAAGAAACTTCAGACTTTGCCAAGTCTAGTAATAAAATTATTACAATTTAATTACTGAGCACGCCAAAGTTGGGAAAAGATCCTCGGCTGTAAAATTCAATCGCTTTCAAAATCTGTAAAGCAATAAATACGCAGAATTTGCCAGAAGTGGTTTCCTTGTTCTACATTTTGAAAGTATGATTGTACAGTTACACTACAGTGTACTGAAATGGCCCACATTTAAACAAGTGTTTGTTAGTGGTACAATGCAACACAAAGAGTAACATTCTACAAAATAAGTGCACGTCGTACAGTAATAATAAAAATGGACGTCCAAGACAAATTATGCACAAACGGTGCGGCGCATTTGGTCAATAGGTAATCCTAGAATCATTGTCCAATGACACATATTTTCCCAGAGATTTTTGGGTTGTATTGAATTTAATAATTCTATTTCCTTCCTACTGCATGTTGCAATAATGTACAGTCCTTAAATAGTGTTTTCCTCCTGATTTTGCAACAGGGTCAAAACCCTAGCGATTTTTTCTTTTCCTTATGGCTGTCGATTATGTTGCTGCAATTGAAGAGTTGTAAGCTTTATTTTTAACCAACTACGCCTATGCCTAAAGGAAGCGTTACAAGATTAGCAGACTTTGCGTCATCATCATTCTCCTGGCCATGTCCCAATTTATTTGGGGTCGGCGCAGCTTGTCTTCTTCTTTCATACTTCTCTTCTTAGCAGACTATATGTGATTGCTCTGATAAGATTGTGGTTGGTTCGCTTCTGTCCAGAGGTAAAATAAGTGAAAGTACTGTACCTATTCTAAATTCGAACATTTAAATCTCCACGACAGAGTACCGTAGCTAGAATTGCTGCTCTATGGTAAACTGTATAAGGGCACAATCACGTTAATTGTCGTTCTAGATACATCCATGAATACGACGCTGGTTCACGTTGATTTGCGTGTTGTTACGAGTAATTACGCTCGAATTACTAGCTATACAACGGCTCTTTAGATTTGACAAAGGTATAAAGATACACTATGGATAGTTAAAATTAAAGCATTCTGATTATGAGCCAATTGAATGAAAAACGATTAAATAAGTAGATTTAAAAAACATAATTTGTATTTTCGCTTACGGAACAGATTCAGCCGAAATTTTGTCTCATTTTCAGTGGTCAAAAAACCTTATTGAAACTGGAAACATCCCTCATTGTGCCGCGTTCAGTTAATAATAAAAATAAAACGATGAAAATTCTAAAAAAATATCGAGTCGTAAATTCATTGTTAATTTTACTGAATCAGCAGTTTCCATCGCTTCCTTTCCTTTATTCGGACTGTACATTTCCACAATAGAAAATTTGGTTTAGAATACGATAGCATTTTAGAGAAACTCATTTCACGCTTATTCGTGTACAAAATATTATGTGTTCCTCGACATAAATAAATTGAAAAAAGATTTTTCTATCCTGAAAAGAATATTTTATCTCAGCTTCCGCTTATATTCATCGTTTTAATCTCGTTATGATATAATTTGCCTTGTTTTTGCTGAACATTAAAACCAGTTTACCTATCTGGTGATGGAGATATGTCGAGAAGAGGGCAATGGTCTGCACAGGACGTTTACACGATGACGTTAATTATGATAATTAGAGAAATGTTTGTTACTTCCACCTACCTTATCTATACAGATAAATAGAACTGAAGCGTCTGTTTGTAATTTCAAAATAACAGCATTTTACTGAATGCCTTCTTATTAAAGTATACGGAGTGGAAGGGACACCGACGCGAAAACGAAACCACATACTGAGTACATCATTCTGAACCCCCTGACATAGAAATTTTTCTTGGGTTATTAAAAAAAAACCTGCTGTTTCCTACAAAACTGCAATACCTACACGGTCAAAATGTACGGAACAGCTGTTTTTTTTAAATAACCGACGAAAAATTTCTATGTACTAAAAAAAAAATGAAAATTTATATTCAGAATGATGTACTGAGTATGTGGTTTTCGCGTCGGTGTCCCTTCCACCCCGTATACGGTACTTTTAACATTTTGTCTGTCTGTTTGTTCCGGCTAAACTCCGAAATGGCTGGACTGATTTTGACGGGATTTTTTTATTTGCCGATAGCTGATGTTATAAAAAGTAACTAAGGCTACTTTTATTTTAGAAAAAAGATTAGTGTTCCGTGCAAAAAAAAAAAAAACCCTAGAGATTGTTAACAAAATCAGATTCAAATATGAAGTAATATTCTTTTTATAATAATTTCTCGCGGACAAAGTTCGCGGGCAATAGCTAGTACATAATATTAACTACTATTTACTTTTAACATTAGCACAGCTATTAGCTTTGCTTGCTAACGGAGAAGATTGTAAATGATACATTAAAAACATGTTTTGAAATAGGCACTTGTCAGTTTTCATCGCCGTCAGAATAAAGAAAAACAAAATAGGGATTTCGAAGAATTAGGGAGTTGATATTCCTCCGAGAAATTCCACAAACTCTCTTTCAAAATACTAAAATTAATTAACGGTAGGTATTCGAAATATTCGCGGCAACATCGATGAAAAAGTTTTTAATGCTGTTATACAGCGTGTTCAATAATTTGGGTGTTCGATTATGAGTTAACTGCTTTCAAAGTCTGACTGTTGGCGTAATTTTGTAACTGAAGTTACAAAATTACGCCGTTTGTTGTTAACTAATAACTCTTTCAGAATTTCATAGGGCATTTCATTTTAACTTTTTTTTTAACAAACTGGTGAGTTCTTGACAAAATAATACTTTTGTGATTCGTTTTAATATTGACAAATGCAATGTCGAATGACTATTAAATTATTAAAGAGAAATAAATGAGACTTTTGTTTTTAATAATATGTAATACTGTGTTACTTGACAGTTGACACTCAATTTATTATTATTATTATTGAACAAAAAAAAAAAACAATTCAGATGGTCGTAAACCTCAAATAATCAAATAAAGATTGATGTAAATCGATTACTCTCAAAAATGCATTACCTCATTCTGTCTCCATTTGACTTATAAAGCATGATTTGTTTGCGAAAGTCACTTCGTTTCAACACAAAAATGCATAACTTACCGGATTTATTTATCAATCAGATAAGTATGGCTTTGCAAACGAGTTTGTTGAAGTAAATGGCGTCGGAATGAAACATGGCGTATGGCGCCCAAGACGTATGATGACACAATGTAAATAAACTTTGGTAAATGCGCGATGCAGGGCTGAGGGCACATGCCTCCATAAGTTAGGATTATGTCAACAAGGAATGTTCCTCTCCTGTAGACCGCACAATAAAGCATACTTAATGTAAAGAGCATATGCTTCAAAGTATTTTCGCCCTCTATTTCACAAATACATACTAGCTCATGCCCGCGGTTTACCGCGTGTGTAATTGCCACACGGGATCGTACTACCGGGGTATACGGGGTTGAAGGGACAGCGACGCTAAGCCGGTTAACCACGTATTCAGTAGATCATTCTGAACCCCCCCACATAGAATTTTTTATTTTTCGTCGGTTATTAAAAAAAAACAACCAGCTGTTTCCTACAAAACTGCAATACCTACACGTCAAAATGTACTGAACAGCAGATTTTTTTTTAATAGCCGACTTAAAATTTCTGTGTGATGGTGGGGTTCAGAATGGATACTGTATACCTGGTAACCGGCTTAGCGACGCTGTTCTTCCACCCTGTATTTATAGTATCCTATGTGTTAATCCAGGTTATAAAATGTTTCAAATCCGAATTTCATTCAAATCCTTTCATTCGTTTTTTCGTGAAAGAGTAACAAACATTAATTCATACACCCATCCATCCTTACAACCTTACATTTATAATAGTACTAAGATGCAGCCTACAAAGTGCCTACTTCTGGGACACAGCGACGATCTGTGAGAGGGAATGGGCCGTAATCCACCACCCGGACCCAGTGCGAGATTGTTTCACAAATATAGCGCATTGCATATATCCATGTGTATGAAAAGAGTCAAAACCACAAAAGGTTAAAGTGTCAGCATGTGCGGAAACAAATATAACATTACCTGTTACCGAAATACCGTTATCAAAGTTACATAATACATGAGCCATTTTTTATGTAACAAAAGCAAGTAGTATTTATACAACATAACTGTGATGTAAACAGCCAAACATTTGCCAACATTGTAATGCAAACGTGCCGGTACAACTAAAACGATAAACCTAATCCAACACTGAGATTAAAACCTCTAGAGGCCACTTCAATTTAGTATCTTACACTTAATTCCTAAGTGGATTTCCTAATACTATAATCCTGTATAAAATCATAGACTAGAAGATTAATTTAATCATTCCCTAATGGCTTTATGTTGTAACTGCAAAGATTTGACAAGTACGACAAATATTTTGCGTTACTCAACAAAGTAAATGTATTCAACAGATTTGCCTGTCGGCGCAAGCGGCACAATTTCCATGTTGGCTGTATTCCGAGTTCCCGATGTTCTCCACCGTAGTACACGGGAAAAACCTTAACTTTTTATGTAAATTGTACGACGCAATATGTATTAAATCTAAGGAGTTTCTTTGCTTAGAAGCATGTTAGTTCAAACTATTAAAGTTTAAATGCTTCACTATCACATGAAACTTTAGCAACGTAATATGAGGGAATAGGGTTTCTACAATTCTCCTGTGCACTTTTAAACGAACATGTGATACCATCAGAACTACTATATCGAACGGCTTCTCAATTTAAACTTTTTGAAACCAGATACTCGTTCGTTAAAACTTTTTCATTGTTTGTGTTTTGGCAACACAACACTACCGATGTACAACCTAGGTCATCCCATCGCTCTATTTGAAAAACTTTTTACTCCCGATTGAGTTTCGTAAATTCTGGGGTCTGCTAGACCCAACCTTCGCTACGCCCACTAGTTATGTAAACAATTTATGGTTTTACCCATGGGGTTCTTATGAAACATCATGAATGAGTAAACAACCAGGGGTATGTGTTAGAACAAGTGTTTCCCGTCACCCACTGTCTTGTGATGCTTCACTTTTATGTTTTTTTGCAAGGATTTGTTTTTCTAGTGTTGTTCACATGCAGTATTATGTTCTAAGTGCTCTTCTGACGTTATAAGCGTTTCTTTGACGAGGGAATGTTTTAGTTTTGGATAAAAGACATGATTATGCGAAAGTTTGGTCTCAAAAATATGTGTCAACGGCAAATTGAATAATGCATTGATTGATAAAACATCGTGAGGAAACCAGCATGGCTGAGAGATATTTCTCGACGGCATGTAAAGCCAAGTCAGAGGACCATGGGAGGCATTAAGACACGAAATTAGGCACTAAACACACGATAAAGAAGAAGATTGATTGACTCTATACAAAAGCATAAACACTGCCCTGATTAGCTTCTTTTCACCTTGATCTGTTCAGGATTATTTCTAAAAAACTAAAAAATGCAACTCACTCTTCTATACATCGTAATGTCCACGGCTAGGATCGAGATAAACCCCACAATTTAATTATTAAACAGCTATGAGTTTAATTATTAAACATTATGACGGTAGTTAACTATTTCCTCTTTGATATTTCCCCAGTGTATTATACACCGTTGGCTCCATAAATTATATCATCCCAATTCCCATTGATTGATAGATACTCCAGAGCTCACTTTGTGGTAACGAACCAGATGATTTAATCAGTGTTGCCAGTTTGCCACCTAGCTAAATACTAATGCCAGTTATGAATGGCAACCTAATTGGAATCCCTGAATAGCTGTGGCCAAGGAAATAGACAATTAGGTTGTAGTGAATGAAATGGCAACGTTTGTTGTATTGATAAGCAGGTAAGACGGTCAGTGTAGGTTAGATTATTATCAATCTAGCAAAACTCTTTCTAAGTTTTTGGTATTAACGGATTAGCCAAGATTGTAACATTTTGAATTTTTAGATCAGAGGACCCTAATGGGTGAAGTAGCATTTTTCAAAACAGAGATTAATTGTAATTAAACGATATTGGGTTTCCTGCTGGTTGGAAGGATAATGATGGCCCTAATGAGCAACATTAAACATAATGTAATTAATGAGCGCCCATAATAACATGCGTCACACCTGTAATCCTTGAAGGGTAAGGCAGATATGTCCTTCTAATAACTATTGGATGTATCATGTACTTAATACATATTTGAAATTTCCCGCATTTCGCAAGTTAAGCATAAGCCTCGTGTTCATAGTGGCCGAGCCTATTGCCACCAACCGGCTAGAACTGCAGACCTCGTTGCTGCTACTGAGAAATATCTGATGGAAAAACCCAGTAACACTTTGCCCGACCTGGGAATTGAACCCAGGAGCTCATGCGCAGCGGTACCGCTTGCTACCGATAATAATCAATATTATTTTAATAATACCCTTTCTAATAAAAATAGCCTACAATAAAGCCTTCGACTAGGTGAATGTGCTCATATGAGTGTGATCACCTCAACGGTTCAACGAGTCGAACCGATGACCTTTCGATTTAAAGGCCACTTCGGTAGCCTTAGGGATATTGTCGTTTAATGTTCATGTTGCATGCGCAGGTTTTATATTAACTAGCACATAAAAAAAATTTGGTGATTTATTGGTTTGTTACTTAAATCACTATTTAAAAACAAACACTAAACTAAGAGTTGTGAGAAGGTTTTTTTTTAATAATAGCTTCTTGTGTCGCACTGCTGGGCGAAAACCTCCCCTTTCTCTAACCAAACCACTCGAACTTGTGCGATCTCTGGCCAAGTTTGCCCCACAAACAAGATCAGATCGCCATACCACCTCCGCCGCGGTCTATCTTGACCATATCCGCCCTCAGGCATTCAGAGAGTGATGATCTTTGCCCATCACTCCGGGTGCATTCGTGCAATGTGGCCAGCCCACTCTCACTTCAGCCCGACCCTGAAAGTATGCCTAAGACATTTTCAGCTGGTGGCATTACATACTTACCAATTATCTCTTTATTAAGAAATATCAGGACCTAATATTCTCTGAATAATGCAAACGCGACAAAAACCCTCCTACATGGTCATAGAATATCAACCAGACGGTTATGAAATGTAAGAACGAACACAAAACGTGTCTCACAGTCGTGGGCGCATCTAGTGGACACTAGTTTACTCCCAGTTCAAGACCTCGGATGATGCAACTTGCGTCAAATGACACTCGCGTGCTTCACTTGTTTCCTTCGCGTCGCAGTAACTTGTAGTATGTCTTAAGCAATTTCTTTAAATTTCTCGATACTGTCGCAAAACGCGTATCGCGTCAGCGTGTATCTCGTGGCAAAGCACTTAGGTATAAATATGTAGTGAGTAAAATTAGCTAAGTAGACGAAATCCGAGTTCAAAGACGAACACGCGTAATCCTCGTGTAATCCTTATGTCGACCTAAAGGAGCGACTCATTACAATTTCATAATATAATTAGCTATGTTAAGAAACAGGATAGGAAAGACGTGATTAAGAAGATGCTCTTCCTTAGGCGACCGAGATTTGCTCTTTACGGGGCGATCTTGCTGCTGTGGTTAGGCTTGCGTTCGACCGATGTGATGCGATGACGCAGCCTAGGTTCACGGTAGCAATCGCTTTCAGAACAGCACATTTAGACCAGCGCCATATTACTTGAAAATGCCGTCGCGAAAGATGCGCGGCTGAACGTCAACACATTGTATTTGGCCTGCTAGTACCTAGACAAGCGATCTTCCACAGGCCTTAATGTGATTAATGCCTTTTTACTAGTTCCAAAACTCGTCTCGAGACGGGGAAAGTTTCGTTTACACCTTGTATAATTTAATTGCTCGCGATTGACAATTAAAATCGCTATAAAAAACAGAAAATCGTTTTAAAGAAACCATAAAGCGCGAACTGAATTAGTTCCGTATTTTAAAAATAGCGAACGTTTGTAAACAAACACTTTCTTCAAACAAAAATAAAAACAAACAGTCCCCTTACAATTTCCTTGTAATGTGAACCTCATTAGGGATCTGCCCATTTATAACACTTTCCATGCAAGACCTCTGAGAGGGAGCAGTAAACAAGACAAACAGACTATGTACAGTGTATTTTTTTACATGTCTCATTTGGTAAACAGGTACGGTACGAATAGTACGAGTTTGTTATTGATTTGTTTTGTAGGAAATTGCAGCAAAAACTGCTCACAACTAAATATAAATTAACAGGATTTTTATGTTTGTTCACGAAATATAGTAATTGTATTTGCTTTAAAAAACTTTCAAAGCACAAAAATATATAATCTATAATTGAAAAAAAAAGAGAGATTGATTATCGAGAGATATTTCTCGAGGGCATGTAAAGCCAGGTCAGAGGCCCAGTGGTGGCATAAACACTCTGCTGACACCAGGTTAGGCACTAACCACACAATAGAGAAAGAAGATAGAAAAAAAAAAACGCCAGTGTTCTGCGAATATAAGTCACCGAATGGCACAAGCGACAGTTTTTACGGAGCGTGCCTTCTCTGTATGAGAAGCGGCCTTTGCCCAGCAGTGGGACAGTTACAGACTGGTATTATTATTATTTATCGGTTAACACACCAAAAATCTTTAAAATCCAAAACTCTCTGTCTCTTCTTTCAAAACTGCTATTTCCGTGTTACGTTTTTTGAGGACGAGTAAATATTAGGGGTTGAGTAAACTTGTTTTTTTTCCAGAATATAACATATTTATTTCATCAAAATACCCTCATTTACCCTCATTATCTATACAGCCTTGGCCAAAAGTATTAGGCACACTACATTTCACTAAAAATAATAAAAAAAAACAACTTATACTTTTTGAATTGATGTATTACCATTAAATTACACAAAAAAGAATTAAAAAAACTTAAAATCTAGTCGGTCCACCTTTGGATTTAATTACTGCACTAATTCTAGCTGGCATGCTGCGTACAAGCTTAGTACAATCCTCCCTTGTAATGGCATGCCATTCTTGTACTAACGCATTTTTTAATGCCGTTTTCGATGTGATACTATGCTCTTTAATCTTGCGCTTCAAAATGCTCCAAAGATGTTCAATTGGGTTCAAATCTGGGGACTGCGCTGGCCAATCCAACAAGACAATGTTGTTTTCAGTAAACCAACGCATCGTAGTCGCTGACTTATGACAAGGTGCATTGTCTTGCTGGAATATGACTCCGTCTAAGTTGGTATCGCCGAAAATACTCGTTAGCGAAGGCATAAGCGCAGTTTCAAGCACTTTTATGTACTTTTCGCTGTCCATACGACCTTCACAAACAAACATTTCGCCAACCCCTTGAGCAGCCATGCAGCCCCAGATCATTACGCTGCCTCCTCCGTGCTTTACTGTCGGTACGACGCAATCTGGATGGTATTCTTCGCCCACACGTCGCCTCACGAAGGTCACACCTGGCGTTCCAAATAACTGTTGAAAAATTAAAAAAAGAAACTATTTTCAACTGCCTTAACTTTTATTATTTAATTTAAATAAATAACTGAACATGATTATTAATAACAAAAGCAGTAAAATTTACTTACCTCAAAGTTAGATTCGTCAGACCACACCACATTGGCCCAATCTTCCTCGGTAAAATGTTGATGCCGTAGAGCCCATTCAAGCCGTTTTCTTTTGTTAGCTTCTGAAAGCCAGGGCTTCTTCCTGGCTTTGCATCCTTTTAAGCCCGCTTCTTGAAGTCTTCTTCTAGTGGTCCGAGCACTTATTGGCTTTCCAGCCTCTTCGGACAAAGTAGCAGCAAGCTCTGATGATGTTTTCTTCCGATCTTTCATAGATTCGCGTATTAATTTTCTATCCTCGCGCTTCGAAGTCACACGTTTTCTGCCTGTTCTTGGTTTATTAGCGTGACTGCCAGTCTGAGCAAACCGTTTGATGGCAGATTGCACGGCGCAACGCGAACATTTCACTAACTTAGCAATTTCGTTTTGCGACTTCCCTTGTTCATGGAAAAGTTGTATTTTTACTCGATTTTCCAAACTAATTTCACTTCTTTTCGGCATTTTTAAGTAAATTACGCGCCAATTTAATCACTATGTTAGAAATAAAAGCTTGTTTACTTGTTAGAGTCCTGAACACAAGTGACCAAACATTGACTGATAATAACGCAAAAAACCAAATCCTTTGTTTTCAGTCACCAGGTGTTTTATAACCATAACAAATAGATGCTTGCTTTTCTAGGAAGTTATTTGTGACCCCGGCATGCCATCTAAGATAAGCATTTATTCATTGTTCAATTGGTAAACATGAATTGTGCATTTTTCTGGGGTGCCTAATACTTTTGGCCAAGGCTGTACATTGCTGCCATCTAATCGGAAGTTCATTTATGCCTTTGCGATAGAACTCTGGGGATCTAGATTCGACAAACTGTGTGAAAGCATTTTGTACTGCCTCCTGGGAAGAAAATTTTTACCACGTAGAAAATTGACAACTCACGAAAAAAATGATAGTCAGTTGGAGCAAGGTCTGGCGAGTACGGAGGATGACGTATGGTTTCTAACTGCAGCTCTTGTAGAGTTACAACGGTGTCCCGTGCAGTGTGAGGTCTTGCGTTATCATGGAGCTTTCATGGTGAAGATCGATCCACAGTTTCGCCATCATTGTTTGAAATTCGGCCCAGAAAACATATGCTGATATTGTTGGACCAGACCTGAGAAAGCTATAGTGAATAACACCATGAAGAGACCACCAAACAGTTATCATTACCTTTTTGTTGGTAAGCTTTGCTTTAGGGCACTGTTGCGGCATTTGCCCTGGGGTCAACCATTGCTTTTTTCGCTTACGGTTATCGTAAAGATGCCACTTTACGTCACAATTCGATCCAATATTCTTTCATTTCTGTACCGATTCAACAAGGTAGCGCAAGTTTCAACATGTTTCTATCTGCAGATCAGTCAAATCATGAGGCACCCAATTTTCATTTTTTTTTTCATCTTATTGATTTGATGCAAATGAGTCAATATTGTAGGTAAGGTAACGTTAAACCATGCTGCTAATTCTTGGGTAGTTTAACTCAGATCGGCTTCCACCATCTCCTCTTTCACGTGATTCGTTCTTCAAGTAGAAGTTTCCATTACGAAAGCGTTTAAACCAAAAACGCACGGTGCCTTGATTAGCAGTGTCCTCTCCAATCGCAGCATTGATATTGCGAGCCGTTTCTGCTGCGTTAGTTCCGTGTCGGAACTCGTATTCAAAAATTACGTGGATTTTCGAAGTATCCACCTTTTCCGTCTAAGCTGAATAAAATAACAATTGAAATTCGAAAATCGAATGTTGCACATTGTTTAAAGAAAAATCACAGGTACAATGCTCAGATAACCTCCTCTAGATTCCGCAAAGAAGGCAACTTATGCGCGCCTCAAATTTGTGACTTAGCACTAATATAACTCAATGCGCGTATCTATCTCTTCACCACCCCTCTTCTCCAGACCAGAAGTTAGACCCATGATGACGCTAGCAATTTAGAGAATTCAATATGTATGAAAGTTTGATTGTTACTTAAAAAAAAAGTTCACTTAAAAGAAAAGACTAGCTATGCTATTAAATGGTGAAGAAAAATATCCAGGACCTTGAGTTATAAAAAAGATAGGATTATATTCAACTGTTAAGTAAAATTATAAAATCAACCATTTTAGAAAGAACTCAACTTATGGTGGCTGAGGTAGTGACTCTCGTTGATGTCTTTCCCTTTCACCCATTAGGTACTATTGTATTGCTGTCTTTTTCCCACAAAACTAATAGTGTAATGAGCAATACGTTCTTGCTTATCGATAAATAAAATATCGATGCTATCGATATTTTGTTGTTTATTTGGACAAAATAGTTCAATTAAAATATAAATACATACAAATAACGGTTCACTCTGAAAAAAATAATCATGTTTTGTTCGAATTCAACCGTCGATTAAACCAATGGCATGTACAAATGTTAAAGTTAAAACTTTGTTCATTAGGAATATTCGGTAATCTATTACATATTGTAATGAAGTAGGGTCTTTACAACTTAAAAAGGGAACATTAATATATCACTCTGTTTGAAAAAAAAAAATATCGACGTCAGAATCTACATTTAATGTCATTGTCCCATCACTACGGCCGATGACGTCAACTTGAAATGGCCAATCGAATTGCACTTGTCACTCCCCGCTCACCGCGTGTCTACCGCTACATTTGGTGAACTCGAATTCAAACAAAATATTTATGATGCGGAATCTATTGTAGGTTATCTGTGGACTGTAGTTCAATGTAAAAAAAAATTCACTCATATCTCACACCATGAATGTTTAATGTCTATTCAAAGTAAACATTACTATAAAACGGTAATATTATTATGTCGAGCAAAATAGATACACTTTACCCGTAGAACACTGGTTCGTTTGTAGATGTGTACTAACTCATGCATTTTCCACGCAACTTTAATGAGGCATCAGACAGACAATATAATACCAATGTACGTAAAATTGATCGCACGAGCGAACATGAAATGTAACCGTTGCGTGTTGCCGCAACAGTTAATTTTGATAATTAATCACATTACATGTGCTCAATTATTAAAGCGAAATTTATGATTTTCGATATCTGCTGCACGTCTGTGGCTTGTTACATATTGTACCTTTTACATACATACATACATAAACTCGCTTTTTCCCATAGGGGAAGGCAGAACGCCACCTGCTACGAACCTTACGTATACTTCTTTCGTTCCGTCCACGTTCGTACATCTAGTCTTAACACGCTTTTGTACTGAACTATTTATTCCACAATCACCAAAGTAATTTAATTTATTAGCAGTTTATTTTATTTCTCTGTGGTTTACGTCGGTCCTTTCATGTTGACTGACGTTTGAAAAACATTTCAATCTCGTTAAAGGTCAGGAAAGTTGTTATTAATATTACATAATGTGGATCAAGTAAAACCGCCCTGGTATGTTGTTCCTAGGTAATTCGTAAACTTTTGTAATTGGGTCACTTCGTGTCGAATAACACGTTTATTGAATTAGAGTGGAGAAGGAAAATTCTTCATGTGTGTACTCCCGAGAGAGGCCCACCGTGTAACTTGATCAAAAGAAGTAATCTATGACTTTTGTCAGGAATATTCCGTACCTCTCTAAAACTTTTCTTCCGTAGAGCTAAAAGAAAAGTTATAAGGTTTTCACTAAGACTACTTTTGCAGAACGAGCAATTTTCTGGGCCCAAATCCTAAATGTAAACCAAAAGGAAAAATAACGTGATAAGAAAAACTAAACACAATTCTGCCTGTTTACGTGACAATTTAAAACGACATTGCCGCGTAAACCTGTCTGTCATATCACACAATCTGTCATATTAATACTCTTTGTGACGGACACATCCGCATCATTGCTAGTGTAACACCACTCACAACTTTGCTGAATAAATTCACACACAAGTTAAACATAGAAACTTTAACAATTAACTAATTGCTTCACAGTTTCGTGCTTAACGCATGTCATAGCGTAAAAGATCCCTGTCCATTTTAATTACGAAAATACCGAACGAGGAGTGGCCCAAATGACAACAGGATTTAGGGCCCGATAAACATTTTTTATTTCGCCTTATGAAAAATGATGTATACGTTCATTTCAGCGAGTAAATGTCCAATATGCATCGAACCGACATCAAAAGACTGCTCGTAAAACAAGATTATACTACGCATGAACCTTAAATGGAGGCATAATGGTGATATTACTATTTTATAACCCGGAACCTTCGAAGAAAATTACTCCAGAACAGATAATACTGGCGTTTTGTATACCGCAGCTACGGCGCTATTGCTCTTGTCGTGAAATTATGTGTCTGGTGTGCATACAAAGTGGAAGGGACACCGACGCGAAAACGGAAACCACATACTCAGTACATCATTCTTAATAAAATAACCAAAAAAAAAACCAAAAAAAAAAACCAAAAAAAAATCTATGTGGGTCCCCCCACATAGAAATTTTTCGTCGGTTATTAAAAAAAAGAAACAGCGGTTACATACATTGACCGTGTAGGTATTGCACTTTTGGAGGAAACAGTTGTTTTTTTTTTTCAGAATTATGTACTGAGTAGAATATGTGGTTTCCGTTTTCGCGTCGTTGTCTCTTCCACCCCGTATATAAACTTTTTTGTGTTGTTTATGTATAAAGAGTTAAAAGAAAGCAAATGACGGGCTGTCATCTATGATTATCTCATATCGCTTCTCTTGTCACTTGTGTAGCGTGTGGAACTGTTTACAAAGCCCACGGCTTGTTTGTTGTAATGTTTTCGAAAAACATATTAAGAATGGTTTTAAGTTTTTGGGACAAGATGCATGAAACGTGTAGTTCAGGTACGTACGTCCCTAGGACCACGAACGAATCCACGATGCCTGAAATGACGGCCTCTCAAAATGGATTTTTATATAAGTTACATTTTCAGCTGGTTAGAACATATTCCTGTTATTATTCTTCGTCTGTTTTGACCCATAATTTAGAGATTTCTCCCAAAATAAAAGAAAAGATGTTCATTTTTTAACTAATTAAATTGCTAAGTGGCCAACATCAGCGTTAAAACCGCCCGTATGCTGAATCATTATTTCATTAATCAGGGAGATGGGAATAAAAAATACGCTTCTAAATGAAAATTCCGAGTACTTTTAATTGGCATCCCCTGTTTATCTTCGTAATTTTTACGTCCCTTCAAATCGAATTGATCTCGATATTTGAATCGAGTTAATAGAAGCGGGCAATAGGGACTTCGCAATAAAATTATATTATCGTTGGGTTTGCCGTACCAAAGTCCCTAAAGGGGGTAGTATCAACCGCACCCGTACCATCCCGTGACCCACTTATACATTTCCCTGGATACGCGTTATGCCGCACGCAAAATTGACGTACCCATCACTGCTATGTACATGTAGCTCCTAAATTATATTTCGGCGACAAGAGGAAGTTATTTGAGATCTGTAATATAAATTACTGTACTTTGTTAATATAAAATAAATGTTGGTTCTTGCGTACTGCGATGGTCTCACAACTCAAACTCAAACTCAAAGCATTTATTTCAATTTGACCATTACAGGCACTTTTGAATGTCAAAACACAAAAAATAAACTAAGCTACAGTCCCTGTCACAGGGCATAATAACTTGTGAAAGTACTGTAGTTGCCCATTCGAAAGCGCAGATCCTATGGAGAAGAATGGGCAAGAAACTCCATGGACACTCTTTTAAATCAATGTGTTTTTACAAAATCTTGGTTACATCATTCATGTCGAGATTATACATACATGTGAGAACGATGTAGAAAGACGCAACTTATTATGAGTCCTGCGATAGCTTCAGATCAGAGTCACTGAAGTGGATTTTGGTTTATTCAAGTGAATCGTTGAAACTTTTTGAGATACGTTAAACAAATGGACAATTGGACACTATCGTTTATCTTTTGCTCGTTTCGATCATAGTGATCGATAGCCTCTATAATCGATTTGTTCTTCTTCAAACGATTCTATGTCTGCGAATGATTTATCCGTTGCGCCTTTACATCCGTCGCATCGATGCCGCGTCTTTGTAACGCTAACGGGCTTTCCGAGTGCTTCAATTCCCGATACCGGGAACCCGGGATATTCACGGCTGCGGGAAAAATAGCTTCTTTCAAATAACGTCGCATCAACACGACATTTTTTATTTTCTTTGAATTAATTTGCTTACTAAGTGCTTGCGGAGAATTTTCCGGCGGTTTTTTTTTCATTCTGTCAATTGACGAAGCTTTCAATGAAAATGTTTGTATTTTAGAGTGCGGTTGATGATTGTATCGTGAGGCAAATTGGAAGGGGAGGTAAATAGCTGCGTCATATGTACAAAAAAGGAAAAGCGAATATTTGTATGTCTGTGTGGTGTAATAGGTTTATCAAAAGAGCACTTACAAAACAGCTGTTATTCTGGTACATGTGAACGGGATTTGTGTTAGGATATTTCCAAAAGGAAATGTCGGAGTTCCCGATTGATTCTCACGCGAATTTCACGCACGAGGTGATTTGTTGGACTGCGTACCTTTGGCTTTACTTACCAAGATTTTCCTTAAAATATCAAACTTTAAGAATAAGAAATCTGAGAATGTTTTAACAATCTTTTTTTGTTGTTGTACAGAATGGAGCGGCGGCGGCGGTAACGGCGAGTATCGTGTAAGAAGACAGCTGTCGGTGTCTTCTGACTCGAAACTCCTCGACGAAGGTGCAAGGGAGGAGGCGCGGGTAGTCATGAGGCCGAAGCGACCGCCCAGGCCCAAGTCTGAGGCCTATCTAGGGCCTCATGACCACTCCAACCGACGCACCAAGCGGTTTAGTGCCTTTGGGGTAAGAGGATTCATATATTACGTAGCTGTGGTCCTCTATTATTATTATGTTTAGGGCTTGCAGAAACGAGCTTACATTCAAAAAATTCTTCTCGCTCGCTCAATTGCTATTACCCGCAACTCAGTAAATAGGTCTTTTGTTGGTACCCGGAATACAGGGAAGCTATAATTGCGGCACTAGGGCAGGTAGCACCCCTGCTGAACCGGATCTCCCGGTATTGTGTGATCCACGAATCAGGTGCAAGCCCTAGTTATATTATTAGTAGAAGGGAATATTTGAATGTAAGGAAAATATCACACGGTTAAAATACGTTCAGATATGCAAAGAGAAACCACATAACCAGAGTCCTCTCAGGATTAACAGTGAAATAGTTTTCGAACACGTATTTACAAACATTCTCTTCAAACATACTTATCTCAGCCATATACCATTTCTAAAACTGTTTACTATTGTTACTGTATGTCAACATAAACACAAACATATTACACCCACTTCCATATTTATTTTCACTTCCATTTCGCACGCCTATGTGCGAAATGGAATAATGACAAATGTTAAGGTGGCTGTACACTCTCGCCGAGACACTCCGAGGCAGGGCGAGTGCGAGATTATACAGCCTGGCGAGGAACACCGAGGCTAGACCAGCGGCTGCACTCCTATATTAGTGTTAAAAAAACCCTTAAGGAAACCGAAAGGCACTTGTTCTGCCCGTCATTGCGATCATTTTTTGTTCTAGATCATACCTGGGAACCGTCTAGTTACGGAGATATTGTGGGCGAAAGATCCAACTTTTTCACAAGTCTAAAAAAAATAAGGACAAGTTTTTAATGTTGTAACTTTACATGAAATATCTCAACGATCGTGCTATTCAATGCATCCATCAACTCTAATGTTTTAAGTGCGTTAAATTGAGTCCTATTGTATAATGTAATTTTTCACCCCAAAATAAAGTCGTTTCCTAGCAATAATTTTTGCGTAGAGTTACTTAGTTTGATGTATAGAATGCTTGGTTGACGGTTTCGTGAAGGGTCCGTTTACACCTTGTATACAATCTCGCACTCGCCCTGCATCAGAGTATCTCGGCGAGAGTGTACAGCCATCTTTAGTGTATGTTCCGCGGTGGAGCGTGGTGTTGCTAGCTTACAAATAGGCCGAGTAGGACCAACGGCGACGTTGATAGATGGCGCGATTAGATCGGGGAGTAATTCTGGGATACTAGTCATTTGTGATACTTTGTGTTTGGAAAAGGTTTTTGCCTGCAGTTTTGTTTATATGGTCGTTCGACGCGACGGTTCTATACGAATAATGAAATTAGAATTAAGATTTATTGCTCAATGAAATAACACACTATGTATTTCTGAGCTTTACTAGCTAAACATAATAATACTAAGGACTACTAATAGTAAAGTTTGTATAAAGAAGACGGACCCTAAATTAACTATTACGGTTAGTAATAGACTTATAACGTAATACACCTTTCAATAACTTAGGTTTATAAATGTATACTACTTCTTTACTCTCAACAACACTAATACACCATCTTTCTAGTTTATTAAATGCAATCGATTTAAATCGATTACAGCCAACTCGTTTATCAAAAAGTAAACCACTTAAAATCGTCCAATTAACGTTTCCAACACGAACTCAAGTATCTTAGTTACCGACACCCGTCAGTTATGTTTACGAGGCATTCACTTATTAGTAGAATTTTATTCAAACATGCAAGTATGCGTAAGTGCGTTAGATAAGCCAAATATTTAGAATAGGGTAGATTTAGTATGAATGATAGGTTTAGAAGGTCTGGCTTTCCATTTGACCTGTGCAAGGAAGTGCACTGCTCTGGAAAATCGTATGGAAAATCCATCAGAAGGTGCGGTTTCCCCCCAAGTGGAGACGAGCGAAGAGTAGAGGAGGTGCGTGATTCGACCAATCACAGGACAGATAAGAGACGCGGAGTGGATTCCAACCGAAGTGATTGGAAGATTCCCGCACATCTCTCTGCTCGTCTCCGCTTTTGTGGAAACCAGACCTTAGAGTTGGGCTAACTTTCCAGAAGAACATGACGAGGAAGCGCGAGAATGAAGTTAAAATCCAAAGGCAGAGAAGCGTAGACGGTTTTCTAAGTCACGATACTTCACAATATAAATAATAGTTATAAATAACCCCCGTTGTGCTTACTGGGATTTTATGCGGTAATAAAATGGGCAAAGTTAACAGCCACTGTTTTACTTAGAATCATTATTTATTCATATTAAGCAGTGCCAGAATATTTCGTTTCGGTTATTTGTTATGGGTTATTCAATATTATTCAGCTACATGAAGAAGGTTTGATAGAGGACAAGCGATCATTAACTCTTATTTTTCGACGCGACGTTAAGTACAAATGCACGATAAACTACCGGCTATCATGTACATTCAAATTCCTCTGTTACATTACAATGTATTCAATTTGTAACAGTAACTCACCATCACCCACCTTGCCTTTTCTCAACTAGGTACGTACGATATAAGTTTTTAAACTGACATGATCACTAACATTAAAACAAAATAAATGAAAATAGCGGGAACTCAAAATGAATAGTAAACATGGTAAATATCCCGTTTTATGTGTTAGCTGCATACGTTCAGGTCGACCTCCAGTGTAACTGTGTAACCCAGAACGTACGTTCAGGTCGACTTCCAGTGTAACTGTGTAACCCAGTACGTACGTTCAGGTCGACTTCCAGTGTAACTGTGTAACCCATGTTTTACGTGAAATTACTGCTTAAAGTATAGCGCCTATTTGACTTCCACAACTCAGATACTGGGTAACATACATAATGCACTTCTTTTAGGTTTCCGACAACCCGTAAGGACAGTTCGAAGTTCCATGAATGACTTGTGGGAAAAAACAGCTTAAAGGAGAAGCACAAGGGGGTCTTACACTGACCTGCAAACGGCAAAAAACGTAAAAAAAATAACGAATTTTGCAGGCTATCCTGGCGATGTCACCTTATCGTGCCAATTATAAAACCAAACTAAAAAACAAATAACTTCGTCCAGTTTGAGCCATAATACTAATAACAGCATGTGTGTGCGGTGTCGTAAATCACAGGATTATTTCAATGTGTTCAGTTGATTAATGAATGTTTTCTGTCTGTCAACAGGGTGATTCTCCCTTCGGGAAATCCGAAGCCTACATAAAACTCGAGCAACTTGGTGAGGGTTCCTACGCCACAGTGTATAAAGGTTATAGCAAGTGAGTATTTTTTTCTTGTTATTTACAACCTTAATGAGCTAAGTTAACGTACAAATTATTTATTTTTTAGTTATTGAAACTATGCACAAGTAAAAACTGTACAAAGGCGGACTTAATGCCTTGGGCATTTTCTACCAGTCTACTTTAGGGTGATGCAGAGGACAATACATAGTAGGTGCAATAACAGAAAAGAAAATACTAGAAAATATTTGTAAAAATATAAATATGTAATAATAAATACATACATAAAATAAAACATATAAAGTGAAGAGAAATAACAAGAAAAACTACTGCAACTTATTTCTGAGACGAATCTGCCAACTTCTTGTCTTATATGCTCTCGAGCTTTTATTTTATTCAAATTACCGTGTTTGCAGTTTCTGAGATTCCTCAAATAGACCCGAATACCCAAATCTCATGGCACATGGTATCCAACCTTATTATTGACATTATCGAATAAATAACCTGGTGAACAATACCACAACGCCGGAAAACCTGAGTTAGGCTAAGGCTGTATTAAGGGGTTGTGAAAAGGACTGAAATAGGCTAACCATTTGAGCCTACTTTGTAACTCCACCCGCACTTTAAAGGTCCGAAGTCACTACCAACGCCGTCGATGTGGCTGAATTCTGGTCAAACCTTAATTAACTTAAATAATTATATATGGGAATCAACGACATTAACAAGAATAAGGTCAAATTAAAAGATCAACTAGGATAGAATTTCCGTGTCAAACTAGTAGTTGAATGTTTTATATGCGAACGAAGTCGACGGCAACAACTATAATCCTTTAAGTTTTAATACTTTTAGGAACAACCTGTATCAATTCAAAAACACTCCACCACTTTTGTTTTAAGAATGGACGGCCGGATCGGTCACCGTTGTGCGCTCGTTCGTACTGTATTTCGCATATACCAGTAGTTATTTTATTTCTTGACTAGCGACCCGCCCCGGCTTCGCACGGGTGCAATGTAGACACTAATGTTTTCTCTACTATGATATGCATGTATTATACATATAAACCTTCTTCTTGAATCACTCTATCTAATAAAAAAAAAAACCGGTCAAGTGCGAGTTGGACTCGCGCACCGAGGGTTCCGTACAAACCTGTGGGTATATAACCTTTTTTTATATGACGAAACTAAAAATTTACGGTTTTCGTAATTTTTCCTATATCTGTACTATAAGACGTGACTTCGTACAAAATTTCAAGATTCTAAGTTCACGGGAAGTACCCTGTAGGTTTTGATTCCCGTGCGAGTTTCGAAAATTTGCGGAAATTTGCGGCCTAAGTGGCTGTATCTTTTGATTGCTTTGACTTGGAAGGTTGATTTTTCTACAGCTTCCAGGGACAGTAGAACTAAGTATCATATAGAAATTTCAGTTTGATACCTCCACGCGTTCCTGAGAAAAACGGTCTTGACAGACGGACGGACGGACGGACGGACGGACGGACGGACGGACGGACAACAAAGTGATCTTATAAGGGTTCCGTTTTTTCCTTTTGAGGTACGGAACCCTAAAAACCGCATCAAAATCCGTTGCGTAGTTTTAAAGATCTAAGCATACATAGGGACAGACAGACAGGCAGCGGTAAACGACTTTGTTTTATACTATGTAGTGATGTTACTTTTTACCTAGTACCTACTTAAGTGGTTAGGTATATTTTTTCTAAATGATGTAGTCGATGACGTTGGTGCACGGTAAAACTCTGATTAGTTTATGTTGGCTTCAACTTGTATAAAATGTAACTGTGTACTACTGAATAAAAAATAAATAATAAAAAAGTAAACTACGAAATGCGATAGTTTCTACCCCGGGAAATTGAGCAATTCCTTCGGGAGTTTCGGAGCGAGGTCTGACTAAGTATAATGTTAAAGAATTAGCGGATATTATTTTGTCGAAGACTTTTTCTATATTTATCCTTTACACTCTTTATTGTTGTCGTTAGTATTCATTATATATAAACTCCATTGCGGACTTGTTAAGAGGCATTCTCTACCAGTCAACTTTAAGACTTGCCCTCGGGTATAATTCTTTCATAAAATCAAAGATTGCATTAAATCGAAAAGGTTGGAAGTCACGGGAGATGCATGCTGAGCAAGGACCTAGCAGCGCTGGACGGTACTGATTTACAGTAACAGAAAAAAAAATGAAAATCAGTAACGATTCGTCCTTTAAACTAGTCTTTACTAGCTGGTGGTGATGGAGCTTAAACGCCCGGAAACAAATATTTCGTTATCATGGAACTTAATTTAATTATACGAAACGGTATAGTCTGTTTGTGCCAATATGAAGGAAGAAGTATCTAATATTCTACTAAACAAAAACAACATCAGGCAATATTTACCTTAGAATAAAATCACACAGCATAACAAGGAAGTTGCCTAATTGACACAAGGAAATTAATTATTCCACAGTAAAAGTAATCACCTTTATAAATATTTATGCATTTCGTAACGAACATCAATATTTAAATTTGCGTCGAGGGAGTGACTCAAGTAGATGCGAACGAGGCACATTTCAGCAAATCTTCGCTATCACTCGCATAACTAAAGAGTTCCTTGTCTGATAAATTTCAAACAGCCTTGCTTTTAATGACTTTATTAACTCAAATAGATTGTTTATTACACAGTTTGATTATTACTAAAGATTTGTATATCTTTATTGCGAATTAGATAATCTTTAGTTTGTGTTCTGTAATTAAATTCATCCTTTATTGGAGTTGTCCGTATACGTATATTTCTTTACTTCTCTTACTCGAATTCTTCTATAATTTTTATTGTATCCCTTAAAATAACACTTGTTCAATTCTCGTATTCATGAAAAAAGAAGTTCTTTTCTCGTGTTTCCTCGTCATCCGCTTCCGATTTCGTATATTTCGCAACAATGTCGCCTTTGTGGCGCACTTGTCATACTCTCTTGCGTTTTCACTTGGAAATCGGCCTTTGAAGTCACTCGATATGTAAAGCACCGCGCTGTTATCCAATTTCGTATCAAAATACAATACATTTCCGAGTTGAGAGCATTGGGTTTTAAAAAATAATGCTAACAGAAAATCCAACCGGAATATCAGCTGAATATTTTTCAGATTTATTTATCATTGGCTTAACAGCGTTCAACATTCCGGCTCGTTAATTTTAATATCAGGACTCACGCCAAATAAAATTTTACGTTAAAAACTCTCGTATATTAGTTCACGAATTAATATGCTAAACCCCAGTGGTTGGCGGGGTCAGGTCGAGTGGGCCAAGTCAAACGGAACTTACAGTGTTCATTGCTCGTGAATATTGAATGAAGTGCTGCACCTCATGAGTTGAGCTGTGATAAGTGTGTTCAACTCTCAATTGTCGTATTCATGGCGCTTCAAGTTTCCTTACGACGGTATGGTAAAACGACAACACATTACAGTTTCAACACGAGTTCTGCTCTTCTGTACTTATACAGGAGGTAGTTCAACTAGCTCTTACAAAATTAGTTCAAGAATGCCTTGAGATCGGGTAACTACATTCTCGTACCTCATAAATGCCGTGAAATTTCGCGAAGCTAAAAGCTAGCGCTGAAAGCAGTTAGGTACCCGACGTTTGCATTTCATTTATGTATAAGCTTTTACGTTCTTAGATGTTAACTAGGAGTCACCTATTTGTAAAGCAACGTCCACAAAAAGCTTTGGAGCGGTTTTAATTTTGCTAGAAAGTTAGTAGATTGTAATGTCATAATCAGGTTTGTACTCTAAGTACTTAAGTACGTGAAGCCGTCTAGCATATTAATGCGCTTAGTTTCCTGATCAGCAAGCGCTAGACACATTGACATAATTACTTATATCCGGTAATAAAGCCTTAGAGGACTTCCTATCCTACTTTTCTTTATGCATTGTCGTAGGTCGACATGTGCGATAAATTGTCTACTTTTCCATGCCTCTCCAATTTCAATGGCTAGGGTATACGATGCAAATGAGGCATAGCGTTGCATTATTTATGTTACCTAGACTAACGTGTGAACTAGCCTAGTCGTGACCACGACCGGTATAAACAATGAGAAGCTGTCCGTATACTCTTGTTTTATTTTAATAAACGTGCCATTAACACAAAACCCTGTGGACGTAAGAAGTATTGTTTCAGAAAGACATTCTATACAATTGTCTTGAACTGGCAATAATAATGAGGAGTTTTATCAAAGGAAGGTCTGACGTCAAAAGACCCGACCAGCTATTCAGAATCCGATACAAACTGCCTGTTATTTAAGTTCTCTTGTTTTGTTAGGGCCATGGCAGATACTATACTTTGACAATCGACGATCAAGCAAATGCAACAATGCCGTTCGCGATTAGAAAAAAATTTGCTTTCGCTCACGATAAAAAAAATGAGCCTCGATCAGTGTGAAGCCAAACCTTCACTATTTGCCGGGACTGGCAACCGAAGTGTGCGATCCGATCAGTCACTGTATCGAGCTTCCATAAACCGACTCGACCTATCGCCGATGTTAAAAGAATCTTGTTTACTTTGACCCTCATTTTAAGTATCAAAGCATCATACTAAAATCGTTCTATTTTCGCAGTTTAACGCAGCAAGTGGTAGCATTGAAAGAGATCAGACTGCAAGAAGAAGAGGGGGCGCCGTTCACAGCCATCCGGGAGGCTTCGTTACTCAAAGAGTTGAAGCACGCCAACATTGTGACTCTCCACGATATCGTGCACACCAGGGAGACGCTAACTTTCGTGTTTGAATTTGTGGTAAGTGATCCTTAATCATCACCACCATGCATCCCTCATCCAGGTGGTTCCCGAGACTTTGATGATATCGTCAATCCAACGTGCTTTGAGACTGCAGGCAACCTACTTTGTGAATTTATTTCAACACCACTGTTCTCAAAACGGCGTCATATCTTAGAGACGAATTTCGATGACATAATTATGACATCTACCAACCGACATGGGGCTCGCGTGGTGACTTACAGCCCATTCTCTTTCACCGAGAGGAAGCATGTGACCCAGAAGTGGAAACGTTTGCTGTTATAAAAGAAGGAAGAACTGTCACCTACATTTCACTTAACTCTTTTACCTAAGCTTAAAATATTTTCCTGTTAGGTTCCATTGCAAATACCAAAAGAAAAAAATGACAATAAACAGCTGACAAAATTCATCCCTTTAATAGTTCATTGATTCTTTCATTCTCGAAAATATAATAAACACAAGATTCTCTAACTAGAAGTTTGTTCACGAATCCAATTTCAATTGAAGTGTCTTCCTTTCCAATATCAAATGTAATCGAATTCGTTTACCATTGGGTTTCATACGACACAACGTTAGCTTATATCATGTATAACGACCTCTCCAGTAGTTTATTTCTTCAAGATGACGCACTTGGATGTAAATGCGATTTTGTTTTTACTTCACCGTTTCTATTACTAACGTTTTGTGTACTAAATTCGTCTTTGTAGTACTTGAAAGTGAAACTAAAGTGTCTGGGCTGATGTCATCGGTAAATACTGTTTTTGTTTGTAATGATAATGACGGTTTACGTCAAGTTTCGCTTTTGTATTGTCGCGACACACCCTATTCTAATATTTGTACAAGCTACCACGTTAACAGTCCTTGACTATTGTTTGTAAAAAGCGTAGTCTAGTCTTGTTTATTTTTGTGCTCCTAGAAAGTGTGCAAATGTATGTATGAACATGGACGAGGTAAAAGAAATATGTAAGGATCGTAGCAGGAAAAATGCGTGAATTTATGTATGTATGTATCTAAAGTATGCAAAATAGTCAGGACATCACATGGTTGGTCGCATTATAGTTGTACAAGGATATGTTGACGCGTGTCTAAAATCGGAACTAACGCTGCTTTTTCTAACTATGAGTCTAGTTTTGATGAAACAATTTGTTTATCGACAATGTCCTCTTTACATTGAAGCGCCAAAAGATTGCCGTAGCACTGTATAACTCTGAACTAGCCTATCCAAGTCTACTACGAATTCAATTCTACATTTGTTTAATTGATGCCTACTGTCTCATTTGACTTGGTATTATGCTCTATACAAAACATACTGATGCCTTTTTTCATCACTTAGGACACGGATCTATCACAATACATGGAGAGGCATCCTGGGGGCTTGAACCACCACAATGTGAGGCTGTACATGTTCCAGTTGTTGCGAGGACTCGCATACTGTCACAGGAGAAGAGTTTTACACAGGTATGTCATACTCTTTGTTTTTATGAGTTCCAGGGAAGTAGGTGCTGGTCCTTCTTTGGCGCAAGAAAAAAAGTGCTCTTGAGAAAAAGCTACTGGAAATCAATCATCACCTTATAGCCGCTTTTGAAACTCATCTAGAGTGGAACACAATGTTGGGTTTTATTATTAGATAAACCATTTCCCATCGTCAAGATCTTTTATATACTGTTCGTTTTCGATCAGTGCATGTGATTAAGTTGTTGAATGTTGTTTTTCGGTACACTCGAATGTATCAAATTTGTAAAAGATTACCAGAAAACAGACCAAAAACATTTATGAAATTCTTTTACCACTTTGTTGATAATATTTTACACTTCATGCCAACAATTTTCATTTACAAATACAATCAACGTCTTGTCTACCATTGACTTGAAAATTATTCTCTGTTTCGCCAGACAGTCTGTTTTAAAAAATATTCCTAGCGTAGGTAATACCTAGGTCTTCCTCGGCTATTTTAATATAGTCTGCGAGAGGCGAAGGTAAACAATGGCGTGCATGTGTTGTGTTTTCGCAGTTTATATTAATAAAAGTAAGCTCTTCCTGTAATAACGAGAGTATTAGTATATTGTTATTAATATGCTGAGATGAGATACATGGATTACTTAGTTAATAAAAACAAGTTCTGAACGAAGCTTGGCTGAAATTTTCTGGTCTGATTTTGTTGCTAGTCTAAATTGTTTGCAACGTTCCACGTGGATTTTAGAATCTAAAAACAGAATTGATTCTTTTTGTTCGATATTTTTCAACAAAATTAGGATCCGATTGAAATGACGGGTTCAATAATGTAATAGAAATGTTCGAAAAAATTCAATTACAGTCCATTTCTCAGCCGTTGACGGTTAACTGGACAATGCTCCCTTCGTAATGAAATTACGGCCTTATTCTCTCTTTCGTTCATTGAAAACGTACTGCTAGCTAACGCTGGTGTTATATCCATTTGAATCTGTTGTCAAATCGTATCCATAAATGATTCACTAGTACTTCGATTTAGTACCTATATCTCTCCGTATCAAACCACGACTGACGAATGAAATATAGTACTACACATCAAGTCACCATGACTTGATATGAAGAATAGCACTACTGGTTGATACTATTTTGTTCACCCAATCACAGCCTACATAAAAATTGACAGCACATTGAGTACAGAATCGGTCAAGTGGGTAAGGACAATTTACAAACGCGGCTCAGGACACTGAGGTCCATCCACTGACAGATATTTCAGTAAGTATTTTAGTGGCGCGTCCGCATGTTGTCCGTATCGATTTGACAGATTCTTTATAAAGAATCAGTCGTAACAATTTTTTTTTCCTTGTCTTAGGGACGTGAAGCCTCAGAACCTATTAATAAGCACTCACGGCGAGCTGAAGCTGGCAGACTTCGGTCTGGCGCGCGCCAAGTCCGTGCCCAGTCACACGTACTCGCACGAGGTCGTCACCTTGTGGTATAGACCACCCGGTAAGTCACTCATCAGTTAAGTTGTTCTTCTTTTAGGGTTATTGTATTGTCACATTTGGATAACTTTGTCACTTGACAGCATATGAACAAGCAGCAAAGCTCTCGATAACCAACATAACCTAACCCGAGGTCAAAGCTCGCAACAACCACCCCAAAAAGCCATCGCATCAACATCCTCATATCGAGACTCAGATGTTGTTGGTAAAAGGACCTGGCTGACAGGAAAGACGTATTCTGTTATAAAGAGAAGTATCCCGATATGATGCAAAAGCATACTTTACAGCAGAGTCAGTTACTGTTTTCGAATTTTCTTGTCTCGTACCAAGTGTAACGTACCGCCTTGGCTTAAATGGCAATGCTACTAACACACAGGGCACGAAATGGCTTTCAAAGATGGCATAGCTCATAAAATTTGTGGCACTAAAGCTGCGTTGAACGTACAGCTTCTATCGTGGATCGTCTTCGAAGCCATCGTTCGAGTTCCATAGTTCGAATAACGCGGTGACACGCTTGGCTTTGTTTGTAAGGAAACGTAAACGAAATGTTAACAATGCCGCCTCTAACAGAAGAGTCTTCGTTCACTATGCATTCATATTTTACAGTCGCCTATTAAAAGCTTCCTGGAGAAAACAAGAGAACCATTATGAAAATTTCTAGTAACAGTTTTAGTAAAATTAGAAGTGACAGGCTCTGTTTATATTTAGAAACTAATGCTTTCCTTGAAAACCGTAATATGGTTTTAGCGGGTGTTGCCAGTAATATTGTCACGCGAACTAGGGAAGTGCAACATAATTTGTAACTCTGACTGCGGTATTTGTGCGAGGCGATATGTTTAGCAAACTCCTTGCTAAAATATTTGTTCAGCTGATGAAATGAATTTGTGTGTTTAGTTAAGAATAGATGCAGATATTCCTTCGCTGGTCGTTGTAAAAGGATTGCCAAGATACTCCTGAATGCCATAGAACAAGCTAACACACATGCTACGAATATACTTTATGATTATAATAAGAACTTAGCTAACTCTAAGGCTACTCTTTTCCGAATTATTTTGGGATTGGTTTCCAGTCTTACCAGAGGCAGCTTAGTATCAGTATTCCATATGGAGCGACTATCTATATGACCTTACAACTGAGTTACTGGATAACATGATAGGTATCCTTTGGTAAGACTGGCTGTCAGGCTTTCCGGCTTCTGAGTACACGTAAGAACTTATATTAAAATGATACAAAGAAAAAAACAATGGCGTCGAATTAATACCATTCATCTTCACGTACATTCTATCTTAAATATTTTATGTTCGTAGTAAATCTTTCACAAAAATGATGGTTTTAATGCTCTCATAGTTACTAAGAATATTTCATACTTTGTAGCTTTTGAAAACATATCAATAATAGTGATATATCAACACTATAATGTGAATTTACGGTGTACACTGGCACAGTGAGAATTGAATGTCGCCTACTATCCCTAAATATACTTTTATGGCTGTCACGAGTCGTCATTTATCTTCATTTTTATATTCAGCTCGCCATTTTCACGACCCTTACCAACATTCTTTCTAAATTGTTGTAGAGTATCTCACAGACATTTTATTTATTATTGCTGAAAAGGTATTGGCTTTAAAAAGTTTCTAGTAAATACCAGTGGCGACGGGTGATTTCATGAAGGAGGGAGCCGCAGCAAAAAAAAAAACAAAAAAAAAACTTACCAAGGCCAGGCGTAGTCTAGGGGGGGGGGGGCGTAGGTAGGGTGTACATATTTCTCAGTCCACCCTTACTATACGTGTAAACATTGACTGATAGATTGAAACAGTGTCTTGCAAGTATAATAAAAGTGGCTTTGAAAAAAGCCGGTTGTGGTGTGATGAACTGATGACGTATGATGTCTACTATACTAGGCAAAACTACTACTACTACTTAACAACAAGACTACTCTACTCACTTATTCTACTTATAATAACTACTTATACTCTAAAGCTATTCGTCTATTCTTTCTTACAAAGTGCGCTAATTCTTTCTTACAAAGTGCGCAATTTACTGAGAAAACATTCTGCCAAGGAAAGTGATTCACTATCCCAAAATTGCGGGTTATCTAACATCGAATTAAAAGTTTTAATTATGTCTAATCTACAGTTAAAAATTACATTAATAATGCGTGAGTGATAATGCCAACGTGTTTCGGATACTCCGGGCATACGGCGGTCAGCTATTTCCTTCAAAAGGTTGGTCCGTTTAGTAGATTTGTTGAAAAACCTAACAATGCTATTTACGTGCCCAAAAAAAGTTTTCAGTTCCTGAATATTTTCAAGGGAACGGCTAAGAACTAAATTTAATACATGAGCGTAACATGGCACAAACATTGCCATATGGCATGCATCCCGAATTTTTGCTTGAACGCCACCGTGCTCACCAGACATAACTGCCGCGCCGTCGTAAGACTGACCAACCAACTTATTCCTACAACGATACTGGTCAAGTATTTCCAACAACTGTTTGGATAAAACTTCAGCAGTTCGACTTCCGCTAACATCGTAAAAACCTAGGAATCGTTCTTCGATTCCAGTTTCAGATAAATATCGAAAAATTACAGTTAATTGCTCCCTATGACTGACATCGGGAGTTTCGTCAATCATTACAGACAGAAATTGAGCTTTATCTATCTCGATTCTAATGTGGTCTCGTAAAACGGATGCAATACTACGTATTAAATCATTTTGAATATCACTAGAGAGACCAGAAAACGCGGGGTTCTGAACTGAAGAACATAGTTCCAAATGTGAGTCCATTACTGTATCATACTTGCTCAAATATAACAAGGTTTCGATATAGTTACCACGGTTGTCGGAATTCGGACTTTCATCGTGGCCGCGAAAAGCTAATTCTTGTTTACCTAACAAAATAACGGTGTCGATAAACCGTTTCATTAAATTCCTATTTCGATCTACTTTTCTATTATGAGCTTCATGCGAATTAGCAAAAAATGATTCTATTCTACTACACCCGAACTCGTGTAAATCTAAACAGCTGCGAATATGCTTTTCAGTTTGAACATGTTTTTTCGAGGAATTCGTCAGATTATTAATATCCGTAAAACCCCCTTTATTCCAAAGGCTACTAGAATCTGAGAAAAGTAGGCACGGGAAACAAAACATTTTATTTAATTTACAGCTGCCAGTCAGCCATTGATATTTATCGTATAGAGAAACATTAAAATGTTTCACAAAACCATCTTTTCGTTTATAATTAATTGCCATATTTGGACGCGCCCGCCCGAGTTTTATAACATGTTTTTTATTCTCAAAACTTAACCTTGAAAAACTAGTTTCTTCGCAAAGCAAATAATCTGTGAGACAGCAGTCTAAAGCGATCAATGCCATCCTAATTCTAATTAATTTTTAAATCTACTCTAAATAGGTAAGAAATTTCAACTTGATAAACTATCTACTTACCCAAATACCTAATTTCAACGTACTTTTATACTTTATTTTCACTACACAATACACGCACAAACTAATTTCTAATTGATACACTAATCAATTCAATTAATACAACGAACAAATTGCAAATTACCTATCTAAAACAAAATAAAAGCTACTACATTACATTCATGCACATGAAAAATACGAATGCAATGCATTTGTTTACAAATTCTCGAGCGCCGAGCCCGAAGCATTACGAAATTTTACGAATCGAACCGAGTACGGCGCCCGTGCCAGTACATGCGTCTCCACTCTCCGATATACGCATCTCGTTTACTCGCAAACAGTTATTGCCTATAACCCGCATTATTCCGGCTTACCGACTCCTAAGATAACGCGTGTCACGTGGCTCTGAGTGACGTCATGACGACATAGATTTGTATAGACATTTTAGAAGGAAAAAGCCGGGACGCCTACGAGTTATTTAGGAGCAACATGTTGTCTTTTTGGAATTTATTGACAAAAATTGTAATTTTGGCAGGCGTTTTGTAATACATAATATTTAAATTGTAGGGTGTATTAAATACCTTCATTATTATACACTACTGACTTGAATTTTTGAAGGGAAGCCGGCAGGAACCGGCTTCTTAGGTGCCTTCGGGCCTGGTAAATACATTTTAGCGGCCTTCTAGACTGACTGGAAATACATCAACACACACATGTACCTATTAGTTGAATTACATAACGATCCATACGAATTTTTAGATTTCTAACTTCACAGATGTGTTAAAGGAGACGGATACGCTTTCATACAATATTGGGCCTGGATGTAAAAAGATGAAATTGGTGTCAATTGATAGCTACTATATCAACAAACAATCACTGAAAATTTTGCAGATTTTGGCAATCTGAGAGCCGAGATATAAGAGATTTAGGAAAAGTGAGGTTACGTAACAATCTATACTTAACAGCCGATTTTTGAAGTGCGAGTGTCATTTTTTACCCGACTGCCGAAAGAGGGTAATGGGTTTATCAATATACATATGTATATTTATATGTATTTATGTTTGTTCCTCTGTAGCGTGCTAGAGACCAAACGCATAAGCCGATTTTGAAGATTCTTACGTCAATGGATTCGTATTAACCTTGCGAGTGTCACTGACTACATTAAAATTGAAAAAATGGCGGCTTTTGGCGCCATAGGATTGTGGGGGGCCCTTTTATAATTTAGATAGGATGTTCAATATATTTTGTAGAGTGGGAAGATGATGTTTAAATGAAAATCGTTTTTTATGAATATATTTTATTTATCTTCAATTATAACAAGAACGTCATCTAGGAATTGTGCTGGTGGTACTATATTTTCTTAGTACCTAGCCCAACTAAGGTACCATATTATTGACGTAACATGGGCGCAGCTGCCTACAGTCCGTTTGCCTACGATGCAGTTACAATAACATTTTAATATTGATTCCCTACTTGTTGCTGTCTGTACGAGAGCTGTCAACTAAAATATATCCAAAATACGTTTAGCAGCTCTGTCTGCAGCCACCCAATAAGTATAGCATATGCGACTGGTTACGTCTATCTGTAACAAACGATACATGATCATTTAAGTATTTATAAAATCAATTTGAATTACAACAAAAGCATTTAGAAAACACAATGTAAACTCAGCGTGTGATTCAACTTACAGCTTTAGGCATATTCCACTCTTGAATAACATTATAAATTCTCAATTCACGAGGTGAGCCAGTGTGAAGTAAATGACTGACTCTAGATGCAAGAGAACATCCACATCGGAGATAAATGCTATGGTGGCCTTTGCGCCAAGAGGTGATCTTTGAGCCAAGTCCCAGCAAGCTTGGCAAACATTTGTCACTGCTGTTTACCTGAAAGATGCAAAGTTTTTAATAACAGATAATATGATTACTTTAAAAAAGATCTACCTACTCAGGCAGAATGTACCCGGCTCACTATATTTTTATTACAACTTTATTGTACGATACCTACGTTCTATGCGAATAAATGATTTGATTTACCCTGCCCGATAGTTAGTTAGTTCAATGTAATGTATCTTTATGTGGCTTTTAAAGTAAGTAAGTAAATCATTTATTTGCGTAAAACATGGTATACGTAAATCGTATAAATGTTTACCTATCTATACTATAATATTGTTAGTGTTATGGTGAAGGAAAACATACATATATAACAGTAAAGATTGCAAGCCAGCGTGGTAGACGCTGGTGAGCTAATAAAGAGGAAGTGAGTAAGTACTTACAGATTGTGGTGCACGCCATTGTCGAATCACTGCGAATATCATTTCGTCATTCAAAGCTCGTCGACCTAGTGTATTACAGCGACTAGTGGCTATGCCACAATTTACACAATGATCCATGATGTCAATCAATATCCAATCGGTAGGCCGTTCGTAGAATCCAAAATAACAAGTCCAAGTTCAACGTTAAAGCGGGGTTCTCCATGTCTGTTATTGTAGCAAGGCAAGGCTCGTACAAGAAGGAAGATCACAAGTCCATAGGAAAGCAGGGGATGAGGAAAATATCAATAAAACTATGGGAGGAAAACACTCAAAACGCACACGCATTAAACGATACGAAACGAGCGTCGATGTCATGTCAAGCATGTCAAGTCAGACTGTCAGAGTTAGCACAGATTAAAAATACAATAATCGATTAGTAAACGTGAATCGATTTATCTTAATTACGTAGATATTTTATTAGTTTTTTACTGTTAATACTTTAATTCTAATATATTTAATTATTTTAATTGAATTAATCATCTAGTGAAAGCATTTTCGTAAATAGTATGAACTCTGTAACGTTAATCGATTATAATTTAATCGATATTCCAATTACTTCGTAACCTTAACTTAATTATTGGATTTCTCATTTTACAGATTGTAAATTGAGTTGATATTTCACATTTTGAAATAGAAAAATATAACCTTTTTTTTAAGCCATACCTCAACTTATTACAATCAGGCCCAAAAGTCCCCGTCTCCTTTAGTACTTTGAAGTACTAAAATTTCTCTAGCTCATCATCATCGGCCTAGTCTTTTCTCAACTATGTTGCGGTCGGCTTCCAATCTCACAGGAAGCAACTGAAAACCAGTATTCTACATGGAGTCACTGCCGGTCTGACCTACACAACGGCTACTGGAAACCCCTTTGGCGAGATTGGTTATCAGACTCCTCTAGCTTGTCTAAAATAGACAATCTCATCAATATTTAATGTCGATTTATCAGTATCATTTGTTTGGTGCAGATGTGCTGCTGGGCAGCACGGAGTACTCCACGTCGCTGGACATGTGGGGCGTCGGCTGCATATTCGTGGAGATGCTGTGCGGAGTGCCCACCTTCCCGGGCGTCAGGGACACACACGACCAACTAGATAAAATATTTAAGGTAAGCATTATTTTATTCATCGTCAGCATCATTTATCTGTTTACGAAAGTTCTGGCAACATTTTGATCGGTTTTCAGGATGCTTTATTGTTTTGAACTTTTACGTATTGAATTGAAGCAGGCTGGTGTCCTCAACTCCACATCCAACACGTGTAATATGCGTAAACTATAGTTACTATGTCGACATAATGTTTTATTTTTCAGCGTAAATGCTGTTAGTGAACTTCTACTATTCATTATCCAACCTTAAGGATTGTTAAATAGTGTTAGATCCTCTTATCTAGCATTAATCAAATTCTGTGTGCTACCTGTACGAAGCCACTATGAACGCCATTGATGTGGTAATGTCCTGGTCGAAACGTAAAACAGGAATAAGGGTGGGTAGAAGGATGATTTTTGACGCCCTATGGGTTTGTCTATGTGAGGACGAGTTTCACCAAGGTACTAGAGCAAAATGATGTAACGGTTGAACTCCCTTAGGTGGTAGGCACCCCCACGGAGGAGAGCTGGTCGGGCGTGGGGGCGGGCTGCCGGGGCTGCGCGCGCACGTGGCACGCTGGGCGCGGCGCCGGCGCGCGCGCTGGGCGCCGCCTTCCCGCGCCTGCGCGACGCCGGCCGCGACGCCGAGCGCGTGGCGGCCGCGCTGCTGCAGCCCGACCCGGCGCGCCGCCTGCCCCGCGCAGAGGGCGCTGCATCACGCTTACTTCGCTTC